>CM066037.1:114466542-115716542 GCA_033557465.1 Ichthyophis bannanicus
TCCTAAGGACCACCTTGTCATGATGGAACCTTGTATAAGGTGGATTAGCTACTAGTGCTTGCAATTCACTGATTCGGCGTGATGTGATTGCAATGAGAAAGATAACCTTCCAAGAAAGGTATTTCAAGGAGGTAGTAGCTAAAAGTTCAAAAGGCGGCTTCATAAGCTGACCAAGAACCAAATTTAAGTCCCATGCCACCGGAGGTGGTCTAATGGGAGGCTATGTTAAAAGGAGGCCTCTCATGAACCTTGCTACAAGGGGATGAGAGGAAACAGGTTGTCCATTTAGAGGCTTGAGGGAAGCTGCAATAGCACTCAGATGGACTCTTACTGAATTTGTCAAGGCCTGCATTAGACAGATGAAGGAGATACTCCAGCAACGATTCCCGAGGTATGGCCTGGGGGTTAAGACCCTTTTCAGAACACCAGATGGTAAACCTTTTCCAGTTGAAGGCGTAAGAACGTCTAGTTGAAGGTTTTCTGGAAGCATAAAGAAGATCTTTCACTTGTTGAGAAAGATGAAGATCCTGGAGATCTAGGTCTTCAGCAACCAAGCCCTGAGATGCAGAGACTGGGGATTGGGATGCCACAACTTTCCGTCCTCCTGAGAGAGGAGGTCTGGAGCAGACCCTAACTCTAGGGAGGGAGCTTGAGAGAGATGTAGAAGCAGAGGGTACCACACTTGCCGTGGCCAATGTGGAGCTATGAGAATCATGTGGCCTCTGTCTCTCTGAAGCTTGAACAGGGTTTTGGGAATTAGGGGAATGGGTGGAAAGGCATACAGGAAGTCTTGACCCCAATGAAGGAGGAAAGCATCCCTTGCCTGAGCCCCCTGAGCCGGAGTTCTGGAACAGAACGGGGAAGTTTGGCATTCCACGGACTTGCAAAGAGGTCTGTGTCCGGGGTTCCCCAAATTTGAAAAATCTTGGATACCTGGTCCATATGTAGGGACCACTCGTGTGAAAGCAAAACTCGACTGAGTCTGTCTGCCCAAGAGTTTTGAACTCCTGGAAGATAGACTGCCAGAAGATGAATGTGATGCTCTCTGGCAAGGGCCCACAGTCACAGAGCTTCGTTGCAAAGCGACAGAGAGCCAGTTCCTCCCTGCTTGTTTATATAGAACATGGGGTGTGGAAAACTCGCAGAGCAAGGATGATTGCTCTGAGTTCCAAGAGATTGATATGTAGACAAGTCTCCTGTGGGGACCAGATGCCCTGGGTGGAGAGGTCCTGAAGATGAGCTCCCCAGCCCATTGGAGAAGCATCTGTTGTAAGTGGTAGAGGCTGTTGAAAGGGACACCCGAGTAACAGATTTTGAGGGGACTTCCACCACTGGAGGGACAAAATGAGGCGACTTGTGTTTTCTATTTTGTCTGACAGGCAGCCTAATGCCTGGGTCCATTGGGTGGATAAAGTCCACTGAGCTGCTCTCATGTGAAGGCGAGCATATGGTACCACATGAACGGTGGATGCCATGTGGCCTAGCAACTGTAACATTTCTCGAGCAGTTAGCTTCTCAAGCAGAGTCAAAACCCCTACTAACTGCATCAAGTGAAGGCAACGGGCCTGAGGAAGATAGGCCCTTGCCCTTGTGGTATCCAGCAACGCCCCTATAAACTCCAGGAACCGGGAAGGGATCAAATTGGATTTTGGGATGTTTATTACCAGCCCTAAATATTGAAGGATACGCATTGTGCAGGTTAGAGAAGTCTTGGCCTCTGATTGAGTGGGAGCTCGAATGAGCCAGTCATCCAGATAAGGGAAGACAAATATTCCCAGGGTGCGCAGAAAAGCAGCAACCACTGCCATGCATTTCGTGAACACCCTTGGTGCAGAGGCCAGGTCAAAGGGGAGCACTCTGTATTGATAGTGCTTCTCCTGGAAAAGGAACCGAAGGAACCTTCTGTGAGTTGGTTGGATGAGAACATGAGTGTACGCATCCTTAAGATCTAGAGAACAAAGCCAATCCTGACTCTGAAGGTATAGCAGCAGAGTTCCTAGAGAAACCATCTTGAATTTTTCTTTGACTAGGAATCTGTTCAACTCTCTGAGATCTAAAATGGGTCTGAAACCCCCTGTTTTCTTTGGGATAAGAAAATAGGGGAAAGTAGAACCCTGTGCCTTGTTGTTGAGAAGGCACTTCCTCTATTGCCCTCTGGGCTAGAAGAGTGGCAACCTCCTGCTCTAACAGGCTGAGGAGGGAGGTTGGAGAATTGAACTGGTGCACTCTTGTGAGAGGGGGCAAGCTGGAAAAATGAAGTTTGTACCCCTCTCTTATGATGGAGAGTGTCCAATGCTCTGCTGTGATTTGCCCCCATCTGGGAGCAAAGTGACATAACCTTCCTGGAATGGTGGAGGGCTCTGGTCCTTCTAGAGCCAGGAAGGCTACGTTCTCTAGCAGAACGTCAAAAGCCCTGAGGGGGCTGAGATTGCTGGGCTGGAGCAGGCCTCGCAGCCTTTGCCTTGGTCTGTTTGGAGGATTGCTGACGTTTGGAAGGGAACTGAGCTGCAGAAGATGCTCTCTGACTATAAGCAGGATAGGATCTTTCCTTTTTAGAAAAAGGTGTTTTCTTGAACAACCTTTTCTTAGCAGGAGCAGCTGTAGATTTGGATAGTCTATCCAAAGCAGAATTTTCAGCATCCATCTGATTGGCTTTTGCTTGCCAATCCTTACCAAACAGATTATCACCTGTACAAGGGATATTTCCCAATTCATCTTGGACCCAGATCTCCAAATCAGATGCTTGAAGCCAAGCAATCCTACGTGCACCTATAGCTGAGGCTCTGCTTACGCATCCAAAGGAGTCGAAAGCTGCACCGTTGGAGAATTTGGAGATATCCTGGGCATGTTTGAGCCCAGTGAGAAATTCTTGCCTTTTACTGTCAGGCATAAAAGGACTTAAAGTCTGCAAATGGTCAGTGACTTCTTTTAAGAACATTCCCATGTAGAGACTATAAGAATTAATTCTCGCAGCAAGCATGGAAGCTTGGAAGACTCTTCTACCAAAAGCATCCAGGGTTCTACATTCACGTCCTGGAGGGTTAGAGGCATGTCTCTTGGCACTTCTAATCTTTCTCATTGCAGACTCAACCACAATAGAGTGGTGAGGAAGCTGAGTTTTATGGAAACTAGGACAAGGAGGGACACGATACATGGTGTCCAACCTGCGAGAATGAGGAGAGGTGGTTAGGGGTGCTTTCCACATCCTTAACATGAGATCATACAGAATCTCATGAATAGGTAAGGTGGCAGCCTCTTTAGGAGTTTTAGGATATTGTAAAATATCTAACTCCTTAGCTCTAGGCTCTGACTCTGGGGCCACTGTAATAGAGAGGCCCCGAGCCACCTCTCTAATAAAGTCTTGAAAAGACAAGTCCTCTGGAGGAGACATCCTTCGTTTAGGAGAGGACTCCTCCTGTGGAAGAAGCATCACTGCATCGACAGACTCTTCAGAATGCTCAGAATCGTCAGAGGAATCGAAGTATCGTCTGTCGGGATGCTCTTGCAAAGCCCGATACCCGTACCGACTGGGATCGGTATCAGGAATCACCGGTACCGGGGTATCGGTACCGGAGGGCTGCAGAGGGCAGAGTACCAGCATAGCGGACACCGATGCCGATGTCGACGCCACCGGTACCGGTGCCGATGGCAATGTCGGAGCCGGTACCGGCTGAGTAGTCTGTTGCGGTACCACGGGCGTCAATGCCACAAGGAAAGCCGCCAGACTGCGTTCGATGGACAGAATCCTCGGATCCATCGACGCCGCCAATGCCTGGAAGTCGGTACCGGTGGAAGCATGGTACCCCAGAGCATGGCACCAGGAGATCTGTCGAGGCCACGCCATCGAGATCATCCTGGAACCCCGATGATGATGCTTTAGAGGCCAAAGCCTCCCGCCGGGGTAATTTTGCCGGTGCAGAATCCTCGATGGCAAGGCCAGAGGCATCTCGATGCTTAGAAGGAGATTTGCCCTTCGAGGACCAGCTGGATTTATGTTTAGTTACCTGAGATCCATGTGAGGAAGAAGCAGCCCTGGAAGACGTCGATGCTACCGAAGCCGCATCAGAGGCAAACAGGGTACTGAGCTTGGCAGCTCGGTTCTGTTGACCTCTCTTAGACATCATAGAACAGGACACACAATCTGTAATGGAATGGTCAGGGCCTAAACATTTTAGACACCAGTCATGGGTGTCGGTGACGGAGATAGTACCGCCACATTTTGTGCACTTCTTAAATCCTGAGGCAGGCTTTTCCATATTTAAGGAAAAAGGTTATGGGCCTAAGGCCCAAAACTGAAGTACACCTGAAGAAAATAAATGGAAAAAAGGGGTTTTTTTGTTTTTTAAAAAGAAAAGAAGAAGAACGACCGGCGGTACCGGTACAGTGTCGAAGAAAGCAGATGCGACAGAAGAGTAAATTAGACTTACCTGCTAATTGTTGTTCCTTGCGGAACTCTAGTCCAGTCCCGGAACCATAGAGTTGTGAACCTCCACCAGCAGCTTTGGAGACTGAATATCTTCATCTCTTTGATCATCCAGCTATAAGCAGCCCCAAGGACCGCCCACACATCAGTACCTATTGACAAAGCATACTAAGCAGAGCAACAAATAAGTAGATATAACCATACAGTGGAAAAAAGGATCCTGACCCTAAAGATCCCATTACTAGCGAAAAGTTTTGTTTTTTTTTTATTTTGTATTTCTTATGAACAATCTCCCGCCTACGGGAAAGCGGACCAGAACAGGCGTGGCGACCCCTGCGCAAAACACAAGCAACAAGAGGCGCCACCGCTCACCCTCCAAATTGGCCCCGAAAGGGAACTAAGGCGTGCTGCAAGCAGAGGAGCTCTGACCGAAAGCATAGAGAACAGAAACCCTGGCAGACTCCTATAATGACTGTATCTTCTTGGCTGGCAGCGAGAACCGAGAGACAGGGAGGGATCCGGGACTGGACTAGAGTTCCGCAAGGAACAACAATTAGCAGGTAAGTCTAATTTACTCTTCCTTAGCGTCTCTCTAGTGCAGTCCCGGAACCATAGAGGATGTAACAGAGCAGTATATCTCAACGGGAGGGCCTCGCTAGTCCAGCCTGAAGCACCCGAGAGCCAAACCGCGCATCCGACGCCGCCTGCACATCCAGACAATAGTGCTTAGCAAAGGTGTGCAAGTACGACCACGTCGCCGCCCGACAAATATCCACCGCCAGCACCAAGCTAACTTCTGCCCAAGACGCCGCCTGCGCCCTAGTCAAGTGAGCCCGAAGCCCGGCAGGAACCACCTTGCCGTGTAAAAGGTATGCCGACGAAATCGCCTCTTTCAACCAGCGGGAAATGGAAGACTTAGACGCCGCTACCCCCTTGCGCGGACCGCCAAAGGCGACAAATAAGCGATCGGACTTACGGAAGGACACCGTTTCCCGCAAATACCGGCGAAGCGCTCGACGGACATCCAACGCGTGCAAGGAGTTATCCGCGTGCTTACCGCGTTCCTTGGCAAACACCGGGAGAGACACCACTTGATTCATGTGAAACGCCGAAACTACCTTAGGCAAAAACGCGGGAACCGGTCGCAATACCACCTTGTCGGCCGAGAAAGACAGATAGGGTTTCCTACACGAAAGAGCCTGCAACTCCGAAATCCTGCGAGCTGACGAGATCGCCACCAGAAACACCGTCTTCAACGTCAAGTCCTTCAACGAAGCTTGCGCCAAGGGTTCAAATGGCGAAGCCACCAGAGACCTCAACACCAAATTCAAGTCCCACGAGGGAACTAAAGCCCTGCACGGAGGACGCATAAGCAACACCGCTCGCAAGAAGCGCTTCACATCAGCATGGGACCCCAATAGCTGGCCCTGAACCTTGCCTCGAAAACACGCAAGAGCTGCAAGTTGTACCCTCAAGGAACTGGCCGCCAGGCCCTTGTCCACCCCTGCTTGCAAGAAGGAGAGGATCTGAGGAACGGAGGTCCGCAAAGGCCGCAATTCGCGATCCGCACACCAGCTCTCAAAAATACGCCAGACCCGGACATACGCTAGCGACGTGGACCGACGCCGTGCCCGCAACAAGGTAGCAATGACCTCCGGAGAATTACCTTTGGCTCTCAATTCGCGCCCTCTCAATAGCCATGCCGTAAGCGAGAATCGAGCCACCTGAGGCATCTGCAGCGGCCCCTGCCGAAGGAGATCCGGCCGAGGAGGAAGCAGCCACGGATCAGCCACACTCAACCGCACCAGATCCGCATACCAAGGCCGACGAGGCCAGTCCGGGGCAATCAGAACCACGGGACCCGGATGCCGCTCGATCCGCTGCACCAGGTGACCCACCAGAGCCCACGGAGGAAAGACATAGAGCAGCCCGTTCCTTGGCCACCTTTGTGCCAATGCATCGAGGCCTTCCGACATGCGTTCCTGACGCCTGCTGAAGAACCGTTCGACCTGCGCGGACTCGAAGGTCGCCATGAGGTCCATTATCGGCAGACCCCAACGACGGACCAGCAACGCAAATACCTCGGGATGTAGAGACCACTCTCCGGGGTCTACTCTGCGACGACTCAGAAAGTCCGCCTCCACATTGTGAACCCCCGCGACATGCTGGGCCGACAGACATTGAAGATGCCGCTCTGCCCATTCTAGAAGCAGATCCGCCTCCGCTTCCAACGCCGCGCTGCCTGTGCCTCCCTGGCGATTTATGTAGGCTACCGTGGAGGCATTGTCGGACAGCACCCTGACCGCCGCTCCCTGCAGCCAAGGCTGAAACGCAGTCAGAGCCAACCACACGGCTCTCATTTCCAGACGGTTGATGGACCACTGGCTCTCCCGCGAGGACCACTGGCCCTGAGCAATCTGACCCTCGCAATGAGCCCCCCAGCCGCTCAAACTGGCATCCGTCATCAGCAGACGCCAGACGGGAGACTCCAAGGGCATACCGTTTGCCAGAGAGCGCTGACGCAACCACCAGCGAAGGTTGCGCCGAACCCCCAAGGGGCAAACTAACTGACGAGCTAGCGAGTCGGACTGATGACACCATCGACGCAGCAGCGCTCGCTGCAGGGGCCGCATGTGCGCCCTTGCCCACGGAACTACATCGATGGTCGCCGCCATCGTGCCGAGAAGCTGAAGGTATTGCCAAGCCGAGGATGACCGTCTCGCTAGAAACTGCTCCACCAGCCGCCTCAGGGCCCGCGCTCTGTGCACTGGGAGAAAAACCTTCCCGTTGCCGGTCTCGAAACGCGCCCCCAAATACTCCAAGGTCTGCGAGGGAAGAAGGCTGCTCTTCGCCCGATTGACCACCCAGCCTAACGACTGCAAAATCTGTACGACCCGCGCCATCGCTCGGAGACTCTCCTCCCTCGACTTTGCCCGGATCAACCAGTCGTCGAGATAGGGATGCACGAGGACACCCTCCTTCCGCAGGAACGCCGCTACCACCACCATGATCTTCGTGAAGACCCGTGGCGCCGTCGCGAGGCCAAAGGGCATGGCTTGAAACTGAAAATGGCCCATCGGCAGTGCAAACCACAGAAATCTTTGATGTTCCCGACGATTGGGAATGTGCAAATAGGCCTCCGTAAGGTCTAGGGACGTTAGGAATTCCCCCTCGCGGACCGCCGCTATGACCGAGCGCAGCATTTCCATGCGAAAATGCGACACCCGGAGGCACCGATTCACTCTCTTTAAATCCAAGATTGGTCGAAAGGTGCCCTCCTTTTTCGGCACCACGAAGTAGATGGAGTATCGACCGGACCCTAACTGCCCCTCCGGCACGGGGGCGACTGCCCGGAGCCGAAGCAGCCGGGAAAGTGTATCTGATACGGCTCTTCGTTTCCAGGGAGCGCTGCACGGGGACATAACGAAGGAATCTAGCACCAGTCGATGCAGCTCGAGCGCATATCCCTCTCGTATCACTTCTAACACCCACTGATCGGATGTGATAGCGGCCCAGGCAGGGTAGAAATCCCGTAGTCTGCCCCCTACGGGGATCACCGCCACCGGAGCTGGCCTCGCTTCATTGTGACTTTTTGGGGATCTGCGCCTGGAAGGAGCCAAAACCTCTACCTGCCCCCCGAAATCCGCGGAAACTCTGTCCGCACCCCGGGTATCTGGAACGCTGGGACTGACCAAAGCGGGAGGCACGAAATCTCCGAAAGGACTGCTGAGACCCCCGGAAGGTGAAGGTCGGCTTCCCCTGCTTGGGCTTATCCTCCGGAAGCCGACCCCCTTATAATCCCCGAGATCTTTTACCAACCTATCCAAGTCCTCTCCAAATAACTGCCTGCCCTTAAACGGCAGCTTACTAAGGCGAGCTTTAGAAGAACCATCAGCCGCCCAATTGCGTAACCAAAGAGAACGACGCGCCGCTACCACCGACGCCATGCCGTTAGCCAACCCCCTAATGAGGTCATAGTGGATATCCGCCAAATAAGCGGCACCAGACTCCAATCTGGACACCGCGGCCTCCTGTTCCGCCGACTGGGGCCCCTGCAACTGCTGAGACCAGCGGAGGCAGCCGCGCGCCACCCAGGCCCCGGCCACCGCCGCCTGCATTGACAGGGCAGAAACATCAAACGCCTGTCTCAACAAGCTCTCGACCTTTCTATCCTGCGCGTCCTTCAACGCCGCAGCACCTTCCACCGGGATAGTAGTCCGTTTAGTACCCGCGGAAACTGCCGCATCTACCTTCGGCGAATGAAAAAGCTCTCTATCAGCCTCCGATAGAGGATACAACTTAGGCAACAGTCTAGCCCCGCGCAAGGCGGATTCTGGACTGTTCCACTCCTCCTGGATCATAGCCTTAAAAACCCTATGGAGCGGAAAGACTCTGTGGGAAGTGCGCACCGCCTGCATCAAGGGATCCTCCAACTGGTCCTCCGCAGCGGAATCTTCCACGGGTATGTTCAATACTTTGAGGGTTTCGGCAATCAGTGCCGGAAGTTCCTCTTTACGAAATACACGCACTATTCTACTACTCTGCTCGTCGTCAAACAACTCGCCGTCTTCTAAATCTTCCGCAGACTCTAACCCGAGAGTTTCCCCCAGCCCCTCGTGGAACTCATCCTCAGGAGGCGCAGAATCTGCAACACTCGGGGGCCGGCTCTTCTTTTGTGGACCGGTGTCTCCCTCTACTGAAAGTGGGCGCTTTAGCCCACGGCGGGGCAGGACTGAACCTCCACCCGCCGGCTGCAAGAGAGCCAGAGCCTCCTGCATGAGAGAGAAAAAGGCGGGTGGAATTCCCAGGGATCCCTCCTGGACGCCCCCCGCCAACAGGTGCTCTGGCACCTCAGAAATCCCCGGATCAAGGACCGTCTCTGCCTGCCTTGATGTCCCTTCTGTAGAGACAGGAGGGAGATCCGCACTGGAGCCCTCCAGAGGATCCTCCATGACAGCACCCACAGCAGAACAAGTGGCACAGACTCTGGCTTCCAAATTACTACTTCTACGAATGCCACAAACCAGACACCGAGGACTAGGAGGCATGCCTATGCACACAGCCCTCTACCAGCAAAGCAGAGACACCTTGCTGAAGCAAACAGAGCAGAAAAAAAAATCGCGATTTTAAAAGTGCTCAAAAACACTCCAAATCGCAGGATTAGATAGAGCTGGGGTCAATTAGCTGATATCTGACCAAAAAATTCAAAAACGAAGCTCCTATCCCTAAAAAAAAAACCACGAAGAAAAAATGACGTTGAAAATCCAAAATGGCCGCCGGACCCGATCCCGCCAAAAAAAGGACTATAAAAAGTACCCAAAAGGTCTAAACAAACTCCCCAGAGCTGATTCCAGGCTACCCCAAGGCCTCTATCACTGCCTTTAGAAATAAAAAGCCCCAAACTCTACTCACCCACACACAGGAGAGGAGGGGGGGTCAAAACTCTGTGAGTGCTGTCCAGCGTGCCTGCCACAAGCTCTGAGTAGCAGTTATCAGAGTCAATATCAGAGTTAATAACCGCTCAGGGCAGCTCGGGGAACCCCTAAATCAGTTAGGGGACCCTCAGAGCCTACTGCTGTATTTAATTGCTGCAGTTAATTGCCTTCAACCTTCTCCTCACCCACCAAGGGGGTTTGGTAGAAAGGAGACCTGTGTCCTTTGCAGCTCCCCTGCTTGTTTGACCTATGGGGAGACTGACAGAGAGAGAAAGAGAGAAAAAACAGATCAGATAAAGGCAGAAGGGACACAGCCAAAGAATTCCTCCACAGCAGCAGCCCAGCACCTAAATCTAGAAAATAATAAAACACTAAAACTCTGCTTATTTGTTCCTAAGGAGCCCAGTTCTGGGCTCTGACTTCCAAGCTGCTTGGAGACTGAGATACTGATGTGTGGGCGGTCCTTGGGGCTGCTTATAGCTGGATGATCAAAGAGATGAAGATATTCAGTCTCCAAAGCTGCTGGTGGAGGTTCACAACTCTATGGTTCCGGGACTGGACAAGAGAGACGCTAAGGAAAAGAAATAAAGAAAAAAATAAGGAAATTCTTCTGCGGTGACAGGAACACGACCTGCTGGCTCCGCGGAAAAAGAACAACTGAGGAGAGACAGTTGGAAAGGCGGGAAGGCAGCACGCAGGTGCTGTGGGATGCTCCCAAAAGCTTTCTGATTGGACGCTGGGGAGCGTTCCTGCGCAGGCTCCGTCGGTACCGACGTACCCATATGTGAAGACTCATTCCTGCTTGTTCCTGGAGATTACATTGTAACAAATGCTTTTAAGTAAATAAGCCTATACACAGTATATTGCTCCTACAACGTTTTGTCAGACTTATATATCAAGGTGGCTAAAAAAAGCTACCTCCGTTGAAGTCCATTTTATTCTAATTTAAGTGATCATGCATAAATGTGATAGTTAAAATCTGCCATGCACCTGCCAACATGGCTGTCGTGTTTCGAACCAGATAGAATCTAGGTTGTGCTTCAGAACACCATAGGCAGTATTTATCTGAATAAGGTAATTTCCCTTCTCAACTGCAAAGGCAATCTTCCAAAATTAAGGGAGAATGACATTCAAATTCATACTAGAGCTCTCTGGTTTTGAAAAAAAAGATGGTTATGGCGTTTAAGGGCCTCGCACTCAGGGCCAGTGCTAGGGTTTCTGTGCTCCCTGCAACCTATAAACTGATGCCCCCTCCCTCATCATTATTAATGTTGGCTATACCCCACCCTCCTTTTTCCCAAAACTCCTTTGTGAACTCCTTTCACATGATGCTAGTATTTCTCCTTCAAATCCAATGTTGTAAGAAAATTGCAGTGGAAGGCAAATGCATAGTGTGATGGCGGAGCTGGGTTAAACGCTAGTGAAAGGAAGAGAAACCACTCTTTTTCCCCTGTAGCCAAGAGCAGTGCAGGAAGGGAAAGGGTTAAACCTTCAACTTATGAAAAAAACTCTGTGCACAGAAAGCAAGAGAGAGCGCCACACCTCAGCTCCATGGCAACTATGGGAGCTGACGTGAGAGGCAGGGGGGCGGAGCCAAAGCCCATAGGACAGCCCCAAACATTTAGGCAGGAAGAAACAGTTAGAAAGGAACACGCTGAAAGACAGGCTGAAAAACGTTCTGAAAGGGACGGTGAAAGGAGTTCTGAGAGGAGCTGTGAAAGGAAGTCTGAGGGGACGTCTGAGAGGAACCGAGAAGGGAAGTGTGAGGAAGAGAGAAGAAGGAATAGTCCTCAGGAGAAAAGGCTGGAAACTTGGTACAAAGGCCAGAGGAATTCTTCTCAGGAGTCTTCCATTGAAGCTGTTGTAAAAGGTGGGAAATTAAGCAGGAACAAAGCTCCATTTGAAAGGCTGCACAGACACTCTGATTGCAGGCAGCGTGTGTGTAGCTCCAGTTCAGAGAGAAGCACAGCTGACAGGGAGCAAGTTGCTGATTGGAAGCTCTGGAGACAGGAGTCAGAGTCAGACCCTGTTGAGAAGCTCAACGGCAGAGAGCAGAGGAAGCAGTCTGGGGACAAGAGGTTGCCTGTAAGCCTACCAGAAAGGGTAAGGAAGGCCAGGAAAAAGGTGAGCCCTTTTGAATCCATTAAGTCAGTGCTAAAGGAGACTGGTGTCCTAAGTTCCTCCCCCATACCTCAGAGTAAAGAAGAGTCCCGTTGGAAACAGATTAAAGCTTTATTGGAGCAGTGGAAGCCTGCTCAGGAGAAGCCTGTAATTGAACAAGGCATATCAGACTCAGAGGGAGAGCCCATGCAGATTGAAGAAGCTGTTATTGGAAGCGAGGGTTCTGATATGGAAACAGATTGTGCATTTTGCCAGAGAGGGTGAAAGCTGTAAAATGTTATGCTAATAGTAAGTGCTGGAAGAAGCCTGAGATTGTGCTGGTGGGATTTTATAAGGGAAGAGGCAGAGAGCTGCCGAAGTGTAAAAGCCAGGCCAATTAGGCAACCGGGGAAGAAAAGAACATTACTGTTTTATGGTTTGTTTTAAGAAAGCATTTGTTGCTGGAGGAGAAAGCAGTGAATGTTTTATAACAGAAAGAAGCTTGAAGAAAGTGCTTTGAAAGAAATATGGCTGTATGTCTAACAGGTGAATAATGCTGTATCAGTTAAAGACACTTTGGTTTGGAGAAGAATCCTTTATTTCTGTTTATTGGGATAGTAGATAGACACTTGTGCAACAATAACAATACAACTTATTGTTAACCCATTTCCTTGCTGACTCCGTCTTTGCCACAACTACAAGGGAACAGAGACCGCAGCACTTAAAAAGGATAAAATAAATACGTGGTCCATCCATTCCCACTAGGCAACCGCCTATACCAAGGGGTGGACGCGACAATAGTCAGAATAAAAATAACTACTTAGCAGTAAATACTTAGCATCTTATAAACAAGCTTTCATTCCCTTCCAGTCCCCCTCCTTCCCCACTGTCCAGCCCCTTCTAGTCCAAATACCATCCCAGGTATCAGCTCACTTCCAGTCCCAGTACCCCCCATGTCAGATCTCTTCCAATCATCCTCCCTTCTGTCCATCCCCCTTCCAGTGCCATACCCAGATGTCAGCTCCTTTCCAGCCTTCCCCCATTACCCAGCACTTTCCAGTCCCATCCCCAGGTGTGAACTCCTTTCCAGTCCCCTCCCCTTCCCCACCTGTCAGCTCCCTTCCAGCCCCCACATTTCTAGGTGTCAGCTCCCTTCCATCCCCCTCCTTCCCCCCATATTGGCTCCCTTCCAGCCCCCTCCTTCCCATCTCCCTTCTAGGCCCCCATTGTCAGCTCCCTTCCAGCCCCTTCCTTCCCTCCTGTATCTGCTGCCATCGGCGCCCCCTCACTGATTCATCACTTGAGAGAGCTGCGGAAACACTTCTTTGGTCCCGAGGCTCTGCTATCTTAGAAACTGCTAGACTGCAGCATTTACAGTGGTAATGAGTATTTACCATTTCTTGTAAGAAACAGGAAATGCTTATTACCCACTTATTACCCAGTCCAGCAGTTTATAATATAGCAGAGCCGCGGGAACAGAGAAGTATTCTCTGGTTCTCTCAAGTGGAGAATCAATAAGGGGGGCGGGAGGCTAGCGACAGTGCCGCCTGCCATTGGCGCCCCCCTGCAACGCTTACCCGGCTTACTGGGTAGTGCCGGCCCTGCTCACACTAAACCAAGGTATACCAGTCTATTTGCTGATTCAGTCCTTTAGGTTGAACTGCTTCCTAAAATTTAATTGTGCCTCCTGTCCCCCCCCAGCCATAATAATGGCACCCTTTCCAATACTTGCCTTGTCAAATGTTCAAAAGAATGGCCCATTTGCGAGCAATGTTCCACAATAGGAGCAGTCTTTGTAGCTGTGTTAATACTGGACTTGTGCTCTCTTAGTCTATCTACTATAGTTCGTTGAGTACATGCAACATAAATTTTCTAGCAAGGACAAAGTAATAAATAAACTAAGCAAGTAGACTGATAAGCTGTGAATCCATGATGTAATATAGATTTATTCGTAACAGGATTAACCCAAGAGTCCCCCCCCCCTTTCAATTGTGGAACCGCAAAACTCACAAGTGCAACAACTACAATGGCCCACCTTCTCCGGAGATGGTCCACATTATTGATCGGCTCACATAGTTTGCCACATTTTTACCCCAATGAAAGGCAACTATAGGGCGATCCAGAAAACAGGGGTGAAGTTACAACACCCGCCAATGTTGTAAACCAAAGATTCAACTTGTGAAGCCCAAACTGAAAAAGCTAATGCACAAACCAGAGGACCCTCCATTTAATTTTGATCAGTAGTCTGAGGAGAAAATAGTAATTCTCTCTGTGCATGCAATTGCCTTAAATATGTTTATGTTTACACTTTCTTACAATGCTATATGGATAATCACAGTCCAAATATTTCTGGAAATTTTAGCTTCCATAATGTAATCTTGTTTTAACATAGAGATCTTCCAAATTCAGAGGAATTGACTTATTGGTAAGCCATTATTTAATTTAGAAGGATAATGGCTCAAATACATTAATAGATTATTGCAAGAGACAAGTTTTTGATACAAGATTATATGCAACCCAGTATCATCTCTGATAATTAATATATCCAAGAATACAATCTGTTTCCGATAAGTACTTTCGAGCTTAATATTAGGCTTCTTTGAATTAAGCCAATCTGTAAAAGTTTTCAAAGACTCCAGATCACCTTACCATAAGCAAAATACATCATCGCGATATCTTTTCCAGAGACGTATATGAGTCATCCAAAAAGGAGGATACAAATATTCTTCATCAAATGCTGACATAAATAAATGTTGCCATTGTATGAGCAACTGTAGCTCCCCCATTACTACTCCGAATTTCTGATGATAAAAAGATTTATTGAAACAGAAGAAGTTTTTCTCCAATACCAGTTGCAATAATTCCAGGACAAAGGCCTTAGGGAATCTAGCAGGCAAAACTTCTTCCCAATTTAATTGTGCAATAACTGTTAATGCTTCCCACTGGTCAATATGATATATAACGACCATACATCATAAATTACCAGTCAAACCTCTCCTGATAAGACAGACTCTTCAGAGAGAATGTTAAGCATATAAGTAGAATCCTTCAATAAAGAAACAGCTTGCCGAGCCAAATATTTAATATCTTATCCACAAAAATGGACAGTGGTTCCAATAATGATCCATTCCAGCTACTATGGGACTGCCTGGGGGGGGGGGGGGGGTTCCAGTAGGCACTTATGAATTTTAAGGACCGTATAAAATATCGGTACTAAAGGAAATTTATTTATTAAAAATTTGAATTCCTTCTGTTAAAATATCCTTGCATGAAGCCAGTAGTCACTAAATTCTCAATTTGTTTAACCAATGATAGGCGTTCATAGTATTTCTGATCCTCCAGTTGCCGATATATCTTTTGATCATATTGGGCTTTAGATTGCACAACTATTACACCACCCTTGTCAGCTCTCCATATCACTACATCAAGACATTACACATGTTTTTAAGGGCTTCAAAATGCTGGCTGCTTATATTCCATCTTACTGGATAAAATTTCATTCCATTTTTTCCAGATCTTGTAAAATTAACTTCTGAAAAGTGGTTATCATAGGATCTATAGGGCCAACTAGAACCCATTTAGAGGCTAAACGCACAATAGAAGAATCTTGAGCTATAATATTTATTTATTTACATTCTCTTATATACCGTGCTATTCTGCATCAGTGCGGTTTACATTGAACAAACTGAAATTACATTGAACAGGGCATGATAACTTGGAGATAACTATTTTACAGGAAACATGGGCTATGGAGGGTTAAGTGGCTTGCCCAAGACCACAAGGAGTACCTGTGGGACTAGAAACCCCAGTCCTTCCGGCCCAAGGCTGCTGTCCTCTAGTGGGATTTGAACCCCCGACCTTCCGGCCTGAAGTACCTTGCCCCAACCACTAGGCCACTCCTCCACTCCCATTCAATATGTTGTGAAGCATAATGCCTAATCACTAGCTTCTGAAAGAAGGGGCTATCCGCATTTCAAAAGCTCTGTAGGGTACTGTGGGTACAAAAGACATACCCAAATCCAATACAAATTTTTGAGAATCTGTGAAACAAATCATTGTCAAATTTATGATTGCTGTTTTTTTTGACTGTAATTGCCTTTCGTTAGGGGTAAGAATGTGGTGAACTATGTGAGCTGATCAGTAACGTGAACCATTGAGGAAGCTAATTCTCCGGAGGAGTTGGGACATTATAGCTGTTGCACTTGTGAGTTTTGTGGTTCCACAATTGAAGAGGACTCTTGCGTTAATCCTGTTACGAATAAATCTGTATTACATCATGGATTCACAACCTGTCAGTCTACTTATGTAGTTTATGTATTACTTTGTCCTTGCCAGAAAATGTATGTTGAACATACTTGACTAACTATGGTACATAGATGAAGAGAGCACAAGTTCCGTATTAACACAGTTACAAAGACTTCTCCTATTGTGAAACACTACTTCCAAATGGGCCATTCTTTTGAACAGCTGACATGGTGAATAATGGAAATTGTGCCATTATCATGGCGGGGCGGGGGGGACAGGGAAGGACAACTGAATTTTAGGGAACAATTTTGGATTTATTTCCTGGAAGCAGTTCAACCTAAAGGACCAAATCAGCAAATAGACTGGCACACCATGGTCTAGGGAAGGCTCCTTTAAGTTATGTGACAGGGCGGAGTTATGGCATAATAAAAAAAAAAACGCCGCAGCCATCTTTTCTTCAAAGCCAGAGAGTTCCAGTATGAATTTGGATGCCATTCTCCCGTAATTTTGGAAGATTGCCTATGCAGTTGAGAAGAGAAATTACCTTATTCAGATAAGTACAGCCTACGGTATCCTGATGCAGAGCCTTGTTTCTTTCTGGTTTGAAAGGCAATAGTCATATTGACAGTTGCATGGCAGATTTTAACTATAGCTTCTATGTATGATCACTTAAATTATAATGAAATGGACTTGAAGGGAGGTAGCTGTTTATATTGTAGGCTGAATTCACCTACAAAGTATCCCCAATTATCACCAATGAATGGCTCAGACAACAGTTGCTTGGCTACAAAAACTCTTTATTTAGCATAGCAAAACAATTGTAAATGCAGATAGCAAATGTCTGTCTGACAGATGGTGGGCAACGTTCCTTCTACAAGCAGAGAAGAAAAGCTGCCCTCGATGCTCTATAGTTGCCTTCTTATATACCTCTCTGTTACAAAGTTCCAGAAAGTTCCAGCAAGTTCTGCATAAATTCTTATGTCGTTTGCAGAATTCCTGCAGAGCTCTCTCCCCGGGACCCTCCCCTAGTTATCAGGTCATTTGCAGCTCATGTTTCAAGGTCTGCTTATCTGTGCAGCTGACCGTAACACTCTGCTTCTTCCTGTGTTATTCCATTTCCTGGCACTAATTGCAATCTTCAGGGCTCAGAGTATTTGTGCTCATTATTTCTAGCTTGGCCTGTATTTTTCCTGGGCCCAAACTCTGCACATTCCTGTCCAAAGTGTGGTTCCCTAGACTCTTTTGTAGTAGGTTGCATATACTCTCTCTTGCAGCCCACATGCTTTTTCTTCTGTGCCGTCCATATGTTGCTTATGTACATTTCCAGCAGGCAAGGGTGCAGTCATATAAAGCAAACACATAAAGCAGACCTGAGCCAATTATCCCTTCAATAGCCACCTTGATATATAGTCCGAAAAAAATTGTGGGAGCAGTATACTGTGTATGGGATTGTTTGGGTCATGATGTGGAAATTGATTATCCTGTACTGATCCATTATGCATATAGTTTTAGTAAATAAGGTCATATGAATTAGAGAAAAAGGAAAAAGATTGTTGCATTTCGTAAAAGTAAAAGATGATGGTAAATCAAAGAAATTGCTTTAGAAAGCATACAGTACATCTATTTTTAAAATAACAGAAAAAGTACTGTTATGTAGTTAATGCTCTGCATTACCAAATATGGCAACTTTAGGTTCCTGTTGGCTAAGTTATCAATGGCACAAGGGAACTTTAAGAAGCAAGAAAGTGTTAGATGATGCACCACCAGCCAAGAAAGAATGGGTCTCGCTCCTAATGAGGAAGAGTTGGTTCTTCTGATGAATGGAGCTAGTCAAGCCCCATCTTTATGTTGTGCCCCTGACCACCAGTTCAGGCCACTTCGAAATCATCAATTTAGTGGTCCAGGGCTTACAAAAAGAAAAGAGGAAATAGATGAGCAAATCAATTGTTTCTTGGCTCCTGTTCACTACAGAGAAAAATGAAGGACCAAAGATATCTTCACAACCACAAAACTCTATTTAAAAAATGGACTTGGCCAAGTTTTGGTATACAAGCCTGCATCAGGGGTCAGTGAGCGTCTTGGTCAGCTTTGATTTGACAAAGAGTACATAAAATATTGGAAACAACCAAGGACCAGAACAACAGCTGGTCAAGTAGTGCTAGAGAGCCTGAATGTCGAGCAAAGCATGGGTAAGCATGGACTTAGATTTTTTTTTTTACTCCTGATTTGTCAGAAGTGCAGAAAAGTATTTAAGGATCTATTCCATTAGCCCTATAACATTCCATTAAGACTTAATAGAATGTTATGGAGTAAATGGAACCGTCATCCTTTAGGCCATTAGAAAAGCCCACACCTAAATGAATTATCAACACAAGCCCTTGACATTGCTTCTGTGCTCTGTTAACAGAATTGGGCTGGGGAGGGTTGACCAGCTTGCCAGTGGCAAGGGCAGAGGCCAGCTGGACTGGGTGGCAAAGGCAGGGGGCTAGCTGGACTGGGGGATGGATGATTTTAAGGGAGGTGGGAGATGATGGAGAGGAACAGGATAAGAATGAGACTGGGTGATGGCAGGTTGTAGTTGTTGATATGGAAGGACAGACTAGATAGGCCATGTGGTCTTTTTCTGTCATCATATTTCTATGTTGGTGGATGGAGATGGGGGCTGCTGGCTGAGTACTTCTGACATGAGCCTGCAGCGTTCACAAAGGGTCTAAGTTATTAAGCTTTTGTTTCCCTTAGACAAGGAATGAAAAAACAGCCTAAGTAAATCAGGCCCTAAAGGGGTGGATTCTCCCTCCCCTCTTCAACTTTAGTAGTTGGAAACAGGGGGGGGGGGGGGGGGCGGGGTTTATTGGCTCATATGTTTTTTTGATTGGCTCCTAGATCCAAACAAAATTTGTCAAGGCCTGCCTTAATATATATTATTTTTTTTAGTAAAGGCTGTTTTTCTTTGTGACAAAGTTATCTTTTGTTATAAGCAGAGAAAATTAGTCATTGCTCCTTGTTTTTCCTAAAAGATATATTTATTAATAAACAGACCAATATTACAAATAGTACTATATATTACAGCAGCACTTCAGGCAGAAATGGATTACAGTATTGATGGAGAGTTCTCAGGTCAACATTAATGTCACCCTTGCATTTTAGGTATGTTCTGTACAATATCTTGAGAAATAACTGGAAATAGTCCACCTGTATGTCGTCGTAACATTTTAGTAGTATGTTCAAAGGTATATAACAAAAAAAAGATGTCTGTGCAACTCAAACATAGTAATTTCTGAGAAAAAACACAAAATATGACCTGGACAGGAGTGTCGTCACCCTTCACTAATATTTGGTTGCACAACCCTCGGCAGTGATGACAGCCTCCAAATAGTTCTTGTAATTTCATACATCTATCTGCTGGTAGCTTCTCCCGGTCTTTGACTGTCATTTGCTCCAGCTCATGAACGTTGCCAGAATTCCTTTTACCAATGGCAGATTTCAGCTTTTCCAAAAGGTTTTGACTGGATTGAAATCAGGAACTCATTGCTGGCCAGTTTAAAACAGTTCATTTGTTCCTTTTTAACCATTCTGTTATATTTTTGGATGTATGCTCTGGATCACTGTCCTGCAGGAGGACCCATGATCTTCAACCCAGATCTAGTTTTCTGACACTAGATAGCACATTTCAATCAAAAATTCCTTGATAGTCAACAGGGGCGGCCCAAGGGGGGTGCGAGGCCATATGCAGAGATTAATTGTGGGCCCTCATTTGCATAGGGGGCCTCATTTGCATAAATATTTACATAATGTTAACATGCATTTTTAGTAAACATGCCTCTTAATGAGTGTCTGGATAAAGAAAGACTAACAGATTTCTACATTACTATATTCCAGTGGCAAACGCCAGGCCCATTAGGAAAGCACAGTTACTTACCTGTAACAGGTGATCTCCGGAACAGCAGGAATTAGTCTTCACATATGGGGTTCGTCGGCGCCGACGGAGCCCGCACGGGAATGCTCCCCAGCATCCAATCAGAAGGCTTTTGGGAGCATCCCTCGCGCCTGCGCGGTAGCTTCCCGCCCTTCCCACTGCCTCTCCCCAGTTGCGTTTAATAGCTGAGACAGAAGGAGAGGAAGAGAGAGAGAGAGTCACAACTCCTAGGGGAGGTGGGTGGGTTGTGAAGACTAATTCCTGCTGTTCCGGAGATCACCTGTTACAGGTAAGTAACTGTGCTATCTCCAGGAACAAGCAGGAATGAGTCTTCACATATGGGGACTCCCTAGCTGAGGGTGCCAGAGGAGATCCCAGAATGCGCGCCCCTGGACAGGGCGGCATCGCCCAACCTGGATCCCTGGCATTCCCTGAGGGATGGAGGGGTAGGAGCTGAGAAGAGTTGCCAAGGCACAGCAACTGAAGACTACAGGGGAGTCTTCAAAACCACGTCAAATATCATTAACAGTTAATGATCTAACACAATCTAGAGCTTACCTACTGGATTGTAGAAGGCAGAGCTGCGACGGGTACTGTAGATGCAGTAGCGAAGTCTTCAAGGGAACTTCACTGCAGAGAGGACGAAGTTCCCAGTCCGGGCGGGCTGGAGACGCAGGTGTCAACCGGCACCGGAAAGACGGCAGGTCTTCACGAGGAGCTCTAAGAGAAGCTGAGAACTCCAGTAGGAGCAGAGTCCCCAACCCGGAGGACTAAGCAGAAGACTGACCGATCTGGGAGAACCCAGCCCGGAGAAGAACAGGAGTGTACCCCGGGATATCGAGGGGTACACTGTCTACCCTAGCCGACAAGGGATAGGAAGACATTGGGTTCAAAAACCTCCAGACAAGGAGGCGTAAACCAAGGGGCTGTTGACTTCACAGCAAGTTTAAGCATAACCGGTCCGAGCACCCGAGCCGCAGAACGCAGGCAAGCGGGCCGGCCGGACCCCGTAAGAAATAACAAAACGTCAGTACCGACCATTGGGGGATAGTCGGTAAGACACAGGGCGCTATAACATTTCCCAAAAGCGCCCACCTGTACCGATATATATCCAATAACAGGTATAGATGTATATCGGGCTATAGGTGGGCCCGGGAGCACCCACCCAGGTTACTAAAACGGTATGGACACGTGAGAACGATACCGCCAACTCGGACCGGCCCTTGATCCATAGGAGGGCGCCTACCTGGAAGGTGGCGGGAGGAAGGGCCATCCAAAGTGATGGGCCGATGTGCGTGGAGCAGGGCAGATCGGCGAGAGTAGCAGTATGGTTGCGTGACCGCCAGACCAGTTGGGGAGAAGCACATCAGGAGTACGTAGACCCCTGAGGCGTCCACTTGACAGCCACCCAAAACGTGTCCTCCGTGCCACAGGGAAGGCAGGAGGATAGAAACCCCTATAGCCACGGCGTGACCGTGGGGCCATCTCCGGCCTATATAAAAAAAACCCTCGGGGTTAGGGCCAATGCCCTCCGCCGCTCCAAAGAGTGCAGGGAGCGGAGCAGGGGATCGGCATGGGTCAGTGGGACTCCTGTCCACCGTAACCTGACGGACCCAGGGATGTCTCTGCGAGAGCGGAGACAGACCGGGGGGGGGGGGGTGGTCCGGCCCTGTCGAGGAATGGTTCGGCCACGCTCAGAGAGTAGCGGCCAAGTCCTACACTGGGAGAAGGAGATTCAGTGCGCGATCCCCTTAATCCGGGGGAACCAGGCAGAGGGGAATCAGAGGGATGTACCCGAGGGTAAGTCCGAAGAAGACTACCATGGCCCTGAGGAGCCAGGCTAACCTAGCGTGGGAAGGGTCCCCCCCCCCGGGGGAGGGGGCTCCATACCTCCAATCAAGCAGCTGAACCTCTTGTCACACTGAAAGAACCCCAGTGTAGAACTGGACAGTAACTTCATGTAAGAGGAGTTAAGCGCAAACTGCCGCATACCGTAGCCTAAAGCTGCCTGGCATGGGCAGCCTGGCGCGAGCCCTGGCACTGCCGACCGGTGTGAGACGTCCCTGGCATGGGCGCACCCGGCAGGCGGGCAGAGGGATGAAACCTCCTCCTCTTCGGACAGGAGGGTCGGGAAGGACATTTCCTACCCCGGGTAGAGGGGGAGGGCCGCGGGCGGCCAGTGCCAAACAGGTCGGCGGAGCACTGAGCAACCTGACGCAAAGCCTCGCCATTGAAGAGGTTCTCCCCGGTGCACGGGGAAGTACCCAGGTTATGTTGTGCCCAGCTGCACAAGTCGGAAGCCTGCAACCAGGCTGTACGACGCGCCCCTATGGCTACCGCAGAGGACCTGCTAACTGACTCGAAAGAGTCCACGGCAGCCCGAGAAAGAAACCAAGAGATATTCCTGCAATGGTAAAGAAGCAAGGAATAGTCAGGGGCCCAAGGGGCCGACACAAAGGGAGACAAAAGAGATAACCTCTCGGTGACCTCCCGAAGCGCCAGGCTCATATAGAAAATATATGAGAGAATCCTGGAAGCCAACATGGACGTTTGGAAGGTTCGCTGCCCAAAGTTGTCCAGCGTTTTAGACGCACGATTCGGGGGGCAGGAAGAGTGCTTCTTCTTGCTTCCGACCTTCCTCAGGGCCGATTCCACCACAATGGAATGATGGGGAAGCTGGTGCGTCTGGAAACCCGGAGAGAGGGGCACCCGATACCGGGCATGCATGGCTGCAGGCGGCGCCGGTACCTGTAAGAGACCGGGGTCGGATCCGAAATGCGCCGGAGCCACGCTTTCCAGACTGGAGATTGATTCGAGGCTGGGCATCGAACCGAGCGACGCCTCCTTAGGGGGCCCCGGTGTCGGCGGCCGCACCGGTGCTGCCACTCCCGCGAATGGAGTCGGGGGTCGCGACGATCGGTGCCGAGGGCAACGAGGGCTTCCCAGGCCGAAACTTGGCGAAGAGGGAAACACCCAAAGTCGGTTCCGACGCCGGGAGAGAGGCCCTTCTAGGTGCCGGGGTTCTGCCCGCGCCTGTTTTATTGAGCGGGAAACCCTTACGGGGCGTACTACGCGGCCTCGAGGGTACCCAGGTAACCCGCCGACGAGCCCCGGCGGGGAGCGAGACGCCCAGCCCCGGCTCCGCGGCCACGGCGCTTCTTTGGGTCGACTCGACCGAAGGACCCGGGTCCCGCGGGCAGACTCTAGTGACGAGTGGAGCACTCGACGCCCGCGTAGATGCCGGGAGGTCGGTGGCATCCGGGGGAGGCCCCGGCCCCGTGCAAGGTGGGGTTGCCGACCTGCCCAACCGGGATAGATCGATCGGCTCCGCAGGTGGAGCCCGGAGGCGACCCCTGGCGAAGAACGGGGCCCTTGTTCCCGAGACCGCCGCGGGAGGGGTGGAGCCGCTCAAGGCCAGTACCGCACCCGCGGAAGCCGGGGACGAATCGATCGGCCCTGGCGGAGCCGAGGGCACCCGGTGCCAATCCCCGGCGAGGAGTGGGGCCACCGACTCCGACGCCGATGCCGAGGACTTGATCCCGCTCGAAGCGGTCACCACCTCCGCGCATGGCAGGGGTGTGGGCACGCCATACCGGGTCAGGCTGGTCCGACGATCCCCAGTGACGAATGGAACACTCGACACCGACGCCGATGCCGGGGAATCGGCACCGCCGAAAGCGGGTACCGCCCCCGCGCAGGGCCGGGATGCCGTAGAGCCAGACTGGGTCGAGTCGATCGGCCCCGAAAGCACCGAGGACACCAGTCGACAGTCCCTGGCGAAGAGTGGAACACTCGATGCCGGCGCCGATGCCAAGGGATCTGCACCGCTCGAAGCGGGTGCCACCCTCGGGCATGGCTCGGGAATGTTCTGTGAGGAGCGAACCTCAGGAACAACCTGAAACCCCGTGGAGGCTCTGGAGCCCGAAGACTCCCTCCGGGGTGTAAGGGACTGGAGGGGAAGGCCGGAGCCGTCGTCATGCGGCGCATGAGACTCACCCCTCAAGGCTCGGTTAGTCTTAACAGACTGTTGTTGGGTTACCTGATCCTGGCGAGGAGAGAAAGCCGACGACCGCACCTCAGAGGGAAAGACGTCATCGAGGGACACTCGAAACAGGGAGGGTCTTCTCCCGATGCTGAAGCCCGGGGAACAGGGGGAGAAGGGGTCAGGGCCCCAACAGAAGAGACACCAGGCGTTGGAGTCGGAGAAGAAGACAACGTCTCCACAGTGGGGGCACTTCTTAGGGGAAGAAGGCTCCATGCTAGAAAGCCCGGTAGGCCTCAGAATAACACGAGGAGGATGCTCCTCGAAGGAAATAAAGGAAAACAAAAAATAAGGAAAAAGGGGGCACCAGCGGTGCCAGAGTCAGCGGGGAAAAAAAACCCCGCGACCACAGGAAACAAGAAAAGAAGAAAAAGTTTCTGCGGTGACAGGAGGTACGTCCTGTCGGCTCTGCGGAAAAACGAAAACTGGGGAGAGGCAGTGGGAAGGGCGGGAAGCTACCGCGCAGGCGCGAGGGATGCTCCCAAAAGCCTTCTGATTGGATGCTGGGGAGCATTCCCGTGCGGGCTCCGTCGGCGCCGACGAACCCCATATGTGAAGACTCATTCCTGCTTGTTCCTGGAGATGTACTATAAACACTGACCATTTAGAACTCATAGAAAATCCACCATCTTATAACAGCTCTCACAAAGCACCAAACCCTACCTATCAAAAGGCAACACTGCAAATATTAAACCAATACATCTCAGAGAATACCAATGCATCTCCTACTGGGGAAAGAGAACAAGTGGCAAGGTCAAATAGAAACTACATGAACAGAATACCTCAGCTTGGTTAAAATGCAGAACACAGACCATCACCAAAGAACAAGGGATCACAATTTAGAAATAGGAAGACAATAATTAAACTGGGAACCCCAAAAGCCAAACTTGGGATGTACATCAACACTGGAGAAAGCACAGTTACTTACCTGTAACAGGTGATCTCTGGGAACAGCAGGAATAAGTCTTCGCATATGGGTTTCGTCAGTACCGACGGAGCCTGCGCGGGAACGCTCCCCAGCGTCCAGTCAGAAAGCCTTTGGGAGCATCCCACAGCGCCTGTGTGCTGCCTTCCCGCCTTTCCCAACTGTCTCTCCTCAGTTGAGTTTTAAAGCTGAGACAAAGAGAGAGAGAGAGGGAAAGGAAAGATAGATAGAGGATACAACTCCTAGGGAAGGTGGGTGGGTTGTGAAGACTTATTCCTGCTGTTCCCAGAGATCACCTGTTACAGGTAAGTAACTGTGCTATCTCCAGGAACAAGCAGGAATGAGTCTTCACATATGAGGACTCCCTAGCTTTAGATGCCAGGGAGAGACCCCAGAAGTTGTGTGTCCCTGGTACAGGGCTCCACTTCCCCCCATGGATCTCTGGCATCCCATCAGGGATGGTGGGTAGGAGTTGATTAAGTATGGAACAGGTGTTTGAGAACAGCCTGACCAAACAAGGCATCCCGGCGGGAGTCCTTGTCCAAGCAGTAATGGGCTGTGAAGGTATGAACCGAGGCCCAAGTGGCTGCTCGACAGATGTCGTCAATAGACACAGAGTTCAGATGAGCCATTGAGGCTGCCATGGCTCTCACATTGTGAGCTGTGACATGGCCCTCCAGATAAAGGTTTTTACTCTGATAGGCGAAAGAAATACACTGGGCAATCCAGTTAGATAGTGTTCTCTTGGAGACTGGTAGTCCCAAATGAGAAGGATCAAAGGCAACAAAGAGCTGAGAGGACTTTCTATGTTGCTGTGTCCTCTGTAAGTAAAAAGCCAGAGCTCTTTTACAGTCCAGGGTATGAAGATTCTTCTCTGCACTTGATGCATGAGGTCCTGGAAAAAAGACAGGTAGGTAGACCTCCTGGTTGAGGTGAAAAGGCGAGACCACCTTAGGCATAAAGTGTGGATGAGTCCTAAGGACTACCTTGTCATGATGGAACCTTGTATAAGGTGGATTAGCTACGAGTGCTTGCAATTCACTAATACGACGTGCTGATGTGATTGCAATGAGAAAGATAACTTTCCAAGAAAGGTATTTCAAGGAGGTGGTAGCCAAAGGTTCAAAAGGCGGCTTCATAAGCTGACCAAGAACCAGGTTCAAGTCCCATGCCACCGGAGGTGGTCTAATGGGAGGCTTTGTTAAAAGGAGGCCTCTCATGAACCTTGCTACAAGAGGATGAGAGGAAATAGATTGTCCATTTAGAGGCTTAAGGGAAGCTGCAATAGCACTCAAATAGACCCTTACTGAATTTGTCTTAAGGTCTGCATTAGACAGATGGAGGAGATACTCCAGCAAAGATTCCAGAGGTATGGCAAGGGGGTTAATACCCTTCTCAGAGCACCAGATTGTAAACCTCTTCCACTTGAAAGCATAAGAACGTCTAGTGGAAGGTTTTCTGGAAGCATAAAGAACATCTTTCACCTGTTGAGAAAGATGAAGATCTTGGAGATCTAGGCCTTCAGCAACCAAGCCCTGAGATGCAGAGACTGGGGATTGGGATGCCATAACTTTCCGTCCTCTTGAGATAGGAGATCTGGAGCAGACCTTAACTCCAGGGAGGGAGCTTGAGAGAGATGTAGAAGCAGAGGGTACCACACTTGCCGTGGCCAATGTGGAGCTATGAGAATCATGTGGCCTCTGTCTCTCTGAAGCCTGAACAGGGTTTTGGGAATTAGGGGAATGGGTGGAAAGGCATACAGGAAGTCTTGACCCCAGTGAAGGAGGAAAGCATCCCTTGCCTGAGCTCCCTGAGCCGGAGTTCTGGAACAGAAACGGGGAAGTTTGGCATTCCACGGACTTGCAAAGAGGTCTATGTCCGGGGTTCCCCAAATCTGAAAAATCCTGGCCACCAGGTCCACATGTAGGGACCACTCGTGTGGAAGCAGAACTCGACTAAGCCTGTCTGCCCAAGAGTTTTGAACGCCTGGAAGATAAACTGCCAGAAGATGAATCTGATGCTCTCTGGCGAGGGCCCACAGTCGCAAAGCTTCGTTGCAAAGCGACAGAGAGCCAGTTCCGCCCTGCTTGTTCACATAGAACATGGCTACCTGATTGTCCGTCTGGATAAGGACCGTCTTGTAGCTGAGCAGGGTGTGGAACACCCGCAGAGCAAGGAAGATTGCTCTGAGTTCCAAGAGATTGATATGTAGACAACTCTCCTGTGGGAACCAGATGCCCTGGGTGGAGAGGTCTTGCAGATGAGCTCCCCACCCCATTGGAGAAGCATCTGTTGTGAGAGTTGCTTGGGGTAGAGACTGCTGAAAGGGGGACCCCAGCAACAGGTTTTGAGGAGACTTCCACCACTGGAGGGACAAAATGAGGCGACTTGTGTTCGCTATTTTGTCTGACAGGCAGTCTAATGCCTGGGTCCATTGGGTGGATAAAGTCCACTGAGCTGCCCTCATGTGAAGGCGAGCATATGGTACCACATGCACGGTGGATGCCATGTGGCCTAGTAACTGTAACATCTCTTGAGCAGTTAAGTGGGCTTCAACTCTGCTTGAGAAGCTAACTGCACCAAGCGAAGGCAATGGGCCTGGGGGAGATAGGCCCTTGCCCTTGTGGTATCCAGCAACGCCCCTATAAACTCCAGGGACTGAGTAGGGGTTAAATTGGATTTTGGGATGTTTATTATCAGTCCTAAATACTGAAGGATACGCCTTGTGCAGGTTAGAGAACTCTTGGCCTCTGACTGAGTGGGAGCTCGAATGAGCCAGTCGTCCAAATAAGGGAATACAAATATTCCCAGAGTGCGCAGAAATGAAGCTACCACTGCCATGCATTTTGTGAACACCCTTGGTGCAGAGGCCAGACCAAAAGGAAGCACTCTGTATTGATATTGCTTCTCTTGAAAAAGAAACCGAAGGAACCTTCTGTGAGTTGGATGGATGAGAACATGGGTGTACGCATCCTTGAGATCTAGAGAACAAAGCCAATCCTGACTCTGAAGGTATGGCAGCAGAGTTCCTAGAGAAATCATTTTGAATTTTTCATGGACTAGGAATCTGTTCAATTCTCTGAGATCTAAGATGGGTCTGTAGCCCCCTGTTTTCTTTGGAATAAGAAAATAGGGGGAGTAGAAACCTGTGCCCTGTTGTGGAAGAGGCACTTCCTCTATTGCCCCCTGGGCGAGAAGGGTGGCAATCTCCTGCCCCAACAGGTTGAGGAGGAGGGTTGGAGAATTGAACTGGTGCACTCTTGTGTGAGGGGGCAAGCTTGAAAAATGAAGTTTGTACCCCTCTTTTATGATGGAGAGTGTCCAATGCTCTGCTGTAATTTGTCCTCACCTGGGAGCAAAATGACATAACCTTCCTGGAATGGTGGAGGGCTCTGGTCCTTCTAGAGCCAGGAAGGCTAAGTTCTCTAGCGGAAAGTCAAAGGCCCTGAGGGGGCTGAGGTTGCTGGGCTGGAGGAGGCCTAGCAGCCTTTGCTTTGTTCTGTTTGGATGATTGCTGACGTTTGGTAGGGAACTGAGCTGCAGAAGATGCCCGCTGACCATAAGCAGGATAAAATCTTCCCTTTTTAGAAAAAGGTGCTTTCTTGAACAACCTTTTCTTAACAGGAGCAGCTGTAGACTTGGATAGTCTATCCAAGGCAGAATTTTCAGCATCCATCTGATTGGCCTTTGCTTGCCAATCTTTACCAAACAGGTTTTCACCTGTACAAGGGATATTTCCCAATTCATCTTGTACCCAGATCAGATGCTTGAAGCCAAACAATTCTACGTGCACCTATGGCAATAGCTGAGGCTCTGCTTACACATTCAAAGAAGTCGAATGCTGCACAGTTGGAGAATTTGGAGATATCTTGGGCATGTTTGAGCCAAGTGAGAAAGTCCTGTCTTTTATCTTCAGAAATGAAAGGACTTAGTCTGCAAATGATCAGTGACTTCTTTTAGGAACATTCCCATGTAAAGACTATAGGAATTAATTCTCACAGCAAGCATGGAAGCTTGGAAGACTCAACATCCAAAAGCATCCAGGGTTCTACATTCACATCCTGGAGGATTAGAGGCATGTCTTTTGGCACTTCTAATATTTCTCATAGCAGACAACCACAATAGAGTGGTGAGGAAGCTGAGTTTTATGGAAACCAGGACAAGGAGGGACACGATACATGATATCTAACCTGCGAGAATGAGGAGAGGTGGTAAGAGGTGCTTCCCACATCCTCAACATGAGATCATACAAAATCTCATGAACAGGCAAGGTAGCTGCCTCCTTAGGAGTTTTAGGATATTGTAAAATATCTAACTCCTTGGCTCTGGGTTCTGTCTCAGGGACCACCGTGATGGATAGGCCCCGAGCCACTTCCCTGATGAAGTCTTGAAAAAACAAGTCCTCTGGAGGAGACATCCTTCGTTTAGGAGAGGACTCCTCCTGTGGAAGAAGCATCACTGCATCGACAGACTCTTCAGAATCCTCAGAGTCTTCAGAGGAATCGAAGTATCGTCTATCTGGATGCTCTTGCAAAGCCTGATACCCGTACTGACCGGGATCGGGAATAACCGCTACCGGGGTATCGGTACCGGAGGGCTTCAGAGGACAGAGTACTGGCATAGCGGACACCGAAGCCGATGTCGATGCCACCGGACCCGGGATCGGTACCGATGGCGGTGCTAGCCGGTGAAGTAGTCTGTTGCGGTACCAAGGGCGTTGATGCCACAAGGAAAGCCGCCAGACTGCGTTCTATGGACAGAATCCTCTGATCCATCGACGCCGCCAATGCTTGGACGTCGGTACCGGGGGTAGCCACCAGTACCCCAGAGCATGGCACCAGGTGATCTGTCGAGGCCACGCCATCGAGATCATCCTGGAACCCCGATGATGACGCTTTAGAGGCCGAAGCCTCCCGCCAGGGTAATTTTGCCAGTGCAGAATCCTCGAGGGCAACGCCAGAGGCATCTCGATGCTTAGAAGGAGATCTACCCTTCGAGGACCGGCTGGATTTATGTTTAGTTACCTGAGATCCATGTGAGGAAGAAAAAGCCCTGGAAGACGTTAATGCCACCGAAGCCGCATCAGAAGGAAACAGGGTACAGAGCTTGGCAGCTCGGTTCTGCCAACCTCTTTTAGACATCATAGAACAGGACATACAATCTGTGATGGAATGGTCAGGACCTAAACATTTTAGACACCAGTCGTGGGTGTCGGTGACGGAAATGGTACCGCCACATTTTGTGCACTTCTTAAACCCTGAGGCAGGCTTTTCCATGTTAAGGAAAAAATGTTTTGGGCCTAAGGCCCAAAACGCAAGTGCACCTGAAGAAAAAAGAAAGGAAAAAAGTCTTTTTTTTTTTTTTTTAAAGAAGAAAAGAAAGACCGGCGGTATCAGTAGAGCGTCGAAGAAGGCAGACGCGACACTAAAGAAATAAAGAAATTCTTCTGCGGTAACAGGAACACGACCTGCTGGCTCCGCGGAAAAAGAAGAACTGAGGAGAGACAGTTGGGAAAAGCGGGAAGGCAGCACGCAGGTGCTGTGGGATGCTCCCAAAGGCTTTCTGATTGGATGCTGGGGAGCGTTCCCGCGCAGGCTCCGTCGGTACCGATGAAACCCATATGTGAAGACTCATTCCTGCTTGTTCCTGGAGATATAAAACCAGAAATTAATTTCCTCTTGTACTACACAAAACACAAAAGACATTAACGATGCACACATTTTCCAGAGCTGATATATTCCAGTTAAATTCAAAATAAAAAAGTATTCTTCTACCTTTTGTTGTTTGTGCATTTTCTTTTTCAGTTGCAACTGGTCCAGTCACTTTCTTCTGGTTTCTTCGTGTCTTCTGCGAGCTATCCATTTGTCCTTTCTTCTCTTTTAGATTTTTTTCCATTTTCTTTCTCTATATCTGCTTTAACATACTGATCTTTCCCCTTTTGCTCTTTCCCCCATTTCTTTCCTTATTCCTTTATCATCCACTCAAATTTCACCCTTCCATTCTCAATCTCCATTTACTCTTCCAATACCCGTCCCATCGTAGACTTTTCTTCCCTCCCACACAAAATATCTTTTCCCCTCTCCATTCTCATTCCCCATCCCTTTCTAGTCCTTCCCCCAAATCAGCTCCCTTATAGTTCTAGACCCACCCAGCATCCACCCCCTTCTAGTCCCAGTCTCCCAAGCCTCCACATCAGCCCATTTCCAGTCCTAGCTCCCCATATGCTCTTTTCCAATTCCATTCCAGTCCCCCATCAGCCCATTTCCACTCCAAGCTCCCCCATCAGCCAATTTCGTCCTATTCCAGCCCCCATCAGCCCATTTCCAATTTTAGCCCTCCCATCAAAGCCCATTTCCAGTCCTAGTCCCCCCCCCCCCACCATCACAGCCCATTTCCAGTCAAGAAGTTCCCCCCTGATCACAGCCCATCCAGTCCTAGCCCCCCCTTCCTCCCTCCCTCCCTCCCTCCGAAGAGCTCCGTGCCGTCTAAGGGGCTGCAGAGGGAGCCGGGCTTCCCCGGCTCCCTCTGCAGTTGTCCACTTAGCAAGAGTGGAGTTCACACGGGGCCCTGTGCAAACAATATTCTCGCTCAATTGACAGGCCAGCCCTGATAGTCATCTGACCATGATTCCTTGAATACATTCCAGGCCTCCAATTCTTGAGGCAGCAAAACAGCCCCACAACATTATGGAACCTCCACCATATTTATTTTTTATTTTTATTTATTTATTTATTCTTTTCTTCTATACCGTCCCTTCCAGAGATCAAGGGCGGTTTACAGGGAACAGTTTAACAGTTTTATATACTTTTACATGGAATAGTAGATTTTAACTATGTACAGGTAACATTGCATTTAACTGCAGAAAGGGTGTTTTATTCTCCCTTATAAGCTTCATTTCTTCCCCTGTAAATGTATCTCGTCTGCACTGCCAAAGAGCTCATATTTGGTTTCATCTGTTCACAGAACATTTTCCCAGAAGTATTGTGGCTTCTCAAGGTGGATTTGGACAAAGATTGGGCGTGCCTTTTTATGTCTGTCTTTCAATAGTGGGCTCTTCCTTGGCCTTCGTCCATGAAGTACTTCTTTGTTTAGTGTGTGGTGTATGGTGTGGGTTGAAACCACCACTCCAAGACTGCTGCTCCAGGTCAGCCTTAAGCTCTTTCAATGTTGTACGTGGTGTTTTTTCAATAGTTCGCACTAACCTTCAAAGACTTCTTGGATTAATTTTACTCTTTTCACCATGTTCTGGGAGGTTCTTGACAGTTCCATGGGCAGAAAACCTCTTAACAACACTGAAAACTGTAGAAACAGGAATCCCAAGGTCTTTGGAGAGGGCCTTGTACCCTTTTGAAGTTTGATGTTTGGTGATAAAGCGTAGTTACTCATCTGTAACATGTGATCTCTGGGAACAGCAGGAATCAATCTTCACATATGGGTGATGTCCCCCGATGGAGCCCTCATGGGAACACTCTCCAGCATCCAATAGGAAAGCTTTTGGGAGCATCCCACTGCGCCTGAATGCTTGCCTTCCCACCTTCCCAGCCCTTCTCCTCAGTGAAGTTTGTAACTGAGAAGGAAAAAGAAAGAAAAGAACAGAAAACCCTACTACTCTTTGGGGAGGAGGAGGGTTAGTTGTGAAGACTGATTCCTGCTGTTCCCAGAGATCACCTGTTACAGATGAGTAAAGCACAGTTACTTACCTGTAACAGGTGATCTCTGGGAACAGCAGGAATAAGTCTTCACATATGGGTACGTCGGTACCGACGGAGTCCACGCGGGAACGCTTCCCAGCGTCCAATCAAAGAGCTTTTGGAAGCATCCCACCATGCCTGCGTGCTGCCTTCCCGCCTTTCCCAACTGCCTCTCCTCAGTTAAGTTTTAAAGCTGAGACAAAGAGAGAGAGAGAGGAAAGGAAAGATAGATAGAGATACAACTCCTAGGGGAGGTGGGTGGGTTGTGAAGACTTATTCCTGCTGTTCCCAGAGATCACCTGTTACAGGTAAGTAACTGTGCTATCTCCAGGAACAAGCAGGAATGAGTCTTCACATATGGGGACTCCCAAGCTGAGATGCCTGGAGTCCCAGCATGTCATAGATTGGAACATGCTATACCTAATAACACCAGGCATCCTGAGGATGGAGGGTAGGAGTTGAAAGAGAAAGGTGCTGTGGACAACAGCTTAACCTAGCATGGGACTGCAGAGAAGAAGTCCCTGTGTGGATGATAATTGTCATCAATGATATTGAAATTAAATATTGCAATATGGACCTCCCCTAACAGGATTTCAGAGAAGTATGGAGGTTCATGGGATCTACTGGCGAACCCAGTAGAGGAACCTCGAAGAGGACCTCACTGTAAAGTGGAGGTAATAAACCTGTAGGAAAAACAGTGGCGGTCAGAATCCTGAAAGGTAACAGGTAACCCCAGTGAAAAAACTGGGGTAGTACAAAAACGGTGGGCCTTCAGCGGAAGGCTTTATGACAAAACCCAAACTCTTTTGGTGGCAGAGTGGCTCACTCTTAGTAGCAAAAGAGAAAGGCTAACCAATTTGGACAAACAGGCACAGCCCTTGTGGGGAGAAAGGGTATGGGAACCCCTTGTATCCCAAAAGAGAGGACAAATGCCTGAGGCGTTAAGCCTGTGATTAACTGAAGATCCGCAATGTCTCCCCTAACTGGGGTAAGCTAGGAGAGATATTGGAGCATGGAGAGCTTCAGAGGTACCTAAACCCTAAGGTTATGGTATAAAAGTTGTTGACTACCACAGGAGTGGTTGTGTGTGTAGAACCCCAAACCTGCTCGATAGCATAGGTATGGGAAAAACCCATCTGTCAGAATCGTATAGCTATATGAGCATAGACAGTCAGATAGATAAGTATGTGGATACTGTCGCGACGCCACCCTGGTGGCTAATGGGCGCCAAGGTAGGTCGGGCACAAATAAAGATAAGGTTGGGATTGGTACTTATTTTTCAGGGCCCAGGGATGTATAGCCTTGGTAGCGTCCTTATTACCCAATACCCAAAGAACACAGGTTTCCAAGTGGAGGGAAAATAAGGCTTTATTTCCCTTGTCTTGCAAAGGTTCAAAGGATCAGTCCCAAAAGAACAAAAGAAATGTCCTTACATCAGGTTAGAAAAAGTAAAACTCAGGTTCAAAGCAACAACTGTTCTCTTCATAGAGGTGATACAAACACAAACATTTCCTATTTCACCAGTTTACTGCTCACATGCTATGCAAGGATTCCAAGCTTCCAGTGGTACAATAACTACAATCCATTTCCTCATCTGAAAGGGATTCTACCAATTCCATTTGCATTGGTTCCTGATCATACGCCTCTGAAACAGAGTCTGTGGTTCTGGGCAACCTATAATTGGGCTTTTCAGCCAAACGCTGTATGACCTCCCAATGCCTTGGGTTCAGAGTGGGGCGTCGGTCTTGTACTGTTCTACAAGGCGAATATTCCTCCCTCTTCATGGGTTTTATATTAGCTTTCTGAAAACACTGCTTATTCAAAAGTCTCTCATTTGATAAAAGCTTTTCATACCTTGTATCAGGAGAAGTGTTACATGAACAAGGACCTTCTGTTTCCTGTCCTTTCCACAGGCTAGCTCTCTGAAGGCTGTTCCCAACCAAGTGTGGATTACCTTGTAATGCTGGCTTCTCTCCTTGGGGTGAGGCTTGAGGCCTACTCCTGCTGAGATTATGCCCTGCTCCTGCAACCTGGCGTGGGTTTTTCAACCGTCCTTCGGTTGACTTCTCACAGCGGTCCCAGTACTGTTTTCGTGTCCCCGGATCTCCTGGATCCTTCCGTACTCTCCGTCCTTTCAGGTCTCTCTGGCCTGTTCCTCCTTCCGGCGCTCCAGCAGCGTCTGTAGCTTCTGCAGTTTCTGCCACCTCTGCAGCTCCTGCCGCTCCTCCGGCTTCTGCAGGCTCTGTAACTTCTTTGCCTTCTCTGCTGCTCCCGCCACTTTCGCTTTTACCGCCAGTTCCCTTTACCGCCACTTCCCCCCTTTCCAGTCTTCCAGACTTTCTTTAAAAGGAGTTCCTGCCTTCCTGGATTGGAGGCTGGCTGGCTTTTGGTCACACCCTGTGGGGCGTGGATCCTCAGTCTTCCAGAGGTCCCTCTTGCTCCCCCTATCAGGTTCCTGAAAATACTGCAGCTTGTGCATGCCTTTTTTCGTGTTTAAAATATTTTCTTCTGTTCCCCACTGGTCTGCTGCATCACAATACATATCTATCTATAATAAAATATCTCGACAGATTATATATATAGATAGATAGATAGATACGAATATATCTATAGTGAGATATGGGAGGGCATAAAATACACACAAAAGATAGATATGAATATGTAGGCCTATATATGGGTGTCTGTAATTAAGCAGACAGAGATATGCCTACAGCACGGTATTCACATAGGATATATGGAGAGGAAAGATTCATCTAATAACAAGGAGGTGGAACCTACTTGAGAAGATATATAGAGAATCTATTCCTCCTGGTTATGATCTGCAAGGATGCTAGCTAGTGAAAAAACCAGGATGGTTACGTGAAAAAGAGAGGATAATATCAGTCTGCAGCCAGCAAGTCCCGAGTCTTCCAGAACTCTAGCATGGTAAGTGGACAGAAGACGCATAGAGATGAGATACCATGTTGACCTGCTTAAGGGCAAAAGGTATCATGCGTTCTTACCATGAGGACGAGCTGCAAGGAGAAAGAGCATATCCCCAAATGGGAATACTATGGACCAAAGCAGGGAATTAGCAACTCCTTAAGCTTTCACGTAAGAGAAGGCCTATGTCCTTTATATCAAAAAGGAGATAGTAAGAGAAGGGAGAACCCTTCTAGTCATGTGAGACATGACTGAAAAGCCTTTTCCAACCATCTAGGATAGCTGCTGGAGAAAAAAACCCCATGCTCTCTAGCAAGGGCCCATAGTGGAAAGCTTCTCTGTAGAATTGCAGAGAGCATGATGCGGGAGAATGAGGAGATAGAACTGGCTGCTGGAGAGCCAGTATCTCTGCCAACTATGCTGCCAAACCCAGGAGAATGGAGATGGCAGAAATAGAAGACAATCCATAAAGCTTGTAGTGAGATAATCTACAAGATAGATGAAAGCACTGACTTGGAACCACTACTAAAACTAGACAGAATGTTAGTGGAGGACAAATCTGGTTGTTTGTGGACAGAACCAGTGGTCCAAAGTTTAAGGCTCCTGCATAGGCAGCTGCTAGCAAGACAGCAGAAAGAATCTTACTGTTTAAAAACAGAAAGAACAGACAGAACAGGAGTAGAAAACTCTGGACATGTCTGATAAGCTGCCCCAAAGCAAGATTGAAAAAGAGGAGTTAACTCAGAGAGGAAAACTCCGCACTGGAAAGTGACAAAAGTAGAGAGGCTGAAGAAAAAGCCCTCCAGTGAAGTAGTACCACTCTTACAGAGAAAAAAGCTTGGTAAGAGGGTGAAGAGAATGGAGCTGAAGAAGACTTACCAAGTAGTAAGTCTATAGAAAGGAAAAAATACATGCTGGCACAGGAAACTATCATTTGATAGTGGTTAGACCTCTTTCTCTAGCAGGAAGAAGAGGAGAACCCTGTGACCTATAGGCATGAACATCCTGACAGCTCATAGAAATATAGAAAAAATGGATGTCTTTTGGAAAGAGATCCATGTTTAGGGGTTAGAATGAAGCGGTGGATTGCCTCTATTAAGAAGAAGCAAACTGCAGATTCTAACCCCCAAGAGTCACAAGCACCTGATGATTGATCAGAAACCCTGCGGTTGCTGGGTTTGCTGAGCCTGGTGAGAGGTTGGATTCTTCAGACCAGGACGATGGTTCCCCTGTTTGGGAACATCTGTATGATGGGCAGGTGATGAATAAAACCTTCTCCTCCTATGGGAAGAAAGTTTGGTAGGACATTTCCTACCTACTGGGACAAAAGAAGGTGTAGAACAACCCCTAGGAACAGGTAAATCAGTGGACAACTGATTAACCTGACGTAAAGACTCCTTGTTGAAGAGATTTTCTCCAGTGCAAGGAGTATGTCCTAGTCTTTGCTGTGCCCATTTGTCCAAGTCTGAAGCTTGGAGCCAGGCTCTACGTCGTGCCCCTATAGCTATAGCAGAAGTCCTGCTAACAGACTCAAAAGAGTGTAGGGAAGCACGAGAAAAAAACCAAGAGATATTCTGGATATGCGTAAGCAGTGAGGAATAGTCTGCACTCTTGGAATCTGGAAGGAAAGGAGTCAAAAGATGTAATTTCTTTGTGACCTCCTCAAGAGATAGACTCATATAAAAAATATATGAGAGAATTCTTGCAGAAAGCATAGATGTCTGGAAGGTTTGACGTCCAAAGGCATCTAGTGTCCTAGATTACCGACCCGGCGGATAAGAGGAGTGCTTTTTCTTACTCTTTACTCGCCTCAGTGCTGATTCCACTACTATGGAATGATGAGGAAGTTGAGTCTTTTGAAACCCTGGAGAGGGGGGCACCTGATATAGGAGATCTGTTGCTCTAGAAAGTGGGGGTACCCTTAAAGGTGCTTCCCACAGACCTAGAAGGAGATCCTGCAAGGAATGATGCAAAGGAAGCATTATGTTCTCCTTTGCTTTGGTAGGAATAGAGCCTTGTGCAGGATCATGTCCAGGGATAGGAATAGCAAGTGATCTTGCTATTTCCAGGAGAAAACTCTGAAAAGAGGGATCTCCAACGGGAATCTCCTTTGGACAGGTTAGATCAGAAGAACTAGCCTGAGCACCGAAGGATCTATCCAGATATATAGGAATAGAAGGTCCTGCATGGTGCAGGGTGGTATCCTTAAAGGATGATTGCTGGTACTGGCTGTCAGGAGCAGCATCCATCAGTACCTCATCGTCCATGCCAGGTATCGACTCCAAGCCTGGTATAGAAGGGAGCGATCCTGTTGAAAGAAGCAGGGCAGGAGCTGGCCACGATGCTACTGTGGATACCGGTAGCGATACCGACACCGGTACCAATGTCGGAGCCGAAGGCGACAGAGACATCGGAGTAGCCATCGATGACAGCTCAATCGGTACCGAGGAAAGCAAAGACCTCCGGCAGCTATCCTCGGTACCAAGCCTGTGGTACCGATCAGTGTCGGTACCAATGCGTGCTGGTAGCCAGTCTTCCAGACTAGAGATCGATTGCAAACTCGGTATCGAGGGCAATGAGCCTGATGAACGAAGCACAGCAGGCACCGACCGCAAAAGTAATGTGGATATCGGTACCGAGTTCGGTACCGTGTCTGATACCAGTGGATGAAGGCCAACCGGTGGCAACTCAAACGGCATCGGAGGAACCGAGAGTTGCGGATCCAAATCATCGGAACCGAGCCTTTGGTACCGAGGGGAGCCGGTACCAAGGCGAGTCGGTACCCAATCCTCCAGACTGGAAATTGATTCCAGACTCGGCATCGAAGGAAGCGAGTCTATCGATGCACGTCTGGAGGGTACCGACGTCGGTGGTCGTATCGGTGTCGGTACCGATACCGGAAAGTCAGCCTGGGCTATATCCACCGGACCCGAAGGTACCGAGGACGCCAGATGACGATCCCTGGTGAGGAGTGTTTCATCCAACACTAGTGCCGGAGCCGGGGTATCGGTACCGCTCGAAGCAGATGCCACCACCGGACACGGCTCAGGTATGTTCTGTGAGGGGTGAACCCAGGAACAACCTGAAACCCCTTATACGGTTTGGAGACCGAAGACTCCCGCCGGAGTTTTGAAGCCAGTAGGCCCTCGAGGGCAAGGCCGGAGCCGTCTACATGCTGTGCATGAGACCTACCACTCGAGGACTGGCTAGTCTTAACAGACTGTTTATGGGTTACCTGATCCTGTGTAGAAGAAGAAAAGGACGGTGCCCTGAAGTTGGAGGGGAACCAGGGTATCGAGGAAATCTCGATGTTGAAACCCTCTTCTCACCAAACTGTTGCCCAAAGGCTCCGGAGGAAAAAGGTCAGGCCCCAAACAGGTTAGACACCGGCTTTGAGGGTCTAAAAATAAAGTTGTACCGCCACAGTCTGAACATTTCCTGGAGAAAGTGGCCGGCGGTTCCATGAAGGAAAAAGAAGAGGCCTAAAGGCCTGAGACACTATGAAGAAAAAATAGTCCTTGAAAAAGGAAAATTTCACAAGAAAAGAAAAGAAAACACCGGCGGTACCGGTGGCGTCGGGGAGACAGCCGCGACCACAAGAAAAATAAAGAAATAAAACAAAAATTTCTGCAGTGACAGGAGGACGTCCTGCCGGCTCCGCGGAAAAACGAAAACTGAGGAGAGGCAGTTGGGAAAGGCGGGAAGGCAGCATGCAGGCGTGGTGGGATGCTTCCAAAAGCTCTTTGATTGGACGCTGGGAAGCGTTCCCGCGCGGACTCCGTCGGTAGCGACGTACCCATATGTGAAGACTCATTCCTGCTTGTTCCTGGAGATCTACACTATCTCCAGGAACAAGTAGGAATGCAGTCTTCACATATAGGACTCCCTAGCTCAAGGCTACCTGGCCCTTGCGGCGAGTAGCAGGATGCAACCAAAGGTATAAAACCCGTTGAACAACAAAATGGGGAGTCTGTGAATCCACCAGACTTGACTTCTTGAGCACACTGCCATCAGAGATGGTAGCCGGGAGAAACAGAGGTCTGGAGGGAAGGAGGTGTATCTACGTCCCAAAGAGGTGCTGGAGTATGGCTTGGCCAAAGTCTATGTCTGTATGGGACTCTTTGTCCAGAGAGTAATGGGCTACGGAAGCATGTGGCGGCCCGGCAGGTCTCCGATGTGGAGACAGAACATAAATAAGCCACCAAGATGGCCATGGCTCGAACGTTGTGGGTTGTTTCAGAACCCTCTAAATAAAGACCTGCTTGTGTGTAAGCAAACAAAATGCACTCTGCTATCCAGTTAGATAAAATCTGCTTTGTTACTGGTTTTCCCAGGTGACTAGAGTCAAAGGTGGAATCTGGTATAGGGTGTTTGAGCCACTAGAGCTCTACGAGCCAAGGTGAGCACAACTAGGAAGGAGACCCTTCCAGGTTAAAAAGTTCAGTGAAGCAAAGGCTAGAGGCTCAAAGGGAGGTTTGAGCAGTTGAGTGAGTACCACATTGAGGTTCCAGGCCGCTGGCTGGAGCCAGACTGGTGGCTTAGTTAAAAGAAGCCCACGCATAAAGTGAGCTAATAAAGGATGAGAAGCAATGGTTTGTCCTTTCACCAATTGGTGCAAGGCCGCAATGGCACTGAGGTGAACCTAACGGAATTAGTCTTAAGACCTGCCATAGAAAAATGGAGGAGATACTGAAGTAACGATTCCACTGGGCAAGGGAAGGGGCGGAGACCCTTCTGAGAGCATTAGAGCGCAAATCTGTGCCATTTGAATGCATATGCATGTCAAGTGGTGTCCTTTCAGGATGCTAAGAGGATATCTTGAACATCCTCTGGCAGGTTCAGGTCCGAAAGAACTACTCTTTCAGCAGCCATGCCATCAGGCAGAGTGCTCGAATATTGGGATGGAGAAGCATGCCTTGGTTCTGCGAGAGGAGGTAGGGCGTGAATCCCAGACTGAGAGGCTGATGCTGTGCTAGTTGAAGGAGCAGGGAAAACCCTGGTTGACGTGGCCAGAACGGGGCTATGAGCATCATTGTCCCCCTGTCAGCTTGTAGCTTGAACAGTATCAGGGGAATGGGTGGATAAGCATAAAGCAGACCCTTCCCCCAGTGAAGGAAGAACCGCATCAGAGGCTTGACTCTGAGACGGAACTTTGAAGCAGAAGCGAGGGAGCTGTGTGTTTAATGGGGTGGCAAAGAGGTTGATTATGGGAGTTCCCTATAACTTGAAAATGTGACTGGCCACACTTCGATGGCGAGTCCACTTGTGAGGTAGAAGGACTCGACTGAGTTTGTCTGCTAGGACATTGAGTTCCCCCAGGAGGTAAACTGCTCAGAGTAGCATGTAGTGTGAGATGGCAAACAACCAGATGCGTACAGTTTCCTCACAGAGGAGGCAAGACCCTCCCTGATTGTTGATATAGAACATTGTTACTTGGTTATTGGTTTGGATCAGGACAATTTGTCCAATCAATTGTGGATGAAAAACTCGATGGGCATTGGCGATTGCCCACAGTTCGAGAAAGTTGATCTGATGGGCAGATTCCCGGGTGAGACCACAGGCCCTGTGTAGCTAGGATGTCTAGGTGAGCTACTCACCCCTGGCTTTGAAGCATCTATAGTAAGGGTACATTGAAGTGAAGGCATCTGAAAAAGTGACCCAAGGTTTTGAGGCATACACTACCACTGGAGGGAGTTGGCTAACTGAAGTGTGATGATGACTTGGTCTCCGAGTAGACCCTTTGACTGTGTCCATTAAGAAGAAAGGGTCCACTGTGTCTGATGCATGTGGAGACGAGCAAATGGGACCACGAGTATGGTTGAGGTCATGAACCCCAGCAGATAAAGCATGTTCCTTGCTGTGATGAGATTTCAGTCGCTGAACCTTGCTTGTGAATCCTATGAGGCGCTGCAGGCAGTCTTCTGGGAGAAAAGTTTGGGCTTGCACGGTGTCTAGTAGTGCATCTATGAACTCCAATTTTTGAGTAGGAGCAAAGTGAGACTGGAAAATTTATGACAAAGCAGAAATGTTAAAGCACAGTGACAATGCGGTGAAGGGACAGGTTTAGTACTTGAGGGGAATCCCCCTTGATGAGCCAGTCGTCTAAGTAGGGAAAGACAAAGATGCCCAGGGTAGGCCGCAACCACTGCTAGACATTTTGTGAATACACTTAGGGCCGAAGCTAGGCTAAAAGACAGAACTCGGTACTGGTAATGAGCCCCCTGAAACATGAATCACAGGTACTGTCTGTGAGAAGGATGCATGAGTATGTGAGTGTAGGCATCCTTGAGATTTAGAGAACAAAGCTAATCATCCCTCTGAAGATATGGACGTAGAGTTCCTAGGGAGACCATCTTGAATTTTTCTTGAACCAAGAACCTGCTAAGGGCTCAGAGGTCTAAGATGGGTCTGAATCCCCCCGCCTTTTTGGGAATGAGGGAGTAATGGGAGTAGAACCCCAACACTTCCTGTGTAGGAGGAACTTTTTCTATGGCACCTTGCGACAGCAGAGACAACTTCCTGCTGTAGCAGGGTGCAGTGAAGGGGATCTATGGGAAACTCCCCTGTGAAAAAGGTTGGGGGTAAGCTTTCGAAGTGGAGTTCATACTCCTTGAGGACCACATTCAAGGTCCACTGTTCTGTTGCTATGAGAGGCCACCTGTAGGCAAAGTGAACCAAGCGGCCTGCAATGTGAGAGGGGTGGGGATCTTTCAGGGGACGTATGGCTATGCTCTCTAAGAAGGAGTCAGAAACCAGTTGAAGGCTGAACCTGTGGAGCTGTCTGAAGTTTGGGAGTCTTAGGTCTCTTGGGCTGACATGGGCCCTTCTGCTTTTGTTGACGTTGCTGCGGCTGATAATGGGGGTAGCGTGGATAAGATGGATAGTTTCTCTTCTTCTTAGGGTAGATGGGCTTTTTGGTGGAGGCCTTCTTTCTAGCGGGATCAGCTGTCTTTCTACAGAGGCATTTAAGAATGAGGTCATCTGTTTCAATCTCACCCGCCTTCTCCCTCCAGCCTTTCCCGAAGAGATTCTCACCTGTACAGGGGATGTTAGCTAGTTCATCTTGGACCCACTCCTGCAGGTCAGAAGCTTGTAACCAGGCCCTCCTCCTGGCCCCTATCATACCGCTGCAGCTCTGCTAGTGGATTCAAAGCAGTCAAAAGTAGCGCTGGTAGGAAACAAGGAAGTGTTTTGATTATGCTTAAGTAGGGCCTGGTATGCAGCCTGCTTGTCTGCTGGTAGCAGAGGGGAAAATTCCTGAAGATCCTTTGATATCTTTTAGGAACATTCCCATGAATAACATATAGGAGTTTATACTAGAGGCCAGCATTGTTGCCTGGAAGCATCGATGTCCAAAGGCATTCAGAGTTCTCAATTCCTAACCAGAAGGACCAAAGAATGATTTTTGCAACTCTTAATGTGGCGCATCGCCGATTCCACCACCATGGAATGGTGTGGAAGCTGGGGTTTCTGGAAGCCAGGGCACTCAGGAACCCTATACTACATAGCCAGTCTCTTACTAACTGAGTCAATTAAAAAGATAAAGCTAATCCTTGTAGAGATAGCAGGAGAAAAACACATATCAAAAGTAGAATCAAATGTCCTTTGGTTCTTCCATAGCTGCCTTCCTTTGGGTATATATTGCAACACTCTGCCCTGTGACATCAGACGCTATCCTCTGAGGGACTATGAAATTCAACGAGTGCGTTCCTACGGATCTTTGAACACATGGAGCGTTTGCTAAGGATTCCGTTTTAAGATTCCATCGTACCATCAGGGAGCTCATTTTCTTTTCTACTACTTGAAAAAGGGTTGTGCTGGACCCAAAACATGAAGTTGTGTCATAGCTCGCTCTCCTGGATTGCTTTTCATGCCGGCTGGCTTGCTTTCAGTTTCCATTTGATTGATCCTGTTATTGTTTTCTAACTGCCAGCTAAGCATAAGAATTTAAATTATATTGCATCTTAGCATTTATGGCTTTTTTGGAAATTTGACAGAAACCACATATTATTTCACTTTAACACATCACTGATTTAAAGATTAAAAAGGAAAGGTTCATTGTTTGGAGGGTTTCCCCCTTTCCCCCTTGTATAAACGGATCTTTCTGACATTTGATTCTATTTTTGATATGTGTTTTTTCTCCTGCTATCTCTACAAGTATTAGCTTTATCTTTTTAATTGATTCAATGTGCTAATTCATTTTTGGTTATTACATAGATCTTACTAACTGAGGGCACGGTTAGAGGGGTCTCCCACATGCGGAGCATGAGGTTTTGTAGAATGTGATGCACCAGGAGTGTGGCAGCCTCCTTAGGTGTCAAGGGATACTGAAGTATTTTCAGCTCCTCGGCCTTCAGTTCTTTCTCGGTGGAAAATATAATGGAGAGAGCCCTCATCATGGTTCTGATGAGCTCCTGGAAAGACATATCCTCCAGTGGGGCTGGTGCTGCTTGTGTGGTGGTGAAGGGTCAGAAGGAATGTCCACGAGGCCTCGGGAACCGAGGGACTCTATGTCTGATTGCAAGGAATCAGAGTCAGAATCATGTAAAAACTCAAAGTAGTGACGATCGGAATCTCGGCACTGATGCTGTTCTGATGCCAGCAGGGCCGGCCCGTCCATTGAGCAAGAATGTTTTTTGCACAGGGCCCCGCATTCTGCTTTTTTTAAAAATTCAATTTTAAAAAAAAAAAAAGCTGGCTGCCGCCGCGGCAGAATGGAGTGTCCCACGGGGCCCCCTCTGCCCGCTGAGCCCCTATGCAAGGGCTTTCAGATTCGCGAAGGGAGAGCGTCTCCCTCGCGTCTCTGTTAAGCCCGCAGTGGCTAATGGGAAATTTCCCATCTGCCCCTTTAGACGCGAGGGGCTGATGGGAAATTTCCCATTAGCCCCTGCGGGCTTAACAGAGACGCGAGGGAGACACTCTCCCTTCGCGAATCTGAAAGCCCTTACAGAGAGGCTCAGCGGGCAGAGGGGGCCCCTCGGGACACTCCATGCTGCTGTGGCGCCAGCGGCAGCTGCCTTTTTTTTTTTTGTTGTTTTGTTTTTTTTATTGTCCCTGAGCCGATGTGGGGGTAGTTTGGATGTGGCTTGAGGTGGGCTGTGGGGGGGGGGTTAGGACAGGAAATGGGCTGATGGGGAGGGGTTAGGACTTGAGGTGGGCTGTTGGGGGGGTTAGGACTGGTAATGGGCTATGGGGGGTTAAGACTGGTAATGGGCTGTGGGCTGATGGGGCATGTCTGGAAATGGGGTGATGGGGGGTTAGGATTGGTAATGGGCTAGGGGGGGTTAGGATTGGTAATGGGCTATGGGGGGTTAGGACTGATAATGGGCTATTGTGGGGGCTGGGACAGGAAATGGGCTGATGGGGAGGGGTTCGGACTTGAGGTGGGCTGATGGGGTTAGGACTGGTAATGGGCTGTGGGCTGATGGGGGGTTAAGACTGGTAATGGGCTGTGGGATGATGGGGGGTTAGGACTGGTAATGGGCTATGGGGGGGTTAAGACTGGTAATGGGCTATGGGCTGATGGGGGCTGTCTGTAAATGGGGTGATGGGGGGTAAGGACAGGTAATGGGCTATGGGGGGGTTAGGACTGGTAATGGGCTATGGGGGGGTTAAGACTGGTAATGGGCTATGGGGGGTTAGGACTGATAATGGGCTATGGGGGGGCTAGGACAGGAAATGGGCTGATGGGGAGGGGGTTAGGACTTGAGGTGGGCTGATGGGGAGGGGTTAGGACTTGAGGTGGGCTGATGGGGTTAGGACTGGTAATGGGCTGATGGGGGGGTTAGGACTGGCAATGGGCTATAGGGGGGCATAAACTGAAAATGGGGTGATGAGGGGTTAGGACTGGAAGTGGGTTGATGGGGGCTAGGACTGGTAATGGGTTGGGGGGTTGCTAGGACTGGAAATGGGCTGAGTGGAAGGGGAGGCTTGAACTGCAAAATAGCTGATGGGGAGGGGGCTTGGAATGGAAATGGGCTGTGAGGGAAGGGAGCTAGGACTGGAAATGGGCTGTTGGGGGGAGCTAAGATTGGAAATGGGCTGTGGTGGGGGCTTGGATTGAAATGGACTCATGGAGGGGCTAGAACTGGAAGTAGGCTCATGGGGGGGCTTGGACTGGAATTGGGCTGAGTGGAGGGGAGCTAGGATTTGACATAGGCTGATGATGGGACTAGGAAATGAATAGAAATGGGCTGATGGGGGGCTAGGACTGGAAATGGGCTGATGCAGGGACTAGAAGGGAATGGATGCTGGGTGAGGCTGGAACTAGAAGGGAGCTGATGTTGGGGAAGGATTAGAATGGGATGGGGCTGGGAGAGTAAAATGGAGAGAGGAAAAATATTTTGTGTGGGAGGGATGAAAAATCTACAATTGGCCTGGTATTGGGAGAGTAAGTGGGGATTGAGGATGGAGGGGTAAAATTTGAGTGGATGAAATAGGAATGAGGAAAGAGCAAAAGGAGAAAGATTAGTATGTTAAAGCAGATGTAGAGAGAGAATGGAAAAAAAACTAGAAGAGAGAAGAAAGGACAAATGGACAGCAGACGATGGAGAGTTAGCAGAAAACATGAAGAAAGAAAGTGGCTGGAGCAATTGCAACTGAAAAAAATGCACAAAAGGTAGAAAGATCTCTCTTTATTTTGAATTTATTAACTGGAATATGAAAGCTCTGGGAAATGTGCATCATTAACGTCTGCGCTTTGTTTGGTACAAGAGGAAATTAATTTATAGTTTTATTTCTACAGTGTTGTTGTACATTCCAAGTTTGGCTTTTGGGGTTCCCAGTTTAATTATTGCCTTCCTGTTTCTAAATTGTGATTCCTTGTTTGGTGATGGTCTATGTTCTGCATGTGTAACTGAGCTGAGGTATTCTGTTTATGTAATTTTATTTATTTATTTAGTATACATTTGTATACCGCTACTTCCAGCGATCAGCAGCGGTTTGATTACAGATTGGAAATTGTCAAATCATGACAGGAAATTTTTGAGGTATAAACACATTGATTAGACAGGAAAGCACAGCACACAGAGAACTATTTTACAGGGAACATGGGCTATGGAGGGTTAAGTGGCTTGCCCAAGACCACAAGGAGCACCTGTGGGACTAGAAACCCCAGTCCTTCCGGCCCAAGGTTGCTGTCCTCCAGTGGGATTTGAACCCCCGACCTTCCGGCCCGAAGTACCTTGCCCCAACCACTAGGCCACTCCTCCACTCCCTATTTGACATTGCCACTTGTTCTCTTTCCCCAGTATTCTCTGAAATGTATTGGTTTAATATTTGCAGTGTTGCCTTTTGATAGGTAGGGTATGGTGCTTTGTGAGTCCTGGTAATGCTGTCAGGATACGGCGGGTTTGCTATGGGTTCTAAATGGGCAGCGTTTGTAGTAGTTCCTAATGTGCCTGGCAGTTGGCACTGGATTATAGTAATGTAGAAATCTTTTAGTCTTTCTTTATCCATACACTCATTAAGAGGCATGTTTACTAAAAGTTAGTGTATGGTAACATGCAAATATTTATGCAAATAAGGCCACTTATGCAAATGAGGCCCCGCACTGAGTCTCCGCACATGGCCCCGCACCCCCCTTGGGCCGCCCCTGGATGCCAGATGCTGGTCTCGGTATCGATGCTAAGAGGTATCGGATCAGAGTGGTGCCGACAAATAGTCCGCTTGACCACTCTTGGTATTGACTGGTTCCAAGGGAGGTATCGGCATCAGCCTCAATGATAGCAGTTCCAAATCTTGAATGTATGAAGTCAAAGGCCTTAAGTTACTGACGTCCAAACTTGGCATGGAGACGAGGGATCCAGAGGACCTTGAAGCCACTGACACTGATGCTACCAGGATCACTGCCACACTCCACTCGAGAGCCAGCATACGCTGACGCTGATTGAGGGAGATGGATGAATTCTGGGTGGACTGCTGTATGGGGCTATGAGCCATCATCCGAAAACACAGAACCAGTCCTCATAAGCAATGTTCCCTCTAATTTTCTGTAGGCTGTGTGCGCATAAAATATCAGCTGTGCAGCTTTTGAAGGAAGGTTAAATTTTTGTGCGCCACATAACGACACTCGTAGTTATATACTTTAAAATTTGACTACATGTCAGAATACAGTATGTACACCACATTGATTGTACTAGAAAATATTGTAGAACTTGTGAAAACTGTAAATACACAACAACTTTTAAATTTTAAGATGCCTGTGTTTTCTATCAGAATCAGAACCGTAATTTTTGTGCGCTCTGTTATAAACTATGTGCGCTCGCTCGGCGAGGTGTGTGCGCGCGCACACGCGCACAGCTTAGAGGGAACAGTGCTCATAAGTCTGCACCTCAGGTGCATCCCAAAGCCCCTCTGGGGCTGTTTGGCTGGCCAATCAGAATCTGATTCACCTCTGGGGGACTCCCGATGCTGCTGTCCCAGACGGTCTCTGGAATAAACATCGGTTCTTGATATCAACGGTGTCAAAGTCTTCACTGGATTAGTAGAGTACTTACTCAGGAGCTTTTACTTCATGGTGATGTGGGAACCGCATGAGGACGTAGATGCCTTTGAGGATATGGAGGCTACTGACAAGTGAGCTGAAGCAGCCAACGGAAACAGAGACCCATGTTGTCTTTCCCTTTTTTTTTAATCTTTAACATTTTATTTAACTTGTAAAAGTACAACCATCAAAATCAATACTCAGTATGTCAAATACCATCAGCACCCCCTTCCTCGACCCCTCCTCCCCCCCCCCCCCCCGTTTCAACAGGAACAACTAGTCAACCTATCCTCTCCGCGCCCCCCCCCCCCTCCGCTCCTCTCTTATCTGTGACTGCCCTCTTCAAGCCCATGGCAGAATCTCCCCCCTTCTCCCCTGGTCTACTTGTAATCCCCCCCCCAAAGCCCAACCTAAGGTTTCCCACGTTATCCCATATCTTTCCATTCATTGGTTCTGAACCGCTGTCAGGTGCTCTGTGACCACCATCTGTCTTACTCTCTCCTCGCACTGCTCTACTGTAGGTCCTGTGGCTCACTCTGCTTCCAGTTAGCAGCTATGGTGCACTGCGCTGCACATAGGCAGGCCAAGGTGGCTTTACTCCTGCCTTCCCTCTTATCTTCCCACCATGAGATCAACATGATGCCCGGATCCATTTCTAGCCTGATACCCAGTAGGTTCTCAATCCAATCCCATAACCCCCTCCAAAATCCATCAGATATGCCAGAAAGTCCCCCTTTCACCACATCCCTGCCAACAATCAGAGGAAACACTGGGAAACATCCACTATAACCTACCTGAGGTATAGTACTAGGATTTTATAACTGTTTTTCCGGATGGCTATAGATAAAGAGTGTCTGATCTGGTCCAGGATTTGCTTCCACTCCTTGTGTGTTATTTCACCCTCCAAATCTCTTTCCCATTCCCGCATATAGAGGGTAATGGACTAAAGGTTGTCCCCTTTACTGCCTTGTATAATGCCAAGTTTAACTTCCCGTACCACACCATCTCCAACAGTGTGCTGCCTTTGCAACCCTTGCTTCCCCAACTTCCCCATCAAGAAATGGCACACCTGTCCATAGTAGTATTGATCCCACTCCTGTAACACAAACTCCTCCCTTAGATCCTGAAAAGGCACAAAAGCCCCCTTATCCAGAAATTGATGGAAATAATTTAAGCCCTGCTTAGCCCATCCGCAGTAAATGCCCCCTCCAATCCCTTCGTTCTCACAAGGGAGCCACGACCAAAAATCCATCCTTGGTAATGTAGCCTTCTGTTTTTTTGCACTTGGTCCCACACCCTCACCAACTGTTGCATACTTGGGTGATACATCACTTCCCTTGATAGTCTGGGTGATTTACGTTTCCAAATGTACTGAAAGATCTTGCGTTGTAGTCTAAGGAAGGCCACTGGGACAGGTACTGCTAGTGCTTGAAAAAAAATACAAAAACCTCGGGGCACTACATTCATTTTTACTGCCGCTATACAGCCTAGCCACGACGTCTCCAGATGCATCCATCCATCAAGATCCCTGCTCACTGCTGCCATCAGGGCCGGGTAATTAGCCTGGTAAATAGTCCCATAGACTGCTAGAATCCACACTCCTCAGATATTTAAATGGGCAAGTAACCCAGGTTAGTGGGAGCTGCCGTTTTGTGTCACCGCTTCATGTGAGACTAACATTTAAAGCCTCCGTTTTTTCCATATTCATTTTAAAACCAGACACTGCCCCCATATTGCTGAAGTGCCGCTACCACCACAGGACCATCCGGGATCTTGTATGTATAGCAATATATCATCTGTGAAGAGAGAAATAAAATGCTCGTGTCTCCCTATCTTGACCCCCCTACTATCCCCATTTTGCCAAATCACCTGAGCCAGTGGTTCAACTGCCAGTGCAAACATTAGTGGTGACAGCAGACACACCTGCCTCATTTCCCACCCCAGTTCAAACCCATCAGAGTAACTCCCATTCACCTTTACTCTTGCTCGCGGCCACACATACAGCCCCCTTTACCCAATGTACAAACTTGGGTCCAAAGCCCATTTTGTCCATTACCATAAATAAGATGACCTAATGCACCCTATCAAATGCCTTCTCCACGTCAATAGATAGCAACATCACTTCCATTGGGGCCTGGGTCGCTGCCCACACTACTTCTACCGCCCGTTTGATGTTATCTGCAGCCTGCCTCTGTAGTGAAAGTGAATTAAAGTTGACTACTTATTATGCATCAGCAGTGAGTTAGGGGTTAATTAAACTTCAGTTTTATGGGAGAGAGAGATTCTTGTACAATTTTGTGAAAATCATCATCTTGCATAATTACATCATGTGAAACTTATGAGAGGAAATCCTGATACAAGGATGTAGATAAGGAAAAACTTCATCCCATAGCAACTGTGCTTTTTCTCATAAAGTGAAGGTCATCTATCAGAGTTCTGAGCTTCTGAACTATGGGATGTGAGATGCCCCTCCCTTGAGCATTCTCGGGCGTCTGGCCAGCATCTTGATTATGTTTAATGGATAGCTGATCCTATTCAGTGTGTATGTCACCTGATGGAAAATTACTGGTTGCTCTTGCAACAGGATAAAATGGGTGCCTTTTTCAGCTAGGAGGAGAGAAAAAGGGGTCATCTATGGAGTGAACACCTGCACTACTGAGAAGTCTCTCTCTGCTGGCTGAATCCGGGACCCATTTAGTCAAAGTGTGACATGAGATGAAGTTCATGGCTCCGTCAGTGATGTATAATTTTCCTGTATCCTGCTGTTTGTAGTTAAGTGAATCACCTGCTTTCAAGTTATCTTTTCTAACTAATTATAGGTGAATAAGTGAATTACTTGCTTTCAAGTTACCTTTTCTAAGGTGAATAAGTGAATTACTTGCTTTCAAGTTACCTTTTCTTTATTTTATAAATAAACTACTTATCTTTATTCCAAAGTGTGTTGGCCTTTATTTTCGCACCCTGTTCAATTAGCAAAACAGCCTCCGGTATAAACTCTGTCTGATCTTGCTGCACCAGGACTCTCCTCCATGGTGCAAGGCTCACTGCCAACACCTTAGCGAGAATCTTAACATTAACATTTATCAGCGAGATAGGACTGTATGGCTGCACTTAGTGGGGTCTTTCCCTTCTTTGGGTAACACTGTGATACCTGCCGTAAGCATGTCTTCTGACAGTGCCTCCCCTTCCAATACCACACCACTGAATATTCGGCTCATCAGTCCCCCAACCTCTCCTATAAAGGTGTGATAAATAAAATACCTCCAGTAGCCCATCCAATCCAGGCACCTTCCCCGCAGTCAACTCTTTGACTGCTCCATAGATCTCCTCTGCCCCAATGTCCCAATCCAACGCTTCCACTGTCCCCTCCGGGAGCTGTGTCAGGTTCACTCCCTGTAAATATTGCACTATCTGCCTCTCTTTGACCCTGATAAAGTTCTTTGTAAAATTCCCCAAAAAGATTTCAGATCTCCACTTCCTCTTCTCAGCTTCCCATCTGGACCCCTAATCTGAGCCACTATGGTCCGCAGCTGCTATTTCTTCAGCTTTCGAGCCAGTAGCCATCCTACCCTATCCCCAAATTCATAGTAGTATGTTTAACCCTCTGCAAATGCAAATGCTTTCCGCTCCAATTGTAATCCTTGTAACTCCCCCCTCAACTGCCCCACCCATTTCCACACCCTCTTGGCCCCCATGCGTTGATATTCCGCTACTGCTTCCTTTACTTCTCTAGTAAGCTCTTCCTCCAGCTGCAATTGCAGCTTTTTAAGCCATGCTCCCCACATGATAAAGCATCCCCTTACTACATCTTTAAGTCCTTCCCATAAAGTGACCGTGCGTACCACACCTGTATCATTCAACGTAATATATTCTCTTATGGTGTGCCGCACATCCTCCACCCCCTCCCTGTTCTTCAGCAAGCTTTCGTTCAATCTCCAAAATTTAGTTCCCCCTGTTTCCCTTCCCCAAACTCAATCCATACTGGGCCATGATCTGACCACAATATGGGGTCTATTTCGCATTCTGCAATCGTATCAACCACAGCCTATCCACCATAATCATATCAATGCGACTAAAGCTATCATGTGAGGCCGAGTAAAAAGAATACACCCATTCTCCTGGGTGCATCTCTCTCCAAGCATCTATGAGCTGAAAAAGCTTCAAAACTTGCTTTAGCGCCTTCCAATCACTATGCCTCCCCCCCCCCCCCCACCCCAGGAGTTTTGGTCCTGGTCTGGCTGCATTACTATGTTAAAATCCCCCACCTACCACTAAGTACCCCTGTGCCTTTTCTTCTAACAACCCTCTCAATCCTTTCCAGAATTCCACCTGCCCCCCATTAGGGCCATACACCAACACTATCGTCACCTCTACCACATGATTGCCCAGACTCCAATATTGTGTTGTAGGGTGGTCAGTGTTGTGGTCAAATCCACCTTTAGTGCCTTGATATCGACTCGCATTTCCCGGCGGAAGTCCTGTAGCCAACCCTTTCAGTCACTGCGCTCCATTTCTGGGCTCCGGGCAGGCCCTTCTCCCTCTGAGTCCTCCAACTCACTTGTGAGGGCATGACGATCCATGCTTTCTGTCCCCCCTCCTCTTTTCGGCTTCTGCCGGTCATAAGCTAAATGGAAAGCCTCCAATTTCTTGCGCAGACACATTTATTTTTCCCGACGGGTTGGTCATGCCACTAACTGGCACCGTGGGCTTCCTTTAACTGCGTATTTGGTGGGCTCAGGATGGAGCTCCCTCAAGCAGTGTCCATCAAGCTCACTGACCATCTTTCATGTTTTTTAACCCCTTTTTAGTCATCTGCTGACACAAGGGACAAGTGGCCGGCTCATGGTCAAGACCTAAGCACTTTAAGCACCAGTCGTGCTTATAGGTGACCAAAATAGTGCGCAGACATTTTGAACACTTTTTAAAACTACTGGCTTGTTTCTCCATACTCGAAAGCACAGCTAATGTCAGGTCAAAAAAGGCAATGGCGGCCTAAGCCGTCAAGACCCATGGCAGGAGTCATAGTAAAAGATGAAAAAATAAAACAAAAATAAAAGAAAAATGGACTCCGGCATTGAGTGATGGTACCAGAGCCAGCAGGAAGGCAAAAAATGAAGCACAGTGTATCCTGAAGGGCACAAAGAAAATTGTTAACAGCAGTGACAGAAAAGAGGTCTGAATGGCTCCGCGGAAAACTAGAAACTGAGAAGGGCTGGGAAGGTGGGAAGAAAAGCACACAAGTGCAGTTGGAAGCTCCCAAAACCTTTTCTACTGGATGCTGGGGGGCATTCCCACACAGGCTCGGTTGGAGAATGTCACCCATATGTGAAGACTACATTCCTGCTTGTTCCTGGAGATTGTTTTTTCCGATGGTCTCAGGCAGCTCTCTTGTCTTCACCATTGTGAAAATGGAACAAGGAAAGAATGTGCCATTTTAAACATTAGAGCCATCATTCACTGTTGCATCTTATTTTACTGCAATGAGAATGTGGTTCTTCTGTTCAAACTGATCTGAATTGTTTATAAGGGTGCAAATAATTATGTCCTGGCAAAGTCCCAGTTTTTATACTATTTCCTTTTTTAATTGGTCTCATTTTATTTGATTCATTTATGGGTCAAATATGTGTGCATATATAGTCCAAGGCCATGTCACTGGCCACTTATATTTTTAGGAGATATTGGACATTAAGGGGTTAAACAGCAAGGGTGCCAATAATGTTGACCACAACTGTACATACTGTTTTATATGCAGAACAATGTTCCCTCTAATTTTCTGTAGGCTGTGTGCGCATAAAATATCAGCTGTGCAGCTTTTGAAGGTTAAATTTTTGTGCGCCACATAACGACACTCAGTTATATACTTTAAAATTTAACTACACTTCAGAATACAGTATGTACACCACTGATTTTAATCAAATTAAATGAAAATAGACGATTACTAAATGAAGTGGAAAATTTCTAGTAATTACAATCACAACTTTTAAATTTTAAGATGTCTGTGTTGTTTTCAATCAGAACCATAATTTTTGTGCGCTCTGCTGTAAAGTATGTGCGCTCACTCGGCGAGGTGTGTGCGTGCGCACACGCGCGCAGCTTAGAGGGAACAGTGATGCAGAAATGCCTTTTAAAATTGCAGCCAAAAAGACTATTTGAAAATTGCCTACCCTGTGTGTGGGTAAAAGTACTTTTACTGAGGAAGAGCATGTGTACTATTACCTGCATTCAGCAGAAATGTTGGTGAGGTGAAGCTAGGGGACAAGGATTCTTGCAACACACATGGTTTTATATGTAGGTCATTTTAGGAGGTTTGCACAACCTTTACAGTGTAAAAATAGTAGTGTTTACACATATAAATGCTCTCTGCTTTTAAGAAGCTGTTTTAAAAAGCTGCTATTCACACATACATAAATTCACAGTTTCCAAAGTAGTGTGTTTTGGGTGGGCCAAAAAAACCACATGCATGCATTTACACTGCTCCGAGGTAGGCATAAGCATCAGCTAAGTACTCGTGTGGATTAAGGATCTGCACAAGTGACTGAGGGGGCAATTGTGCTTACCTTTGTGGTGTTTAAGAACATATTTTAAAAAATTGTTTTGCTCAGCTGTTTACTTGGCTCTTCGAGGACACCTAGTTTTGTACAATCTAGCACTTATATGCTTAATTGCCAATATTTCCATACATAGGCTGTAAATCAGTCCCTACAGTATAAATACTAGCACTTATACGTTCAAACCCTTGAATGATGCTGCATTTTTTTTAACCTTTCTTACTAAAATGGCTGTATCTGACAGACATTGCTGGCATTTGCAGGTGTATTTCTCATGTGTCCTGCATACATGCTTTTCTTAAGGCTACGCGTTCAGCAAGATTTTACAAAATATTTGGACAGTTATGCACGTCCTGACCTTGATGTCCCAATTCCTACGTAGAAGCCCTATGCAAAACTGAGCTTTATGTACGGTGTTTTTGTTGGAAAAAGCAGCAGTTTGTAAGAGTAAGTACAATTTTTCAGGTATTTTCACTTTGAAAACTGGTGCAGACTATGGGTAAAAAGGGGAGGCCAGCGCTGTGGGGGTTGGGGAGTTGGGTATGCTACTCAGTACAGTTCATGGTTCTTTATTACATATTTATTCCATTAATTTTAGGCAGCCTAATTCATAGTAAATATGGTTAGTACATAAGAAAAGCCATGCCGAGTCAGATCAAGGTCCATCAAGCCCAACATACGTCTCTAGCAGTCACCAGTCTGGGGCATAATTATCCAGACAATTTATTTAGCTATTTTTATATACCGCTATATCTGTAAGTCAAAGCAGTTTACAGGTTGAACAGTAATAAGCTTAACATGGCTTTACATTAGTGGTTCCAAACTTGGGATCGGGACCCCAAATGGGGCACATCATCAGTGGATGGGGTCACAGAAATATGTCCATTTCACTGTGACCTTTGTCAAACAGTGTCAGTCACCAGTCAGCATGTGGCCTGTGATCCAGTGAACGTTCATAGGCCCTTGCCTCTCCTGTGTAAGCTTCCTGTTAGACTGGAAATTCATGCTGAGTACTGGGGTCTGTAAGCACACACTGCACACTGAAACAGAAACAGAACTCTGTGCTGACTGCTGCCTTCCTGTTTTAGATATATGGAGGGCGAGGAAGGAACCTGGAGACCCGTTATTTTGATTTCATCATCATCTGGAGTCACGCAAATTTTCAGTTGTTAAAATGTCAATGTCCCTGCATCAATGTCCCTGTTTAATGTACATTACCAAGTTTAAGTTAATAATGTAAACCGTTTTGACTAAAATTATAAAGCGGTATAAAAAACCTGTTAAATAAATGAATAAATAAAATGGGGTCATACAGGATAAAAGTTTGAAAAGCACTGCTTTACATCGAACACAAATGCAATTAAGTAACACATAACTTTATCTTTTTAACCTTAACATGGGATGAGGGTACAAGAGGGCAAAAGAATAGAGGGTTATGCTGAGACATAAGGATATTGTAGTTAGCTCTCATTACTGAGGTGCTCCATGAAAAGATAGGTTTTTAGTCTTCTTCGAAAGTCAGTTAGGCCAGATATGGCGTGTATGCTCTCTGGAAGTGCATTCCATAAGGTTGGAGCATAGAGCCAAAAGGCCCTTTTGGACATTGGTTGCTCTTCAAATTTATAGCAGGTATGATGAATGTGTTTAGGGAGTTTGTCCTTCTAGATCCTTTTGCTAGGTCGTCTCTGTAATAACGATTGGAAGTATACTGACGAGAGGCCATGTACTACTTTGAATATTGTGAGGAAGACTTTGTATCTTACTCGCTATGTGACAGGCAGTCAGTGCAGCTATTTAAGTACTGGGGTTATGTCATCAGCTCTCGAAGCGCTGCAGAGGATATGGGCAGCCACGTTTTGGGCCAACTGTAAAGGATGGCGTGCATATTTAGCCAAGCCCTGGAAGAGGATAGTACAATAATCAAAGTGTGGGAATATTATTACTTGAAATACTGGGTGGAAATCTTGTATATCCAGTAGTGGTTGAAGGTGTTGCACTGTTTTTATGTTGTGATATATACTCTTTGTAATGTTACCAATACATGGGAGTAAGGTCAGCCGCTGGTCTAGGGTTACTCCTAAGTAATGCACTTCGGGCTTCACCTCTAGTTGTGCTCTTGCAATACTTATAGATGTCGGTGGGCTGAAACGACATCTTTGGTGATATAGAGAACTTATGTTCTGTTTTGTTGTAGTTTACACTCAGATTGTGTTCAGACAATCACTGAGTAACAGTGTTAAAACATCTTATTAGAGAGGTGTATACTGGTTTTAAAGTGAAGAATCGAACGCAGAGCATTACTTCATCTGCATTAATGTGACAGAGTACGTTATGAGACTGAATGATTGTGCAGATTGGCTGAAGATAAATATTAAACAGAAGTGAGAAGAGGGTGGAGCCTTGTGGGACTCCTTTCTGTTGAGTATACAGGGTTGACTTCTGTCTTCCTGTCTTTACTTGTAGTTGATGTTCAGTTGGGTACAATTTGAACCATTTTAATGTTGCGTTGCCTAGTTCTAATGACTGCAAGCGTAGGAATACCATATTGTGGGGAACTGAGTCAAAAGTTGTTTTGATGTCCAGAAATATCAGTGGTATGGTTTTTCGGTGCCCCTTACAAGCCTGTCCATGAGAGCTGTTAACAAGGTTTCTATCCCAGAAAGTAGACAAATTTCTCATAATTCATTTCCAAGGATGAACAACGGCTCTCCCAAGTTTACCTAGCTAATATTTTGTTTAGGACTTTTCCCTCAGGAACTTATCCAAACCTATGTTAGTCACTTTGGCCACATCCTCCAGCAACAGTTTCTACAATTTAATTATATTCTGCACAAAAGAAAATAACTTTTTGATCCTTTGTTTTCAGTCTGCATGTCATTAATTTCATGCAGTGTCCTCTTGCTTTTATGTGTGCAAGGTTCAATAACCATTCCCTATTCAACCATTCTATCCCACTCATGATTTAGCGTAGTTACTCACCTGTAACAGGTGTTCTCCAGGGACAGCAAGAATCAGTCCTCACATATGGGTGACGTTGGCGCCGACGGAACCCTCGTGCGGAGCAATTCCCCAGCTTTAAAAGAAAGCCTTTGGGATTGCCATGCGCAGTCCCCTTCCCGCCCAAGGGTGCCATCTTGCTCAGTCAGATGACATAGCTAAAAAGACGGCAAAATGAGAAAATAAAATAAGTGACTGCAACTCCAGGGAGGAGGGAGGGTCGTGAGGACTGATTCCTCTTGCTGTCCCTGGAGAACACCTGTTACAGGTGAGTAACTATGCTTTCTCCAGGAACAAGCAGGAAGTCAGTCCTCACATATGGGTCTCCCTAGCTATAGGCTACCGAGAACCCATAGCTGAAAAATGGCTCCCCTCTAGAAGAGCCGCAGCAGCTGTGAAAGAACTTTCTCCGAGAACTCAACCCCCACGGTAGCCTGACACCAAAGGGCTGGAGGGTAGGAGTTGCCTAAACCTCGAATAGCTTACGGAGTACCGTCTGGCCGAAAACACTGTCTCGCCAGGACTCTCTCTCTCTCCAGGCAGTAATGGGCTGCAAAAGTCTGGCTTGAAGACCAAGTTGCGGCCCGGCAGATGTCTGCCAACGGTACAGAGCGGTGGTTAGCCACTGAAGCGGCCTTAGCCCTGACATGGTGGGCCGTGACTCAACCCTGCAGCTGGAGGTCAGCTGCCCTGTACGCCCAGGCGATGCAGTCTGCTACCCAAGTGGATAACGTACGCTTGGTGACAGGTAGACCCAGCCTACTGGGATCATAAGACAGGAAGAACTGGGAAGCTCTCCGATGTCCCCGCGTACGTTCCAAGTGCCCTCTTACAATCCAGGGTATGCAGGACCACCTCTGCCCAGATGGCATGCGGCCTGGGAAAGAAAGTTGATTGAGGTGGAAAGAAGAGATCACTTTTCGAAGGAACTTGGGGTGAGTGCGAAGGACCACCCTATTTCTGTAAAACCGTGTGTACGGCCTATCAGATACCAGAGCTTGCAGCTCACTCACACGTCTGGCAGATGTGAGTGCCACCAGGAAGAGGACCTTCCAAGAAAGGAAGCGAAGATGGCAAGGGGACATCGGCTCAAAAGGTGGGCGAGTAAGCTGCTGCAAGAACACATTCAAGTCCCACTCAGTCGCTGGAGGGCGAACAGGGGGCTTCAGTAGGAGTAGACCTCTGAGGAATCTGGACATCAAGAGGTGAACAGAAAGAAGTTGACCTTCCACCTGAGAGTGGTTCGCTGATAAAGCACTCAGGTGAACCCAGACGGAGTTAGACTTGAGGCCTAATTCTGAGAGGTGAAGCAAGTACTGCAGCACCACTGGTACTAGGCAAGAGAAAGGATTTTCACTGCGCTGCTTACACCACAACGCATACCTGCGCCACTTGAAGGCGTAGGACTTCCTAGTGGATTGCCTCCTGGAGGCCAGCAACACTTCTTCCACATCCTTAGGTAGGAGTAGAGGAGCCAGCACTACCCTTTCAGCAGTCATGCCATCAGGTTGAGGAACCTGAGGTTGGGGTGTAAGATAGAGCCCTGCTCCTGGGACAGGAGGTCGGGCTACGTCCCCAGAGGAAGTGGGATTTCCACTGCCAGCTGGAGGAGAAGTGGAAACCAAGATTGTCTTTGCCATCTGGAGGCTATCAAGATTACCGAGGCCTTGTCTCGAAGGATTTTGAATAGGGTTCGGGCCACCAGAGGCATGGGTAGAAAGGCATACAGGAGGTCCACTGACCAGGAGATTAGAAAAGCATCTTCAGCCATCCTTTGGGGGTGTGGCTGTCTGGAGCAAAAGTTGGGCAACTGATGATTCTGCAGACTGGCAAAGAGATCTATGGTCGGATGCCCCCAGCAATGGAAGATCTGCTGGGCTACTTCCTGATTCAGGTGCCACTCGTGAGGTTGGAGAATTCTACTTAGCTTGTCTGCTAGACAGTTCTCCTGACCTGGCAGGTAAACTGCTTTGAGAGACATCCCCTGTCGGATTGCAAAGGAACAGAGTTCCAGTGTCTCTTGACACAGGATGCGGGACCCCATCCCTCCCTGCTTGTTCACGTAGAACATAGCCACCTGGTTGTCTGTTTGTACTAAAACAGACTGATGTGAGAGAAGGTTTGAAGAGCTAGGCGTATCGCCCGGAGCTCTGTTGATTTGTTGTGTCTTCTCTTGAGGAGACCACAACCCTTGAGTGCATAAGTCCTGGCAATGGGCTCCCCAGCCCAACAGAGATGCATCTGTCGTCAGCACTCTTGTGTACGAGGGAGGCTGGAAAGACACTCCCTCGAGCAGGCTGGATGGCTGAAGCCACCAGGTCAACTACTTCAGTAGTCGTTTGGACACTCTGATCCTGTCTCGGAGTCTTCCTGTGGCTTGTGTCCACTGATCTCTGAGGCACCACTGAGCTGTCCTCATGTGGAGACGGGCGTTTGGGGTCACATGAATCATGGAGGCCATGTGCCCTAGGAGGCGTAGAAAGTGCCTTGCTGATATTTGAGATTTGTGGCTGATTTGGTGTACTAACTCCAGAAGCCTCTGTGCTATACCCTCTGGCAGGTAAGCCTTCGCTTGAAGGGTGTCTAGCCTTGCCCCCATGAATTCTGTTTTGAGTGGGGAGCAAAGTGGACTTTGCTTGATTCATGACAAAGCCTAGATGCTGAAGTATGTTGATAGTGCGAGCTGTGGCCTGTTGAGCTTCTTGAGGCGACTGGGCCCTGACGAGCCAGTCGTCCAGGTACGGGAAGACAAAAATTCCCTGGTTCCTGAGGAAGGCCACCACTACCGCCAGACATTTGGTAAACACTCTGGGGGCAGAGGCTAGGCCGAATGGAAGTACTCTGTACTGAAAATGGTTTCCTCCCACTACAAATCTGAGATATTGTCTGTGGTCTGGATGTATGAGGGTATGCGTATAAGCATCCTTCAGATCTAAGGAGCATAGCCAGTCTCCCTGGTGGAGGTAAGGCAGCAGTATTCCAAGGGAAAGCATCTTGAACTTTTCCCTCACCGGGAACTTGTTAAGATTTCGCAAGTCGAGGATGGGCCGAAGGCCTCCAGTTCTCTTTGGTATGAGGAAATACCTGGAGTAGAAGCCTTGCCCTTGCAGGTGGTGGGGCACCGGTTCCACCGCCTGATCCTTTATAAGACCTGCCAACTCCTGCAAGAGGAGGTTCCTGTGCAGAGGGGGCCTGAGAGGCTCTCCTGGAAAGAAGGAGGGGGCACCTGGCTGAAACGGAGCAAATAGCCTTTGTGAAATATTTGCAGGACCCAGGTATCCGCTGTGATGGCTGGCCATCTGTGGGCGTACAGGGTCAGCCTTCCTCCTGTGCATGCCCAAACCACTGGCGGAAGAGGAACTATGCAGTGAGAGTCAAAATCCCCCTCCCGGCTGGGTAGGAGCCGGAGCTGGAGGCTTGGGGGCCTTCTGCTTACACGGGCCATGCCCCTGTCCCCTGACCTGCTGCCCCTGTTGGGGAGACAAGGTGGTCTGATAGGTGGGGTAGTTGCGGTAAGCAGTACCCTTCCTCGGGAAAAAGGCCTTTTTGCCCGAGCCCTTCTTCTTGTGAGAAGGGGCAGAGGTCTTCTTCGAGAGCCTTGTCCGGGTCAAGTACTCGGACTCGATCTCCGCAGCCTTTTCAGTCATGGGTTTGCCGAATAGGTTGTCACCTCGGCACGGGACATCGACCAACTTGTCCTGAATCCATGACTCCAGATCCGATGACATTAGCCAGGCCTGACGGCGTGCACCGATGCCGGCCACAGCTACCCGGGCCGAAGCCTCGAAGCCGTCGTAGGCTGTTCGAGACAAACTTCGAGTACTCCCGAATCCCTGTTGACAAGGCCTTGAAGCGCTGCAAGGCTTCCTCAGAGAGGCCAGCTGAGAACCCGGCAATCTCCTTTGCCAGGTCTCACAAGTACATGCCCATGTACAGCTGGTAGGTTTGGACACGGCATGAGAGCATCGAGCCCTGGAAGCACTTTCTGCTGAGGATGTCCAGGTTCCGGGCCTCCCAGCCAGAGGCACCAAGGAGTGCGTTTTCTGGCTCTTGAGCTGTTGCATGGCCGATTCCACAGCCATGGTGTGGCAGCTGCGCTTTCTGGAACCCAGGGCTCTTACGGACTCGATATATGGAATCGACCCATTTGCTGATAACCGGCATCGAGGCCGGGGACTCCCACATGCGGAGCAACAGCCGTTCCAACATCGGGGGAACCGGAACAATAAGGGCTTCCCTCAGGGGAAAATCATACTGGAGGGCCTCGAGCTCCTTGGCTCGAGGCTCCTCCTCGGACTCAGCTGGGAATGCCAAAGCCTTGGCCATGCCCCTGACAAAGTCCAAGAACCTGGTATCCTCCGGAGGGGACCTTCACTGAGGCTCCGAGCCCGGTGAGTCCAAAGGGATGCACCGGGTTCAGTGGGTGTCCGGAGACTCTTCATCCTCCGTCTCCCATGCCGAATCCTCCGAGGAGGAATCGAGTGGCTCCGGCCGAGAGGGCTTCGGACCTGACCGCCCCGACGCCGAGGGCACCGGCGTCGACAACCTCAGTCCTGAACGGGAGGTCGAGGGAGACCATGGCCGAGGATCAACTCAAGATTTGACAAGGATCGGTTCGGCCTCCGGGGTCGACTTAGACGTTGAGGTCCCGGTGGTCAGGGCGGATGGACTGGTGAGACCGGCTATCAGCGCCTGCTGCTGTTCCATGATGATGGCCATGCTGCTCTCCAGGGCTGCCAACCCGAGACCAAGCTCAGAAGGCTCCGCAGCCTCCGGCTTGGGTCCCGATGCCTTCGGGCCCGACACCAGTTCTCCCGGAGGCGAGTCCACGAGGACAACAGACATTACCTTACTCGGCATCTCCGGCTCCGTGTGAGGTAGCTTGGCCGGCCTCTCCGACTCAGAGGGCCCGGGGCGGCGGTCAGGGCTCCGCGATCTGGAACCCAAGGGCCTAGGCCGATCAGAGGCCTCCAACGACGCCGCCCTCACGAGCTTCTTCTTCCTCCGGTGTTCCCGGGAGACCCCCCACTCAGAAGACCCACGATGATGCTCGGGATCAGACTCCCGAGACAGCGAGGCTTATGACAAGGTCCGGGCTTGGACGGATGCGGACGCCGAGAAAAGTCTTTGACATTGGTGCTGCCGACTCCTAAGTGCCTTGGAAGACATTTTGCCACACGGCTCACAAACCACCGGCTCATGGTCGGGTCCGAGGCATCGGAGGCAGCAGTTGTGTGTGTCGGTGAGGGACATTAGTTTTTTACACCGATCACACTTTTTGAACCTGCTGGCAGCCATCGGGGGGAAAAGGGCCCCTGCAAGGTCAAACGACCAGGCTGCCAGTGAAAAATAAAAAGAGCACAAACGCTAGTCTCAAAGGACAAAAACCAAAAAACTTTAACTGGGCTCGATATCGGTGTACCAAGCCGAGGCAGGAAGGGGAACCAGCGTTGAATCGGATCGAAACGAAAACTTTGCAGTTTTGACGCACTTTTTCCGAGGAAAGCAGGACCAAGTCCGAAGGGCTCCACGGAAAAAGGGAGACTGAGCAAGATGGCACCCTTGGGCGGAAAGGGGACTGCGCATGCGCATGGCAATCCCAAAGGCTTTCTTTGAAAGCTGGGGACTTGCTCCGCACGAGGGCTCCGTCGGTGCCGATGTCACCCATATGTGCGGACCGACTTCCTGCTTGTTCCTCGGAGAATATAAACTTCTATCATAAACCCTTTCGGTTATCTTTTCTCCAAACTGAAGACTATTTCTCACTAAGAGATATCAGAGAAATTATAACCACAATTTGAAAATTGCCCTCATTATGTAGAGGGCTGAATGAACTTAAATATATTAGCTATATATGACCTAAGAAATTTTTCTTTAAGTGCTTCTGAATTATCATCTCTTAAGGAAAAAAAAGATATGAAATGCTCTACACAACAGTATTTTTAAAACAAAAGTAAAATAAAGAAAGCAGGTGTAAGGACTGCCTGCAGACAACGAGATGACAGTAAAAAACAGACAAGTGACTCATCGTGTCCTTCATTCATTGGGGTCGACTGGAGTCCCTAAACCTGGTGTCTCCGTCAGAGTATACCACTGTGGCAAGTTGCCCAGCCACCAGTGATCTAACTGAGAGATGACCCTGAAGGACTACTTGCCTATTCACTTTTTAGTTACAAGCTGATGTGTCATATAACTTTCACTTGTATAGGCTGCTGGGACACCACTGACCTGAGAGAGTGGCTTTCTGACAACTCCCTTCCTTCAATACAGCTAAGAACACACAGTATCCACAATTAATTTTATAAGGGATGGGAGCATATAAAACAGGGCTTTAGGTATTTATGGGGGTTTATACGCATAAAAACAGCCAATATTTAGCAGGCACGGTCACCGTACTAAGTTCAGTTAAGCACTAGTGCTGATGTTTAATACATATATTCAATGCCTCTGAATACACATATAGTGCAGTGACTATACCAGCACTATCCATTTAGTTAATTGTTAAGTGCTATCTAGTTGATGGCGATACTATGGATAGTTATTCATGTTGGGCCCGATATTCAAAGGCATTTACATTGCTTTCAGATCTGCAAACCACGTGTATGTCGCTGAATTATCCCTGGGTGCTGCCGCTACAAGCACAGTGGGACATTCTGGGGCAGAGCGGAGGTGGCATCCATCGCTAACCAGGCAGCAGCAATATTGAGCCACTGCACGGTTAGTGATACATGGTGAAAGTGAGGCGCAGGACACCCTGGTCCAACTTTTGAAATTGTTAGCCAACCAGGTAGCGGCTCAATATCACCGCTTCCTGGTTAACCTCGTGGCAATGCAGCAAACCTGGATATTCAATGCTGGGTCTGGATATGACTCTGGCATTGAATAAACAGGTTTAATTTTCAGCACCGGCAGCTAACTGCTTTAAGAGCACTAGCCGCTGGCGCCGAATATCCCTCCCCACTCCACTGCGACTTTCATCTGGGTTTTCTTGGCAAGCTGTACCTGGAACTAGAGTGCCAGGCTTTCTTCCATACAGTAAGCCTACAGCACCTGGTATTCCGAGATGATCTCCCATCCAAGTACTAACAAGGCCCAACTCTGCTTAGCTTCCAAGATCAGATACACTCAAGGTGGTATAGCCACAGTTTCCTTTTAGTTTCGGTCTGCTGAAAATCACCAATAAAAAGATTATTTTTATATCTACCTCTGCTCTACCCCAACTTGGCCCACAATTATACAGACAGTATCTAGCCAGTTAGTAGTTGAAACAGCCCAATAAAGCACAGTTACTTACCTGTAAGAGGTGATCTCTGGGAACAGCAGGAATAAGTCTTCACATATGGGTATCGTCAGTACCGACGGAGCCTGCGCGGGAACGCTCCCCAGCGTCCAATAAGAAAGCTTTTGGGAGCATCCCACAGCGCCTGCGTGCTGCCTTCCCGCCTTTCCCAACCGCCTCTCTCCAGTTCGAGTTTTAAAGCTGAGACAAAGAGAGAGAGAGAGGGAAGGAAAGATAGAGAGAGAGATACAACTCCTAGGGGAGGTGGGTGGGTTGTGAAGACTTATTCCTGCTGTTCCCAGAGATCACCTGTTACAGGTAAGTAACTGTGCTATCTCCAGGAACAAGCAGGAATGAGTCTTCACATATGGGGACTCCCTAGCTACAGATGCCAGGGAGAGACTCCAGAGTTGTGTCCTTGAAAAGGGCTCCACCTCCCCCCATGGATCTCTGGCATCCAACCAGGGTAGGTGGGTAGGAGTTGATTAGAAATGGAACAGGTGTTTGAGAACAGCCTGACCAAACGAGGCATCCCGGCGGGAGTCCTTGTCCAAACAGTAATGGGCTGTGAAGGTATGAACCGAGGCCCAGGTGGCCGCTCGACAGATTTGGTCGATGGACACAGAGTTTAGGTGAGCCATTGAGGCTGCCATGGCCCTCACATTGTGAGCTGTGACATGGCCTTCCAGAGAAAGGTTCCTACTCTGGTAGGCAAAAGAAATACACTGAGCAATCCAGTTGGACAGTGTTCTCTTAGAAACTGGAAGTCCTAAATGGGAAGGATCAAAAGCAACAAAGAGTTGAGAAGACTTTCTATGTTGCTGTGTTCTTTGTAAGTAAAAGGCGAGAGCTCTTTTACAATCCAAAGTATGAAGATTCCTCTCTGCACATGATGCATGAGGTCCCGGAAAAAAGACAGGTAAGTAAACCTCCTGGTTCAGATGAAAAGGCGAGACCACTTTGGGCATAAAGTGTGGATTGGCCCTGACGACTACCTTATCATGATGGAACCTTGTATAAGGAGGATTAGCCACCAAGGCTTGCAACTCACTGATGCGACGTGCTGAGGTGACTGCAATGAGAAAGATAACCATCCAAGAAAGAAATTTCAAGGAGGTGGTGGCTAAAGGTTCAAAGGGTGGCTTCATAAGCTGGCCAAGAACCAGATTTAAGTCCCATGCCACTGGAGGTGGTCTAATGGGAGGTTTAGTTAAAAGGCGGCCTCTCATGAATCTTGCTATAAGAGGATGAGAGGAAACAGGCTGTCCATTGAGAGGCTTGAGGGACGCTGCAATAGCACTCAAATGGACTCTTACCGAATTTGTTTTGAGGCCTGCATGGGAAAGATGCAGAAGATACTCTAGTAAAGAATTCAAAGGTATTGCAAGAGGGTTAAGACCCTTCTCTGAACACCAAATGGTAAATCATTTCCATTTGAAAGCATAGGAACGTCTAGTGGAAGGCTTTCTAGAAGCATGAATAATATCTCTGACTTGCTGAGAGAGATGGAAAACTTGAAGGTCTAGGCCTTCAGCAACCAGGCCCTGAGATGGAGAGACTGGGGGTTTGGGTGCCAAAACGTTCCGTCTTCCTGGGAGAGAAGATCTGGAGCACAGCCCAACTCCAGGGATGGAGCTTGAGAGAGATGCAGAAGTAGAGGGTACCACACTTGGCGTGGCCAATGTGGTGCTATGAGGATCATAGAATCTCGGTCTCTCTGAAGCTTGAACAGTGTTTTGGGAATTAGGAGAATGGGTGGAAAGGCATAAAGGAAGTCTTAACCCCAGTGAATGAGGAAGGCATCCTTGGCCTGAACTCCCTGACACGGAATCCTGGAACAGAACCGGGGAAGTTTGGCATTCCACGGACTTGCAAATAGGTCTATGTCCGGGGTTCCCCAAATTCGAAAAATCCTGGCTACCTGGTCCCTGTGGAGGGACCATTCGTGTGGAAGCAGAACTCGACTGAGTCTGTCTGCCCAAGAGTTTAGAACGCCTGGAAGATATACTGCCATAAGATGAATCTGATGCTCTCTGGCGAAGGCCCACAGTCGCAAAGCTTCGTTGCAAAGCGACAGAGAGCCAGTCCCTTCCTGCTTGTTTACATAGAACATGGCTACTTGATTGTCCGTGTGGATGAGGACTGTCCTGTAGCTGAGCAGGGAGTGGAACACTCTGAGAGCTAAGAAAATTGCTCTGAGTTCCAAGAGATTTATGTGTAGTGAAGTCTCCTGTGGAGACCAGATGCCCTGGGTGGAGAGATCTTGCAGATGAGCTCCCCAACCCATTGAAGAGGCATCTGTTGTAAGGGTTGCTTGGGGAAGTGACTGTTGAAAAGGGGACCCCAGCAACAGGTTCTGAGAGGACCTCCACCACTGGAGAGACCAAAAAAGACAACTGGAGTTTGCTATTTTGTCTGACAGGCAACCTGATGCCTGAGTCCATTGGGTGGACAAAGTCCATTGAGCTGCCCTCATGTGAAGGCGAGCATATGGAACCACATGCACAGTGGATGCCATGTGGCCTAAGAGTTGTAACATTTCTCGAGCAGTTAAATGGGGCTTTAACTGTATTTGGGAGGCTAACTGCACCAAGCGTAGGCAACGGGCCTGAGGAAGATAGGCCCTTGCAATTGTGGTATCCAACAAAGCCCCTATAAACTCGAGGGACTGAGTAGGGGTGAGACTGGATTTTGGGATGTTTATTACTAGTCCCAAATACTGAAGGACACGAATTGTGCAGGTTAGACAAGTCTTGGCCTCTGCTTGAGATGGAGCTTGAATGAGCCAGTCGTCCAGATATGGGAAGACAAATATTCCTAGAGTGCGTAGAAATGCAGCTACTACTGCCATGAATTTCGTGAACACCCTTGGTGCAGAGGCCAGACCAAAAGGAAGCACCCTGTACTGGTAGTGCTTTCCTTGAAAAAGGAACCGAAGGAACCTTCTGTGAGTTGGATGGATGAGGACATGGGTGTACGCATCCTTGAGATCTAGAGAACAAAGCCAGTCCTGACTCTGAAGGTATGGAAGCAGAGCACCCAGAGAAATCATCTTGAATTTCTCCTTGAATAGAAATTTGTTCAATTCTCTGAGATCTAAGATGGGTCTGTAGCCCCCTGTTTTCTTTGGAATAAGAAAATAAGGGGAGTAGAACCCTGTGCCTTGTTGAAGAAGAGGTACTTCTTCTATTGCCCCTTGGGCAAGAAGGATGGCAATCTCTTGACCTAGAAGGTTGAGGAGAGATGTTGGAGAATTGAACTGTTTCACTATGGTGTGAGGGGGAAGGCTTAAGAAATGAAGCTTGTACCCTTCCCTTATGATGGAGAGTGTCCATTGCTCTGCTGTGATTTGCTCCCATCTGGGAGCAAAGTAAGTCAACCTTCCTGGGATGGTAAGGGGCTCTGGTCCTTCCAGAGCTAGAAAGGCTAAGTTCTCTAGTTGCAAGTCAAAGGCCCTGAGGAGGCTGAGGCTGCTGGGCCGTGGAAGGTCCAGATGCCTTTGACTTGGCCTGTTTAGGTGGTTGCTGACGCTTTGCAGCAAAACGACCTGCAGAAGATGCCTGCTGACCATAAGCAGGATAGTATCTTCCCTTTTTGGAAAAAGATGTCTTTTTAAACAATCTTTTCTTAACAGGAGCAGAGGTAGACTTTGAAAGTCGATCCAAAGCAGAGTTTTTAGCATCCATCTGAGTGGCCTTTGCTTGCCAATCCTTACCAAAAAGGTTTTCACCTGTACAAGGGAGATTTCCCAATTGATCTTGGACCCAGAGCTCCAAATCAGAAGCTTGTAGCCAAGCAATTCTGTGTGCCCCTATGGCAATAGCCGAAGCTCTGCTTACACACTCAAAAGAGTCAAAGGCTGCACGGTTGGAAAATTTGGAGACATCTTGGGTATGTTTGAGCCAAGTGAGAAACTCCTGTCTTTTATCCTCTGAAATGAAAGGGGTTAAAGTCTGCAGATGATCTGTGACTTCTTTTAGAAACATTCCTATATAGAGACTATAGGAATTGATCCTAGCAGCTAGCATAGCAGCTTGGAAAACCCTTCGGCCAAAAGCATCCAGGATCCTGCATTCACGCCCTGGAGGATTAGATGAATGTCTCTTTGCACTCTTTATCTTCTTCATGGCAGACTCTACCACAATAGAGTGGTGAGGAAGCTGAGTCTTGTGGAAGCCAGGACAAGGAGGGACACGATACATGGTGTCTAACCTGCGAGAATGAGGAGAGGTGGTGAGAGGTGTCTCCCACATCCTCAACATGAGATCATACAGAATCTCATGAACAGGTAAAGTAGCTGCCTCCTTAGGAGCTTTAGGATATTGTAAAATATCCAACTCCTTGGCTCTGGGTTCTGACTCAGGGGCCACTGTGATAGAGAGGCCCCTAGCCACTTCCTTAACAAAGTCTTGAAAAGACAAGTCTTCTGGAGGAGACATTCTTCGTTTAGGTGAAGAAGACTCCTGAGGAAGAAGTATCAATGCTTCTACAGAACCCTCAGACTCATCGGAGTCCTCAGAGGAATCGAAGTATCACCTGTCTGGATGCTCCTGTAAAGCCCGATAACCGTATCGAGTGGGATCGACATCGGGAGTAATCGGTACCAGTTCGGTACCGATGGGCATCATAGGACAGGGTACCATTGCAGTCGACACCGAAGCCGATGTCGATGCAATCGGTACTGGAGCCGGTACCAGCAACGGGGATTGTTGCGGTACCGGAGGCGTCGCAGCCTGTATGAAAGCCGTTAAGGTGCGCTGCATGGTCAGAATCTTCTGATCCATCGACGCCACCAGAGTCTGGATGTCGGTACCAGTGGGAGCCACCAGTACCCCAGAACACGGCAACAGGTGATCTGTCGAGGCTGAGCCATCGATGTCAACCTGTGACCCCATAGATAATGCTTTGGAAGCCGGAGCTTCCCGCTGGGGTAATTTTGCCGGTGCGGAATCCTCGAGGGCAAGCCCGGAGGCATCTCGATGCTTGGAGGGAGATCTGCCCTTCGAGGACTGGCCAGATTTATGCTTGGTTACCTGAGATCCATGGGAGGAAGAGGAGGCCCTGGAAGACGTCGATGCTACCGAAGCTGCATTAGAGGGAAACAGGGTACTGAGCTTGGCTGCTCGGTTCTGCCGACCTCTCTTAGACATCATGGTACAGGACATACAATCCGTGATGGAATGGTCAGGTCCCAAACACTTTAGACACCAGTCATGGGTGTCGGTGACAGAAATAGTACCGCCACATTTTGTGCATTTTTTTAACCCAGAAGCGGGCTTCTCCATGAGGAAAAAATTTTTAGGCCTAGGGCTCAAAAACTGAAAATGCACAGTAGAGATAAAGCGTTTTTGTTTTTTTTTTAAAGAAAGAAAAGAAAGACCGGCGGTACCGGTCCGACGTCGAAGAAGGCAGACGCGACACAAAAGAATAAAGGAAAAATAAAGAACTTCTTCTGCGGTGACAGGAACACGACCTGCTGGCTCCGCGGAAAAGAAGAACTGGAGAGAGGTGGTTGGGAAAGGCAGGAAGGCAGCACGCAGGCGCTATGGAATGCTCCCAAAAGCTTTCTTATTGGACGCTGGGGAGCGTTCCCGCGCAGGCTCCGTCGGTACCGACGATACCCATATGTGAAGACTCATTCCTGCTTGTTCCTGGAGATTATCTGTATAATTAAAATATATATATATATATATTATATATATATAGGAAAGTTATGTGTTGGCTACCCAGTGGCCACTGTATAACTTCCATGAATATCAGGTCTATAGTGCCTACCTTTCTGTGATATATGCACCATCATCTCATCCATGCACTGAATTCTGGAGCTCTGCCTGCCTCTCGGGTCCTTGCTGTAGAACAGGGAGCATTTCTGAAAATGCAACCCTGGAAGTCCTGGATTACAACTTTCTATCTAAAAGCTTAAATTTGGATACCAGAACCTCCCTACCACACTTTTCTATGTCGTTGGTGCCTACATATACCAAGACAGCCGGCTCCTCCCCAGCAATGTACAGAATCCTATCTAAGTGGCACAGGAGATCCACCATCTTTGCACAAGACAGACAAGTGATCAAGCAATCCTCATATCCACCTATCTACATCCCTAATGACTGAATCGCCAACTAAGATGGCCCTCCTAACTGTTCCTTCCTGGATAGAAGTCCCTGGAGATATATCTTCAGCGCAACCCCAACTGTATTGGAAAAGCAGAAAATAAGCTAAAGAAATGTGAATAAATTGTTATTTATGTATCATACCTTTACAAACTATGGTACTAAAGTTCAAGAGTAAAATCTGACTTACCTTCCACAAGCTAGGTGATGCTGCTTAGGCATTCCCAAACCCAGCACAAGGATACCATACATATGTGCAAGATGTTTCTGGGATAATTCTGTTTGAAGTACAGCATCTGACATTTCTTTTCTATCAGCTGCGCTGCTTTTCCTGTATGGAGTGCAATATCATTGAATAATAATGCAACCATATTGGAGAAATTTTATACTGCTGCATAATGGGGTACATTTTTAAAGGTTTAATTGGGAGTTATGCAGGTAAAAACAAACAGAGTTGGATTTTCAGCGACAACGATTGGCCTGTTAATTTAAACCCTAGGCACCTCACTCCCTTTTTCTTTGGATTTCATCACAGCTTGAGATCTTTTCCATTTATAGTTCCCTCTTATCAGTGGTCTTATCGACAGATGTGTATACAGTATATTAATGGATGAAGGAAATATGCTATTTTCTTTTTCGTATTTCTTTCTGCAAGTATCTGGTATTTTGTTGAAAGAGCATATCTTGCAATTATTTTAAATGCAATGAAATAAAAAGTTTAAAATAAACTCCAGCCACTGCTATATGCATAGTTAACGGTGCTCAGTATACATATTAGCTGCTGTCCACTGCCTAAACTAAGGGGCATGTTTACGAAAGGTTAATGGTGCGTTAATGAAAGTTAACATATATGCTTTAAGTGCTGCCATGGCTCGTTCATTTCTATAGGCCGCTATGGAGGAAGAAGTGGCTCAGTGGTTGGGACAGGTTACCTCAGGCCAGAAGGCCGGGGGTTCAATTCCCGCATGGGGACAAGCGACTTCAGGCCACTTAACCCTCCATTGCCTCAGGTACACTTAGATTGCGAGCCCTTCAGGGACAAGGGAATAAAAAGTACCTGTTAGTATACATGTAAACCGCACTGATTCTAAATAGCGCAGAATAAAAAATGTGCATTAATCTTTCATAAACATGCCCCTAAACATATGAACTATCAACATCGCAACTGAATATCATTGCTACAGGGATAGTTTTGGGGTGCCACCTTGTGCCCTCCATTCTATAAATAGTGGCAGAACGGTTAGACAGATTTTCAGCCCACCACTATCCATACAGGGTTGCAAATCTATGGATTACTGAATTATATGTTCACCAGCCTCCAATGAACTTGTACGTCCATTTGAATAATGGCTCAAGGATTTATACCAGTAGAATGGTGGGGATCCTCCTAAGTTACACAAATGTATGTACTATTCACATTAAAAATAGGCATACTCACGGGCATAACTTAATTAGGAAAGAAAGCTACACATGTACATCAACATTTCAAAATGTATGCTCAAAGGAGATGCATCAACTGTACACAATCATGATGTCAGCGTGTGCACATATTCCTGTGTTTAAATATGGACCTAGATATGAGCAAACTAAAAAGTAGTGCAGAGAATGGCTTCATTTTAGACGGTTAGATCACCTGATTCCTATGGCCTTTTCCTTGGGGAAAACAACTTTCAAAGTCACTTAGGGGTGGATGGATATTACAGATGCAGAGTCCATAGTGTGCTGCTCTTGATACTAGAGACATTAGAAGAGATAAATACCTGACCGTGTAGTCCTGTAGAATATTTTTGTCAACTTGCAAGACTGGTTCACTTTCATACTTATTTTTGATTTGAGGGAGCCTTTTATGAACAATGCCATGAGGTGGCAATGGGTGCCACTATGGCACTGTCAGTGGCCTCTCTATATGTTGATCAATTTGAGGATAAACTTATATACAGCTTTGAGTATTATTCAAATATCTATGTATAGAAGAGAGATCATAGATACTGTGATTTTCTGGACTGGTTCTGAAGACTCGCTTTTGAATTTTGAACATTGGCTGAATACTTCAGATGGCATTCTATGGTTTACTATGCATTATCATCCTTGAGAGAGAATTTTTGGATGTAAAAATTATTAAAGGCTCTGATAAGTTTAAAACTGTGATCTCTAACAAAAAAGCACTGATGAAGTCATATTCTTTATTAAAATCATCATCATGAGAACAAAGCCTTCGTGCTCTTTAAAATTGACTAATTGGAAAGCTTGCCTTTAGAAAGTTTAGTTTAGTTTGTACTTTATATACTGATTTTTAGTAAGGATGGTACCTATGAAACTGCAGGTACCATCTTTACTAAAAGGAGTATATCAAAAACAAACTAAACTAAACTTTCTAAAGGCAAGCTTTCCGACTAGTCAATTTTTAAGAGCACGAAGGATATGTTCTCATGATGATGATTTTAATCATCAGTGCTTTTTTGTTAAAGATCTTCTCAAAAGGCTCTCTTTCAGGTTTATAAGCAGGCAAAATATGCCCAACGAGAGATCGTTAATTCATATGTAGACAGCATAAATAGGATGGCCGCTTAGTATATGTTCTGCTATACTCCACTGCACCATACCAAATTGTGAAGATTATGAAGACACATTGGTCAACACTTAATCTGCATTCTATGGGGTATGTTTACAAAGCAGTGGTAGCGGCCTCTGTGCGATATCAGAGCCACAGCCCCATTGAATTCTAGAGACAATAGAGAAGGTAAATACCTGGTAATGTAGTCCTGTAGAATATTGGTGCCTACTGGTGGATCATCTTTGTCCCACTCTGATGGAAGATCTTTTAGAAGCCAAGCTATTATTAATTGTGATTCTATGTAGGTGATTTATTTAATAGTATGCCCATGCTCTCTTGTATATGGGGACATACTAAGAGGAAGATCTACCTTTGCTTAAATGAGCACGAGAGCCATAATGTGAATAAAATTCAACAGAGCCGTTGGTGAATCATTGGCTGGCTAAGAAACATGCAGTCACTGATGTACACTGGATGGTGATTGATACAGTATCTTGTTCTTGGCAAGGGGGAGATTATGAATATCACCTTAATGTTAAGAAATATGTTAGGATTTACCAGTTGAATTCCATTAAACCATATGGTCTTAATAAGGAGAAAGAGTGGATGACTGATTTGACACTGATTGGCTTACTATGCTCGTGTGATCTGAAGTGTGTATGTCGCAGTCTTGCTTTTATTTGCAGAGAAACGCCATTACTAGCAGAAGCTGGTTGTGCTCTTGATGTTTTTATACAAAAAAGACATAAGTATACAAAATAAAAGTCCTCAGAAGTTTCTGAAGAATATCCCTGACACAGATAAGTAATCAAAACACAAAACTGTGTGGGATAGTTGTTGGAATATTTGAACTATTGAGATGCTGTAGCCACTGAAATTGTTAAAAACATTTCTCATGAAGTTGACTGAAGAGAGCTACCTAAAGGAGAATATAATGGATTATTGATGAGAAGTGAACTCCTAAATATTGAACTTGCATGTTCTGGACCGATGATGAGATGAGTTTGATTTTGACTTGATAGCCTAGGCTTAGCTTTCCTGATGTTACACTACTCATTACATTTGAGGTTCACAGGGGCGGCCCAAGGGGGGTGCGGGGCCATGTGCGGTGACTCGGTGCGGGGCCTCATTTGCATAAGGGGCCTCATTTGCATAAATATTTGCATAATGTTACCATATACTAACTTTTAGTAAACATGCCTCTTAATGAGTGTATGGATAAAGAAAGATTAAAAGATTTCTACATTACTATAATCCAGTGCCAACCGCCAGACACATTAGGAACTACTACAAACACTGTCCATTTAGAACCCAAAGCAAACCCGCCGTATCGTAACAGCACTACCAGGACTCACAAAGCACCAGACCCTACCTATCAAAAGGAAACATGCAAATATTAAACCAATACATTTCAGAGAACAATAAATACATGACCTACTGGGGGAAAGAGAACAAGTGGCAATGTCAAATAGGAATTATATAAACAGAACACCTCAGCTCAGTTACACATGCAGAACATAGACCATCACCAAACAAGTAATCACAATTTAGAAACAGGAAGACAATAATTAAACTGGGAACCCCAAAAGCCAAACTTGGAATGTACAACACTGTAGAAATAAAACTATACATTAATTTGCTCTTGTACTAAACAAAGCGCAGACGTTAATGATGCACATTTACCACAGCTGACATATTCCAATTAATAAATTCAAAATGAAGAGATATTTTTCTACCTTTTGTGCATTTTTTTTCGCTGCAATTGCTCCAGCCACTTTCTTCTGGTTTCTTCGTGTCTTCTGCTAACTCTCCATCGTCTGCTGTCCATTTGTCCTTTCTTCTCTCTTCTAGTTTTTTTCCATTCTCTCTCTACATCTGCTTTAACATACTAATCTTTCTCCTTTTGCTCTTTCCTCATTCCTATTTCATCCACTCAAATTTTACCCCTCCATCCTCAATCCCCACTTACTCTCCCAATACCCGGCCAATTGTAGATTTTTTATCCCTCCCACACAAAATATTTTTCCCCTCTCCATTTTACTCTCCCAGCCCCATCCCATTCTAATTCTCCCCCAACATCAGCTCCCTTCTAGTTCCAGCCTCACCCAGCATCCATTCCCTTCTAGTCCCTGCATCAGCCCATTTCCAGTCCTAGCCCCCCCATCAGCCCATTTCCAGTCCTAGCAACCCCCCAACCCAATACCAGTCCTAGCCCCCCCATCAACCCACTTCCAGTCCTAACCCCCCATCACCCCATTTTCAGTTTAAGCCCCCCCTATAACCCATTACCAGTCCTAACCCATCAGCCCACTTCCAGTCCTAACCCCATCAACCCATTTCCAGTCAGCCCCCCATAGCCCATTGCCAGTCCTAACCCCCCCATCAGCCCACAGCCCATTACCAGTCCTAACCCCATCAGCCCACCTCAAGTCCTAACCCCTCCCCATCAGCCCATTTCCTGTCCTAGCCCTCCATAGCCCATTATCAGTCCTAACCCCCCCATAGCCCATTACCAGACAGCCCCCATCAGCCCACAGCCCATTACCAGCCTTAACACCCCCCATAGCCCATTATCAGTCCTAACCCCCCCATAGCCCATTACCAGACAGCCCCCATCAGCCCACAGCCCATTACCAGCCTTAACACCCCCCATAGCCCATTACCAGTTCTAACCCCCCCAACAGCCCACAGCCCATTACCAGTCCTAACCCCATCAGCCCACCTCTAGTCCTAACCCCTCCCCATCAGCCCATTTCCTGTCCTAGCCCCCCCATAGCCCATTACCAGACAGCCCCCATCAGCCCACAGCCCATTACTAGTCCTAACCCCATCAGCCCATTTCCAGTCCTAGCCCCCCATCAGCCCATTTCCAGTCCTAGCCCCCCATAGCCCATTACCAGTCCTAACCCCCCCCCATGTCCTAACACCTCCCAATCAGCCCTTTTCCTGTACTAGCCCACCATAGCCCATGACCAGTCCTAACCCCCCCCAACAGCCCACAGCCCATTACCAGTCCTAACCCCATCAGCCCACCTCAAGTCCTAACCCCTCCCCATCAGCCCATTTCCTGTCCTAGCCCCCCCATAGCCCATTATCAGTCCTAACCCCCCCATAGCCCATTACCAGTCCTAACCCCCCATCAGCCCACAGACCATTTCCAGTCCTAGCCCCCCATAGCCCATTACCAGTCCTAACCCCCCCAACAGCCCACCTCAAGTCCTAACCCCTCCGCATCAGCCCATTTCCTGTCCTAGCCCCCCATAGCCCATTACCAGTCCTAACCCCCCCCCCAACAGCCCACAGAGACACTCTCCCTTCGCGAATCTGAAAGCCGGCACAGAGGGGCTCAGCCGTCGCAGAGGGAGGGAGGGAGGGACTCAGCCGGGCAGAGGGGGCCCCGCGGGACACTCCATGCTGCCGCGGCGGCAGCGGTAGCAGCCAGCTTTTTTTTTTAAATTTAATTTTGAAAAAAAGCAGAATGTTCTTTGCGCGGGGCCCCCTGAAACGCGGGGCCCTGTGCAAAAAACATTCTTGCTCAATGGACGGGCCGGCCCTGGAGGTTCATAACACAAATATAAATAAAATTTAAAATGTTGTTTAAAGTATAGGGACTATTTTTCATTGATACCTTTATAAAATAGGCTTAAGTGGGCTTTTTTTTTTATATTCGACATAGGCACCCTGTTATAAAATCAAGCCCTTTGTGTCTATTGTAAAATTCCATGTGCATCCAGCTCTTAATATTTTGGAAAGGTCACGGAAGCTTACTTTTATAAATAATTTGTAGATCATGGCATGAAAATAAACCTGTCTCAGAAACCTGAATTTTTTACTCGTTTCAAAGTGTATCTGTCCTGTGTATATCTGAATTTTATACCATACTAGGCATTTTTTTCAAAAGTGTGGGTGCTACGTAATTTCCTTTACTGATTTCCAAGGACCAAGTTGCCTGGAAAAATATTTCATACAGTCCATTATTAAAAACAATGAAGTCTATTTTTGTACTCACGCCATGAGAGACTTTGGTTTTTGTTCCAGTGAAATTCTATTCAAATAACAGGATAGGTAGTAAAGCAATGCCAAGAGGAAATCATCAAGTTGGTGACTCCTAGAATAACGATTACCATAAAACTGATGTTATAAATATATTGTTTTAGAGAGCAGCAGTTGTAATTTGCATATTCGTAGCTCAAGTCACCCAAGAGAGATCCCAAAGTGTTCAATAAACATTGCAATGGGAAAACATTCAAGTAGCCATTTTTCTGGCTTTAAAAGATAACTGACTAGATATGGAGTTATTTCAAAGGGAATGAATATTCACATTAGAATGTGTATGGAACAAAGAACAATGCAAGTACTGGCATGTGCAAGTGGTGGCAGGGCTCCACTGTTTCCCCACAGTATCAGCAGAATACTCAAGAGAAAAAATACTTATTCAAAGTCCTATGCAGATACTTTGCTGCTAATTCTGAAACAGGCAGAGGAAGGGAGACTACTGCTAGTAGACTGAAAGGGTCTACCTTCCTCTAGATCATTTTTTCTAAGTTATTGCTACATGATAGACTTCCACTGTTTATTCAACATAAACATAGAACTATGTATGTACCACATACTGAGGGGAAGCGTTTGTCTGGTATGCAATGAATACACTGTACAGTATGCATTAAGCAGACAGTCTTGTATGCTTTCCTGTACACTGTAGCTGATAGAACAGGAACTGATGATGTATCTGATGTATCTGCTGAATACCAATACTGCCAATGAAAAACCCCAATTCCCTCAAAACATCACATTGGTAACAAACTGCATGAAAATCAAAATGAAACATTTCAATAATTAACTGGTTAATGTCGGATCGCGGTTCAGGTGAGGAAAACACCCCTATCTAGACCATGTCCATTTTAATCAGTGAAGCAGTATCCATTTTCATCAGTAAAGCAATAAAGCAGTAAAACAGCAAAAATGCAATTAATCACTTAGCTTGTGCTCAGTCCCTCTAAAAGCGCATGTCCAGGGAAAACACACTAATAAGGGGAAAACTAAAACACAGCACTGCGTTTCGGGTCTCCGTCCACTCAAAAGACCCTGCATCAGGCCAAAGCTTCCCCACTGGATTCCAAGGATCGTAGAAGGACCATAACCAGTGGAAATCATTTAAACAGACCTGTGCATTACCTTGCAACCACCGATAGGTTACTGCCAAAGCCAATGGGAAGGGGAGAGCAACAATGCAAAGCCCTAACCAATCAGCTCAATTCACAAAAGACTGTGCCATTCAAGTTCTTGATTAAGTCCCAACTGGGTCACAGTATGCTTAACTGATTAAAATGGACATGGTCTAGGAAGGGGTGTTTTCTTCCTCACCTGGATAGTGGTCCGACATTAACCAGTTAGTTAATGAAATTTTTCATTTTGATTTTCATGCAGTTTATATTACCAGTGTGATGTTTTGAGGGAATTGGGGGTTTTCATTAGTTGTTCTGGGTACCCTTTTCTCCTAGCCCGCAAGGTATTTAATTGGTGAATACCAATACTGAACAGACAACATATGCCTATCCTGCAAGTAAAGGACTTTATTCACTCAGTCTGTTGCTAGTAAATGAGCAATGGTTGCATGGGAGACTAAACAGAAACAAATGGTTAAAAGGGGCATTTTATAAAATCAGTATGGATGGCACAGCTTCATAATCTCACAATCTCCTTCCACACAGGCCCAGGTAGGGTGAGCGGCCACTGGAGCCTCATCTGTCACACAGTCACTAGCACTGCATCACCCACGTGGCACCCTCAGCAACCAAGTCAGAAAAGATGGCAGTCTCCCTTCATCTGTTCATCCCCTGCAAATACACTGTCACATTGACTGACACTGGGCCTTCTGGGCCTGGATGCTCTGCCACCTTTTGCTTCTAGGGCTCTGAACAAGGATGCATGTCAATGCTCCTGGAGGGAACATTGCCATATATAAACAAATGGACATATTTGCAGGCCAAAGAGCAACTCTTGCCTTTCTCCAATTCCTGCTACCTCAAATCCGGAAAGAAAACAGGAGAGCACTCAGGTGTGCCTAGGTGGCAAAACTAAGACTCTTTTTTTTAAACTTTGTTTATATTAAACTCTTTAAATGCTATTAATGTATAATGCTAGCAGTAGCACAGGACACAGTATAAACATATAGGCAATAGATGCTCATAATCACTGCTGAACAGCCAGCATGGCATCCATAACTAGGCACCTCTACTATCACCAGTCACCACCCACCCAAACTGCAGCTGATCCACTGGGATCAACACTGGAATGAGGACTACTCCTGGTAGATCTTCCTGACAACTCCTCTAAGTTGGGCTTGTCTTTTCTCCTCTCCCTCTGTGGGTATGGCCCAGGCACATTGTTGATGGATCCAAGGTGTGAGGCTAGAGTACAAACCTGTCTTTTCTCCAGCATAATACATTGCTGTGTGCTTGTTGGATTCAGCCTACTAATAAACCTCTTCATTTTTCTGGATTCTTTTCAGAGCAATCCAGACCATGTGAGGTGTTTGCACATGGTCTAATGGTTAAAGTGGAGCACACAGCCTTTTGCATACCAGGTAAAGGAGGTGCAGAGCGTTAGGATGCTCTGCCCAGCTGATGGAGGACCCTTAGAATTACAAGGGTCCAAATGACCAGCTGTGGTTCACAGAGGTGTAAGTAAATATTCCCAAGGTGGATGACATGTCTATCATTCTCCATCATGATGTCGGCTGTGTGAATCTGTATCTTTTTATGTAGTCACTGTCTCTGATATGCTATGTTCGCCAAACTTGTGTGTGTCATTTGGTCTAGCTTTAAGAAAGTGCCTATTTACTCCTCCTGATTCTTTCTAGTACCAGCTGGGCATCTAAACAGCTGCTGTCCCCGGAGAACACCTGTTACAGGTGAGTAACTACGCTTTCTCTGGTAACAAGCAGGAAGTCAGTCCTCAGATATGGGACTCCCCAGCTACAGGCTATCGAAAGCCCATAGCAAAAAAACACAGTCGCCCTCAAGAGGAGCCATGAGCAGCAGCAATAGAGTCTGTAGCTACAGATTACAGTAGGACCCCTGTGTCCGATGGAAACTAGCACTCCGGTAGCCTGAACATAGAAGGGTTGGAGGGTAGGAGTTGCCTAAACCCCGAAAAGATTATGGAGCACAGCCTGGCCGAAGGCACTGTCCCATCGGGACTCCCTTTCCAGGCAGTAATGGGCTGCGAAGGTATGGAATGAACACCAACTGACAGCCCTGCAGATGTCCACCATCGGGATGGAGTGCAGGTTTGCCACCGAGGCCGCCATGGCCCTGGCATGGTACGCTGTGACTCAGCCTTCCAGCGGGAGACCCGCCTGCTCGTAGATGAGGGCAATACAGTCTGCCACCCAGGTAGACAGTGTACGCTTGGTCACCACCTCCCCAGTCTACTGGGGTCATACGAGACTAAACGCTGAGCAGCTTTGTGGTGGCCCTCAGTACACTGGATGTAGGAGGACAAGGCCCTCTTTACAGTCCAGGGTGTGAAGGACCATTTCTACCCTACTGGCATGAGTTCTTGGGAAGAAGATGGGGAGTAAAACCTCCTAGTTGAGATGGAAGGACAATACCACCTTCGGAAGGAATTAAGGGTATTTGCGGAGCACCACCCTGTTCTTGTAGAACCTGGTATACGGCGCCTCTGCCACTAAGGCTTGAAGCTCGCTAACCCTGCAAGCGGAGGTGAGTGCGACCAGGAATGTCACCTTCCACGAGAGGTATCGCAGGTGGCAGGTAGCCGGAGGCTCAAAAGGCGAGCGAGTAAGCTGCCCCAATATCACACTGAGGTCACACTCGGTCGCTGGAGGGTGAACCAGGGTTTCAATAAGAGCAGACACCTTAGGAAGTGGCTGGATCGAGAGGGGTTTGCCATCCACTGGGTGGTGGTGCGCCACCAGAGCACTAAGGTGCATCCTGATGGAGTTCGATTTAAGCCTGGATTGCGAGAGGTGGAGAAAATACTGTAGCACCAGTCCTACCAGGCAGGAGAACAGGTCCGTCCCGGGCTCCGTACATCAAGTTGAAAACCTGCGCCATTTGAAGGCGTAAGCTTTCCTAGTGGAAGCCTTATGAGAGGCCAACAGGATCTCCTCTACCTCACCCAAGAGGCTAAAATGGCAAGTGTCACCCTTTCAGTAGCCACGCTTTCAGTGACAGGGACCCCCAGTTGGTGTGCAGATGAGAGCCTCCCTCCTGGGACAGGAGCCCTGGGGAGTTCCCCAATGGGATGGGAGTCTCCACTGATAGCCGGATGAGAAGCGGGAACCATGGTTGCCTGGGCCATCAAAGGGCTATCAGGATGAGCAAGGCCTTGTCGCAAAGAGTCCTGAACAATGTCTTGACAATTAGTGGTGTGGTTGGGAAGGCGTACATGAGGCCTTCCAACCACAAGACGAGGAACACGTCCGCCGCCACCCTGGAGGGGTAGGCCTGCTGAGAACAAAAGAAGGGCAACTGGCAATTGTCCGGACTGGTGAACAGGTCCATCTCAAGTACCCCCCAGAGCTGAAAGAGTCGGTCAGCCACACTGTGTCCAGCTGCCACTCGTGCGGCTGGAGGACTCTGCTCAATCTGTCGGCCAGTGAGTTGTTCTGGCCTGGCAGGTATACTGCCCGCAGGAGTATACTCTGCCAGAATGCTTAGGAGCAGAGGGCATGAAACCCTGTGCCCCCCCCTGTTCACATAGAACACTGCCATCTGGATGTCCGTCTAGACTAACACCAGTTGGTGACGGAGGCGGTGGCAAAACGTTCGGAGGGCTAAATATATCACTCATAGCTCCAGGAGGTTGATCTGCTGGTTGCTCTCGCCCTGTGACCAGATGCCTTGGGTGTGGAGCACCTGATAGGGGGCGCCCCAGTTGAGCAGGGAGGCGTCCGTGGTGAGGACCCTTCGGGGGTTATTCTGAGGCACGAATAGCGGGGATGGACGTCTCAATGATTCTGATGTTGGCCCTGTACGTCCAGGGCCAGCGAAATATCCTGGGAAGTTATTCCACCCTTTGGGTAGAATAACTTTCCTGGAAGTGTTCTTTTGGCAGCTCCGGGGCACGGAAAGGGCTGGGTGGGGGGGCAGGGCATTCCCCACGCAGCCCGATCCTGGTCTTAGGAGGCTGGATCAGGGGGTCAGCTGTGGGGAATTAACATTTTAGCAGGCAGCTGGCATCGCGGCATTTAAATGGAGCCGCAGTGCCATGGCAATATGATGCCATGGCGCCACGGCTCCATTTAAATGCCCTGACTGAGTTAGTTGGGCTTTGCTGTATGTGCAGGCTGTGACTCAATCGCAGTCCCAGCCTGCACGTACAGTGCTGTTCACAATTCTGATCCCGTGGGGCTAGACGTGCCTTGTGGGATCAGAATCGCGATCTCCTTTCTACGTCTGGGTCAGCCCGGACATACAAAGAAGATCTATGTCAGGATCAGAATCAGGGCCTTAAGGGGCTCAGGGCTTGAAAGGGCATCCCCACTTCGAGGTATTGGGGTCTCTCACCAGGTCAGAGAGTCCGTCACCTGGTGGGTCACTGAGACTTTGTCGCGGAGGCGTCCTGTAGCCTGTGGGTCCCAAAGGCACCACTGGGCAGCCCTCATGTGGAGGCGGGTGTTTGGGGTGATGTGGACCGTGGAAGCCATGTGCCCGAGTAGGCACAGGAAGAGCCGAGTGGATACCAACAGGCAGTGCTATATGTCCAGGGCCAGGGCCCTGAGATGGTCAGCTCGGTCTCCAGGCAGAAAGGCTTTTGCAGGGAGAGTGTCGTCTTTCCCCTATGAACTCCAGACAATGTCTCAGGAGGATATGGGGTAGTTTATCACAAACCCCAAGTGTTGCAGGACCTGGATGGTGCATGCAGTTGCCTTTTATGAACCAGTTGTCCAGGTAGGGGAAGACAAAAAAATCCTGGAGGCAGAGGAAGGCGGCTATGACTGCCAGGCATTTTGTGAAGACCCTTGGGGCAGAGGCCAAGCTGAAAGGCAGCATCCTGTATTGGTTGTGGTCCCACTCCCCACCATGAACCGCAGGTACTGCCTGTGGTTAGGGTGAACAAGGATATGGGTATAAGCATCCTTCAGATCCAAGGAGCATAGCCAATCTCCCTGCTGGAGGTAAGGCAATAACGTGCCAAGGTGAGCATCTTGAACATCTCCCTCACCAGGAACTTGTTCAGGATGCGCAGGTCGAAGATGGGCCTTAGGCCTCCTATCCTTTATGGCACAAGGAAGTACCTGGGGTAGAACCCCTTGCCCTTGAGATGGTAGGGTACTGGTTCCACCTCTTTGTCCTCGAGAAGACCTGCGAGCTCCTTCAGTAGAAGGTTACGGTGAAGGGGAGACCTGAGGGGCTCTTCCGGAAAGTAAGGGGGAGGTGTCCGAGTCGGAGGAGGTAGCCCTCCCTGACCACCCGAAGTGCCCAGAAATCGGTGGTGATAGTTAGCCACCTTTGGACATAGTGGATCAGATGTCCCCCTGTGGGCTGCTGACCTCAATGGGGTGGAGAGGCTATGCCCAAGGAGTCAAAACCTTCCCCCTGGCTGGGCCGGGGCCAACGCCTGGGCCTTGGAAGCCTTCTGATTACGAGGGCTATGCCCAAGTCCCTTGGCCTGCTGACTCTGCTGGGGAGCCGGGGAGGCCTGAAAAGGTGGGTAGTTTCTGTAAGCAGTCCCTTTCCTCGGGTAGAAGGGCTTTTTACCAGAGCCTTTCCGATGAGAAGGGGCAGCAATCCTTTTAGAGAGCCTGGTCCTCATCATGATCTCGGTCTCCAGCTTGGCAGCCTTGTTAGTCATGGGTTTGCCAAATAGGCTCTCTCCTTGGCATGGGACATCGATCAATTTGTCCTGAACCCATTGCTCGAGGTCAGATGACTGTAGCCAAGCCTGGCATCGGGCACCAAGGCCCACCGCCGCTATTTGAGCCACCAACTCAAAAGCTGACGTAGGCTGCCCAAGACATAAACCTGGAGCACTCACTGACAGCCTTGGCCAGGTTCTTGAACCACTGCAGGGGTTCCTTGGACAGATCAGCCGAGAACGTGGCAATTTCCTTCGCCAGGTCTCTCAGGTACATGCCCATGTACAGCTGGTAGGCCTGGATGCGGCCGATGAGCATCAAGCCCTGGTAACACTTTCTGCCGAGGGCGTCCAAGGTATGTGCTTCCCTGCCGGGAGGCACTGAGGAGTGCATCTTCTGACTCTTCAGTCAGCGCATAGCCAACTCCACCACCATGGAGTTAAGCGGCAGCTGTGATTTCTGGAAGCCTGGGCTCTGGCAAACTCGATTCATCGAGTTGAGCCGCTTGCTTACCACCGGCACCGATGCTGGTGTCTCCCAAATATGGAGCATTAGCTGTTCGAGGATGGGAGGGATGGGCACCATAAGCGATTCCCTCGGAGGGGCCTCGAACTGGAGGATTTCTAGCTCCTCCACCCGAGGATCCTCCTCTGATTCCGTCGGGAATGATAGGGCCTTAGACATGTCCCTGACGAAGTCAAGAAATGCCATGTTCTCCGGCAGAGACTGCCGCCGGGGCTCTGAAGTGGGAAAGCCCAAAGGAGCCATCGAGGACTTTATGGAAGGCTGGTCCACAGGACCTAGGGCTGACCCCAGCCCGCAGCCATTAGAGGCCTAGCCAAGCGCAAGCGCAATGGCTGAGGACGATCGCAGCCCCATCGAGCAGGAACATAAGATATGCCATACTGGGTCAGACCAAGGTCCATCAAGCCCAGTATCCTGTTATCAACAGTGGCCAATCTAGGTCATACTTACCTAGCAGTTTCCCCAAAAGATACAGGTTCCACAATGCTTGTACTGGGTCAAGCATTGATATCCTGGGTCCCTTCTTAATAATGGTTTATGGACCTTTCCTCCAGGACCTTGTCCAAACCTTTTTTAAACACAGCTACATTAACAGCCTTTACTACATCCTCCGGTAACAAATTCCAGAGTTTGATTACACGTTGAGTGAAAAAATATTTTCTTTTGTTAGTCTTAAATAGCTTACCCTGTAGCTTCATTGCATGTCCCCTAGTCTTTCTATATTCTGAAAAGGTAAACAATCGATCTACGTTTACCCGTTCCACTCCGTTCATTAATTTATAGACTTCTATCATATCTCCCTTCAGCCGTCTCTTTTCCAGGTTAAAGAGCCCTAATCTTTTTAGCCTTTCTTCATAGGAGTATCCTTCCATCCCCTTTACCATTTTGGTGGCTCTTCTCTTAACCTTTTCTAATAACGCTATATCCTTTTTAAGATACGGCGACCAGAATTGCACACAATATTCAAGGTGCGGTCTCACCATGGAACGATATAGAGGCATTATAATAGCCTTTGTTTTATTTTCCATTCCTTTCCTTATGATACCTAGCATTCTATTTGCTCTCTTGGCCGCCGCTGCACACTGGGCCGAGGATTTTAACATGTTATCCACAATGATGCCTAAATCTTTTTCCTGGGTGGTGGTTCCTAATGTGGAACCTTGCATCGTGTAACCATAGTTTGGGTTGTTCTTCCCTAAGTGCATAACTTTGAACCTGTCCACATTAAATTTCATCTGCCATTTTGATGCCCAGTCTTCCAATTTATCAAGATCCTCTTGCAATTTTCCACAATCCTCTTGTGTTTTAACAACTTTAAACAGTTTTGTATCATCTGCAAATTTGATAACCTCACTCGTTATTCCCCTTTCCAGGTCATTTATGAATATGTCAAAAAGCAGCGGACCCAGCACAGATCCCTGGGGTACACCACTATTCACCCTTCTCTATTGGAAAATTGGCCATTTAGCCCTACCCTCTGCTTTCTATCTTTTAACCAGTTCCTGATCCACAATAATACACTGCCTTCTATCCCATGACTCTTTAGTTTTGCCAAAAGTCTCTGATGAGGGACCTTGTCAAAGGCTTTCTGAAAGTCCAGATACACTATATCAACTAACTCACCTTTGTCCACCTGTTTATTCACTCCTTCAAAAAAACATAACAGATTAGTAAGACAAGATCTTCCTTGTCTAAAGCCATATTGGCTGTCTCCCATTAGGCCATGACTATCTACATGCTGAGTAATTTTGTTCTTTATGATGGTTTCTACCATTTTTCTCTGAACTGACGTCAGGCTCACCGGTCTGTAGTTTCCCGGATCACCCCTGGAACCCTTTTTAAAAATTGGCGTTACATTGGCGATCCTCCAATCGTCAGGTATTACAGATGATTTTAATGAAAATTCACAGATTACTAATAGCAGGTCTGCAATCTCATATTTCAGTTCTTTCAACACCCTTGGATGTATACCATCCGGCCCAGGTGATTTGCTACTCTTCAGTTTATCTAATAGTTGTAATACATCTTCCTGATGTATCGATATTTCCTTCAATGCTTCCGCACCTTTAAATACCACTTCAGTCATGGGTAACATCCCTACATCTTCCTCAGTAAAGACCGAAGCAAAGAATTCATTCAGTCTCTCCGCTATCGCCTTGTCCCCTCTTACTGCCCCTTTTACTCCTCTATCATCTAATGGTCCAATTGACTCTCTCAAGGATTTTTTCAGCCTCTCTGACCTCACCTTTAAACCATGCTGGCAGTTTTTTGGACTTCCTTCCACTTTTCTTAAAGTGTGGAATACAACTATAACTGCTGTCCTAACCCTTCCCTCATGGGCACATGGCCCTGGAGAAACTTCCTCAGTGTGAGAGGGTTTTACATCATCTGGAGGACAGGTCCTAGTTACAGGATCACTTCCTGCCACACCAGGGTGATGCTCTCCTGTCACGTGACCTCTCTCCTCCATGGCAACAGGGATGCTGCCAGACTGGAGGTGGGACTTCAGGACTATATCCCTGTAGGTCTCGTCTATGGACCTCTCTGTCTTTCTTATGTTTTCCAAGTCTGCTACTCTAGCCTCTAGAGAACGGACTTGTTCCCTGAGAGCAAAGAGCTCCTTGCACCTAGGGAACTGGATTGAGACCTTAGCCGAGGATCGACGGGGCCGAAGGGTCCCAAGGATAAACTCAGCCTCTGGGAACGTCTTCGACATTGAGGGTTCGGTGGTCAGGGTGGAGGAACCGGTCATACCGAAAACAAGTGCCCATTGCTGGTCCATGAAAGCAGACAAACTGCGCTCTATGGCCACCATTCTGGATTCCAGGCTAGAAGGCTGCACAGACATCAGCACGGGCACAAAATGAAATCGGGCCCGACGCCGGTTCCCCAAAGGGGAATCCTCGATGAGGATGGTGTCTGGCGACCGTGGCCAGTCCAAAGTCGAGTCCTTTTGGGGGACATTTGCTGGCCGTTCCCTCTCCGTTCCCTCGGACAAGCATCTCAGACTGCAGGACCTGACTCGGGATGCACCCAGCCTGTAGGATCTGTCCAGGGATGCCGCCTTCGAGGTCTTCTTCTTCTTCTTAGGTTCCCCTGAGGGAGACACCCTCTCCGAAGAACCAAGGCACTGCTTGGGTAGAGCTGCCCCAAGATTCCGTGGCTTCAGATGAGGCCCTGACCTTTGGAGGTACCGAGGACTCGAGGAAAAACTTATCATGCTGCTACTGTCAGCTCTTGAGGGCCTTGTGGGACATCTTTTTGTAGACCGCAAGCTGTGGGGTTGTGGTTCGGCCCAAGACAGCGAAGGCAGCAGTCGTGTGTGTTGGTCAAAGACATGATTTTGACACACCGATCACATTTTTTAAAATCACTGGTACCCCCCGCGAGGTTGATGACCCGCCAAGCTGGCAGTTGGAAAAAAGGAGTGAAGACGCCAAGAGGAAAAAACTACCAAAAGGACCCAAACTTAATGCCAAGACAGTGAGGTCGGGTGGCGGGAAGAGAACTGGTGCAGCACCGAAGGCGAATATGAAACTCAGGCTGAAAAAATCAACTTTTTCTGGGGACAAGCTAGACAGATGTCTGAAGGGTTCTGCAGAAAAAAGGAGACTGAGCAAGATGGCACCCTTGGGTGGGCAGGGGACCATGCATGCATGGTGGCATCTCCCAAAGGCTTTCTTTGAAAGCTGGAGGGATGCTTCCGCGAGTGCTCCATCGGTGCCGACTGATTTCCTGCTTGTTCCCAGAGAACAAGTGTTAAGCACAGATCCCATATTATTCATGGAACCTATATACTAATAATGTACCTTATAGTGAATTAATGCACGTTAACACTGGAGCACATTAGTAACTAGCCCCCCAAATGAAAAAAAATCACCAGAACAAGTCATCACATCCCTAAAAAGGATGACAAAAAGGTGCTTTATCACAACAGAAGTCTTCTAGAATATTCTGTATGAATGCAAGGGAGCCCTCTACCACTTATTGTATTTGTGACTAAAGTTTCGTAATTGTAAATAGAAACATAGAAATATGATGGCAGAAAAATACTATATGGCCTATCCAGACTGCCCTTCCATACCAACTACTATAGTCCTTTTTTTTTCCTTTAGAGATCTTCTGTGTTGGTCTTATGCTTTCTTGGATTCAGATACTGTCCTGGTTTTACTATCTTCACTGGGAGACTGTTCCACACATCTACCACTCTTTCCATAAAGAAGTATTTCTGCATATTACTCTTGAGTCTATCCCCTTTCACCTTCATCCTATGCCCCCTCATTGCAAAGCTTTCTTTCAATTGAAAGAGGATCTTCTGTGCATTTATGCCATGGAGGTATTTAAACATCTCTATCATAACTCCTCTCTCCTGCCTTTCCTATAAACTAAACATATTGAGAGCTTTAAGTCTGTCCCCATATGCCTTATGACCAAGTCTATTGACGATTTTGGTAGCAACCCTTTGCACAGACTCCATCCTGTTTATATCCTTCTGAATGTGTGGTTTCCAAAATTGCACACAGTACTCCAAAGGAGGTCTCAAAGACACATACAAAGGCACTATCAAATCCTTTTTCCTGCTAGCCATTCCTCTCCGTGTGCACCCAAGCATCCTTCTGGTTTTTGCCATTGCCTTTTCTACACGTTTAGCCACTTTAAGATCATCAGAAACAATCACACCCAGGTCTCACTCTTCTTTCATGGCAGAAGTACTTCACCCCCTATACTTTACTGCTCCCTTGGATGTTTGTAGCCCAAATGCATGACCTTGCATTTTTTATTGTTCAATCTCAGCTGCCAAATTCTTGACCATTCTTCAAGCTTAGCGAGATCCCTCCTTATGTTATCTACTCCTTCCTGAGTGTCTACTACAGATTTTGGTAACATCTGGAAAGAGGCAAACCTTACCAGACTGCCCTTCAGCAAAATCACAAACAAAAATCTTAAAAAGATCAGACCAAGGACAGAACCCTGCGGCACACCACTGGTTACAACCTTCTCTTCAAAGTAAGCTCCATTTACCTGTACTGTTTGACATCTTCTACTCAACCAATTTTTAATCCAGTCACTTTAGGTCTATTCCTTGGATGCTCTATAAGTCATTTGTACAGAACAGAGTTAAAGGCCTTACTGAAACACTACAACTTTCTGGTCGCCCAGAGAATACTCCATCTCTCTTTACAAACTCTAAATTTACCTTCTATTTTAAAAGAACAGTTTTAAGAATTAATGGCCAAAAAGATTTACCTTACAATTGCTGAAAAGGAGGGCATGTCTTGCATTTCATGATGTTGTAACAGATTCAGTGAAACTTCTAAAAAATATATGAAATGAGAAACAGACAAAATTAGCTGAAAACATAATTCTATGCATACAACAAAAGATTTTAGCAATGTTTATGAAATTGCACAGATTGAACAGCTATTTTTTTTTACTTACGTTTAACATCTTCTAAGGTAATAAACCCTTCTTGATCTCGCTTAACAGAAGATCTAGTTGATTTTGATGGTCTAGCAGTGGATAATGATTTGAGAATGCCCATGCTTGATTTAAGTGCTGCTTGTAGTTTATTCTCAGCACTGAAATAAACACAATTATATATCTGAAATAAGTCAGGTTTAGGAAAATAACATGTAAAACTAATAACATCTAGATTTCTCATTTATGTAGGATTATATTTTACCCATTTTCCTTCATTATTTAAATGTTGCCACTCACCCCAGATGGCAGTCCTGAAAAGTGCAGGAACCTGGCCTGGTTTGAGATCAAGTACAAAGTCTTTTAAAAGACTCTCAGAGTAATTTAAAAGGCAATTTTTGAAACCATTTACCTGGTTAAAAGTGCTTTTTCCACATAAATTGGCTATCTAAAACAAATAAATGAAAGCCAAAAAAGGGAAAATGTGAAGCTGCAGACCAGTAAATGTTTCTTCTGAGCTTCTGACAGTGTGCCAACCACTAATCCTTAGTCTGAAGTCTGCTCACTTGATGCTAAGGCTTCTCTGGCCCCAGAATTTGAGGCTCTGTCCTACAAGCATTGTGGAACCTGTGTCTTTTGGGGATACTGCTAGCTACGTATGACCTAGATTGGCCAATGTTGGAAACAGGATACTGGGCTTGATGGACCTTGGTCTGACCCAGTATGGCATATCTTATGTTCTTATGTTTTAATCTCATATGGCCTTCCAGCTATATTTTGTTTTCCTACTGTGGGCATAAAGAGGATAATTTTATAACTGGGTGCATAGTTTTAGGCACCCAGAATGTGCCTATCCTGAACCTATTTTACAATGGAGTGGAGGAGTGGCCTAGTGGTTGGGGCAAGGTACTTCAGGCCGGAAGGTCAGGGGTTCAAATCCCACTAGAGGACAGCAACCTTGGGCCGGAAGGACTGGGGTTTCTAGTCCCACAGGTGCTCCTTGTGGTCTTGGGCAAGCCACTTAACCCTCCATAGCCCATGTTCCCTGTAAAAAAAAAAATATATATAGTTATCTCCAAGTTATAATGCCCTGTTCAAGCACAGTTACTTACCTGTAACAGGTGATCTCTGGGAACAGCAGGAATAAGTCTTCACATATGGGTATCGTCAGTACCGACGGAGCCTGCGCGGGAACGCTCCCCAGCGTCCAGTAAGAAAGCTTTTGGGAGTATCCCACAGCGCCTGCGCGCTGCCTTCCCGCCTTTCCCAACCGCCTCTCTCCAGTTCGAGTTTTAAAGCTGAGACAAAGAGAGAGAGAGGAAAGGAAAGATAGATAAAGAGATACAACTCCTAGGGGAGGTGGGTGGGTTGTGAAGACTTATTCCTGCTGTTCCCAGAGATCACCTGTTACAGGTAAGTAACTGTGCTATCTCCAGGAACAAGCAGGAATGAGTCTTCACATATGGGGACTCCCTAGCTGTAGATGCCAGGGAGAAACCCCAGGTTGTGTGTCCTTGAAAAGGACTCTACCTCCTCCCATGGATCTCAGGCATCCGACCAGGGTAGGTGGGTAGGAGTTGATTAGGAATGGAACAGGTGTTTGAGAACAGCCTGACCAAACAAGGCATCCCGGCAGGAGTCCTTGTCCATACAGTAATGGGCTGTGAAGGTATGAACCGAGGCCCAGGTGGCCGCTCAACAGATTTGGTCGATGGACACAGAGTTTAGATGAGCCATTGAGGCTGCAATGGCTCTCACATTGTGAGCTGTGACATGGCCCTCCAAAGAAATGTTCCTACTCTGGTAGGCAAAAGAAATACACTGAGCAATCCAGTTGGACAGTGTTCTCTTAGAGACTGGAAGTCCTAAATGAGAAGGATCAAAAGCAACAAAGAGTTGAGAAGACTTTCTATGTTGCTGTGTTCTTTGTAAGTAAAAAGCGAGAGCTCTCTTACAATCCAAGGTATGAAGATTCCTCTCTACACTTGATGCATGAGGTCCTGGAAAAAAGACAGGTAAATATACCTCTTGGTTCAGATGAAAAGGCGAGAACACTTTAGGCATAAAGTGTGGATTGGTCCTGAGGACTACCTTATCATGATGGAACCTTGTATAAGGAGGATTAGCCACCAAAGCTTGCAACTCACTGATGCGGCGTGCTAAGGTGACTGCAATGAGAAAAACAACTTTCCAAGAAAGACATTTCAAGGAGGTGGTGGCTAAAGGTTCAAAGGGTGGCATCATAAGCTGGCCAAGAACCAGGTTTAAGTCCCATGCCACTGGAGGTGGTCTAATGGGAGGTTTAGTTAAAAGAAGGCCTCTCATGAATCTTGCTATAAGAGGATGAGAGGAAATAGGTTGTCCATTGAGAGGCTTGAGGGACGCTGCAATAGCACTCAAATGGACTCTTACTGAATTCATTTTCAGACCTGCATGGGATAGATGCAGGAGAGATACTCTAGTAGAGAATTCAGAGGTATTGCAATAGGGTTTAGACCCTTCCCTGAACACCAAATGGTAAATCTTTTCCATTTGAAAGCATAGGAACGTCTAGTAGAAGGCTTTCTAGAGGCATAAATAACATCTCTGACTTGCTGAGAGAGATGAAAATCTTGAAGGTCTAGGCCCTCAGCAACCAAGCCCTGAGATGGAGCAACTGGGGGTTTTCGGTGCCACAACATTCCCTCTTCCTGGGACAGAAGGTCTGGTGCAGAGCCCAAGTCCAGGGAAGGAGCTTGAGAGAGATGCAGAAGTAGAGGGTACCACACTTGGCGTGGCCAATGTGGTGCTATGAGGATCATGGCCCCTTGATCTCTCTGAAGCTTGAATAGTGTTTTGGGAATTAGGGGAATTGGTGGAAAGGCATAAAGGAAGTCTTGACCGCAGTGAAGGAGGAAGGCATCCTTGGCCTGAACTCCCTGACATGGAATTCTAGAACAGAACCGGGGAAGTTTGGCATTCCACGGACTTGCAAAGAGGTCTATGTCCGGGGTTCCCCAAATTCGAAAAATCCTGGCTACCTGGTCTATGTGGAGGGACCACTCGTGTGGAAGCAGAACTCGACTGAGTCTGTCTGCCCAAGAGTTTTGAACGCCTGGAAGATATACTGCCAGATGTTGGATGTGATGCTCTCTGGCAAGGGCCCACAGTCACAAAGCTTCGTTGCAAAGCGACAGAGCCAGTCCCGCCTTGCTTGTTTACATAGAACATGGCTACTTGGTTGTCCGTATGGATGAGGACTGTCCTGTAGCTGAGCAGGGAATGGAACACTCTGAGAGCTAAGAATATTGCTCTGAGTTCCAAGAGATTGATATGCAGAGAAGTCTCCTGTGGAGACCAGATGCCCTGGGTGGAGAGATCCTGCAGATGAGCTCCCCAACCCATTGGAGAAGCATCTGTTGTCAGAGTTGCTTGGGGTAGCGACTGCTGAAAAGGGGACCCCAGCAACAGATTTGGAGGGGACTTCCACCACTGGAGAGACCAAAATAGGCGACTGGAGTTTGCTATTTTGTCTGACAGGCAACCTGATGCCTGAGTCCATTGGGTGGACAAAGTCCATTGAGCTGCCCTCATGTGAAGGCGAGCATATGGAACCACATGCACGGTGGATGCCATGTGGCCTAATAGTTGTAACATTTCTCGAGCAGTTAAATGGGACTTTAACTGTATCTGGGAGGCTAACTGCACCAAGTGTAGGCAACGGGCCTGAGGAAGATAGGCCCTTGCAGTTGTGGTATCCAGCAAGGCCCCTATAAACTCCAGAGACTGAGTAGGGGTGAGATGGGATTTTGGGATATTTATTACCAGTCCCAAATACTGAAGGACACGCATTGTGCAGGTTAGACAAATCTGGGCCTCTGACTGGGATGGAGCTCGAATGAACCAGTCGTCCAGATATGGGAAAACGAATATTCCTAGAGTGCGTAGAAATGCAGCTACTACTGCCATGCATTTCGTGAACACCCTTGGTGCAGAGGCCAGACGGAAAGGAAGCACCCTGTATTGGTAGTGCTTTCCTTGAAAAAGGAACCGAAGGAACCTTCTGTGTGTTGGATGAATGAGGACATGGGTGTACGCATCCTTGAGATCTAGAGAACAAAGCCAGTCCTGACTCTGAAGGTATGGCAGCAGAGTACCGAGAGAAATCATCTTGAATTTCTCTTTTGAATAGAAACTTGTTCAATTCTCTGAGATCTAATATGGGTCTGTAGCCCCCTCTTTTCTTTGGAATAAGAAAATAAGGGGAGTAGAACCCTGAGCCCTGTTAAAGAAGAGGTACTTCTTCTATTGCCCCTTGGGCAAGAAGGGTAGCAATCTCCTGACCCAGAAGGTTGAGGAGAGATGTTGGAGAATTGAACTGTTTCAGCATGGTGTGGGGAGGAAGGTTTAAGAAATGAAGCTTGTACCCTTCCCTTATAAAGGAGAAGGTCCATTGCTCTGCTGTGATTTGCTCCCATCTGGGAGCAAAGTAAGCCAACCTTCCTGGAATGGTGAGGGGCTCTGGTTCTTCCAGAGCCAGAAAGGCTAAGTTCTCTAGTTGCAAGTCAAAGGCCCTGAGGAGGCTGAGGCTGCTGGGCTTTGGGAGGCCTGGCAGCCTTTGACTTGGCCTGTTAGGTGGTTGCTGACGCTTTGCAGCAAAACGACCTGCAGAAGATGCCTGCTGACCATAAGCAGGGATAATATCTTCCCTTTTTAGAAAAAGGTGTCTTTTTGAACAATCTTTTCTTAACAGGAGCAGAAGTAGACTTTGAAAGTCGATCCAAAGCAGAGTTCTCAGCATCCATCTGAGTGGCCCTTGCTTGCCAATCCCTGCCAAAAAGGTTTTCACCTGTACAAGGAAGATTTCCCAGTTCATCTTGGACCCAGAGTTCCAAATCAGAGGCTTGTAACCAAGCAATTCTGTGTGCACCTATGGCAATAGCCGAGGCTCTATTTACACACTCAAAAGAGTCAAAGGCTGCATGGTTGGAAAATTTGGAAACATCTTGGGCATGTTTAAGCCAAGTGAGAAATTCCTGCCTTTTATCTTCTGAAATAAAAGGGGCTAAAGTCTGCAGATGATCTGTGAATTCTTTTAGAAACATTCCCATATAGAGACTATAGGAGTTGATTCTGGCAGCAAGCATATTAGCTTGGAAAACCCTTCGGCCAAAAGCATCAAGGGTCCTGCATTCACATCCTGGAGGATTAGATGAGTGTCTCTTTGCACTCTTTATTTTCCTCATGGCAGACTCTACCACAATAGAGTGGTGAGGAAGCTGAGATTTATGAAAGCCAGGACAAGGAGGGACACGGTACATGGTGTCTAACCTACGAGAATGAGAAGAGGTGGTAAGAAGAGTCTCCCACATGCTCAACATGAGATCATAGAGAATCTCATGACTAGGTAAGGTAGCTGCTTCTTTAGGAGCCTTAGGATATTGCAAAATATCTAATTGCTTGGCTCTAGGCTCTGACTCTGGGGCCACTGTAATGGAGAGGCCCCTAGCCACTTCCCTAATGAAGTCTTGAAAAGACAAGTCTTCTGGAGGAGACACTCTTCGTTTTGGAGAAGCAGACTCCTGAGGAAGAAGTACCGGTGCCTCGACAGAAGCCTCCGACTCATCAGAGTCTTCGGAGGAATCAAAGTATCGCCTGTCTGGATGCTCCTGTAAAGCCCGATACGCGTACCGAGTGGGAGCGACATCGGGAGTAAGCGGTACCGGTTCGGTACCGATGGGCATCATAGGACAGGGTACCGTTGCAGTCGAAACCGAAGCCGATGTCGATGCAATCGGTACCGGTACTGGCAACGGAGCTTGTTGCGGTACCGGAGGCGTCGAAGCCTGCATAAACGCCGTTAGGGTGCGCTGCATGGACAGAATCTTCTGATCCATCGACGCCACCAGAGTCTGGATGTCGGTACCAGTGGAGGCCACCGGTACCCCAGAACACGGCAACAGGTGATCGGTCGAGGCCGAGCCATCGATGTCAACCTGTGACCCCATAGACAATGCTTTGGAAGCCGGAACTTCCCGCCGGGGTAATTTTGCCGGTGCGGAATCCTCGAGGACAAGCCCGGAGGCATCTCGATGCTTAGAGGGAGATTTGCCCTTCGAGGACCGGCTAGATTTATGTTTGGTTACCTGAGATCCATGGGAGGAAGAAGCAGCCCTGGAAGATGTCGATGCCACCGAGGCTGCATCAGAGGGAAACAGGGTACTGAGCTTGGCTGCTCGGTTCTGCTGACCTCTTTTAGACATCATGGTACAGGACACAATCTGTGATGGAATGGTCAGGACCCAAACATTTTAGACACCAATCATGGGTGTCGGTGACAGAAATAGTACCGCCACATTTCGTGCACTTTTTGAACCCGGAAGCGGGCTTCTCCATGAGGAGAAAAATGTTCAGGCCTAAGGCCCAAACTGAAAATGCACAGTTGAAGAAAGAAAAGGTTTTTTTGTTTTTTTTTAAGAAAGAAAAGAAAAGACCGGTGGTACCGGTCTGACGTCGAAGAAGGCAGACGCGACACAGAAAAATAAAGAAAAAAATTAAGAAATTCTTCTGCGGTGACAGGAGCACGACCTGCTGGCTCCGCGGAAAAGAAGAACTGGAGAGAGGAGGTTGGAAAAGGCGGGAAGGCAGCGCGCAGGCGCTGTGGGATGCTCCCAAAAGCTTTCTTACTGGACGCTGGGGAGAGTTCCCGCGCAGGCTCCGTTGGTACCGACGATACCCCATATGTGAAGACTCATTCCTGCTTGTTCCTGGAGATATGTAATTTCAGTTTGTTCAATGTAAACCGCACTGATGCAGAATACAGCGGTATATAAGAGAATGTAAATAAATAAATAAATCGAATAAATAATGAAAAGTGGGTGCCTACTTTCCTTTATAAAATAGGGGTGTAAGTGTGCCAAGATCTAGGCACCTGCATTTACACCTGATGCAGGCATCTAGATTTTTAAGGTACATGCCTAAATAGTGCTTTATAAAAACCTTAGGCATGTAAATCTAGACTCCATCTATGTTCCATCCAAACCCCACCCCTATGCATACCCACACTGAAAGTACATGCAATTGCATTTAGTTATGCACTTACAGAATAGCACCTGCCTAAAGCGTGCACCTAAATACTCATCTAGGTGCCTAAGTCTTTTAAAATAGGGAGTTAGATACCTTAATAGCACTTATCTGTAGGCACCTCCCTTATAGAATCAGTCCCAAAATGGGTGGCCCCCACTCCTCCTATCAGTTTTTCCAATCTAGGCATGCATAAGAACCAAGTTTGGAAACTTCATTAATTTTTCAGAAGTGAATGTAAAAGCAGAGGCTTCAGTCAGCCGTCAGAAGTAGAACTATGGGGGGACATACTATCACTTTCGGTATCTTTGATAACCCTTTGGTTTACTACAGGAAAGCATAGTTACTCACCTGTAACAGGTGATCTCCGGGAACAGCAGGAATTTAGTCCTCACATATGGGTATCGTCGGTACTGACGAAGCCTGCACGGGAACGCTCCCCAGTGTCCAATAGGAATGCTTTTGGGAGCATCCTTCAGCACATGCGCGCTGCCTTCCCGCCTTTCCAACTGTCCCTCTTCATTTAAGTTTGTAGTTGAGTGAAAGGACAGAGGGAGAGAGGAAAGAGACAAAGAGAGAGAGAGACAACTCCTAGGGGAGATGGGTGGGTTGTGAGGACTAAATTCCTGCTGTTCCCGGATATCAACTGTTACAGGTGAGTAACTACGCTATCTCCAGGAACAAGCAGGAATGTAGTCCTCACATATGGGGACTCCCTAGCTGAAGATGCCAGGGAGATAGCCCCAGGAAGGTGCCACCGTCGAAGGTGAGAATCCTTCCTCCCATGGATCTCTAGCATCCCACCAGGGTTGGTGGGTAGGAGTTGGTTTAGGTTTGAAAGAGATTTTGAACAGCAGCTTGGCCAAAGAAGGCATCCCAACGGGAGGTTTTATCTGGGCAGTAGTGGGCTGTGAAGGTGTGTACCGAAGCCCAGCTCGACAAATGGCATCGATAGACACAGAGTGGAGATTAGCCATAGAAGCTGCCATGGCTCTTACATTATGAGTTGTGATATGGTCATGGAGAACAAGACCCTTACTCTCATAAGCAAAGGATATGCATTGGGCAATCCATTTAGATAAAGTTCTTTTGGAGACTGGAAGTCCCAAATGACTAGGGTCAAAAGCTACAAAAATTTTTGAGGACTTTCTATGTTGCTGTGTTCTTTGAATGTAAAAGGCTAAGGCCCTTTTACAATCCAAAGTATGAAGGTTTCTTTCTGCATTAGAGGCGTGTGGTCTCGGAAAAAATACAGGAAGATAAATAGATTGGTTTAAATGAAAAGGCGAAACCACCTTTGGCATAAAGTGTGGGCGAGTTCGAAGAACAACCTTATGATGAAATCTAGTATAAGAAGGATCATTCACTAAAGCTTGCAGTTCACTAATGAGATGGGCAGAGGTGATTGCAATCAGGAAGATGACCTTCCAAGTCAAAAACTTAAGGGCTGTAGTGGCTAAAGGCTCAAAAGGCGGCTTCATGAGTTACCCGAGAACTAGATTTAGATCCCATGCTACCGGTGGTGGCTTGATGGGAGGTTTAGTTAATAAAAGGCCTCTCATAAATCTTGATTGGAGTGGATGAGAGGAAATTGGTTGTCCATTTAGAGGCTTATAAGAAGCTGCAATTGCACTAAGATTTATTTATTTATTTTATTTAACAGTATTTCTAAACCGCCTTATCTTAATAATCAAGGTGGTATCACAGCAAGCAATCAGGTAAAGTGTGTGTGTTGTACATGCAGTGAGGATAAAACTTAGTTGTGTGAGGGATGTGTTGGGTGCTTGATTTGTTTGAGCTATATACAGGGTGGGCTATTTACAGTGGTGCTAGAATCATATTTTATATATATTCAGTTGTTTGGGAGGATTGGAGTGCTGTTATCCATTCTCTTAGGTTATGTGATGTGACCATAGTGCTCTATGAACAGCATGGTTTTCAGTTGTTTTCTGAAGTCTTTGAGGTCTGGAGTTGCCCTTAGATCGTCCGGTAGATTGTTCCATATTGTTGGAGCAGCCATGGAGAGAGCTCTGTCTGTTGTGTCCTTGCGTGTGTGCTTGTACTCATTTGGGGTGCTGACTCGGTTGCGTGTTTGACTTCTTCTGGGACGTGCGCTGGTTTCCGGTTGTATGAGCAGGTGGAGGCTGTTGGCTGATGTGTGTTCTTTTATCTTAAATAGGTTTATGATAGTCTTGTATCTGATGCGAGCATGATTGGGAGCCAGTGTAAGTCCTTTAGTGTAGGTGTGATGTGCTCCTGCCTTGCGGCTCCGGATATGATTCGAGCTGCAGTGTTTTGTGCCAGCTGTAGTGGTTTGAGAGCTTGTTTTGGTAGTCCGAGGTATATCGGATTGCAGAAGTCCAGTATTGGGGTTATCAGTGCTTGACGGACTGTACGGAAGTGTTCTGGAGCGAGGAGTGGTTTCAGTCTCCTGATGATTCGCATCCTGTAATATGCTTTTTGGATTGTCTTGTCTATGTGTGGTTTGAGGTTGAGTTTACTGTCCAGAGTAACCCCAAGGTATCTCACCTCCGATCTTATCGGTATCGTGGTGCTTTGTATCTTTATGTTTGGTGGGTGTGTGAAGCTTTGGTTTCGAGTGATGATTAAAGCTTCAGTCTTGTTGTAGTTTATAGCTAGATTGTTGTTTTGGCACCACTTCGCCATTTGGGTAAGGCAGTCTGCTATCTTAGCGAATTCACTTACCGAATTGGTCTTTAACCCAGAATTCGATAAGTGAAGGAGATACTCTAGTATCGATTCTAAGGGTATGACCAGGGGGTTTAATCCCTTCTTGGAGCACCATATAGTAAAACGTTTCCACTTGAAGGCATAAGATCTTCTTGTGGAAAGTTTCCTAGAAGCCTGAAGGATATCTTTTACCTGCTGGGACAGGTTGAAATCCTGGAGGTCTAAGCCTTCAACCACCAGGCCATGAGGTGCAGGGACTGGGGATTCGGGTGCCATAGCATCCCGTTCTCCTGAGAAAGGAGATCTGGAGCATGCCCTAACTCTAGAGGTGCCACTTGAGAGAGATGCAGAAGCAGGGAATACCATGTTTGACGTGGCCATCGTGGTGCTATGAGAATCATGCGACCCCTGTCTCTCTGAATCTTGAAGAGTGTCTTGGGGATGAGGGGAATGGGTGGGAAGGCATAAAGGAAGTCCTGACCCCAGTGAAGGAGGAAGGCATCCCTTGCCTGACAGTTGTGCGCCAGAATCCTGGAACAGAACCGGGGAAGTTTGGCATTCAGTGGACTTGCAAAGAGGTCTATGTCTGGAGTGCCCCAGAGATGAAATATCTTTGCCACCTGGTCTGGGTGGAGTGACCACTCGTGAGGTAGCAGTACTCGACTGAGTTTGTCTGCCCAAAAGTTCTGAATGCCTGGAAGATATACCACTAGAAGGTGAATTTGATGCTCTCTGGCGAAGGCCCATAGTCGTAAAGCTTCGTTGCATAACGACAGAGAGCCTGTCCCGCCCTGCTTGTTCACAGAGAACATGGCTACCTGATTGTCCGTCTGGACTTGGACTGTCTTGTAGCTGAGCTGGGCGTGGAACACTCGAAGAGCTAAATAAATTGCTCTTAACTCCAGAAGGTTTATATGTAAACCAACCTCCTGTGGAGTCCAGGTGCCCTGGGTAGAGAGACGATTCAGGTGTGCTCCCCAGCCCACCTGTGATGCATCTGTTGTTAGGGTGGCCTGAAAGAGGGGTTGATGGAAAGGAGACCCTACTGTCAGATTTTCTAATGATTGCCACCATTGGAGGGACAAAATTAGTCATTGAGAGATTGTTATTTTGTCCGACAAATGACCCGTGGCCTGTGTCCACTGTGTGGAGAGGGTCCACTGAGCTGCTCGCATGTGGAGGCGAGCATATGGGACTACATGAACTGTGGATGCCATGTGTCCCAGTAACTGCAGTAGTTTCCGAGCAGTGAGGGAGGATTTGCCTGCCGCTTGGGAAGCTAACTGCATTATGCGAAGACACCAGGCTTGTGGAAGGAAAGCCCTTGCCTGTCTGGTATCCAGACAGGCTCCTATGAATTCTAGGCACTGGGAAGGAACTAGTTGAGATTTCGGGAAGTTTATTACCAATCCCAAGTAGTGGAGTATTCGCATTGTACGAGACAGTGCAGTGCTGGCCTCTGTCACTGTGGAGGCTCGGATGAGCCAGTCGTCCAAGTAAGGGAAGACGAAAATCCCCAGGGTTCGTAGAAATTCAGCTACTACTGCCATGCATTTCGTGAATACCCTTGGTGCTGAAGCCAGACCAAAAGGAAGAACCCTGTACTGGAAATGTCTTCCCCTGAAACGGAAACGTAAAAATTTTCCTGTGATCTGGATGGATAAGAATGTGAGTGTATGCATCCTTTAAGTCTAGAGAGCAAAGCCAGTCCTGGCTTTGAAGGTACAGCAGAAGAGTTCCCAGAGAAATCATTTTGAATTTCTCTTGAAACAGATATTTGTTGAATTCTCTGAGGTCTAGAATGGGTCTGTGTCCTCCTGTTTTCTTTGGAATAAGAAAATAGGGGGAGTAGAACCCTGCACCCTGTTGAAGAATGGGTACTTCCTCTATTGCCCCTTGGGCAAGAAGTGTGGAGACCTCGAGATCTAGCAGATTGTCTGCAGAGGTTTGTGAATTGAACGGCTTTAGAATTGTAGGAGGGGGTAAGCTGTGAAAATGAAGTTTGTACCCCTCCCCTACAATGGACAAAGTCCAATCTTCTGCTGTTATCTGATGCCATCTGTTGACAAAGTGGCATAACCTGCCGGGAATATTGGGGGGTTGAGGACCCCTCAGAGGCAGGAAGGCAAAGTTCTCTAGGAAGGAGTCAAAGCCCTTGAGGGGGCTGAACCTGGAGAGCTGGTTGGGCTCTCGGGCCTTTTGGTTTCTTTTGTTGCCTAGTTTGTCCCTTTTGGGCAACCTGACCTGGAGTCTGAGTCTGCTGGGTATAGGAAGGATAAAACTTCCTCTTTTTGCTAAAAGAGGGTTTTTTATAAGGCTTCCTTTTGGCTGGAGTGGCGGTAGACTTTGACAGTCTAAGGTAGAACTGTCAGCATCTAACTCGTTGGTCTTCTCCTGCCAGTTCTTGCTAAAGAGAATCTCTCCCGTGCAAGGAATATCGCCTAACTTGTCCTGTACCCAAGTCTGATGCCTGTAGCCAGGCAATCCGTCATGCGCCAATGGCAATAGCAGAGGTTCTGCTGATGCATTCGAAGCAGTCAAAGGCTGCACGATTGACAAACTTGGAGACATCCTGAGCATGTTTAACCAGAGTAAGAAAAAGTCTTGTCTCTTATCATCTGGGAGAAATGGGCTCATAAGTTCCAAGTCTTCTGTGATTTCTTTGAGGAACATTCCCATATATAGGATATATGAGCTGATCCTAGCTGAAAGCATGGAAGTTTGAAAAGTTCTGCGTCCAAAAGCATCTAGCGTCCTGCATTCACGACCTGGAGGATTGGATGCATGTCTTTTTGCAATTTTCATCCTACGCATGGCTGACTCCACTACCATTGAATGGTGTGGCAGCTGAGTTTTCTGAAATCCAGGACATGGTGGGACTCGATACATAGTATCAAGTCTCCTAGAGTGAGGAGAAGTAGTGCGACGCTCCTGCCTGCGCCCTAGAGCTTACAGGCAGGAGTGGCCTTATATTGTCCCTTGAAGAATTAGCTGGCACGGTTCCCAATGAATCTTGGGAACTGTAGTGCTCTTGTATATTCCTTAGGGAAGAATTGTAGTCGTGACCAGATGTGGTTAGGCAAGCAAGAAAATTTATTTGTCTTGGGGTTAGTTTCCAGCGCATCAAAAGCTCAAAGCAACAAACGCAAAAAGTGGAACTTTTAGGATAAACAGAGGAAAACAGGAACTCAGGAAGCAGTGAAATCAAATTGGCTTTAACTCAGCTATTCATAAACTTCAGCAACTTAACTCAGCATTGGCTCATGTGATTGTTAGAAAATATTGCAGCTTTATATCAATAGCTGTTCTCTTCACAGCGTGACTTGGAAACAGGTGAACACAATCAGGAACTCTTACGATTAAACAACAAGAAAAGCCAACGTTTTATATTCTCTTCATATAAAACTTATGTGCTTCTTTAAACTGTTATTCAATACAGCAGAAAGAGCAATCCATGGCACAAGGCTCAGGATTCAGGGTAGGTAAAGAACTTTCTACCTGCATGTATTCTTCTGAACTAACAGAATTGATGTCCGTATCAGGTTCTTTATTTTTCCCTGACTTCAGCTCCAGGAACTTCTGAAATTCCTTCAGTAGCAATTCAGCCTGTGTTTGCTTTTCATCTGGTGGATAGTTATTGGCAAAGGTTATGCCCTTCCCCCACTCACTATCTACGTCAGTAGCAAAGTTAAGTTTGCACAGTTCAGGACTATATGAAGGTTTCTTCAGCCAAGCATACAAATTAGGAAATTGTGCTTTACCTTGTTTAGAGGCATTTATAAAAGAACTTCTCTTAGGAAAACTTTCTCCTGGCTGTAGTTCTCTGTCTTTATAGCACTGCTTGTTGGCATTAGAAGTACCTTTTCTCCACGTGCTGCTTTCTCGAGGCTGGCTAGGTCTAGGCTTTACCCGGCAGTAAGAGTTTCTTGCAGGGTACGTTGGACTCCCAGGCTGACTCTTCCGGGGTTCTGTCTTCTCACGAGGTCCTAGTGCTCTTCTCCTAGCTTCTAGGGTTCCAGCACTCTGCACTCCTCTCACAACGTTCTTTTGGACTTGGATATCCTTCCTCACGCTATCCTCTGGGATATTTTCCGTGGTCCTCTCTGCAACAACCACCTGTTCACCCTTCTCCTCCTTCCTCACCCTTTCAGCTCTCTCTGAGGTTTTAAAAAGGGCTTCAATTCCCGGCACTCCCTGCCGTTCCCTTGGGTGTGCCCAATCAGAGCTGAAGCCTAACTCCTCCCCTGTACTGGGGTGTGTCTTCGGCTCAGCAGAGCACTGTGTTTTTTTCAGGTCAGTTTTGGAAATCCTGTGTGAGTTAGCTCTGCTCTCAGGATTTTCCTCAACATCCATTTCTTCTGAAGGGCCATCTTCACCACAGATCCCCCCCCCCTTAAGATATCACGGACTGGCTTCTGACCAGGGGCACAGCACGTGATACAGCTCAGGGCATCCGCGTTCTGATGGAGCTTGCCGGCTCTATGCTCCACTTGGAACTCAAAGGCCTGGAGAGCCATGAACCAACGCGTTAGCCGCGCATTGTGATTGTACATTTGATTGAGTCACTTCAATGGGGCGTGGTCCGTTATCAAGGTAAACTTTCTGCCAGTAAGATAAAAACGTAGTGCATCAATGGCCCACTTAATGGCCAGGCATTCACGTTCTATCGTGGAATATCTTGTTTCAGCCGGGGCCAGTTTTCGGCTGAGAAATAGCACCGGGTGTTCTGTGCCCTCGTGTCGCTGTGACAGAACTGCGCCGAGGCCGGTCTCAGACGCGTCTGTCTGTACTATAAAAGGCTGGGTAAAATAAACACCCCTCAGAACCGGTGCTGCACATAATTTTTATTTTAAAAGTTGAAACGCCCCTTCAGCATCTTCTCGCCATTTTAGTTGATTGGGCGCATTCTTCTTTAGCATATCAGTTAATGGTGCGCTCTTCTCGGCAAAACCCGGGATGAACCGACAGTAATAACCCACCAAACCAAGGAAGCTCCTTAACTGCTTCTTGTTCGTGGGTTTTGGAAAAGCTTGAACACTGGCTATCTTGTTGGTGAGAGGTTTCATCACACCATTTCCCACTAGATGGCCTAAATATTTCACTTCTTGGCCCCCGAACAAGCATTTAGCGGGGTTTAGTGTGAGGCCAGTGTCTCGTAGTGCTCCAAGAACGGCCTCGACTCTGGGAAGATGCTGGGTCCAGTTGTCACTATGTATGACCATGTCATCCATATACGCGACTGCGTAAGCTTGGTGCGGTCTCAAAACTAGATCCATCAAGCGCTGACACATGGCGGCAGCCCCGTGTAAGCCAAAGGCATTCTTCTAAACTGGTATAAGCCGACTGGAGTGCTGAATGCCGTCTTCTGTCGTGCATCTCGGGTAAGTGGAACTTGCCAGTACCCCTTCGTCATATCCAGGGTTGTGAGATATCTGGCACGGCCCAGGCGATCGAGGAGCTCTTCAATATGCGGCATGGGGTATGCGTCAAAACGAGATATCATGTTGACTTTCCTAAAGTCGATACAAAACCGCATGGAGCCATCAGGTTTTGGAACCAGGACTCCTCGATTACTCCCATTTGTAGCATCTCTTGGACTTGCCGCACGACCTCTGTTTTCTTCGCCTCTGGCAATCTGTATGGTCGTTGCCTCACTATCTCGCCTGGTGGCGTTATAATTTCGTGGGCAATCAGATCTGTCTCACCTGGCATTGGGGTGAGGACGTCCGAATACCTGGCTAGCAGCTGAGTAAGCTCCTGCTTCTGTGCCCAGGAAAGGCCTTCACCGAGTTTTGGCTCCGGATTGCTTTTGCATTCAGCCAGTTGCGGCCCAAGATCTTCATCCTTTTTCTCCTTCACAACTGCTGACAAGCCCTGAAGGGTGGTACCCCCTGTTGATCCAAAACCTCCCGTGCCCCGGGCTGTGGTTGACAGGGTAGACAATTCTTCAAGGGGAGGTAGACCCATCCTTTCGCAAATTAATTGCGCTATCCAATCACCTGCCACTATCCGGAAGTCCTCCTTTCCAAAATTAAAGAGAAGAATTTTTATAGAGCCTCTGTAATCCGGGTCTATAACTCCAGCTCCGATGTCTATGAAGTGTTTTACAGCAAGACCGGAACGAGGAGCTATACGGCCGTAGCAGCCCGGTGGCATCTCCATCTGCAAGGCCGTATCTACCAAGGCTTTTCCTTGCTTGGGTACCACTATATCTTCTGCGCTGCAAAGGTCGAATCCGGCAGAGTTGGTTGAGGCTCTCTTGGGGGCCTGAACATTGGGGCTCATTTTGCAGTATTTGAGAATGAATACAGGCTTTCCTACAGTTTCCTCTTTCTGGGGCCTAATTTTCCGCTTCTGCTTCGCTGGCTTTTCAAACAACGGGGCTGGAATAATTTTTCCCGTTGCTTGGGCCAAAGCTTCCACTGGGGCCTGTCGGGAATCTCCTTGTTCCTTTAAGAGCAAGCCTTGTTCTACGCCCTTCTGAAACTGTGCCCAGTCTCTCCCCAAAACTATACTGTGTGGCAGTCTTGGCACTACTGCTATAGGGATTTTTTTGTTGGCCCCCAACCCTTTCACCTGGAGGTTATATACTGGATATTGTGAAGTGCCTCCGTGAATACAGCGAATTTTCACGGTGCGTACAGGCTGAATTGCTACCCCTGTGGCCTTAATCTGCTGCCATAGTGCTTTAGACAACATCGTTTGCTCTGCGCCTGAGTCTAGAAGCGCTGTGGTAGCAATTCCCTGTACCTCCACATCTATCAGAAAACCCTCTCTGGCCTTCTGAGGATTCACCGCTACTAAAGCTGTTTTCAGAAAACAATTTTTCTGTATATGGCCTTCTTGACCGCATTTAAAACATTTTCTATGGGTCTTAGGACTTTTCATTGTTGGCAAGCACATTTTTCCAGATTCTTCACTTAACCTCCACCTCCTTTCTGATTCTCCTGCTGTCCCCTTGGAAGCACTGCTGCCTTCATGGGCTGTTAACTTGGCTTCCATGAATCGTTCAGTGAGATTAATAGCCTCTTGCGGGGTTTTACAGCTCTGTAGAATCAGGAAGGTGCGTATCTCTGAGGGTAAAGCAGTCATATATTGTTCTAATATTAGGCTATCTATAATAGACTCCTTAGAGCTTCCCCCTGGATTAAGCCATTTATTCACTAGCGTACGTATCCGGTGACATAAGGCTTTCGGGGTCTCATTCGGCCTTAACCTCACAGCTCGCAGGAGATTATGATAGACCAGCGGTGTGAGGCCTAGTCTCTCCCGAACCGCTTTCTTGAGTTCCTCATAGTTTCCTGCGAGTGTGGATGGCATGGCTCTATAGGCGGCCATGGCTTCCCCTGTAAGGGATGCCGCAAATCGCATGGCCCAGTGCTCCTTTGGACAAGCACTCAGATGAGCTACTCTTTCAAAAAACTTTCTATAAAGTCATCAATATCGTCAGTGTCTCTGAGTTGCCCAAAATTAAACATAGTCCCGGTATGCAAACTAACTGCAGCTGGCACAGAAAAGCCTGGCGGAAACGTTGGTGGCTCCGGTTGCTTCTTTTGCTCCGTGACCCATGTTTGCAACATGTCCAGCAAAGGCTTTTCTTGGGCTTGGAGGTTCGCGGCGCTCCTTTCCTGTGCCTCTAAAGTTAGGTCCCGTTGCCTTTCCAGCTGTGCTGCCATCCATTTAAAGATCTCTTGCGGCTCCAGAGACATTTTAGATTCCTTGCTCAGGTGAAGCTTCACGCTTATCAGCAACGCTGCTGCCAGTAGCCCTCTGGTAATAGGATTCTTCCCTTCCGGATGCTGTACCGCTGGGCTCCACCTGGGCGGTTGCTGCCTGTAATCCTTCTGCGTTGGCACACTTTTGTGCATGCGCAGTATCCTGCCAACTACGCCACTTGCGACGCTCCTGCCTGCGCCCTAGAGCTTACAGGCAGGAGTGGCCTTATATTGTCCCTTGAAGAATTAGCTGGCACGGTTCCCAATAAATCTTGGGAACTGTAGTGCTCTTGTATATTCCTTAGGGAAGAATTGTAGTCGTGACCAGATGTGGTTAGGCAAGCAAGAAAAGTTATTTGTCTTGGGGTTAGTTTCCAGCACATCAAAAGCTCAAAGCAACAAACGCAAAAAGTGGAACTTTTAGGATAAACAGAGGAAAACAGGAACTCAGGAAGCAGTGAAATCAAATTGGCTTTAACTCAGCTATTCATAAACTTCAGCAACTTAACTCAGCATTGCCTCATGTGGTTGTTAGAAAATATTGCAGCTTTATATCAATAGCTGTTCTCTTCACAGCGTGACTTGGAAACAGGTGAACACAATCAGGAACTCTTACGATTAAACAAGAAAAGCCAACGTTTTATATTCTCTTCATATAAAACTTATGTGCTTCTTTAAACTGTTATTCAATACAGCAGAAAGAGCAATCCATGGCACAAGGCTCAGGATTCAGGGTGGGTAAAGAACTTTCTACCTGCATGTATTCTTCTGAACTAACAGAATTACTGTCCGTATCAGGTTCTTTATTTTGCCCTGACTTCAGCTCCAGGAACTTCTGAAATTCCTTCAGTAACAATTCAGCCTGTGTTTGCTTTTCATCTGGTGGATAGTTATTGGCAAAGGTTACGCCCTTCCCCCACTCACTATCTACGTCAGTAGCAAAGTTAGGTTTGCACAGTTCAGGACTATATGAAGGTTTCTTCAGCCAAGCATACAAATTAGGAAATTGTGCTTTACCTTGTTTAGAGGCATTTATAAAAGAACTTCTCTTAGGAAACCTTTCTCCTGGCTGTAGTTCTCTGTCTTTATAGCACTGCTTATTGGCATTAGAAGTACCTTTTCTCCACGTGCTGCTTTCTCGAGGCTGGCTAGGTTTAGGCTTTACCCAGCAGTAAGAGTTTCTTGCAGGGTACGTTGGACTCCCAGGCTGACTCTTCCGGGGTTCTGTCTTCTCACGAGGTCCTAGTGCTCTTCTCCTAGCTTCTAGGGTTCCAGCACTCTGCACTCCTCTCACAACGTTCTTTTGGACTTGGATATCCTTCCTCATGCTATCCTCTGGGATATTCTCAGTGGTCCTCTCTGCAACAATCACCTGTTCACCCTTCTCCTCCTTCCTCACCCTTTCAGCTCTCTCTGAGGTTTTAAAAAGGGCTTCAATTCCCGGCACTCCCTGCCGTTCCCTTGGGTGTGCCCAATCAGAGCTGAAGCCTAACTCCTCCCCTGTACTGGGGTGTGTCTTCGGCTCAGCAGAGCACTGTGTTTTTTTCAGGTCAGTTTTGGAAATCCTGTGTGAGTTAGCTCTGCTCTCAGGATTTTCCTCAACATCCATTTCTTCTGAAGGGCCATCTTCACCACAGTAGTCAGAGGTGTCTCCCACATTCTGAGCATCAAGCTATGCAGAATTTCATGGACAGGCAGAGTAGTTACCTCCTTAGGAGCTTTAGGATATTGGAGGATTTCCAATTCCTTTGCTCTGGATTCCTCTTCAGGAGCTACTGTGATTGAAAGACCTTTAGCCATATCACGGATGAAATCCTGAAATGACATGTCCTCTGGAGGTGACATTCTGCGTTGGGGAGAAGAGGGATCTTCTAGGAGAAACCCTCTAGAGCCAGCAGAATTGTCAGAGTCTTCGGAATCGGAGGAATCGAAGTATTCATGACCCCGATGCTCCTGCAAAGCACGATCCCGGTACCGATCGAAGTCGGTACCGAGGTGACCCGGTACCACTTTATCCACTCCAACCGGAGGTGGAATGGGAAGGGTTACCATCGGGGCTGGTACCATCGGTACCGTCATCGTCGGTGTCTGTACAGCTGAGAGAAGAGCTGTGATACTGCTTTCAATAGCAAGAAATCTCTGGTTTATTACACTGCCGATGCCTGGGTGTTGGTACCGGTAAGAACGGCCGGAACCCCTGAGCATGGCACAGGTAGTTCTTGCGAGGTTGAGGCCTCGAAAACATCCTGAAGCCCCATCGATGCTTTGGAAGCTGAAGCCTCCCGCTATTTTGCCGGTGTGGCTCCTTCAAGGGCAAGGGCAATGCCAATGGCCTCTCGATGCTTAGCAGGAGAGCTACCCTTTGAGGACCGGCTTTTGTGTTTAGTCACCTGAGATCCATGGGAGGAAGAAGAGGCCCTTGACGATGTTGATGCAATGGATCTGGCATCTGAAGAAAAGAGGGTACCGAGCTTTGCGGCCCGGTTCTGTCTTCCTCTTTTTGTCATCCCCATGCAGGAGAGACATTCAGTTGGAGAATGATCAGGTCCTAAACATTTTAGACACCAATCATGGGTGTCAGTGACGGAAATGGTACCGCCACACTTAGTACAATTTTTAAAACCACTAGTTGGCTTTTCCATGATTTTGGAAAAATGGGGCCTAATGCCCAAAATGGCGCCTAGCACCAAAACAGGAACGTTTCTGAAAAGAAACAAAACAGTCTAAGTCTAGGGGTTTTGTTTTTTTAGGAAAAGAAAAGAACCGGCGGTACCGGTAAGTGTCGTGCGTTAGGCAAACACGACCACAAGAAAGAATTTTAAAGACGGAATTTTCTGCGGTGACAGGGAATAGGTCCTGTTGGCTCTGCGGAAAACGAAGAACTGAAGAGGGACAGTTGGAAAGGCGGGAAGGCAGTGCGCATGTGCTGAGGGATGCTCCCAAAAGCGTTCCTATTGGACGATGGGGAGCGTTTCCGCGCAGGCTCCGTCGGTACCGACGATACCCATATGTGAGGACTACATTCCTGCTTGTTCCTGGAGATTCCGGTTAAACCTCTATTGGATGATTACCCAAAGTTGGTAAAGACCCTGTGCTGAATAGTCTAGGATTGACCAGGGACTTCTGAAAATACTTCCCAATTCTTAGAGAACAAGTTTCTCTAAGTCTGCCTTTTGGCTAGTGGACAACTCCTTTTCAAGGTCAACTGAGATTTCCAGTCCAAAAATAGCCAGTATAGTCTCTCGTTGAGCCAAAGTGCAAGTGGATACCATCCATCTTTTTTTAGAAAGCTTACATGGAAGTTCAGCATCTTCTTCCATTTATCAAGCTGGAAGAACTTATAGCTGTCCTGCCCTGTCAACTACTTCCTCGAACTCCTTCCACTGCATGTAATTTGTTCTCAGAGAGAGGTGGCAAATCAGGACCCAGTCTCCAGTCTCCTGGTAGCAGATTAATGGCTAAAATACTTGGACTGAATGCCTTGGATTCTCATTAAGCATATTTTTACTGCTTCATCCACCTTCATGATCTGGTTGTATTTGTAGTACAGAGTCTACCATGTTTTTCCGCATGTCCGGATGCTCTTCCTAGGCTGCTTTGACAACATCTAGGGCAGGGGCATAGACATGATTTGCTGAGTGGGTCATGGCTCCTCCACTTTGAAATCAGGCCTGCCCAATGAATGAGAGGAGAACTGGAGATGGTGTCAACGTCTGCACTGCCTAGTGCCCAGTCATGTTAACCTGGGCACCACCAAATCGGTCCTGGCTATGCGGTCAATTTAGGATTCTCCAGAGTCTTCTCTCATAATGGAATTCAAAGGAAGGGAAGATGGTGGAGGTATAAAGACTACTTCAATTACAAAGAGTTGTAGTAATCCTTATTGGTAGTGAAGAACCTTTCCTTAAAGGTTTTATTTAAAATGTTTCACCAACCTGTCAGTTGAGGGATGACAGACAATGGTTCTCAGTATCTTAAATTTCAAGAAGGAATAAAACCTGGTTTATACTGGATAAGAAGAGAATTGCTCGATCTATCTGGACTTCTCTAGGAAGGCCTGCTTATGAAAATATCTCCATAAGAGCATTCATGACTATCTTGGTCTTCACATTCTTTAGAGCACAGAAAATATGAGTACCCTTAAATGGACCGCTCTAGTGATGATCTGTTCAAATAGGATTTCAAGAATGAGCATAAGAACTGCAGGAGTATCTTGGTCCCTTGTGGACTTGTCAGTTGGCAGGTTGGATGGAATTGGAAGAATTCAAATTCCATCCAATGGTAGATTACCAGCCAATAAAACTTGAAAATATTCTTTCCTGACACTAATCAGCCACAAGATGGCCTCCCAATAATGATTACAGGTAAGCTTCAAAACCCGCTGACAGTATTTCAGAGTACATGGCGCTATTCTAACACTTCTAGAAACTAGTAAATTAATCTTTATCCTAAGGAAAAGAACAGAGATCTCCGATCTATTAGATGCATTCACTATAGTGTGACCTTAAAAGCATCATACTTTTGTTGAGCTCACTTGATGCTTATGAGACTTTCTCCCCCCCTCCCCCCAATTTAGGTTTGGGTGGATAATTACTTATTCCCCACTACCTGTACTCTTTGTTACAGTGACCTAGAAGTTCTGATAATAATGCTACTTCTCCTGGTGCTATTGTCTTCTGGTCCTTAGCATGGCTGAAAACAGATCTGAGTCATCAGGGAAAAAACTCTTCACATGATTCCTCTTTGGAAGAAAGCTTGGAGAGGGGATTACTGGATCCAGGGTAATATGCTCACTTTTAGGCAGGCAGATTCAGCTGGGATTGTCAGATGCACCAGTGCCATATTCTGCTAATAGTTAATCTAAATCTTTTTTGAGCAGTTGTTGGTATACAGGAGTTTTCAAATTCCTGAAACCAACCAAAGCTTGGTGGCACTGCCCATCATTTTAACTGGATTGTCCAGAAATATCAGTTTAAAGGAATTTACAACAATGGGTGGCCAATAAACTGTTGCTCATAGGTTCCTCTATCACAGCTCAAACATTGGGGATCCCTCTACTGAACAGAATGCCTGAACTCCAGGGAATCTCCCCTCAGAGCGTCTTCCTAGATGGTTCTTGTGTTGCTAGGGCTCTTAGGTAACCAAGGCTGTCAGCATGCCAAAGAGGTAAGGTAACACTGGAAGTCTGTTCTCAAATCACAGTTGTTCTTTTGTAGCTGTGGATCATCTGGAATGCTTTTGCCATGTCAAACTCCTCTCCTAGATCCTGTTTAGTCTGCTTTGAACCCTTTGCTGCATGAGCCCATCCAACTTATTGTGGAGAGACTACTGTAGTTTTTCCTTCCAGTCCGAGTAATTTCCAACCCATGTATCTCAGGCAAGAAAAAGCTTTGAGGATTTTCACCTGGCCAGAAGCAGTCCTTCCAAAATTATAATCAATACTTCTGAGAGCTATAGCCAAGTAACTCTAAGATGGCTCTCTTGACATCAGAATACCAAGCTTTCCCATCAAAACTGGTGGCTTGGTAGACAGCCTGGCTTTTTTATACCATCAAATTACTCAGGTAAGTCGTTTCAGGTCCTTTGTGACAATCCTGACGTATAAGCCATCCTCTCAAAATTTATAAAACAGTTACTGGGGCACTCTCCCTCTCTCTATTTGGTGTGTCTGCTTCTATCACTTTCCTGTCAATTGATGGCATTCTTTTCTTCATTTACTAACAGCACATTTTATTGTAAACTGCTCCGATACGTAGGTCTGAGCGGTATATCAAGATGCAAAATAAAGATAAATTAACCTCAACAGCACTGGAGTTCAGCATAGCAAGCAGGAGGTTGCAGGCTGCATTGCTTCTGTCACTTGAGCCAAGTATGCTTTCTGCTGTTCAGGTAGCTTTTGTAGGGTTTGTAATTAGCACAGTGCTCCTCAGTGACTGTCTAAAACTGCTGCTGACCTTTGCCAAAGGTCTGGCATAACCTCTTCATGTTTTCTGATAAAACTCCCACATTCTCCATCTAAGTTCAAGAAATGGGTTAATGCATTCATGAGTATAGTTTGGGGGGGGGGGATTTAACGAGGATAATGACCCCCCAAAGCTACTAGTCAAAGATGCTGGAATGGAGTGCTTCACTTCAGCTGCTGCCACCACCATGATACCTTATTTCTGTTCTCCCCTCCGTCTGCTGCAGCTTCTTCAGGATACCGAGCCATGGCAGCGATAGCGACAATAAAAAAACGGATTAAAAGTCTCTACCCTCAGTGAATCAGACCAGCCCTGCACTGTAGAACTTTGTCACATCCCACCCCCAAAAGGAAATGTATATCAGAGTGGGTGGGACACAACAAAGGTTTGATATCACAGGGCCAGAAAGCTCTCCTGTAGGCAGTGAGCCTTATTATTATTGATATCATTGACATGGCTTGGTAACCTGAAAGAGCCATGACAGGGAACATGATGCTGGAGCACATGGGGGAAGTAGGAGAGGAGATGCTGGACTACATTTGAAAGGAAGGGAGAAAGATGCGAGATGCTAGATCCCATTGGGGTGGGAGATAGGAGAGGTGGAGATTCTAGATGAGGAAGGCGGGGAGGGGAGAGAGAGAGAGAAGATGGTGGACCATGTCAGAGGGAAGGAGGGGATGCTGCATCATGTAAGAGTGGAGGGAAGAGATGGGGAAATGCTTGATCAGTGAGAATGGTAAGAAGGAGAGAGGAGGAGAAGCTTGATCATGTGTAGGAGGGGGGAGGGAAGAGAGAATGGAGAGGTTAAACATAGGGGAGGGGGAAGGAAGAAAGGGCAGATGCTGGACATGGAGAAGGTAGAAAAGGGAGACAGGAGGGGTGAATGCTGCATTGGAGGGGGGATAGAGCCAAGAAGGCTGGGATTCGCAAATGGAAAGGTGGAAAAAGGGGGAATCATGTTAGAAAAAGGGTCTGATGTTGACGCTGGGCCAAGGAGGCTGATGGCTGACGCAGGGGATGGGAAGGGGGCTGTTGCTGGCAGATGCTGGAGCTGGGGGATGAGTTGGGAGAAGGGGGTGATTTGGAGGGGAAAGGATCTGAGGGTTGGGGATGGGAGAAAGTGGCTGACCCTGGCTGATGCTAGCCGATACTAGGGGGTGGCAGTGGGAGAAGAGGGCTGATGCTGGGGGAGTTAGAAGGAAGGAAGGGAGAAGAAGAAAGGGCATATTCAGAGGAAGGTGGGAATGGAGGGGCAAAGGAGTGGATGCTGGGGATAAAGAGGAGGAAAGGGAGGATAAGTGAATAATGCAAAAGGAGATAGGTGGTGGAAACTGGGAAAGGGGAGGAGGTGGTATGGGGAAAGAGGTGAGAGAATGTATGCTGGAGAAAGAGACAGAGGGCTATGAAGAGAGGAAGATACAAAGGAAGGGGACAGATCTGAAGAAGGTGAGAGTAGGAGAGGTAAAAGGAAAAATGGGAGCATAAGGAGGTAAGACATTAGAAAAAGAGAGAGGGATGAGCAGCAGGGAAGCAGCTGGTGTTGGTACGGGGATGAGAGACAGAGATAGATGAGTGGTGAGGGGATGAGTACAGAGGGTGAAAATGGAGGACTAGAAGACAGGGGTGGGGGAACAGGATGCTGGTGAAGGAATGCAAGACAGAGACAGAGTGAAGAAACAGAAACTGGAAATGATATACTGGAAAAGGACTTAAGACATAACCAATCACAGAAGTGGTAAAGAGAGAGAGTCCAGGACCAAACCAAATGGAAAATAAAATAAGGCAAAGGGTACATAACATTATTTTCAGTTTTTAGAGAACAAAATATGTCAGGTTTGGAAATGTGGATTTCTCATATTTTGTTCCTTAGAGAAATGGAAATGCATTTTATACCCGTTCTTCAGTGCTCCACTGCTCAGTCTGATTTCTTGGGTTTTCTATTTCTTTTTTGTCTGAATGTTTGTTCCTGATCGTGTAACCAGTCTAGTCCCGGACCTCTGGGTTCCCTATCTCATCCAGCAGCTTGGAGACTGAGAAAACTCCTCCTTTTTATGATGTCACCGGTATATCCACTCGGAATCCGCCTCCTGCCATCAGTTACCTCAGTCTCCAAGCAGCTGGATAGATAGGAGCCCGGAGGGCCGGGCTCACTGGAGAAGCAATTAAGACTGGTTGACCTGATTAAGTGATTTGGGATAATTAGTTGAGTTTAAGGGGAGAGGTTTTCAGAGGACTGTGCCTTTAAGCTTGCCTGCAGGCACCTCTCTCTTCCCCTCCCTACCCCTCCTCCCCCCTCTGTTGATTCTACTGATTCGGGCTGTGTAGGAAGCTTGGCGGTGACTTGTTTAGTAGATCACTGCCGGTACAGTCAGCCACCTTGTCAGAGGGAGAACTCCGGAGGACAGTCTTGCCAGCGCCACACAGAGGTCTGCTGTTCGCGCGCTGGCAGGCTCGGGACCATCGCGCTCAGGTTCCCTCAGTGCGAGGGTGTCCCCGGTGATAGCAGTCGCTCTCTGGGACCAGCGAGACGCGAGCCCGGTGAGTCTGAAGCTGGCGGTTTCTGCCCCGGCGACGTTTTCATTAAGGGGCCTTATTTCTTGAAGCAGAGATAGCGCTGAGTGATTTGGCGTGAAACGGAAGAGCAGCGGGCCTAGCCGCGTGGTGGCACCGCATGGGAACGCCGAGGCTGGCTGCGATTCTTCACTGCTCCTCACTGAGGCTGAGAGTTCTCTACAAGCCTTGCTAACTATTTCCCTAGCCAGGGGGGTTATTTTATTTTGGGAAGCATTTGGTTTTAGTTTGGTTTTACAAAAAAAAAAAAAAAAGGAACGGTAAGCTTCTAGGCCTGCGGCGCTGAGGGTGTGCGGGAGTAAACAGCTTCAGTGCTTGCACTTGTTTTTCGCGGGGGCCATGCCATCTAAGCCACTTTGTTTGGTCTGTGGCATGAAAAAAGGCTCTGCTTCAGGTATTTGCAAAACCTGTGCTAGAGAGACAGTGGCCATGGATTCTGGAGAAGAGCAGGGAGTAGTGCAGGTGGCAGAGTCAGAGTACTCAGGATCACAGTTACAGGAAGGGGCCCTGGGGGAGCCGGTGGCAGGTCCTTCTTCGGTGCCTTCCACTCCTCTCCCACAGGCTTCTTTACCAAAAGAATTGGCAGCAATTTTCTCAAAGGATTTTGTTACATTGCTCCAACACACTTTCTTTGCTGCTACTCAGCAGGAGAAAGGACCTGGGACAGCTAGCGGAGTAAAGAGACCCGCGCCGTCCCCGCAGACAGAGGACCCTTGCAGTGGAGCCAAGAGGCCACGCTCGGAGGGGGTACCAGCGGAGTATTCTGTAGCCTCAGAGGGGTCCTTTCCAGAGGATGAGGCTCATGGTATAGAGATAGAAGAGCTGGAGGAAGGTGAACTGTCCGAGAGAGAGAAGCAGGCAAGGGTGGTATGCGTCTTCAGGAAGGAAGAGATACCGGCGCTAATTGTAGAGACCTTAAAGGTTTTAAATATGTCAGCCCTGGGGCCAGTCGAGGACGAGACCCTGGAAGACCCCTTGTTGCAGGTTTTCAGGAAGAATCAATGAGCATTCCCGGTGCATAGGGTGTTCCAAGAGATGATTCAAGAGGAGTGGAACGTGCCGGAAGCTCCTCTGAAGGGCTCCAGGGTCATGGGCCGCCTTTATCCTTTGCTGGATCAGGATAGGAAGGTTTTTAAGTCATCAAAGGTTGATGCGGCCGTTTCGGCGGTTACCAAGACGACCATCCCGGTGGAGGGTGGTGCAGCCCTTAAAGATTCCCAGGATAGGAAGTTGGATGTGTTGTTGCGTCAGGTGTTTGATGTGAATGCCCTCTCGCTGCAAGCGGCTATTTGCGGAACGTGGGTGGCTAGAGCCTGTCTTAGATGGTCTTAGCGAGTGCAGGAAGGCCGAGAGGCTGAAGAGGCTGAAGAGTCTGGAGACGTGGCCAGGTTAGAATCTGGCGCGGCCTACCTGGCAGACATTCAGTATGATCTTATGCGTGGCTTGGCAAAGAGCATGGCGTCGGCAGTGGCAGCTCGAAGGTACCTGTGGCTGCGCAACTGGGCGGCGGATAGCTCCTCCAAGGCTAGATTGAGCAAGCTTCCCTTTAAAGGGCGTCTTTTGTTCGGAGAGGACTTAGAGAAATTGGTAAAGGACTTGGGGGAATCCAAGGGAGGTAAGTTGCCCAAGGACAAGCCCAAGTCGAACCGGCAGTTTCCGGCTGGCAGGGGACAGCAGCGAGACTTTCGCCGGTTTCGGTCCCAGAGATTTAATCCCGGTCAGAGAGGGCGGTTCTCCTCTCACAGTCAAAGCTTCCGGGGGTTTCGGGGGGCCGGACGGGGGTTCGGTCCCTTGTCCTCCTCATCCTTCACTGTCAAAAAGCAACAATGAGATACGGGGGACCCGGGCACCCTTGCTGCCGGTAGGAGGGCGGTTGCAGGAGTTTTATTCTGCCTGGGTCCGAGTAACGTCCGATCAGTGGGTACTAGAAGTTATTTGAGAAGGGTACGCACTGGAGTTCCTCAGGCCAGTGAGGAAGGCCTTCATTCATTCCCCCAGCAAGTCGCCTGCCAAGTGTGCGGCTCTGTGGGAGACGGTCCGAAGGCTACTGGAGCTCAAGGCGATAGTTCCTGTCCCGTCAGACCAACTCGGAGGTGGTCACTACTCCATTTACTTCGTTGTCCCAAAGAAAGATGGGGGCGTTCAGCCGATTCTGGACCTCAAGGGTGTGAATCGTTGCCTTCGGGTGTCGCATTTCCACATGGAGACGCTGCGGTCGGTCGTGGTGGCAGTCCAAAAGGGAGAATTCCTCACATCGCTGGACTTGTTGGAGGTCTATCTCCACATTCCAATACGGCAGGAGCATCACAAGTTTCTCAGGTTCACAGTTCCGTTCAGCCACTTTAAGTTCCGGGCATTGCCATTCGGCTTTGTGACGGCGCCGCGAACTTTCACCAAGGTCATGGTGGTAGTAGCGGCGGCTCTAAGGAAGGAAGGCATCTTAGTGGATCCATATCTGGACGACTGGTTGATTTGAGCGAAGTCACGATCCGAGAGCGTGTCGGCCTCGGCACGGGTAGTGGCATTTCTGGAAGAGCTCGGTTGGGTTGTCAATATGTCCAAGAGTCACTTGGTGCCCTCTCAAAATCTGGAATATCTGGGAGTTCGCTTCGACACGCACGCAGGAAAGGTGTTCCTAACAGCGAAAAGAGCACAGAGCCTTCGGAAGTTGATAAACCGGTTTCTTCAATACAAGGCGCCATCGGCGTGGCATTATCTGCAATTGCTGGGAACGATGGCAGCGGCCATAGAGACAGTTCCGTGGGCGAGAGCTCACATGAGGCCCTTGCAGAGGGCTTTGCTTCGTTGATGGTCGCATCAGCAGGATCCCCTCTCCCGGAAGTTGCCCTGTCCGGAGGAGGCGCAGCGGTCTCTGCATTGGTGGTTGCGCCCTGCGTCCTTGGAGTGCGGCAGGGCGCTAGACACTCCGGCCTGGATATCGGTAATGACAGACGCCAGTCTCTCGGGCTGGGGCGCTCACTGTCAAGGCAGGTTCTCGCAGGGACAGTGGACGGTCCAGGAACAAAGCTGGTCAATCAACAGGTTGGAGTTAAGAGCGGTGGCTCTAGTGTTGCAGTCGTTCCAGAGGCTACTCTACAGCAAGGCGGTCCGAGTGTTCTCCGACAATGCCACAGCAGTGTCCTATGTCAACAAGCAAGGAGGCACTAGAAGCGCGGTGTTGGAAGTCGAGGCCGGAGCCCTGTGTGATTGGGCAGAGGCGAATCTTCTGGATCTGTCCGCAGCACATGTCGCAGGGGTGGACAATGTGCAGGCCGATTTTCTCAGTCGGGTACGGATAGACCCAGGGGAATGGGTCCTTCATCCCGAGGTCTTCGAGATGATAGTGCGCAGGTGGGGTGCGCCTGTTATGGATCTCATGGCCACCTTCCTCCATGGCCACCTTCACCTCGGCGAAGGTCGACAGATTCTTCAGCAGAAGACGAGAAAGGATGTTGGAGGGCTTGGATGCTCTCACTCAGGAATGGCCAGTAGGGCATCTGCTGTATGTGTTCCCGCCGTGGGCCCTGATCGGAAGAGTGCTGCAGCGGATCGAGCAGTTCCGAGGTCGCGTAATTCTCATAGCACCGGATTGGCCTCGCAGACCTTGGTACGGGGATCTGGTCAGGTTGGTGGTGGCAAAACCTTGGCGGCCCCCTCTTTGGTCGGACTTCTGGTGCAGGGGCCTCTGTTCATACCTCACATGGATCGATTCTCACTTACGGCCTGGCTCTTGAAAGGGCACGGTTGACGGCAAGGGGGTATTCAGCGGCGGTCATTTCTACCCTCTTGAAGTCCAGGAAGAGGTCCACCTCCCTTGCGTATGTCCACATCTGGCGGGTTTTCGAAGCTTGGTGTGTGGACAGGAACTGCGAGCCTTTAAAGTCTTCCGTCTCGCAGATCACGGATTTTCTTCAGGACGGTTCTGACAAAGGGCTGGCAGCGGCATCATTGCGGGTGCAGGTGGCGGCGTTGTCTTGCTATAGAGGCAAGATAGGAGGTCAGGCGCTCGGGGGTCACTGGGATATTAAGCGTTTTCTGCGAGCAGGGTCGCTGCTGCGGCCTCCGGCCAGGCAGATCATTCCGAGGTGGCATTTGCCATGTGTTCTGGACGCGCTAGAGCATGCGCCATTCGAACTGCTGTCCCGAGCATCAATTAAGGACCTCACTTTGAAGGTAGTGTTTCTGGTGGCCACTTGTTCGGCGAGAAGGGTCTCAGAATTGCAGGCGCTCTCCTGCAGAGAGCCCTATCTGTCGTTCTTTCCTTCGAAGGTAGTCCTTTTCATGTAAATCAGGAAATTTCTTTGCCTGTCTTCTTGAAGGACGCGGGAGCGTCTGGTTCAAGGGAGTTGCACCGGTTGGATGTCCGTACGGCGATAAAAAAGTATCTTCTTCGCACGGCCAGTTTTCGCAAGTCAGACAAGCTGTTTATCCTCTTCGCGGGGCCCAGAAAAGGAGAAGCGGCGTCAAAGGCGTCCATCGCGAGGTGGATTAAGGAGGCCATTGCGTCGGCTTACATGTTGAAAGGTAAGTCAGTACCGGAAGGGCTTAGGGCTCATTCTACTAGAGCGCAAGCCTCGTCTTGGGCGGAGGTACGTTTGGTGCCTCCGGTGGAGATTTGCAACGCAGCGACTTGGTCGTCGTTGAAGAGGAAATTAGACTTACCTGCTAATTGTTGTTCCTTAAGGAACTCTAGTCCAGTCCCGGAACCATAGAGTTTAGAATCTCCTCCAGCAGCTTTGGAGACTGAAATACGTCATTGCTTTGATGACCTTTGCATAAGTAGCCAAGGACCGCCCCCTCCTCTCCAGTACCTATTGACAAAGCAGACTCAGCAGAGCAACAAATAAGTAGTTAAACAATCAAAGAGTTTTCCTAACAACTAAACGGGAAGCCCACGCCCCGTGCGTGCTGACTTCCCTACTAAGTCATCTTGTTCCTGTGAAACCTCTTTTCTTTTTTTTTTTTTTTTAAATCTCTGCATCTCCTCGGCTTGAGCCGAGATTAGGGAACAGACCTGTTCCTGAAACAACTCTGCAATAGCTGAGGAGTGACCGAAGTACTGTTGCGAAAGGATTCCCCCTGCTTCGCCACGTAGAGCAAGCCCTTCGCCCCCATCATCACTGCACTCCATCAACTTCGGGCTGGCAGCGAAAATGCCCCGGGTGGGATCCAGGACTGGACTAGAGTTCCTTAAGGAACAACAATTAGCAGGTAAGTCTAATTTCCTCTTCCTTGTCATCCCTCTAGTCCAGTCCCGGAACCATAGAGGATGTAACAAAGCAGTAAACCTCAACGGGAGGGCCTCGCTAGCCCAGCCTGAAGAACCGCAGACCCAAAACGCGCATCCTCCCCCGCCTGCACATCAAGCCGATAGTGCTTAGTAAAGGAGTGTAAAGACGACCAAGTAGCCGCTCTACAAATGTCTACAGCTGGCACCAAGCTAACTTCCGCCCACGACGCCGCTTGTGCCCTAGTCGAATGAGCTCGGAGCCCAACTGGAACCACTCTACCTCTCAAAATGTACGCAGCCGCAATCGCCTCTTTTAACCACCTGGAAATGGAAGACTTTGGTGGTCCGCGAAAGGGAGAGGCACCTGCTAACAACGTATCCAACCTCTGGAAAGGCGCAGTCTCGCGAAGGTACCGCCGGAGCGTGCGACGCATGTCAAGCAAACGCAATCTGCTATCCGATTGCCCCCTGTGCTCCCCTGAAAACACCGGGAGCGAAACTACCTGGTTAACATGGAACGCCGAAACTACCTTGGGCAAGAACACCGGCACTGTACGTAAGACCACCTTGTTGTCAAAGAAAGAAAGATACGGCTCCTTACACGACAACGCCTGCAACTCCGAAATCCGTCTAGCGGAGCAAATTGCTACTAGAAACACCGTCTTCAAGGTCAAATCCTTCAAGGAGGCCTTAGCCAAAGGCTCAAACGGTGGCTTCAACAACGCCTCCAATACCAAGTTCAGGTCCCACGCCGGCACCGAGTACCTACGCGGCGGCCGCATGAGCAGCACGGCTCGCAAGAACCTCCGAACGTCACCATGAGCCCCTAACAGCTGCCCTTGAACCTTGCCTCGGAAGCAAGAAATCACTGCCAGCTGCACTCGCAACGAACTGGCCGCAAGCCCTTTCTCCACACCAGCTTGCAAAAAGGAGAGAATCTGAGGAACCGACGCCTCCAGCGGCTGTAGCGCTCTCTCCGCACACCATCCTTCAAAAACACGCCAGACCCGAACATATGCGAGAGAGGTCAAATGCCTACGCGCCCTTAGCAAGGTAGAAATGACCGCTGGGGAATACCCCTTAGCTCTCATTCTCGCCCTTTCAAGAGCCATGCCGTAAGCGAGAACCGAGCCACTTGAGACATCCGCAACGGTCCCTGTAACAGCAGATCCTGCCGCTGAGGAAGCCGCCACGGGTCGTCCACCAGGCGTCTCACCAAAACCGCATACCAAGGCCTCCTGGGCCAATCGGGAGCTATCAGAACCACGAGCCCACAGTGTAGCTCTATGCGCTGCACTACCCGACCTAGCAGGGCCCAAGGCGGGAACACAGAGCAGGCCGTCCTCCAGCCACCTTTGCGCCAACGCGTCGAGCCCCTCCGACATTCGCTCCCCCTTCTTCTGCTGTAAAATCTCACTGCCTTTGCCGACTCGAAGGTTGTCATCAAATCCATGACTGGCAGACCCCACCGCATCGCGAGCAACACAAACACTTCCGGATGAAGAGCCCACTCGCCCAGGTCCACCCTGCGGCAACTTAGGAAATCCGCTACGACATTGTCCACTCCTGCCACATGCTGCGCCGACAGCCCCTGCAGATTCCGCTCGGCCCAGTCTAGCAGCTGACCCGTTTCTTCTTCTAGAGCTGCACTCCCTGTGCCGCCCTGGCGATTGATGTAGGCTACCGTGGCTGCATTGTCGGACAGCACCCTGACCGCCGTCCCCCGCAACCACGTCCGAAATTCCAACAGGGCCAAATACACTGCTCTCATTTCCAGCCTGTTGATGGACCACTCTTTCTCCGCCGGGGACCACTGGCCCTGCATCAAACGGCCCTCGCAATGAGCCCCCCATCCCCCCAGACTTGCATCAGTAGTTAGAAGTCTCCAGGAGGGAGGCTCCAGGGGCATGCCGTTCTCCAGACTTTCTTTCCGCAACCACCAACGGAGCGCCCTCCGAACCTCCAGCGGACAGACTAGGCGACAAGCTAAGGAGTCTGACTGATGGGACCATCTCCGGAGGAGAGCCCTCTGCAACAGACGCATGTGAGCCCTGGCCAACGGCACCACCTCGATGGAGGCTGCCATCGTCCCGAGAAGCTGGAGGTACTGCCACGCCGACGATGCACGCCGCGCCAGAAACCTCTCCACTAACTCTCTCAATGCTCGGGCCCGGTGATTCGGGAGAAAGACTGTGCCCCGCTTTGTCTCGAAGCGCGCCCCCAAATACTCCAAGGATTGAGAGGGAATCAGACTGCTCTTGGCATGGTTTATCACCCAGCCTAAGGACTCTAAAACCTGCACTACCCGTGCGGTGGCCTTGAGACTCTCCTCCTCCGACTTTGCCCGAATCAACCAATCGTCCAAGTACGGGTGCACTAGCACTCCTTCCTTCCGCAGCGCCGCCGCCACCACCACCATAATCTTGGTGAACACTTGAGGCGCCGTCGCCAGCCCAAACGGCATCGCCTGAAACTGGAAATGCCCCATGGGCAGCGCAAAGCGGAGAAACTTTTGATGCTGCTGCCGAATAGGAATATGCAAATATGCCTCTGTGAGATCTAGGGACGTCAGGAATTCCCCCTCCCTGACCGCCGCTATCACGGAGCGCAGCGTCTCCATGCGAAAATGAGACACGCGCAGACAGCGGTTTACCCGCTTTAAATCCAGGATCGGCCGAAATGTGCCTTCCTTTTTTGGCACCACGAAGTAAATGGAGTATCGACCGGATCCGCACTGATCTTCGGGTACGGGCACCACCGCCTGGAGCTGTAGTAGCCGCTGCAGAGTCTCCGACACCGCGAGCAGTTTGGTCAGAGCCCTGCAAGGGGACACTACAAAGGAATCCAACACTGGCCGATGAAGCTCTAGGGCATAGCCATCCCGAATCACTTCTAAACACCCACTGATCTGACGTAAGCCTGGCCCAGGTAGGGTAGAACTCCCGCAGCCTTCCTCCCATGGGGAAGACCCCTACCTGAGCCGGCCTCATCTCATTGTGTCTTTTTGAGGGATGAGGACTGAAAGGGGGCGAACCCTCTACCTGCCCCCCGGAATCCCTGCCCCCGCATCGGAAACCTTGCCCGCTGCAGTTGGCAAAAGCGAGAGGTCCGAAACCTCCGAAAATCCCGCTGAGTTCCTCGAAAACTCGAAGCTCCTCTGCCTTGCTTGGGCTTATCCTCCAGCAGGCGTCCCCCCTTGGATTCCCCCAGATCCTTCACTAACTTATCTAACTCCTCACCAAACAACAGCTTGCCCCTGAACGGAAGCTTACTAAGACGAGCCTTAGAGGACCCGTCCGCCGCCCAATTTCACAACCAGAGATAGCTCCGCGCCACGCCACAACGACCGACGCCATACTTTTGGCCAGCCCCGGATGAGGTCATAATGAATATCTGACAAGTAAGCTGTTCCGGACTCCAGCCTTGACACCTCTGCCTCTTAATCTCCCGACTGTTCCCCCTGCAACCACTGGGACCATCTCAGGCAGCCCCTCACTACCCATGCCCCCGCAATCGAGGCCTGCATGGACAGGGCACTAATATCAAACACCTGCTTCAGCAAGGTATCCAGTTTTCTATCCTGCACGTCCTTTAGCGCAGCCGCCCCCTCTACGGGGATCGTGGTCTTCTTTGTGACCGCCGAGACGGCCGCATCCACCTTCGGCGAGCAAAAAAGTTGCCTATCCTGATCTGAAAGGGGATATAACTTAGCTATAGCTCGGGAACCTCTCAGGGCCGACTCCGGTACGTCCCACTCCTCTTGGATCATAGCCTTAAATACCCTATGAATGGGAAAGACCCGTTGGGACGTAAGCACTGCCTGTAACAGCGGATCCTCCAGGGCCTCACTTGCTGAAGGTTCGACAGACGGCATATTCAGCGTCTTCAACGTCTCAGCAATCAGAGCAGGGAGCTCCTCCTTCCTGAACACGCGGACTACTCTACTTTGTTGCTCCCCATCAGTTAACTCTCCTTCCTCCAACTCCTCTTCGGAACCGGCCACGAAATCCTCGCTACCTGCCTCTAGGTCATCCCAAACCTTCTTGGGAGGCACCGGCTCCACCTCCGCCGCGCCCTGACGCTTCTGTCCCCGCAGGCTCTGAGTCGATGCCACCATAGCCGGCTGCAATAAGGTAAAGGCCTTTTGCATGAGGGAGAAAAAATCCTGCGGGATCCCCACGGAACCCCACACCTGACTATCCAACAGTGGGAGGCAGACTCCTTCTCCCGAAGCAGGTCCAGCCCCCTGCTCTCCAACAACCAACGGAGCCGGCAGGCTCTCCCCTTTATCCCAAGAGCCCGCCAAGTGGTCCCCACTGGAGCCCTCCAGAGGGTCCTCCATACCAGCCGCTTCGCGGGTACAATTCCTACACACACCTGAACCTAACAGCTCTCCCCTCCTTGTACCACACACCAGACAGCGGGGCCTAGCCGGCATAACCCCTGCTCAAAAGCCCCCTCTGTTGCTTCACTCACTGTTTTTTTGTTGTTGTTTTTTTTTACACACTACAATTCCCCACCATCGGGAAAGCCCAGTGCCAACCTCTGAATGTCCAAATGAGGCTGCACCCGCCGAGAAACCGCCAAAATAAGCGCTGTTCTCTGCCACGGTTTTAAAACATGGCCGCCATCGCGCTTCCCGTGCGAAAACGGGAGGCCTGACTTGCACTTTTGCTGAAGCCCCCACTTTATTCCTCGTCCCCCAGGACCCTTAAAATTAATTTCCCGCTGCTCGGGCTCACCTGCCATCCCTGAGAGAGCTGAGAAGAGTCGGGGGAACGCCGGAGCTCAGCCGGACCGCGGCTTCGGCTCCGGCGTCTCTCACATGTGCACGCTGCTTTCCAAATGCCTGTCAGCGTGCACAGAGCCTGCAACCTGCTCCTCACCCGTTACCGCGGGTTTGGGAGCAGGGAGGCTAAAGTACTGCAGCAGCCCTGAATGCTCGTTTAGACGAAGGGGAAAAAATTCCCGGGGGAGGGGAGGGGGGGAGGAGAAAAAAAAGGGGGGGATGAAAGGAAACAGAAATAAAGCCTAGAAAGCAAAGAAATCAAAGGACAAGCTTCAGGCAGCAGCTCACCACGAGACGTCCAGCTGCAGCAGCACCTGTAAGTAACAAATCAGCTATTAGAACCTAAGCTACCAGTAAACTAAGACCCCAAAAACCCACTACTGGCTCTGCTTATTTGTGTTGAGTGAGCCTAGAGCTCAGAAGCTCCACTAGCTGCTTGGAGACTGAAAGTACTGGAGAGGAGGGGGCGGTCCTTGGCTACTTATGCAGAGGTCATCAAAGCGATGACGTATTTCAGTCTCCAAAGCTGCTGGAGGAGATTCTAAACTCTATGGTTCCGGGACTGGACTAGAGGGATGACAAGGAATTCCTTTTTGAGGCATTACCGTCTTGATGTCCAGAGGGCGGAGGAGACCTCTTTTGCCTCTGCAATTCTGCAGGCGGGTCCTTCCGGGGCCCTCCTAGGTTTGAAGATTCACTGCTCTGGTACGTACCCCGAGGTCCAGGACTAGACTGGTTACACGATCAGGAAGGTGAAATTAGACTTACCTGCTAATTGTTGTTCCTGGAGTGTAGCCAGTCTAGTCCCGTGTCCCTCCCCAGTATTTTGTAGTTCTAGATTGGCCTGAAGTGCTTGGCTCGATCACAGGTAAGAGTGTTTTTTACTGTTAAAAGTGGTAAGCATGGCAGGTGGATTTACATGAAGGTTAAAAAAAAAAAAAAAGCGTAAGGGGAGATACAGTAGTAGGTCTGCTGTTGCGGGTTGTTCCTTCCTTGGGAGGAGAAAGTAGCCTGCGTCTGTTGAAGTCACAGTCTGGAGCAGGACTTTTTTTTTTCTGTTCTGCAGGTTGATAGTTTTAAAGTTTAGTTAAGGGTTGCTTCGTACTTTTGTAAGTAAGGTAGTAGTTTCTCCAGTCATTCTCTTACTTGTGTCTCCGGTGTGTCTGCTTTGTCAATAGGTTACTGATGGCAGGAAGCAGATTCCAAGTGGATATACCGGTGACATCATAAAAAGGAGGAGTTTTCTCAGTCTCCAAGCTGCTGGATGAGATAGGGAACCCAGAGGTCCGGGACTAGACTGGCTACACTCCAGGAACAACAATTAGCAGGTAAGTCTAATTTCACCTTTCTAATTTGTTGTCTATTATTCTTTAAGAGGTGATGGTTTGTGTTTTACAGTAAGTGTAACCAAGGTGTAGGAACCTGTAGCAGTCCAGCTTGTTCTCTTTTCCCAACTGGAGGTATACTGGTGTTCCAGAATATTTATAATGCTGACTTTTCATAGGTAAGTTTTTGTTCTATTTGTGTTCTTGGACTTGATGCTGGTATGGTATTAGGGTTGCCAACTGGCCGGTTTTCAGCCGGCCTGGCCGGTTTTTCCATGGCCAGGCCAGCTGCCGGCACAGATGTAAAACCGGCCATTGAAAAAGCCGTTTTTTTGCTCTGGCTGCAAGATCGGGAGCGGCCAGAGCAAAAAACCGGCTTTTGTGCCGAAGTCCGCGGCACGAACGCGATTCCCCATAGCAGTGAAGCCGCTGCTTCTGCTTTGTACAGAGCAGCGGCTGCAATACACTTACATTGAAAACTAAAAATAAACTGTGTGAGGAGCCCTCCGGTCATCGCAGAGCCCGAGGAAGTGATGTCACGGGGGCGGGCTCCTCACAGGTTGTCTTTCCTTTTCAAATTAACTTTAGCTGCAATAAAGTTAATTTGAAAAGGAAAGACAACCTGTGAGGAGCCCGCCCCCATGACATCACTTCCTCGGGCTCTGCGATGACCGGAGGGCTCCTTACACAGTTTGTCTTTACTTTTCAAAGTAAGTGTATTGCAGCCGCTGCTCTGTACAAAGCAGAAGCAGCGGCTTGGGCAGAGGGGGGGGGTGATGGTGATGGTGTGAGTGAACCAGCAAGGGGGGGGGGTTGTTAGTGAACCAGCAAGGGGGGGGGGGGTGGTGGTGTGAGTGAACCAGCAAGGGGAGGGGGGTGGTGGTGTGAGTGAACCAGCAAGGGGAGGGGGGTGGTGGTGTGAGTGAACCAGCAAAGGGGGGGGGGTGGTGTGAGTGAACCAGCAGTGGAGGGGGGGGGTTGGTGTGAGTGAACCAGCAGGGGAGGGGGGGTGAGTGAGTGACCCAGCAGGAGGGGTGAGTAAGTGACAGGGGGGTGGGTGAGTGAACCAGCAGTGGAGGGGGGGTGGTGTGCGTGAACCAGCAGGGGAGGGGGGTTGGTGTGAGTGAACCAGCAGGGGAGGGGGGGGTGAGTGAGTGAACCAGCAGGGGAGGGGGGTGAGTGAGTCAGCAGGAGGGGGGATGAGTGAGTGAACCAGCACTGAGGGGAGGGGGGGTGAGTGAACCAGCACTGAGGGGGGGTGTGACTGAATCCTCGGTAATTTTTGTGGGTGGGGCTGGGGGCAGGGCAGGGGTGGGACTAGGGGCGGAGAATGGGTGGAGCATGGCGAGCCACAGGTGTCGGGTTTTTCTCGGTGAAAAAGTTGGCAACCCTATATGGTATGGTAAGCTTCTGAGTGTCCATTTGCAGGGTTTTGTATTACTTCACATAAGGCCCGATTCTGTCCCGGATGTACAGAGGGTGTCTGAACCGGACATACAGAGGGCATCGCGATTCTCATCCTGCAGGGCACGTCTGGCCCCGTGGGATCAGAATTGCAAATCAGGCCTGTATGTGCAGGCCAGGACTGCGATTCAGCCCGGCCTGCACATACAGGCCATGCCCGACTTAGTCTGGGCTTTACAATGGAGCCGCAGCGCCATGGCATCCAGTTGCCATGGCACCATGGCTCCATTGTAAAGCAGAGGCTCCTGCACTGCCTTCCCTGCAGCCCAACCACTGATCCGGCCTCCCAAGGCCAGGGTCAGGCTGCAGAGAATGCTCACTGCCCCCTCCTGCTGCTTTCTGGCCCCGGGCCCGCCGACTCCTGGCGACTAGGGAAGTCATTCCACCTCAGAGATGGAATAACTTCCCTGTGGAGGTCGCCGGTCCCAGACGTCCAGGGCCGACGACTGCCCACTGCCTGCTCCCCACCCCGTCTAACTTCCCCATACAACCGGCAGGGAAGTTAGCCACCGGCAGGAAGGGGAAAGAATAGCAGGGGATAGACATCCCGTTGGAACGTCCATCCCCGCTATTTGCGGGTCGGAACGACCCCAAGAGTGTCTGGCAGTGGATGGAGTTTGTGTTGCTATTCCTCATGTAACAACAGAATTTGAATACGTTTTTAATTATGTTGTAAATAAAACATTCCACTTCCCTGAGTGTAGTTTTTTGGGGAGGAATGAAGGACCAGGAAGGGGAAGGTACGAGGTTGTAGAAAAGAGGAAGAATGACAGAGAGAGAAGAGGGAAGGGTTGAGGAGGAGGAAGGAAAGAGACAGGGAGATGGAAATAAAGGAGGGAGAGAAGATAGAGGAAAGAGATGGGAAAAGGCAAGAGGGGAAAAGGGGAAAAGGAAAGAGATAAGCAAGGAGGAAGAAAAGTTAAGAGAAGGGTGTAAAGGAGAGATGCGTGAGAAACGATGAAAGTGAAGAGAAGGAAGGAGAAAAAGGCTGGTGTGGAGGAAAGAGTAGAAAGGATGGGGGAGAAAAATGAAAAAAACAAACTGGTGAAGGATGAGGGCATTATGGAGAGGTGAGGGCGTGCTCTTCTCTCCTCCCCCAAGCTCACCACCTGCTCCTCTGATCCTATCTCATCCCTTCTCCTCTCCTCTATTTCTTCTACCGTTATCCCCTCCATTTCTCATATCCTCAACCTCTCGCTCTCCACTGCTACTGTCCCAGCACCCTTTAAACATGCTGTGGTCACACCTCTCCTTAAGAAACCTCACTTGATCCCTCGTCCTTCTAATTAGCATCCCATTTCTCTCCTTCCTTTCATTTCTAAACTGCTTGAACGTGCGGTTTACCGCCGTTGCCTTGACTTCCTCTCTTCCCATGCTCTCCTTGATCCCTTACAATCTGGTTTTCGTCCCTTGCACTCTACTGAAACTGCTCTTGTCAAAGTCTAGTGACGTTCCTGGCTAAATCTAAGGGCCTCTACTCTGTCCTTATTCTCCTTGACCTTTCTTCTGTCTTCAACACTGTTGACCATGATCTTCTCCTTGACACTTTGTCCTCCCTTGACTTTAGGGACTCTGTTCTTTCTTGGTTCTCCTCCTATCTCTCCCATCGTTCCTTTAGTGTTTGTTCTGGTAGCTCTTCCTCCTCTGTTACCCCACTCTCGGTTGGTGTCCCCCCAAAGTTCTGTCTTGGGTCCCCTCCTTTTTTCTCTCTATACCCAATCCCTTGGTGCGCTCATTTCCTCTTATGGTTTTCAGTACCATCTCTATGCTGATGACTCCCAGATCTATCTCTCTACTCTTGATCTTTCTTCTGCTTTTCAGTCCCGGATCTCTAGCTGTCTCTCTGCCATCGCTGCTTGGATGTTTCATCGTTGCTTGAAACTGAACATGTCCAAGACTGAACTTCTTGTTTTTTCTCCTAAAATTCCCCTTTCTCCTTCTTTTTTTGTCTCTGTGGATGGTTCTGTTCTCCAACCTGTTTCTTCTGCTCACAATCTGGGTGTTATTTTTGACTCTTCGCTCTCTTTCTCCTCTCATATCCAACTCATCGCTAAGACCTGTCACTTCTTTCTCTTCAACACTGGCAAAATCCGCCCCTTTCTTTCTGAGCTCACAACTAAAACCCTCATCCATTCCCTTATCACCTCCCATCTGGATTATTGTAACCTTCTCCTTGCTGATCTCCTTCAGACTCATGTCTTCCCCCTTCAGTCTATTCAGCACTCTGCTGCACGTTTGATTTTCTGTCAGCCTCGTATTGCCCATATCACTCCACTCCTCAGATCTCTTCACTGGCTCCCTATCTATTTCCGTATTCATTTTAAACTTCTCCTTTTGACCTATAGTACATTCATTCTTTGGCTCCTCAGTACCTTTCTTCTCTCATTTCTCCCTACTTTCTCCCTCGTGAACTCCGTTCTTCTAACCAGTTGCTTCTTGCTATGCCCTTCTCCTCTATTGCCAACTCTAGATTCCGCTCTTTTCACCTTGCTGCACCTTACGCTTGGAATAAACTTTCTTTGTCTATTTGTCAGGCATCTTCTTTGTCCCTTTTCAAACTTAAGTTAAAAGCTCATCTTTTCGCCTCTGCCTTTGGCTCTTGATTTTGCTGTTCTCCTTCCTTCCCCTCTTTTATTTCAGCTTCCTACTTTCCTCTTGCACTTGTTCTTACCTCTTTCTTTTGTCTTGCCTCTACCGCTCTTGTCTCTTTGCCCTTGTTCTCATCTGTTCTTCTCCTTTTCTTGTTTTGTCTTTTTAGATAGTAAGCTCTTTGAGCACGGACTGTCTCGTGTTTGTTTTTACTTTGTACAGCGCTGCGTGCGCCTGGTAGCGCTTTATAAATGCTTAGTAGTAGTAGAAGAGTGGGTGTGAGGAGCAAGTGGTGTGTGTGTGTGTGTGAGACAGCAGGAAAAGAGGGAGAGGAGAATACAGGTAGGATAAAGACATACACATGAAAAAGGGAAACCAAAATACATTGAACCTAGAACATAAGCAAAAAAAAAAAAAATAGATGACAACAGGATGAAAAAATCTAGAGGAAATGCTAGGCCTAAAATGGGTAACAGGAAACTTAGAAATCAAAAGAGAGAGAAAAGGTGACAAAAGGAAAAATGAATAGGTAAAGGCTAGAGAAATGACAATAAATCAAAATTAAAAAATGATGAAAAGAAACAAAGGAAGGCCGTGAAAACAGATAAAGAAATACAAAGGTTTGAAAATATTATATTGTGTCACCTGAACTGATTAAGTGGGAAGGTTAATGTGATGGCAGTGGTAGGCCTGGGAGGAGGGGGTGAGAAACGAGTGTATAAGAACATAAGATATGACATACTGGGTAAGACCAAGGTCCATCAAACCCAGTATCCTGTTAACAACAGTGACCAATCCAGGTCACAAGTACCTAGCACCCAAAATGACACATAGGTTCCACAATGCTTGTATTGTGGCAAGCAGTGGACCTCTTTAATAATAGTTTATGGACCTTTCCTCCAGGAACTTGTTCAAACCTAACAGCTTTTACTACATCCTCCAGTAACAAATTCCAGAGTTTGATTGTGTGTTGAGTGAAAAAATATTTTCTCTTATTAGTCTTAAAAGGGTTACGCTGTAGCTTCATTCCATGTCCCCTAGTCTTTCTACTTTTTGATGGCATAAACAATCGATCTACGTTTATGTTTAAGTAAACTTATAGACCTCTATCATATCTACCCTTAACTGTCTTTTTTCCAGGTTGAAGAGCCCTAACTTTTTAAGCCTCTCCTCATAGGGGTATCCTTCCATCCCCTTTGCCATTCTGGTGGCTCTTCTCTGTACCTTTACTAATTCCGCTATATCCTTTTTAAGATGTGGCGACCAGAACTGCACAAAATATTCAAGGTGTGGGCGCACCATGGAACGATACAGAGACATTATAATATCCTTTATTTTATTCTCCATTCCTTGCCTTATGATTCCTAATATTCTATTTGCCTTCTTGGCCGCCGCTGCACACAGGGCAGAAGGTTTCAACATGTTATCCAAGATGACACCTAAATCTTTTTCCTGGTGGTGGTTCCTAATGTAGAGCCTTGCATTGTGTAACCATAGTTTGGGTTGTTCTTTTCTAGGTGCATAACTTTGCTCATCCACATTAAATTTCATCTTCCATTTGAATATTCAGTATTCCAATTAATCAAGGTCCTCTTGCAATTTTTCACAATCCTCTTGGGTTTTAACAATTTTGAATAATTTTGTCTCATCTGCAAACTTGATTAGCTTACTCATTATTCCTATTTCCAGGTCATTTACAAATATGTTAAAAAGCAGCGGACTGTAAGAGCCAGAGGAGAAGGGGTTAACACAGTAACACAAAAAAATCATTGAAATGTCTGAATACTGGAATTGTACTGAGGTGTGTACGTGAAGCTTTCAGAGGTATGTGACATCATATGGAAAAGATGTGAAAACACACTTATCCATAAATGATGGACCTTGAGAGAGGGTAGAATGGCAATCATAAAAGATAAAAATGCCAGCTTAGCATGAATAAGAACATATGGCCCCCAGTATAGTTGTCAGAACACGGGGAGTTGAGGAGATACATTTCTTGGGAACCAAGAGGTGGGAGAGAACCAAGCAAGAGAACCAGGTAAAGAACTGAGTGAGGGGGCAGAGATCAGGTAACAATATAAATCTGACAAGGCCCAAGGCCTCAGAAGGTGGTCAATGGAGAGGGGTACAGACATGAGTAGAATAACATGTCAAAGCACACAAGTAGGGGCCTAGACAGCTGGAACAAGAATTAGCTAATTAGAGAAGAATGCCTGAATAGTAAGAATGGTCCTGAGCAAGGGTATATAATGTGACAGGACCAAATACATGATGAGTTTGTCTCCTGAGCAGTGAAGGCTATGTGGGGTATGGATTCCCTGAGTTCCCTATGGCCCCAGTATCTCTGTTGTCGTGTCTGAGAGTTTTGTGTGCATGCCACTTTGTCTTGTGTATGTCTGTTACACTGATTTCTTGTGTCCAGGAAAGCCTGTCATATTCACTGTTGAGTCAGGAAGTAAGAGAGAATCATGCAGGCAAGGCTAGACATTCTGACTTGTAGTTGCTTAGAAATCTGCATCCGAGATAAGACAAAATGACCCCGTTTGCCTGCTGTGAGAGGTGGCAAGATCTGTAATTCTACTGGACTGTTTTCCTTTGTTCTTAGTTTTCTGTTTCTGTAAGACAGGGAATAATAAAAGGATCCTTTTGGAAGAAAAATCTGTGAGATAGTTATCATGTACAAGTGTGTTGTACTGCATAAGGTGCGATGTTGTTATGCATAAGGTGAGATTTTATTGGGAAGTGTAAGTCCTCTGATGGTTCTTTTATTGGGAAGTGATATGTCCTCCCCGAGTGGTTCCCCTTCTGGACGGAGGAAGGTGTCTTCTTGGGAACTGTCTGGCCCACAGTCCAGCTGATCCTTCGCCCCGTACATTGGTTCCCTGACCGGGAAACCTGCCTCCTTAGTGCTGAGTGCAGGTACGAAGGACCTCGTCGTAAGGGTATGAGAGGAACCCTTTCCTGGCCAGGGTGAGTTCCATATTTTTCATGTAGCTTAGTTTGCGCTTTAAGGTAGGGCTGGAGTGCGACCCCTAGTAGCAGTCGCGAACGTGAAGTGCACAACGTCGTGGGTGTTCGAGGGATCCTCTACAGGATAAGGTAAGCTTCAAATTTTCTTGTACTTCCATTTGGTGTGTGTTTTGTTATATTGTTATTAATGTCAGATAGGGATAACCAGAGAAAAATATTTTAATAAATACCTGGGGTTCCATGGGTGATAGAGGTATGGTGCAGGCTTTTAAAACCAGTAAGAATGGCGTTAGAGGTTGCAGGGAACAGGCAGAAGCAGCCACATGGATTTGTTTTGTAAATGAAATCGGAGTTCAAATTGAGTTCTCTCTCTCTGCCCTGAGGCTTTGAGAGTGCTCGGAGGGAAGGGTATAGGCTTCTGAAAGATATACTTGTAGGAGAAATTGGGGTGCAGTATGGTTTCAGAGCTGTCCCTGATTTAGTTATGGGGTGTTCATTGAGCTGACTGTCCTGATTTTTGTATCTCTCTGGGAGTTCTGCAGGCTTTTGTAGGAAGCCAGCCTTAAGGAGACACTGCATGTTTAAAATGAAAAACACCCTGGTGATTTTAAAAGTTAAAATTTAGAAGTCTCAAGTATAAGAAAACGTTAAGGGGATGTTGGGGAACCCAAATATGTAATTTTATTGATGAAAGTTGTTCAGTTTAGTTTACATTTGACCCATTTTTTATTTTATTATTTATTTATTTTAGGGGGGGGATAGTTCCATCAAAATTAAAAGTTGATGATGTTGCACTTTGATGGTTGGGTTCAAGTGCAGGAGGTCTAGGGACTTGCAAAATGTATTTTTATAATTTGTGGAAGTATAGTTTAGCTGTAATTTTATCCGTTTTTCCTGGAGGAAGAATTGTGCAATAAGTATAAATGTTAGTATACCACTTTTGACCTTTGCGCAAATTTATTTTGATGGTTAAAAACAGTTTTAATATGTTTAGTTACTAGGATGTAAAGTTGGTGAAGAGGGATGTCCCTAGGGGATTATGGTAATGAAGTACAGGCATAATGACAGTTAAGTATGATGCAGATAACTATTTTAGTGCTGCACTGCTTTATTCTTTAAAGAAACGGCTTAAAAATATTTTTACTATGGGGTTGGGGGATACAACATTCTTTTGTTTGTGCTTGTAGACTTCAGGCAAATGGATTAGTGGAGCGGGTAAAGCATAGTTACTCACCTGTAACAGGTGATCTCCGGGAACAGCAGGAATTTAGTCTTCACATATGGGTATCTTCGGTACCGACAGAGCCTGCGCAGGAACGCTCTGCAGCGTCCAATAGAAAAGCTTTTGGGAGCATCCCACAGCGCCTGCATGCTGCCTTCCCGCCTTTCCCAACTGTCCCTCTCCAGTTGAGTTTAAAGCTGAGACAAAAGAGAGAGGGAAAGAGAGAGATAGAGAGATACAACTCCTAGGGGAGGTGGGTGGGTTGTGAAGACTAAATTCCTGCTGTTCCCGGAGATCACCTGTTACAGGTGAGTAATTATGCTATCTCCAGGAACAAGCAGGAATGTAGTCTTCACATATGGGGACTCCCTAGCTGCAGATGCTAGGGAGAAACCCCAGAAGTTGTGTGCCCTTGTGAAAGGGCTCCACTTCCCCCCATGGATCTCTGGCATCCTATCAGGGATGGCAAGTAGTGTCACACCCCAGCCCCCGGCCACATGCCTAAAGGGCTAGGGTGGACATTATGTCCTTCATAAACAGGTTGAAAAACTATCTTCAGCACTGAGGCATGTTGGGAGTTGTAGTTCCCCTTCTAAAAGTATAGCCGTGACAAACCAGTATGAAGGTAAATGATATAGGTTTATTTCCCCAATGTCACAAGGTTCAACATAAAGCATCAGGATATTCTCTCCCGTTAGTATTTCCGAGGATATTTACAAAACTCAGGTTGCATGTGTTTCACAGTCATTACTTCTGTGCAGGCGTTTTAATCCAAAACATAGCAGATAAAACAAAACACAAGCTTCTTCATTCGGCTTAGTAAAAATGTTCTCTTTTATCTTTTCATTCCTTAGTAACACCAAACACAGGTGATAGGCAAAATTCCTTTGATTAAACAAGCTCTTACCTTCAAACAAGGTCAGACTTCTTTATTCTGTTGCTCAAAAAGCGCACATCCTGAAAGCTATTCCTCAGTTAAGGACTCCCTGCTTCTAGCCAAACATAATGTGCAATCCATGGGAAACTCAGGTAGCAAGGAATTCTGTTCGCTAGGATGTATCTGCATTTCTTCCTGCTCTGAAGAAACATCAACTTGCTCTGAGCTTTCCCCGTGTCTCCCAGGATACCCTTTCTCTGGGGATCTCTGTAATTCCCTCCAGCAGTGGTCTACCTGGTATGGAAGACAAGTATCTGGGGTTTGAGCTATTACTTTCTGGCTAGGCTCACAAACCTCTCTCCAGCTGCGGTTAAACAGTTCCTGGCCTCCTTGCTTAAGTTCCTCTCTGGTGTTAATCGATGGCTCCCTGTTCCAGGCTGGGTTCTTCTGCCTCCTAGCTTGAGCCTTGGGCACCCACCTCTGAACACGTTGAGACTGCCAGTCCGGCATAGACGTGGGAAGACTTTTATGCTCTCTCTGAGCTGTGCTTTCCTGGTACCTCTCCTGTCGGCTTCTCCTTGGAGCTCTCCACCTTGGGTCTGCTGGCCTCTTTGGAACTTTCTCTTATCCTGCAACGACAGCCACTCTAGCTGCCTTGCTTGGTGCTGCTTCGTCACCTTCTCCCTCTTCTCACCTTTCTCTCCTTCTAAGCAAGGCTTATAAAGCTGCTTCTCTGTCAGGGTCTCTCTCACTCCCCCCAGGTGTGTGTGATCATCCTCTAAATTTGTAACTACGTCAGGATAGCTTGGGTGTGGCAACCTAACTTCAGACTTTCTGTGCTTACTCCCTCTAGCTGCACTCTGCAGTGTGTGTATTGCAGACCTGTCACATTCTTTAAAGGTCCACCAAAGGAGCACTACATCACATCACTATAAGACACCCAGTACAGAACACGTGGTTGAGGTAGGAAGGATTCTTTTATTGATTGTTAATAGCCCAAATTGCCTGACACAGGCCATGTTTCGACTTTACTTCATCAGGGGCTTTTAGGCGTGCTACATCCATAAATAAACATAAAACACAAAACATCATCACAATTATAAATTAAAACTCAAAATTTTACCGAATAAATAATTAAAAAATTAAAAACTTAAAAAGCATACATTAAACCACTAAAAAACTTCAGGCTATATGCTCTCATATCTCATCATATTAACATTTAAAAACACATAAATTAATATGATCATGCTGGAAATATAAATCATAAAATTAAGGCTTATAAATACGTGAATATTAACAAATGACTCATAAATAAAATAAAGTAAATTGTAATAAAACTGACGATTCATGAAACGGTGTCTATAAATTTCATATATATACCTTAATCGTTTGACAAGTTCAACACAATAGCTGTATGTACTAAATGAAAGAAAAAGAGAAATGAATTATTTTCTCACACGGTCTAATTTCAAAACCCAGGAGCAAAAAGTATATGTGAACCATCCATGTTTGTAGATTTATTATACTGATGTTCTTAAACCTAACGTAGGAGCAGGAGTGAGTAAGAAAACTACGTCTCTCAATGTGGGCTTGCTTTTGCTTAGCCTCGGGCAATCGACCCCCCCTTGGATTTCCCCAAGTCCTTGACTAACTTGTCCAGGTCCTCTGCAAAGAGAAGTTTCCCCTTAAAGAGTAGCTTGCTGAGACGTGACTTGGAGGAACTATCCGCCGCCCAGTTTCGGAGCTACAGGTAGCGGCGGGCCGCTGCCACCACTGAGGCCATGCTTTTGCAGAGGCCCCTGATGAGATTGTAATGGGTGTCCACCAGATAGACCGGCCCCGACTCCAGATTGGCCGCCTCTCTAGACAGGTGCGGCTCCGACTCTCCCTGCTGAAGCCTTTGTGACCAGCAGAGGTAGGCCCTAGCCACCTATGCTCCGCATATGGAGGCCTGCAGCAAAAGAGCTTTGATATCAATAGCCAGCTTTAACAAGGTGTCCAACTTTCTATCCTGATCATCTTTGAGAGCCGCACTACCTTCTACCAGGATTGTAGTCTTTTTGGTAACCACCGACACAGCGGCGTCCACCTTAGGTGAACGAAGGAGTTTGCATTCTTGTTCCGGTAGCAAGTAAAGGCGCGTCATGGCACGCATCCCCATAAGGCTGGCCTCCGGCAGATTCCACGCCTCCTGGATCATCTGCCGGACCACTCTGTGCACCGAGAAAACTTTCTGCGATTTCCACACAGCCTGGAGCAGAGTATCCTCCAGTGTCTCATCCTCTGCGGGTAGGCTAGTGGGCATATTCAGGGCCTTTAAGGACGCCAAGATGAACGTTGGGAGCTCCTCCCTGTAGAACACCCGAACAAGCCGGAACTGATCCTCCTGCTCTGGAATCTCTCCTTCTTCCAACTCCTCCTGCAGGTCCAGCTCCGTGTCTAGGTCATCACCCTCCGGCCCCTCCAACAATGGTGACTTTTGCCACTCCTTTGGGCCTCTAGCCCTCTTAGCCGCAACAGTCACTGTCTCTTCTTCCTTTGCACCAGCTACCCTCTTAGCCTCATGTACTGCCGCTGAAGAGCCGCTTGCCAACCCCGCTGACGTAAGCAAAACACCTCGTGCAAGAGCAAGACAATCTCAGATGAAAATCTCCCTGTTGCTCCTAGGGTCTGAGGGGTGGAGGGTGCGGGCATAGCTGAGTGACTGCAGACCGGTTTGTACTAAGCAAGCGCAGGGCACCCTGCCTTCTGGACCTCCTGCATCAGGGAGGGACTCTCCTGCCTTGACTTGTCCTGCAGGTCCTGCTCCAGAGAATTAGCCTCTTGTGTGCAGCCTAAACAAACGCCTGCCTCCGAGACCACCCACCGGTGGGTCCTGCAAATCAGGCACTGCGGTCCGGCTGGTATGGTGGAAAAGGAGCAGGCTGTCCTGGACAGCCCCCTCCAAGTTGCCCCCAGGAGGACAAAGGATTCCTCGCAGTGCCCCCTATGGACCCAAGGGCTAAAAACTAGCCGGGCTCTCCCTTGTAAAAAAAAACTATTAAAAAAACCCAAAAGGAATTTGAGCTAAAGGAAGCCAGTCAATTAAACTTAAACAAACTTAAAGGAATTTAAATAAAGCTAAGCCAGACAAAAGAAAGAAAGAAAAATGCCCCAGGGGAAGGAAACTGCAAGGACACCAACCTAAACCCTGGCTGTAAGATGCTGATTTCCCCTGGATGCCAAAAAGAAACCCCCACAGGATGCAAAGGATGAGAGCATACGAGCCTGGAGAAGAGAAAGTGTGCTTGATTTTTCCACGCTGCTGCTGTTTCCCCCCATGTGGTAGAAGGCCTCACTCTGCCTCCGCGGTCCCCGGCACATCACAGGAACTTCAGTTGCCTTCTCCTCTCGCAGCTCTTACCTCAGGAAGCTGTTACCACGTGGCTGTCTTCTCCCTTGCGCTCAGCCTGCACTTTGGCTTCGGTGCTGAGGTGGAGGGTGATCCAGGGCTGCCAGTCTGAAACTCTTGCCCACGCAGTGGCTCCTCACCTGATGACGGGTTCGGGAGCCGCCAGAAGACTCAGGCTGTGGAAAGCCTCCTCAAAAATAACAACCCTCCCGGATGGGGAAGGGGAGGGGTATCCTCCACTCACCTGCTCTGCTGTGCTTTCTGCACCTTAGAGCCCTTTTCTGTGTCGTGTTTTTGTTTTTTTTTAACTAAATTTAACTCTCTTTAAATCAAAAAACCTGTGCCTCACAGGAAAAGAAAAACTTAAAAGAGCTAACTAAGACTATCCTATGCTCCTTAGTTGTTCCTTCAGGAAGTCCAGCACCTTGGCTCACCACCTCCTCTAGCTGCTTGGAGACCGAGCATACTGGGGCTGGTAAGCGATGTCAGCTGCATAAGTACACTGGTATCATCAAAAGATGACATGCTCAGTCTCCAAGCTGCAGGAGGAGGTACACTACCCAGAGGTACAGGACTGGACTGGACTGGAGGGACAATAAGGAACAGGCTCTTATCATGATAATAGTGTGGAGCTGAACCAATTTTCCCTCCTCCTATGGCTACCGAAAAGACCGCAGTCTAGTGGAGCCTCCCATGTCGCACTCAAGTGAGTCACCTTTGTTTCTCAAGGTGGTTGTTCAAAAGCCTTTAATTAATCTTTTCCTCTCAATTCTCAGATTTTCTTCAGAGAGGAGAAAATCCATCCACCATCCGCTGGAGACAAAGAAATGCTGAAGGAACCTCTGGTGGCTGAGGCAAATAGAGCAATAGGATTGATGTAATTGAAACCTGGGCTTTTCATTGGTTCTTTGTCTCTACCAATCTGCTGGTACAGGAATACAACCCACTTATCTGGACTGGTCTAGCAGGATGATTTGGAAAGAGGTTTATACATGGGATAGTGCCGTGGGCATAACAACAAATAAAAAAGGCATCTATTCTTCAGTTATATAAAGTTTCAAAATATGGTTCGTGATTTCTATATTCTTAAAGACATATAAACAGCCATATACTTGAGAGGGGTCACTGCCTTATATGGCAGTCTGACCCCACCCACATGGGGCCAGATACCACCATTTTACAAGCTGGCAGTGTGGAGGCATGTGGGCAACGCTCTCACACCATCATTTAAGATACTTGGCAGGAAGAGGGGGGGAAGGAGGGTCCCAAACCGCTGGGCCACCAGATTTTGCTTTGGTTGAGAAAGGGGGAAGAAAAATCGAGGCTGCTGGGCCACTGGGTCTTTTGTTTCTGTCGGGGGGGGGGGGGGCACGGCCCCCTGACAAGTGTGCTGATGGCATTAGGGGCTTTCCCCAATGCCTGAATCATCTGAGGTGATGCATCTGTTCCCGGCTGGATTTTTACGCCTGCCCAAAGCTGGCGTGAAGATCTAGCGTTAAAAACAGTGCAATAAACTTCACCAAGTTTCAGCTTAGTTTGTTTTTGTTTTTTTGTTTTTTTTATACATCAGGTGCAATTAATTATGCAGCAAGTTGCATATGATTTGCATGCCAAGTGTGCTGCAATTTAGCACGGTTGTTTTATGGTGTTTTTCCAGCGTTAGCTTCCTCCCTGAATAAAAGAGCAAGCCTTGTGCGAGAAAAGTGCCAGTAAACTATGCTAAGCTTGTCTGCATCAGCCCCTAAATTCTTAAAATATGACTGTAACAGTGAACAGAGTATAAACCCTTTAGCACCCCAGGGGGAAAAAAAATGTTCTTTTATGTTATAGTTAGTGTTTTTACCTGTCAGTAAGTACGCTGCCAACTTCCTGAAAGTGTATTGCTTTGCTCTTCCTTGGTTTATCTTTATCAATTGCGCCTTCATAGCTAGAATGCATAAAATGTGATTTGGAGATATTGAAAACACTGAATTATAATACACTTGTGCATGTCATCACAGGAATGAACACATATAATATGTCTTTATTGAACTATCAGCCTGTTTCAAATTTTTACTATCGAATGGCGGATCCATAAGCATGGTCACAGCTCACAATGTTTTAAGATAAAGAAGCAATGAATTAATGAGCATTGATTAAGTAATATTTAGCAAAAGTGATCCAATTCAGTACCAAAACCTTTCATGAAAAAAATAGAAATGACACTTACCTGGTAATTGTTGTTCCTTGAGGAACTCCAGTTTAGTCCGCCACCTGTGGGTTGTGTATGTCCTCCTGCAGCTTGGAGACTGGGCATGTCAAAGTCGTGACATCACTGGATGTAGCCTGCTGGTATCTCCCATCAGCCCCAGTGTATTATTAACAAAGCAGACTCAAAGTAGCAACAAATAAGTCACTATAATTTAACGCTAACAAACACATTAAGTGAACAAAACCACTAATCCCTCAACAAGAAGGACTGGGGTTTTTTTTGTTTGTTTGTTTTTCACATGCACGCTCACGTTGCTCTTATTCCTTTACTTTCCCTGATCCACCCCCTAAACCGAATCAAAGAGAAAGGAGGAAACCAGAAAACCGGTCCATACTCACTGTGATCCAGAGTCTGAAAGAATATCTCCATTCCTTGAAACTGATGCTCCTCCTCATCTGAAAAGAACCACTGAACTGATTATCCCTCGGGCAGGAATGAGGACTAAACTGGAGTTCCTCAAGGAACAACAATTACCAGGTAAATGTAATTTCTATTTCCTTATCATTCCTCCAGTTTAGTCCTCCACCTCTGGGATGTATCAGAGCAGTAACTATTGAGAGGGACTTTTCCACCCGGATCACAACACCGCCGACCCGAAACAGGCATCATTTGCTGCCATAACTTCCAAGCGGTAGTGTCTGCTGAAGGTATGAAGAGAAGACCAGGTGGCCGCTCTGCAAATCTCTACCGACGAGACCAAACCATGCTCCGCCCATGACATCGCCTGCGCTCTAGTAGAATGGGCCCGCAACCCTTCTGGCACCTGATGCCCTTGCAACATATATGCTGACGCAATAGCTTCCTGGACCCATCTACTACTACTACTACTACTACTACTACTTAGCACTTATATAGCGCGGAGCACGCAGCGCTGTACAGGTATGACATGCATATAGAAGATATACATATAATAGAGTCCCTGCCCATCAGAGTCATGCTCATCCGAGCTTACAATCTAGTACAACAGTACAAAGCGATAGTCAGTTCGGTGCTAAGCATAATATAGTCTGTGTAATTCGGTCATGGGAGATTGAAGGGAATCGGGTTAGGATAAGGGTGGAAGTCAGGATCTGAAGGCGACAGTGAAGAGGTGGGTTTTTAACCTGGATTTGAAGAGGGCCAGTGAGGGCGCCTGGCGTATAGACATAGGTAGGTTGTTCCAGGCGTAGGGTGCAGCGAGGTGAAAGGAGCGAAGGCGTGAGTTAGCTGTGTGAGTGAAAGGCCTAAATAGAAGCAGTTTGTTAGCGGAGCAAAGTTCTCGAGAGGGGATGTAGGGAGAGATAAGAGATGAGAGGTATTGAGGGGCCGCAGAGTGGATGCATTTATAGGTCAGTATGAGAAGTTGGAACTGCATGCGGAATTGGATGGGGAGCCAATGAAGTGACTTGAGAAGAGGAGTAATGTGGGCATGGTGAGACTGGTGGAATATTAGTCAAGCGGCATGATTTTGTATAGATTGAAGAGGAAAGAGATGATTCGCGGGGAGACCGGCAAGGAGCAGGTTGCAGTAATCTAGGCGAGAGAAAATTAAGGAGTAGATAAGCGTTTTGGTAGTGTGTTCAGAAAGGAAGGGGTGGATCTTGCCAATGTTGAAGAGGAAGAAGCGGCAGGTCTTAGCTACGAGCTGGATGCATGTGGAGAAAGAAAGAGAGGTGTCAAAGGTAACCCCCAGATTGTGGGCTGAGGGAACAGGAAGGATCGTAGATCCATCCACGGAGACTGAGAAAGAGGAAAGAGAAGGGGAGAAGTTGGGGGGAAAGATGAAGAGTTCAGTCTTGGCCATGTTCAGTTTCAAGCGGCGATGGGATATCCAGGCAGCGATGTCGGAAAGGCAGGCTGAGATCTTGGTCTGGATTGCTGGAGAGATATTAGGTGTAGAGAGGTAAATTTGGGAGTCGTCGGCCTAGAGATGGTACTGAAAGCCATGGGAGGAGATAACGTGCGCCAATGGATTGGGTATAAAAGGAGAAAAGGAGGGGGGCCTAAGACGGATCCCTGTGGAACACCAACATGAAGCAGGGTAGGGGAGGAGGAGCAGCCCCCAGAGCATACACTAAAGAAGCAATGGGAGAGGTAGGAGGAGAACCAGGATAGCACGGAGTCCCTGAAGCCAAGCAAGGAGAGGATGTTAAGGAGAAGATTGTGGTCAACAGTGTCAAAGGCCACGGAGAGGTCGAGAAGGATGAGGACAGAGTAGAGACCCTTAGATTTAGCCAGGAGCAAGTCGTTGGAGACTTTTGTAAGGGCAGTTTCAGTGGAGTGTAGGGCCGGAAGCCTGATTGTAGTGGGTCCAAGAGGTCATGGGAGGTGAGGAAGTCGAGGCAGCGGCGGTGGACTGCTCATTCTAGTAGTTTAGAAATGAAGGGAAAGAGGGAGATGGGTCGATAGTTAGAAGGGCAGGTGGGATTGAGTGAGGGTTTCTTGAGGAGAGGTGTGACAATTGCATGTTTGAAGTCGACTGGGACAGTTGCAGTGGAGAGTGAAAGGTTGAATCTCCAGGAACAAGCAGGAATAAGTCCTCACATATGGGTACGTCGGTTCCGACGGAGCCCGAGCGGGAAAGTTCCCCAGCTTCCCAGAAGGAAAGCTTTTGGGACCTCCCACTGCGCATGCGCGCTGCCTTCCCGCCTTCCTGACCAACTCTCCTCAGTTCTTCTTTTTCCGCGGAGCCAGCAGGTCGTGTTCCTGTCACCGCTGAAGAAGTTGTTATTTTAGTTTATTTCTTTGGCTGCGTGTCTGCCTTCCCCGATCCCAGACCGGTACCGCCGGTCTTTTTTCCTTTATTTTAAAAAAAAAAAAAAAAATCTCTTTTCTTTTCCTCACTTGGTGTGTTACTTCTGTGAGGCCTTTAGGCCTTCACTAATTCTCCCTCACGGAGAAACAAGCCTCTGGGTTTAAAAAATGCACCAAGTGCAGCGGTACTATTTCAGTCACAGACACCCATGAATGGTGTCTTAAATGCTTGGGGCCTGACCATTCCATTCCGGATTGCCCATCCTGTTCTTTGATGTCTAAACGTGGCTTACAGAACCGGGCAGCCAAGTTTCACATGCTGTTTTCTACAGATACTCCAGCATCGACATCTTCCAGGTCTTCCTCTCCTGATGGATCTCAGCTAACCAAACATTCCTCTGGCAGGTCCTCAAAGGGCAAATCTCCCTCTAAGTATCGAGATACCCCTGGGCTTGACCCTGAGAACCCTGCCCCAGCCAAACAACCCCGGCGGGAAGCTCCGGCTTCCAAAGCTCCTCCTATGGGGTTACAGGTTGACATCGATGGCACGGCCTCGACCGATCACCTGTTAGACTGTTCTGGGGTACCGGCTCAATCATCCGGTACCGACATCTAGACAGTCGTGGTGTCCATGGATCATACAGTTCAATCCATGCAGCAGGCCATTCTGGCTTTTATTAAGGCTGCAACGCCCTCGGTACCGCACCCTGCGGTACCGACTCCGGTTCCGGTACCCATGCCTTCCACATCGACCAGGATACCGATTCCGGTTCCTGGTTCCGGGGTTTTTCCCGATACCGATCCGGTTCCGGGTACCCCCGATGTCGATACCGGTCGATACGCTTATCGATCCCTGGAAGCAAACAGACGATACTTTGAGTCTTCTGATGATCCTGATTCATCAGATGACTCTGCTGAAGTATCCCTTACTCTACCTGAGGAGCCCTCTTCTCCAAAGAGGAGAATGTCTCCTACAGAGGATTTATCCTTTCAAGACTTCATCATTGAAGTAGCTAAAGGTCTTTCTATTTCTGTATCCTCTGAAAAAGAACCTAGAGCAAAAAAGTTAGACATTTTAGGATACTCTAAGGTTCCCAAAGAGGCAGTCACCCTGCCCATCCATGAAATTCTTCAAGTTCACATGATGGACTTATGGGAGACTCCTCTCACCCTATCTCCACATTCTCGTCGTCTGGACACCATGTATCGTGTCCCCAATTCTCCTGGGTTTCAAAAAACTCAGCTCCCGCACCACTCCATTGTGGTGCAGTCAGCTATGAAAAGGATCAAGAGTACTAAAAGACACTCTTCTACTCCCCCAGGAAGAGAATGTAGGACTCTGGATGCTTTTGGAAGGAAAATCTTCCAAGCAAGTATGCTTATTGCCAGAATCAACTCATACAGCCTCTATGGGCATGTTTCTGAAGGAAATTGCATTAAAAATACGCCATTTTCTCCCCTTTATCCCAGAGGATAGAAAGGAGGAGTTCCTTCTTCTGCTTAAGCATACTCAAGATATTTCAAAGTTCTCCAACAGAGCAGCCTTTGACTCCTTTGAAGGTGCTAGCAGAGCCTCAGGTTTTGCCATAGCGGCTCGCAGAATTGCTTGGCTCCAGGCCTCTAACCTTGAACCCTGGGTCCAGGATGGGTTGGGAAATTTGCCCTGTACAGGTGAGTATCTGTTTGGTAAAGAGTGGCAAATCAAAGCCACTCAAATGGATGCAGAAAATGCTGCTTTGGATAGACTTTCTAAGTCTACCTCTACCCCTGTCAAGAAGAAATCTTTCAAAAAGCCTTTCTACAAGAAGGCCAGATTTGCCACAAATACTGGCCAACAATCTTCTGCAGCTCGCTTTGCTCCTAAGCGTCAGCAGCCTAAACAGGCCAGGGCAAAACCTGCAGGGGCTGCTACAGCCCAACAGTCCCAACCCCCTCAGGGTTTTTGACTTAAAACTAGAGAACTTAACCTTCCTGGAATGGTGAGAGGTTCTGGATGTTTTAGAGCCAGAAAGGTTAACTCATTTTGCTCCCAGATGGGAGCAAATCACATCAGAGCAATGGACCCTCTCTATCATCAGAGAGGGCTACAAACTACATTTCTCCAACCTTCCTCCCCATACCATGGTGAGAAGTTTCAATTCTCCCCCATCTCTCCTAGACCTGTTGGGTCAAGAGGTGACCACTCTTCTCGCCCAAAAAGCAATAGAAGAGGTTCCTCTTCCTCAACAAGGGTCAGGTTTTTACTCCCCTTATTTTCTCATTCCCAAGAAAACAGGGGGGTACAGACCCATTTTGGATCTCAGAGAATTGAACACATTTCTATACAGGGAGAAATTCAAGATGCTTTCTCTAGGCACTCTCCTTCCATACCTACAGAGTCAGGACTGGCTTTGTTCTCTAGATCTCAAGGATGCGTACACACATATACTCATCCATCCATCCCACAGAAAATTCCTACGGTTTCTGTTCCAGGGAAAACATTTCCAATACAGAGTACTTCCCTTCGGTCTAGCCTCTGCTCCAAGAGTATTTACCAAATGCATGGCAATAGTAGCTGCATTCCTACGCACCCTGGGAATTTTTGTCTTCCCATACCTGGACGACTGGCTCATCCGAGCTCCGTCTCAGTCCGAGGCTCAGACTTCCCTGGATCGCACCAGGCGAATTCTACAGTATCTGGGACTTGTGATCAATCTGCCAAAGTCCCAACTCACCCCTACTCAATCCCTAGAATTCATAGGGGCCTGGTTGGATACCACCACCGCAAGGGCCTATCTACCTCAGGCCTGTTGCCAACGTCTAGTGCACTTAGCCTCTCAGACTCAGTCCAGAAGCCACTTGACTGCCAGAGAGATGCTACAACTATTAGGCCACATGGCCTCCACAGTGCATGTGGTGCCTTATGCTCGCCTACATATGAGAGCAGCTCAATGGACTTTATCCACCCAGTGGACTCAAGCATCAGGAGCTCTCTCAGACCAAATAGCAAACTCCAATCGTCTTTTTTGGTCTCTCCAATGGTGGATATCCACTCAAAATCTGTTGTTGGGGGCCCCCTTTCAACCATTGTTGCCCCAAGCAACCCTCACAACAGATGCCTCCCAAACAGGTTGGGGGGAATCATCTCCAAGATCTCTCCACTCAGGGCACTTGGTCTCCACAGGAGACCACCCTTCATATCAACCACTTGGAACTTCGAGCAATCTTTCTAGCTCTCAAAGTTTTTCATACCCTCCTCAGCAACATGACAGTCCTTATTCACACGGACAAACAAGTAGCCATGTTTTACATAAACAAACAAGGAGGGACTGGCTCTCTGTCGCTTTGCAACGAAGCTCTAAGATTATGGGCCTTCGCCAGAGAGCATCAAATCCATCTCCTGGCAGTATATCTTCCAGGAATCCAAAACTCTTGGGCAGACAGACTCAGTCGAGTTCTGCTTCCACACGAATGGTCCCTGCACATGGATCAGGTACTCAGAATCTTCCAGAAATGGGGAACCCCGGACATAGACCTCTTTGCAAGTCCGTGGAATGCCAAACTTCCCCGGTTCTGTTCCAGAATTCCCTGTCAGGGAGTTCAGACCAAGGATGCCTTCCTCCTGCATTGGGGTCAGGGTTTCCTGTATGCCTTTCCACCCATTACTTTGATTCCCAAGACTCTGTTCAAACTTCAAAGGGATCAAGGGTCCATGATCCTCATAGCTCCACGCTGGCCACGCCAAGTGTGGTACCCTCTACTTCTGCATCTCTCCCAAGCCCCCTCCCTGGACTTGGGAGTGGCTCCAGACCTTCTGTCTCAAGAGGAGGGGACTTTGTGGCACCCAAACCCCAAGTCCCTTCACCTCAGAGCTTGGTTACTGAAGGCCTAGACCTTCAACACTTCAATCTTTCGCAGCAAGTGAAGGATATCCTACATGCCTCTAGGAAACCTTCCACTAGGCGTTCTTACGCTTTTAAATGGAAAATATTTTCTATTTGGTGTGCTCAAAAGGGTCTTAACCCTCTGGCACTCCCATTGAATTCTCTTTTGGAATATCTCCTGCATCTCTCCAATGCAGGACTCAAAACGAATTCAGTAAGAGTCCATTTGAGTGCTATTGCGGCATCACTTAAGCCCATCAATGGACAACCTGTTTCCTCTCATCCTCTTATTGCAAGATTCATGAGAGGCTTAACTTTAACTAAACCTCCCATTCGACCTCCTCCGGTGGCATGGGACTTAAACTTGGTTCTTGGTCAGTTTATGAAGCCACCTTTTGAACCCTTAGCCACTACCTCCTTGAAATTTCTTTCCTGGAAGGTTATTTTCCTCATTGCAGTCACTTCAGCTCGCCGAATCAGTGAACTGCAGGCCTTAGTGGCTAATCCGCCTTATACAAGGTTCCAGCATGATAAGGTAGTCCTTAGGACAAATCCTCACTTTATGCCTAAAGTGGTCTCACCTTTTCATCTTAATCAAGAGGTTTATTTACCTGTCTTTTTTCCAGCTCCTCATGCATCCAATGCAGAGAGGAACCTGCATACTCTAGACTGTAAAAGAGCTCTTGCTTTTTACCTCCACAGGACACAGCAACATCGAAAGTCTTCTCAGCTTTTTGTTGCTTTTGATCCTTCTCATTTAGGACTTCCAGTCTCCAAAAGAACACTCTCCAATTGGATTGCTCAGTGTATCTCTTTTGCTTACCAGAGTAAGAACCTTTCTCTGGAAGGCCATGTCACCGCTCACAATGTGAGGGCCATGGCCACCTCTATGGCTCATCTAAACTCTGTGTCCATTGACCAAATCTGTCGAGCAGCCACCTGGGCCTCGGTTCATACCTTTACAGCCCATTACCGTTTGGACAAGGACTCCCGCCGGGATGCCTTGTTTGGTCAGGCTGTCCTCAGACACCTGTTCCATTCTTGAACAACTCCAGCCCACTTTCCCTGAATGGATGCCTGAGATCCATAGGAAGATGAAGAACCTTTCAGGGTCTCATACCCTTTAGGGGATCTCCCGGGCATCTCAGCTAGGGAGTCCCCATATGTGAGGACTTATTCCTGCTTGTTCCTGGAGATAGCACAGTTACTTACCTGTAACAGGTGATCTCTGGGAACAGCAGGAATTAGTCCTCACAACCCACCCACCTCCCCTAGGAGTTGTATCTCTCTCTCTCTTCCTTTCCTCTCTCTATTGTCTCAGCTATAAACTCGAACTGAGGAGAGTTGGTCAGGAAGGCGGGAAGGCAGCGCGCATGCGCAGTGGGAGGTCCCAAAAGCTTTCCTTCTGGGAAGCTGGGGAGCTTTCCCGCTCGGGCTCCGTCGGAACCAACGTACCCATATGTGAGGACTAATTCCTGCTGTTCCCAGAGATCACCTGTTACAGGTAAGTAACTGTGCTGAATAAGAGATGGATGGAACAATGGTGGGGGAGATGGGATGTAGGAGATGGGTGGGGATAGGGTCAGAGGAACAGGTGGTGGGTTTGCAGGAGGAGAGAGAGGAGTGCGGTTTCCTCTTCGGAGATTGTAGGGAAAGAGGAGAGGGTAGCAGAAGAAGCATGGATGGGGGAGGAGAATTGGGGAGGGGGGAGGTAGATGAGGGATTGGGGAATTGGAGGGGGATCTTGTGGTTTTTGTCGTGGAAGTAGTCGGCTAGGGTTTGGGCAGAGAGGGAGGGGGGGACCGGGAGTGGGGGCATCTTGAGGAGAGAATTGAGGGTATTAAAGAGGCGGCGAGGATCAGAGGCGAGGGAAATAGATGCTTTGGCTGCCGCTTCCCCTTTATGTGGGCCGCCAAACAGCACAAACAGTCGTTCTGATTTACGAAAGCCCTCCGAGACCTTTAAATATTGTCGCAACACACTTTTTATATCCAAGCGACGAAGGGTACTGTCCAGATCTCTCTGCTCTACAGTGTCCAGTACTGGCAGGGATACTGCTTGGTTCAAGTGAAACGGAGAAACTACCTTGGGTAAAAAGGACAGAACCGGACGCAATACCACCTTTTCCTTAGAGAATGACAAGAATGGTTCCCGAAAGGATAACGTTTGTAGCTCCGAGACCCGTCGTGCTGAACAAATGGCTACCAAAAACACTGTTTTTAACGTTAGGTCCTTAACTGTAGCCTGATGTAAGGGTTCAAATGGTGCCCTGGTCAAGGCTCCTAATACCAGGTTGAGGTCCCAAGGTGGCACTAAGCCTCTATGAGCGGGCCGCAGCCTAGATACCGCTTTAAGGAAATGCACCACGTCGCTGTGAGACCCCAGGGCCACCCCTTGAACCTTACCGCGATAGCACGCTAACGCTGCGAGCTGCGCTCGTAATGAGCTGGACATCAACCCCTTCTCAAATCCATCTTGCAGAAAACTCAGTACTACAGGCACTGAAACCGTCGCTGCCCGAACCTGTCGGCGCAAACACCAGTCCTCAAAGATACGCCATATACGGACAAAAGCCAGAGATGTGGGCTTCTTCCTGGCCTGTAGCAGTGTCCCAATGACTGCCCCGGAGTAGCCTTTCTTCCTTAACCTCGCCCTTTGAATGGCCAAAACGTAAGCGAGAACCGATCCACCTGAGGCATTCGAAGCGGGCCCTGCAGTAGCAGGTCATTCCGCATAGGCAACCTCCACGGCTTTCCTTCGAGCAGTCGCACCAGGTCGGCATACCATGGTCACCTCGGCCAATCCGGGGCCACTAATAGAACCCTTCCCCGATGAGCCTCTATGCGTTGAACTACTCGACCTATGAGCGCCCACGGCGGAAACACATAGAGGAGACCCGACTGACCACGGTTGAATCAGGGCATCTATCCCCTCTGACATCCTTTTTCGACGCCTGCTGTAAAAGCGACTTGTCTTTGCCGACTGAAAGGTTGCTATGAGGTCCATAATCGGTGGACCCCATCTGCGGACTATTTGTGCAAACACCTCCAGATGAAGCTCCCATTCGCCAGCATCTACCCGGACCCTGCTGAGAAAGTCCGCCACTACGTTGTCCCATCCTGCAATGTGCACTGCCAATATTGCTAGCAGCCGGGGTTCTACCCAAACAAACAATTCTCCTGCTTCCTCTTCCATGGCCACACTCCCCGTTTGCCGGTTGATGTAAGCCACCGTCGCAGAATTGTCCAAAAGCACCCGAACTGCTCGGTCCTTTACCGCGGTCTCAAAACACCTGAAGCGCTAGAGCCACTGCTCTCAGCTCGAGACAGCTGATTGACCATTGGCTCTCCTGCTCTGACCAAGCGCCTTGCACGTAAAGAGCCCCACATTGAGCTTCCCATCCTGTTAGACTTGTGTCTGTCACTACTGAGAGCCACTGAGGCTGTTCCAAGGGTAGTCCCACTTCCAGATGCTTCGGGACCAGCCATCATTGCAGGGACTTCCTGATGTGGAATGAACAAGGAAGGTGCTTGTTCATCGAATTGTTCTGGTGAGACCATCGGTGCAGTAGAGCCCTTTGCAATGGCCGCATGTGACCACCTCCTGGGTTGCCACCAACGTACCCAGCAGCCGCAGGTAGTTCCAGGCCGATGGCGCTGGGAAACTTGATTACGAGCTGACGAACAACTCAAGCTCGCCGCTCCGGCAAAAACAGTGTCCCCTTCTGGGTGTCGAATCGTACTCCTAGGTATTCGAGATCCTGCATCAGCACCAAGTGACTCTTGACCGGATTGACCACCCAGCCGAGCTCCTGTAGGAATTGCACTACCTTGTGTGTAACCTGCCGACTCTCGACCTCGGACTTCGCTCGAATCAACAAGTCGTCTAGATAAGGGTGTACCAAGACGCCCTTCTTCCGCAACCGCTGCCGCCACCACCACCATGACCTTGATAAAGGTGCGCGGAGCCGTCACCAGGCCGAAAGGCAATGCTTGAAACTGGTAATGCCCCCAAGGGAAGGCAAACCTCTGAAACTTTTGATGAGCTGCTCTGATGGGAATATGCAGATACGCCTCCGTGAGATCGAGAGACGTCAAGAACTCCCCTTTGCGAACCACCACAATGATGGACCGTAAGGTTTCCATCCAGAAATGCGGCACTCGAAGACAGCGATTTACCCTCTTGAGATCGAGAATAGGCTGAAGTGCCCCGTCCTTCTTTGGCACCACGAAATAGAGTACCGGCCTATGCCGTAGTCCCCTTGTGGAAATGGAGTTACTGCACCCTAATGCAAAAGCCGATCCAGAGTTTGACGAATTGCTAGGGTTTTCTGTCGCCCCTTGCAGGGCAAAAGCATGAACGAATCTAGGACTGGACATGCCAATTTCAGGGCATATCCTTCTTGAATTATCTCCAGCACCCATTGGTCAGATGTTATTTGGGTCCAGGCAGAAACAAACTCCCGAAGCCGCCCCCTATCGGAGGACTTCCTGCCTGGACCTGCCTCGCTTCATTGCTGCTTTCGATTTGCCCCTACGGAGTTCGCCACACCCCTGCTGGCTCCACGAAATCCACAAAACCCCTGGGCCCTCGAAGTGTACCTTCCTCTCTGGTAGCCTCCTAAATGAGAAGAACGAAATCTCCGAAAATCCCTGGACTGGCCCCTCAGAGCTGGACCAGATTTCCCTCGTTTAGGCTTGTCCTCCAGAAGCCTACCTCCTTTGGACTCCCCCAAGTCTTTCACCAACTTGTCTAAATCTTCTCCAAACAACAGCTTGCCTTTGAACGGGAATTTACTGAGGCGCGACTTAGACGAGCCATCGGCTACCCAATTTTGTAGCCACAGAGACCGCTGCGCGGCGACCAATGAAGCCATACTATTTGCCAGCGCCCTGATCAAATCATAGTGAACATCCGCCAGGTACGCTGACCCCGACTCAAGGCATGTTACCTCCATCAAACTGTCCTGGTCCAACTGGACAGCCCGTCTTAAATGTTGAGACCACCACAAGCATGCTCTTGCCACCCAGGCCCCGCAAATAGAAGCTTGTAAAGACAACGCATTTGCCTCAAAAGATTGTTTCAACAAACCATCCACCTTCCTGTCTTGCGCATCCTTCAGTGCCGCGCTACCTTCCACAGGGATAGCTGTCTTTTTCGTAACCGCCGACACCGCTGCATCTATGCAAGGGGAATGGAACTTCTCTTTATCCTTGTCCACTAAGGGGTAAAGTCTGTTCATTATTCTGGTCCCCCGAAGGCCTATCTCAGGCTGATCCCATTCCTCTTGAATTATTCGATCGACCACTCTGTGATCAGGGATCACCACCTGAGATTGTCTTACCGCCTGAATAAGCGGATCTTCGACATCCTCTGCCGGCTGAGCCGTAGCGAGGTTAAGCGTTTGTAGGGATTCCATAATGAGAGGCACTTGTTCATCCTTACGAAAGATTCGTATAAATTTTCACCTGGTCCTCCAGCTCTGGTATTTATCCTTCTTCCAGCTCTTCCCTACCGGACTCCTCAAACTCAGTTTCGTCCGGCTCCTGCCACTCCAAATCAGAAGTTGCAGGCTCAGAAGGTCGAGCCCTTTTTGCGGGTCTAGGCAAACCATTGTGGCCCTCCTCCAGCTGGGACTGTGGCTGTGCCGAAGCGATCGGTAATGGCTCCAGCACCTTCCCCTGCTGTCGTAAATAGAAGGCCTGATGCATGACAAGGATGAAGTCCGGGCAAAAATCTCTGAGACGACCCCGTTGGCATCACCGGTGGCACGCTGGCGGGCCCCCGAGGCGTCCGGGCATGGGACCGATGGAACCCTTAGTAATTGTTCTCCTTCACCCCTGACAGTGCCCCAAGGGAATCCTGGGCCTCTTTGCACTCCATTTGCTATTCCATGCTTATTGAAACTAGCGCGCAGCTCCGGCAGATGTCGGTGTCTGTGACAGTACCTCTGCGAGTTCCGCAGACAACACAGTGATGGCAAGAGGACATGAGCTCTGACCCCCAGCAGATTACCTGACAGATTCAAAACAAAAGAAATTGCTACTGCTGCTTTCTATTAATTTTTTTTTTTTAATTTATACTCTGAAACTTAACTGAGCCCTATAGTACTGCCACCCGAAATAGCCAGGCCCGGCGCCCTGGAGGGTGTCCAGAATCAGAGCTGTGCTGCGTGGCATTCAGCGCAACGCGGGCTGTCTGATGGAGAGTGCCATGTGGCCACATGGGCCCTAGGAAATAAAATGGCTGCGATCCTCACTCGTTTCCTTTTTGGCGCCAAAACCTGCCTTGCGAACGCTGACAGCTCCGACGCCCCGCTGCTCGATTCCGCGGCTCTTCTGTGCTCCCCTTAAGAACGAGCCTACCTTCTGAGGAGAGCCCTTCTAGCCGCGACGTCGCCCAGCCGTGCTGTGAGCGACGTTCGCAGCGAGGGCTGGTTCACTGACGGACACCGCACTCCCCGCTGTGCCGTTCTGCGGCACTGCAGCAGATCAGAAGGGAAGGAATCGGGTCCACGGTCAACAGAGCTCTCCCCCTGGACCGTCCAGGGAGAGAGATCTGCTTCGGCCTCTGCACTGCCAAGTACTGAAGAGAACAAGAGAGAAAGAAGCTCTTTTTTTTTTTCTTAAAGTGATAGCGCCCCCAGGGAAACCAAATCAAATAAGGTCAAGGGAACAAAAAGAATATGAAGGGGAATTTAGAGATATCCAAAACTAACTACACTGCTCCTTATCTGTTCCTCTAGTGAGCCCCGCACCTAGGCTCACTACGTCCTCCTGCTGCATGGAGACTGGACACACTGGGGCTGATGGGAGATACCAGCAGGCTACATCCAGTGATGTCACGACTTTGACATACCCAGTGTCCAAGCTGCAGGAGGACATACACAACCCAGAGGTGGAGGACTAAACCGGAGGAATGATAAGGAACAGTGATTTCACTCCGAAATGCTACACAGTATTCACAAAAAATGCAGTCACAAATAATGGGTCCAGTTTTCTAATAGCAAAAATCTTTACAAAATATGATTTGACAAATTTTGTGCAAGGCTATAATGTATAGCATCTGATTGTAGGTATTTCTTAAATATTATAGAGGTTTAAATAAAGTCCATTTGTAAAATACAACAATAACACAAGCCAGTATTGAGTATTCACAGTAGATATTTGTGCGTACTATTGTAATTTTTTGATTCGATTTTCTGAAGTTTTTTGGGGGAAAATTTGTAAACTGCTGTAAGAGACTGCCATTCCATTGAGGCAACCATCAAATTAATGAAATAAATATTGGTGCTGATGTGGTTTTGAGTTTTAGAAAATGAAATAGACTATGCAGGAAAATAGAGTGCTTAGTCATCCATTACAAACTGATGGAGTCCTGCATGAAGCAGTATTATTTTAGGGAAATTTTGTCCCCCAGAAATTGAAATTTTCTTTATCTAATGGTATTTGAGGATTTCATGAGATGTGCTCAGGTAGAATGGAGGGACCCAATATTCAAAGGTATTTACATGGTTTGCAGACCTGCAAACCATGTAAATGCTACACAGCGGGATATTCAACGATACTAACACAGTGGGTGCTGCCGCTGTTAATCACTGGTTAACATCAGGATGTGCCAGGGCATTCTAAGGTAGCACTCATCGCTAATTCGGCAGCAGCAATATTGAGCTGCTGCTGCCCAGTTAGTGACATATGATGAAAGCCAGGCACAGTAAACACTGGCCTAACGTTTGCCGCAGAAGCTAACTGGGCAGCAGCTGAATATCGTTCATGCCCTGTTAGCTTCATGTCAATCCGAGTAATTCAGATATTAATGCCGATGGCTGGATATGGGCCCAGCATTGAATATCTGGATTTAAAGTTTAGTGGTGACAGCTAGTTACGTTAGATTGACTAATCGATGCCGCTGAATATTGGACCCAAGGTATTTAAAATCTTCTGCATCAGTAGTTATCAAATATGCCTATGGTATGCAAACAGTTTCCATGAATATCCAACTAGGAATTATTGAGGACAGGTCTGGGAACCACTTTCCTATGAAACTTTGGAGCATGTTTACTAGTGCGTGGTTTGCTGTGCACTAAGCACACTGTGCTAACAGCACATGGCCCCACACTAGCCGGTTAGCACTTGATTGAGCAGAGGTTAGACAGGTTAAGTGATAACATGGACATAGATGGCACTTCACGGTTAGAGTGGGCATTCTGGGTGTGCACTAACTGTACCTGTTCCTGTTAGTGCAGGTACACTTAAAGCCATTTTAATGGGTAGCATTAAGTAGGGGGCATATACAAATGGGCAAAAAAAAATCCTACGTAATTGTGACTGAAGGCTCATGGTGCCCCAGCCCAACATACCTCATAGGAGCAAGAAAAAACTGTCAGATCCCCAAAGACTCCGTAATTAAAAATTAAAAGCCACTGGGCAAACATGTGATAGAATATGCTTTTAACCTTTAAGTAAATGAAAGCAGGCCCATACCTAGCCCTGTGCGAGCAGTGCGGCCGCACAGGACAAAGGCTTAAGGGGCGCATTTTAGCTGCCTGCCACCACCACTTTTTCTTCTCTCAGTGGCGTCAGGCAACGGAAGACAGATAAAATGCGCCTCTTAAGCCTTCTCGCCGGCATGCTAAGCAGATCTGCTTAGCCTGCTGGCGACTTGCACATCGGGCGCGCCTCTTCTCTCCCGCTGCGGCGGGGGGGGGGGCGCGCACCAGATGTGCAAGTCACACAGGGCGCGATTTACACTCGGTACAGCCCTGAATGAAAGCATAAATATTTTTGGATAAATATTGCAGCACAGAGATGCTGCCCTTTTTATGCCCCTATTATATCAATGTTTCTGAAATATACTTAGCACACTCTTGCTGTATTTGCTTATAATCACTCACTTAGCCTTGCTTTTCTTGAAAGATGGAATTTAGATTGAACAAATTACATTTCCACTAATAACTGAGCAGTGCGTTCATTTTCACCTTTCTCAATATGAATAAAATGTGATCATTTAATGTAAACATATTTTTGCTGAGAAACGATCATTAGCAAAAAATAAAATAAAATAAAAAGGAATTCTTCTTCCCAGGCCAGGTCCAAGGGAACCTGACACCCTAGGTGAACTCAACCTGCATCCCCCACCCCAGATGTCCAGCATCTCTTCTTCCCTGCTCTCTTTCCCCAGGTATCCGGCATCTCCCCATCTCTACCCTCCTCCAGGTGTCCAGCATCTCCCCATCCCTACTCCTCGCCTATGCAGTGTCCAGCACCACTTCCTCCTGCTGCCAGAACTTCTCCTTTAATTTAATCCTACTGTCGGATGAGTCTTCAAAAAAAGAAATTCAGCACAACAGCAGGCCTTGCAGCAACTGCGCACACTCCAGGCATCCCACTGGCCTCTCTGATGCTTCCTGTTGGAGGGGATGGGGCATAGCTGGTCTAGAGTGCACATGGGTGTTGCAAGGCCCACCACAGCACTGACTTTCCTTTTTTGAAGAAGCCTTAGGCTGGTGGCAGTGATGGTGATAGGGTGTTATGGCGCAAGGCAGATTGTGCCGATGGAAGTAGAGGAAAACACACAGGGCAGTTTTAAAAACAGCAGTGCAGAGCACATGGCTAGGGGTTGTCAGGGGCAACTAAGCAAAACAAGAGCACAGGCTGTAGAGAAACGCCCAGAGATACCATTACGTCATAGCTCATCAGCAAAGCAGAGACAGCTGCAGAGAGTTGAGCTAACTCAAGTCTCAAGGAATGACGCAGATAAAAAAAGGTCAGTCTTGAGCAGAGCAGAGTCACGTGCAGAGAAACGTACAGGGATACGAGCAGATTCACGTACGGGCACACGTGGAGAAGGAAGTAAACACAGAGACGCAAGCCAGGAGTCAGTCTCAGTCTCTGAGGCGGAGAGAGGAGGAGACATTGAGAGGACTCAAGGGAAAGGAAAGTACAGCGCTCAGAAAAACCAGGAGCCATACCTGGAAGGTTCAGACGTGGAATCATTCTGCACCTCAGAGGGGTTTATCCAAGAGGAGTTCACGAAGGTTAGTGCTGGGAAGTTAGGCTGCACTAAGCCAAGGTCCGGGTGGGGCCAGAGGGAGACTCCAGGATATAAACCACGAGGAGCAGGGAGAAGAGATAACCACAATAGCAGGAACCTGGGGAGCCAGAATACTTGTCCAAGAGATAATTCCCATGCTTTAGAAAGACGTCCTGTGAAAGGAAGAGAGGGGAAGAAAAGTTTCCACTTCCCGTTTACACACCAGCCAGGCAGAGCTCAGCCTGAAAGCCAAAGTACCTGGACTAGAGGAGCACTGAGTTTTACCCCCAGTGGTCAGGAAGTGTGTAGCCCACTAAGGAAAGATTCCATAGTGTGTGGTAAAGAACCTTTCTGCAGTGATAGGGGGGAGTGGTGCTCTGACCCAGCCGAGAGGAGAGAAACAAACACTAATCCACAATACAGCCCTGCAAGTTATAATTATCAAGAAGCAGCTGAAGATATGGATTGTGACTTTGGTGATGATAATTCTGATATGTGCAAAATGGACTGTACGCTTGTTTTCTCTGATAACATAACCTCTTTTTGTTAGGGGCCTAAGAAAGCCTGCTGGAGTGAAATCTGTGGGAGAGCACAGATTTCACAGTTAAAAGTGTGTGATTGAAAACCTGTTTTTCCCTCTTTTTGTTCAGTTAAAGCTGACAATAAGCATTTTTGTTCCCATTTGTAGTCCCTCACTTGTGTTATACCAGCTGTATGGTTTATTTGCTTTTTGATATTTGTTGCAAGAATTCTCCCAGGACGGGAAATAAAACCTCTTTAAGCATAGCTACTCGACCACAACTACCTCCTTATTTCGATTAGCTATTGGGACCCAAAATCCCTGAGGGCAACATCAAGTCCTTGCTGTTAGAAGAGGAGCAGCACCGAAGCCCCTGGCTCCCGCCTTGGAGGCAAGCAAGGTGTTTGACAAGTGGCAACGTTGTTTGGATTTTTGCGCAAGACTCAAAAGGGACAAGCACAAAAAGGACTACAGTATGCTGGAAGGGAAGCAGTCATCCGGAAGGAGAGAGAACCGCCAAGAAGTTTTCTGCTACTAGGAGTGGAACCCGGAGACACCTTTCTCACAGGCTGACCCCTGCATGGAGGCTAAGGTAAAAAGTACCTGGTCAGACGTGGGGAGGATACAGTGAGAAAGGGGGGTGCTGGTAGGCAGAGAGAGGGCAGTGGAAAAAAAAAAAAAGAAGTGTGGTGGTGTCGCACTTGGTTTTTGTTTTGTTTCTATCTCTCTAGGTATACCAAGGCAGAAGGATGGAGCCATTGGATGTAGCGGGATGGATGAAGACGCAATGGGATAAGCAAGTCGAGCTTATCCATTTCCTGCAGCAGCAGACAGAAAGGACCATACAGGAGCAGCAGCGGCCATTATTAGAGACATTGGACGCACTTTTAAAGAAGCCCCGGGATGTCACGGAGGACGTCCCCATGGCTCTCCAAGTCGCTGGTCTAAGGTCGTATGGTGCCTTTACATTAGGACAGCTACAACCACAGGACAATGTGGACGATTACTTGGACGCATTTGAAAGGATAGCTACTACCTTGAAATGGCCAGAGGAGCAGTGGGCCACCCGCTTTGCCCTATCGCTCACAGGAGAGGCTCTTTCAGCGTACAAGGCTATGCCTGCAGAATTAGCTTCCAATTATAGTGAAGTAAAGAAAGCGGTAAAAGATAGATTGGGCTTACCCCACTTCACTATCAGTATATGTTTAGAGAGGCGGTAATAAGGCCTCAAGAAACTCCCAAAGCTCTAGCCCAGAGGCTAAAAAGTATAGCAAAGAAATGGTTGTTAGCTGAGGGAAGTTCAGTGGAAACAGTGATTGACAAAATTGTATTAGAACAATTTATGGAGGCTGTTCCAAAAGGGCTTAAGACTTTTCTGACCCTCCAGCACTGCCAGTCCTCAGAGGATGCAGCCTCTCTAGCCGAGCGATATTTCGCGGCTGAGAGGACGGACACCCCAGGCCAAGGTAGTTGGTTGGCAGCTGGGAGGAGGAAAAGTAGCAGTAAAGGAAAATATGTGTTTGATAGGATGTATAAACCTGCCAAGTTGAATGTGAATGTCTCTGAAGAGAATGTCTGTTCTGTACCCAAAGGTAAATGTTTTCGGTGTGGAAAAACTGGGCACTATCAGAGATCCTGCACAGAACGCATAGTCCTGGTAACAGGGACAGAGGAAACAGAGCAGGACGAATTCCTGGTTCCAGCACAAGTGGAAGGTATTCACACACTGGCTCTACTTGACTCGGGGGCTGACCAGAGCATGATTTCAAAAAGGCTCTGGGAAGCCATTGAGGGGCACCGCCAGTCGCCCCCGAGTCAAGCAGAGGGACAAGTTCGGGTCAGGTGCGTGCACGGTGCAGCCTCACATTATCCATTACACAGTGTAAAGATAAATGCCTTAGGAACACAGCAGAATATATCGGTAGCTATAGTTCCAAAACTGCCAAGGGAGGTTGTCCTGGGGAGGGACTGGCCACCATTTAGTCAAAAAATGGATGGAAAGCTTAATAAGCCTAGCCTAAAGCCTACCCAATACCAGGTAGGGGTACAGGAGGGGGAAATAGAAGCTTTGGCCGCCAAACTCCCGAGTCCCCTGTTTGGCAAACCACAGAAGAATAGGACAGGACCACAGGTTCCCAAGAAGGGGGCGCCCTTAGGGAAGGCAAAGTTCGTCCTACAGTTCTGCAAAGTGTCCAACTTGGCCAAAAGCCCACAAAGAGCCACCCCAGGAACGGCTGGCTATGATTTATTCAGTGCGGAGGAAGCCATAGTAGGAAAAGGAGGGAAGGCCTTAATTGATACAGGCATCCAGGTGAGAATCCCAGAGGGTTGCTATGGCCGTATTGCTCCGAGGTCAGGTCTTGCGGTAAAATTTTTCTTAGATATAGGGGCTGGGGTAATAGACCCCGACTATAGGGGATGTATTAAGGTCCTGGTCTTTCATTTTAGTAAGACCGACTTTAAAATCCATGTAGGCGATCGTATAGCGCAATTAATCTGCGAGCGTGTGGGTTTCCCCATAATAGAAGAAGTGTCTTCCTTACCGTCCACCATAAGGGGGGAACAGGGATTTGGGTCCACGGGCCAGGGTGAAGTCAAGATTATGACGGCCCTAGCAGAAGAGCCTAAAGAAGAAGACCTGGGTCCTCAAATTGCAGATTTGAGGGACAAGCCCAGACCTAGGGTAGGTGAAGGGCTTTCTATACCCCAGCAGCAAGAACTGGCCCAAGTCCTGGATAGGTTCTCGGACGTTTTAACTACGACACCAGGGGAAACTAACGTAGTAGCCCACGAAATTATAACCACACCGGGGCGAATAATTCGGCAACGCCCCTATCGCATGCCTGAGGCAAAAGAGAGAAATAGTCAAACAGGTAAAAGAGATGGTGAAGCTTGGTGTCATATAGGAGTCACGCAGCCCCTGGTCGAGTCCAGTGGTGCTGGTGCCCAAACCAGACGGATCCATTCGATTCTGTATCGACTTTCACCGGGTGAATGAAGTGTCACAGTTTGACGCTTACCCGATGCCCCGGATAGACGATTTGCTGGATCGTTTGGGGCAGGCGAGATACCTGACCACCCTTGACCTCACCAAGGGATATTGGCAGGTACCCTTAACGAAGGAGTCCAAGCCAAAAACGGCGTTTAGCACGCCTATAGGCCTCTTTCAATTTTGCCGCATGCCATTTGGCTTACACGGCGCCGCTACCACATGCCAGCGATTGGTGGACCAGGTCCTAAGGCCCCACCACGAGTACACGCTGGCCTATATCGATGACGTGATTATTTACAGCACAACCTGGACCCAACACCTTGCAAGAATAGAGGCCATACTCAGGGCACTTCGCAAGGCGGGACTAACACTAAATCCGGCCAAGTGTCTGTTCGCCACGGAAGAGGCCAAGTACTTGGGACACATGGTTGGGAGGGGGGTAGTAAGGCCCCTGGCCTGTAAACTAGAGAGCGTCCGAAACTTCCCACGTCCGGGCACGAAAAAGCAAGTCCGAAGCTTTCTGGGTTTGATAGGATACTATCGTCGGTTTATACCTCACTTTGCTGAGGAGAGTATTCTATTCACTGAAATGTTACGGAAAAACGCCCCTACCACGATAAAGTGGTCCCCAGAGGCTGAAGAAGCTTTCACTAACCTAAAGGAAAAACTCTGTAGGGCACCCGTGTTAAGGGGGATAGATTTCAACCTACCCTTCATTGTCCAGACAGACGCGTCCGAAACAGGGTTGGGGGCGGTAATGGCTCAGAATTTTGATGGGGTAGAGCACCCTGTAACATATTTGAGCCGAAAGCTCAATAAGGCAGAGAAAAATTACTCTACAATAGAAAAGGAGTGCCTGGCGATTAAATGGGCAGTGGAGCACTGCGCTTTTATTTAACTGGCCAGCAATTCCTTTTGATCACAGACCACGCCCCTCTGACCTGGTTACATCAGATGAGGAACAGCAACCCTCGTCTGACCCGGTGGCACCTAGCGCTCCAACCTTTTAGCTTCGTAGTACAGCATAGGGCGGGGCGGCTGCATGGAAATGCTGATGCATTGTCACGGATTCCGGGCTGTCAGGTAAAAACTGCAGCCCGTAATATTTTAAGGGGGGGGGAATCTGTCATGGCGCAAGGCAGATTGTGCCGATGGAAGTAGAGGAAAACACACAGGGCAGTTTTAAAAACAGCAGTGCAGAGCACATGGCTAGGGGTTGTCAGGGGCAACTAAGCAAAACAAGAGCACAGGCTGTAGAGAAACGCCCAGAGATACCATTACGTCATAGCTCATCAGCAAAGCAGAGACAGCTGCAGAGAGTTGAGCTAACTCAAGTCTCAAGGAATGACGCAGATAAAAAAAGGTCAGTCTTGAGCAGAGCAGAGTCACATGCAGAGAAACGTACAAGGATACGAGCAGATTCACGTACAGGCACACGTGGAGAAGGAAGGAAACACAGAGACGCAAGCCAGGAGTCAGTCTCAGTCTCTGAGGCGGAGAGAGAAGGAGACATTGAGAGGACTCAAGGGAAAGGAAAGTACAGCGCTCAGAAAAACCAAGAGCCATACCTGGAAGGTTCAGACGTGGAATCATTCTGCACCTCAGAGGGGTTTATCCAAGAGGAGTTCACGAAGGTTAGTGCTGGGAAGTTAGGCTGCACTAAGCCAAGGTCCGGGTGGGGCCAGAGGGAGACTCCAGGATATAAACCACGAGGAGCAGGGAGAAGAGATAACCACAATAGCAGGAACCTGGGGAGCCAGAATACTTGTCCAAGAGATAATTCCCATGCTTTAGAAAGACGTCCTGTGAAAGGAAGAGAGGGGAAGAAAAATTTCCACTTCCCGTTTACACACCAGCCAAGCAGAGCTCAGCCTGAAAGCCAAAGTACCTGGACTAGAGGAGCACTGAGTTTTACCCCCAGTGGTCAGGAAGTGTGTAGCCCACTAAGGAAAGATTCCATAGTGTGTGGTAAAGAACCTTTCTGCAGTGATAGGGGGGAGTGGTGCTCTGACCCAGCCGAGAGGAGAGAAACAAACAATACAGCCCTGCAAGTTATAATTATCAAGAAGCACCTGAAGATATGGATTGTGACTTTGGTGATGATAATTCTGATATGTGCAAAATGGACTGTATGCTTGTTTTCTCTGATAGCATAACCTCTTTTTGTTAGGGGCCTAAGAAAGCCTGCTGGAGTGAAATCTGTGGGAGAGCACAGATTTCACAGTTAAAAGTGTGTGATTGAAAACCTGTTTTTCCCTCTTTTTGTTCAGTTAAAGCTGACAATAAGCATTTTTGTTCCCATTTGTAGTCCCTCACTTGTGTTATACAAGCTGTATGGTTTATTTGCTTTTTGATATTTGTTGCAAGAATTCTCCCGGGACGGGAAATAAAACCTCTTTAAGCATAGCTACTCGACCACAACTACCTCCTTATTTCGATTAGCTATTGGGACCCAAAATCCCTGAGGGCAACATCAAGTCCTTGCTGTTAGAAGAGGAGCAGCACCGAAGCCCCAGGCTCCCGCCTTGGAGGCAAGCAAGGTGTTTGACAAGGGACAGAGGAAAGCGGTGGGTGATGCTGCCATTTAAAGTAAAGTATCGCTGTCATACTTTGCTGCCACCCCAGGTAGACTTCTTATCCACCTAGTGGTAGGACAAGGCATCCACCCAGGGCAGCAGAATTTAGGGGGTGCAAGCGAAGCACGACAGCTGTACTTTAAAATGGCAGCGTCGTTATTGGTTGCTTATTTTTCCTAAATGTTTACTTTGTATAAAAAAAAAATATATGGCAGTGTCACCCACCTCTTTCCCCCTGCCCCTCTCAATGTCGCTGCCACCCCTTCGCACCATCCTGCTGCTAGCCAGAGGCTTTTTCAATAAAAGAAACTCAGCGCAGACAAATAAGATACTTTACACTTCTATCTAACAGAACCAGCCACTAAACAGGAAAAATTAAATAGTAATCTGAAAGGAAAAGCAGGAAATGTGTTTCTGATAGTGATTAGAACTTCAGATATTTACCTATGAAACTCAAGTGTCTTAGAGTCTTCCTTCCAGTACCAGTGCCCCGTTGTTGGCTTTGTAAGCTACAAAAAATAAGTTAGAATTCTTTTAATTAATAGTAAAGTAGGGATGTTTTTACTCAAAACCAATGACACATGTTATTACTAGACAGAAAGATGTGTCCTTCATATTACCAGTGGTCTAAATGATCAACAGAAGTCACGATCAAACCAAGCATTATGATGATGCAGAAAGGAACATATAGAGGCCAATTTACTCACCAATATTAGGAATTATCACGTTAGCAGTTTGCGCAGGCTCCTGCTAATGTGGTACCTTGCTATAACTTCTACGTTAAATAGCTAATACGTATAGGAGGAGGCATGGAACGAGTACGGATTGCACCTCAAAATTAACACGAAAGTAGTTACCATGCGTTAGCTGTTAATATGGCAGATAACATGGCATGGTTGATAACGCAATGCAATTAGCTACACCTCTGAGGCATCTGCCATTCAGTTAATGTGCGATAAAGAACTTTATTCCAAATCACTTACAATAGCTAAAAGCCTTTTCTCAGGATAATGTCTCCAAACGTGTTGATTTTGCAAATACCATAACAAGAGTGAACCTCATCTGTAGGGTATGTTGGAGATGAAGCCAATCCAGTGATGTACTGAGGGGGTGAAGGGGAGGCTATGACCGCCAGGTGCTGGTGAGAAGGGGACACTGGAGGAGTATCCAGCGCTTGTCCTCAGCTGCAGCGGTGTCTCTTATCAGCTGCCGGTGCTATTTTGTGAACAACAAAGAAGTGGCAGCCAAAAAGAAAAAATGTAGTACAGGGCCTTTGAGCCCTTGTACATACTCACGGTTTGCTGTGCCGCACCTCCTCCGATACACAAAGTCTGCATTGGAGGTAGGGCCGGTGCAAGGATATGAAGCAGCTTTGGTGAGCTTTCAATCTTGCTGCCTCACATACTTCCATCCCTATCCCCATTGCTACCCCTCTCTGGGACCTGCAGCAACAATAGAAGTGCTTACCCGAAATCTCTAGTGGTCCGTTGTTCTTCTTGCTCTCTGTGACCTGCCACTTCTGCGCCCTTGACGACACTGCTGATGCTGCGGGTCCAGGAGAGGGACAGTGGGTGCCCTGGGAATATCTGAGCTTTAGAAGACCATTTGGTTTAACTACTGGGCCCTGATTGAAAGGGTTGGGAAATGACTAAACGTTAATACACACAGGAGCTGAAAGGCTCCGCGCACCACACAGCATTTTTCTTTTACCTCTCTGGCTAAGGCAGCAGCTAGAGGAAGGTAACCTTGGGACAATGCTGGGCTAGTAGGGTGAAGGGAACCAAGTAGAAATGCTGGACCGAAGGAAGTGACGTCACCCCGAGGAATGGCGGTGTGAACGAAGAGCTCTCCTTACCCCCCAATGCAATAAGGTGCGTTTCCCGTAGTTTTTTGGCAGAAAATATGGAGAAAGAGAAGGGTGTGCGGCAGGGGAAGCTACCGAATAAATGGCAAGCAGAAAGAAAGTGGATATGAAAGACTTTACCTTTTCCAAAGCGACGATGCAATGAAGGGAGTCTAAGATGGCGTCAGGAAAGCTGGTGAGGAATCGCGCGCTCGTTGAAAATCCAGGGAGAGAAAGTGAACCGGAGATGGAGGAGAGAGCAGTGAGAGATGGAGAAATCAAAAACTTAATGGTGAAACTCAAGATGGAGATACAGAACCTGAGGGGAGATTTTGGCACTCTGGCAGCAGACCTCCGAGCGAAAATGCATGAAGTAGATAGATGCATTGAATCCGTGGAGGAACAAGTAGTTGGGCATTAATCCATGATTGAGGAACATAAGGCAAAAATCAAGGAGCTAGAAGCTAATCAATAGGCCCTAATAGAAAAAGTGGAGGACTTGGAGAACAAACATAGGAGATGCAATTTAAGGATTAGAGGGGTCCCGGAGGAGGCCGCTTCGCAGGACTCTGCAGCAGTAATACAACACCTCATGCAGCAATTATGTGCCGAAGGCGATTGACCCAAGATGTCTCTAGACAGAGTGCAAAGAGCACTAGGCCCCCAACGGGGAAATCAAGCAAGGGATATTGTTGTGTGTTTTCATCACTATATTAGAAAAGGAACAGTTCTTGATGTTCAGTTCTCTACTGGAAAGACTACAGAAAATTGGACTACACGAGCCCACCCTGAAATGGTTTCACTCGTACCTGTCCGACAGACAGATACAGGTCAAGGTAGGACACAACACCTCCCGACCCGTAAAAGTCACTCAAGGAGTACCACAAGGATCGACCCTATCAGCACTATTATTCAACCTCTACATCCAGCCAATATGCGATGTCATGAAAGAACACAACATACAAGATACAATCTACGCGGATGACATCATGATATACACGCCTATCTCAGTCGACAACCCGGACTACTCCAAAATAACAAACTGCCTCATACAAATGATAAGCTGGTTTCAAAATAACAACCTCTCAAACTACAACAAGACAGAGGCCATGATCATCACGCGAAATTCGGACTTCGACCCACCACCCAACATCAAGATAAAAGACACATCCATACCCATAAAAACAGAGGTAAAGTACCTCGGAGTGACCTTGGACAAGGAGCTGAACCTCCACTCACACATAAGCAAAACAACCAAAAGCGCATACAACAGAATGAGACTCATCAGAAGACTTATGCCCCTCCTCGCCACAGAGCACTTTCGCACAGTCAGCCAGGCTCTAATAATACCAATACTAGACTTCTGCAACCCAATCTACCTTGGGCTACCAAAGCAGACACTCAGACCACTACAGCTAGCACAGAATACAGCCGCCCGCATAATATCTGGTACTCCAAGACAAGAGCACATCACACCAATACTGAAAGACCTGCACTGGCTCCCAATCAGCGCACGCATCAAATACAAAAACAATCATAAACATATTCAAGATCAAACAATTCTCCTCAGCCATAAGCCTACACACACTCATTCAACCAGACACAAGCACACGGCCAAGGAGAAGAGGCACATCCAACCGATAAACACCCCAATAGACTTCATCGAGACCCGCAAGGACACCGCAGAACGATCACTCTCACTGGCTGCTCCATCAATTTGGAACACCCTCCCATTTGAAATGAGACAACCACAGACCTCAAGGACTTCCGTAAACAACTGAAAACAACTCTAATCATGGAACACTATGGACATACCACTTGATCTACTAACCAAGCCAGAACTACGGACCCTCCCCCCCAACCTTGTATATAAAACTGTATAATAGCTCACAATGTACAATAGCACACAATGTACAATAGCGCAATTTAAATCAAAAGCTCACCACCAAAAACACTCAACACGCATCACTGCATGAAAACACCTGTTCACTTTTTGATTGCTTGCTGTGAGACCGCCTTGATTGAAGGAGAAGGTGGTATAGAAATACTGTTAAATAAATAAATAAATAAATAAAAGCCCAGAAAGTGGACAATCTACATTGGAATAATCATAAAGTGGAGATTTATGAAGAAGATTTATCGCTTGTCACGTTGAGAAGGAGAGAGCTAAGAGATATCACGGCAAAACTGAGTGAGAAGGGAGTCCGGTATAGATGGCAATTTCCCTTTTCATTGGCTATAACTAAAGAGGGACTCATGACCAGATGCCACACAAGGGTAGAGGCAATAATGGTGCTAAAGGAGCTGGGAATAGCAGGAGAGATGGTGTTTCCAATGGAGAGCAGTGCAAAGTGAATTTGTGGCAGAGAGTGGACACTGGGAAGCAGCTCCAAAGGCAAAGAAACAACCCTGGGGACAGATGAACTCTAGATATTATAGATGGAGGAAGGCGCTGTGATCTCGAGGGTGGATGGAGTTTTGAATGATGTAAGTCATGGAGATATGAGTGAAAAGGGGGAAGGGGTGTATGAGAGAATGTGGGGGAAGTGCAATATGGGAGAGAGGATAAGAGGGATGGGCATAGGGTAATAAGTATCTGAATAATTACAGAAAAAAAAAAGAGGAAAAAAGAAGGGAAAAGATAGATAGCATGGAAACTGGGGGGGGGGGGGGGGGGAGGTGGGTGGAATAGAAAGGAGGGATAAGAACATAAGAACATAAGATCATAAGATATGCCATACTGGGTCAGACCAAGGTCCATCAAGCCCAGTATTCTGTTTCCAACAGTGGCCAATCTAGGTCATACGTACCTAGCAGTTTCCCCAAGGGACACAGGTTCCACAATGCTGGTAGTGGTTCAAGCATTGATATCCTGGGTCCCTTCTTAATAATGGTTTATGGACCTTTCCTCCAGGAACTTGTCCAAACCTTTTTTAAACCCAGCTACACTAACAGCCTTTACTACATCCTCCGGTAACAAATTCCAGAGTTTGATTACACGTTGAGTGAAAAAATATTTTCTTTTATTAGTCTTAAATAGTTTACCCTGTAGCTTCAATGCATGTCCCCTAGTCTTTCTATATTCTGATAAGGTAAACAATCGATCTACGTTTACCCGTTCCACTCCGTTCATTAATTTATAGACTTCTATCATATCTCCCCTCAGCCGTCTCTTTTCCAGGTTAAAGAGCCCCAACCTTTTTAGCCTTTCTTCATAGGAGTAGCCTTCCATCCCCTTTACCATTTTGGTGGCTCTTCTCTGAACCTTTTCTAAAATCGCTATATCCTTTTTAAGATACGGCGACCAGAATTGCACACAATATTCAAGGTGTGGTCTCACCATGGAACGATATAGAGGCATTATAATATATTTGGTTTTATTTTCCATTCCTTTCCTTATCATACCTAGCATTCTATTTGCTCTCTTGGCCGCCGCTGCACACTGGGCCGAGGGTTTTAACATGGTATCCACAAGGACGCCTAAATCTTTTTCCTGGGTGGTGGTTCCTAATGTGGAACCTTGCATCGTGTAACCATAGTTTGGGTTGTTCTTCCCTAGGTGCATAACCTTGCACTTCTCCACATTAAATTTCATCTGCCATTTTGATGCCCAGTCTTCCAATTTATCAAGATCCTCTTGCAATTTTCCACAATCCTCCTGGGTTTTAACAACTTTAAATAGTTTTGTGTCATCAGCAAATTTGATAACCTCACTCGTTATTCCACTTTCCAGGTCATTTATGAATATGTCAAAAAGCAGCGGACCCAGCACAGATCCCTGGGGTACACCACTATTCACCTTTCTCCATTGGGAAAATTGGCCATTTAGCCCTACCCTCTGCTTTCTATCTTTTAACCAGTTCCTGATCCACAGTAGTACACTGCCTCCTATCCCATGACTCTTTAGTTTTGCCAAAAGTCTCTCATGAGGGACCTTGTCAAAGGCTTTCTGAAAGTCCAGATACACAATATCAACCGACTCACCTTTGTCCACCTGTTTATTCACTCCTTCAAAAAAACATAACAGATTAGTAAGACAAGATCTTCCTTGTCTAAAGCCATGTTGGCTGTCTCCCATTAGGTCATGACTATCTACATGCTGAGTAATTTTATTCTTTATGATGGTTTCTACCAGTTTTCCCGGTACTGATGTCAGGCTCACCGGTCTGTAGTTTCCCAGATCACCCCTCGAACCCTTTTTAAAAATTGGTGTTACATTGGCGATCCTCCAATCCTCAGGTATTAGAGATGATTTTAATGATAGTTCACAGATTACTGATAGCAGGTCTGCAATCTCAAATTTCAGTTCTTTCAACACCCTTGGATGTATACCATCCGGCCCAGGTGATTTGCTACTCTTCAGTTTATCTAATAGTTGTAAGACATCTTCCCAATGTATCGATATTTCCTTCAATTCTCCCACACCTTTAAATACCACTTCAGTCGTGGGTAACATCCCTACATCTTCCTCAGTAAAGACCGAAGCAAAGAATTCACGTCACTTGCTCAAGAGAGTGGAGCTGCCGGGTGGTTAAAGGCAGCAAGGACACTTGGGTTAGGGGGAGGGGGGATGGGCCTGTGGGAGATAAAATGGAGGGAGGGGGCAGAGTATAGGTCAATTATGATGGGGTTAAGGATGGGTACAATAAATGCAAGGGAGCCTAATATACCAAGGAAGCACCAGTTATTATTTAAAGAGCTACACGGAATGCAAATTGAAATAGCATGTATACAAGAGACACATTTCAAACCCAGAGACTATAGGTTGCTGCAGGGAAATGCTTTCACCGCTATTACTGTGCTTCTAAAAGGGGAGGGAACAGGTCTGGAGGGACGGCTATAATCTTGAGGGATTCAGTGCTGTTTCAGGAATTGGGAACCTTGAGTGATAAGGAGGGAAGATACATAAGTGTGAATGGGCTCCTGCAAGGACAGGGGATTACATTACTTAGTGTTTATGCTCCCAATGTTGGTCAAAGGGAGTTTTTGAGCTGTTAGGGAAGGAGCTTTCTGGGTTTTTAGAAGGAGCAGTAGTGGTCATAGGGGATTTTAATACTGTACTGGTGCCACATTTGGATGCCACGGGAGGGCAGAGATCATGGGAACGAAGGGCCAGGAAGCATTTAAAAGAGGTGATGCACATGTGGTAAATGGCAGACGGATGGAGGAAGATGTTCCCAAGAAGCAGAGTTTTCTTGTGTTATTCTGCCCCATATGACACTTACTCCCATATAAATCTGATACTAGTTCAGTGGGCTCTAATCTCAGAGATTGTGAGGATAGATTATGAGCCTATCACTTGGTATGGCATGGGTGGAATTAAAGAGCTGGGGAGAGCAGAGAGGAGTGAAATACTGGTGTATGAATGAAGGACCAAAGGATAGTGGCAGCAATAGGACGAGAAGTATAAGAAGTTTTCCAGCATAATGAAGGAGGGGGGGGGGAATTGGGCTACAAGTTGTTTGGGATGCATTTAAAGCGTATTTATGGGGGCAATTCATAAAATGGGGGTCAAAAAAGAAAAGAGAAAACCAGGAGTTAATGGATGAAGCTTTGAGCACATTGAAGAGATTAGAGAGGAGGCTAGGAGAAGGGAAGGAAGGGAAGCCATTGAGTCAGTGGCATTTCACCTTCAATGTTTTTATGAACATGGGGACAAGCCAGGGAGGCTATTGGCTCGCGGTCTCAAAAAGCAGCAAGTGCAGTTGGTGGTGGTAAAGATAAAAAAGGGTAAGGGAGGATGGGCGTACAGCGGAGAAGAAGTCAGAAGGGAATTTCAGAATTTTTATTAAAAATTATATAGTAGGGAGAGGGAGCCCAATTTAGAGGAGGTGGGGAAATATTTGGATGGAGCAGGGTTGCCACATCAGACTAAAGAAGAGCAAAAGACATAATCAAAAATTGGATCAGAGGAGGTGGACAAAGCAATCTCGGCTCTAGCGAATAGTAAGGCCCAGGCCTAAATGGTCTTATGGCACAAGTTTACAAAAGCTTTAAGGCGCAACTAATCCCATGTTTAGTGCAGGTATTTAATGAAGGAAGTGCTGGAAGAGAGTTACCCGACTTCCTGTGGCAGGTGGGAATTAGCGTTTTGTTAGCCAGGAAAAGATAATCAAAATGTGAGTCATACCGGCCTATTTCACTTATTAATTTAGATGCCAAGATTTTTGCAAGAATACTAGCGAAGAGACTGGGGAGGTATCTGCCTAAGCTAGTAGACCCTGATCACACTGGATTCATACAAGGGAGGCTAGCGGCAAAGAACACAAAAAGTGTAGTCGGTTTGTGTAGATACATCTGCCAGGAGCAAATACCAGCAACAGTGATGGCTATCGACGCTGAAAAAGCATTCAATAGGGTAGATTGGGAGCTTTTATGAGCCACCTTACGTAAAGTAGGCATAGGGGAAAAATCTTTGGGATGGGTGAAAGCGCTGTATGCTAAGTCCAAGGCAGCGGTAAAGGTTAATGGCAGTTACTGTCCCTTTTTTTACATTGCAGAGGGGAACAAGGCAGGGGTGCCCCCTGTCGCCCTTGCATTTTGCCCTCCCGATGGAATCTCTGGCGGTGAGAATTTGTGCCAAGAACAAAATAGAGGGTATAAATATTAGGGGCCAAGAATATAAGATTGCATTATTTGCAGACAATATCCTTCTAACTTTAACGGAGCCATAGCAATCGCTAGGTGAAGTAAAGAAATAGCGGGAGGAATTCCACAGGGTGTCAGGGTTTAAGATAAATATGGATACAACGGAAATCTTAAATCTGACCCTCACAGAGAAGGAACAACAAGAGATAGAGAAAAGGTTTCCATACAGATGGACAAAGGGACCAAGGAGCACTGGTGGAAGGAGGACAACCAGTGGGACACTGTGATACCTGGGTACAAACTATATCGTAATGATAGAGCTGATCAAATTGGTGGAGGGGTTGCGCTCTATGTTAGAGAGGGCATTGACTCAGAAACGATTAAAGTTTTGCAGGAAACAAAATCTGCTGTAGAATCTATATGGATTGAAATTCCATATAAAAGGGGGAAGGCAATGGCAGTGGGGGTGTACTATTGAGCACCTGGCCAGAATGACCAAATGGATGATGAAATGCTCAAAGAAATCAAGGAAGCTAACAAAAGTTACAGCGCAGTAATAATAATGGGTGATTTCAATTACCCCGGTATCGACTGGGTCAGTGTCACGTCAGGACATGCTAGGGAGATAAAGTTCCTAGATGAAATAAATGACTGCTTCTTGGAGCAGCTGGTTCATGAACCGACCAGAGGGGAAGCCATATTAGACCTAGTCCTTAGTGGAACACCAGATCTAGTGCAAGAGATGAGGGTGTTGGGGCCACTTGGCAATGGTGATCATAGCATGATCGCCTTTGATTTAATTAGTGGAGGAGGGATAGTAAGGAAATCCACAGTACTACCTTTTAACTTTCGAAAGGGAGACTATGATAAAATGAGGAAAACAGTTAAGAAAAAACTAAAAGGAGCAGTTGCAAAGGTTAAAGACGTACATCAAGCTTGGGTGTTGTTGAAAAATACTATCTTGGAAGCCCAGACCAGCTGTATTCCACACTCTAAGAAAAGTGGAAGGAAGTCCAAAAAACTGCCAGCATGGTTTAAAGGTGAGGTCAGAGAGGCTGTTGTTGCCAAAAAAGCATCTTTCAGGAAATGGAAAAAAGAGCCAAACGACGAAACCTGGAAACAGCACAAGCACTGGCAAGTCAAATGCAAGGCATTGATAAGGCAGGCAAAGAGAGAATTTAAGAAGAAGCTTGCTGCGGAAGCAAAAACGTGAAATAAAGACCCTTTCAAGTACATTCGTAGCAAAAAACCTGTGAGAGAGTCAGTTGGTCCATTAGATGATAAAGGGGTTAAAGGAGCACTAAGAGGCGACAAGGCGATAGTGGAGAGACTGAATGAATTCTTTGCTTCGGTCTTTACTGAGGAAGATGTAGGGATGTTACCCATGACTGAAGTGGTATTTAAAGGTGCGGAAGAATTGAAGGAAATATCGATACATCGGGAAGATGTCTTACAACTATTAGATAAACTGAAGAGTAGCAAATCACCTGGGCCGGATGGTATACATCCAAGGGTGTTGAAAGAACTGAAATATGAGATTGCAGACCTGCTATCAGTAATCTGTGAACTATCATTAAAATCATCTCTAATACCTGAAGATTGGAGGATCGCCAATGTAACACCAATTTTTTAAAAGGGTTCCAGGGGTGATCTGGGAAACTACAGACCAGTGAGCCCGACGTCAGTACCGGGAAAAATGGTAGAAACCATCATAAAGAATAAAATTACTCAGGATGTAGATAGTCACAACCTAATGGGAGACAGCCAACATGGCTTTAGACAAGGAAGATCTTGTCTTACTAATCTGTTATGTTTTTTTGAAGGAGTGAATAAACAGGTGGACAAAGGTGAGTCAGTTGATATTGTGTATCTGGACTTTCAGAAAGCCTCTGACAAGGTCCCTCATCAGAGACTTTTGGCAAAACTAAAGAGTCATGGGATAGGAGGCAGTGTACTACTGTGGATCAGGAACTGGTTAAAAGATAGAAAGCAGAGGGTAGGGCTAAATGGCCAATTTTCCCAATGGAGAAAGGTGAATAGTGGTGTACCCCAGGGATCTGTGCTGGATCCGCTGCTTTTTGACATATTCATAAATGACCTGGAAAGTGGAATAACGAGTGAGGTTATCAAATTTGCAGATGACACAAAACTATTTAAAGTTGTTAAAACCCAAGAGGATTGTGAAAAATTGCAAGAGGATCTTGATAAATTGGAAGACTGGGCATCAAAATGGCAGATGAAATTTAATGTGGAGAAGTGCAAGGTTATGCACCTAGGGAAGAACAACCCAAACTATGGTTACACGATGCAAGGTTCCACATTAGGAACCACCACCCAGGAAAAATATTTAGGCGTCATTGTGGATACCATGTTAAAACCCTCGGCCCAGTGTGCAGCGGCGGCCAAGAGAGCAAATAGAATGCTAGGTATGATAAGGAAAGGAATGGAAAATAAACAAAAGATATTATAATGCCTCTATATCGTTCCATGGTGAGACCGCACCTTGAATTTTGTGTGCAATTCTGGTCGCCGTATCTTAAAAAGGATATAGCGATTTTAGAAAAGGTTCAGAGAAGAGCCACCAAAAGGTTAAAGGGGATGGAAGGATACTCCTATGAAGAAAGGCTAAAAAGGTTAGGGCTCTTTAACCTGGAAAAGAGACGGCTGAGGGGAGATATGATAGAAGTCTATAAATTAATGAACGGAGTGGAACGGGTAAACGTAGATCGATTGTTTACGTTATCAGAATATAGAAAGACTAGGGGACATGCAATGAAGCTACAGGGTAAACTATTTAAGACTAATAAAAGAAAATATTTTTTCACTCAACGTGCAATCAAACTCTGGAATTTGTTACCGGAGGATGTAGTAAAGGCTGTTAGTGTAGCTGGGTTTAAAAAAGGTTTGGACAAGTTCCTGGAGGAAAGGTCCATAAACCATTATTAAGAAGTGACCGAAGATATCAATGCTTGACCCAGTACAAGCATTGTGGAACTTGTGTCTCTTGGGGAAACTGCCAGGTACATAGGACCTAGATTGGCCACTGTTGGAAACAGAATACTGGGCCTGATGGACCTTGGTCTGACCCAGTATGGCATATCTTATGTTCTTATGTACCAGTAAGATACCTGGGGATTCAATTAACTGGAGAGATGTCCCAATTATATAGGATAAACTATTTACCATTATGGAAAAAGATATTAGAAGATTTGAATAGTTGGAAAAATTATCCAATATCGTGGTTGGGTTAGATATAAACTATTAAAATGGTGGCGCTATCTAGAGTGCTATATTTTTTTCAAACTCTACCAGTTAGGGTCCCAAAAAAAGCGTTGGAGCAAATGCAAAGGAGGATATTCTACTACATTTGGAATCATAAACTCTCAAGGGTGGCAAGATGTATAATATATAGGCCCCATGGAGAAGGGGACTGGGAGTCCGAAATTTATATTGGTATTATGTGGCAGCTCAACTCTCTAATACATTATAGTGGCAAGAAGAAGTCCAACAAAAATGGATCCACATTTTGCAAATGGAGGGAGAAGGCGGCCCCTTACGCTTTAGACCATGGATGGGGAAAAGTCAGGCAAATAAAGAGGGGTCTATTCTTACACATATTGAGCAAATATGGAAAACACCTAAGCTTGGGGGGGGGAGGGAAATTGTACAGGAATAAATCTTTGCTTTATATAAGGCATAATGTTTGGTTTCCTCCAGGGATGGTGGATCCCCTCTTTAAAAGATGGGAGGGTAAGGGTCTGCACATAGTCTATCAACTGTGCACCAAAGGAGGTGTAAGGTCATTTGAGGATATTCAAGAGAAATTTGGAGTACCCCGATAGGGGAATTTTATGGGTATATACAAGTCCGCCACTGGTTGGGAGGGAAGGAATGGAGGCAGGCTATGGAAGAGGACTTAATGGAGTTTGAACAATGGGGATGGCTTACACCAAGTAAAAAAAAAAAAGCTGGTCAAATATTTAATCGAATGCTGCAGGAGGGGATGACAGAGGAGAAGATGATCTTTCAACGTCAGTGAGAGGAAGACTTGGGGGTTACTATGGATTATGAGTGCTGGCAGGAGATATATGAGAGGATGACGGAAGGGATCGTGGCAGTCCAGCACAAAGAAAATAAATTATAAAATGCTCTACAGGTGGCACCTTACTCCAGTCAAACTCTATAGAATGGGATGTAACATACAAAAGCAATGCTGGAGAGGTTGCCTGGTTAATAGAGACTTTGGCCATATGCGGTAGGGGTACCAAACAGTGCGCCAATATTGGGAGGAAGTAAAATAAATTATTAAACATATTTTAGGGGAGAGTGTGGAATGGGGGAAGAAAAATGTGTTGCTTGGGATCAGAGGGAAAGGATGGGAGGGAGAAAGGGGCTTGCTGATACGATTTTGTGTGATTGCTAAAAAATGGAAGAGTACAGGGCCACTGTCGATTGAAGCATGGAAAATTGGCATGCGTGAGATATATTCTCTAGAGCAGCTGACTATATTGAATTGTGACTAGTGGAAGACATTTGAGAAGATTTGGCAGCCATTTATGACCTGGGCACAGTTACGGAAAAGAAAGGCGGCCCTAAGGATATAAGGGGAGCCAAAACAAATATTAACAAACAAAATAGACAATATAGGCCCCGAGTGAGTGAGTTGGAAGTTGGTAACTCTGCTTCCTTGATATATTGCTATATATATTATATAGCAGGCACGGGTGGGGGGGGGGAAGAGAGGGGTAAATTGTTTAAATGTTTAAGGGTTGATTAATTGTTTTGTTGGGTGTATAAGTTCTAATAAGAATAAGAAAAATCAATAAAAAACTGAAATAAAATGAAAAAAAGAGAAATGCTGGACCTGGTAGGGCAGTGGTAAGGAAGTGCGGGTGAGATGCTAGATCTGAGGAGGTGGGAAGGGAGGAGAGGAGATGATGCTAGACTTGGGGACTACAAAAGGAAGCAAAAGAGATGCTTGACCTGAAGGCTGAGAAGGAAAACCAGGGGAAGATTCCGAATGTGGGGCGGTGAGAAAGGAAATGACGGAGGATGCTGGACCTGGGGAGGTGGTAAGGAAAGCAAAGGGGAGATTCTGGACATATTAAGAACAAAAGCAGGAGGGAGATGCTAGACCTGGGGGCTGGGAAAGGAAACAAAGAGAGATGCTGAACCTGAAGGGTGATAAAGAAAACTACTACTACTATAGTGCCACTGAAAATCCAAGGATAGGGCTGGCTAGAGTCACTTTTCTGGATAACAAGTGCTTTGGAATAATGACCTGATTTTACTTTAAATTGTTAATGGGATTATGTCATCTATGGGAAATGCGCATCTCTGATGTCTTTGTATTGTGCTTAGGTCAAGAAGAAATGCATTTCTGTTTCTATTTCTCTAGCGTTGTGCTGCATGCACAGTCTGGTTTACTGGGGTTTCCAGTTTAGCTTTTGTCTGCATATTTCTTTCTAATCTGTATTTGGCGAGGGTCTGCGTAGGAAACTGTAGCAGTCCTGCTTGTTCTGTTTTTACCAGTAGATGTATTGATATTCTAAATCCTGTCATAATATTTGCAATGCTGCTTTTTCATAGGTAGAGCTGGTGCTGTTTGAGTCCTGGCACTGCTGTTACAGCATGACAGGTTCTCGCTTTATAGGGTTTTATTTTACTTAATAAAGTACTTGGCAAACAGCACTGAAGAAAAGTTGTGTAGCCATTAGTGAAGTGACACCAAAAGTATAATTAGAGCTTACCTGCTAATTAGCATTCCTGGAGGAACTCCAGTCCAGTCCTGGAATTCTGAGTTGTGCACCTCTTCCAGCAGCTTCGAGAATGAGCACTATATTATATATATATATATATACACATATACATACACACACACACACACACTCTTCTGGCACCTCGCACTAACTCCAGTAACCTATTTACAAAGCAGACTCTTAAAAGCAACAAATAAGAAGTTAAACAAAGCTAACTCCAAAAACCTATGGTTTCCCTCCCTGCCCAGAGGAACTTCCCACTCCCCTCGCATGCTGAGGCCGCCTACCTGCGAGTCTTCCAGCTACAGCGCCCAGAAAGAAGAGGGAAAAAACAGAATGCACGGCAGACAGGCCAGTCGACCCACTCCTGCCTCAGACAACCCGCCAAACCCCCAACCAAAGGGGTGCCCAGATTCCCCCCCCCTTGTGGCCAGTCCTCCCAGTTGGGATTGCTAGACTGAAGCCTTCCATAATAACCCTGGGGGAGGGGTCCAGGACTAGATTGGAGTTTCTCCAGGAACGCTAATTAGCAGGCAAGCTCTAATTATACTTTCCTTATCATCCCTCTAGTCCAGTCCCGGAATTCTAGGATGTAACAGAGCAATACCATCAATGGGAGGGACCCGCGAGACCGGCCCCCCAAAACAGGCGTCCCCAGCCGTCTGGACATCCAGGTGATAATGCTTAGAAAACATATGCAGGGAGGACCACGTTGTTGCCCTATATATATATGCTGGCAGTACCAGGCTAGATTCTGCCCACGAGGCTACCAGGCCCCTCATGGAATGTGCCCGCAGCCTTGCTGGCACTGTCCGACATCTCAATATATAAGCTGACGCAATGGCTTCCTTGATCCAACGGGAAATAGAGGCCTTGGCCGCCACTTCACCCTTACGCAACCCCCCAAAACAACCGATCAGACCTACGGAACAGTTCTGTCCTCTTCAGATACTGCCTCAGGACTCTACAGATGTCCAGAAGATGCAAATCCGCAGCCTCCTCCCCCCACGTTAAGTAACGCCGGTAGGGAAACCGACTAGTTCATGTGAAATTCCGACACCACTTTGGGTAAGGAAGGAAGGAAGGAACTGGACGCAGAACCACTTTGTCCTTAGAAAATTAAAGAAAGGGAGGCCGGCAGGAAAGGACCTGCAGCTTCGAAATCCTTCTTGCCGAACAAATCGCCACCAGGAAGACTGTCTTTAGGGTCAAATCCTTCACAGAGGCCTGAGCCAGTGGCTCAGAGGGCTCCCCTGTAAATACCTCCAGGACCAAATTAAGATCCCAGGGTGGAACCACCACTCTACATGGGGGATGAAGCAGACGCACTGCTTTCAGGAACCGGACGTCGTCAGGATGTGCTCATAGCCAGGCTCCTTGGACCCTCCCGCCAGGTGGACCTTCAGAGAACTGGCAGCCAACCCTTTTTCAAAGCCAGCCTGCAAAAATGCTAAAATGTCCAGAAGAGTTGCAGAGGCTGGCTGGCACTGCCTTGCTGAGCACCAGTCCTCAAATATATGCCACACCCTGACGTAAGAAAGACAAGTGGATCTCTTCTGGGCCTTCAACATGGTTGCAATCACAGAACCCGAGTAGTTCCTCTTCAGCAACCTCGCCCTTTCAAGAGCCATGCTGTAAGCGAGAACCGACCCACCTGAGGCATTCGGATCAGACCCTGCATTAGCAGGTCTTCCCGCTCCAGAAGACGCCATGGCCTGTCTGCGAGCAGCCACATCAGATCGGCATACTACGGGTGCCGCAACCAATCTAGGGCGATAATAATGACCAGGCCTTGGTGGGCTTCTATTTTATGGACGACTCTGCCTATCAATGCTCACGGGGGAAAAACTTACAGAAGTCCCCCCCCCCCCCCCAAGGGTCAATTCTGGACCAGGGCGTCTAGACCCTCTGATATTCTTTCCTTCTTCCTGCCGAAGAAACAGCTCGCCTTAGCTGAGCTCCATCTTGCTATGAGTTCCATGATCAGGGTCCCCCATCTGCTCGCTATCTGCACAAAGACTTCCAGACAGAGCTCCCACTCGCCGTGATCCATATGAAAACGACTTAGGAAGTCTGCTGTCACATTGTCGACTCCTGCCACACGAGCTGCTGACAACGCTAGGAGGTAGGCCTCCACCCACCTCAGACTTTCTGCCTCCTCCTCCTCCAAAGAGGTGCTGCCTGTGCCTCTTTGGCAATTGATGTAAACCACCATGGTCGCGTTGTCTGAGAACACTCTGACCGCTTTCCCCTGCAGCCAAGGGGCGAAGCTCTGGAGCGCCAAACACCACCCTCATCTCCAGCTTATTGATGGACCAAAGGGATTCCTGAGAACTCCAGCAACCCTGGACGAGCTGACCTTCACAGTGAGCTCCACAACCGGACAGACTTGCATCGGTGGTCGGGGGGTCCAATGAGGCATCTCAAGAGGCATTTCATCCTCCAGGTTCCTCGGACGTAGCCACTACCCGAGCGCTTTCCTGGTCTGAGTCGGACAGGGAAGCCTCATTGGGAGAGGTTGGGTCTGGTGGGACCATTGACGGAGCAAAGCCCTCTTCAGCGGTTGCATATGGGCTCTTGCCCAAGGTAGCAAGTCGAGGGTCACCACCATTGTGCCGAGTACCTGCAAATAATGCCAAGCCGAGGCATCTGCAAGAACTGGCGCACCAGCTGCCACAACTCTTGGGCCCGATGGTCTGGTAAGTACACTTGCCCCTGCGAGCGTCAAAACATGCTCCCAAAATAGTGATCTCTTGAGACAGGGCCAAGTTGCTCTTTGCTAGATTGACTACCCAACTGAGACTGCACAGAAACTCCACCACTCTGGCTGTTGCCTGTTCACTCTTTGCCTTGGACTTTGCCCGAATCAGCCAGTTGTCGAGATACGGGTGTACAAGCACTTCCTCCTTTCAAAGCGCCACTGCCACAACCACCATAATTTTGGTGAAGGTGTGAGGAGCCGTGGCCAGGCCGAACGGAAGGGCCTGGAACCGTAAATGCCCCCACAGGACAGCGAAACAGAGATACTGCTGATGGGCCGGCTGGATGGGAATGCGAAGGTACGCCTCCGTCAGGTCGAGAGAAGTTAAGAACTCCTCCTCTCTGACCGCCACTATGACCAACCTCAATGTTTCCATGTGGAAACAGGGTACCACGATTCATGTGCTTGAGGTCGAGAATAGGTCAGAAAGACCCCTCCTTTTTCGGTACCACGAAGTAGATGAAGTATTGACCGCAGCCATATTGGTCCCTGGGGACAGGGACAATCATTTTTAACTGCAGCAGTCATGACAGCGTATCCCTCACATCAGCAACCTTGGCAAGGGCCCTGCAAGGAGAAAGAACGAAGGCCTGACCCACCAGGTGCACAAGGTCAAGGGCGTAGCCTTCCCAGATGACCTCCAGTACCCACTGGTTGGATGTGATTTGGTCCCAGGCAGGGCAAAACTCCTGCAGTTGACCTCCCATGGGCAGCACCCCCACCTGAGGCCCCCTCGCTTCATTGTGTTTTCTTAGGGCCAGAGGTGGAGGAGAAACTGAAGCCTCTCCTGGCTCCCTGAAATCCATGAAATCCCTGTCCTCTTGAGGGAACATGACCCTTCTGATAGGACGCCGAGTGAGGAGTCCGAAACCTCCTAAACTCTCACGGTTGTGTCCACGCCAGAGGAGTGCTGCGAGCCTGTTTCTGCTTATCCTCTGGAAGACGACCGCCCTTGGACTCCCCAAGGTCCTTCACCAATTTGTCCAGCTCCTCCCGAACAACAGCTTCCCTTTAAAGGGAAGTCTGCTTAAGCGGGCCTTAGAGGAACTGTCAGCCGCCCAATTCTGGAGCCAGAGATAGCAGCAGGCCGCCACCAAAGCCATGCTCTTGAAAAGACCCCTAATAAGATCATAATGGGCGTTTGCAAAGTAGACCACTCCTGATTCGATCCTGTGGAATCCTCCGCCAGATCCCCTTGCTGCTGGAGCCATTGGGCCCAGCGGAGACAAGCCCTAGCTACCCAGGTCCCGCAAACCGATGCCTGAAGCGCAAGGGCATTGATATCGAAGGCTTGTTTCAGCAGTGTATCCAGCTTTCGGTCCCAAGTGTCCATGAGGGCTGCACTTCCTTCCACTGGGATTGTCATCTTTTTGGTTACCGCCGATACCGCTGCATCCATCTTCGGAGACCACAGGAGTTCTCGCTCCTGGTCCGGCAAGGGGTAGAGGCATGACATTGTTCGTGATCCTCTTAGCCCGGACTCCGGCAATTCCCACTCGTCATGGATCATCTGCTTGACCACTTGGTGGACCGAAAAAACCTTCTGAGTCTTCCAGACAGCCTGAAGTAGCGGATCCCCCAGCGCCTCCTCCTCTGCTTGGAGACCCATAGGCATATTAAGCGCCTAAGGACTTGCCAATAAGCCCTGGCAGTTCCTCTCGGCGAAAAACATGAACAATCAAAGCCTGCTCCTCCTGCTCTGGAATTTCACCTTCTTCCAACTCTTCCTCCTCTTCCGGGGCATCCAGCATCATGTCTAGATCCGTTCCTTCCAGAACCTCAGACTGAGGCGACTGGTTTCCCCAGCCCTCTGAACCTCTCGCCCTCTTGAGGGGCTCTGGCCCAGCCTCCAAGCCCCTCGGAGCCACCAAGCGCTTAAGTGCGCGGGCCTCTCCCGTAGAGGCCAGGGGTTGGACCCTTGCTGGTGTAGGCAATATGCCTTATGCAAGAGAAGGATGAACTCTGGGGAAAACCCTCCCCAGTCATCCCCCCCCTACAACCCGTTCCTGCGAGGTGGAGGGCCTAGTTGGGGGCTGGGGATCAGTCTGCACTTCCAGCAGGGGTGAATGCGAGCCCAACGCTCCCCCCTCCAGGTCTGGAGAGTTTCCTAACACCTGGAACAGGGAGGAACCCCTTTCTGGATCTCCAGTGGCTTGCAATTCCTGCTCCACCGATGCTGCTTCCTGGGCGCAGCCGCAGCAAACACCCACTTCCGACACTGTCCCCCTTCGGGTATCACAGACCAAGCACTGAGGGCGCCCTGGCATAATCTCCTCCTCAGGAATCCCACAATAGAAAATCTCTGGGGACCTAGATGCAAGGGGAAAGGACACCCCCCCCCACCCCCCACCAGCCAATGCACCAAAACTGAACAAAAATTAAAACAAACAAAAACAAAACGCCTCTTTAAAAATCTTTTTTTTTTTTTTTTACCTTGGAAGCAGGGGCTGGCCGAGGTAAAGAACCCCCCCAAACTAAGGCTCCCCAGTCCAAGCCCTGAGAGGGAGAAGCCCCTCTGAAATCCCCGGAAAGAAAATAGGGCACGAAAGGCACTCCCTGCTCCTTACTGGCGCTTGTCATGTCTGCTGATGCACACTCGCTAGGCCACACCTACCATATGGTCAAGCCTGCGACATGCGTAGAAACAGAAACCAGGGACTGACGAGCACTGCCAACCTCGAGGGCTTCAGCGATGGGACTGAGACAGCTCGCTGCCTTCCTCCGCTGGCCAAATCCAAAATGCTGCACTGCTCCACCAGCCTCGCGCTAAGCCACACAGGAGGGCTTCGGTGACGGGACAGGCCTGGCACACTGTTTGAGGCTCTCCTCTCCACTGCTGAATGCTGCTGCCTTTTAACTCCTGGCTCCTGCTCCTCACCCGCTGCTCGGGTTCGAGAGCTAATAACTGCACAGGAACCTGCCGCCTCTCCGGCGCTTCGATAAGTAGGGAGAGAAGGGGAGGGAGAGCAAAAGGAGCCTCCGGCTGTTCACCTGCCCCTTATGGTACAGGTGGACAGATTCCAGTTAAGATGAGCCCTAAACCCGGACTAACAAAAGCAAATGAACCAAAGGAATAAAGCCAAAAACCTAACTCTCCTTAGTTGTCTCTCCAGTAAGCCCAGAATTCTGGCTCACTGCTACCTCCAGCTGCTTGGAGACTGGGCATACTGGCGCTGGTGGGAGGTGCCAGCAGTGTATATATAGGGTGGCCCAAAAAAGTGAGAACATCTTGTATATTAAAAGCTTAAATAGCTTACTTATTTACCTTTTTAAGCTATATAACATCTTTAGTTCAACAATTTCTGGTCGCCATCTTTGTTTTTTTAATTTGTCAGTCGTTTACATCTGTCTTTTTGAATTTTTAAATAATTTATATTCTACGAGATGTTCTCACTTTTTTTTGGGCCACCCTGTATATCAATATCTCTATATATCTACATATATCTATATATCTATGTGTGAAGGTCATCAAAAGGATGATGTGCTCAGTCTCCAAGCTGCTGGAAGAGGTGCACAACCCAGAATTCCGTGACTGGACTGGAGGGACAATGAGGAAATTTAATATTAAACTTTACATGACTATTTTAAGAGTATGATGTCAAATTATGTTGTTTTTACAGAATCATTCTTGGAGGGGGTGGGGGATCGTGATTATTCCTTTAATAATCAAAATATTAGATGGGGACTATACGAGTCTGGGCTCTAAATTTTTAAGCACCTCATTAATACCTCTGTTTACTTCTCACAGGCGCATCCGTTGCCTCTCTTTTCTTGCTCATCTCTCTAGCTCCCTCCTCACGCTCTGCCATCTGATCCCAGCTGACAGCAGGAGTTAGTGGCATGCAGGTCAGGTGCTTTTCTAACCCATTTTACCTATTGTCAGCATCTCTCCCAGTGTGTAGAAATCTGTTGAGCAGTAGACAGGTCAAACAATGATCCGAGCTGTGAAACACATGGGCAGAAGAGGCACCGCCAGCTGTGGTCTCCTGCTGTCAGCTGAAATTGGACCACCTGTGGGGTGGGGCAGGGGTCTGAAAGTGATGAGTGTGTAAGGATGTGTGTGCCTACTCACATAATTTCATTTCTTTCTTTTATCACCAGCCTATCACCACATTTCTAAGTCGTTTACAATCTGTTACATTCATAATATAAAATACATTTCACATAATGCAAATTAAAACAAAAATACATTAAATCATAGAAAATTAAAAGTTGAATGGAAGAGATGGGTCTTAATACCTTTTCAAAAAGTCAGCACGTCAGATATAGTACACAATCTGCTTGGTAGACCTTTCCATACAAGTGGATCATTTACTGAAAATATGCAAGAACACGTGGACGCCTTATGGATTTCTAATACCAATGGAACTTGCAATAACTCTTGAGCAGTTGATCTAAGCTCCCGTGACAGAGGATATAGCTTTAACAAATCAGAGGATATAGCTTTAACAAATCATTTCTCATTAAAGTCACAAGTACTTTATACTTTAAAAACCCCGTACAAGCAGTTGAGCTTGGCCAGAAGCCAATGCAGAGCACACAATACAGGGGTAATATGATCACACTTCCTTAACGCTGTATCACCCGAGTTTCATCATTCTGGCCAAATGTAAAGGTTTTATAACATATTCAGGAAGCTCATATACAACAAATTGCAATAGTCCAAATATAGTTTAAGATCAAATGTGTCAAGAAAAGCTCACACTAAAGAAAGTTAATAAAAAATTACTCTGAACAATTCTTGCAATCTGAACATGGAAAGAAGGCCAGGAATTCAACATAACTCCCAGATGCTTAACCTCATCTATTATGAGAATCAATGTAATGCACAAAACTTGGAGATGGACCATGGATGCCTTTGTCAGGGGTAAGGCTTCAATAAACAAGTCATCGTTGAGTCTAACCCCTGGAAAAGGCATCCAAGCCAAAACTTGGCCAAGTTGGATGTTTTTCAATAAATGAATTGTGCCATGAATATGGAATTCATTATTTAGTCCATGGTCCATCTCAGCTTTTTTTTTTTTAGTGTGTATTTGATTGATTGCTGCAGAATCTGTATCTTTCTCTGGATTTACATTACAGGAATCATTGTGCTATTTACATAAACAACTGCTGGAGGACTAAAGGGCTTCAACTGCTGGAGGAGTAAAGGACTTCTGGCATAAAAAACTGCTTCGGTCTTTAAGATTCATCACTAGTCCACTGAATGACATCGAATTAACAATCTAATCAAATCCTATTATTATTCTCAGAGAAGAAATATCATTCTCAAGTGAGATTTGCTCAAAAATTAAAATGTCATCTGCCTATATACAAAACTCCAAGCCTAGTTCTCTAAAATAAAGGGGTACTAAATAGATGTTAAATAAGGTTGAGAATAAAGCAGAAGCCTGCATTACCCCCTAACAAGCTTGTCCAAAGAAGTCTCACCCATGAGCTGAACTTGAAACTTACAATCTGTCAAAAAAGAACTAAACCAATGGTAAATCATGCTGTCAATACCCAGGTTGATCAAACGCTGCAATAAAATGACATTAATGTATTAAAGTAGAAGAGACATCAATAAATAGTAATATGTACATTATTTTCTTTCCCTCATGACCAACACAAAATACCACCCATCAGGGAAACAAACAATGTTTCAGTGCTGTGGCGAGATCTAAAACTACTGCCATTTGTCCAGAATTTGATGGACTCAATAACATCTAACTTAATTCTAACTGCTTGCTCAAGAAGTTTGGCCAAAAAAGGAAGGCAAGAAATAGGCCTATAAAATAGCTCAAATCACTAAGATCGCCTCTACAATTTGAAGGCACTGGGTAATTCACCAGATTGCAGCAAAGAATTCACTACATTACACAAGAACAAAAGAACTAAATTTTTAACTGTCTTAACCATGGGGACTGTTATCCAGTCCAACAGGCAATAATGTCTCCTACAACACAGCATATTCACACAAGGATACCTCATACGAGGTACTGATCACTGTCCCCCCCCCCCCCCCACCCAGCATATCTACATTCATTTAATGTGAACCAAGCTTGCTCTTTTCACTAACAAATTTTGCAGATTCCTCAACAAAATCCTCTACCTTCACTTGGACTGGCACCTGTCATTGTTTCTATCCTGTAACAAGCAATTTCATTTGTTGGAAAGGATCTTTTCCTTCTTCATATGTATTACAGAACAATCACTTGATAATATAAATGATATAAATAATATAAATGATTTCCCTGTTTACTTCCATGTTCATTTTCCTGTTATATCTGACCAATTGTTGTATTGTTTCAATGTAAACCGCACTGATGACAAATAGCGCGGTATATAAAAAAATTAAATAAATAAATAATGGCACTATTAATGGTGCTGTTCTAGTGCTCTTCTTTTCTCAGTTTTCTTGCATCAAGCTTTTATCTGTGGGAACAGGTGATTCTTCATTTTCCTAGCTCATGATACCAGTGTTTTCCTGGCACAGCAATGCTACAGCGTTCACCTAGCTTCCAGTGGATGAGACATGCTACCTCATTGTGCTTTTCCATACCCAGTACATCAGTATGACACACCCAGTGATAAAATGTGTAACTGTTCTGCCATGATTTTCTATTCTGGATGTAAACCATCTTATCTATAGTCTACTGTCTTGTGCTGCAATATCATAGGAGCCTCCTTTTCAAAATGACTGGAAGTGCTAAACCCAATCCAGCGTATCCCTCTCTGGACACAGAAAGGAATATGCACAATATTGGGAGTTCTCAAATACTCACAGCACCCACAGAGCTGGCACCAATGCTGCAGTTATCAATTGCTTATGTTTAAGCTTAAATTCACCTCTCTTTCACCCAGGGCTGTAGCAAGGATGTAAGGTGCTCTAGATGAACTCTCAATCTTGTGCTTTGCTCCTGCCAGTTACACATTTGCTTATATCCTTGCACCAACCCTGCCTCAGACAGTGGTGGCAGTATGTGTTTCTACACTTACTGCCACCACTGCTTCCACATCTACCTGGGTGCTCCAGTGATGGCGGTAATGGCAGTAAAACATACAAGAAGCACAATGCAGGGCTCTGAAGGTAGGGAAGGGATGGCCAACATGGAAGGAATGAGGGCTGGTGAGCAGCAGACTTTATCTTATCTGTTTCATGTTGGTTAGATCAAAATGGCTCAAATCTGAATTTTAAAAAAGGTGAAAATCTGAGCATTAGATCCTCATAAATGATTAGCCAGACAGTCCAGACTCAAAGCAAACAGGAAGTGAGCATAAGAGATGGTGAGACTGGCTGGACTTTCAGAGTGCAGTAAACAAGAGTTCAGAGGCCTCACACTGCACTTCTTTTATGTTTTATTGCCATTGCTGCCGCTACTAGAGGACTCAGGGAGATGTGCCAGAGGTGCGGCGATAGTAATGGCTGGGTTGCAAAATTGGAAGCTGCCACTGAAAGGGATTTTCAGGGAACATTTCTGCTACCCCCCAAAGTTTGAAGCTCTAGGTGACTGCTTAGTTTGTCTGATGGTAGCACCAGCCCTGCCTTGACATTCATGTGTCAAATTTTCAAGCTGCATGTGGTATACATAAGAACATAAGAAATGCCATACTGGGTCAGACCAAGGTCCATCAAGTCCAGTATCCTGTTTCCAACAGTGGCCAAGCCAGGTCACAAGTACCTGGCAGTTTCCCAAAAAGACACATAGGTTCCACAATACTTGTACTGGGGCAAGCAGTGGACTTCCTGGCTCCTCCTTAATAATGGTTTATGGACTTGTCCAATCCTTTTTATAACCCAGCTATACTAACAGCTGTTACTATATCCTCTGGTAACGCATTCTAGAGCTTGATTACGTGTTGAGTGAAAAAATATTTTCTCTTATTAGTCTTAAACGGGTTACACTGTAGCTTCATTGCATGTCCTCTAGTATGTCTACTTTTTGATGGGGTAAACAATCAATCTATTTTTATCCGTTCCACTCCATTCAATAATTTATAGACCTCTTATCATATCTTCCCCCAGCCGTCTCTTTTCCAGGTTGAGGAAGCCTCTCCTCAAAGAGGTAATCTTCCATCCCCTTTACCATTTTGGTGGCTCTTCTCTGTACCTTTTCTAATTCCGCTCTATCCTTTTTAAGATTCAGCAACTAGAATTGTACACAATATTCAAGGTGCAGTCGCACCATAAAACGATACAGAGACATTATAATATCCTTTGTTATATTCTTCATTCCTTTCCTTATAGAAACATAGAAATATGACAACAGAAAAAGACCACATGGCCTGTCTAGTCTGTCCTTCCATAACAACTACAACAGTCCCCTTTTTACCTTTAGAGATCCTCTGTGTTTGTCCCATGCTTTTTTGAATTCAGTTACTGTCCTCATCACTACCAACTCCACTGGGAGACTATTCCACGGATCCACTACTCTTTCCGTAAAGAAATATTTCCGCATATCACTCCTGAATCTATCTCCCTTCACCCTCATCCCATGTCCCCTCGTAGCAGAACTTGCTTTCAATTGAAAGAGGCTCTCTCCCTGAACATTTATGCCACGGAGGTATTTAAACATCTCAATCATATCACCTCTATCCCGCCTTTCCTCTAAGGTGTACATATTAAGATCCTTCAGTCTGTCCTCATATGCTTTATAATGAAGACCACTAATCATTTTGGTAGCCACCCTCTGCACCGACTCCATCCTGTTCACATCCTTTTGAAGGTGCGGTCTCCAGAATTGCACACTATACTCCAAATGAGGTTGCACCAAAGACTTATACAGAGGCATTATCACCTCCTTTTTTTCTGCTGGCCATTCCTCTCCGTATGCACCCAAGCATCCTTCTAGCTTTTGCCGTTGCCTTTTCTACCTGTTTAGCTACTTTAAGATCATCAGACACAACCATGCCTAGGTCCCGCTCTTCTTTAGTGGACAAAAGTACTTCACCCCCTATACTATATTGCTCCCTTGGATTGCTGCAGCCCAAATGCATGACCTTACATTTTTTAACATTAAATTACAGCTGCCAAATTCTAGACCATTCTTCAAGCTTAGCTTGATCCCTCCTCATGTTATCTACCCCTCCCTGGGTGTCTACTCTATTGCAGATTTTGGTATCATCCACAAAGAGGCAAACCTTACCTGAAAGCCCTTCCGCTATATCACTAACAAAGATGTTAAAAAGAATCCTAGCATTCTATTTGCTTTTTTGGCTGCCACTGCATACTGGGTGGAGGGTTTCAACGTGTTATCCACAATGACGCCAAAATATTTTTCCTGGGTGGTAGTTCCTAATGCAGAACCCTGCATTGTTTATCCATCGTTTGGGTTGTTCTTTCCTAGGTGCAGAGCTTTGCACTTAGCCACATTAAATTTCATCTGCCATTTGAACATCCAGTCTTCCATTTTGTCAAGGTTCTCTTGCAATTTTTCACAATCCTCTTGGGTTTTAACAACTTTGAATAATTTTGTGTCATCTGCAAATTTGATTACCTCACTCTTTATTCCCATTTCCAGGACATTTACAAATGTTAAAAAGCAGCGTTCCCAACACAGATCCCTGGGGTACTCCACTATTCACTTTTCTCCACTGGGAAAATTGGCCATTTAGCCCTATCCTCTGTTTTCTAATCTTTTAACCATTGCAGATCCACAATAGTACACAGACTCCTATCCCATGACTTTTTAATTTTGCCAAGAGTTTCTCACAAAGGACCTTATCAAAGGCTTTCTGGAAATCCAGATACACTATGCCGACCGGGCACCTTTATCTACCTGTTTATTTATACCTTCAAAAAAATATATAAACAGATTAGTAAGACAAGTTCTTCCTTGGCTAAAGCCATGTTGGCTTTCTCCCATTAAATCACGACTATCTACATGTTCAATAATTTTGTTCTTTATAATGGTTTCTACCATTTTGCCCGGTACTGACGTCAGGCTCACCCCTGGACCCCTTTATAAAAATTGGCGTTACATTGGCCATCCTCCAATCTTCAGGTATTATAGATGATTTTAATGATAATTTACAGATTACTAATAGAAGTTCTGCAATCTCATATTTCAGTTCTTTCAACACTCTTGAATGTACACCATCTGGTCAGGTGATTTGCTACTCTTTAGTTTATCAAATAGTTATAATACATCTTCCCAGTTTATCGACATTTCTTTCAATTCTTCCGATGTATCACCTTTAAATACCATTTCAGTCATGGTTAACCTCCCTACATCTTCTTCAATAAAGACCAAAGTAAAGAATTAATTCAGTCTCTCCAGTATGGTCTTGTCAGATCTTAGCTTCCCTTTTACCCCTCTTCATCTAATGGTCCAACTCTCTCACAATTTGTTTTTGCTACGAATATACTTGAAAAAGTTTGTATTATACATTTTTGCTTCCACAGCAAGCTTGTTTTCAAATTCTCTCTTTACCTGCCTTATCAATGCCTTGCATTTAACTTGAAAGTGCTTATGTTGTTTCCAGTTTTTGTCATTTGCTCATTTTCCATTTCTTGAAGAAAGATGTTTTTTTTGGCTACAACAGCATCTCTGACCTCAGCTTTAAACCATTATGGCAGTTTTTTGGACTTCTACTTTTCTTAAAGCATGGAATACAGCTGGTCTGGGCTTCCAAGATAGTATTTTTAAACACCACCCATGCTTGATGTAAATCTTTAAGCCTTGTAGCTGCTCCCTTTAGTTTTTCTTAACTATTTTCCTCATTAGATCATAGTATCCCTTCTGAAAGTTAAAAAGTAGTACTGTGGATTTCCTTGCTGTCCTTCCTCCAATTATTAAATCAAACGCGATCATGCTATGATCACTAATGCCAAGAGGCCCCAAACACCCTTATCTCTTGCACCAGATCTTGGGTTCCACTAAGGACTAGGTCTAAAATGACTTCCCCTCTTATTGGTTCATGAATCAGCTGCTCCACGAAGCAGAGTGGATCCCCTGAGGGAATGGATAACATGAGGAAAGATCTACAAAAGCTGTAAGAAAAGTCTAATGCTTGACAGTTAAGATTTAATGTGAAGACGTGCAGTATCATGCACTTGGGAAACAGAAATCCAAGAGAATTGTATGTGATAGGGGGCAAGAGGTTTGTGTGCACAAACCAGGAGAAGGACCTCGGAGTGATTGTTTTTGAGGATCTCAAGGTGGCGAAATAGTGTTACAAGGTGGTGGCAAAAGTCAGAAGGATGTTGGATTGCATACAGAGAGGAATTACCAGCAGAAAGGAAGAGGTACTAATGCCACTGTACAAGTCGCTGGTGAGGCCTCACTTGGAATATTGTGTTCAGTTCTGGAGACTGCATCTTGCAGAGGATATAATAAGGCTGGAAATGGTTCAGAGGAAGACAACCAAAATGATTTGGAGCCTACACCAGAAGACTTATGAAAAGAGACTTGAAGACCTAAATATGTAAACTCTGGAGGAGAGAAGGGACAGGGAAGATATGATTCAGACCTTGAAATACTTAAAGAGTATTAATGAACAAACAAACCTCTTCCATAGATGGGGAGCTGTAAAACTAGAAGGCATAACATGAAGCTGCAAGGGGGTAAACTGAAAGGCAACGTCGGGAAATACTTTTTCACTGAAAGGGTAGTGGATGCTTGGAATGCCCTCCTGATGGAAGTGGTGGGGCAAATACAGTGACAGAAGGCAAAATGGCATGGGACAGACACAGCAGATATCTTTATAGCAAAAGGATAAACACAAAATAAACATAACTAATCTCTTATATCTCAACAAATAGAGGTGACCTACACAGTGCTGTGGGTATACCCCTAAACAAAGGCCTGGGGAGGGGTGACCTGCATGGAGCAGCAGGTGCACCTACCCTTACCACCTTGTTGGGCAGACTAGATGGACCCTACATAGTATATGACGGCAGATAAAGACCAGTATCTAGAAACGCTATCTCCCTCACATGTCATGCTGTGACACTGACCCAGTCGACACCAGGTAATTGAAATCACCCATTAGTATTACTGTGTTGTAACTTTTGTTAGCATCCCTAATTTCTTTGAGCATGTCATCATCCATTTGTTCATTCTGGCCAGGTGCTCAGTAGTACACCCCCACTGCCATCGCCTTCCCCTCTGTACATGGAATTTCAATCTATAGATTCTATAGTGTATTTTGTTTCCTGCAAAACTTTAATCCTGTGTAACTCAATGCCCTCTCTAATACAGAGCGCAACCCCTCCACCAATTTGATCTACTCTATCATTGCCATATAATTTCTACCCAGGTATCACAGTGTCTTACTGGTTGTCCTCCTTCTACCAGGTCTTTGAGATACCAATCATATCTAACCTCTCATTTAGTGCTATATATTCTAACTCTTCCATCTTATTTTTTAGATTTCTAACATTTGCATACAAGCATTTTAGAGTAAAGCTCTAAGTTTCCTGCTTTATTTATTCTTTAGCCTCTTCTTTTTCCTCATTTGCTGTATAATTCTTTAAAGAGTTTTTCTTGTTTTGCAGATTCTATTACTTCTTTCCTTCCATGTGCTAGTGGACTGTCACTCAGTCCTTCTATTCATCAGACTGCCTGTCCAAGCTAAAGGGATGTGTGAAATGCTTGTGGACATACTAATGCACCCTTGATCAGTTTTCTTGAAAATAGGTTAACATTTGTGCCACTAGTGAAGGGGCACTCTTTTTTTTTTTCTGGAATACTGTTGGTGTGTTATAGGATACCAAGCTATGTTTGCGTCAAACACATTCAATACAAAGCCCTTTTACTGCTGTACTACAAAAGCGTGATGTAGTGCATTTAATACCATGGCAGTCAATGAGGTAGTGAGAGGTTTTAATTAAATCAGCATCTATCTGTTTGTGTATATATATTTTTGGGGGGATATTCAAAGAATTAACATGGTTAGCGATCCCATTGTCCAGGATATTCAGTGGCACCAACATGGATAGCAGCAAAGTTCCCAGACAGCAGTGATATTCATCAGCTGCCCAATTATCCCTCAATGACAAAGGTCAGGAGCACAAAAGGCTGCCTAACTTTCGCTGCCAAAGAAAACTGGGCAGCGGCTGAATATGGCTACTGCCCATTTAACTCTGCCACTATTTTAAGATCCAGAAATTCAATGCAGGGTCACATCCAGCCACTGGCATTGAATATCTGCATTGGCCGGATAGCAGCAAAGCTAACCAGGCAGGAGCAATATTCAGCTGCTGCCCAGTTAGCTTTGCTGCGTCTTACTTTCGCCACCAAGGGATAACTGGGAAGCAGTGAAATGAGCATGTGCATACTAGCCATAGTGCATTAGGATGGGGGGAGGGGAGTTGCTGGAGACACCTGCCAAACACTTGTGGAGGTCCCAGCACTGACAGAAATGACACATAAGAACATAAGATATGCCATACTGGGTCAGACCAAGGTCCATCAAGCCCAATATCCTGTATCCAACAGTGGCCAATCTAGATCACAAGTACCTAGCAGTTTCCCAAAAGACACAGGTTCCACAATGCTGGTATTGGGGCAAGCAGTGGATATCCTGGGTCCCCTTTAATAATGGTTTATAGTCCTTTCCTCCAGGAACTTGTCCAAACCTTTTGTAAGCCCAGCTACACTAACAGCTTTTACTACATCCTCTGAAAACGAATTCCAGAGTCTGATTAAACATTGAGTAAAAAAATATTTTCTCTTATTAGTCTTAAATAGGTTACCCTGTAGCTTCATTGCATGTCCCCTAGTCTTCCCATATTTTGAGGGCATAAACAATCAATCTACGTTTACCCATTCCACTCCATTCATTAATTTATACACCTCTATCATATCTTCCCTCAGCTGTCTCTTTTCCAAGTTGAAAAGCCCTAACCTTTTTAGCCTCTCTTCATAGGTGTATCCTTCCATCCCCTTTGCCATTTTGGTGGCTCGTCTCTGTACCTTTTCTAATAACGCTATATCCTTTTTAAGATACGGCGACCAAAATTGCACACAATATTCAAGGTGTGGTCGCACCATGGAATGATACAGAGGCACTACAATATCCTTTGTTTTATTTTCCATTCCTTTCCTTATGATACTTAGCATTCTCTTTGCTCTCTTGGCCGCCACTGCACACTGGGCGGAGGGTTTTAACATTTTATCCACGATGACGCCTAAATCTTTTTCCTGGTTGGTGGTTCCTAATGTGGAACCTTGCATCGTGTAACCATAGTTTGAGTTGTTCTTCCTAGGTGCATGACTTTGCACTTGTCCACATTAAATTTAATTTGCCATTTGGATGCCCAGTATTCCAGTTTATCAAAGTCCTCTTGCACTTTTTCACAATCCTCAAGGGTTTTAACAACTGAATAATTTTGTGTCATCTGCAAATTTGATTACCTCACTCATTATTCCCATTTCCAGGTCATTTATGAATATATTAAAAATCAGCGGACCTAGCACAGATCTCAGGGGTACTGTCCACTATTCACCTTTCTCTATTGGGAAAATTGGCCATTTAGCCCTACCCTCTGCTTTCTATCTTTAAACCAGTTCCTGATCCACGATAGTACACTGCCTCCTATCCCATGACACAACTGTGTTCTTCCTCCTGCAGCTGTCCTGCAGGGGTTGGCAAATTCAGAAGACAGCTGGATTTCCTCATTGGGTTGGAGGGGCAGGTTGTAGCAGCACAGTGGTAGGAGGCAGAAAGGGACAGAAACAGCGACACTGTTGAGTTGGGAATGAGCGATTGCTAGTTACTATTATAGCATTTTGCATTTTTCACCAGGTCAAAGCAGTTTACAGATATAACAGGAAATGCAATAAGTTGCAGTATTAGCAGTGACCACAGAGGGTATCAGCATCTTCTATGATAGTAATGCAATGCATGCCTTTGAGTCAGTGTTGACTCTTGGCGACCCAGCAGCTCCTGGGTTTTCTTGGCAGAGTGACTGGAAGTAGATTGCCAGGCCTTTCTTCTGAGGCAATGGAGGGTTAAGTGACTTGCCCAAGGCCACAAGGAGCACTAGTGGGAATCAAACCCTGATCTTGGTTACCACGCCAGTGCTCTAACCATTAGGCTACTCCTCCACACTATGATAGTAATAATCAGTTTTTGACTGTCTTGAATATTTATTTATTTTAAAACATGTATTGACCGCCAAGTGCTACAGCATTCTAGGTGGTTTACAAAAAGACATAAAAATACATGAGAGTAGCAATCACCCCTCCCCCCACCCCTGCCAACAGATTACCCTTCTCACCCCACCAAGCAACACATAATGCTACCATCTGCTATCACTGCTAGAAAATCATGACTGCCAGCCATCTAAACAGGAAACAGAAAAGTTTTTAGTGCCTTTCTGAACACCATCAGGTCCATCTCGTTCCGCAAAACCTTTGGTAACGTATTCCAGAGGGCTGGAGCGGTCACTGAAAATACTGGAGCCCACCGCCGCTGAAAGCGGACATGAGAAAACCCAGGCACAGCCAACAGCTGTGCTTGTGTGGACTGAAGGGCCCTCACGAGCTGGTACCAAGATAATGTCTCCTGTAGATAGCACGGTCCCAACCCTCTTAACACCTTGAAAACGAGGACCAACAGTTTAAAGACACATCTCTGTTGAATCAGGAGCCAGTGTAGTTGCTGCAGCACCCCTGATACTGAATCTCGCCTGCCAAACCCCCACACCAGCCGAGCTGCAGAATTCTGGACAACCTGCAGCTTCCTGAGAACATAGGCTGGTAGCCCAACATACAGCACATTACAGTAGTCCAGGCCAGATAACACAAGAGCCTGGACTACAAGGCGCAAAGCCTCCTTGTCCAAAAAAAGAATACAGCTGCCTGACCAACCATAGGTTACCATAAGCACACTGTACTATCGGGACACCTGTGCCTGCAAGGATAGATCTGTGAAGGACCCCCAGATCACAAATCTCCCTTTTCCAGCCCAGAGAGGCTCCCACAATCTTGAGCTTCCATCTGTATCACAGCTGCAGAAAACTCCGCACAAAACAAAACCTCCGACTTAGTAACATTCAAGACCAAGCAGCTGGCCTGCAACCAGACAGCAATTTCCTCCAGACACCAAGTTGCTAAAACACCATGGACTCCTCCTCTTCAACCACATAAAGTCCCTACCGGGCTCAAATAGATATTTAATAAAACAGGAAACAATGCTGACCCCCTGCAGAACCCCACATTCCAGTTCTTGCAGAGGATGACAGAGTCCCCCAGTGTACGCAAAATCTCTGATCAGACAAGAAAGATGCTATCTATTGCAGAACCACCATCCCCATTCCCCAAGGTGCTACACCGTTCCACCAAGATGTTCCAGTCAACCAAATCGAACGCTATGGACAAATCTATCACCACCACCAATGCCGTCTTTCCCGCATCTTGTGTTCTATCCAACTGGTCCAGAACAGACACCATCAGTGATTCCACACCCAAGCCCTTCGGAACCCCGCATAACCTCAATTGAGCCCACCCTCCTGATCCAGAAAATCAGTCAGTTGTTGCAAAACAGCCTTTTCTATGATCTTAGCTAAGCTCATCAACGAGGAAATAGGACACAAATTGGAATAGCACAGCTCGGGTCCCTTCTTGGAATAAGTTACCATGGCCTCCTTTAGCTGTAAGGGATAACAGCCTTATTGTTTATTTATTTATTTATTTATTTAACAGGTTTTGCAAATTATATACCACTTTATCATTTCAATCAAAGTGGTTTACATTGTAACTTAAACTTAGTAATTAAACAGGGATATTGATAACTTGGATTTTTCTGAGGCAATGGAGGGTTAAGTGACTTGCCCGAGGCCACAAGCAGTGTTAGTGGGAATCAAACCCTGGTCTCTGGGTTCCCAAGCCAGTGCTCTAACCTTGACTTAAAGAAGCATTCACCAAGTCAGTTATCTATCCTATGACGACCTCTGAAGTCCTCCGCAGGAGCTGCTCTGGGACTAGGTCTAAATGCATTCACATAAAGTGCAACCCTTGGAGCAGCTCACGCACACCCTCAGCTATCACCTTGGAAAAGGAAGCCCACTTCATTTCTGCATCTACCAGGTTCACTGCACCCTCTCCTTTGATCCGCAGCCCCTCCACCTTCCCTACATAGTAATCTGCAACCTGTTCCATAGAGAGCTGCATCAAAAGACACATTTAAAGCAGACTATGACTTTGGGCTGTTGTGGGAGTGTGGCACCAGAGGCAGGAGTAGCAATATGTGGGTGGGGAGCATGAGTGATGCTGAGTTGGGCCATGTCACTGGGGAGGTGAACCACAGCAGTGGTAGCAATGGTAGCACCATTAGAGGCAGGCCATACCAGTTGTGCCAGCAGTGACAGTGAGTGCTTGGTGTCCTTGTAATAGCAGTGAAGGTCACAGTAGTAGCCTAGTAGCCACAGAGTACTTCAGGGGCAGTATGGTGTCATGGCCAGTGCGCCACAAGAGTACTGACATGTTCTCAGAAGCTGCATAGGCCATGGATCTAGGTGACAGGAGGAAGCCCTGGAGGACACAATAGAGGGGAGCAATTAGAGAGAGAGAGGAGATCAACCCAACGTGTGAGTGAGAGTGAGAGAGTGTGTGTGTGCAAGGAACAGAAAGAGAACTGGGGCGGGGATGCGAGGGAGAGCAGGACTGAAACTAAAGGAGAAGCACTTTGTTCCACCTCATTTGTAATCCTTCCCTTACGTTTTGATTCCGTTAAAATTTTTGGTAGAAGAATAACAAGGAATCTCATATCACAGAGGTATCATGCAGTAAAGATTATTTTGACTGCAAATGTCTTGCAGGTCTCTGCTACTGAATCAGTAAAACTGACAACTGGGTGCTGGCCTCTGTATAGTTTGTTATGTGTTTTAGGCCTTTGCTGAGTTCCGCAAAAAGTTAAAAACCCACCTTTTCATTGAACATTTCTCCCTTCCACCTTAGCTTGAACCACTACACCTCCCTCCTACCCCTTCTGCAACACCCATTTACTATTCATATGGCCCACTGTAAATTCACGTATAAATAATTGTAAATTTATTGTGTAAATAGTTGATCTTCGATCGATCATTGTAATTAGTTATGTTCACTTACATATATACTCATTGTTATATTGTTCCATGTAAAAGGTTGAAAAATACTGACTGTTATGTTCTCTGTAAACCGTCTTGACTGGTAGAAAGACGGTATATAAAACTTGTTAAATAAATAAATACATAAATTTACTTAATTAAAACAAAATTACTGCTAATATTCTGACCTTTCATTTGATACATGACTAAAATGTAACAAAATACAGAATTAAACCAAGCATTTCAAGTTGGATGTTGATGTCCATTCTACGTTTAGAGACAAACTGTACAGCTCACCCTCTTTTTTGAAGGGTTGTCAGTACCATTCTCAAGCTAAGGAAATCATCTTCATTCCAACACCATGTATCACTTTCATTGTGCTTGCAAATACTAACTGTTCCACTGGCAGTCTGTAAGATCTGTATACATTTAGTTAGTTATTTTAACCTATTTCTATTTCACCTAGCACTATTGGTCCTAGGAGGCAAATCACAAAGAGCATAAGAAATGACAAGCAAATGCACAAACATGCACATAACTCCCTAGCTATAAACCTGTTTAGTAGGCAATACATACCCACACAAGCTCATATTATATATCAGGGGTAACAACGATGCCTCTCTCTTCAAAAGCTTTAATAAAATAAATGGTCTTTACTCCCATCCAGAAATCAAATAATTTAATTCTTGCCTAAAAAAAATCTAGCAATGCGTTCCACAAGTCTGATTCTGCAACTGAAAATGTTTGCTCACTCCTGTTCAACTTGCAAATCTCATGGATGGAACACTCAATTGCCCCTTGTCCTGAGATCTCGGTTCACACCTTTGGTTGATATAAAGATAAGCCAATTGCAACTGGTAAAGAAATTGTCATTCTTAATACTTTAAAGATTAATGTAACAGCTTAGAACTTTTTTGTCACCCAATATATAACTAATGAAGGGGAAAAATAACTGGTGATATATTGTATGCTTGCACACAGACTTCCCCAAAATAATTGTGCAGCTACATTCTGAATTATTTGCAATGCCTGAATTGATGATATTGGGAGTCTAAACTATACTGCCTTATAATAATCAAAGAATCAAATGCTGCAATAGGTACTTCAGACCAGACACAGATTACTAAACAAATACTATTTGACTTGGGCACAAGAAAGTTTTCTACATACTCAGATGGAAAGAAATCCATCTATTATCCAAACACTGAAAAGTGCCACTTCTCCTGCCTGGGGAAAAGGACTGGGGGGGGGGGGGGAGAGGAGGGAGGTGAGAATCATGCAAAATTTGGTTTGGTGTGTCATGAGGAATAAGCAAAATGTGCCTTGAAATAAAAAAAAACTTTAGAAGCACAGTTGTATGTGAGAATTTACTTATTGGTTTAAAAATACATTATCAATTGGGTTTTTTTATGTTTACTTAGTTTTATGGTTCAAATGTCTGAAGAACTTTAATGCAAAACAAAATTAAAAAATATTTTTTGCAAATATGAACTGACTGGTGGATTTAAAAGAATAAACATATACTCTTTGATGGTAATTTTATGAAGGATTTTTTAGTGCCTGGATGGAGTCATGATTTACATATTGTTTACAAAATACACCTGTGCACACCTACTTTATACATTAATATTTGTTTTTTGCCTTTTATCTTTATAAAATAGGCATATGCTTGATCTTCACACATAGGCAGCCTGTTTTAATATTATCTTCTAAATGTACATATAAAAATACACATAGCTATTTAATTTTTCTGAATAGAAATAATGGAAACTTTTTGTTACTGTGCATTCAGTTTTTGATGAGTTGACATTATCCCCAGGACCCTTAAGATAAAGGAGTTGAATGAAGAATTCCATAAAGTCATTTTTCAAAAGTCATACACATAGCTTTGCATCTTCCAAAACTATGCATGTTACTTTTTTATGGAAAACGGACCAAATAAAAAAGTACCAACAGAAGAAGCCGATGCAAACTCTATGGGCACTTTTCCTAGGCATTTTTTAAAGAGAAATTCTTTCCCTTTAAGAACTCCGTGAGAAACGGGAACCATACTTTGCACCTGCCTGCAGAGTTTTTAACACTATCCCCTTAAATTCTCTGTGCCAATTCTGGCAGCCGAATTCCAAAAAGATTTAGAAACTTACGGCTTGCATCTTTTATGTTAACCTCGGTCAGTATCAGTAGGGAGATCTGGCCCTTTCCAGCGGCTCACTCCTCCAGCCATTGTTTACTATGACTTCAGGCGCCGCCTTGGCAACCGTCGCCCAGCACTGTTGCCAAACATATCATAATTATTGTATTTGTACAATAAATATAGCATGTACAATCAATAAAATCCAAACAGGAGACAAGGTTCATCGACTTGTTTTCTCACTGATTCAGTCTAACATTCTACAGCCATGGCACAGGCCGCAGGACAAAAACTTGTAAGCAGAGTTGACGTATTCGTCGTCTTCGGCCCAGTCTAGTATGCTTGCGTTCCAGTTCCACTTCCTGATTGCAGACAGCCAATCAGCTGAGCCTGCGAGAATTCTGCCACCTGCAGCCACTCAACTGAACCAGAATCAAACTCCCCGCCAAGTCTTCCGCAGTACTGCTGGAAGGGGGGAGTGGAGGCGGAACTTGCTTTCATGTAGCTGTAATCGTATTTCAATTCCTGAATCGTCAAAGTACTATAGCAGTGCTTCAAACCTCCCCCCCCCCCCCCCCATGGACACTTTCAAAATTTCTCCTCAATGAACACCAACTCAAATTTTGCAAGGTTCTCAAGCCACCCCATTCACCTGTAAGAGAAGAGCGGCCCTTTCCACCTTTGTGTGTGTCATCTGCCAGCTTCTGTCGGGTCAGTGGGATATTTTGTTTATTTATTTGTTAAGATGAACTGCTTTTTTTTTAAAGAAATCCACTCAAGTGTGGTGTACAGCAAGTGTAACTAGACTAGGCAATTTACAATTATGGTGACAGTAGGACAATAATAAAATGCTGAGATATCAGCATGGTACATAATTAGAACAGCAAAGGAAACTTGGAAATAGACCAATTAAATCATAGTAATAACAATAATATGATATGGAGTCAACACAGCAAAACATTAATAAAACAGTAATCTGTGAACTATCATTAAAATCATCAGTAGTACCTGAACATTGGCAAATGGCCAATGTAATGCCAAATTTTAAAGAGTGATCCAGGAAACTACAGGCTGGTGAGCCTGACATTCAGTACCTGGCAAAATGGTAGAAACCACTATAAAGAATAAAATTACTGAACATGTAGATAATCATGGCTTAATGGGAGACAGCCAACATGGCTTTAGCCAATGAAAGTCTTGTCTTACTAATCCTGTCATATTTTTTTAAAGGTATGAATAAACAGGTAGACAAAGGTGAGAGTCAGTTGATAAAGTGTATCTGGATTTTCAGAAAGCCTTTGAGAAGGTCCCTTTGGCGAAGTTAAAAAGTCATGAGATAGGAAGCAGCATACTATTGTGGATCAGGAACTGGTTAAAAGATAGAAAGCAGAGGATAGGGCTGAATGGCCAATTTTCCCAATGGAGTAAGGTGAATAGTGGAGTACCCCAGGGATCTGTGTTGGGTCAGCTGCTTTTTAACATATTCATTAATGACCTGGAAATGGGAATAACAAATGAGGTAGTCAAATTTGCAGATGACATAAAACTATTCAAAGTTATTAAAACCCAAGAGGACTGTGAAAAAATGCAAGAGGCTCTTAAATTGGAAGGCTGGACGTTCAAATGGCAGATGAAATTTAATGTGGGCAAGTGCAAAATTATGCATCTAGCAAAGAAAAACCCAAACTATGGTTACACGATGCAAGGTTCCACATTAGAAACCATCACCAAGGAAAAAGATTTAGGCATCATCATGGATAATATATTGAAAGCCTCCGCCCAGTGTGCAGCAGTGGCCAAGAATTTAAATAAAATGCTAGGAATCATAAGGAAAAGAATGGAGAATAAACCAAAGGATATTATAATGCTTCTGTATCATTCCACAGTGCAACCGCACCTTGAATATTGTGTGCAGTACTGGTCACTGTAACTTAAAAAGGATATAGCGGAATTAGAAAAGGTAGAATAGAGCCACCAAAATGGTAAAGGGGATGGAAGGATACCCCTGTGAGGAAAGGCCTAAAATATTAGGGCTTTTCAACCTGAAAAAGAGATGGCTGAAGGGAGATATGATGTCTATAAATTAATGAATGGAGTGGAACGGATAAACATAGATCAATATTCTTTACGGCATCAAAAAGTAGACAGACTAGGGGACATGCAATGAAGCTATAGTGTAACCCGTTTAAGACTAATAAGAGAGAATATTTTTTCAGTCAACGTGTAATCAAACTCTGAAATTCGTTACCAGAGGATGTAGTAAAAGCTGTTAGTGTAGCTGGGTTTAAAAAAGGTTTGGACAAATTCCTGGAGGAAAGGTCCATAAACCATTATTAAAGAGGACCCAGGCAATTTACTGCTTGCCCCCAATACAAGCATTATGGAATTTGTGTGTCTTTTTGGGAAACTGCTAGGTACTTGCGACTTGGATTAGCCACTGTTGGAAACAGGATACTAGGCTTGATGGACCTTGGTCTGACCCAGTATGGTATTTCTTGTGTTCTTAACAGTGCACATCAGGACCCAGTAAAATATTCATATAATAAGCTTGATACATGTCAACTCAATACAATGAACATCTTATCTTAATAACAAAGAAGAAAGGGCAGAGGTGTAACTTACAGAAAACAAGATATAATAAAGGGATAGATCAAAGTTAGTGGCTAAACAGAAGGAAGCATTTTCAAACACTTCACATTTGAAACTCTTTACCATGAGATTTGCTTTGTGTGTCTGAAATTTTGACATTCTGTTGAAAATTAAAAACGCACTTGTTTCAGCACGCTTTTCCTATAGCTGCTCTATAATGTGATCTCTGTGTAATCTAATTTAGCAGTTCAGCAATGATTATTTTGTTTTATGTCACACTAACTGGAGGCCTTCCCTGCACGGTGGGACATTTAAAAGATCAGCGCCAAAAGGCATGCCCACGTCTGGCAGGCCCGCAGCTTAAGGACCAAGCCAAAGGGCCCTTAGGTGTTGACTATGAAAGTAAACCACCCCTAACCAGCATACCTTCCAGCAATCTCCGGCCTCTGCCCTTTCATGCACATATGACCAGGAAAGCTCCTTCCAATGGCAGAAACCTGCACTCCACGTGAGTACCCATGGCACTCTAACACCTGAACCTGTTCCATACTAGGCAGCTCCTGCCTTGCCTAGCCTTCTACTACCCCCCTGATCTGCACTTGTCATTCACTTATTTTGCACAAACACAGGCCAGACATCCCTCATAACACTTCATTCTACACTGCTCACAGCCCTTCACTCTCATCCAACATGCCCAAGATTTTGGCACACCTCACAATCCTCATCCTTGCTCTATACACTCTCACCCACACCACTTCTTCCTTCATTCCCATCATACACCACTCACACTACAACAAGCTTCAGCACCTCTTCCCCAGTCCCAGAAACAGAAACCATTATAACCTAATTAACATTCACACAATACCAATCCTCATCATCCCGCCCCCATCCCATCCACACAACGTCTATTCAACCCCTCAAATGTGCTCTCATTAACACCCGCTCCGTCCGCAACAAAATCCCCATTCTGGTTGGCTACATTAAGGATAGCAACGTTGACATTGTGTATCACAGAATCATGGCTAGATGATTCTGATACAGTCCTCTTAAATCAACTGACCCTCCCTTCTTACCAAATCTTCAACCATCCTAGGGCATCCAAAAGAGGCAGAGGCATACTCATGCTTGTCAAGCAGGACCTCCAGTTCAAAACCACCAGCTCCAGCTCTACCAATGAACTGGACCTCATCACCATCTCCAACACCCACCTATCAGTCTGCCTCACATACAGATCTCCAATAGCGGGTTCCTGTGACCTCTCCCCTATCATCGAGGAAGCATGCTCAAATGACCACAAAAACAAATGGTTTCATACTTCTTGGCCATATCAACATATCCTCCTTACCCAGCAAACTCTCATCACCTTTCCTACAAGCAATGGAAGCCCTCCAACTCAAACAAGTTGTCTCACAACCAACTCACTCCAGAGGAGCAACCCTCGACCTAATATTCAACCCAGTCACATGGCCAAACCAACACTTGGCCGCCATGACCCAGAACATGCCAGTTTCCTGGTCCGACCATAGCCTGCTTACTTTCTTCCTGTCAAACCTCTCCAACTCGCACATTCACACCTCCCTATCTCACCCACGCAGGATTTGAGCCTTTGACAGAGACACCTTCCTCTCCACCATCCTACCTACTTCACATAACAACAATCCAAGCAATCTTGACTCCATAATAGCCGAGTGGCATAACCACATCTCCTCATATCCTCATATGCCACCACAACCAACAACACAGCTTGGATTCCAAGATCAAACCTTGTTCCCTGGTTTACCCCCGAACTCAAGGCTCTAAAGAACAGGCTCAGGCAACTAGAGCATAAATGGAGGTGCCACAAAGAACCATCTAACCACTCTGCATACACCACTGCCCAGGATGAGTATTGCTCATTCACCCTCCAGAAGAAGAACTTAATTAGATCCTCCCTCAACAGACAGAGAACTCTTTGACATAGCCCTACAGCTTCTCAAAGACCCCACCATAACCAAATCTGATGTCACCTCATCCCCGGCCGACATGGCACAATTTTTGCAATTCAAGCAATCATCAATTACCAGAAATTACTTGTTCCCCACTAATGCCTCCAGCACCCCAACCAGCCAAACATGGTCTTCCTTCAGTCCACTCTCCGTTTTCTCAAATTGAAAGCATCATCACAAACCTCAACAGCACCACTTCCCCTCTCGACCCTTGCCCCTTCCCCTGGATCAAAATGACCAAGCAGAACTCTCGCTAACCATCCTCCACATTACTCAGACTTCCTTATTCTCAGGCTACATGCCAACTGCCCTCAAACATACTTCCATCAGATCCCTTTTAAAAAATTATGCAGCTGACCCACTCTCACCATCTGTCTACAGACCTATCTCCAGCAACCCCTCTCTTGCCAAGATCATCAAAAAAGCAGTGCAGCTACAGATGCAGGACTTTATAGACTCCCACTCTCCCCTGGACAGGCATCAGCATGGCTTCAAGCCCCATCACAGTACTGAAACCCTTCTGACCTCACTATTAGACATACTAATCAAGGGCACAGAAAAAATGTCACAAGGATTCATCCTCATTTTCATTGACATATCTGCAGCTTGATTCTGTCATTCATGAACACCTCCTTTCATGGCTCCAGTCAATTGGCCTCAGAAACACAACACTACAATGGTTCAAATCCTACCTGGCCAACGAATACCAACAAGTCAGAATCGGATCTGAAACATCCAACACTTTCAGACTTCTCCAAGGCTTACCCCAGGACTCTGCTTTATTCTCCCTTCTCTTCAATATTTTTATCCTGCCTTTATGCAGAATAATCCAAGACCACAACATCATCTACCATCTGTATGCCAATGACATCCTAATTTACACACCTCTCATCATCCTCAACCCTGAGTACTCTGCAATTGGGTGATGCCTCACAGCTGTCAACCAGCACAACATTTTTTATTTTATTTATTATTTATTAACATTTTTTATATACCGCACTATTCATTATCAGCGCGGTTTACATGGAACAAGAAACTTCAGACAATTTACATTTATCTGATTTTTACAGTTAACAGGCAAACCAACTTGGATAACAGGAGCAACTATTTACAAAACAACTATTTACATAACAGTGTCATAGAGTCTGAATAGTGTATTGTTAATCTATTGAAGAAGTGTAAAGTGAAGTTGAGACAGGAAAGTTTACGTGGTTGGGCTGACGTTATTGATATTTGTGTGTGACTGTGTTTCTTTGTTCTCCGGGAAGTATTTGAGGAACAGGTGATGTTTCAGGGCCTTCCTGAACTGGATGAGATCAGGGATGGCCCTAATGTGTGGTGGAAGGGTGTTCCAGAGTTTTGGGGCACATAGGCTGAAGGCTCTGCTCGATGTTGTGGAGTTGTATCTTATGACTTCCTTTGGTACGCTTAGCATATTTAGTTCTGTGGTTCTTCTTAGTCTATTGGGTATGATTGGTTGAATCATCTCCGATAAAGAGGTGGATGCGAGACCTTTGTATGCTTTAAAGGTCAGGAGCAGTGTTTTGAAAGTGATTCGTGCTTGGATAGGAAGCCAGTGTAGTTGTTTTAGAAGGGGTGTTACATGGTCTCTTTTGGATGCTCCAAAAAGCACTCTCGCTGCACTGTTCAAGGCAAGTTGAAGAGGATTTAATGTAGATTGAGGAAGGCCTTGTAGAATGGAATTTGCGTAATCGAAATGAGGAATGATAAGAGCCTGGTAAACAGTACGGAAATCGTCTGGGTCAATCAGTTGGCGTAGATGTCTGAGGGAGCGGATCTTGAAATAAATTGCTCTTACTGTGTTGGATATGTGGGTTTTCATGTCAAGGTTTTGATCAAGAGTCACTCCTAGGTATCGGATATGGGGTTTTACTTGCAGCTTAGCATCTTGAACCTCCAGGCATGTAGGTGGTATGAAGTTAGAGTTCCTTGAGATAAAGAGAACCTCCGTTTTTTTATGTTGGATTCTGAGGTTTTGTGTCAGTAGCCAGTTCGATATGGCGTTGAAACAGTTAGTTAAAGGGGTGAGGTCCATCTTATCTAGGCAGATCGGCATGTATAATAACACATCATCAGCATATACCATACAATTGACATTAAAAGATCTGATGATGTCACATATAGGTTGCATGTATATGTTGAATAGTAATGATGATAGGGAGGATCCTTGTGGGACCCCTTGTCCTTGATGAAACGGATCTGATATTGCTCCATCTGATCGCACATGCTGCCATCTACTTGACAAGTAAGAGTTACACCATTCGAGTGCTGTTCCAGAGAGGCCCTTTTCTTTTAGATGGATAATAAGAAGCTCATGACATACCGAGTCAAAGGCTGCCGCAATGTCCAAAAAGATAAGTACGAAACCATTCCGGATGTTGTCAATGCCGGAGTTAAGGTTATTGAGGAGGGTGGTAAGGAGAGTCTCGATACCATGTGATTCTCTGAAACCATGTTGGCATGTATCCAACGGAGCTGCAGAGTCAATGTGGTCTTGTAGCTGCCTATAAACCACTTTTTCAATTATTTTTGCGAGCGTAGGTATACTGGAAATGGGTCTGTATGAGTCTGCTTTATGTGGGTCCAACTTGGAGTTTTTTAGTAAAGGTCTGATGGAGGTCTGTTTGAGAGTAGTAGGGAATGAGCCGGTGTCAAATGATAGTCTTATAATCTTGGATATTATTGGAGCAAGATCATTGCGGAGATCCTTTATCCAGAAGGCTGGGCAGGGATCAGTGTGAGCTGTGGAGGTATTGAGAGTTGCGATGATGTAACAAGTCAACAAGTCAGAAGTCCTCTACATCACCAAGAACCTCTCATTCACCCCACTACCCACAATCAACCTAGCCAACCTAACCCTGCAAGTAGAAAAGAAAGTAAAATACCTCAGCATAGTCCTAGACCAGAATTTAAACTGCCAAGTACACATCAAACAAGTTACCAAAGTAGCTTACTTTTGTATGAAAACAGTTTGAAATCTTCGACCCCGTCTGGAACCATCCGATTTCAGAAATATCTGTCAAGCCCTCATTACACCAATTCTCGACTATGCCAACATAATATACCAGGGTCTCCCAAAATCCACTTTACTCCCCCTACAACTTGCACAAAACACAGCTGCCAGAATCATCTCAGGTACTAGTCAACAAGCACACATCACCTTAGTCTTGAAGCAGCTACACTGGCTTCCCGTCCACATAAGAGTCAAATACAAAGTTGCCCTGACCGTCTTTAAAACCCTTCACAGCCTGTTCCACATGTCCCCAACACCACTGCTGGCCATGATTATGGCCTCCTGCTCTGCACGGCCCCTCGGATGCCATCAAGCTATACAACAGGCAGCTGGGGCCATCCTCATCGTAGCTTTCCCCAGATAGCTCCTGGGCCAGGGGCTTAGCTGGTCTGGGGAGGCATACCCCCTGCCCTCCGGGTCAGGGTGCTCAGCACCTGCATGCATTCACTGTGCCTCTACACAGTGGCCACCTGAAGCACTGACTGACCCGCGTGGTTGGTGGGCTCTGGCTACAGCCCAAGGCACTAAAAGGCATGGAGCAGGAACTTGAGCACATCACTGTGACTGGCCAAGGCAGTGTACATGAGGGGCGTGTTACTGGCATAATCATGGATCTCTGGGTCGGTGTTGAATTGCACCAGCAGTTTGACAAGCTCGCAGACCAGGCTGAGTGCAATGCAGCTCTATTTGTCCTCCTCGTTCACATCTGCACTTTTTTCCAGCAGCAGGCGCATGAAGCGCAGGCCAAGCACGGGGTCAGGCAGGCAGGCAGCTTGTGAACATCAGTGGGGTGTGGCCATGATTAGTATGTGCATTCACAGTGCAGCTATCCAGTGCGTCCAGCACGTAGCACACCAAGTGCACCTTGACCCTGTGCATGGCATCTGTGAAGATGTGGGTGCCTATACTCAGGCACAGAATGCAGGGTCTGAGCATGGTGTGCTGGCTGCTCTGCACTCTCATTGCCTCGTCGGCTGCAGCACCGTACTCAAGTTCCTGTTCCATGCCTTCAAGCGCCTTGGACTCTAGCCCGAGGGACTAACCAAGCAGATCAGTCAGTGCTGCAGGTGGCTGCTCCTGTGGCCTGAAGAGCAGAAGCCTGCTGTAAAAGAAGCTGGTGCCAGAGACACACAGGAGGTAGGATAAAATTTAAAGGGGCAGTAGGTCTGGGAAAGAAAGATGGGAGGGGGAGTGGAGGACATGGGGTGAGAGTACAAAGAGGAGGGAGAAAGGGACAGAGGCTGGGAAGGTAACAGATTGGGATAGTGGCATACTGATTCTATTTGTCACCTGGAGCAGGCACCCCCATGACACCCATGGACAAACACTCATTTGCTGCACAGCACATCGCTGCCTCCATTCCAGGGCTTTCCCGGGCGAAGTCTCATGGTGTTATCATGAAACTTCAGGAGAGGAAAGAGTACGGGGCCTGGAGCAGAGGCAGCAGCATGCTGTGCAGCAAACAAGTAAGTTGCTGCGCTGCTCCAGGGGTGGATGTGAGCGCTGCTGCCGCTATTATCTCTGCATGCACCCCCTTTTTGCTGTCAGCTGGGGTGGACCGCTTCCAGTGCCCCACCCTTGGTACACCACTGGAGTGGGGTGAGTGCAGGAGAAGATCTGCCGGAAGAGGGGTAAGAATGCAAGGAGTTGGAGGATAAAGAAAGGGGACAAAAGGGAACAGTGAATATATGCTAAAAGGTACAGCCCGTCCCCTCCCATCAGAAGACACACAGGTATCCTATCCCCGCATCACACACATATCTGTTCAAATGTAAATAGTTTCCCCCAGTTCATATCCATGTTACGTTCCCTGTTATCTGTAAACTTAGGTCAGGTCTTAACTGTCTGAGTAACATATTGTTGAATGTAAACCGCACTGATAACAAAGAGCGCGGTATATAAGAGCTGTTAAATAAAATAAATAAATAAATATACTCCCCCCCGCACACGCACCTGACCCACACAGCATACACCATACACACAGAGGCTTTACCCCACACTGCACCACATGTATACACATAGTCACCGCACCAGTGCACCACACATTCACTACCTGAAGCGAGACATATATCTATAGATAACACCAATTATAAAGATTCCTCATACAACCCCCTATTACTATAAAAAGAAATGCTTTATCATCTCTCTTTGAGCTCTTCCTCCAAACACACACATCCAGATATGTATGATTATTCAAATGAAGGAAGGGGAAGTGCATCGCTTTGTTACAGCGTAAGTATGTTGATTTCACATGCACACACAGATCCGGACAGATATTAACACAGATAGTCCCACACATACATGCATGCAGCCTCAGACAGTCCCCATGACACGCATAAGGACCCACTGACACCTACTCATGTGCATGGACCCCTCCCTTAGCACTTCCTATGACACGCACAGATGAAGCTGCTGAATGTCTGATCCTGTGAATGAGGGAAATGCGCCATTGTGTTGCACTGTAAAGTGTGCACATTTACCTTGTTTCAGCTTTGCTTCAGGGCACCATATGCGCTGGACCTCCCTCCTTCCCTCTTGTGGCTGCTAGGGTGTTATTTACTTTTATGTCTCATTCAGGCAGCCAGCCACAGAGCATAGATGGAGTTGGGGGACCTTCCACTGTAGTGAGTTGGTCGGTCAGAGCTTGAAGCTTATGGTTAGCATCACTCTATGTCAACTACAAGAAGCACCACCACTGGCTCTCATGGGAGGCTACGGAGTGATCTTTCCACTTTCCTTCAGCCTTGCTGCAATGCCATTAAAGTTTCTGCATGTTTCCACAGCTGCAGCAGCTCTGACAGGCATCTGCAAAGCAGTGCTCTCAAAGAAATCTCAAAATCCAGCCAAGTGGTGGTTCTCACATCGATGCCGCCACTGTCAACTGTTGGGACTACCAACATCAGCACAGGGATTGAGTCCTGCCTTAAAGTGCTCACCTTGGCTTCAATGCTGCTTATACCCTAGGATAGCAGTGGCTTTCCCAGGTCTGTCTTAATAACAGTCTATTGACTTGTTCTTCAGGAACTTGTCCAAAACCTTTTTTAAACCCAGCTGCACTAACTGCTTTTATCACCTATTCCTTATTTGTCGGCTTTATAAAAGAGCTGTGCAACCATGCATGCAGAGATAAAGCGGCAATAGTATCTGTAGCAACCATAATACAGGAAAAAAAAAACCAAGAAAACCCAAGTGGCTGTAACCTTTGTAGACCTTTCTTTTAGTTAAATAAATTGATTTTGTTTGCTTTGATCACATTAACCCTTTGACTATCACAGCCTGGTCATACAATGTTAAATATTTACTCCTCAGTACTTCTTTTTATTACAGCTATGCATTTGCCCTTTCACTGAATTTTTCTTGTTACAGCATTTGATTTGACAAGGAGAAATGCTAGCATCGTGTGAACAGAGTTCACAAAAGAGTTTTGGGAAGGGGGGAGATGCAGCCTATCAATAATAATGAGGGAGCGGGGCACTGATGTATAAATTGCAGGAGGAGGGGCACCAGAGACCCTAGCACGTACCCTGGTCAGCAAGCACTTATTTATGTCTAGGAGCAGGTGTAACTGTTGACTTCCACATTATTATTCCCAGACGTGGATTTCCTTTATAAAATGGGGAATCCACATCTGCATGTTTGGCTCTGCCTATACCACTCTCAACTCTCCACCTTTACCATTCCCCCTGGCTCTGTAGATATGTTGAGCATTCCCATGACTACAAAAAAAAGATTCTAAAATGGTATTTAGATCTGTCTTATGCAAATAAGCAAGAGCCTATCATATAAATTGTGCATACCAAATACAGTGCAGGAACCAATTTGATTCAACAATAATTAGCAAAAGCAAAGGAGCTCAAATTTCTTCACAAGGTGAATATGAAAACACCACGACTTAGCCTTTCATCATTTCTCTACAACATGCTTTCGTTATCAATTATTTCATAATAGCAAATATTATATTTTCCCGTATTTATGGAAATAATTCCACTTATCTTATTTTGCATACTCCACCATGTTGAAGACAAACTGTGCCAAAGCCGTTTTTAATCAACCCCAACCTGGCTGATAGGTTTCACCCTGCCAGAGGCTTCATCAGGGTAATACTGTAAACGACAAAAATAATAGTCATTCAACAAAAACATGCAGTTATTTTTAAAAAATGAACATGTATAAATTAGCCACACCACCTAAAAATGCCAGCAGTAAAACCAAGATGAAGAAAAACAAACACATTGGCGCTTGCGCTATAAATGGCTGCCTTCATACATAATGATGTAAATCATAATCAGTCAAGAGAATTCACAAAGTGACCATTTAAAAAAAACAGGCACTAAAGAAAATGAACCCATTTGATCTCCAAACTGAGACCATGGGGAGCCACCATATTCCAATGAGATATGTCTGCTCTCACTGTAACAACCTGTTGGGATTCCCACCTGCAACAGATGACATTTGTTCAATTACAAAAAATCGCAGATCAAGTAAGTTATGGGAATGGTCCCCACAATGTTCTACCAAAGGATCAGTCAATTTTGTAGTACAAATTGTCGAGCAATGTTCAATAATTCTTATCTTCAGTTTTGCCAATGTATAGTTTCTGGCAAGGATATATAATAGCGTAAACAACATTGTAGGAATTACAGTCAGTCAACCCCTTCCGACAGAAAGGAACTCTTAATTGGGGTGATTAAAAATGTCCAATTCCAGAGAGTATTGGCAAGCAATACAAGAACCACAACGAAAATGGCTATGTTTATCCAATGGAGATAAAACAGCTGAAGTATTAACAAGTGTTGCATGAACTAAATGATCCCATTAGTTTTTCTCCTGCATGTGAATGCAAATCTGGGTCACTGTTGAAAACCCTCATGAACAAACAATACGTCTCAACGTTTAATAATAATGTCCTTTATACATGACACTTGTACAGAGAACGGGAGTATACATGCCTGCCCTGAAAATTGAGACCATTGCTGTAACAGTAAATCCTGGTTGATAAATTTAGCCCAAATGTAGGCTCGACAAATGATACTGTATGTGCAGGGTAACCTTTTTGCTGAAAATGTTTGCACATTACCTTAGCTTGTGATTTAAAATCTTCTGGGTCAGAACATAATATTTTTAAACGCAGCAGCTGGCCATAAGGAATATTATCCTTCAGTGCACAAGGATAAAAACTCTAATAGTTTAACAAACTATTGTGATCTTTGCTTTTTCTTAAAATTGATTATCTTAAAGCCAGCTGTGGTTTTGGTGATGTTGTCCAAAAAAGAAACATGAGTTGAAGAAATCACAGGTACAAAATGCATGACAATCTTGACAATCCATGACAAAATTTCATCCAATAAAGGACGAGGACCAGACCAGGCAAAAAATATATCATCAATGTAATGGGCCTAAAAACAAATATGAGCCCAAAACAATGAATCATATATAAATCTTTCCTCGAAATTCAACACATACATGGGGCACCCATGGCAGTTCCACACACTTGGAGGTAAAAATCTTTCTTAAACTGAAAATAATTATTTTTTAACACTAATAACAATTGAATAAGGAATGACACCTTGACAGACAAATGATCCTCATGATGTAGTAATTCTTGAATGACAGAGATTATCTTATCCTGAGGAACCTGCATAGAGTGATGTGATATCTATAGTGACAAGGATCTGGTGTGAAGGCACCTCATTGTATTCAGCCAGCAGTTGTATCATGTGCCAAGAATCTTTAATATAAGATTTACCTTGCAGCACCAAAGGATGTAAGAATATGTCCAAAATTAATGCTTCAAGTACTGAACATATTCCTGCCACTATAAGTCATCCGGGAGGATGATCCAGCGATTTATGAATCTTTGGTACAATACAGAATTGAGGAGGAGATGGATGAGAAACCAACAAAAATGACTTCTCCCTAGATGCAATTAAATTAGATTGATATCTTCATCTACAATAGCCCTAACAGTCTTCTGAATCTCTTTAATAGGATCGGAACTCAAAAGCTGATAAAACATGATATGCCTTCAACTCATATTGTTCACGTGAACATATGACCACACCACTGCCACTATTACTACACCCCTTATCGGAGGGTTTAATCACTATCATAGGATCATTCATTAGACTTCAAAGAGCTACCATTCCACCCGAGTAAAATTAGAACAAACATGTTGAGTAATCTCAGACACTTGGGCTACATCGTGTAACACTACCTGCTCAAAAGCTAAAACATTATGATCTATAGGTCCTGGAGGAGTCCAAGAAGAACAGTAAGGTAACTTCTGCAAAGGTAGAGTAGACTCACATTGAGAAAAATACCATGAAGTCTGGCTCCAACGAAAACATGTATACAGTATAATTGGACCCTGACCGAAAACAGGTCATATCATTGAGTGGGGACAAATAAAAATTCTTTATCCAAAACTCGTGTTTCCATATCAGTCAGAGGACAATCCGATAAATTAAATTAAGTAGATTGCGGCAGAACTAATTGAGGTTCAATCAGTTGTAGTTCCACCGTCTGCAGCCACGACCCCAATATTGATTGTGTGGTTGTTGTAAAAAATGGGCCTCATAATCAGAGCGGTCAGAAGAGTCTCCAGAAGAACTTTCAAAGGCTACCTGATGTTATTGATGATTGTTAATCCTCTTGCTTTTCCATGGGTATACTGAATCAGTATGGTAATCATTTTTGTCCTAATTTACGCAGTTAGTTAATATCTTCCCATGATAAGAAGCCATTTGTTGGTCTATTTCCTTTAATTTTGAAAAATGTTCTTCCTGTCGTAGCTGTTGCTTTAATGATTTAATCTGAGTATCCACCTGTGATTGTGATTCTATGGCTAAAGCTCCCTTTGTTTCGATTAATAAAAGTATCAAATCAAATGAGCATTTACTAATGATGGCATTCAAATGTTGAACAAAATTAGAATCTACTTCAAACATATGTGGGGCTTTATAAATGCGTAAGCCTCGAGGAATACACTTATCATAGCAATATTCCTTTAAAGTCTCAGAATGTAATTCAGCTCGAATTTGTTGTTTACCTAAATTGACAAAGGCATTCCAATCAACATGTGCATTGTAAGTGGTTTTCCCAATAATAATTCAACAGCTTCCTGTTTGGTGTAACTATCCTTTGACTGATCCATGATATTGAGCCAAAACGTATATACTACCGGTAACTACTTAATAAAAATACTTAGCCAAAAACTTGTGCTCTTGCTAAAAATTAAAGTCAAATGGAAATAAGCAAGAGCTTATCATATAAATTGTGCATATACCAAATGCATTGCAGGAAATCAATCTGATTCAACAATAATTAGCATAAGCAAAGGAGCTCAAACTTCTTCACAAGGTGAGTATACAATTGTGGTCAACATTATTGGCACCCTTGCAGTTCAACCCCTTAATGTCCAATATCTCCTAAAATAAATAAATAAAGTAGCCAGTGAAATGACTTTGGACTTATATATGCACACATATTTAACACACAAAAGAATCAAATAAAACAAGACCAATTAAAAAAAGGAAATAGTAGGAAATAGTATAAAAACTGGGACATTGCCAGGACATGATTATTGTCACGATTATAAACAATTAAAATCGGTTTGAACAGAAGAACCACATTCCCATTTCAGTAAAATTAGATGCACCTGTGATCAGTTGTTAGTACTGACTTGAATCAACCAATGAATGATGGCTCTAATGTTTAAAATGGCCACATTCACTCCATGTTCCATTTTCACAATGGTGAAGACAAGAGAGCTGCCTGAGACCATCAGAAAAGCCATTATTACCAAGCATCAAACTTCAAAGGGGTACATGACCATCTCCAAAACCTTTGGGATTCCTGTCTACAGTTTGTTATCAAAGATTTCTGCTCATGGAACTGTCAAGAACCTCCCAGAACGTGGTGGGAAGGGAAAAATGAATCCAACCTACTCTTGCCGTCATGCTGGGCAGACTGGATGGACCGTGCTGGTCTTTATCTGCTGTCATTTACTATGTTACTATGTAACAAGTCTTTGAGGGTTACTGCGAACTGTTGGAAAAAATACCATGTACAACATCCAAAAAGCTTAAGGCTGACTTGGAGCAATCTGGAATGGTGGTTTCAATCTGCACCATATGCTGCACACCAAACAAAGAAGAACTTCATGAGCGAAGGCCAAGGAGGACTCCACTTCTCAAAGACAGACAAAAAGGCACACCTGATCTTTGCCCAAGCCCACCTTGAGAAACCACAATCCTTCTGGGAAAATGTTCTGTGGACAGATGACACCAAACTTGGGCTCTTTGGCAATTCAGACCAGAGATAAATTTACAGGCAAAGAAATGAAGTTTATAGGGAAAAAATACCCTTCTTACAGTTGGTGGAGGTTCCATAATGTTCTGGGGCTGTTTTGCTGTTAGTTACAGTTAAGTTTAGCTGCCTCAGGAACTGGAAGCCTGGAACATATTAAAAGAATCATGAAGTTAGAGGACTACCAAATTATTTTGGAGCAAATTAGCGAAATGTGCTACCTAGTGTCAGAAAGCTAGGTCTGGGTCGAAGGTCATGGGTCCTCCAGCAGGACAATGACCCAAAACATACATCCAAAAGTACAAAATGGTTGGCTAAAAAGTTAAAAATGGACTGTTTTAAACTGGCCAGCAATGAGTCCTGATCTCAATCCAATCAAGAACCTTTAGAAAGAGCTGAAATCTGCCATTTTACATGCTCCACTGTGTTGAAGACAAACTGTGCCAAAATCCATTTTTAATCAACCCCGACCTGGCCGGTAGGTTTCACCGTGCCAGGGGCGTCATCAGGGTGAGACTGTAAACAACAAAAATAGTAATCATTGGACAAAACATGCAGTTATTAAAAAAGTGAACATGTATAAATTAACCACACCACCTAAAAATGCCAGCAGTAAAACCTAGGTGGAGAAAAACAAACACGTTGGTGCATGCTATAAATGACTGCTAAGTCATATACATAATGACGTAAATCACAATCAGCAAATAGAATTCACAAAGTGACCATTTAAAAAAAAAATAGGCACTAAAGAAAATGAACCCATTCAATCTCCAAACTGAGACCGTGGGGAGCTAATCTTTTAATAAAGATTGTATTCCAACAAAAGATATGTCTGCTTTCACTGTAACAAACTGTTGGATTCCCCTAATTGAGGTCTGCCTTTCAATCTCAATGTTGCTTTTTGGATGTGGGAATGCTTCTAAAATAACCCCCTAAATTTCATCTACCATTTGGATGCCCAGTCTCCCAGTTTCTCAAAGTCCTTCTTGCGATTCCTTATAAAACTCTTGTGATTTGAGAGCTTTGAATAAATTTGAGTCATCTGGAAATTTGATCACCTCGCTTGTTTTTCCCATTTCCCGGTCCTTTTATAAATAATACTAGAGAGTAGTGAGCCCAATACAGGTACCTGGATCATTCCATCATTCATGTTTCTCTATTGACCATTTAGCTCTACTCTCTATTTTCTATCTTTTAACCAGTTTCCAATTCACAATACATAGCAACAATAGTATATGACGGCAGATAAACACTAGTATGATCCATCTAGCCTGTCCAGCAAGGTGGCAAGAGTAGACATACCTGCCGCTCCGGGCAGGCCACCTCTCCCCATGCCTTTGTTTCTGGTGTACCCACCGCTCCTTGCAGGTCACCCCTATTTGTTGAGATGTAAGAGATAATTAAATTTATTTTTATTTTTATTCTCTTTCTATAAAAGGATCCACTGTCTGTCTCATGCTATTTTGAACTCTGTCACAATATCTGTCCCCACCACTTTCATTGGGAGGGCATTCCAAGCATCCACCACGCTGTCATTGAAAAGGGATTTCCTGATATTGCCTTTCAGTTTACCCCCTTGCAACTTTGTTATGCCCTCTAGTTTTACAACTTCCCCTTCTTTGAGAAAGGTTTGTTTGTTCATTAATACCCTTTAAGTATTTAAAGGTCTGTATCATATCTCCCCTGTCCTTCCTCTCCTCTAGGGTATGCATAATAAGATCTTCAAGTCTCTTCTCATACATTTTCTGGCACAGGCTTCAGATAATTTTGGTTACCTTCCTCTGAACCATTTCAAGTCTTTTTATATCCTTGGTGATATATGGTCTCCAAAACTAAACACAATACTCCCAAGTGAGGCCTCACCAGCCACTTGTACAATGGCATTAATACCTCCTCCTTTCTTCTGGTAATTCCTCTCTGTATACAACCCACTATCCTTCTGGCTTTGCCACTGCCTTGTCACACTGTTTCACCACCTTGAGAACCCTAGGCAGAAACCCCCAGCCTTGCTGCCACCCCACCTAGCAGCCGCTGATTCCATCTTGGGAGGAAGAAGCGGGCAGCGACAGCTTGGAAATACTGCCGCTGCTCTCCTCCCTTACCAAATGGAATTGGCAGCACAGCCACCCATGTCTGTTGCTGCCGCTGCCCATTCAGATCAGCTGCCTAGCTCACCAGATGGATGGGCTGGCCCTGCTCCGAGGTCTTTCTCCTGGTCCATGCACACCAACCTCTCGCCCCCTATTGCATACAGTTCCCTTGCATTTCTGCATCCCAAGTGCATGCCACTGCACTTCTTCACATTAAGTCTCAACTGCCAATCATTAGACCATTTTTCCAGCTTTTGTAGATTTATCCACTCATGTTATCCACTCCTTCAGGGGAGTTCACTCTGTTGCAAATGTTTGTCATCTGCAAAAAAGACAAACTTTTCCATTCAGCACTTCAGCAATATCACTCACAAATATATTGAACAGTACTGGTCCCTGAACCGATCCCTGGGGCACGCCACTGCTCGCCTTCCTTTCATCCAAGTGAGTTCTATTTACCATCACCTTCTGTCATCTGTCAGTCAACCAATTTTTGGTCCAATTCACCACATTGGGAGCCATCCCCAGGCTGTTCAATTTATTGATAAGCCTCCTATGAGTAACAGTATCAAAGGCTTTGCTGAAATCTAGGTAGATCACATCCATCACACGCCCTTGATCTAGTTCTCTGGACACCCAGTCAAAGAACTCAGATTTGTTTGGCATGATCGTCCCTTGATAAAACCATGTTGCCTCAGATCATGCAATCCATTGGTTTTGAGAAAGCTGTAGCCCATTGGTTTCAAGAAAGTATAGCTGCAGTGGGATTTGAACCTTGATTATCCTGTTCCTAACTCATTCCTCTAACCATTATGCTATCCTAGATATTGTGGTGATGCGCAGGTAGCTGAGCCTTTTAAAACTAGGAAAAAAGAGTTTTTTTCTCATGAGCGGGGGAAGGGCTCACTACAGCAAAGCTCCCAGCCAGGGAAAGAGGCTAGAATACACACTAATAGGGATAGCTTGAAGCCACACCCAGCCTCTAGAGCTCGTGCAGGCAGAGAGGGGGTGGGGCCAGAGAAGGAAACAAGCTGCAGGATATTTAAGCTGCGTCACTCAGGAAGTGGGCAGGCAACGAAGAGAGAGACAAGGAGAGAGGCAGGAGGGCTGAGGAATACAAGCAGAGGCACAGCAAGAGACACGAGGAAAAAGAGAGACACAAGCAGAAACACAGAGAGAGGACGTGCTCCAGGAAAACTGCATGCTAAAAGCCAGGAGGAGAGGCCAAGAGTCCAGAGGAGCCAAGGGAAGGAACAGCAGCATAAAGCTGTAAGGCCTGGAGGTTCAAAGGGGACCAGCCATAAATCCCAAGGCAAGTGCAAAGGTTGTGGGCATGATTGGAGCTGGGGAAAACGTCAAGAGTATATGACTGATTCTGAGAGTGACAGCTCAAGTCCTGAGTCTGTGATTAGGCAGTACAGAAAACCAGTTGGGAAGAGGGTTTCTGCCAGTAAAGCAATTTGTGTGTGTCCTGAACAGGAGTGTCTAAGAGGAAGAAGGGCAAGAGCTTTTGACCCGGTAAAAAGGGGACCCCAGAAGTTAAAATGGGGGAAGCTTCTTAGGCTTTTAAAGGACGTGAAGCATAGCATTCCAGAACGTGCCCCAAGCCCTGAGTGTTACAGTACCCCAGAAGAAATGGAAGTAGACTCATACTCAGACTCTCCAATATCCTCTGCGGAATCCATGGAGTGTGGGATTTGTATAAGCCGTGTTTAATACTTTTATAAGAAGCTGTGAGTAACAGGTTAAGAAGATATCTGTGCTGGTGTTGTTATGTGCCAAGCTGAAAAGCAGACAAGAAGTCATATGAACCTCATTGTTTAAAGCAGCCAATTGTATCTCTGAAGAAGCCAGGCTTAACAGGGCTAGTGCTTTAAACCAGGAGGCAGCACAGGAGAGATATCCTAATCTGCAACAGCTGAGAGTAAAGGTCAAAAACTGTCTTACAGAAGTTTTTGGAAAACTGTGCATTTAAAAAGTGTTACACTGCTTTGTAAATGAAAGAAGCTGAAAAGAGTAATCAAGAGTGAAGTAACTACTTGAAGAAATATTGCTGAGAAATCTAAAGGGAGAAAATATCCTATATTTTCAGTTTGTGATATTGTTTGCCTTATCAAGGTCATTTGCCTCAGCAAGGTCACTTGCCAAAAGTTGGTTCCAGAAAGAAATAAATAAAAGCAATTTAAGTAACAAATTGTCCTGTGTTCCTCTTCCATTCGGATTGCTGACAAAGCAAAACCACAACTACACAAAGAAGAGTGACGTCCCGCGCTCCCCACTAGGCAACCGCCTAGTCGCGGCGCCACGGGCGTTGTCACAATATCTGTAAAGACATTGTTTCCTATTCCATGATTTTTTTATTTTCCTCAAGAGTCCCACAGAGGTCAATATTATCACTCCATCTCCCCTTGTGTATGGTTATGCATTCTGCAGAATGGAAATTTTAGATATATACAGACAATGTGCAGGTGCTGGTGCCTGGGACAAGTACTGTAGATGATGTAGGGAAGATAGTTAGAAATTGGTTTAATTGTTTGAAATTAAAGTTAAATATGAAGAAGACAATTATTGAGAGAGAGCCAAGATAGCATCTGAGTAGGACATCTTGGTGTGAGCTCCATGTCTCTCCTACATGTTGGGGTTAGTAGTCTTGTGTACTTGACCCTATGGAAGGGAAGAGGAAGGGCAAGTCTCATCAAGGCCATTCCAAGTAAAAACTCTTATTAAGACTCCAGTTGATGCTGGAAGAGTGTGGAGGAGTAACCAAGTCAAGGGGCTTCTAGATTTTGGCTGGAGGGGCAATGCCTATCACAAATCAGAGAGAAATGGGGTAAGCCCCAAAAAAAGAACAGCACCCCCTCACAACCCAGAAGTACCCACCTCGACCAAGCGTCTGTGGAATTGCTATCCCTCATGGTGAATGGAACTGACTGTGGACCTTCTCTATTTCTGTGGATAACACTACACTCTTCCCTATTTCCTCAGCTTGCAGCCTTGGGGGTCATCTTTGACTCTACTCTTTTTCTCTACACACATCCAACTGATAGCTAAAACCTGTCACTTCTTTCTCTATAACATCAGAAAGGAAGGGACAAATTTTGCTGAACACACTATTAAGACCCTTATCCACCTTCTAGTCACCTTCCGTCTTGACTATTGTAACCTTCTCCTCATTGATCTCCCTATGAATCATCTCTCTCCCCTTCAGTCTATTCAAAACTCAGCCGCACGGCTTCTCTTCCTCCAGTTTCACTTTGCTCACGTAACCCCTCACGTCACTTCATTGGCTCCCTATTCATTTCTGCATCCAGTTCAAGCTTCTCCTACTGATTAAGTGTATTCATTCTGCAACTCTTCATTACCTTTCTACTTATCAGTCCCTACACCCCCCCTCCTCTCCCAGGAACTCCGCTCCTCTGGCAGATCCCTTTTATCTGTGCCCTTTTCTGCCACTGCCAACTCCAGACTTCATTCATTCCACCTTGCTGCCCCATATGCCTGCAAAAAACTCAGGCGCGAGGAAAGAGAAGCTGCGCCGCCAACGACACCAGCAGTGCCTTGACCGACATCGAGCGAGGGAGCAGGAAGTAAGACTTCTCCCCGCTCCCCAAGCACAAGGCCTATTAAGGAAGGACTTGGACCTTTAAATTTAAAGCACCACCGGGTGCACCTGCGCCTGAGGGCCTCACCAGAGGGCCCTTTGGCGTGGCCCTTAGGTGTGGAGCATAGGTGTGAAAGAACCACCACCTAAACAGGTACACATAGTCCTATAAGCTATTCATCAGGTTATATCAGCTGCAAGACAATTTGTAACAACTCTGATAGCTTGTTTGCCTCTCAATTTGTCTGTAATTTTGTAACAACACCAGCTACCATCTTATAGCTATTTAAGCAGCTTAGATCAGTCGTAAGACAATATATAACAATTCTTTTAGCTTTCTGTCCCTCAATTTGTCTGTAACTGTGTAACAACACCAGCTACCTTGCCTATAGATTCCAAAGTGACCTAGTCTGCTCTGAATTTCGAATCCAGCTAACCTCCTTTCTTGCATTTAGTATACATGGCACAATCAATCCCTAATACAATGTCAGACCTGCTTACCATAATCTTAGTTCTACCCTGCATAGCTCATCCCCCACTTTTTTTGTAGATGCTTTTTCCCAACAACAGAGCCTTATACCCACCATATGTGGCTATGGCCAGAGATGGCAAGGAGTCCTACACCTTGATGCAAAAATGCAGCATGCATCTTGCTACAACCACCTCATTCACATTGTATGCCAGCTTCCAGGAAAAAGCCATGGACAAAAGCCACCAGACAAAAAATCCCTGATCTGTATGCTTGTAATACAAGGTCCATCCGAAACAAATGGCCTGCAGTTATAGACTATGTGGAATCCTATAAGTTGGATATGCTATTCATAACTGAATCATGGTTAACCGACACAGACACTGTCATCACAAACCAGCTAAAACTCCCTAACTATGACCTCTTTAACTGCCCAAGATCCAATAAAAGAGGTGGAGGAGTCCTTATCATAGCTAAAGCCAACCTCCAACTCCAATGCTATACCATACACAACTCTAACACCCTGGACGCCATCATGATCTCAAACGAGCTCCTTGCAACTGTCTTGTTCTACCGAGCCCCCTCCACCTATGCTGATGACTTCTCCATTGTCCTTGACATGGCATGCAACCACTCAACTAAGGAAAAAACACTCTGGCTACTAGGAGGCTTCAATCTCCCTGCTCTTTCTATGAAGCATTCCTCTGCCTTTCTAGATGCTACAGTATGTCTACTTTAGGCTATAAGCAACAAATACAGACCTCTACCCACACTAGAGATAATACCTTGGACCTCATTTTCTCTCCTACGCCTGCTCAGCCTGCCAGCGATCTACACCAACCACAAATCATACCAGTACCATGGTCTGACCATAAAGCAATCTTCTTCCATATTCCCCTATCCCCAGCTGACCTTGTGCCTTCCTCAAACTCCATTCTGTCGCCTCCTCACCGTTTTAGACTTTTCATCAAAGAAGCATTCCTCAAGGATTCACTACACAGCCTTAAAACTGACATCTCCGACATACTTGAACTAGTTCATACTTGGAACTCCAGCCTAAGCAAGGCTGCTACCACACCATAAGAGAACCTCCTAAGCGGAACCAAACTGCGATCTGGTACACAGCTGACTTAAAGTCCTTACTGCATCTCAGGAAATTGGAACGAAAATGACGTCACTCAAAACTTCCACTAGACCATACCATTTACATGAAGACCTTACAAGAGCATCATAATGCAATCAATTTGAGAAGAAAAGAGCATCATACCAACATCCTTATGTTCTCTATCAATAGACCCCGTGAACTTTTCAGCATCACTCAGTCACTGATAAAAGACAAGACAAAGCAATACATTGACAACACTCCATATCCACAGGACTTTGCCAATTATTTTGAGAACAAAACCAATAATATTCCCCATGATGCTGCAATTACTCCACTAGTCGATCCTCCAGCAGTATCCACTCATCCAAATGTGGTTCCCAGCATCCCTATGTCTAGTGCCTCCATTCCTCCTAATAATGGCTCCGCCAACCTAGTGACAACAGCCTCCATTCCACTTAGTGATAACTCCACCAGCCCTGTGATAAGGGCCTTCTACTCTTATTCAGCAGAGCAAATAGAGGACATAATAAAACCACCTCTCCAGCAGATCCATGTCCCTCCTTTTGGATTAAATCAGCATGCTCTGAACTAAGTACTTACATCCACCACTTTATACAGCTCTCCTTTTCCAAAGGCCTGTTTCCAGCCCCCCTAAAAACTGCAACCATCAGACCCCTACTTAAGAGCCCCAAGTAGGATCCTGCTGACATAAATCCCTACAGACCCATATCGAGCCTGCCCTTCCTGGCCAAGATAATGGAGAAGATAGTACAACAGCAAATTCAAGACCACATTGATGCCCATTATCCACTAGATGACGAGCAACATGGATTTTGCCTACAGCATGGGATTGAGACTCTGCTTCTCACTCTAATGAATAATCTAGTCTTGGGCTTGAACAAATCCAAACAAGGCTTTATCCTACTCTTTTTAGTCATCACGTCTGCCTTCGACACAGTATCTCACAACCTCCTCCTTACCTGGCTACAGCTGAAAGGCATTCAAAACTTGACCTTAGACTGGTGCAAATCATACTTGTCAGACCGACAGCAAATGGTACGCATAGGGATGCAAACTTTATCCAGTTATGCTTAAATGCAGGGAGTACCGCAAGGCTCCTCGCTATCTGCATTACTTTTCAATATTTACATCCAGCCTGTTTGCTCCATTATCAAATCTTACAACATACTACCACATCTGTGCTGCTCTATACTCCCTTCTCCACGATTAATCCAAATTACTTTGGAATTATAGACTGCTTCAATGCAGTAGCTGACTGGCTGAAACTACATAAACTGAGAGTGTGAACTGCAAGAAATATGAGGGCCTCTTCATCACTAAGGACCCATTATTCACATCACCTCCCACTTTACAAGTAAGGGATGCTGAGCTGAACACTAAGCAGAGGTCCGATACCTCAAGATCACCTTAGACCAACATCTAACAATGGAGCCACATATAAATAGCATCACTAGAGCAATATACCTAAAAGTATGTCAACTGCATCCCTTGCTTGAAACTGCTGATTTTCGCACTGTATTCCAAGCATTGATCATTCCTCATTTTGGTTATGCAAATATCTTCATGGTCTCCCAGACTGTGCAATTCACCCCTGCAACTGGCTATGAATACTGCAGCACGAATTCTGGTTGGAGCATCAAGATATGAACATACAACCCCTATCCTGAGGCAACTACATTGGTTTCCCATTGTTAGCAGTCTCAAGTACAAGACTCTCAAAATGACATTCAAAATACTACACAACCTCTCTGTAATTGTCCTCAAAGAGTTCTTACAATGGTCACCGGAGAATAGAGTCAGAAGGTCTACTATGGCAAACACTCTCTTAGTCCCATCCATAGTAAGAAAAAAAGCTCCCAGTTTGTGAATAACTGAACATTCAAACTATACGCACCACCTCTCTGGAACTCCCCCCCTCCCCCCACCCAATCCATGCAATCTCTGACCTGGCTACCTTCTGAAAGATTCTAAAGACACATCTTTTTCAATTATATTATGATCAAATAACATAGATCAACGAACTAGTGCCCCTTAGATTCTTAAGCTGCCAACAACCAGTCCCCTCAGTCAGACTCATCTACTTATCCTAATAAGCACAGTGTATATTGTTTTCCCCAATACTCACATTGTATATAGTTCACCCATTACCTACAACGTATATAGTTCACCCAAGTACGACCCAAGTTGACTCCCCTGTCTAATCTACCAATTGTTGTATTATTAACCGCTGATGTTGCTGTTTATGCTCAAAACGTGTTCCTTATCGTTCCTCCAGTTTAGTCCTCCACCACTGGGTAGTGCAGCTCCTCCTGCAGCTTGGAGACTGGACAAATCAGAATCTTCACCTCACTGGATGTAGCATGCTGGAACTCCCATCAGCCCCCCAGTGTGTCTAGTCTCCATGCAACAGGAGGACCTAGTGAGCCTAGGTGCTGTGCTCACTGAAGAAACTGTTAAGGAGCAGGCTAGATAGTTTTGATAGGGTTTGGTTTGGTTTGGTTTGATTTGGTTTGCTTATTAATGATAATAATAATAAACTAACTAATGAAGAAGAGAGACTCTGGGTTTATGGGAAGTCCCTTCTGAGGTCCCTGCCCTGACCAGCCCTTTTGTGTTCAAATGTGGCAGTCTTTCTCTTCAGGCTCTCTGCCCCTTGACAGTACGGGGCAGAGCTCCTTTCCCGGCACACAGCCCGATGGCCGCGGTGCTTTTAGCCGCGATCTCCAGGGCAGCTCTAGCAGTCTGGCATAGCTCACTGAGGGAACGCCTTAGGAATAGTGGTTTATATTTTTGCTTCACTTTTCTTTCGAAGTTCTTGTGAATTACCTTATTTTATTTATTCAGGGCTGCCTCCTTAAAAAAAAAAAAAAAAAAAAGGTACCTCCCGGTCTTTGGTCGGTGGGGGGAGCCCTGGGCTCATATCGCAGGTCTCTTCCCCTGGACTGGACGGGGAAGAGTCCTGGGGCGAGGACTTCAGTCCTTGGCAGTCTCGACAGGGGCCGAGTTTTTCTCCGGCACGAGGACGCGAAGCCGGGCGGCTCTCCGGCGGTTGCTGCTATGCTGGATGCAGTACCGCGGAATAGAGCCTGTTAAAGAATCCCGGAGAGCAGTAAGTAATGGGCCTACGTTCTCGGGGTTTATTTTGGGGCTGCTGTCTTTCCTCAGCGACAGGGCAGCGTAGAGCGCTCACTGGGCCTAGCTTCCCATGTTATTTTATTGGCGCCTTTTTGAGTGCGCGCCGGTAGCGTCGGCCATTTTCTGGCTGCGAGGGGCATCGGGTGCTGGGCCTGGGATCCGTGTTGTAAACTGGGTCTCTTTTTTTCAGGGCAGCTCTGCGTGTTGGTTTTTGGCCTGGATGAACTTGTTAGTACCTTTAGGAACTGAGTGCGGAGCACGTTCGAAATTGACGGTACTCCAGGCGGTACGTTATCTGAATAGTTGCATCATTTTATTGGTGTCAAAGTCACTTATTCAGATTCTTCTATCCACGTGGGTGATATAGCAGACGTGTGTAGAGGTAAAGAGCCCGACTTATCTCCTGTTTAAAAAAAAAAAAAATGGAATGCGAGTTACAGGGGGGGGGGAAAGATATTTTAGTTACTTTGGAACTCCTTTCCCTTCTAGTGAGCTGAGTTATTTTAAGACACAGGTTCTGCTGGAGATGCTCGCGGTTTGGGGCTGTTGCGTGGGGGACATTCCGGACAGCGGGGCCCATAAAGTCAGGGCGTGAGCTCCTCTCTCTCTCTAGACGGCAGACGGCTTGGGAGCCTGGCTTTCTAGGGGGATGGTCGCACCGTCAGCTTGTCAGCGACTGTCTGGCGACAGCAGAGACTGAGCCCGGAATCCTCGAATCTCGGGTCTCGCTGGCATCAGTGTGACTCCGAACAGCCTAGGATCTTCGACATGGGCTTCCTCACAAGCAGAACTTAAAAGAAGAACAGGGCCACGCTAGGGCAGACCAGGGTCTATGAAGGACTGTGTCTTGCCTTCAATTGTGGCCGTCCCGGGTCACAGGGTGCTGACAAGTCTCGAACAGTAGACTCTAATCATTAGATCCTGTACATTAAATAGTCTTTCTCTAAGCTCGTTTCTAGGACTATGTACTGATTTTCCTTGTCCTCGTTACCCTTAGACTTCTTGTCCGGGGGCTTATATGCACCCCTTTTGGATTTCCAGTTACTTTCTGCAGAGCCTAGATGCCCTAGGTATTCAGGGACATATAGCTAGGCGCAGCATCGGCGTTCACTGGTGGGTCCTGCGAGGTCTAGAGGTGAACTTCAATTGCGGTGTAGGTAGCTATGGGAACAGGAGGTTACATGTTCAGTTTTCAGGTCCGAAGAACTTATTGGAGAGGCTGCTGGGGGTGGACATAGCGGGCAGGTTCGCTCGGCTTCAAGCCCACTTCTTACACGTTGTCGTGGGTTGTGTGCTTCTGTGCCCCCAGCATAGCTTTCGGTTTGGCGTCGTCTGATAACCTGATGGTAGGAGCAGGAGCTTGAGGCCAGGGGCCGGGGTTCTTCGCCCTTTTTTGTCCTTATTATCCCTTTAATCTGCTGTTAGTCCCCTCTCCCTCCGGGGGCCAGTCTGGGTCGGGAGCAGGCTTACGCTTGGGCACGGTTGTACCCTTCCATCAAAGCCCTCCTGGACCTTGTCCGTTGCCTACAGGGACCCCTTTGCTTCTGGGCCATTCGTACAAGGTATTGTGGGGGAAACAGCTAGGTAATTTTTAGCAGGTCATCTTCGGTTGCCTTTGGGGTCTTACCTATCCGGGAGTAGTTCCCCTTAGTGGTTAGAGGAAGATTTCTTCATTTTTAAGTTTATTCTTCAGTTTGAGGGCAGCAGGGTTAACCTGAGGATGCATGTTTCCCTCTTCTGGTCAGGCTCTGCGGAGCATCTTTTACGGCCCGGGTTATCAAGCACTTTGGGAACCCTGTAGGCGTCCGTGCAGAGCTCTAGCTTGTAGTTCGAAAGACAGTCAATAGTTCTTGGTGGTGTGCTTAAATGTTGGTGGTTGCCCTGGGACAGGATTAGGAATCTTTAGGTTATGGATGTGTATGGGTGTGTATATATATATATATATATATATATATATATATATATATATATAGATAGATATAGATATAGATATAGATATATATATATAGATAGATATAGATATAGATATATATAGATATATAATCAGTCCCCGGCAACCTAGAAGAGTCTCTACAGGGGTCTATGGTCCCCAGGGGGTAGGCTGCTGCAAATGGGTATGTGGGTATATATATATATTTATACTCAGTCTACCGGCTTCCTAGAAGAGTTTCTACTAGGCTCTATAGTCCCCAGGGGGTAGGTTGGTGCCAGGCTGGAACCCTGCGCATGCTGCCATCTTCAGGTTCGTCTCTGCATGTCGGGGAGGTCCTAGCCACTGTGCCGCCTCTTAGGCTCTCAGGGGTTGGTTCCTAATCCAGCAACTGTGACTTTCTACAATTCAAGGTCTTATGTCCCCGAATTTATGCTCTACTGTCCTAAGGGTCGCAAGATGGCAGCGCTGGTCATGAATCACATTTCGTGTTCTCGGGCATCATACCTGGGGGGGGAGTTTGTGACGTGCAGAATCGTACTTTTTCTCCCAGGTTAGCACAGGCATCAACCTCAACTACCTCCATTTGCATGCCCTTTCCGAGAAGCTCTCCTCTGTCTCTTCAGACTGTGCTGTCAGGGCAGGTCTTAAGCGCTTAGCGAGGGCACTAGCCCGTCTGGGGGGTCCAATCCCAATAGAGGTCAGCAGTCTTGGGCCAGAAGGTCGGGGGTTTCTAGTCCCACGGGGGGCTCTTTGTGGTCTTGGGCAGCCACTTGGCCCTCCATTGTCCATGTTCCCCGTAAATAGTTAATATTGTGTTCCAAGGACTGCGGTTTCTAGTCCCACAGGTTCTCCTTGTGGTCTTGGGCAAGCCACTTAGCCCTCCAGAGCCCATGTTCCCTGGGTAATTATCTCCAAGCGCTAATGCCCTGTTCAGTGTAATTTCAGTTTGTTCAATGTACACCACACTGAGGCAGAATAGCGCGGTATATATGAGAATGTAAATAAATAAAGAACTAAATAAGTTGAGCTCCCTATTCTTGGTACTTACGGTCTAATTCCCCTTCGTAAAACCTCGGTGTTCCAGGTAAACCGCATTGATATTGCATAGCGTGGGGTATAAGAAAAAAAAAATTGGAATACATTAAATAAATGAATCTGTGCCGCTTTGTTCACAGGGACTGTGTTGTGGATGAACAGGGGACGTCCAGGTAGCATGGTCGGCGGCCGAGTGTCTTTGGGCACTGGACAGTTCATGGAGAAAGTTAAGGCGCTGTACATGTCCCTGGCATTCGATCTATGGTCAGGAGTGCTCTCCGCACTGGATTTGGTTGCCCAGTACTACGTCGCCCGTGTAGGTAGATGGGCGTTGGTATGTCTTCTCAATTGCTTCGGCTTGTTCTTAGGTGCTTTCGTTGCAGAGTGCAACGGCGTTTTTTCTGCTTAGGCAATAGTTTCGGGCTAAGCTTGTCTCTCCTGTATTGGGGGGAGGTCAGTTATGTGGTAGAGCGTGGTTTTTGCGCCTGGTCTCGCATGAACTTTGGTGAGGCAGTAGGGGGAACTGCTGGAAGTGGGCCGTGTGGAGGACCCATAGTGTCCGTCATCAGTGTTCCTTAACTTGAACTTTGCGCCCGGATCTTTCAAGTCCGAAAACGTTCGACCTCGCTCGTCTACGTTCGTGTTTGTCGGAGCTTGAGGATTGGTGTTTCAGGCGTCAGGTCTGCGCTGCCCCGGCGTCAGTTCCTGTGGTTTGCTAGGATGGTTTAGATAGGGGGCTGGCTGCCAGAGTTTCGAGAGAGAGCGGTTGGTGGCCATAGTCCGGGCCACAGGCACAATTCAAGCGGTGCCTCTTAGGAAGCGCAGTGATGTAGTTACCTTTCTTAAGGTGGTCTTGATTGGGTCCTGCGCGGCGGATTCCCGTTTCGCAACTTGGCTTTAGGGGCGCTAGGTGAAGCTTCATTTGAGTCCTTACGGCGAACTTCAGTCGCGGTTTTCTCGCTCGTGGCTGTGTGTTTGGATGCAGCCTGGCTCGGCTCAGTTCCAAGCGCTGTCGCGTAGGGAGTTTTTTCTGTTGCCTTTCTTTGTTTTTTTCCTCAGTAAGCGGTGCTCCGGCTGGTGCCTTCCTTGTTGCCTAAAGTTTCTTCGCCCTCTTTTCATATGAGTCAACTCCTGGTTCTCCCGGTCGCCCGAGCGGGGGGAGGATTCGTGTCTCATTTGGGTCTGAGTTGCTTGGAGGTACGGTGACCTCTGTCTCTTTGCAGTCCCGGGCTCCACCATAGGTCGGAGCGCTTCGCTGTAGCTGTTCCGGGGTTGCAGGAAGAGTGAAGCTCCGGCGCAGGTCTCCATTTCCATTTGGTTCAGGGGGGACGTTCCTCTCGTCTTACTTGTTGCAGAGGGGCCTCCTCCAGTTGGGAGAGGACTCTTTCTGCTGGAGCGCAGGCAGTTTCCTGGGCGGAGTGTAGTCTAGCGCCATCGGTGTAACTGGGCAAAGCAGCGTTTTGATCGTCGCGGCATGCTTTCTTCAGTAAACACTATCGTCTGGATGTGCTAGCGGCACGGGGTGCCTGTTCAGGGTCGGCGGTTTTGCGTGCCGGCTGGCAGGGTCCCTCCCGTTAGTACTGCTCTGTTACATCCCAGTGGTGGAGGACTAAACTGGAGGAACGATAAGGAAATAGAAATTACACTCACCTGGTAATTGTAGTTCCTTGAGTGACGACAGTTTAGTCCTCATTCCCGCCCTCAATTTCTAAGGTTAGCTCGGCATGGGTTCGGAAATGAGAGCCGACTTGGCAGGTGAGTTTTACTTCAGGTTGTACAGGTTTCTTTCCTTTTGGGTAGGTCTTTTCTGCCTATATCTGTGTTTCCTGGCTCGGCAGGGGGGAACAACGTTATTGGCGAGAGTCTTAGCTTTCGGTTTACGGGCATGTTCCTGTCCTGTTCAAGGTTCTACTTGTGTTATTAAAAAAATAATAATAATTATAATAATTATAATAGTTGACTACTTTATTTGTGGTTCTGTTGAGTCTGCTTTGTCAATAAGTCACGGGGGGGGCTGATGGGAGTTCCAGCATGCTACATCCAGTGAGGTGAAGATTGGTCCAGTCTCCAAGCTGCAGGAGGAGGTGCACTACCCAGTGGTGGCGGACTAAACTGTCGTCACTCAAGGAACTACAATTACCAGGTGAGTGTAATTTCTATTTCTATGTAATTACTATTTTTGTTCCTTGTAAACTGCACTGATTTCTATATAGTGCAGTGCGGTATATAAAATTAAATAAATAAACAAACAAACTACCTGAGTCGGTATGTCAGGCTCCTTCTCTAGCCCTATTCAAATCCAGGCTAAAAGCCCACCTCTTTGAGGCTGCTTTTAGATCCTGATGCACCTCCCTCTCTTACCATACTCTAATCCCCAGTTTTGTGATGTTCTTCATCTTAATTAGATTGTAAGCTCTAGTGAGCTGGTACTGTATCTTAACATCTATATGTACAGCGCTGCTTATGCCTTGTAATGCTACACAAATGATAAGTAATAGTAATAGTACCTGAGGGGCAGCCTTTCTCAAGTTTCTTTCCGATGGTAGACAGCAGGGAACAATGGACAGGTACTCCTGGGGGATTTTTCCTGGAGAGAGATGATTGAATCACGAGAGTTCAAATGCTGGATTCCTCTTTAGTGCAAGTGGTTGGGAATTTTAAGAAGAGTGTGAAAAATGTGTATTCTGAATCTCTGGTCCAGAGTCCGTTTGGAGCAATTTGAAACCAGAATGAATAAACTGGAGACACAACAATCCGACACTAAGGAAATGGCAACGACTCTGTTAAAGGAGAAAAAAGTTTGTCAGTGTAGAATGGCATTTCTGGAAAATCAGTTAAGAAGGAATAACTTGAGATTTCTGAATGTCCCCAAAAGACCATTGATTTCACCTGTGGACATGAGGAGAAAATACATGATGGAGGTGTTAAAAACTCCCAGATAATCATCTACCCATTTCTAGAGCCTATTACCCATTCTTACCCAGTAAAGAGGTTACATTTACATCTGGTAAACAAGTGGAATCCTCAGAGCTATGAACTTGGCCAGCTTTCTAGAATCTTCATTAGACATTATGACATAATAAAAGTTGAGGGCTTGTTTGCCTTTGAACCAGATCATGATACTAGGCTGAGACTTTCCTTTGGGTATATTCATAAGACTTTTCTGGGATCTTTAGTTAGGGTTTTTCCTGATTTTTCTTGCAATACAAAATCTAGGTGTTGAGGTTTTTGGCCTTGTATCATCTGAAGGCCTTGACTTGGGGAGCTGTTTTTGTGTTGAAATTTCCCTGTCATTGTATTATATACTTTTGGGGATAATGCTTATATTTTGTTTGATCCTAGTCAGCTCAATGATTTTTTATTAGCAAGAAAGAAACTTCAGATTATTGTTTGAGTCACTATAGAAGATAGCACATTCCAGCGGATTCAAAAATCGTTCGGTTGTCCTTTTTATGACTGTATTAACTTTTTCATCTTTTTCCTTTTTCTGGCCACCTTTTTGTGATCGGAAAACAACCTGTCCACCTGCAATGTTACAATGCACAGAATGGAGCAGGATAACATCGCCGTGGAATAGGGTAGAGAGCTTTATTATGTATCTGGGTGACCTCAGGACACATAATAAAGCTCTCTACCCTATTCCACAATGTTGTTGTCCTGCTCCATTCTGTGCACCTTTTTGTGATCTAAATGATATATATACAGTATATTGTGGATATGATGACATTTTCCTTTCTTTATTTTTTTATTTCCTGCATTCAGTATTTGTATTGGATGTACAATAATTATATAATTTCATAAAATATAAAACGGAAAAAAAAGAAGAAAATTATTGTGGGTATCTGAGGAAAGTATCCCTCGGCCCATTGTGCAGGGAGGAGGTTATGATAGGTTGGAGTTGAAGGGGATATGCCATTGTGGATGTAGTTAGAGGATTATATTACTACAATTGTGGTAGGCTATGGCCTAGAATAGCCTGTAACTGTATGAGAGGCCTGTAAGCTAGGCCTGAGTCCCAGCCCCCACCAAAGAATAAGAATGCTGAGAAAGACCAAAGTCAGTATAAGTTAGAGAAACTGCTTTAAACCGCTTTTTGATAAGGTTGTATAAGTCCTTTGTTGAATATTCTATGCTGATGACAGACATGTACCAGTGCTCTGTATTCACACATTTTCTAAGCTAAGCAATGACCTTGTAGGAGAAAAGTATCAAAGTTTAGAACTGTGCCTTTGTTAGAGAGTTCTGAGCAGGGGGAACAGAGTACTGGGCCCACAGAAAGATCCTAATTGGATGGGGGCAAGGGTCAGTAGGACCAATAGAAAGTTTGCCTGTATTAAACTGAAGAAGAAAGGTATAAAAGGTGTTGTTTACTGGACTCCATTGCTCAGACCATTTTGATTGTGACATTTGCCTGAGACTGTGCACAATAAATTGGCTTGGATCTTCGAACTGACTCCTGGTTTTATTCATTGCGTGCACTTCGCTGCAACACATTGATGAGGGCAGTCTTTTCAAATTTGCAAAAGATTTAGCAACTGAGAGCCTATTTTTCAGAAGTTCGTTTAACACTGGTAACTCATGCATTTATTTTGCCGCAGTTGGACTTCTACTGGGAGTAGTAAAACAAAAGATATGCAACGATTGCAGTTAATCCAGAATACAGCGATGAAATTGATAAAGGAGACCCATACGTTTGACTGTGTTGTTATAGCAAACGCTGTGAAAAGCTCTTATTCTATCACTCACCCACAGAAGGAAAACTCTCAGACAGGCTGGAATGCAAACAGGAACTTTTAATGTGCGCACAGGCCAGACAGAGATACCAGCAACCTCCACAAGAGTCTGAGCCCCGAGGGACGTCCTACAAAGCTTTATATACAGTACAGTTTTAAACTCATTCTACAATCCCATTTGCCACAGGTATTTCCTGCCCACCAATCAGCAGCCCCTGGGGAAGGTACCTGGGTGACCTGTCCAAACCGGTGTGCTTTGGTCTATTGATTTCTGGGCTAGGGGATATTGTGCTCAGACCTGAAGTGGGGGAAGGGTGTCCACTGAAATAGCAGGCTGATTACTTGTAAGGGCTACCTACAGCTAAACCACATGGCTTGCCGCATGGCTTGGGGGAAGGGCTACCTACAGCTAAACCTCATGGCTGCCTCATTCCCCCCTTTTTAAGTGGGACCTCAACCGCTAGAGGCGGTTGAGGGCTGTATTTGGGACAGGGCCATGACAGTGGTAACCACCTTGCGTTCTACCTGGGTATCAAGGGTGGTGGTCATGAAGCGGTAAAGAATGGGGATACAACATGGCAGAATGGCACATAGCAGTAAATGAAAAGAACCCCTACCACTGGGATTTTTAGTCCCCCTGGCCAACTGAACCACTTCATAAACCACCCAGGACCCATGGACAGGTAACTAGATCACTTAGGTCTTGGATAGGGTGTTCAATGGAAACACTTGCATCAGTGAGTTTAAAACAACACATACCCTATACCCTCTATAGCAACTCCTGCACAACGTTTTTGTTCCATGTGCAAAAGTTGCTGTTCTGACTGTAAAAGGTTGCAGGGCCTGCAGAGGCCTCTTCCCTTTGGGACAAAGGAGGGCCGTGTGCAAAAAGTCTGCAGAGGCTTCTTTCCTTTGGGGCAAAGGCTCTTTCCCTGGGATCCACCCTTATCAGCATATTAATGGCTTTTTATTCTTGCTAGTGTTGAGTCATTCTGGCTGCACCCTGCCATTCCCTTTGCTTTATTAATCACTGGCACTGTAATCTTCAGGGCATATGAGTACTTTGTATCACCAGCTTTGTTTGGCCTGTTTAACCTGTTCAGGCCTGGCATGTCTTTTCTTGTGCTGGGTCCATTTTCTGTGCACTTTCAGGCCTGACCTGTTTCTTAGCTAGGTCCATTCTCTGTGCACTTCTGTTCAGAGTATGGTTCCCCCTGGCTTTACTCTTGTTGTGCTGGGCTCTGGGTACTCATTTTCTTAGCCCACATGCTTTTTCCGTGCCATCATAATGTATTACAGCCTCAGGCAAGGATGCAGCCATACTAGACATACCTATCAGCCAATTTCCCTTCAGTCCCAATTTTTCTTTTCTTGTTTATGGGGCAAAGATAATCCCGCTAAGGGCAATGGACAAGCAACCATTTGAGACAGATATTGAGACAGATAGGGGTCATCAGAAAAGCAGCTTCTGGTACTGTTCCCTAGAGACAACATACATTGTAACATCATTTTCTTGCAGCTGGTCAATAATATTGAAAACACATAACATGAAAGTATGTCAAAAGCAGCAGTGCTTAATAATGTGATAAAGAAAGTTCTGAGAATAGTACAGCAAAATATTTGAGCTGGTGTGGGTATTGCAGTTGCTGAAGCCGAAATGGCTTGTAGATTTCAGTTACTTTCTAAGAAATCAATATTAAAAGGATAACAATACAATCATTCACAGAAGTCCCCAAAACCCCCCCAGTCAGTCCAACAGTTCTTTTTCCTGCCTCCCAGCAGTTCTCCAGGACCTCGCAGTGTGCTTCACCTTTCTCTGAAGTTCAAGTTCTGTCTCTCTCAAAATTTGAACCTCTCATTCTCATAGGCAGACACCCTGGCCCGTTTTCGATGTTACACACTGATCCAGATAGGGACTTCTTCACACATCTCAGCGGTGGGCAGCTCTGAGTTCTCGGGATGGTCTGTTCCATCTGGACTCTGGCCAATTCCCTCTGCTGGACTCTTTGGATTGCCATTGGTGACATGGTTCCAGGCCTCATTCAGAAAAGCAGCACCAATATTGAATGAAAAGACTAAATATGCTAGATTAGATTTCACAATGAGATAAACTTAACTTCCTTCACATTTACCAAGATCACATCCTACAAATATTGCTGTTTAAACTTTCAATGGTCTTCCAGTAACTATCTCGTATGGTGTCAATTTTTCTCTGGCAGTTTGATTAACTTCTTGTTTATCTGTCACTGGAGATTCACTTGCTGGTAGTGAACATTCCATTATGCCCTTGACTGACCTTTACATGCTACCCCTTTGCCCATGCATGCCTGGCCAGGACACGCAGAGGCAAAAAGGAGGCAAAAAAAGCATCTGGAAGTACCGCATGGCCAGTGTAGGTCCTCCAAAACCCATCAGGGTGCACCTAGCCTGTCTCCAGGTGTCCATTTCCAATTATTGAGTATGTGTTGGGGCCTAGATGAATTCCTAAATTGAATATTCTGGAGATGGCATAGTTGAATAAAGTGCTCATCATTTTTTTTTTTGTTTACATATTCATTAGCCAGATACATCACTTCACATCATTGAATTACCTTCATCAGTTTACTGTCTATCAGAGTCCTTCCTCTTAATATCCCACTTCATCCCTCACCATACTTTTTATCACTTGCATCATTCCATCAACTATATACCTAAGTCCTTTTTTGAATTATACCAATTTTTTTATAAATTGTTCACTTCCAGTATGCTAATGGACATGAGGCTTTTAAATAAAGTTAATCAACAAATCAATCAATTAATCAACAAATCAATCTTTGGCTTTAAAAATATAAAAGCTTCAAAAATCATGGATGTTCTCTAATCATAAGTACCTAGTGTTTTTGGGAATTGATACATAAATATTTGCTGATTCCCATGATAGTTCAGGCAGGCTTTATGAAGCTGTCCCAGTGACCCCAAGCCAGTCAAGTTTTCAAGTCATCCAGAATGAAAATGCATATGTCAGCATACATTGCTGACCCATTATATACAAATTCATATTAATTGTGGATATCCTGTGGGTTCACCAGGGCAGCCTCAGGCAGTATTGGACTAAACCTTAAATATATGACTGACAATGCGGCTGAAATACTGAATTTCTCATGCTCTGGAAGAATGTGACCTCAGACATATTGGAATCCCCTACATCATTGCATTGCGAGCTGAAAAGCAGTTTGTTTGTTTTTTATCCCTAGGTTGAACTCAGTTAGTAAATCAACAACTGTTCAATGTTACCAAAATTGTGCACACTCCAGGGGTGACTCAGCATGCAATGTTCCTAAATGGGTTAGTTGTGTACATACTATGACAGAAATTAACTTCATACCGAAGCCAAGGGATGATGGAGATTATTATACACACCAGCATTATTTGTGCAGTGTGCACTGTATGGATCCGTGTGAATCAGTACTAAAGGGCAGTGCACACGAGGAGTGGGGCAGCATTATCAGTGCATTATTAACTTCAAGTGTGAATTAGTGTGAACGGTGTACTGCACAGTATATGCCTTTCAGCAGTGCTAATTCTGCATTTTATCTTTCTATTTTGAAATTGCCAATGATCAGTGTATTCACCCTGAACCAAAACATACCTGAACATCAGAACAAGCTACAGTGCATACTAGAACTAATCCAGATGTTCTCATCAGAAATCATGAGTTAAAGTACTGCTACCAGTATATTTGGTACTAAAATCATTTTAAGGTATCATTGTAGTATCAGAAAAATGAATACAGTTGATCAAGGCAGTTTAATGTACTAAGCAGAAAGAATGCAATCACCAAAACAGCATTTACTGTCTGCAGAATAAAATGTCATATCATGCAGAAGTATTACTTGTTTAATTTTGTATGTGCAGTCAAAACCAAATATATGTTCCAGAGATAAAATTCAGGCTTTAAAAAGACAAGTAAAAAAAAATCTTCATTTCTTCATAATCTTATAAGGATTTTCTTCAGCCTTTGTTTGCTTCCAGCAGACATTTGAGGATGCTCAAAGGAGGCACCTCATGGTTCTAGAAGCTGAATACTCTACAATTAAAATTGATGACAAGAGGATTGTTTGCAGGCTAGGTGTGGCTAGGTGAATTGGGGTTCTTTGTCCTCTAGGAGAAAGACTCCTAGGTGATTTTTTTCCTTTTGTCCTCTCTAATGGGCCTCCATTCATCTGCTAGAAGAAGGAACTCCTCCCAGTATCTTTCTATAGCTATGCAAACTATTTCAGCAGTTTCAATCACCCCCCACTCACTGCTGAGAGGTGTGACCAAAACACCTGGTTCCCTGACCACTGATCATGCATAAAACATAGCAATGAAACTGGATATGCATCAAACAAAGCAATTGTCTTCCTTTAATGCTATACCAGTACTACAGTCCACACACAGCAAACCCCACCCCCCTTTCTAAACTGTCCCTTTCCCTGCAATCAGTAGACCTGGTGTTTTTCACTGTTTGGGGACACAGGGGCGATTTGTTAATAACTTCACCTTTTACTGATAGAGTATCAAAATCAATCCTGAAATATAAAGACCTAATGTCTGGACAAAAGCTTTCCCTAATGTCACAACTAAACACAGAGACACTAAAGGTTTTTACATAACAGCACATTTACTATATGGGCCAGCCATGAATCTATATAGGGAAACTGGTCCGGATACTCCCCCACCACAATTTAGCCTCCGGACCCCATGCTCTAATCACAATTTGCAAAATCACAATTTACAGTGCAAATCTTGTAATTCCAATTCTAGGAATGCAATGTTCAGTGTAAATTTTCCAATCCCACTTCTGGGAATACAATATACAATATAATCCAGGCAACAGGCAGAGTTTGGTTGCACAAAACACACAGGACCACAAAGGGAAAAAGAAAAAGGGAAAACAGAAAACAGAGACGTTTCAGCAGCGAATACGTTACAAATACACATTACACACACTAGCATAGGATTTAACTTTTATAATAGCAACGAGAAACACAGCTAGCCACTCCTCCAATGTCCACCAGATGGAGCCACAGGAGCACATGGCAACACAAAAGAAACCCCCAGCAACACAAAAGGAGACCCCCAGCAACACAAAAAAGCCCCCAACACTATAGGAGCACATGGCAACACAAAAGAAACCCCCAGCAACACAAAAGGAGACCCCCAGCAACACAAAAAAGCCCCCAACACTATAGGAGCACATGGCAACACAAAAGAAACCCCCAGCAACACAAAAGGAGACCCCCAGCAACACAAAAAGCCCCCAACACTATAGGAGCACATGGCAACACAAAAGAAAACCCCCAGCAACACAAAAGGAGACCCCCAGCAACACAAAAAGCCCCCAACACTATAGGAGCACATGGCAACACAAAAGAAACCCCCAGCAACACAAAAGGAGACCCCCAGCAACACAAAAAGCCCCCAACACTATAGGAGCACATGGCAACACAAAAGAAACCCCCAGCAACACAAAAGGAGACCCCCAGCAACACAAAAAGCCCCCAACACTATAGGAGCACATGGCAACACAAAAGAAAACCCCAGCAACACAAAAGGAGACCCCCAGCAACACAAAAAGCCCCCAACACTATAGGAGCACATGGCAACACAAAAGAAACCCCCAGCAACACAAAAGGAGACCCCCAGCAACACAAAAAGCCCCCAACACTATAGGAGCACATGGGGCAAAGGCTCTAAATAAATCGCCCCGATCATCGGAGAATTGCAATCAGCGCAATTATTCTTGAAAGGCACACTTAAGGGAGTTAATACTAATATCCTAGGCAATTTTTCTTCAATAGCTTTTGGCAGCGCTGCACTTTAAATACCTTTTAAGGGGCCCGAAGTGACAAAGTTAAATTCTTACTGCAGTTATTTACCGGTACTCGCAAGCGCCCCCCCCCCCCTTTTTTATTCAGCACACTTAAGGGAGTTAATAAAACTCAGATTACTGCAGTTCAGATCTCAGATTACTGCAGTTCAGATATTACTGCAGTTTCAGATACTGCAGTTTCAGATTACTGCAGTTATTCAGATTTACCGGTATTCAGATACAGGACGAGCAATGGCTTCAGGGCCACTAAGGCCCCTACTAGGACTGCTCGTGCAGTTGATCAGGCTGCTACAGGTTCCCAGAAATTACCAGGACTCACAGATAGAGTACAGAACTAGCCCCAAACAGTAAGGTAGCAGTACTCACCAGAACTCTGATCAGACAGGAAGTTTGGATGCCAGTCTATCCAGCTGGTTTTCAATCGGGGATTCAACCACAGGGACCGACTGTCCAGACAAATCAAGGTGTCCTTCCGAGCACAAAGTGGCCCGGGGGCGCCAAGGACCGTTAATCACCTGGAGGGGCCGGTCCCTGACTGGTGAAGGCCCAGATGCTGCAAATGCAGAAGTCTTCCCACCGTGGGTGTGATGAGAGAGAGGCTTTTCTTTTAATATTTCCCGGCCAATGCACCAAAATGTTATAGCAAACGCTGTGAAAAGCTCTTATTCTATCACTCACCCACAGAAGGAAAACTCTCAGACAGGCTGGAATGCAAACAGGAACTTTTAATGTGCGCACAGGCCAGACAGAGATACCAGCAACCTCCACAAGAGTCTGAGCCCCGAGGGACGTCCTACAAAGCTTTATATACAGTACAGTTTTAAACTCATTCTACAATCCCATTTGCCACAGGTATTTCCTGCCCACCAATCAGCAGCCCCTGGGGAAGGTACCTGGGTGACCTGTCCAAACCGGTGTGCTTTGGTCTATTGATTTCTGGGCTAGGGGATATTGTGCTCAGACCTGAAGTGGGGGAAGGGTGTCCACTGAAATAGCAGGCTGATTACTTGTAAGGGCTACCTACAGCTAAACCACATGGCTTGCCGCATGGCTTGGGGGAAGGGCTACCTACAGCTAAACCTCATGGCTGCCTCAGTGTGACCCGTGTATTGATAGACCTACATTTGGTTAACGGTTAAGTTTCATATTCAGTTTAAGATTTTATTGCTGGTTTTAAAATCTTAGGGTGTCAGGGGCTAGGTTATTTGAGGGGAAAACTGTAGCCTTATATATCAAGTAGGGCTCTGCAGTCGCAAGGAGCCAATCTGTTAGTAGGCCCTAGGATATGCGCAAGGTGTGTTATTGGGTGAGGATAGGAAGTTGAGGAACAAGAAAGTTATAGTGACCAATTAGGGAGAGAAGGGAAAAGGAAAAGAAAAAACATAATGAAACGTGGAAGGGAGAAAGCGAGTGACCACACACGTATTCCAAATATAACTCCTTTCATCCTCATACTCCCAAGCCCATATCCACACATCTCCACCTGTCACTCCACACAATGCTTTTGGATTGGCTGGACATGCCAAAAGAGGAAAGGACAAGGCCCATTGTATCACATTAAATATGCCATTTCCAACTTGTTTTCTTTTTGAACATGAAATTCTAACAATTGCAGTCTTCCTCCCCCTCTTTCAAATGAAAAATATCCCTACAGGGAGTGCACCATCCAAATAAGAAAGGGAAAACCATTAATGTTCTACCTTTTTTTTTTTTTTTTTTAAACTATGACCTACTGAAAATTACCTCACCCTTTATCAGATAGTGGTCATTTTCAATTTTGTAAGTGGAAGACCCACATACCCCATTTCTGCCTCCCCCATGGTGAATTAGGAGGAGGCATATTCTGGTTCCTGCATGTCCGGCCACATTCGCCATGCAAAAACCAGACGTGTGGGAGATGGACCCGATTCTGCTGCCGCAAGACCCAGACATACCCGCGAAAGCAGAATCGGGGACTTGGACGTCTGGGCACTCTCCATATGCCAACAAGATCAGCATATGGGGAGCTGTCCAGCCCGATGACAGAACGCCATGGCTGGAGCGTGGGAGCCGTGGCATTCAGAATGCCATGGCCCATGTCTACCCTTCCAGACCGTGATCCAGCTGGCACCAGAGGCCCCCATGGCACGGATTGTGGCTGTGGACACAGAATGGCCAGATGCCCATGTTTGGGGGGGGGGGGGGGGTGTGCAGTGCGTGTTGCAGGGGACACCCGGGACTTATTCCATCTTTGAGGTGGAATAAGCCAGGCATGCAGCTGTGTGCCGGTGGATGTACAGGGTCCTGACCTGAATAGGCCCTGTATGTCCAGGCACCTTGCCACTCCATTGCTCTGCATCTGTTTCACCGCCTCTTGCCCCCATCCGGCGCTGCCTGCACAAACGCTGGGACTGGAATTGCGTTCCAGGGCTAAGCACAGGTTGGACGTCCACCCCAGACATCCAATCCTGCTATTCAGGTTACAGAATGCGGCCATAGTGTTTGCCAGATGTTATCATGCCTCTAAGAAACACATTTGGCACATTTCACATGTGCATACTACTATTACTACTACTTATTTATATAGCACTACAAGGTGTACACAGCGCTGTACAGACACATGTAAAAAATTGTCCCTGCTCATCAGTGCTTAGTCTAGTAAAGACAGACAACACAACAGCTGAGGACAAGGATATACCTAGGGGAATGGTAAGAAAACACATAGGAGACTAAACAGATCAGGATCCAAAAGCAGCCTCGAAGAGGTGAGTTTTCAGTCTGGATTTGAAAAGGGCCAGAGATGAAGCCTGATGTACAGACTCGGGTAGTTTGTTCCAGGCATATGGAACAGCAAGGTGGAAGGCTCAAAGTCTGGAGTTGGCAATAGAAGAGAAGAGCACAGATAGAAGGAATCTGCCAGAAGTGTGGAGTTCATGAGGAGGGGTGTAGGGAGAGATAAGAGAGGACAGGTAGTGAGGAGCAGCAGAATGAGCGCACTTATAGGTCAGTAGGAGAAGTTTGAACTGGATAGGAAATGGAGAGGGAGCCAGTGAAGCAACTTGAGGTTATATGAGCATGTAGAGGCTGGCGGAAAATTAGCCGTGCAGCTGAGTTTTGAACAGATTGAAGAAGAGAGATTAGCAAGGAGGAGGTTGCAAAAGTCTAGACGTGACGTGTCTAAAGAGTGGATAAGTGTCTTAGTAGTATGTCTGACAAAATTCATCCCTTCCTTTCTAATGTTAGAGAGAAAGAAGCGACTGGTTTTAGCTATCTGTTGGATGTGTGGAGAGAAAGAGAGTAGAGTCAAAGATGACCCCCAAGGTTACAAGCTGAGGAAACAGGGAGGAGTGTAGTGTTATCCACAGAAATAGAGAAGGGAGGTGGATTTAGGAGCAAAGATAAGCTGAGTTTTGGCCATGTTCGATTTCAGATGTCTGTGAGACATCCAGGCAGCAATGTCGGATAAGCAGGCAGAGATTCGGGCTGGGATTCCTTGAGAAATGTCAGGCACAAAAAGGTAGATCTGAGAGTTGTCAGCATAAAGATGGTACTGAAAACCATGGGAAGAAATAAGTGCACCAAGGGACAAGTATAGAGAGAGAAAAGGAGAGGTCCCAAGACAGAGCCATGAGGTACACCAACTGAAGGTGGGATGGTGGTAGAGGAAGAACCATTTGAACATACACTAAAGGTATGATGAGAGGGATAAGAAGAAAATCAGGACAGAACAGAGTCCCTAAATCCAAGCGAGGATAAGGTATCGAGAAGAAGGTGGTGATCAAGTGTCAAAGGCAGCAGAAAGGTCAAGAAGGATGAGAATCGAGTAGAGGTCTTTGGATTTGGTGAGGAACAAGTTGCTGGAGACTTTGGCAAGAACTGTTTCTGTGGAATGTAGAGAACGAAAGCAAGAATGCAGTGGGTCCAGAAAGTCTTGAGAGGAAAGAAAGTCAAGATAGCAGCGGTGAACCACTCATTCAAGTAGTTTTGAAGCAAAGGGGAAGAGAGAGATCAATAACTGGAAGGACAGGTAGGATCTGGTGCAGGCTTTTTGAAGAGAAGTGTAACCACAGCATGTTGAAGGTCACAGAAACAGTTGCAGTGAAAAGCGATAGATTAAGGATATGACAGATGGAAGGGATGACAGCAGAAGAGATAGAGTTTAGTAGATGGGTGGGGATGGGATCAGAGGAGCAGATAGTTTGGAGGAGGAGAGAAGATTTACAGTCTCCTCCTCGGTAATTTCAGAAAAGGAAAAAAGGGTAACCGAAAGTGAGGAAAGGATTTGGGATTGAAGAGGGGGAAGATGAGGTGGAGGTGATCCTGCAGAGAATTCAAGGCTAATCTTCTAGACTTTGTCATGAAAGTAGTTAGCCAAGGTCTGGGCAGATAGTGAAGGAGGGAGTAGGAGAGAGTTGAGCGTAGCAAAGAGACGGCGAGGGTCAGAGGCAAGAGAGTTAGTCAAATGGACATGGTACTCTTGCTTGGTGAGTGAGCTTCGACTATCACTTCCATCGTCACCACCGCGTACCCTGCACACCTACGGCCCTCCAGCACCAGACTGCTACCATCCACAAAGTAGGTCTCATCCGGGTTGCTTAAGGGTACGTCTGTTAGATCAGGGCGACTGGAGAATACCAAATCCATTACTTCCAGACAGTGGTGATCAGGTGGTCCCGGGCCGATAGGCAGGAATGTAGCAGGATTTAAGGCTTGGCTAGTTGTTACTCGCATCCTGGGATTTCCCCATAACATGCTCTGGTATTTTTTTTTTTTGAAGGCAGCATATAAGTACAACAAGTGCTTAACAAACGTGCAGTAAACATTGCAAAGGTACAAGAAGAAACACCGGTACATCATCAAACAAAACATTAATAACAAAGCCCTCATCTTTATTTATGTATATTTTCCCTTTTCCATCGTTTCCTCATCCTCCTCCCCCCCCCTATCTGGAACCTATCTAAACTCCTAAACTCACCCCCTCCACGCCCCACCTCCTCCTCCCACCCCTCTCCCAAAACCCCTCCCCACCCCCGAAATACCCCCTCCCCACCCATCTCCCTGCACCTCCATCACTAACCGCTATATCCTCACGAGACGGGGATGGGAATATCAATAGAGTAAGCCGCTCAAGGAAGAGAAGAGAAAAAAGCCAAGAACCCAACAACATATTGGATAGACATAATGCCAATGTCTCACATAGAAAACTGCAAAGTACCAGAGGGATTACTGACCATGTTGGGAGACGAATACTTCCCACGTTTTTTCAAACTGTGGCAGCCGCAGGCGACCAACTGCCATCCCACGCTCCATAACATATGTATCCCACATACGCTCCCACCACTGAGCAAGGGTGGGGGGGCTGATTGTGTTTCCAAACAGCGGCTAAGGCCAACCGTGCTGCATGCAGACCATGGTGAATGAAAACCAATTGGGAAGTCCGAGCGCCCGGTATCCTATCACCTAAAAGAACAATACCCGGGTCCCAGGGAATGCTCAACCCTACCAGCCGCTGCAATCGGTACTGAACTCCCCTCCAAAAAGTCAGTATACGCGGACAGAACCACCAAACATGTGCCATGGTGCCTTCCCGCCCACATTGCCGCCAGCACAAACCAGATACTCCGGGATAGGCTCGAGCAACCCGCACCGGTGTCATATACCATCTGTAGATTATTTTATAATTAGTTTCACGGGCGTTAACTGCTGTGGCACTCTTCCAAAGTCGACCTTCAAGTTGTTCCCAGCGCTGCTCAGAGTAATTAAGATGCAATTCTTGGTTCCACTGTTCCCTGTGCTTTACCAGGGCCCACCTGTTGGATTTGTAGATGTTTATATAGAGCAGCAATAAGGCCCTTCGTAGTGGTACACGCCTCACAAAAGCGCTCAACGTCCGACAGGTTGCGTGTAACCTGCGACCGAACCAGGCGGTCCCGTACCCAATGAACCACCTGAGTATATTGGTAAACCTGACCAGCCGGTAGATCAAATTCCCCTTGGAGCGAACGGAAGGTGCGCAGCTTACCATCCTCAAAAAGTTGACCTACTCGGCTAAGCCCCTTGTGTCCCCACATCCTAAAGGCAGGATCACTCATCCCAGGGGGAAAGGAGAGATTATCCACAGTGGGTGCCAAAGGAGTCAAGGTCGCCCCATGAGGCCAAAAGAATTGATCCCAGCAGCAAAGAGTATGGGAAATGTAGGGGTTATCGGACCTAGAAGCACCGCGCAATTTAGAGCTAAGTCGCAACCGATCCCCTAGTCCCGCTCCTCCCGAAAGCTGCATCTCCATCTGCACCCAGCGTTTGGTAGTGGCCGTGTCCATCCATTCCACCCCTGCACGATACTGCGCTGCTGCATAGTACCATTGGAGGTTAGGAGCCCCCATTCCTCCCCAGCGCGTGTGCGCAAAAAGGATCGGACGGGCTAAGCGAGGCAGGCGGTACCTCCATATGAATTTCATAAGCATTGTCTGACACTGAGCCAGAACCCCGCGAGAGATGGGGATAGGGAGTACCTGAAAAAGGTACAAAAATCTCGGAACAACCACCATCTTTAGCACCGCAATGTGCCCAAACCAGGAGAACATCAACTGGGCCCAGGACTCTAGATCTCGGCTGACCTGCTGGATTAGGGGTCGATAATTGGCCTTGAATAATTCAGCCCGATCAACCGTCAGATTCACGCCCAGGTATCGAAGAGAACCCGTGACCAGCGGAAGGGATAGGAAGCCTTGAGCTGCAAACAAGTAACCTCTGGAACGCCAACATTCAAAATTTCAGATTTAGCATAATTGATTTTAAAACCAGAGACCTGCGAGAAGGTCTCAAAAATCTGCATTGCAACCGGGAGGGAGATAACCGGGTCTACCAGTGACAATATGATATCGTCCGCGAACAGGGCAATTCTGTAGTCTGTGGAGCCCACCCGAACGCCCCGAATATCCGGGTGATCCCGAAAGCTTTGTGCAAGGGGTTCCATCACCAACGCAAACAACAACGGCGACAGCGGGCACCCCTATCGGGTCCCCCTTCCCAGCGCAAACCTCCCCGAGTGGCCCCCGTTAACCCGGACACACGCTATAGGCCCCTGATAAAGACTTTGTACCCATCACATAAAATTAGGCCCAAATCCCATCTTCTCCAACACACACCAAAGAAAGTCCCAACTAACCCGATCAAAGGCCTTCTCAGCGTCAACTCCCAATAGGAGCGCCGGTTGTGAGTCTTGACGTGCCGCGTGAATTACCTGCAGCATTCGTCGAATGTTATCCGCCGCCTGGCGTCCTGGCACAAACCCCACCTGATTCGGGTGCACCATCGTCGGGAGGACTCTATTCAATCGCGCCGCCAGCATTGAAGCCAATATTTTCACGTCTGCGTTAAGTAAGGAAATTGGGCGATACGACGCAGCTTCCTGCAGAGGCTTACCCGGCTTTGGGATGACCGCAACTAAGGCCTCGCGTTGAGAAGGAGGCACCACTCCCCCCCTCAAAATCTCATTAAAGAGCACCACTAGAGTCGGAGTCAACTGGGTACTGTATTTTTTGTAATAGTCCATCGGAAACCCATCAGCGCCAGGTGCCTTTCCCGATTTTAGGCGTCGAATGGCCATCTCCACCTCCTCCACCGTAAATTCGGATTCCAGCTGCGCTCTATCAGCTTCGGCTAGACGCGCTAGGGTGAGAGTATCCAAATAAGCCTGAGTGCAAGTGAGATCAAAAGGTTCATCCTTATACAATTGTTCCAAAAAGGTTGCGAATACTGTACGGATCTCCCGAGAAACCACCCGCAAGTGGCCCTGGGAGTCCCTAATTTCACGCACCACTCTCGAGGTATGCTGCTGGCGTAGTCGTAGGGCCAGATAGCGGCCGGCCTTATTCCCCCTCTCATAGAAAGATTGTCGCAATTTCCGGCGCATATTGTCCAAGCCCCGCTGCATACAAGCATCCAGCTTTGCCCGAACCACCCGCCATTGACGCAGGGCCCGCTTAGAACCTGTCCTGGCGTGCTCCAATTGGAGTCATCTACATTCCTCCCCCAAGCAGCGAGATTCCCGTATCCATGCCTTCCGGGCGCGTGCCGCCTCAGCAATCAATTGGCCCCGGGCCGTCGCTTTGAATGCGTCCCACACCGTAGAGAGTTGAACGTCTCCGGTATCATTTAATTCAAAAAAATCACAATAAAACGGCCGTGTTCTTGAACAGCTTGTTGCCGCCGGAAAAAACGGTCATCTAGGCGCCAGGACTGGTGCCGCTCATCACCAAAGTCCGCAGGAAAAACAAGCCAGCAGGGAGCGTGATCCGACCAGGTCAATGTTCCATGCCCAGCGGTCAGCCTCCCATCCGTTTAGGCGCTGATCTATCAAGAAGTAATCAATACGGGTATGTACTTTATGTACAGAGGAATAGTAAGTATAACTTTTCTCCCCCATGTGTGTATCCCGCCAGATATCACGTAGGCCCAGGTCAAGCATAAGCTTTCTCAATGCGCGACTGGGTCCATTAGCTACCCGACCCGCACTGCCCGTCGAATCCAACGAGGATTCCACATGTGCGTTGCAATCACCACCCAAGATAATCGGACCCTGCGCAAATTCTGCCAACAACCCCCTCAGTCTTGTAAAAAAGGCCACCTGGCCCACATTTGGAGCGTAAATATTGGCCAACGTAAGTAAGCGTCCTTCCAAACGAACGTTCATAAAGAGCCATCTACCCAGGGTGTCCCTCTTAACTTCCTCCACCCGTAAAGATAGGTTCTGATGAATCAGCAGCGCCACCCCACGCTTTTTCCGACCTTGTGTATCAGATGCCACCCACACTTCGGAATAAGGTTTACGCTTCAACAAGCTCTGATTACTGTTCCGGAGGTGAGTCTCCTGCAGGAACATAATGTCCCCTTTCAGGGAACGCAATTCTGTAAACAACAGGGAGCGCTTTCCGGGAGAGTTAAGACCTTTCACATTAAGGGATACCAGCTTCAGCATTGCTATTCACCTACCCCAGCGCCTCCGCTCTGCATCCTCCCCCCTCCCAAACTATTCAGCATCCTCCATCTTCCCACATGAACATCTACCCGGAACATTGGTTGTAAGTTCACTCCTCCCCCTCCCCAGCGGTCGTGCCACCAGACCTCCCAAATCCACAGCTGTACCCCCCCTCCCACACTAATCCAACCCCCCCAACCCCAACCCCCCCTTCCCCCCCACCAGACCCCTCCTCCACCCCATCAGTACCACCAGCCCGCCTATATTGCGGGACACGGCAAGTCTGAACCCAAAACCAGCCCCCCCGGGGCCCCCTGCATAAGAGGTATTAAGGCAGCATACAATAATAACACACCCTCCCGTAGGTGCTATGCCCAAAAGCCAATGCCCCGAACACCCACCCCGCAGCAATCCCACTATGGGCACCATCTTCCCCACATGAGCGCTGTACCCCCTGTAAATTCCCCAAAACTACTAACAGCATAAGGTACATAAAATATAAGAGGAACAACTGTACATCCTATACATTATAACAAGAGAGAACCAAAAAAATCTTCACACAGGACATGTAAACAGAGCACCTCTAAATCATGGCCCAGAGTTCAGGCTGGATTAAACCTTTTTGCCCACCCGAGTCCATCTTGAAGGCTGCGGCTTGGAAGCCGGAGGCACCGGCAGCACATTGTCCTCCACAAGACCTGCTTGGCGCAATGCCCTCCAGGCTTCTGTGTGATCTTTCGCTGAGACTTTTTTATTACCCAGAAGGAAGTTCATCCGAAAGGAAAAGGACCAGGAGTAGCGAATTCCTTTATCATTCAGTACCTTGATTATTGGTCTCATCTCCCTCCGACGGGTCAGTGTGAACACTGAGAGGTCTTGGTACACTGAAACCGCCGCGCCACAGTATGGAATCGATTTTTTTTCTCCCTACCTCTCCACAAGAGTAGCTCCGCATCAGTATACCTCAGGAATCTGGCAATAACATCCCGAGGCTGATTGTTGGGTGGTTTTCCCAGGGCCCGGTATACCCTTTCAATCTCCATCGTGGCCCCACGGGTTGTAAGCTCCTCCGCTGTCAGCAATTCAGCCATCAGAGCCTTAAGCACCACCACCAGGTCTTCAGCCCCCCCCCCCCCGTCGCCTCTGGGATGCCCCTAAACCGCACATTATTGCGGCGGGTCCGATTTTCAATATCATCAATTTCATACGTCAGTTCCAACGCTTGAGCCTGATGCCGGTCAGCAGCGCATTGCAGGTCCACCAAGGCGCCAGCCTGATCTTTTTGCTTTGTCTCAATCTCCTCCACTCTGGATCCCAGGTCCTTTATATCCCCAAGGAGCTCCGCAATCATATTCATCACTTCCTCACGCATGGAGCGGAATTCCCCAGCGAGGTCCTCAAAGCCTCTCCGGAGCTCCCGCTGCAGGAGGGCACGGGTGGAGGGCGCCACAGAGCCCTGATCAAGTTCACTGAGAGTCTCTTCACCAGAGCCATCGGACTGTCGCCTGCCAAGGAGGCTATCATGAGATCCACTCTTACTCATCAGGCGCTGGGACGTCCGGGATGTATCCCAGATTTCAGGCTTTTTGGCTTTTGCTGCCATGCAGCACCAACTTCCCCTCCAGCAGAACAGGCAGGGAAGTGTAGCTCCCCTCCACGTGTCAAACGGATCTCCTTGGGACACCAAGGAGTTGCAGCACTTTATATCCCAGAAGGGTAGTCAAGATTTGGCAAAAGCAACGAGAGACTGTCTGCAAAGTAAAACACAGGAAAGCTGTAGGATGCACAGAGGTCCAGCAAGGGGCGTTCCAACCTCACACCAGCCACTGTTGTCAGACAAGCAAAGAGACTGCAAGGGAGCTGATCAGCAGGAACAGTAGAGATCAGATGCAGGACAAACGAAACTCCGGAGGAAACAGTGTCAGCGGTGAGGGAGCAATGACGTGAGGAGTCTCAGCAATTGCAAAACGCAGGTTAGAGCGCCGCTTCTCCCTTCCGGTTGCAAGAGTTCCCGCTCAAAGGAGTTGGAACGCAGATGCAGCTTTGCGTTTCAAAGACACGCGGTAATGGCCGCTCCACCCCCAAGTCACTGGCAGCACAGGCAAGCAGAGTTCCCCCCGCACTCACCGCTCTCACAGTCGCCAACGTTGTACAAGAGATGGGGAAGCGCTGGGTCCCTCTTACTTCGAAATTGCTTCGGGGGGGGGGGGGCCTCCAGACGGCATACAATCACTTCCACTCCCCGGACACTTCAGGGACGGGCAGCTAAGGGGATAACCCGTTCTCGGTCCAGGCAACAAGGCCCTCGGCAGGGGAAGACCAAAGGCAGTCCACCCAGTAGCTCGCTCCAGTCCGATCCCAATGCAGGGGGGGCAAGGAAGGACTCTCACAGCAGCGTCCCCAGTCACGTTTCACACCACCGTCTATTAGTCAGTCGGGGAGCAGCCGTTCACTTCTGCAAGGGCCAGATTCGATCCTCCCGTCGAGGCAGCTTCAATGCAAATACCGTCGGGAGTGCAGCTTGCTAAATTCGCCTCTGTTAGCTCTGTCAAGGGGTGACCCGGGACAGAGCTGGTTTACTCGACGTCCATTTTGGCACGGGCTCACCCGGAAGTCATGCTCTGGTATTTTAACATTCGGGAACCAGTAAACCAGTGATTTCCTTTTTGTTCCAGTAAGGTTTGGACTGCATGCGGGACAGTAACTAGGAGGTCTTGGCCCATAAACAGTTTATCAGATTCTTCCACCAATAAGGCTGTTGCTGCTATTGCCCTTAAACAGGGTGGCCATCCCTTGGCCACCGGATCCAGCTGTTTAGACAGGTAGGCTACTGGATGTGGCCAAGATCCCAGTTGTTGAGTCAAGACCCCCAGCGCTGTTCCTGCTGCTTCGTGCACATAGAGAGTAAAGGGCTTAGTGACGTCCAGGAGGCCTAGGGCTGGTGAAGATAATAACTCCCTCTTCAACTGTTCAAAGGCCCTCTGTTGGTCTGGTCCCCATTCAAGGGGACTCGTCTCTGGGCCTCTTGTAGATTCATAGAGGGGCTTTGCAATCCTGGCGAAGTTGGGAATCCAGATGTGACAGTACCCTGCAGCCCCGAGAAAAGCGTGTACTTGCTTGCGAGTTGTTGGCACAGGGATCCAGCATACTGCTGCCTTCTGTTCTCTCCCCAACTGTCGACTTCCTTTGGAGAGATGGAATCCCAGGTATTTCACTTCCAGCTGGCATAACTGGGCCGCCTTCTTCGAAGCGCGGTAGCCTGCATCATACAACAATTGTAAAAGCTCTGTGGTTGCCAGTATACACTCAGCCTCAGAATCAGCTGCGATTAACAGATCATCAACATACTGCAGGAGTGCTCGCCTGCCGGGCTCCCCTGGGGGGAAGCCAGCAAGATCCTGGGCCAGAGCAGTGCTGAAAATGGTGGGGGAGTTCTTGAACTCCTGTGGCAAGCGAGTCCAGGTCACTTGGGTCTTCCTGCCCGTGGCAGGGTCCTCTTTCTCAAAGGCGAATAGGTGTTGGCTCTCAGTGGACAAACGTATACAAAAGAAGGCATCCTTCAGATCCAGCACTGAGAAATGGGAGGCCGCCGCCGGAATGAGACCCAATAGTGTATAAGGATTTGGCACCACTGGATGCAGAGTCACAGCAGCCTCATTGACACGACGGAGATCCTGCACAGGTCGGTAGTCGGTAGTACCTGGTTTACGAACTGGCAACAAAGGGGTGTTCCATGCTGATTGGCAGGGCCGCAGGATACCGTACTGTAGAAGCCGTACCAGATGATGATGGATTCCTTCCACAGCTGCCCGCGGCAGCAGATACTGCCGCACGTGTACAGGGGAGGCTCCTGATTTGAATTCAATACAAACAGGAGGGATATTGATGGCCATTCCAGGGGGATTACCTTCAGCCCATACTCCTGGGGGTACTGAATTCCATTTATCCAAGGCAGTCACATCAGACTCGGGTTTATCCTCGTACAGCCGCCATTCTTCTTCCCGGGGGACGGACAATACCAAAACTGCTGGGCCCAAGCTGGGTATTTCAAGTTCAGCCTGGCCCTCAGGCCCAAAGGATATCTGGGCCTGAAGTTTAGCCAAGACATCCCTCCCCAACAGGGGTATAGGGCATTCAGGCATGTACAGAAACTGGTGGGTGATAGTCCGTCCCCCCAATTGGCACATGCGGTTTTGCAGAAAGGATCTTTGGGCTCTTTCCCCCGTGGCTCCCATGACAGTTACTGATCGGGAGGAGACCGGGGCCACCTGTTGGCTTTCCAGTATAGGAGGCGTAGTGGGTTTTCCAGTTCAGCAAGTCAGTAGTAGAGAAAGGTACGTATATCAGGCTAGAAGGTCCCACTGCCACATGTCCAGCGGCATCGAGGATAGGGAGTCCCTGTACTTGCCGTAGTGGCATTTGGAAATCCTGCTTCGTTAGCTTATCAGCAGCGGACCGTAGGCGGTGGGACAACGGGGTAGACGATTTAAGTGCAGCCGGGGTGCTTCCAGGGGGTGAGACTGCGGCACTGGAGATAGTACTGGGAGTGGGAGGTGAGGAGGATGATGATGGACTCAGTCCATGGGACGCAGGGGTCTGAACGGGTATATCACTGTGAGGAGAAGAATCTGAAGTAGAGCTGGAATCTGCAGAATCCTCCCTAAGCCCTGCACTATCTTCCCCAGGGGAAGGTACATCTATTGGGGGCGGAACCTGTAGTGGCACGGGCGGGACAGGGAGATAAAGCAGATTGGAGGGGTGTGTAGGAACCTCTGGAGAGTCCCGCCCCTGGTAGATGGGGGCAGGCGTTCGTCCCTTCCGGCGGCTGGCAGCTGCCACCATTATCCTACACTGATCCTCATGGCAGCGCTGCAGCCATTTTGGCTGCTTCTGGCATACAGCCAGCCATGAATCAATGTAGGGAAACTGATCCGGGTGCTCCTTTACTACAATCTGGTGGACTAGGGACACAGTGGGCAGATCAGTGGATCCTTCAGGGGGCCACAGCTTCACCAAAGCGGGCCACTCCCACCCACATAAAACAGATAACCGAGAGGCAGAAAGTGGAACCCCGTAATCCCCCCCGAATCCAGATTTAAAATTATGGAGCATACACTGCAAGGGTGTCTGCCCTTTGGAACCTCCCGACCCCATGCTCAATGCAGTAATACTGACAATATTTCCAGTTCACACAGGGTTAATCCGAAAAACAGACAGGAACACTGAACAGGACATTAAGAGGGGAAAAAAAGAAAAAGAAAGGAATGCCTGAACCCTAACTCCGCCTCCCCAAGGGGAGGAGGGAGCACTGAGAGAGCAGAGAAGGAAAGTCCAGAGTCATGAGGGAAGGAAAGGGAATAAAGGGAACATAAGCGCGTTAGCAACAAATACACATACCCATCCACCCCCAACCACCACAGACTGGACGAGTGGTGGTTTCAGAACCCCCCCCCCCCGGGGGCCCTTACTTGGACCGCTCGTACGGGTGATCAAGCCGTTACAGAATTACTCAGAACAGAATATGCAGAAGTACTCACCAGACCTCTGGCCAGACAAAGTTTGGATGCCAGTCTATCCTGCCGGTTTCCAGGGGTAGTCAGCCCGTCGGGACCGACCAACCAGACACGTCAAGGCGTCCTTCCGGAGCACAAGGGGTCCGTCGACGACCTGGGAGCCGGTCCCCGACCGGTCGAGCCCCGGTACTGCAAGATCGCAGAAGGATTCCTACCGTGGGTGCGAGGTGTAGGTTTCCCGGTCAGTGCACCAGAAATGAAGCAGGAATCAACAGGCAGTAGTCCCTCACACCCGCGGAAGGAAACACACACAGACAGACTAGTATGCAAACTAGTATGTGGAGGAGTGGCCTAGTGGTTGGGGCAAGGTACTTCGGGCCGGAAGGTCGGGGGTTCAAATCCCACTAGAGGACAGCAACCTTGGGCCGGAAGGACTGGGGTTTCTAGTCCCACAGGTGCTCCTTGTGGTCTTGGGCAAGCCACTTAACCCTCCATAGCCCATGTTCCCTGTAAAATAGTTCTCTGTGTGCTGTGCTTTCCTGTCTAATCAATGTGTTTATACCTCAAAAATTTCCTGTCATGATTTGACAATTTCCAATCTGTAATCAAACCGCTGCTGATCGCTGGAAGTAGCGGTATACAAATGTATACTAAATAAATAAATAAACAAGATCTTTTATTGTGTACACAGTCTCAGACAGAGCCGGCACCCTGGACAAAAGATCCGAGCCTCAAAATGGCGTCCAACTCTGTCTTATATACAGAACAGTTTCCCTAAAACATGTCACCTTCTCATTTGTGTCAGATATCTCCTCCTCGCCAATCAGCAGCTCTTGGGGGGGCTTTCACAAAACTTTCCTGTGTAGTCTGTCTAAACCGGTATGCTCTGGTCTGCTGGTTTCAAGGGGAAAGGTTTGTGCTTACGTTTCATTGCACTGTGGCGGCTCAGGCTCGGTGGGGGCGGGAGGGGTGTTTTCACTGCTACCTTCCTGGCTGCCTCACTATGGCTGACTGGAAAGAGGTTAGCATGAATTTGAAATGTAGGTAGTCAGCAAGGGTATGTGATTTAAGCCAAAGTTGCTCAACTGAGCAGGCACAGAAACGTAGGTAGTGGGTTGTCGAGGACAGCCACATGGCGTGGATTGGAAGGGCAAGTGCATCCAGAGGAAAGATGAGCAGTGCTCCCACTAAGCTGTGCTGAGTCCTCCTCCAGTATTCCTGCCAGTGGGGAAAGGTGCAAAGCGATCTCACAAGCAATTGCGCTTAGGATTGCACAGCATCAGCAAGCCTTGGACCTGCCTATGCCACATTATCCCTAGCGTTATCACTTTTACAATCACTTTGCACCTCCTCCCACTGGCTGGAATGGGCACAGCTTAGTGGGAACAATGAAGAAGAATATAGTGTTATAGGAGCATATTGCCCCATCAACGAACTCGGATGATGTCGTGGAGGAAAGAAGTGATAACACAACAGTGGAGAGAGCTGAAGGATCAACAGCATTAAGATCCCTAAACATTGTTTTTTGAAAGTGTGAATAAACAGGTAGACAAATGTGAGCCGGTCAATATAGTGTTTCTGGATTTTCAGAAAGCCTTTGACAAAGTCCCTCATGAGAGACTCTTGGCGGTTAAAAAGTCATGGGATAGGAGGCAGTGTACTATTGTGGATTAGGAACTGGTTAAAAGACAGAAAGCATAGGGTAGGACTAAATGGCAAATTTTCCCAATGGAGAAAGGTGAATAGTGGAGTACTCCAGGGATCTGTGCTGAGTCTGTTGCTTTTTAACATATTTGTAAATGACCTGGAAATGGGAATAACGAGAGAGATGATACAAAATTATTCAAAGTTGTTAAAACCCAACAAGATTGTGAAAAATTGCTAGAGAACCTTGACAAACTGGAAGAGTGGACGTTCAAATGGCAAATGAAATTTAATGTGGACAAGTGCAAAGTTAAGCACCTAGGAAAGGACAACCCAAACTATGGTTACACAATTCAAGGTTCTACATTAGGAACCACCACTCAGAAAAAAGATATAGGGGTCATCAGGGATAATACATTGAAACCCTCCACCCAGTGTGCAGCGACGGCCAAGAAGGCAAATAAAATGCTAGGAATCATAAGGAAAGGAATGGAGAATAAAACAAATGATATTAAAATGCCTCTGCATAATTCTATGGTGCACTGCACCTTGAATATTTTGTGCAGTTCTGGTTGCCATATCTTAAAAAGGATATAGCAGAATTAGAAAAGGTACAGAGAAGAGCCACATATCTAGCAGTTTACCCAAAAGAGACAGGTTCCACAATGCTTGTATTGGGTCAAGCAGTGATATCCTGGGTCCCTTTTAATAATGGTTTATGGACGTTTCCTCCAGGAACTTGTCCAAACCTTTTTTTAAACCCAGCTACACTAACAGCTTTTACCACATCCTCCGGTAATAAATTCCAGAGTTTGATTACATGTTGAGTGAAAAAATATTTTCTCTTATTAGTCTTAAATAATTTACCCTGTAGCTTCATTGCATGTCCCCTAGTCTTTCTATATTCTGATGACGTAAACAATCAATCTATGTTTACCCGTTCCACTCCATTCATTAATTTATAGACCTCTATCATATCTCCCCTCAGCCGTCTCTTTTCCAGGTTGAAGAGCCCTAACCTTTTTAGCCTCTCTTCATAGGGGTATCCTTCCATCCCCTTTACCATTTTGGTGACTCTTCTCTGTACCTTTTCTAATAATGCTATATTCTTTTTAAGATATGGCGATTAGAATTGCACACAATATTCAAGGTGCGGTCGCACCATGGAACAATACAGAGATATTATAATGTCCTTTGTTTTATTTTCCATTCCTTTCCTTCTGATACCTAGCATTCTATTTGCTCTCTTGACCGCCGCTGTACACTGGGGGTGGAGGGTTATGACATGTTATCCTTGACGCCTAAATGATCCTGGGTGGTGGTTCCTAATGTGGAACCTTGCATTGTGTAACCATAGTTTGGGTTGTTCTTTCCTAGGTGCATAACTTTGCAATTGTCCACATAAACTTTTATCTGCCATTTGGATGCCCAGTCTTCCAATTTATCAAGATCTTCTTGCAATTTTCCACAATCCTCATGGGTTTTAACAACTTTAAATAGTTTTGTGTCATCTGCGAATTTGATAACCTCACTTCGCTTTTCCAGGTCATTTATAAATATGTCAAAAAGCAGAGGACCCAGCACAGATCCCTGGGGTACTCCACTATTCACCTTTCTCCATTGGGAAAATTGGCCATTTCGCCCTACCTTCTGCTTTCTATATTTTAACCATTTCCTGATCCACAATAGTACACTGCCTCCTATCCCATGTCTTTTTAGTTTTGCCAAAAGTCTCTGATGGAGGGACCTTGTCAAAGGCTTTCTGAAAGTCCAGATACACTATATTGACTGTCTCACTTTTGTCTATCTGTTTATTCACACATTCAAAAAAACATAACAGATTAGTAAGACAAGATCTTCCTTGTCTAAAGCCATGTTGGCTGTCTCCCATTAAGCCATGACTATCTACATGTTCAGTAATTTTGTTCTTTATTATGGTTTCTCCGATTTTTCCCAGTACTGATGTCAGGTTCACTGGTCTGTAGTTTCCCGCATCACCCCTGGAACCCTTTATAAAAATTGGCGTTACATTGGTTGTCCTCCAGTCTTCAGCTATTACAGATGATTTTAATGATAGTTCACAGATTATGAGAAGAGACACTTAAGGAGAAGAGGGATAGGGGAGATATGATATAGAACTGTAGAACTAGAGAACATGAAATGAAGCTGCAAGGAGGTAAACTTTAAAAGCAACGTCAGGAAATAATATGTGGTGAGGAAACCACTGCTGAACCTAGAAATACACAGGAAAATGAGTCCTGTCACTTTAAGGCAGAATGTATCAAGGGTTTCCCTAGTAACCAAGAGTCTGTGACTCAGAGAATAGTCATCCCTAAGCCCCGCCCACAGCAGCACGTCAGGGAGAAGCTTGACCCTAGTCACATGTGCTGGGAGCAAGGTGTGGCTCAGGAGGAAGGAAAGTTTAAAAAGCTGATATGCAGTAACACAGAAAGAAGAATGAGAAGTGGTAAGAAGGTGCCACTCTTGAGACGGAGAAGCAGCAAGGGAAGAGAAGGACAAGGAGCATGGAGAGCAAGTGAGAGAGTGCTTGCAGAGCATGAAAGGCAGAGTGTAAGAAACACTGGAAGCCGAAGAGAGAAGCTTGATGAGAGATTGCCAAGCACAGCTGAGGGAGCAAGGAACGAGAGGCTGGTGCAAGCAAACGAAGGTGCTGCAGCTGAGAGACAAGCATGACTGGCTTGCAGAGCAGAGAGAGTTTCTAAATACCTCAGAATCAAGGCAAGTGTGTCCTTCTCAATTCCTAGACAGGAAATACCCACGAGAATTAGCTATAGAAGGGAAAGCTAATTCTAGTTATAGACAAAGTACCAGGATAAAGGGAGAAAGTTTATCCAAGCACCAAGTAGCTCACTTAACAGAAGAGCTACTGCAAAAGCAGGCTCTACTTAAGAAGTTAAATGAATTAATAGAGAAAGAAAATAGCCAGCTCTCTGTTCAGATACCTTTTGATGTAAGTGAGAGAGATAGTGTAGAGGAAATGGACATAACAAGTGTGGAGAACAGTACCATGGATTTACAATGTGCTATATGTCAGGTCTCTGATGTGGAAGAGTCCTAGAGAGCAATTGTATGTATGCCGTGCTTAGGAAGCAGCCTAATTCTGAAGACGTCACAACTGAAAGAAACAGCTGTGTTCAACTGATAAGGTTGAGAGCTGGATGTAAATGTTCAAGGGACATTTAAAAGTTTATTTTGCTGCCAGAAGTTTGTTCCTGCAAAGGAGAAAACCTTTAAGAGTTTAAAAGTTTTGGAAAGTGGCAATTTTGATTTACAAGCAAGATTGTGCCTGTTTCTTTGAAGTTTGGAATATAAAGCAAGTTGTTCCTGGTTCCTTTTTGAAGCTGTACTGTGGATTGAAAAACCTCCTTTATATAATTTACCCCTCGCGTCCTGTGTATGAAGGAACCCCTGACCTCACCTGCTACCAGTTACCTACCTGGCCAGGCGGGGGCGACAGAGTGGCGTAGTTGTTTGGATGCCGAGTGGGCCACGCCACAGAGGAGTAGTTGTTTGGATGCCGAGTGGGCCACACCACAGAGGAGTAGTTGTTTGGATGCCGAGTGGGCCACGCCACAGAAGAGAGCGTAATAGTGTGGATGCGGAGCAGGCCACGCCACAGAGGAACACAGTTCGCTGGATTGCAGCTGGAGCACGACTGCGCACCAGGAGAACGCATACGACGGATTCCAGAGTCTGACAGAAGGACGCCGGAGACTTGCAAGCGGCTGAGACTGAGAGTCCAGAGTTCCTGCAAAGCCGGAGGGTCCGGAGATCTGTCGAGGTCCTACGCTGTTGCTGAGCGAGACGCACCACTAGTACCAGGTACACCGTATTTAACTAGGGAAAGTTAAGGATACTGGTACTGGGTGGGGGCGATAGCAGCAGGTAGAAGGGGAACGCATACCTAGTGTTGGGAATCGCACTTGGGTGTTCTGTGTTTGTTTCATTCTACAGGAAACAGAGACAACGATGGAGACACAAGATATCCTTGCATGGGCAGCAGCGGAGCTCAAGAGGCAAAGAGACTTATCGTTGGAGCTTCAAGCACAAGCGGCTAGTCAACTGCAGGCCCAGCAGAAACCGCTGGTGGAGCTTATGGAGGCCTGGGTGAAGGAACATAAGAAACCACCAGAGCCAGATCCAGTTACCACAGGTTTTTCATTGGGATTAGCCCATACCTTTGGACTCGGGTCCAAAGAGACCCTTAGTTTTGGACAATTAAGAGATGGTGAAAGTGTAGACGCTTTCTTGGAGGCATTTGAAAAAGTGGCACAAATAGCCAGATGGCCACCCGAACAGTGGGCGGTAAGGTTAGCTGTCTCACTTACTGGTGAGGCATTGGCAGCCTACCAAACCGTTCCCGCTGAGTTGGCCAATGACTATTTGGAGGTCAAGAAGGCTATAAAAGATAGGCTCGGCCTAACTCCTATAGTCTACAGGCGCCAGCTTAGAAATGCAAGATTGCGCGTGGATGAGACACCACGAGCGCTTTACCACAGATTGAAAATGCTGGTAGTTAAATGGCTAGAACCAGAACATAAGTCGGTGGAAACACTGATTGATGAGCTCGTTCTGGAGCAGTATTTTGCAGCAGTACCTGAAAGGATGCAAAATTTCTTGATGTTACAAGGATGTAAGAACACAAGAGAGGCTATAACTATGTCAGAGCGATTCCTAGAAGCTGAAGTGATAGCTAAGGATAAGTCTGCAGCCTGTACTAAAATGTCTGTAGCTAGGTTGAATGTGGATAGCAAGAATGTACAGAATGTTGGTGTTCCCACTAATAGAAGGATGCAAGTGAAGCGTGCATGTTACCGGTGTGGAAGTGAACAACATTTAATGCGTGAGTGCAAGATGAAAACAGCCCTAGTGTTGAGTGACCCTAGTAAGAAAGGGGAAGGCTTTTTACTGGAGGTGACAGTACAAGGCATACCAGTTAAAGCACTGCTTGATTCCGGATCGGATCAATCAATGCTTTCCAAAAGATTGTGGAGAAGGTTAACAGCCCCAGGTTTAAAAACACCTCAGACACCCACGGGCAATGTAAACATTCGGTGCGTTCACGGAACGGCGTGTACCTATCCTGTTTACTCTGTCCGCATAAAAGGGTTGGGTATAGAGAGGGAGGTCCCGGTCGCTATTGTTCCCAGGTTACCCCAGGAGGTAGTCCTCGGGCGAGACTGGCCCCAGTTTCAACGAGGTGTGCAACAAGGGTTGGGGGTGAAGAAAGGCTTAGTGTCCACGAGAGCCCAGTCCCAAGCCCAACAGGCCCTAGAGGAGGAGCCCCTAGAGGGGGAGGCGAAGGTTCTACCCTCTCAGGAAGGTGTAGGGACAGCTCCAATAAATAGAATAAGTAAGCCCAAGGCAGGTGCTACAATGGCATTTTTAAGGCCTTTGTTTCCGAAAGGTGGAAAGGGGAAGCCACACTTGCCTAAGGAGGAGTCTCCTAAGAAGCCTGTTTTTGTTTTACGCTTTTGTCGGATGAGTCCGGAAGCGCGAGCCCCAAGGAAGACCACTCCACAAGCAGCCGGCTTCGACCTATACAGTGCTGAGGAGGTTCTTGTCCCGAAGCATGGGAAGGCGCTAGTGAACACAGCACTACAGATGGAGATACCCATAGGCTGCTATGGGAGAATTGCGCCTCGATCAGGCTTGGCTGTAAAGCACTTCTTAGACGTAGGTGCGGGTGTAGTGGACCCTGATTATAGAGGAGCCATTAAAGTATTGCTATTTAACTTTGGATCCGAAGATTTCCAAGTGAATGTGGGCGACCGAATTGCTCAAATCATTTGTGAGAGAGTGGGGTTCCCCCCTTTGGAAGAGGTGGCCATGGTGTCCGATACGCTGCGAGGGACGCAAGGTTTCGGGTCCTCGGGGTATTCAGACAAGCATGGGCTGACTGCATTGCGGGAAGAAAAGATGGAGGATGACCTCGGGCCCCAGCTAAGTGACTGCAGGAAGGAACCTGAACTCAGGATAGCAGATGGTCTCTCATGGTTTCAGAGACAGGAGTTGGAGCGTCTTGTTAAGAGCTTTACAGACGTCCTGACGCCACTACCAGGAGAAACCGAGCTTGTTGCTCACGAGATCCTGACACCTGCAGGAGAAGTAATTCGGCAACGTCCATATAGGCTGCCAGAGGCCAAGAAGCAGGAGGTAATGGACCAGGTCAAGGAGATGCTAGACCTTGGTATCATCGAAGAATCTAGGAGTCCCTGGAACAGCCCGGTCGTGCTGGTTCCAAAACCAGATGGATCACTCAGATTCTGTATTGATTTTCGCAAAGTCAATGCCATCTCCAAATTTGATACTTATCCCATGCCTCGTATCGAGGAGCTCCTTGACCGGCTGGGCCAGGCCAGATATCTAACAACGTTAGATATGACGAAAGGATACTGGCAGATTCCCCTGACCAGGGAATCTCGCCCGAAAACCGCTTTCAGTACGCCACAGGGGTTGTTTCAATTCCGAAGAATGCCATTCGGGCTCCACGGAGCGGCAGCCACCTGTCAACGTCTCATTGATATTGTACTCAGGCCGCATCAGAAATATGCTACGGCCTACATGGACGACGTGGTGATCCATAGCACCAGATGGGATCAGCACATGGTCCACCTAAAGGCAGTCCTGCAAGCAATGAGGGAAGCTGGTTTGACTTTAAACCCGGCAAAGTGCATGTTCGGGGCCCAGGAAGTAAAATACTTGGGACACTTGGTGGGACATGGTATAGTGAAGCCCCTGCTAAGTAAGATTGAAAGTGTCCAATCTTTTCCACGCCCTACCAATAAGAAACAACTCCGTAGTTTCCTAGGTTTGGTAGGTTATTACCGAAGGTTTGTGGCACAGTTTGCCGAGAAGAGTGCGCCATTGTCTGATATGTTGAGGAAGAACATGCCTAATCAGTTGCGCTGGACCGAAGAGGCGGATAAGGCGTTTGGACGGCTGAAAGAAGAACTGTGCGCAGCCCCGGTATTAAGAGGGGTAGAATTCAGTCTGCCATTCATCCTACAGACGGATGCTTCCGAAACAGGTCTGGGAGCGGTGCTCTCCCAGAAGCATGAAGGTCTGGAGCATCCGGTGATGTTTCTCAGTCGGAAGTTGTCGCCCGCTGAGAAAAATTACTCTACCATCGAAAGAGAGTGCCTAGCGGTGAAGTGGGCCGTGGAGTCCTTAAAGTTCTATCTGGCGGGTAGAAAATTCCTACTCATGACCGACCATGCCCCATTAAAATGGTTGGGTCAAATGAAAGATCACAACGCCCGGTTGACCCGATGGTATATGGCGCTTCAGGCGTTTGACTTTCAGGTGGTCCATCGAGCAGGAAGACTTCACCAAAACGCGGATGCGTTGTCTAGAGGCACTACCAGAGATGAAGACACAGAGTCCTATAGGAGAATTACGTGCTGTGATTTTATGAGAACCCCAGCCCGTAATATCTTAAGAAGGGGAATATGTGGTGAGGAAACCACTGCTGAACCTAGAAATACACAGGAAAATGAGTCCTGTCACTTTAAGGCAGAATGTATCAAGGGTTTCCCTAGTAACCAAGAGTCTGTGACTCAGAGAATAGTCATCCCTAAGCCCCGCCCACAGCAGCACGTCAGGGAGAAGCTTGACCCTAGTCACATGTGCTGGGAGCAAGGTGTGGCTCAGGAGGAAGGAAAGTTTAAAAAGCTGATATGCAGTAACACAGAAAGAAGAATGAGAAGTGGTAAGAAGGTGCCACTCTTGAGACGGAGAAGCAGCAAGGGAAGAGAAGGACAAGGAGAAAGACAAGGAGCATGGAGAGCAAGTGAGAGAGTGCTTGCAGAGCATGAAAGGCAGAGTGTAAGAAACACTGGAAGCCGAAGAGAGAAGCTTGATGAGAGATTGCCAAGCACAGCTGAGGGAGCAAGGAACGAGAGGCTGGTGCAAGCAAACGAAGGTGCTGCAGCTGAGAGACAAGCATGACTGGCTTGCAGAGCAGAGAGAGTTTCTAAATACCTCAGAATCAAGGCAAGTGTGTCCTTCTCAATTCCTAGACAGGAAATACCCACGAGAATTAGCTATAGAAGGGAAAGCTAATTCTAGTTATAGACAAAGTACCAGGATAAAGGGAGAAAGTTTATCCAAGCACCAAGTAGCTCACTTAACAGAAGAGCTACTGCAAAAGCAGGCTCTACTTAAGAAGTTAAATGAATTAATAGAGAAAGAAAATAGCCAGCTCTCTGTTCAGATACCTTTTGATGTAAGTGAGAGAGATAGTGTAGAGGAAATGGACATAACAAGTGTGGAGAACAGTACCATGGATTTACAATGTGCTATATGTCAGGTCTCTGATGTGGAAGAGTCCTAGAGAGCAATTGTATGTATGCCGTGCTTAGGAAGCAGCCTAATTCTGAAGACGTCACAACTGAAAGAAACAGCTGTGTTCAACTGATAAGGTTGAGAGCTGGATGTAAATGTTCAAGGGACATTTAAAAGTTTATTTTGCTGCCAGAAGTTTGTTCCTGCAAAGGAGAAAACCTTTAAGAGTTTAAAAGTTTTGGAAAGTGGCAATTTTGATTTACAAGCAAGATTGTGCCTGTTTTTTTGAAGTTTGGAATATAAAGCAAGTTGTTCCTGGTTCCTTTTTGAAGCTGTACTGTGGATTGAAAAACCTCCTTTATATAATTTACCCCTCGCGTCCTGTGTATGAAGGAACCCCTGATTACATTGAATAAATTTCTCTGTCTTACGCCTGAACCCTTGAGTCACAACTCCTTGCTTTAATATAGGACTACAATTCCCAGCAGCCCTCCTGGCAGCCATTTTGAGGGAATCTTATTTTAAAGCCAAAAGGCGACCTCACCTGCTACCAGTTACCTACCTGGCCAGGCGGGGGCGACAAATACTTCGCAGAAAGGGTGGTGGATGCCTGGAATGCCCTCTTGATAGAAGTGGTGAGGGCAAAAGCAAACAATGAATGAAATTCAAAAAGCCATGGGATATATAGTAGGATGCCTATATCACAAGAGAATGGAATCAAAGCAAACTTAAGTAACCTTTACACTTCAAAACTAGAGGGGGATAATTTGCATGGAGCAGCAGGTACAACCCTAAACAAAAGCATAGAGGGGGGTAACCTGCACAGAGCTGCGGCTACAACTCTAGCCACCTTACTGGGCAGACTAGATGGACCATGCTAGTAATACAGTAAACGACAGCAGAAAAAGACCATGACATGCAATCTGCATACTGCCTTTTTTTCCAACTTCGCTAACCAAGAAGGATTCACATCCTCCAGAAAGATTGTCAGTCTCATCACCTGCAGGATCTTCCTCAGGCTATTTTCATCAGGTAACGACAAAAGAATATCATCACACCGTGACATCCTACTTCTTATGGACCAAACTACTACTGGTTTTTTTACAACAGACAAACAGTACCTCAAACTCTAGCCTGAGATAAACATCCAAAAGACTCCCAGCATTCTAAATTAGACTGGGCTAATGTCCCCCTCCCCCTCCACCACTGCTGACATGTTAGCATCCATACCAGCTGAAAGAAATCCCATCCTGTTACCAATCTCGCTTAGCTTCCTCCTCCAGAATTCTCTCTTTGTTTCCCTAAGAGTGTCTACAGAAAGGCAAACTTGTTTATATTGACCCCTATCCTCTGAATGGTACAAACCCCACACTTAGTTCTAAATGACGTGCTGCTCTTTTCTGAAATTTATTTATTTTTATTTAACATTTTTTATATATCGCCTTTCAGATTCTCAAGGCGGTTTACATGGAACAGAACTTGTTTACATAAAACGTTTCATTAGAACTATGTACAAAACAGTGATTACATTTAACTATTTACAGCTTTGTCTGTAGTTATTGACAATGTTTTAAACGACTGCAGGGTTATGGAAATGCTCAGTGAATAAGTGAGTCTTTAGTAGTTTCCTGAAGTCTGTGGTGTCTATATGGTGGCTCTCAGAAGGGCTGGGAGAGAGTTCCATAGCGAAGGGATGTAGAATTCGAATACTCTGTGTAGGGTATTTTGGGAGATGCCTGTGTATGATGTGGTGCTGGCAAGGGAGTTTTGGTGTTGGGTTCTCCTTGATCTGTTGTCAGGGGTTCTTCTGATTATGTTTTTAAGCAGCTGGCAGATTGGTCGTGTTGAATCTTGAATGCCATCATTATGGCTTTATATTTTATTCGAGAGCTGATGGGGAGCCAGCGTAGAGATTCAAATATGGGAGTGATATGGTCGTGCTTGCTGGATCTTGTGATTAGTCGGGCTTTTGCGTTTTGGGCTAATTGTAAGGTTTGGATTGTGCGCTCAGGTAGGCCGTGTAGAATTAGGTTGCAATAGTCAAAGTGTGGTGTAATTAGCGCCTGACAGACAGACCAGAAGTGTTTCTGATCAAGTAAAGGTCTGAGGTTTTGTAAGAGCTTCATTTTGTAATAGACCTTAGTGGTAGTCTTGTTGATGTGAGACTGGAAGTTGAGGCTCTGGTCAAGATGGATTCCCAGGTATTCTACCTCATTTTTTACTGGGGTGGATCTGTTTCCAATTGTTATGTTTTCTGGAGGTTTGAATGTGGGGTCCCTTGTGACTATAAGGGCTTCCGATTTTTTTTGTAGTTGATCTCAAGGTTGCGTAGATTTAGCCATTTGGTTATTGCTGACATGCATGAAGAGATGCTGGAGTAGTTAGGATTCCTTGTATCTAGGTCGGTGCATATCATTAGATCATCTGCGTATAGGTGGTAGTATATGTTGTAGTCTTGTAGAATTTTGCACACTGGTTGTAAGTAAAGGTTGAAAGAGATGGACCGTGCTGGTCTTTATCTGCCGTCATTTACTATGTTACTATGATCCTTGAGGAAGCCCTTGTTTTAAAGGGAAAGGGAGAAAAGTGTTGCCTTTTATTTTGACTTGAGATTTTCTCTCTGCTAGGAAGGAGTGAAACCATGCCAGAGGTGTGCCACTTACTCCTATTTTTCTTAGCCTGTCCAGTAGCATGGAGTGAGTGATTGACTCAAAAGCTGCTGTTATGTCTAGAAATAATAGGACAAAGCCCCTTTTGATATCTTTAAGTCCCTTGATTACAGTGTTTAGGAGGGATGTCAGTAAGGTTTCAACCCCGTGGTACTCTTTGAATCCGTGCTGCTGGATGTCAAGTGGGGCAGAGGCGTCAACATGGTCTTGCAGTTGGTGTTGGACCGCTTTCTCTATTAGTTGTTGATTCTTTCCAACCCCAAAAGGTTTGAAAGAATTACACAACAAGGGTTGGGAATGTGTTTCTAGGGACAAAACAACTCTCCAAAAATTTAACAGAATAGGATGAAACTCGATGTGGCTTTTTTAAAATCAGTTTTTCCTGCATGCCAAGTTGAATGGCACCGAGGGTTCCAGGGAAATATGCCCCCCACCCCAAAAAATGGGCCAATGCATTTCTATGGGAGATAGAATTCCAGCTTCCGTAGCATAGGGACTTACATAAAGTGAAGCACAGCAGTTAAGGACTTCCTCCTTTAAAACTCCCTCTCCCTATTCTCTCTCCTGCTCCCAGTTGCCCACACCCCCAAAAACTGCCCTACCTCCAAAATGAATATTTGCTCACAACTGTCCTACTATTCCACCAAATGCTCCCACACCAAAAAATCCAAACACCTCTAGAAACTGCACTCACCCCAAAAAATACCCTTCTGCAACTATCCCATTTAAACTGTCCCCACCCCCAAAAAATACCTCATCACAACTGTCGCACACACTACTCCACCCCTAGAAAAACGTTCGCCACCTCAAAGATTATCCCCCGTGAGTGCCCCACCTCCATCCCCAAAACTACCACTCTGCAAAATGTCCCATTAACCCTGCCAACTACCCCTCCCCCAAAACTGCCTCACTCCCTGCAATGGCCCCACCTTGAAGAACTCACATGGAACTGCCTCCATCATCAAAAGCTCCTCACCCCTAAAACCGTCTCCCCTCAACCGTCTATGCCTTCCCAACTGTAATGTACTGCATTTTAAATTATTTGTTTTCATTGTTATTTTTATCATAACACCTAATTGAATTGTACTGCTTTCTTATTAATTGCTATATGTACTAGCAACTAATATCTGATGTTATGGACATGGCTAGATTAAAAGCACTGGCGAACTGGGTAGAGGTGCTCTGTCAAATGTGCTAAGGATTTAGGAGGTTAGGACTGACAACTGTCTGGCCTTTTTCAGGCTTCTACTGACTTTTACATTAATGGACTAACATGTCTGCACAATTTTGCGGTTTTCTAATCCTTCTCCCTGTATGAGCGAGTGTGTCCTGCCTGCTTCTATTGTAACTAGCGCAAGAGACTTTGGGTAAGATCCAACCACTAGGAAGGTGGAGCACTGGAATGCTGTTCTCCTCAAAGGGAGGAGGCAAGATAGGGAATGTTCCTGTGCTATACAAGTTTCTGCATGTGGTCGGATTTGGAAGAGAGATTACACACACACGCACGCAAACCTCACTGCATTTCCATAGGAAAAGCATTTCCAAGAGATGCAGCATGCAAAACACTGATTCACAGTAACATAGCAATTACAGACTTGCCCTGTCAGACAGCCTTCCCCTCTCATCTCCTCTTCTGATCACAGACACAAATATACATGCACACAAAATACATACATACATGTCCATGCACACACAGACACATTCTTGTAAGCATGCATGGAGGGCTGGCTCAACCATTAAACCAGATTATGTTGTTATGTAAGGGGGGGGGGAGTGATAAAGAGCATAATAGATCCCAACAGTCACTCAAACTAAAGAGAGCCAAATTTGCACATTCTTTTACCTACAGGGAAAGCAGACACATCCATACCTTGTACATAGCAAAGTTTTGCATTTAAATGTTTGATGTTCATTATATATTTTTACAGGATTGTCGTGGAAGAGGTGGTGTTGGGATGATCATGACTGTTGATTTTAATCATCAAAGTCCAGGGGTGCGGGGTGTAAGGCTGAGGGTTTGCTTAGGACACTGCATTCTTTAGTACAGACTTGCATGCTAGATGCACAAATCAAAGACACAGACATTGCCTATAATGCACATGCATGACCTACAGAGGTTGGAAAGAATTGCACGAGTCATGCTCTACATGCCTTTTTCCAACTTGTTAATCTGACACTTTACAGCTTATTGAAATAGCTGTAATCTCCTGAGTACAAGTAACAAACCTTTCACCAGTGCACCTCATACTCACAACTGCACAACACGGTCCAGGCACTGCTCAGGCACTTGGCTCCATTCTTCTGACTGCAATCCAATAGGTCCCCAGAGCAGCAGATGGACAATGTGATCTACCTAGATTTCAGCAAAGCCTTTGATACTGTTCCTCATAGGAGGCTTATCAATAAATTCAACAGCTTGGGGATGGGTCCCAAGATGGTGAACTGGACCAGAAATTGGTTGACTGACAGATGACAGAAGGTGATGGTAAACAGAACTCTCTTGGATGAAAGGAAGGTGATTAGCGGTGTGCCCCAGGGTTTGGTCCTGGGACCAGTACTGTTCAATATATTTGTGAGTGTTATTGCCAAAGGGCTGAATAGAAAAGTCTGTCTTTTTGCAGATGACACCAAAATTTGCAACAGAGTGGACTCCTCTGAGAGAGTGGAGAACATGATGAAAGATCTACAAAAGCTGGAAGAATGGTCTAATGCTTGGCAGTTAAGATTTAATGTGAAGAACTGCAGTGTCATGCACTTGGGAAGCAGAAATCCAAGGGAATTGTATGCGTTAGGGGGCGAGAGATTGGTGTGCACGGACCAGGAGAAGGACCACGGAGTGATTGTTTCTGACGATCTCAAGGTGGTAAAACAGTTGAACAAGGCGGTGGCAAAAGCCAGAAGGATGCTGGGTTGCATACAGAGAGGAATTACCAGCAGAAATGAAGTGGTACTAATGCCACTGTACAAGTCGCTGGTGAGGCCTCACTTAGAATATTGTGTTCAGTTTTGGAGACCGTATTTTGCAAAGGATATAAAAAGGCTGGAAGTGGTTCAGAGAAAGGGACCAAAATGATTTGAAGCCTATATCAGAAGACTTATGAGAAGATACTTGAAGACCTAAATATGTACACTCTGGAGAAGAGGAGGGATAGCGGGGATATGATTCAAACCTTTAAATACTTAAATTATTTTGGTCACCTTCCTCTGAACTGCTTTCAGCCTTTTTATATCCTTTGCAAGATATGCATCTACATGACGTTGTTGAAAATACCATGGCTTGAACAAATTGAATCTTTGTATGGAGAGAGACATCTCTGCTCTTGAGAATCTTGTCTAAGTCCTTCATAGCCATTTTGCCAAGAGCAATGCGTCATTGGATTTCTTGACTGCTTGTTGCTCCTTAACCCTTCACTGCCTCGGACGAAAGGCCTGGCAATCTACTTCCGGTGACACTGCCAAGAAAACCCAGGAGCTTCTGGGTCGCCAGGACTGATTCGAAGGCACACATTGCATTGCAGACACAGTGGATCCCTTTTATAGCAACCGGATAAAATAAAAAAAGCATAACTATATCTTACATCTGAACAAATAGGGGTGACCTACACGGAGGGGTGGGTACATACCTAAACAAAGGCACGGGGAGGGGTGACCTGCACGGAGTGGCAGGTGCACCTACTCTTGCCGCCTTGCAGGGAAGACTAGATGGACCATACTGGTCTTTATCTGCCATCATATACTATGTTACTATGTAAGACCTAGGGCTCCAGAGGATATCTAACCCATCACTATGGCTCATTAGAAACAAAAGCAGCAGCAGTAGCCAGCAATGCAGAGAAAGAGGCTGGGCAGCAAGCTCTTTATGCTTGCACCAGCCACACTCCTGCAAGGGGCCCCTTTCAAAAGGGTCCAAAGCATGATCCTGCACAGAGGGAACGCTGAGGATGGCTACCTTCTCACCTTAAGTCTTGCAATGGCCCAGGCTTCTCCTGCAGCTTCCTCAATTAAGTCCCAAGGTAATGTGTTTAGAAGCTGATTTCACTCCCCAGTACAGCAGGGTCAAGATAGGTACGGTTAGTAAGTGACCCACTAAACATGTTTTCTTCCACAAAATGCACTTAACACTGCTGCTTAGCTATTTTTGAAAAAGTGCCTTTCATACTTAAATCGATAATCTACTTCTGACCACTCTTTTTTTTTTTTTTTAAAGGAGAAACCCACATTACCTGCACACGCTTTAACTGTCGGTATCATACACAGAAAACAAATGGATCAGAAAAGTAAACAGTACCAAGATAAACTGAACATTTCTGAAATGATATCTACTCTCCATCCCTTGGAATTTTTAACTTCAAGAAAACTGCGAGAAAAAAGATTGATAATAGGAATGAAGCACCTGGTAACATATACCGAATAGCAGGGACGGCCCAAATCAGCAGAGTGATTCCAAAAGGTAACGTGCATTGGCACTGTGTTGAGCTTCTGGGAAAAGGTACTTACTCACCTGTAGCAGGTGTTCTCCATGGACAGCAGGAATTATTACTCACTTATGGGTGACATCCCCAACAGAACCTCAAGTAGAAACGCTCACCAGCTTCTATTGGATGCCTTTGGGAGATGCCATCATGCCTGTGTGCCTTCTTCCCGCCTGCTGCCGCAGCATCATGAAGCCTCAGTCTGATAACATAGCTGTAGCAAAAGACAACTCCTCGGGGAGGTGGGAAGGTTGTGAGGACTCATTCCTGCTGTCCACGAAGAACACCTACTATAGGTGAATAACTACCTTTTCTCAGTGGACAAGCAGGAATGAGTCCTCATGTATGGGACTCCCGTGCTACAAGATTCCGAAAACAGAGGACGCCACCGAGAAGCTCAACAAGGGCAAACTCAACTGCGAGAGGCCACAACAACTCAACCACCATGTACAAAATGAGTGAGTTTCTCTCTTCCTTTTTTTTTTTTTGTTGGTAGCCTGGACAGAATTGAATGGGCCTTGGAGGGAATGGAGTTGGATTCTAATCCACAAACAGATTCTGGAGTACAGATTGGCTGAAGTTGCTGTCGTGTAGGGAATCCCCATCCAGACAATAGTGAGATGTGAACATGTGAACTGAAGACCATGTTGCAGCCCTGCAGATCGTTTCCATGGAGACTAAGCACAAGTTGACCAGCTTTTACAATATGAGCAGTGACATGACTGTCAAGGCTCTGGCCTGCCTGGGTATAAGCGAAAGAGATGCAGTCTGCTAACCAAATTGAAAGAGATGTTTGGAAACAGAGTCCCTAGCTTGCTGGGGTCAAAAGAAACAAAAAGTTGGATGGACTATCTATGGGCCTTTGTCCGCTCCATGTAGAAGGCTAAGGTTTGCTTGCAGTCCAACATGTGCAACGCAGCTTCCCCCTTTGTGATCATGAGGTCTCAGGAAAAATGTTGAAAGAAGAGCTGACTGATTAATGTGAAAATCTGATACCACTTTTGGAAGTAGTTTAGGATGAATATAGAGGACCACTCTATTATGATGGAGTTTTGTGTAAGGTGGATGAACTACTAGGGCTGAAGCTCGCTCACAGTGTGTGCTGAAGTGACCACCACCAGGATCAATACTTTCCAGCCCAAGAACATCAGAGGACAAGAACTGAGTGGCTCAAAGGGAGCTTGCATGAGCTGCGCAAGAACTACATTGAGGTCCTAAACAGTGCAGGAGGTTTGTAGGGAGACTTCAAGAGTAGAAACTCCTGCATAAAGCGAACAATTAATGGTCATACTAAGATGGACTTTTCTTCCACACTTCAATGATAAGCTCCAATTGCACTGAGGTGGACTCTTATAGTGTTGGACTTGAGTTCAAACTCTGAGAGGTGTAGGAGATATTCAAGCAGTTTTTGTGTGGAATAGATGAAAGGATCTTGGGCCTGGTGCTCATACCGAACAGCAAATCTCTTCCATTTGCAAGAGTAAGACTCTCCCATAGAGGCTGTTCTGGAAGCTAGAAGGACCTGGTTACCCCTGACAACATTAGCCTCTCAGCATCCACATTGTGAGGACCAAGGACCAGATGCTGGGGTGCAACATCGTCCTGCCATCCTTAGATATCAGATCTGGTGCATGGCCGAGTCAGAGCAGCTCCCTACTGGAGTGATGAGAATCACTGTGCCTCCATCTTTTCTGAGTTTCAGGAGGGTCTTTGGAATGAGAGGTATTGGAGGAGATACATACAGAAGACCACCTCCCCCCCCTTCCAATAAAGGAGGAAAGCATCTGATGCTTGTCTGCTGTGTGATCTTTTGGAGTAGAACTGATCCACTTGGGCACTGTGTGGGGTTGCAGAGCTATCGAGGGGGTGCTAAGAACTCAACACTCGGAGCAATGTGGGAACACTTACATAGCACCTCAGAACATTAACAATTGCACAATTGTCAAAACATGTTATTTTTCCTTTTGTTCCCCCCCCCTTTCCCCATCCCATCTGCCTTCCTCCCTCTCCCATTCCACCTCTGCCCACTATTGACAACTCTGCCAGTTCTGAAATCAAACTCATTCTCAATGTCTTAGCTGGACTTGGTTCGAACTTTTCAGTTCCTTGGAGAGTGGCATTCTTTTTAGTCCTCTAGAGGGAGTATAGCTCATTGCGAGTTAAGGGTGCCAGTGTGTGTATATTCACCCCTCATGTCACTAGGAAACTTGTCTGCCTTTTGGGGGATCTCCGGGCCTCTGAACTTTCCATCAACATTAATTGGTGGAAACAATTCCACCATTCCCAGTAGGGAGGGGGGGGGGTCCCGCATTGCCAGTGCCAAAAAATAAATTGCTTCCTCACTACGCAAGCTTTCCGGATCAGCAAGCGCACCCACCGCCCCTTAAGGTGAGTTGGAGAGAGTTTGTCGAAGATCACCCAGAGTCCCGACCACTCCAGTGTCTGTTTGGTTAGGGAACCCAGGTATGTTTGTATCCTACACCAGTACCGCCCACCTTCTCGCAGCTCCACCACATATGTCCTAGATTGGTTGCAAGGGTCCCACACCATGGGCAGTCCCCACCAGAGCCCTGACTGGGGGAAACTGTGATTGACACACTGCCCTGTACTGTATCTCCTGCAAGTGAGCAGAGCCTACCAAATGCAGGATACATTTAATGGTTCCCAGTAGGTCTCCAGACTTGATCTGAGCCCCCCCGTTCCATTACCCATTTACTCTCCATAGCAGAAAAGTTTGGGGTGAGATGCGGGAAAATTGCGCTATAGATATGTGTTCTCTTTCCCCTGTTTCAAAAAATTATAGGATGTGCACCAAAATCTCCACGTTCAAGGGATCTGTGGACAGAAAGTGGATGTAGTGGCGGACCTGAAAGCAAGTAAAGAGCTGAGTGTTTTTCAATTCAAATTCCGTGTGTAGCATCTTGAACGATTTTACCTGACCTTCCAAATTCACCATATGTCCTAACTGGCTTAACCCCTGGGCCTCCCACTCCCAAAAGACCACACTGTCCATGCCTGGTCGGAACTGCGGGTTATCCTGAATTGACAAAAAGCTCAATATTCAGGTGGGTTTTGCCAGGACAAGCACACGTTTTTCCACACCCCATGCAGTGTATTCTCCAATAAGCTGTTTTTTTATTTTTAGGGGGACCAGGGATACGTCTAGGTGAAGTATCGCCATCAAGCTATATGGAGAGGTAAAATCCTCTAGGACACGGGACGTGAATACCTCCATGCGACCCACCCAATCTTGCAGGTGCCTCAGCTGTCAGGCTAGTGCATATCTAGCAACGTCGGGCACCTTTGTCCCTCCACAGTTTCAGGGTCCCCGCATCTTGGCAAAAGGCACTCTGGCCAGCTTTCCGTGCCAGAGAAGTTTACAGAACTTGCATTCAATTGTAAGCACGTCTTTCCATAATAATCAGAGCAGCACTGTCTGCAGTATATATAATAATTTGAGAAACGGCATCATCTGGATCGCCGCTATCCTCTCCATCAGGGATAGAGGCAAAGCTGTCCAGTCCTGCATCTTGGTCCACATTGTCCCCAAAATAGACTCTAAATTTAATTTATAGAGTATCTTAGGGACGCCGGATAGATGAATCCACAAATATCAAAAGTTTTGCTCTGCCCAGCGCAATGGGAATATTGATCCCCACAGTGGTCTCAACCCTCCAAGTACATGTATCGCCTCTGATTTGTCTACATTCAACTGAAGTCCAGCAATCTGACCAAAGACAGCAAATTCCGACAGTAGCCATGGAAGGGATTGTAAAGGCTTGGTAATATGGACCAGCATGTCATCAGCAAAGGCAGATAATTTTAAATTCTGAGCATCCCATGAGAACCTCACACACACCCCTACACCCCTCTATTCACCGCAGGAATAGATCTTATGATAAAACAAATAACAGTGGGGAGAGGGGGCAGCCCTGCCGTGTGCCCCACTCTAGCTAGAATCTTTCCGAGAGACCGTTTGTCAAGATCACCGCTGTGGGGCCTGCGTACAGAGCCCGAACCATCTGTGCAAACAAGGTGCCTGGGCCATAATAAGGCAGGAGTTGAAAAAGATAGTCCCAGTCCATCCTAACAAATGCTTTTTCAGCTTCGAAGCTTATTAACAGTGATGGTACCTGTTTCTCATGTACCCACTCTACGGAGGCAATGATCTGCCGTATATTACTCATCACGTGCCACCCCCGAACAAAACCCACCTGTGAAACCTGGAGTAGAGAGGGGAGATAGGGGGCCAGCCACTCCATTAAATTCTTGGCTAAAAGTTTCAAATCAAAATTAAGTAGGGAGATCGGCCAGTAGGAGCTGGCTTGCATAGGTCTTTCCCTGGTTAGAAATTTAGGTAATACATGCCCCATAAAAACCATCCCTTCTCTGTGCGGGTCTGATACATATCTATAGGGGGGGAGGTGGCCACCAGATCCGGTATAAGTTTATAAAAGTCTTCATTGAACCTGTCCGGGCCAGGGGCCTTATGATTTAGAGCCCTACTGATCTCAAGCTGAACTTCACATGTCGTTATCAGAGCTCCCAGCAGGGTTGCTTGTTGCAGGATGAGTCAAGGCAGAGTAGTATCTTCCAGGAAGGTCACAATCCGGTTAGGTGAAACCCATTCCCCTGCTTTCAAGGTCTGATAAAATGCTCAAAAGAGCTGCACAATCTCCAGGTATTGTGCAGCTCTTTTGAGCATTTTATCAGACCCGGCGGCCCTCAAAGCAGCTATAGTTTGAGAGTCTCCCACACCCCTGAGACAATGCATGAGAAGCTTCCCTGTCTTGTCCCCATATTGAAAGCGTTGGAGCTTATAATAGAGCATGGACTTCTTCGCTCGCTGGTGTAACACTTTGTTGAGGGAAGCCTAGTTTTTGTAAAAGATGAAATTGCGTGTGAGTGGAAGGGTGGTGTGCATATTAATGTTGCATACGCATGACCTGGCGGGTGGTCAGTAGTCATCGGCATCTTGCCCTGTATGCTATGATGTCCCTCCTGAAGAACCACTTTCGCTGTTGCCCAGAACAGTTTGCATGTCTCCTTATGTTGTGAGTTAAACCGCTTGTAAAGCCCCTATCGTTCTCTAATATACGTCCGAAAATAATCATCTCTGTTTAATTCCAGGGGGAAATGCCACAGACGAGTTGTGAGGTTAGGGGCATGCCAAGCTAAATCCACCCAGATTGGCCCCAACGAGATTTCTGATCATGCTTCTATCCGAGCATCGTCCACCCAGGTGGATGCTCAGATGTAAACAGATAATCTATGTGTGCACTTATGCCATGGGCTCACGATTGGAGTATGTAATCCTGCTCTGAGGGGTGCAGTAGTCTCCAGGTGTCCACCAGGTGTAGCCACCTAACAAATCTTTTAAGGATTCGTGTATCTCCCCCACGGGATGTGTCTAGAACTGTATCGAGGACTCCATTAAAATCTCCCCCTATCAGCAGCCTGTCTTCTGTGCATTGTTCTAATATAGAGGCAAATCACGTGTAGAAAAGGACAACCAGGTCATTTTGGGCCATAACTATTTCCCCAAATGACAGGCCTTCCCATATATGTTCTTATCTCTGAGGTCCAGGTGAACATCAGCAGAGTTGTACCATAGAAGATAAGCACAGATGCTCTCTCCTCCCCCCTCTCAACCTCTCTCTTGGGTCTCCCTCTTTTTTTCCATCCCTCCCCTCAATCATATCCACGATCCTCTCTGGGTGGACTGGGTCTCTGATGCATCCAGGCTCCCCACCTTTAACTCCCTCCCCTGTTACCCAGGTCCTATAAACACTCCCTTCAGCCTCTCAACCCAACATTCACACTACTCATTCTGACAACCGTATCTCTTAAGCATCCTTCCCAGTCATCCAATGACCCGTTGCACCCCACAAGCACTTTGTCGATATATATAACAGTGACCTGCCACCCTCCCTTATATAATTCCTCTTAATATTTATGTTACATTGTTCAGGGAGGGAGTTAACATGCATGTGGTCAATAAGTACACAGTCCTGTGAATGGGGGTCCCCTGCACCAGTTGAATTGCTCCAGTCCAGGACTTCCGGCAAGGTTCTGTTGTCATCCAGGGGTACCTGTTTACCCATCCTCCGCTAGTCCAGCAGCCACTTTGGATGAGGCCTCAACGGGGAGGGGGCCCAGGCCCACCACTGCCCTGGACACAGGGAGGGGTGTTGAAAACCTAGAATCTTTCAGTATTCCACCCTTCTCACCAGGCTCAAGCCCCCCTTTCACTGTGTCTGTGAAGGGGGCAATTTGGGTCAGTATTCCCTGTGTGCAATGGTCTGGAACCCCTCTCGTGGTGGTTTCTATGCATTTAGGTGTTAAGGTGGATGATCTTGGAGCCATCTGCAGTATCTAATGAAAAACATGGTCAAGGTATCCCACAGACAGCGCCCACATGCACAGTCTGCTGCCATTGACTTCTGGGGCCGTCACCCATCCCAGACCGGCTCCCCTGTTGGTGTCAGTGGCCAGAAAGGTTTGGGCTGCACTAGGGGACTCAAAAAAACTGCTCAGTTAATTTCCCACTCACCTTGGCAAAGTCTTGTGGCATTTTGTAACAGAGGAGGAGTAATCCTGCATGCGGTGGCTGTTCTGTTCCACTCTGTGATGTTTCGAGCGGTGGAACCAGACTATCACAAACCGGGGCCTAAACAATGCACATGCTTGAGCAGCAGCTAGGCAAGGAGCCAGATGTCCAAAAGCCCCTGCAGCTCGGCATCTGACACCTCTTCTAACACCCCTACCAACCTCAAGTGCTTTCTCCTGCCTCAGTTTTCTAAATCATCTTTTAGCACTTTGTTGCTCTAATTGGTTTTGTAGCCCTTTCAAAGTCGCATCATAGGATCGTCTGGAGTCTTCCAAGTCAGAACCCCTCTGTTCTAACCCCCCCCCCCCTCAAAATCAATCAGTGTCTGGGCCAGACCATCTCTTCAAGCACAGGATCAGGCTGTATGCTCACCTGAGAAGTGTCCACGTAATGTCCTGGTTCTAAACCTGGGGGTTGTGGGCCTAATGGTGTTTCTTGGGGCCCTCAGATCCAATAAATTTTTAGGTTTAGTGATGAGGCACCTCAGAACCCAGGCTGACATGTCTATTCCGGTTCACTGCAACCTGTCTTTTGGGGAAACTGCTGGGTACTTGTGACCTAGATTGGCCACTGTTAGAAACTGGATACTGGACATGATGGACCTTGGTCTGACCCAGTATGGTATATCTAATGTTCTTAAGTTAAAAATTACCTTTAGGCACATGTACCCTTGGCAACGGGAACTCTCTCATGCTAGCAACAGCTGTGTGTTCATCCATTCACATGCATGTTGCAGGATCCCTAGCTATTAACAAGTTTTGTTGAAAGTTCATAGTCCATCAGAAAAGGGCCTTTTTGTGTCTGGCCATTTCCAACATGCAGGGTGTGTCATGCCATCAGTGTACATGTTTACTACGTGTTCAGTTTAGCCTAACAGCTGTCTTATGCTCTTTTAGCCCTTACAGAAGATGCAGTACTGTAGAATTTGCCTGCATATCTATCCAGGCAGCATCTTTCACTTTAACCCATGTCAAAACTAGTGCCAACCTAGTTTGGTTTAGACAACAGAGTTAACAGATACATATATGCATTTAGCTTGATGTTTTCTATTGCTTTGAAAGCACATCCAAAAAACAAGGGGGGGGGTTCAGATTATCCACAAAAAGTGTGGAATGTGTTTGTATAGTCAGTACAAATATTCCAAAACTCAACCATCAAGTTAAGCCTTCAGAACAAAATTGGAAACACTGATTTAGCCATTACACTACACGATGACCAATATTTTCTCTCGCAAAGGTAAAGCATAGTTACTCACTTGTAACAGGTGATCTCCGGGAATAGCAGGAATTTAGTCTTCACATATGGGTACCGACGGAGCCCACACAGGAACGCTCCCCAGCATCCAATAGGAACACCTTTGGGCGCATCCCACAGCGCATGCGTGCTGCCTTCCCACCTCTGTACCTCTCTCACTTCAGTTGAGTTTATAGCTGAGACCAAAGCAGAGAACGAGATAGAGACAACTCCTAGGGGAGGTGGGTGGGTGGGTTGTGAAGACTAAATTCCTGCTGTTCCCGGAGATCACCTGTTACAGGTGAGTGACTACACTATCTCCAGGAACAAGCAGGAATGTAGTCTTCACATATGGGAACTCCCCAGCTGAAAGATGCCAAGGGGTGACCCTAGCAAGCTGCGAACCCAGGTGAGATGGGTCATGATTCCTTCCATGGACCTCTGGCATCCAGCTGTTGACGGTGGGTAGGGGTTGTATTAAGTATGGAAGAGATGCTGAAGAACAGCCTGGCTAAACGAGGCATCCTGACGGGAGTCCTTGTCTAAGCAATAGTGGGCTGTAAAGGTGTGTACTGAAGCCCAAGTGGCTGCTTTGCAGATATCAGCCATAGACACAGAACATAGGTTAGCTGTTGAGGCTGCCATTGCTCTCACATTGTGAGCTGTGACATGGCCCTCGAGAGAAAGTCCTTTACTCTGATAAATATAGGGATATGCAATCTGCAATCCAATTTGACAGTTCTTTTGGAAACTGGAAGTCCCAAATGACTAGAGTCAAAAGCCACAAAAAGCTGAGAAGATTTTCTATGTGGCTTAGTTCTTTGGAGATAAAAGGCTAAGGGGTATGTTTACTAAACCTTCTTAACGTGCGCTCTCCCATGTTATCGCACGATAATGGTGCCTTATCGCGCGCTAAGGCGCAAACGAGCGCTGAAGGTGGAGGAAGGCTCCCCAGTGGCGGAGAGTGGGAGGGGAGAGGCTCCCCGCACACTAACGCTGTGAAAGCCTGGCGTTAGAGCTGATTTAAAGGGAAAAGAAACCATTTCTGTCAGCAATGTACAGCAAAACCAGGGAAACCTACAAAAAAGTGAAACAGTGAAAATGACCAGAAGAAAATGTAAAAAAAACATAACCAAGCTGGGCAATAGTGATATCAATGGGAAACATCAAAAAACACCCCCAAGAAAGCTCCAAAAAAAGATATGAATTTTGGAAGGGTCTATGCTCTGTCCCCATACAAGGTGAATGAGCCCACATTGAAATTGCGCTGAGCAGGGTTTACCTCTCCATTGGACAGGTTTCCTATGGTGTGCACATGTTCCACAACAGCAGGGCGGGCATGTCGGAATGGGCAACTGGACAGATGCTGGAAAAGGGGACACAGAGGGCTGCAGGCGGCACATGCTGTGGTGCAGCTGGGGCACAGTGCGGACTAGGGTAATGTCTAGCTAGCCCATAGGAATGCTGAAACAGTAGAGCAGCCAGACAGCAACTGCTGAGGGCCCAAGATGGGCAAGAGTGTGCTTCCCACGGTGTCACAGGGAATAGTACCCAGCAGGTACCCCCAATGGCACGGAACATTGGCAGGCGGTGCTGGGGGAAAGCGTGGACAGCTATGCAGGCACCCCTACCCCAGAACCTGCACCATAGGCAGCTGCCTACCCGCACACTGGATGGCCTGAGACTGCGCAGCACCACCAGCAGAAAGGCATGTCAGCATGGTGGCAGAGGGGTACTGGTGGTGGAGGGGGCAGTGGCAGCTGCCCAGAGCAGACCATGGCCTAGCCCTGTTTAGGTGGGGGCCGTGCACTGCAACAGACAGGCTCTGTCTGACAAACAGTCATGGTATCTCCAGGGAATGCACTATCTCTGTGGCAACACGGTGGTGCAGTGAACACAGCCAGTGTGTTCAGGAGCAAAAGGTCACAGGTTCAAGTCCCAGCTGTGGTTTCTGCCAACCCAGTCCCCATATTTTACCCACTACTAAAACGTGCTAATACAGACAGAACCTTTATTGCAGATAACAGAAACATGCCCAATAAACCTACATTTTACCCTACAGAGCACAGACACCATAAACATGCACATTACCTAGAGCAGAGTCTCCCAAATGCAGTCATGGAGGGCCAAACACCATTCAGGTTCCATGCTGCCTCTAATAAAGATGCCTGTGCTGCATTTCTATGCGCCGCCCCCATGGTATGCAGATGTATCTCATGCATATTCATAAGGGACAGCATGAAAACCCGAACAGTGTTTGGCCCACCAGGACTGGAGTTGGGAACCTCTGCCCTAGAGCAGCGGCCAACAGGGGCAGACACATCCTCACCCACAGGCTCCATTATCCAAAGCCTCCTGGAGAGGCAGGATGTTGGGCCCTGCGTGCATCTCCCAATACTAGCACTTTCATACCTTAGCAATGCCACCCTAAACCTGGGAATATTGTACACACCTATCAAACGGTTGCTATGATTACTGGCAGATAGCAATTCCTAAGTTAAGCACAATTTGCTGATTGAGCTGCATCATAGCAACCTTTCTGCTGTCTGTGGAGTGTGCTTCAGGTCTGATGTCTGACAGTGTTTACCACCCTGGGGAGTGACCCCAACAGTATTGCATACCATAGCCATGCCTGCACTGGGCCCAGGACTGGTGCGGTGGCCAGGGCTGCCAAGAGCCTCTATATTTGCACAATGCTGGCATAGGTGTGGGAGCGTGTGTTTGTCTATCCAGTGTGTGGTGTCTGCCAACACCTTCCTCAGCCCACACTGTTGCCAGTGTAAGCCTGCCAATGTGCATAATGAGGAGCAAGGTACCATGGGTATAGCCCGGACAGGGTGGCCTGGCCAGGATGCATCTGCACAGGGCATAGGGCAATGGCTCGGATATTGTAGTGCCTGACAACCACCTGCACGGACAGGGTGGCCACAGCATGTCCTGCTGGGAGGTCACTCTCACCCTGGCTGAGCAGTGACCACGGCATGGCTAGGTTCCCCCATAGTGCTATGTAGTGTTTCTCTCATGTGATGTTTATGGTTCCCTTTTGGGGCCCAATCACTGACTTATCTGCTTGGTGTGTATGCTGACATCCCAGTTCTGGGTACATGCATCTCCTCCAGAAACATACACTATGGACTAGCTAGCAGACTGTCTGCAGCTAGTATGTGTCTGGATGGAACATCTTGCAGGGTGCAGCAGCTGGAGGCTTGCTGCTGGAGAATGTCAGATAGTGGTGGGGGGCAGCTGAGCGTTTCCAGGCCTTCTGTCTGTCTGCCTTGCCTTATGGATGTGTACAGATCTGCATTGCCTGCCCTGTATGGTGTCTGTTCCCCAGCAGGACTGGGGTTGATGGTCCCCTCTACTACCACCATTGCGGGGAGGTAGAGTGTGGCTCTGTTGGTGGGAGATCCTGTTTCCCACCCTGGGCCACAGAGAGCGGGTTGGGTGGTGGTACATAATCCACCTATGGGTCCAAATACCACCCCCCCCCCCTTCACCTACATCATGTGACCATGGTACCAACACAGGATATGCACTATTTTGGGTGCATCATAGCCCATAAGGGCTAGACATGACTGAGAAATACAGATGTGTCTGCAGGAACTACCTATCACACACACTAGTACTGATGGGGACCTGCAGCATAGCCTATTTCAGCCATGAAAGGTGCTGTGGACCTGGTGCTGGGTGCCCCACCTCACCCTCAGGGTGAGCACAGTACCCGCACAATGTGATGGTCTATAGCTACTCTGTGCCAGTAACATACACGGTCAGTACCCCCTACCAGGCTGAGGTGCTGTGGGGGTGCATACCCCATCTTGTGATCATCTGTAGACTGCTGATTTGCATTTGCAGTGCATCATGGGTACGGGTGGGTTAACCCTATCCTGGTAACCACAGCAGACTGTGTGGTGGATGCAGTCCTTCTGTAGCCAGCCAGGGGCTTGTTAATAGCTGTAGCCCACTGGTTACTTCACTGCCTGTGGAGCCAGAGGTCATGGGTTCAAACCCACGGTGGGGTTATCCGGAGCATTGTCAATTTTTAATGTACATTAGTGCTGCCAGCAAAAACACCCTCACAGTACTGTAAGGTATATAAGGTGCCTTATAAGTTGTCCTATGGAGCGCCTTATAGGGTGCCGTGGCAGACAGTGCACTTTATAATGTGCCTTATAGGGTGCCTTATGTGGCACCTTAGGTTATGGCACGTGAGGATGTGTTTGCTGGCAGCAATAATTAAAATACAAATAAAATGCCTCAAGAAACAATACTTACATGTCAAAGCTGATGCCTCAGCCAGCCTTATGCATTAGGCACACTGGGGGATCAAACTCATGACCCCTGTATCATCAGTCAGTGTATTAACCATTGTGCTACACCTCTGTTTCTATGTTTGTATGTCTGGGCGCCTACTTAAGATTACCGCGCGTTAACGCGCTTAGCCTGTTAATGTGCACAGCAGCGCGCGTTATTGCGCGATAATCCCGTTTTGCTACTTTAAGACTGAAACGCCCACTCCTTTTATGGCAGCCTGCACACTATCGCCGGGCGCACATTAAGACGGTTTAGTAAACATACCGCTAAGGCTCTTTTACAATCCAATGTGTGAAGATTCCTTTCTGCACTAGAGGCCTAGGGAAGAATATAGGAAGATAAACAGACTTGTTTAAATGGAAAGGCGAAACCAACTTTGGCATAAAGCAAGGATGAGTCCTGAGGACTACCTTATGATGGAACCTTGTATAAGGAGGGTCAGCTAACAACAAGTTCACTAATGCATCTTGCAGAAGTGATGGCAATTAGGAAAATAGCTTTCCATGAAAGAAACTTTAGGTCTGACGTGGCTAAAGGTTCAAAGGGCAGTTTCATAAGCTGACCAAGAACAAGATTCAGATCCCATGCCACCGGTGCAGGCTTAATTGGAGGTTTTGTTAAGAGTAGGCCTCTCGTAAATCTTGATACAAGTGGATGAGAGGAAATAGGTTCTCCATTGAAAGGTTTATGAAAAGCAGCAATAGCATTAAAATGGACTCACTGAATTGGGCTTTAGACCAGAAGTTGATAATTGGAGGAGATACTCCAGTAGCGATTCTACAGGTACCAAAAGGGGGTTAGAAACATAATGACAGAAAAAGACCACATGGCCTATTTAGTCTGTCCTTTCATATCAACAACTCCCAACAGTCCACTTTTTACCTTTAGAACATCCTCTGTGTTGGTCCCATGCTTTTTTGAATTCAGTTACTGTCCTCATCTCTACCACCTCCACTGGGAGACTATTCCATGGATCCACTACTCTTTCCGTAAAGAAATATTTCCGCATATCACTCCTGAATCTATCTCCCTTCACCCTCATCCCATGTCCCCTCGTAGCAGAACTTGCTTTCAATTGAAAGAGGCTCTCTCCCTGAACATTTATGCCACGGAGGTATTTAAACATCTCAATCATATCACCTCTATCCCGCCTTTCTTCTAAGGTGTACATATTAAGATCCTTAAGTCTGTCCTCATATGCTTTATAATGAAGCCCACTAATCATTTTAGTAGCCACCCTCTGCACCGACTCCATCCTGTTCACATCCTTTTGAAGGTGCGGTCTCCAGAATTGCACACTATACTCCAAATGAGGTCGCACCAAAGACTTATACAGAGGCATTATCACCTCCTTTTTTCTGCTAGCCATTCCTCTCCGTATGCACCCAAGCATCCTTCTAGCTGTCGCCTTTTCTACCTGTTTAGCTACTTTAAGATCATCAGACATAACCACGCCTAGGTCCCACTCTTCTTTTTTTTTTTTTTTTTATTTAAGGTCTTTTAGCCATATACAATAACCAAATCAGAAAAAGATAAATCACTGCTGTAATACATACAAGAAAACTTGAACAAAGAAAGAGTAAGCACAACAGAATGCAATACAAACAGATATCACAGTCCACATCATGAGAGCTGACCATTGATAATTAACAAGAAACATAATATGGAAACCAGGTCTTTTTTTTGACCATACCTTAGGAGGAAGTAACTACACTATGAGACCCAGATGAACCTTGTTTATCCAGCAAAAACCTTTCCAAATGTGTAATCTCAAGAAATACAAAAGAAGCGCCTTCATAAGATATTAGGCACTTACAGGGAAATTTTAGAAAAAATGTAGCACCCAGAGCCAAAACACGCGACTTTAAAGATAAAAACTGTCGGCGACGCATCTGAGTGCTACGAGAAACATCTGGAAAAATATTAATTTTTTGTCCACAAAATACAGCTGACTTCACTTTAAAAAAAGCCTTCAAAATACGCTGTTTAACCAAAATTGATGGTAAAGTGACCAGCAAAGTGGACCGGGTATTAATAGTATCTGTGGAGTCCTCTAGAAAATTAGTGAGATTTGCAACATTGGGAATAAGTTCATCTAATTCACCTTCTATGGGGTTAACCCTTTTAGTGCCAGAAGGAATGTAATATATCTGCAAAACATCAATAACGTCGGATATAGCTAGTATTTCTTTAACATACTTATCAAAAAGAATTTTTGGTGTTAAAAGAGAGGTACAAGGAAAATTCAGAAATCTTAAATTACAAATTCGCATAGAGTTCTCAAGCGCCTCAATCTTTGAATGAAAAACCAGAGAATCCTTAATTCCCATCACATTTGTAGCTTGTATAGATTGCACTTGAGACTCTAATTTAACCACTGCTTTATCCATTAAAGACAGTTTCTCATCAAGTTGCTGAACAGCTGTTACAGCTTCCTGTGAGAAACGAGTGAATGAAGTAATAACCGTAGACACTTTAGAATCTATGCACTTCAGTGCCCCCCACAAATCTTTCATAGTAATTTCAGATTCAGAAGGAAGGGCTGGAAGCTCAAAAGCAGTATCCAGTACTGCCGTCTGAATAGGAATAGGCATTGTAACTACAATCTTATCTCTCTCTAAAACTTCTAAGGAACCTCCCACATTAGACACTGCTGCAACAACAGGACAAGGAGGGGGAGATCTCCCCCCGGGGCTCAAGGATGCCCCCTCAGGAGAGGACTGCGCAAGGGGGAGGGGGGCAAAATGCTTGTCCAATGGGCCGGCCGGTTTCGATACACCGGTATCAGCCGATTGGGTTTTACCAGGTGGTTTAGCCTTTCTCTTACCCATAACTCACAAGAAAATACAATCAAAAGGGAAGAGCTTAAAACTCTCTCACCAAGCTGCGACTAGATGTTAACCACCTATACCATCAGATAACGTCGAGACGGCGTCGAAGGGGCGTCTAAGCGGCAGAACCTGCCCCTTTAGACACGCCCCTTATATAAACGCCCCACGGCCGCGCTCCACGGTCGCGGAGGGGAACTACCCACAATTTATACAGAGAGGAAAAACAAAGTAGGACCCCTTAAAGCAACAGGCTGTCCCCGGAGTGCCAGATGGTCCGGCAGCACGGCAGAGGGGAAGAGCAGTCACAGCACTCCTCCAACCTCGGCAAGGCACACACTCCTCCAACTCGCTCCAGGAATCAGCTCTGCGGCAGAATAACACCGGGGGAAATTTAAAGAGCTCCAGGCCCCCTCAAGCAGCAGGCTGTCCCCGGAGTGCCAGATGGTCCGGCAGCACGGCAGAGGGGAAGAGCAGTCACAGCACTCCTCCAACCTCGGCAAGGCACACACTCCTCCAACTCGCTCCAGGAATCAGCTCTGCGGCAGAATAACACCGGGGGAAATTTAAAGAGCTCCAGGCCCCCTCAAGCAGCAGGCTGTCCCCGGAGTGCCAGATGGTCCGGCAGCACGGCAGAGGGGAAGAGCAGTCACAGCACTCCTCCAACCTCGGCAAGGCACACACTCCTCCAACTCGCTCCAGGAATCAGCTCTCCCCACTCTTCTTTAGTGGAGAAAAGTACTTCACCTCCTATACTGTATTGCTCCAGCCCAAATGCATGACCTTACATTTTTTAACATTAAATCTCAGCTGCCAAATTCTAGACCATTCTTCAAGCTTAGCTAGATCCCTCCTCATGTTATCTACACCTTCCTGGGTGTCTACTCTATTGCAGATTTTGGTATCATCCGCAAAGAGGCAAACCTTACCCGACAGCCCTTCTGCTATATCACTAACAAAGATGTTAAAAAGAATCGGACCAAGGACAGATCCCTGGGGCACACCACTGATAACATCCTTCTCCTCAGAGCGAGCTCCATTTACTTGTACTCTTTGTCGCCTCCCACCCAACCAACCAATTTCTAACCCAAACAGTAACTTTAGGGTCCATCCCTAGGGTGCTCAGTTTGTTTATAATTTGCCTGTGAGGAACAGTGTCAAAGGCTTAACTGAAATCTAAATACACCACATCTAGAGCTCTCCCTCGGTCCAACTCTCCCTGGTCACCCAGTCAAAGAAATCAATCAGATTTGTCTGACAAGACCTGCCTCTGGTGAATCCATGCTGCCTCGGATCCTGTAATCCGCTGGACTCCAGAATCCTCACTATTTTCTCTTTCAGCAGCGTTTCCAATAATTTACTCACCACCGAAGTTAAACTAACTGGCCTGTAGTTTTCAACCACATCCTTACTTCCGCTTTTGTGTAAAGGCACCACATGAGCCTCTCTCCAGTCCTTTGGCACCACTCCAGACTCCAACGAGGCATTGAAAAGATCAGTCAGTGGAGTTGCTAGAACGTCCTCAAGTTCCCTCAGTATTCTAGGGTGTATCCCATCCGGTCCCATTGCTTTATCTACTTTAAGTTGAGCTAGTTTCTCACGAACACAGTCTTCTGAAAAATGTTCAATATGTCCCTCGCTTCTGTTCCTATTTGTGGGTGTTTTCTGAGGTCCTGCTCCTGGTTCTTCATCTGTGAACACAGAACAAAAATATTTGTTAAGCAATTCCGCTTTATCCTTATCAGCTTCTACATATTCCCCCCCTGCACCCTTGAGTCTGACAATACCGCTTTTGCCCTTCTTCTTCTCACTAATAAAGGGTTAAGTCCCTTTTGTGAACACCAGACAGAGAACCTTTTCCACTGAAAAGTGTAGGAACGTCTTGTGGAAGGTTTTATGGAAGCCAGAGGGATATCTTGTTGAGAAAGGTTAATATCCTGGAATTCTAGGCTTTCAGTAACCAGGCCCTGAAATGTAGGGAGTGGGGATTGGGATGCAGTAAGCATCCATCCTCCTGAGATAGAAGATCTGGAGCATTCCCCAACTCCAGGTTTGAGAGAGACGCAGAAGAGGATACCACGTTTGTCGTGACCAACATGGAGCTATGAGTACCATATGACCTCTGTCTCTCTAAAGTTTGAATAAAGTTTTGGGAATGGGTGAGAAGGCATAGAGGAAGTCCTGACCCCAGTGAAGTAGGAAAGCATCTCTTGCCTGACAGTTGTGAGTCGGGATTCTGGAACAGAATCGGGGAAGTTTGGCATTCTGTGGACTTGCAAAGAGGTCTATAATCTGGTGTTCCTCAGATTTGAAAAACTCGAGCAAGCTGGTATGAGTGGAGGGACCACGCGTGTGGCAGCAGTATTTGACTGAGTCTTTCTGCCCACCCATAAGTTTTGAATGCCCAGAAGGTATAGCGCAAGCAGGTGAATTTGCAACTCTGGCGAGGGCCCATAGTCGCAAAGCTTCATTGCATAGCGACAGATAGCCTGTTCCACCTTGCTTGTTCACATAGAACATAGCTACTTGATTGTCAGTTTGGGTCAGAACTGTTTTGTTGCTGAGATGGGTCTGAAAGACTTGAATAGCTTTGAAAATGGCTCTTAGCTCTAGGAGGTTTATATGAAGGGAAACCTCCTGTGAGGTCCAAAAACCCTGAGTGAAAATCGTGCAAGTGGGCCCCCTAACCCATCTTTGACGCAACTGTTGTTAGGGTGGCCTGATATAGAGGCTGTTGGAAAGGAGAGCCTACAAGGAGGTTTTCTAGAGATTGCCACCACTGCAGGGACGAAATCAGATGTGTGGTGTTTCTGATCTTGTCTATTAACTGACCCGAGGCCTGTGACCATTGTGAGGATAGGGTCCACTGGGCTACTCGCATGTGGAGGCAAGCATAGGGAACCACATGGACAGTGGATGCCATGTTTCTCAGAAGTTGAAGCATCTCACGAGCAGTAAGGAATACCTTCATAGATGCTTGAGATGCCAGTTGTATTATTCGTAGACAGCGTGGCTGTGGCAGGAAAGCCTTTGACTGCCATGTGTCTAGACGAGCCCCTATGAATTTGAGAGACTGAGATGGAGTGAGATGAGATTTTGGGAGGTTTATGACCAGTCCCAAGTATTGAAGAATCCTCATTGCTCAAATGAGCCAATCGTCTAAGTAAGGGAAGATGAATAATCACAGTCCTCATAAATGCTGCTACCACTGCCATGCATTTTGTGAAGACTCTTGGAGCAGAGGTCCGAAAGGAAGAACTCTGTACTGGAAGTGTCTTCCTTGGACCAGGAATCGAAGGAACTTCCTGTGATCTGAGTGGATGAGAATATGCGTGTACACATCTCTTAGATCTAGAGAACATAGCCAGTCCTGATTTTGAAGGTATGGTAGGAGTGTCCCGAGGGAGATCATTTTTAACTTTTCTCAGAACAAATATTTGTTTAATTCTCTGCGGTCTAGTATAGGCCTGTGTCCCCCTGTCTTCTTTGGAATAAGAAAATAGGGGGAGTAAAACCCCATCCCGTTGGGGTATGGGTACTTCAATTGCTCCTTGAGCGAGAAGTGATATGACTTCCTGCCACAAGAGGTTGCTGGCAGGGGCCTGAGAATTGAACTGTTTTATTATTGTAGGTGGGGGCAAGTTGAGAAAACAAAGCTTGTACCCCAGTCATACAATGGACAGAGTCCAGTTTTCTGATATTTGTTGCCATCTTTTGGCAAAATAGCAGTCTTCCTGGAATGGTTAAGGGTTCTGAACCTTTCAGGGGCAGAATGACTAAGTTCTCTAGATAGAAGTCAAAGACCCTGAGGGGGCTGGGTCTGTTGGGCCGGTTGAGCTCGCGGCTTTCTTTGCTGTCTGTTCTGTTGCCCCTTCTGGGGAACATGAAGGGGACAGTGGCTTTGATGGGTGTAAGATGGTTAAAGCTTCTTTTTCTTACTGAAAAAGGGTTTTTTGAAAGTTTTCTTCTTTGCTGGGTTGGCTGTAGACTTTGATAGTCTGTTCAAGGTAGTATTTTCAGATTCAAGCTGATTAGCCTTGTCCTGCCAGTCCTTGCCAAAGAGATTTTCTCCTGTACAAGGAATGTTTCCCAGCTTTTCTTGCACCCACTGTTCTAAGTCTGATGCTCCTATGGATATAGCAGAGGTTCTGCTAATACATTCAAAGCAATCAAAGTCACAAAAGACTTATAGCTCATTAGTCCTTGTGTCTGAGGAAAAAAGAGCAGACTACCTTATTCTGGTCAAACACACCCAGAACGTCTCTAAATTTATGAACTGTGCTACCTTTGATTGCTTTGAATGAAGGCAGCCGTGACCACAAAAATAACAAAAAGAAATTTTCTGCAGTGACAGGGTACACATCCTGTCAGCTCCGTGGGAAAACGAAGAATTGAAGTGAGAGGTACAGAGGTGGGAAGGCAGCACGCATGAGCTGTGGGATGCTCCCAAAAGCGTTCCCGCAAGGGCTCCGTCGGTACCTATATGTGAAGACTACATTCCTGCTTGTTCCTGGAGATTGAACAGTGCCCTCATGGCATCCATCTCTCCAGCCAGTGTAAAGTACGAAACCACCAGGTCAGTTTTTGCTCCTTGTTTAAAGATCAAATCATCATAATAGGTTTAACCTATATGCTTTCCTTCAATGCCCCAGCTTAGTTCTTCATTTCTGAGCTGTAAAAAAAAAAAAACCCACAAACAGAATATATGAAAACATACACAAGTTTCCACAACCAGAAATTTGACTGGTGTAAGCATATACATACATGGATGAAAGTTGAGACAAATAGCAGAAGCCATCAACTGAATACTTATGCATGCCCCTGCCCCACCCAAAAAAAAACAAAACTCCACCACCACCACACACTCATCTTCCTTACCTCTTCCACCACACTTTTTAGTGTATGCTCTGGCGGATCCTCCTCTACTTCCATCCCACTTTGAATTGGTGTGTACCTCAGGGTTCAATATTGGGACCTCTCCTTTTCTCTCTACATCCAGTCCATTGGTGCACTCATGTCCTCCTATGGTTTTCAGTACCATCTCTACACTAATGATTCTCACATCTATTTATTTCCTGGGTCCTCTTTAATTTATGGACCTTTCCTCCAAGAACGTTTCAATATTTTTTGTAGAAAGGATCTTCCAGAAAAACAATCTTTGATCTTCTCTTCCCCAGACTTTGCTCTTTCCACATTACTGCTCCTTATGCCTGAAGCAAACTACCTGAGTCAATATGCCAGGCTCCATCTCTGGCCTTGCTCAAAGCCATGCTTAAAAAACACTCACTTCTTGAGCCTGCTTTTGAATCCTGATCCCCTACTATGCATGTCTTTACCATTCCCATAGCTAGATCCTAGTCCGCAGTTGTGGTGCCTGTCTTGACTAGACTTAAGTTCTTATGAGCATGGACTGTCTTATATATCTCTGTACAGCGCTGCATATGCCTAGTAGCACTAAACGGGTGATAAATAGTAGTATTAAACAGTGTCCAGCTCCACCACTCCCAAAGCACACAAATTTGGTTTGTAGGGTAGAGAGATGCAAAATCAGACCAAGAAAATATGACAAACTCACTCTCCTACCTAGAGCAGCCATCATCAACTTGATGACACTTTCTGGTATAGCTGGAAATTTAGCCTGTATGTTACACCTTATGAGGACTAGCTGAAAACCAGATCACCAGTAATCCCACCTTAAATTGGACCCATAGAGATCTGTTTTTACCTTGCTGCATAAGGTAATGCATATACTGCAATAGCAGCGTCAGGGGAGCTAGAGTGCATCTTTGGGAAAGTTTCCATTGCAGCAGTGGAGAAGTCAATTAGATCTGGGTGATCGAGAGTAGGGCCCCAGCATTTGAATTCATCCCTTCATTGTTACAAAAGAAGCTTGCTGCCTGTTGCTGATTAGCAATCAGAGGCTTTTGCCCAGTCTCCATGCTGCAGGAGGAATTGCACTACCCAGAGGTGAGGGACTGAACTGGAGGGATGATAAGGAAGAGGGGAATTCAAATCATAAGGATCCAGCTATGGATCCCCCAGCTCTAACTCGATTACTCGCCTGCTGCTGCACTCTACTGCTGCAGGGGGTCTTTTCTCCTGAAGGACTGGGTAAAACTGCATCCTCCTGATCCCATCAAAATAAATCTGTGCAGTCACAGAAAAGATGCAGGTCCAGCAGATGTTTTCAGGTGGAAAGCATGGGATCCAGATGATCTGGTTTTGACTTATTCTCTATGCACGCCAGAAGGAAACTGTCCATGATAGATTTACTGCTAATGCTTTTAATACTTATGAGAGACCAAGTGCCTACTCCCATACTGGCTTCTAAGCGAGGTTCATCCCACTTAAACCACATCCTTGGAACACCCATATCACCCTTCCCCAGAATGCATTCCTCCCACATCCAAAAATGAAAACCTCACCACACAAACTAATAAAATCTCAAACATTGCCAACATACTGAATACTACTGACAAATACAAAAGTAGGGTTGGTGCATCATTGGATAAACTAGGTATCTGCCTAGGGTGGTGGCAGAAGAGCCATTCAAAGCTAAATATCCAATAGATTCTGGCAGCCAGGAGGGAGGGGGCGGATACCCAGACCTTGAACTAGTTTTGGGTGAAAGTCAGCAATGAAAACACACGGCAAATGTATTTAAACTCTCAAAAAGAACTGAAAGTTTCTGTACTCTAGTCACCTAAACAAATATGAAGGACACTCAACCCGCAACTCATTTAATAAAGCGAATGTTATGTATGGATTCTGCAAAACAGCAGCAGTTTTCAAAGCTGTATTTATAGACTGGTATTGGTTCTGCCTACTCGCATTGGCCTAGAATGAGAAGACATGTGTAAATTCAATGTCTCTCTTCTTTCACCCTAAAAGGATTCAAAAAAATGCCATCACTTACTACTATCTCCTAATTTGGGTACTGCTCCATTAGAAGAGAGTTATAAAAAAAGATTATGTACAAAAGACATTTCTTAGCAACTAGAGTTTTGATAAGCAATATGAATCTACAAGTTTAGTAACACCATGCATGTGATGCTACATTTTCTGAAATATACTAACACCTAGATTTTAATCAATATTAAGTATCCATGCACAGAAAAAAAAACAGTGCTCATTGTGCTTTGCTTTCTATGGAAATAATATTGAAAACATTTAGGGGTATGTTTACTAAAACCCCGCTAATGTGTGCGGCCCGCTAGTGTGTGGGTGCCATATAAGGAGTGGGCGTTTCTTTCTGAAAAAAAAAACGGGATTTAAATATGCGCTAAGGTGCGCGGCGCCCATGTGCGCCCCGCACATTAGAGCATGAGAAAGCTGCGCGGGAGGCATAAGTGGCGCGCTGATGTGCAAGCAGAAGAGCAGAGCCACAGCACAATGGTTAAGACACTGACCAATGGTGCAGGGATCAGGGGTTCAATCCCCCACAGTACCCAATGAAGACGGCTGGCTGAGGCATTACTTTAGGAGCCAGTTTAATATTGGGCGGCATAAGGCGGCGCGCTGATGTGCAAGCACAGGAACAGAACCACAGCACAATGGTTAAGACACTGACCAATGGTGCAGGGATCAGGGGTTCAATCCCCCACAGTGCCCAATGAACAAGGCTGGCTGAGGCATTACGTATTATGGGGAAGATTGCTTTAGGAGGCATTTTATTTTTCTTTTAATTATCACTACTAGCAAACGCACTCTCAAAGCGTGTTAACATAAGGCGCCCCATAAGGCACATTTTAAAGTGCACTGTCCGCCAAGGCACCCTAGAATGTTGCTTATAGGGCGCTGTATGAGGTACCGCAAGGTCAGAGTACTGTTTTTGATGGCAGCACTGTGCAGTTTAAGGAATGAAAAGCATAAGTAGGTGCGCTGACATGCAAGGAGGAGCAGCAGTGGAGCACAATGGTTAAGGCACTGACTGCTGATACAGGGGTCATGAGTTTGCTCCCCAGTGTGCCTAATACGTAAGGCTGGATGAGGCATCAGCTTTGCAATGTATGTTTTGTTTCCTGCAGCACTTTATTTTTATTAATTGCTGCCAGCAAACACGCCCTCACGTGCCGTAATTGAAGGTGCCGTATAAGGCACCCTATAAGGCACTCCATAGGGCACATTATAAAGAGCACTGTCTGCCACGGCACCCTAAAATGTCCCCTAAAGGGCACCCTATAAGTTGCGTCACAGAATAATGTATAGTGTACCTTACATGGATGGGAACCATAAGGTGCCCTATAGGGCGCCCTGAGAGGCACCTTATGGGTACAGTACACTGAGGGGGTTTTTGATGGCAGCAAAAATGTACATTAAAAAGAGATAATGCTTTGGGCAGCCCTATCAAATAACCCCACTGTGGATTCAAACCCATGACCTCTGGCTACACAGGCAGTGAAGTAACCATTGTGCTACAGCCCTATAGCTGCTAGCAAGCCCCTGGCTGGCTGCAGAGGGAGTGCAAGTCACCACACAGTCTGCTGTGGTCACCAGGATAGGGTTAACCCACCCGTACCCATGATGCACTGCACATGCAAATCAGCTGTCCACAGATAAACACAAGATGGGGAATGCACCCCCACAGCACCTCGGCCTGGTAGGGGGTACTGACCGTGTGTTTTACTGGCACAGAGTAGCTACACACCGTCACATTGTGCGGGTACTGTGCTCACCCTGAGGGTGCGGTGAGGCACCCAGCACCAGGTCCACAGCACCTTCCATGGCTGAAAGAGGCCATGCCAGAGGTCCAAAGCAGTGTTAATCTGTGAGATAGGTAGTTTCTGCAGAAACACCTTGGATATCTCTGTCTGTCTCAGTCAGGTGTAGCCCCTATGGACCCCTAGGTGGGCTATGTACCCCCCTCCTCCAGGGCTGAGGGTGGCAAACAGGGTCTCCTATCAACAGATCCACATTCTACCTCCCTGCAATGGTGGCAGTAGAGGGGACCATCAACCCCAGTCCTGCTGGGGAACAGACACCCTACAGGGCAGTCCATGCAGCTCTGTACACATCCATAACACAATAGCAGACAGACTTTAGGCCTGGATATGCTAAGCTGCACCCCACCACTATCTGATATTCTCCTGCAGCAAGCCTTCAGCCGCTGCACCCTACAAGCCGCTCCATCAAGACACATACCAGCTGCAAACAGTCTGCTAGCTAGTCTATAGTGCATGTTCCCAGTGGAAATGCATGCACCCAGAACTGGGATGTCAGCGTACACAACAAGCAGATAAATCAGTGACTGGGCCCCAAAAGGAAACCCATAAATATCACATGAGAGAAATACTATATAGCACTATGGGGGTGCCTAGCCATGCTGTCGTCACTGCACAGTCAGGGTGAGAGTGATCCCCCAGCAGGACATACTGAGGTCACCCTGTGTAGGTGATGGCCGGGCACTACAATGTCCCAGCCAGTTCCCTATGCCGATGCATCCTAGCCAGGTCACCCTGTCCGGGCTATACCCATGGTACCTTGCTCCTCATTATGCACATTGTCAGGCCAATACTGGCAACAGTGCTGGCAGTGTGGGCTGTGGAAGGTGTTTGCAGCCACCACACACTGTATAGACAGACACACACTCCCACACCTATGCCAGCATTGTGCTACTATAGAGAAGTTTAGCAGCCCTGCCCACCACACCAGTCCTGGGCACAGTACAGGCATGGATATGCTACGCAATACTGTTGGGGGTCACTCCCCAGGGTGGTAAACACTGTCAGAGACCAGACCTGAAGCACACACCGCAGACATCAGATTGTTATGATGGAGCTCAATGAGCAAACTGTGCTTAACGTAGGACCTGCTATCTGCCAGTAATCATAGGAAACGTTTGATAGGTTTGTACCGTATACCCAGGTGTAGGGTGGCATTGCTAAGGTATGCAAGTGCTAGTATTGGGAGATGCACGCAGGGCCCAATGTCCTGCCTCTCCAGGAGGCATTGGCCAATGGGGCCTGTGGGTGTGTCTGCCCCTGTTGGCTGCTGCTTTACGGCAGAGATTCCCAACTCCAGTCCTGGTGTGCCAAATACTGTTCGGGTTTTCATGCTCTCCCTCATGAATATGCATGAGCTACATCTGCATACCATGGGGGTGGTGCATAGATATGCAGCACAAGCATCTTTATTAGAGGCAGCATTGAACCTGAATGGTGTGGCCCTCCAGGACTGCATTTGGGAGACTCTGCTCTAGGTAATGCGCCTGTTTATGGTGTCTGTGCTCGGTGGGGTAAAATATAAGCGTATTAACCATGCGTATGTTCTCAGCAATAAAGGTTTGTCCTTACTATCACGGTTTAGTTGTGGGAAAAATATGTGGACTGGATTGGCAGTAGCCCCAGCTGGGCTTTGAACCTGTGACTTTCTGTTCTTGCACACACTGTGTGCACTGCACCACCGTGTTGCCACAGATATGCTGCATTCCCTGGGGAGTCCATGACTGTACATTCGACAGAGCCTGTCTGTTGCAGTGGACGGTGCCAGCCTGCACAGGGCTAGGCCACTGTCTTCTGTGGCTAGCAGCCACTGCCCCCTCCACCACCTCTACCCTTCCGCCAACATGCTGACATGTCCTTATCTTGGAAACAGCATATGACCTGATTTGAGTTGTGGCACTCCAGGACTGCATTTGGGGGACTCGGCTGTAGGTAATGCCCATTGTTATGGTGTGTGCGGTGTAGGGTAAAATATAGGTGTTTGAACCATGCTTATGTTCTCTGCAATAAAGGAGTGTCTTTACTATCTCTGTTTAGTGGTGGGTAAAATATGGGGACGGGGTTGGCAGGAGCCCCAGCTGGGATTTGAACCTGTGACCCTCTGGTCCTGCAGGCACTGGCTGTATCCGCTGCACCACACTGTGGCCACAGTGACAGTGCAGTCCCTGGAGATAGGAAACCTGGCCGAACGAGTCAGAAACCCTGCTCTGCACAATTTTACTGTGGGCTCATTCACCTTTTATGGAGACAAAAGGGCAAATACACCTCAAAAATGACCTCGAAAAAAGGGGAAAAAAATATAACCAAGCTGGCCAATAGTGATATCAATGGGCAACATTAAAAAACACTCCCAGGAAAGCTCCAAAAAAAAATTGGATTTTTGGAAGGGTCTACGGAGCGTAGACCCTTCCAAAAATCATTTCTTTTTTTGGAGCTTTCCTGGGAGTGTTTTTTAATGTTGCCCATTGATATCACTATTGGCCAGCTTGGTTATGTTTTTTCCCCTTTTTGAGGTTTATTTGCCCTTTTGTACTGTGCACATGTATCACACTGCTCACGTTTTGGAGGTTTCCCCAGTTTTGCTGTACATTGCTAACGGAAATGGTTTCTCTTCCCTTTAAATCGGCTCTAATGCGAGGTTTTCACTCTTGGTATTTTTTAGCTTGAATTTCAGCCCCGCTCCTGTGCGGGGAGCCTCTCCTCTCCCCTCCCCCTCTCCACCCATTGACCCCATCCCTCCGCCCCTCGGGAGCCTTCCTCCGCCCTCAGAATGCCTTTCCACACCTCTATCGCACATCAGTGCGCCGCGCACTTGTGCGGGGCACAAAAACGCACTATTAGCGTGCGCTAAGGTACCTTAGCGCACGCTCAAGTGGGCCCTGCACAATTGTGCGGTTTAGTAAACATACCCCTTAGTCTGTTAGCTGCTCTCTATTCCAGAATATCACATTATGTCTTAATGGTTATTTAATTTTTGTATTTAAAAAGTTGTCAAAAGTAGGACAGCAATGAACTTTCTGAAGAGGTTTTACCAGCTACCAACAATGACTTATTGCAACATTTCAACAGGCTTTTTAAATTAAATGTGAAGTGTCTCATTTGCCAGAAAAAAATCTTTAAATACTAGGATAAAAAGTTGCAAGAGACAAAAATACAATTAGAACTGTTAATTCAAATGCACATTTATTTGAATTTGTATAAAGAAACTGTATTCACCACCCTCAGACCCCACATTCCCCCACCCACAAACTGCTCTTCATATACATCCCTCTCCCTACACAAAAAAAAAATTCTCCCAAATTCTCTCCTTCCCAAGGCCTCTGACCATGTAGTTTTCTCTGTAGATTTGTTTGGAGAGCTTTCTTGTTTAGAATGTTCTGCTATTCCTTTAAAGAATGTATTTAACTTATTAGAAGGCTGAAAAATGCAAATCATTTAAATACAGGTCTTAAAATAAACTCTGTTTTATTTGCTGTGCATTACGAAGAAAAAACTATGGATAAATATTTTGCTACCTTGAGTTAGCAGACAGCTGAACAAGCCAAATGCAACATTTTAACAGTAAATGTTTAAACTCCTAACTAAGCTTAAAATGTAATTCCTATATTGCTTAAAGCAATTTGGAGCAAACCAACTTCTATACTAAAGAAGAAAAAAAAACTGCTTAGCAGGTGAACATAAGATTATTAAAAATTATTAATACACCTTAAAGCTAAAGCATAAGTTCTAAGAATAAAATTGTTCCTGTTGGGCTTTAATCCACTTCTTCAATAGTTGGTCCTCCAGCGCTTCCTGACCCAGCTGCTCCACCAGGCGGATCTCCTGCTTGATAGAGTTTGGTAATGATGGGGTTGCACAGTTTTTCAAGCTCTTTCTGCTTATGCTCAAACTCCTCTCTCTCAGCCATTTGATTTTTGTCCAGCCAGCTGATAACCTCACTACACTTTTCAAGGATTTTGTTTTTATCTTGGTCATTGATTTTTCCTTTAAGCTTTTCATCCTCTACTGTCTGCTTCATGTTATAAGTATACGACTCCAGGGCATTTTTAGCTCCTACTCTACTCCGATTTTCTTCATCCTCAGTCTTGTACTTCTCAGCATCGTTCACCATTCTATCAATGTCCTCTTTGCTTAGGCGGCCCTTGTCATTTGTGATCGTAATCTTGTTTTCCTTGCCAGTACTTTTATCCACTGCAGTAACATTCAGAATACCATTGGCATCAATGTCAAAAGTAACTTCTATCTGCGGCACACCTCTCGGAGCTGGTGGAATGCCTGTCAAATCAAACTTGCCTAAAAGATTGTTATCTTTGGTCATAGATCGCTCTCCTTCGTACACCTGAACAAGCACACTAGTTTGGTTATCAGAGTAAGTAGTAAAAATTTGAGTCTGTTTGGTTGGAATTGTTGTATTTCGCTTGATCAAGATAGTCATCACTCCACCAGCTGTCTCAATGCCAAGAGATAGTGGAGTCACATCCAAAAGCAGGAGATCTTGGACATTTTCCGATTTATCGCCAATCAAAATAGCAGCTTGGACAGCAGCACCATAAGCAACCGCTTCGTCAGGATTAATGCTCTTATTGAGCTCCTTACCATTGAAAAAGTCTTGTAACAGTTTCTGAATTCTGGGGATTCTTGTAGATCCTCCCACCAGTACAATTTCTTTGATTTGACCTTTGTCCATTTTCGCATCTCGCAAGGCCTTTTCAACAGGCTCTAAAGTTCCCCTGAAGAGATCCGCATTAAGCTCTTCGAACCGGGCTCTAGTAATAGAGGTGTAAAAGTCGATACCCTCATAGAGAGAGTCGATCTCTATGCTGGCCTGGGTACTGGAGGACAATGTCCTCTTGGCTCTTTCACAAGCTGTGCGGAGACGCCTCACGGCCCTTTTATTCCGACTTATGTCTCTCTTGTGCTTGCGTTTGAACTCTTCCACAAAGTGGTTTACCATGCGGTTGTCAAAGTCTTCCCCGCCCAAGTGAGTATCTCCCGCTGTGGACTTCACCTCGAAGATGCCATCCTCGATAGTAAGCATGGAGACGTCGAAAGTGCCCCCTCCCAGATCAAAGATCAGCACGTTTTTCTCACCGGCGCCGGTGCCCTTCTTGTCCAGCCCATAAGCTATGGCTGCAGCGGTCGGTTCATTGATGATACGCAGCACGTTGAGGCCAGCGATGGTCCCGGCGTCTTTGGTCGCCTGCCTCTGGGAATCGTTGAAGTAGGCTGGAACCGTGACCACCGCGTTGGGCACCTTCTTACCTAGGTACGCCTCAGCAACGTCCTTCATTTTGGTGAGCACCATGGACGAAATCTCCTCGGGGGAAAAAGTCTTATTCTCCGCTTTGTACTCTACCTGAACTTTGGGTTTCCCACCCTCGTTCACCACGGTGAAGGGCCAATGCTTCATATCTGTCTGCACGGTACAGTCGTCAAACTTTCGTCCGATCAGCCTCTTGGCGTCGAATATGGTGTTGGTGGGGTTCATGGCTACCTGGTTTTTGGCTGCGTCACCGATCAGCCTCTCCGTGTCCGTGAAAGCCACATAGCTGGGGGTCGTCCGGTTGCCCTGGTCATTGGCGATGATCTCGACTTTGCCATGCTGGAAGACCCCGACACAGGAGTAGGTGGTGCCCAGGTCGATGCCAATGGCTGGCCCCTTAACGGACATCTTCGTTGAAATGTTATTCGGCAGTCCTCGGTTCTAAGCGCACCCGGGTCCACTCCCTTTCCCTTCAGGCGGGACAGAGGAGCCAGAACTCAATTGGTAAAGAAATAGCGTTAGACCCGTTCGCCTCAGCTTTTTATAATCCGCCTCCCGCCCCGAACTTGCCAGAACGCTATAGTGGACCAGCCAACAGTTTGCTACCACTCCCAGCAGGGTGGAGGAAAGGCCCGACTCCGACAACTTGGCAAGTCTCCCAGCAGAAGGCGGCACGCCCCCTCGCTGAGCGGGAAACTGATGAACTGAGAAGCGGAAGCCACGGCTATTCCGTTCAGAAAAGCTCCAGCACGATGATGTTAGAAATCCTTCCGCAGCATTCGCGAATTGACGTTAAGTTTAAAAAAAAAAATCACACTCGCAACTGTCACCGCATCCAGTGATTTGGAAAAAAATCTTATTAAGGTTCTGTGGTGACGTTCTGTTTGTTGATAGAAGCTAGCCAATAGCCTGCGGTCCTGAGGAGAAGACTGTTCTGGAGTGGGCGGGACAGTGAGGAGTCCGCTGGGAAAGTGGGGTGGCGCTTGCATTTTAGTCTAATGCTAGGTGCTAGAGACTGTGTTTATTAGGAATGTATCCTTATTTGGTTGTGGTTTGAAAAAAAAAATAATGCCTTGTCTAGTGTTACGTCCAGCTGCCTTGCGAGTGAGTAATTCTAGTTTGAATTTGTTGAATTTTGCAGGTCTGTGAAGTAGCGATAACACATTTTTATAATTACTAAAATACTCTGCTGGTTCTTTTATTCATTAAAAGATTTATGCCCACGGTGGGCCCCACGTGTGGCGACCTGTTCCTTAAGCTTGGGAAACGTAGATCTGTAGCAAATACCCGCGGGCTAAGGTGTTGCTAACACGCCCAGCTGAAAATCTTTGCAGCGTTTGTGGTTTTTTTTTTTTTGGAGATTAAGGCGCGCTGAGAAGAACTCGAATGCACTCGTTTGAAAACAACTAAAAAGAAAAAAGCAAATTCCACACTTGTTTAAACTAGGAAATGAAACATCGTGAAGAGCCACCGGGTTGGCTCCTCCTCTCAGACTACAGAAAACATGAGGATCCAGCCCGGGTTTTACTCCATGCAGTGATCCAAATCTCACTATAGAATGACAGGTGTCGTAGCCTTTTTGCGTGGAAGAAAGGCCTGGCACTTTGCCACGAAAACGGGGCTGGATCGCCAAGAGTCGGCATTGACTTGACGGCACACAATAACACTGTGTGCCACGCTCATTCGAAGGCTTTCACGCTTAAGACCCTTCTCTCAGTGTTTAGAGCCTCACTGATAGTGCAGTGATATTGAACTTCCTGCATACTGCCCCCTCTCCCTCCTATTTACAAGTACATATGTTCTGTAACCATAGGTGTAGCTTGGAGGGAGACCGCAATGGGGGGCAATGTCCTCCTTCCTCCAAACGCTGCAGATTGGCATCGGAGAAATTAAAATACATCCAAATAAAAGAAAAAAGAAGAAAATAAGAATAGATCAAGGCACACCGAGGCCATTTTACTAAAGTGCGGTTTTTGCACTTACCACGACTTTTCTGTTGGAAACTCTGTGATAAGTGCAAAGCCTGTCAAGTAAATGCAGGGTATGCCTTCATCTGCCCTGCATTTAATGCACAGGGTAGACATATAGCACACGGCCCCACGATCCATGCCTCAGCAGGGAACATAGAAGCACATGCAGGGTGCAGAGATCCAGGGCCAATCAAGACATTCCCTTGTGGTCCTGCCCCCCCCCCCCAAGAGTTGTGATTATGTTGTATTAGTTTTTATTTGTATATTTTATTTATGTTTTTCTTGTAATCCACCTAGGAGTTAATGTGAAACATACATTTTTTAAATAAATAAATAAAAATAAAGTATATCCTTTTCAGGACCTCCATGACTGGAAAGCCTTCCTGCCATGGAGGCCCTGCAAAAGGGCCCACCAAATCCAAAGTAGGAAAGCTCCTCCCTGCCAGGTGTGGCCACCTGCATTCTCCTTGACACCTACCCAGCTCCTCCCTTATGGTTTAGGGATGGTCTGACTGGAGCATGCCTCCTCCGTTCCAGCAGTCTTCAAAATGGGGCTGGGGTTATTTCGTGCTAGTCTTGCACTAAAGCTCACTGCATGCTTTCCTAATGCAAACGTTTTCATCTCCAAAGCAAGCACTGTTCCAGCACACCTCCTCAGCTCCTCATTTTCTGCCAGTGTTTTTAACCACTGCCCTTTTGCAAAGCCTGAAAAAAGTTGCAGGTTCCCATGTGCACAAGATAAAGAGAATAAATAAGCATACATTTCTCACTAGCACTGACCACATACCAGTGAGCTAACCCTTTAAACCTCCTAAACCCTTACATTAAAATCCGAGCCTTGAGCTCAACCCTCTGGTCTGTGCATGTCTCTGCATCTGCTCAGAATAGCTAATTGTCAGGGCCATCACCAGAGTTGGTTCAAGGTGTTGATGCTGTAGGTAGACTTTAAGCTTTACACCCTCTGCCAAACTCTATTGCTTAACTTTGAATGTCCTGCTCTTTGCCGCCCCCGAAGTTGCCACCCCAGGCAACTGCCTGGTTTGCCTAATGATTAGGCCAGCCCTGCTAATTGCTTAATTACCATAGATTTAAATGTGCTTTCCACTGTTGTTTTCTTGAGGTTTTGCACACAGCTTATGCAAAGATGCCTTTTTGAATTGGTAGTCCACCAAAGCCTAGCTTACATTACTACATTGACCCATGAGTGTGTACTGTATGTGTAGAAGAGAGAGTGAGTGTCTGTTGAAGGAACTGAGACTAAATGCTAATCAATGACAAACTGAAGGGCGGGGGAGCTTCCCTCTTCCTGCCACCAGTTTGAGTCCCTTCAAACAAAGCAGATAGGTTTCAGATATAGGTGTACTCTATGTGCACACTTTAAGCCACTGTTCGAAGAGAGTCTGTATGACAAGCTTCATCTCTGGCCCTTTTCAAAACCAGGCTGAAAATTCACTTCTTCAAGGCCGCTTTTGGACCCTGATCCACCTAATCTCTAATGTGTTTCCTTACCATTCCCTTAGATGTATCTTTGTCCTCAGCTGTTGTGCTGTCTGTTTTGACTAGATTGTAAGCTCTGATGAGCAGGAACCGTCTCTTACATGTGTTTGTATAGCACTGCGTATGCCTTGTAACATGATGCAAATGATCATTAGTAGTAGTAGAAATTTTCAGCCCATAGAATTTACCCATATTGTCTCCAGTCAGAAGCTCCAAAAAATAAATATTATTTTATGCTGCTTTTGTCATTTAGTACCCTGGATGCATCTTCTGGAAAATCTCACTCTTTGGTCTTCAATCTCACTTTCTGGAGTCAAGGCCGACATTAGGGGGTGGCAAACAGGGTAATTACCATAGCCCCGGGGCTGGCCCTATAATTGATTCAAGGTTTTGGCACCTTAGGCAAACCTTATACCCCCCCCCCCCCCCCACTGCTGTCAGTGAATTAATCTTTGATTGTTATGGGGACGTTTGGGAAATGGCTTAGATTGTGAGCCCTTTGGAGACAGGAAAATGCATACTGTACCTGAGTGTAACACACCCTCATCTTCTACTGGTAAAGTGTGAGCTAAATGCTAACAAATAAATAAATTAATTAATTAAGACCTACTTATTCGAGCAGGCATATTCATTGCAGGTTGCTCTTGAATGATATTTCAGGTGGTTAATTTTGGGAGAGCAGATGGTTATTTAATTTTAATTTATTTACTTTGTTATTTTTATTTACATTAGATTTTAATATTTTGTTTTATTTGATCTGTTCATGTGTATTGTCTTTATAAGCTTATTTATTATGTATGTTTATCTGTACTCCACATAGATCATAGTGCAGAATATAAATGGTTAAAAATAATTAAATAAATCTATTGTTTAGCTTTGAATGCCCTGCTCTGTGCCTCCCCCCCCCCCCCACCAAAGCTACCACTCTGGGCAACCGCCTGGTTTGCCTAATGTTTTGGCTGGCCCTGCCTGGGCTCCAAGACCACAGGGGGAGCCCCAGACCTGCTTCAAGCTGAGGAGGTCTATCCTGCAGCCTAACAGGCTCTGTATGTCTAACAGCAGCCCTGTTTGGAATGGTAGTCTCACTCTTTGAGATGGATCACCTTTCGCATCTCTGTCCATATATGGCTAAAGTAACTGATGGGGGCGTGGCCAGCATGTTCTGGCAGTTACTGCATGGATGGATGTATACCTTATTGCGCAGCACATTTAATGTGGGTGCACTTAACACCATCTATAGAGGTGTCATTATATGCAGGCATCATGCGGCAATTGCCTTGATCTGGCAGAAATGTGCAGTTACCACGGGGATTAGCATGTGGCTACTGTCATGCCTGCATGATAACAATTATCATGGGGCAGTTACTGCACACTAAAAAACGCTTAGTGGGCTTTAGTAAGAGAGTCCCTAAGTAAGGGAATGAGGTGGGGATATGAATGAGGGGATTATGGGAGAGACAGAAAGAGAGGAAACAAAAGGAATGGCAGAGTGGAGAGCGAGGGGATCAGAGGGACCAGGACTGTACAGGGCGCAAAGGCTTGAGGAGTGCATTTCGGCTGCCTGCTGTTGCCCTGCCACCGCCATTTTTTCTTCTCTCAGTGGTGGCTGGCAACAGCAGACAGCTGAAATGCGCCCCCTAAGCCTTTTTGCGGCATTTTACTCAGGTCGGTCCCTCCCTCTGACGCAACGTCAGAGCAGGGAGGGACAGATCTGCTTAAAGTGCTGGCAACTTGCACATCGGGCGCGTGCCCTTTCCTCCACCTCCATCCAGCCACTTTCTGCTTTTTCCCTGCTGCCGCCTCCGCCGCCATGGAGAAAACAGAGGGCGGCGGCAGCAGCAGCAGCAGGGCAAGAGCAGGCAGTGGCTGGATGGAGGTATGGGGAGGAGGGGGCGCGCGCCTCATGTGCAAGTTGCACAGGGCGCGATTCTAGCTCGGTACAGCCCTCAGAGGGACTGAAGAGATCATCCCTTCCCTACCATCTCCTAATCCCATTCCCTGATCCAAGATCCCCTCTTTCTCACACTCCATCCAATCTTTCCTCTCATCCACTCTTTCTCTGTTCCCTGATTTCCTCTATCCTCTTCCTCTGTTTTCCATTCCTCTTTCCATCCCCTGTTTCCTTCCTCCCTGAGATTCCTTCCCCATTCCCCTCCTCTGATATCTCTTCACCATTCTCTGCCCATTTTGTCTGTTTTCAGCACTGATCACAGCGATCCCTTTCCCTCACAAAGGACTGAATGCAGTAAATTGACACATAAGAAATGTCAGAAAGTAAATTTAATTGTACAGTAAAACAAAGATGATCACAACTTAATATGAAAAGTTATGCAGATACAACCCTCCCCTTTCAACTTGCTTAAAGAACTTTTTTTTAATAATTTAATATTTATTGATTTTACAAAACCCAAGGAAAACCTTGGAACAGCAAACATACATTCCATTTATAACGTCATTTAAAAGGATAAAACAAAACATATATAATAGATCCAACAGGATCATTAATAGAATGTATTCATAGTCCAAAACTGAGAAGGATCTAAGATTAAGAACCCGTGGGAAGACAGGAAAACAGAAGAGATAAGATACATAGTATAGAGTAGGAAATATCAGCAAGGCTTACATTAATAGCCCAGAAATATCCCTGGAATCCACCCTGCAATTTCTGCATATCCAGGAAGAAATGTAGTTGAGAAGGCTAAAAAAATATGTTCTATTTTGTTAGAAAAGCACACATTTGCTTGGAAACCTCAATTGAAACTTCGCACCCAAGGCTAACACCTCAGACCGAAACTCCAAATATTTCTTCCTCCTAACTTGCATCCACTTATACACATCTGGAAATATCTGTATTCTACCACCTATAAGCCATATCAGATTTCCTGAAAATGAAGTAGCGCTTCTTTATCTTGAAGAAGTACGAAAGACAGCAAAAGTGTTGCTCTATCCTCTACCACCTCTGTTGACCGCTCCAGCAATTTGGACAAGTTCCTCAAGTCCAAAGAGTCTGAAGGAGTATCAGCCAGGAGGGCAGTGAATATCTGTGAAATGCCTTTTACTGCAGGAGGAAGAAAATAAATCTTTTGAAGAGGAGGCAGCTCAGCCTCAGGATAGTCAAAGGTTTCCTTAAGGAACCCGTTAAACAGGTCCCTAATTGGAGAAACAGGTAAACGTGGAAATTTCAACACCCTAAGGTTCAAAATTCTCTGTGTGTTCTCCAAATTTTCAAATTTCCGTTGATAAATCAATTGATCCTGAGTAAATACTCCTTGTTGTGTATGCAGCTGCTGAAATTTAACTTCAAGACCAGCGATAGAAGTCTGTTTGGATTCCTTTCTCCACCCTCTCCAGCCACAGTGAGAGTGAAGTAGTAGCCTGGAATGCCCCTGCACATATGTGACACACAGCATGCAGGGCATTCCAGATGGTGTCCAGAGTCATTTCTTAAGGATGAAGTAATGGAGGTAACACGGTTGCTGAAACAAGGAATTTCGGAATAACCACACTCTCTCCAAAAGATGCAACCACCTTGGAACTGGAAGCCGAAGCACCATCAGACTGTGACGTCACAAACGCCACATCCGGGGTCTTCAGGGAAGCCGCACCGACATTCACGGCAGATGCCTCATTCCCCAATTAAACAGGGGTGGAAGGGAAAGGCCCATCAGACTCAGTGAAACTTCGCTGCCCAAGCCAGGGCTCTCTCCAGCCCTGACAGCCAGATCGTCCGTTTGCCTAACCGCAGTCCATCGTGCACTGCCCTGGCTCAGCCACTGTGGGAAGACCCCCCTTTCGCTTTACACTTCGGCATGAGGGGAGCACAAAACAACAAGGAAATCTGGAGCAGCCAACAACGCATCCTACTCCATCACCATCTTGGATCCAAACATTTTTTTACAATGCAGCGCAACACTGAAATGAGTTGGATATCCCAGCTATATACATACATTCCTAAGCGTCTTTCCAGTCCAGTTCCTTTCCACTGGGTTGTGCCTCCCTTCCAGCAGCCAGAGAGACTGAGCACGTCATCATCTTGATGACCCTTCAGTATAAGTACCTCTGGCACAACCCATCAGATCCAGTATTTGCTCAGTCTCTAAGCAGCTGCACGGCGTCACGAACCCAGGGCAGGCTTTTTGGAGAGACACTGTTAGGAGAGTTTTCTTTAAATTCTGCTTTATTTCTTTAAATGTCTTTAAATTCTACTACTAGGAGGGATTAGGGGAGAGATTTCCTTCCCTTCCCTCTCTTTACCTTCTCTTCTTCTTCTGCCCTTCCTTTGGCTGGAAAAAAAAAAACGAGGAAGAAGGGGAGTGAGTCGCAGCGCCAGCAGCAAGAGTGAGGAGCTGCTGAGACAGGCTCTCAGATCGCTTTCGGCACATCCCGCCTCGTTGCTGAAGCCCTAGTGGTGGCTGAGCACAAGGGCTGGAAAATGCACCCCGTTGGGGTTAAGGAGAAGGCCCGCTGATTCGGCTGGCAGTCGGTTCAAGAACGGCGCAGCGCATCAGCGATCCCCGTGGAAGGTGTGATTCGTCGACCGCAGGTGAGAGTGCAGCCAGCCTCCTCCGATGAAGCCTGGGAACGAAGGTAGGTGAGGGGCTCAGTTTTGCGCGCTTTTGGTGCCACGGCTCTTTTTAGGCACGAGGGTTAAGGGGCCTCTTTTGACGGTTTTCTTGCTTGTGTAAAAAATAAAATAAATAATAATAAAGGAGAGTGTGTTTTGAAGTTTTAGCTGAGGTTTAAAAAAAAAAGTTATTTTTGGTCCAGGTTTTGCTGAATTAAAAAAAAAAAGATATAGAAAATAAAAGCAGAAGGTTTAGGGTCAAGGACTTAACTGGGTTAAGGTGCGGCTGTCATGCCAGCCAGACTGCAATGTCTAGTCTGCAGAACCCGCCGGGAGACGGTATCGGAGGCGGGGGTCTGCAGAGATTGTGCCGTGGAGGCCATCTCTGTAGAACAGGGTATTCAGGCCAGTATGTCCCAGGACCCCCTACCCCCCCGTTTCTCAGGAGTCTGGGGACTCTTTAGGCACGGTTCGAGGGTCCCAATCCCCATTGCCCTTGGCCCCAGAGCAGTCAGCTCCTCCCCAGAGTCAGCCTGCTTCCTCAGCTTCCCTCGAAAACCTGTCAAGGGAAGCTTTGGGGGAGTTCTCCTCGGATTTTGTTTTACTGATGCACAAGGCTTTTTGTCTTAGGCAGCAGGGAGCATCTGATCAAGGGGTGGGGCAAGGTGCTCCGGCTTCAAGGACCGTTCGACCTCAGGAGGAGGATGAGAGGGTTTCGCATAAGCGGCCCAGACTGGGGAGTGAGGCTGCGCTCCGCTCTTCTTTCTCAGAGGACCTGGAAGGGGAGACCTCTGAGTTGGGGGAGGATGAGGAGGAATTGGAAGAAGGCGAGATTCCAGAAGAGGAACATGTTAGAATTGTGTGGGTTTTCCACCGAGAGGAGTTACCGGCTTTAATTGGGGAGTCTTTGAAAGCCCTCAACATTGTCGCAGGTGCTCAGGCCGATGAGGAATCCTTGGAGGACCTGCTGATTCAGGCAGTACGGAAGAAGCAAAGGGTTTTTCCTCTCCACGGGGTGGTTCGGCAGATGATACAGGAAGAGTGGAATCAGCCGGAGTCCAGTCTGAGGGGCGTGCGCTCTATGGCACGGCTGTACCCTTTGCCGGAGCTCTAAAGGGAGCTGTTACGGTCACCCAGGGTGGACCCTGCGGTTTCGGCGTTCACCAAAAAGACAACCATTCTGGTAGAGGGAAGTGTGGCCCTAAAGGACACCCAGGACAGGAAATTGGATACTCTGTTGAAGCAAGCTTTTGATGTTAGCGCCCTGGCTCTACAGGCATCGGTCTACGGCGCTTGGGTAGCCAGGATGTGCTTGTGGTGGTCTCAACAGATTCAGCTGTCGGGTACTCTCCTTAAGGATTCTTCCGGGGAGGCTGCCAGAATTGAGTCTGGCGTGGCCTACCTGGCTGACAGCCAGTATGATCTTATCAGGAGCTTGGCTAAGAATATGGCATCGGTGGTAGCAGCCTGTCAATACTTTTGGCTCCGTAATTGGGCAGCGGACAGTTCGTCCAAAGCTCACCTCAGCAGGCTCCCCTTTAAGGGAAAGCTTCTGTTTGGGGAGGAGCTGGATAAGTTAGTTAAAGAGCTGGGGGAGTCCAAGGGAGGTAGACTCCCAGAAGATAAGCCAAATCAGAGTCAGGCTCCTACTCCTGCTAGGTCCCAGCCAAAGAAGTTTCGTAAGTTTCGAACGGCTCGCTCAGCGCCCTTTCAGAGGGGTTATTTCTCCTCCAGAGCTTCCTGAGGTTTCAGGGAGCAGGTAGAGGTTTTGGGGCCTCTTCCTCCTCCTCAGGGCCTAGGAAGTCACAATGAAGCGAGGGGGGTCCGGGCGGAGGTCCTGCCAGTAGGGGGGCAACTGCAGCAGTTCCTCTATGCCTGGGCCCGGGTCACGTCCGACCAGTGGGTGCTGGAGGTGATTTGAGAGGGATATGCCCTCGAATTGGCAAGACCGGTTCTTCCATCCTTTGTGCAGTCCCCTTGCAACTCTCCAGCCAAGAGGTTGGCGGTGGAGGAGACCCTAGCCCGACTTCAGTTATTGGGGGCAGTTGTGCCGGTTCCCAGAGACGAATGCGGATTTGGTTGATACTCCATATATTTTGTGGTCCCAGAAAAGGAGGGCTCTTTTCGACCAATTTTTGACCTGAAGCGGGTCAATCGATGTCTCTGGGTCCTTCACTTTTGGATGGAAACCCTAAAGTCGGTGATCGTTGCAGTGAGACAGGGAGAGTTTTTAACCTCTCTCGATCTCACAGAGGCGTATTTGCATATTCCCATCAGGGACTCGCGTCAACAGTTTCTGTGGTTTGCAGTGCCAAGCGGACACTTTTTCAGTTTCAAGCCGTGCCATTCAGGCTAGCGATGGCACCTTGGACCTTTACCAAGGTGGTGGTGGTGGCGGCACTTCGCAAAGCAGGGATCCTGGTCCACTTGTACCTTGACGATTGGCTGATTCATGCCAAGTCCAAGGAAGAGAGTGGGAAGGCAACGGACAGAGTGGTAGGGCTCCTAAGCCTCGATTGGGTCATCAATCTGGCAAAGAGCAGATTGGTTCCCTCTCTGGAACTTGAGTATCTCGGGGCAAGATTCGACACCTCCTTGGGCAAGGTATTCTTGCCAGAGCAAAGAGCGGAGGATCTTCGCCATCTGGTGCGGCAGTTTCTGAACATGGAGGCTCCCTCGGCATGGCATTATCTTTAGGTGCTGGGAACCATGGCAGCTACCATCGAGTTGGTCCCTTGGGCCAGGGCTACATGTGTCCACTTCAGAGAGCACTTCTTCACCATTGATCCCATCAGAGGCAGGCCTTGTCAGTGCAGCTCCCATGTCCCTTAGCGGCCCGGAAGGCGTTGCAGTGGTGGCTCCGTCCAGGGAGTTTGGCAAGGGGCATGCCCCTGGAGCCTCCGGATTGGCTGCAGTTAACAACGGATGCCAGTCTGACTGGTTGGGGAGCCCACTGCGAGGTTTGCTTTGCCCAGGGGAATTGGAGTCCCCAGAAGCTCAGTGGTCCATCAATAGATTAGAGTTGGGGGCGGTGTCTCTCGCTTTCAGGGCGTTCGAGCAGTTGGTCCGTCTGAAGGCAGTCCGGGTGCTATCAGACAATGTCACCACAATAGCCTACATCAATTGGCAGGGTGGCACCAGCAGTCCTCCGCTGGAGGAGGAGGCAGAGGGTCTGTTAGTCTGGGCCGAGACCCATCTAGTGGCCCTGTCGACGCAACATGTGGCCGGAGTGGAAAACGTCATGGCAGACTACCTGAGCAGAGTCGGAGTAGATCATGGCGAATGGGAACTCTGCCAGGGGGTGTTCGAGCTGGTGGTGCGCAGATGGGGGCCCCCTGTCATGGATCTTATGGCTCGCTGAGAGTCGGCCAAAGCGAACCGCTTCTTCAGCATAAGAAGAGAAAGGATGTCGGAGGGCCTGGATGTGTTGGTCCAGAAGTGGCCCTCAGAGGGGCTCCTGTACGTGTTTCCACCGTGGGCACTAATAGGCAGGCTACTCCACCGAATAGAGGCCCACAGAGGACGGGTAGTGCTCATAGCTCCGGATTGGCCGCGTCGCCCTTGGTATGCTGATCTCATGAGATTGCTGGACGACTGCCCGTGGCGGCTCCTGGTAAGGGACGACCTATTGGTCCAGGGACCGCTAAGGATGCCGCAGGTCGATCGTTTCTCACTTACGGCCTGGATCTTGAAAGGGCGAGGCTGCGGAAGCGTGGATATTCCGGGGAAGTGATTTCAATGTTGCTGAAAGCCCGCAAGCGCTCAACCTGTCTTTCCTATGTTCGAGTTTGGTGCATTTTTGAGGACTGTTATGAGACACAGTGGAAGAGGCCTATGTCTGTTTCGGTTCCGGAGGTCTTGGAATTTTTACAGGCCGGATTTGAGAAGGGTTTAGCGGCCAGCTCCTTACGGGTTCAGCTAGCGGCTATTTCCTGTTACTGGGGTAAGGTTCAGGGTAAGTCCTTAGGGGAGCACGCTGACATGAGTAGATTTCTGAGGGCGATTCGCTACCTGCGACTGCAGCAGAGATCGTCGGTGCCTCCATGGGATCTTTATCTCGTTTTGAATTCTCTAACCGGAGTACCCTTTGAGCCGCTGGAGCGAGCTTCGGAAAAGGATTTGACCCTCAAGACGGTTTTCCTTGTGGCGATTTGTTCCGCTAGGCGAATCTCGGAGATTCAGGCTCTTTCCTGTCACCCACCATTCCTGTTGTTTTTTCAAGGAGAAGGTGATTTTGCGAACGGTACCATCCTTTTTGCCTAAGGTCGACTCGCTCTTCCATTTGAATCAGTCGGTAGCTCTTCCTTCCCTTTCCAGGCAGAGTCAAGATACCGAGGATGCGAGGCTTCGTTATCTGACGTGCGCAGGGTGCTCAAGCGCTACCTGAAACGCACAGTGACATTCCACGTATCGGAGCGGTTGTTTGTTTTGTTTGGAGGACTGTGCAGAGGGGAAGCGGCCTCTAAGGCTTCCATTTCCAGGTGGATTAGGGAGGCTATTGCTTCGGCTTATTTGCTGAAGGGAAGGCCAGTCCCAGTGGGGTTACGGGCCCATTCTACCCGAGCCCAAGCGGCATCGTGGGCAGAGTTTGGTCTGGTGCCACCACTAGAGATTTGTAGAGCAGTGACTTGGGCTTCCCTGCATACCTTTGCCAAGCATTACCGTCTGGATGTTCAGGGGGTGGCAGATGCTGGGTTTGGGGAAGCAGTACTTCGGGCCGGTCTTGCAAGCCCCTCCCAGGTTTGAACTGCTCTGTTACATCCCAGTGGAAAGGGACGCTTAGGAAAGAGTAATTAGGCCTTACCTGCTAATTAGCATTCCTGAAGGAACTCCAGTCCAGTCCCAGATCCCGCCCGATTTTCAGTCTTTCAGGTGAAGGTAAAATAGCCGTCCCAAAGCATCAGGTAAGCAAAGGAATAACATAGATTTGTGGGGCTTTTCAGTCAGCGGGTTAAGGGGAGAGTGATTTCATGTAAGCTCTTTCTTCTCCTGCTACTTCTTCTTCTCCTCCTCTTCTCATCCCGGGGGAGGGGGGAGAGGTCTCTCCTCGGGTAATGAAGGGGGGACGCTAAGGTTATTTAGTTACTAAGTTAAGGTTGTTGGTTTTCTTATTTGAATTGTCTCTCCGTTGAGTCTGCTTTGTCAATAGGATACTGGATCTGGTGGGTGGTGCCAGAGGTACTTATACCGCAGGGTCATCAAGATGATGATGTACTCAGTCTCCCAGGCTGCTGGAAGGGGGGTACAACCCAGTGGAAAGGGACTGAACTGGAGTTGCTTCAGGAACACTAATTAACAGGTAAGGCCTAATTACTCTTCGGTCTTTAAGTCTCACCTCATAAGACTTGCTCCAGCTTTTACATTATTCCCTTTTCATTGCTCCTACATCTGATGTTTATTTATTTATTTATTTACATTCTCTTATATACCGCGCTATTCTGCATCAGTGCGGTTTACATTGAACAAACTGAAATTACATTGAACAGGGCATTATAACTTGGAGATAACTATTTTACAGGGAACATGGGCTATGGAGGGTTAAGTGGCTTGCCCAAGACCACAAGGAGCACCTGTGGGACTAGAAACCCCAGTCCTTCTGGCCCAAGGTTGCTGTCCTCTAGTGGGATTTGAACCCCCGACCTTCCGGCCTGAAGTAACTTGCCCCAACCACTAGGCCACTCCTCCACTCTTTTATACTTTATACTTTTCAGTCCACAATTTTCTATCTGATTCTTTCATTAAAGGCTGATGCTGTCTGCTCTGTGTGAGGATACAAATGAAACTATGATATCTATGAACTATTTTTAATAGATTTGAAGCCAGCCCTTTTTTTAGTATTTAGTAAAGGCCTGTCAAAATGCAGTCATAACTATATTTAGACTCATCTAGGAGATTTTTTTTTCTTAGGCCAAGAATTTGCATCCAAAATATTTTCATAGCACTAATAAGTATGATGAAATACAATTGTTCAATGACTTTCACAAGAAAATTTGCGTTCATATTTGATGTTTTCCAGATGTAGAAATATTTAAAAACTTTTTGCTTACATGATAATTGCTTAGTGTTCTAACTAAATTGGTCAAAAGCATAATATGTTAAGGAATGTAAATTCACTTTGTAAACATTTTTTTTCTCCCATCATAACAGCAGAATTCACATATTTGTATAGCTTGGTATCTCTCATCCATTGCATGCCACATGTTATTGTTTCTGATGTGACTTGGCTAGTTCTACCTGCCTATTTGGAACCCATTCCTAACTGGTATTTTAACAATGGCAAGAGGACAGGACAGTCATTGTTTACAAAGTATAATCATAGTTACAGTCAAGATACGCTTTGCATTCAGGCTTGGATGATTGGGTGGTTTCCTAACCAAACAAGACATATTTGGCTGATATCCATTTTCTTTCTTTCAAAGCATCCTGACGTTTGGAATCCCACCAGAAAACTAGATCTGGAGAAAACTATCCCAGAATTTTGTGAATCCACTCATATTTTTGAATTAATAAGAAAAAAAGAGAGAAGGCAGTACATCTTTCAACCACTAGGAACCAGAAAGAAGAAACTTCTTCTGAAGAGCATAATTATTTTTTCAAACTCTGGATGCCAATTGATAAAGTAGTATGGTTGTTGTGTTAGTCCACTTGAATACATGGCCATAAAGGTAAGCAAAACATATCAAGTCATTTATTAGGTTGACCTAATATATTGTTTGACTAGCTTTTGGGAGCTGTTCTTATATTGTGTCATAATGGAGTGAGCAGATAAAGACAAAAGGATGAAGTCTGGCTGAATAATCAATGTAAAATCGCATCAAGCCCAGATAATAATCTATCAATAGGACCAATATAGAGTCATAAAGAAATGTAGGACCAGTATTTTTTTATCTTTTCTTTATTTTTGAATTTTTTTTCATAATGGAATAGTCAATGTAAACATGTAGCCAAACATTCCACATTATACTGCAGGCTAGCAATGGCCAGCAGGACCTCTAGCGGAGTTATAGGGCCCTCTATCCATTCACTCTGCTCCTCCGATAGGTGTCACTGTACCTTGTCCCTGAGGTAGTCCCCAATTAGCGCATTGTCTGCATTACATTCTGGGCACATAACTGTGAATAATATCTAAGAAAAGTATGTTCTATGCCTACCCTGTCATTTAACAGTGTCCTGGATTCATCTTGAATCTGAAGGATAATCATCTGTGCTTGTTTCTGCTTTAATTGCTGGGCTAATAATTTGTCTATCTTCCCTCCCCAAGCATAATAAAGAGCATTTATCCTTTTGTGGAGAAGCTCTACCTGTTCTATCAGGTAACTCTTCAGTTGCCCCCCCTTTTCATAACCAGGCTGCATTCCAGCTCCTGAGTCAGGGCTGCTATGTATTTCCGTTCCAAACCATGCAGCTCCTCCTAGAGATCATTCTGTCTCCTCTCTCTTTCTTTCTTCCTGTGAGATCCCAGTGCTATTAAGTTGCCCATGTAACTGCTTTCAGAGCATCCCATAGAATTGCGAGTGAGACCCCGCCTCTATCATTCTCCACTGTGTAGGACCTAATCTGTTTTTATATCTCCTGCGCTGCCGCCATCTTGCAAGGTAAGACACTCAGCCATGGTGAGTTGGTGGGAGGTCTTAACATCTTTTGTGGTATTTCTTGCTTTGAAGGCCCTTAGCGTCTCTGATTTGGAAGCCATCCTATTCGCTTTTCTGAAATGCCCGGGAAGGCAGTGCTTCTCTGGGAAAAAACAGCACTTTATCCACCCAGTATGGGAGAGCAGGAGAAACACGTCTGCTCCTTAACCCGTCATCACATGACATCCCCAGGACCAGTCATTTTCACAGAGATATATGTTCTTCCTCCTCACTTGGTTTGCAGCTTGTTACGCTGTGAGGGATTGTGTGCATCAGTGATGTTGAGAGCTAAGCTATTGGTAGCTTAACTACTGGCAAGGTCTTCCAAGATGGACAGGTCTCAGCTGAGGTGCCAGACCAAGACAAACCACCCATCTGGGCAGCAGCAGAATGGGACGGTGTTGGTGGCGGAGGATCACATTTCTATGACAACGGCAACTACACTAGAATTACCTGCGTGGAAGAAAGGCTTGGCAATCTACTTCCATATCTTGCCAGAAAAAACAAATGAATAGTCATAATAAAACAAATTGCACTATAGTGCTGAAAGATGAGACCCCCATGTTGGAAGGCACTCAGCTGGCTACTGGGGAGGAGCTGAAGACTTTTCAAAGTAAAACCAGCATTTAAGATGTGGTTGGATCAAAGCCCTCGGGACATCTGACTGCTGATGTAGCTGCATGTGAAATGAGAGTCAGAAGCTGCAAAGATGTCTTACATATTGGAACATGGAACATATGAAGCATGAACCAAAGGAAGTTGGAGGCGGTCAAGAATGAAATAGAACGTGTACAACTCGATCTGTTGGGTGTCAGTGAACTGAAATGGACTGACATCGGCCACTTTGCATCTGATGATCACATGGTCTACTATGCTGGAAATGAAAGACAAAGAAGAAATGGTGTTGCATTTATCAAGAAGAAACTTGCAAGAACTGTAATGAAATACAATGCAATCATTAAACGCTTAATTTCTACTCATATACGAGGAATGCCCATCAACATCACTATAATTCAGGTATATGCCCCAACAACAGCTGCAGAAGAGGATGATGTTGATGAGTTCAATGAACAAGTGCAAGCTGAAATTGACAGAACATGCAAACAAGATATCCTTATAGTTATGGATGACTGGAACGTAAAAGTTGGGAACCAAGAAGAAGGCAAAGTGGTTGGAAAATATGGACTTGGCAACAGAAATGAAGCTGGAGAAAGATTGATGATCATTTGGTCTTGCAGAATTCCATCTCAAACATCTTCTGCCAGCAACACAAGCAGTGACTGGACTTTGCCCAGTGGATTGTACAAAAATCAAATTGACTACATCTGTGGAAGTCAACGATAGAAAAGCTCTATAACATCAACAAAGACAAAACCTGGAGCTGACTGTGGTACAGATCACCAACTACGAGAATACAAACTCAAGCTAAAGTTGAAAAAAAGCAAGCCACTCATGAATGTAGTAAAATATGACCTTGAGAAACCACTGGAATTTAAAGACAGCCTGCAAAATTGATTTGCTGCTTTAGATAGGGCTCCAGAAGAGTTATGGGATGACATCAAGAAGGTTGTGTTGGAAGAAAGTAAGAAGTTTTTACAAAAGGTGAAAAAGCAAAAATGTCCAAAATGGATGCCCAAAGAAACTCCGAAAATTGCCCAGAAACGCAGAGAAGCGAAAGCCAGAGGAGAAAGAGAGGTATTCACAGAATTCAACAGAGATTTCCAGTATGAAGCAAGATAAGACAAGGAGAAGTACTACAATAATGCATACAAAGAAATATAATTAGAAACCATTAGTGGAAGAACAAGATTGGCATTCCTAAAGCTATGAGAGTTAAAGAAAAAATTCCATCCTCGAATTGGAATGCTACAAGATGTTCAAGGATCCATGTTGAATGATGCTGAGAAGATCAAGAAAAGATGGAAAGAATATACAGAGTCATTATACCATAAAGATCAAGTGGACCAACACTTGTACCTTATGATCCGGAACCACTGGTGATGAAAGAAAAAGTTAAAGCAGCATTGAAAGTCTTAGAAAAGAACTAAGCACTGGGCATTGATAGTATTCTCATTGAAGTATTACAGAAATCGGATGCAGCTGTTACCGTACTTACAAGAGTCTGCCAGGAAATTTGGAAGACTGGAAAAGATCTGTGTTTATACCAATACTAAAGAAAGGTGATCCAACTGATATCACATAATCACTCTGATCCCACATTCCAGTAAAATTCTACTGAAGATTATTCAGCAGAGACTACACCATACCTTTAACGAGAACAGCCTGAAATGCAAGTAAGGTTCAGGAAAGGGCAAGGAACAAGAGACATCTTCATGGATGTGAGATGGATCCTTGAAAAGACGAATACCAAAAAGATATCTATATGTGTTTTTAATCGACTATAGCAAGGCTTTTGACTATGTAAATCATGAGAAGCTCTGGGCCACATTAAGAAGCATGGATATACCAGAACACCTGAGAGATCTCTTGCACAACTATAGCAAGGCTTTTGACTATGTAAATCATGAGAAGCTCTGGGCCACATTAAGAAGCATGGATATACCAGAACACCTGAGAGATCTCTTGCACAACCTTTACATTGATCAAGAAGCAACAGTTTGAACAGAACAAGGAGAAACAGAATGGTTCAAAATCAGCCAAGGTGTACAAGAAGGCTGCATACTTTCCCCCTTCCTGTTTAATTTATATACAGATCAGATCATCAGAAAAACAAGACTGTATGAAGACATCCGAGGTGTTAAGATGATAGGAGACTCATCAACAACCTTTGCTATGCTGCTGATACCACATTACTGGCTGAAAGTAAAATCTGCTTCTCAAGATAAAGGAACATAGTCTTAAAATGGACCTGCACCTTAATGTAAAAAAGACAATGATCCTGACAACTGGCTAAATCAATAAGTCCATTGTTGATGGAGAAGAAATTAAAATAGTTGACCACTTTAACCTACTTGGATCAACTATCAATAAAGAAATGACAAGCAGTCAAGAAATCAGATGACGCATTAATCTTGGCAGAATGGCTATGAAGGACCTAGACAAGATTCTCAAGAGCAGAGATGTCTCTCTCCATACAAAGATTTGACTTGTTCGAGCCATGATATTTCCAATAACGTCATATGGATGCGAAAGTTGGACAGTTAAAAAGATTGACAAAAGGAAAATCGATGCCTTTGCATTATGGTGCTGGCGACAAATACTGTGTATACCATGGACTGCCCGAAGAAAAAAACAGTCAGTACTAGAGGAGATCAAACCTAAGCTTTCCTTTGAAGCTCAGATGACAAGACTTTGACTTTCATACTTTGGACATATCATGAAAGAGGAAGATAATTAGAGAAAGACATCATGCTTGGCAAGGTAGAAGATCAACACAAGAGAGAGGACAGCAATGAGATGGCTTGATACAATAACAGTAGCTATGGGTGTCACTCTATCAACAAAGAGACACCTGACTGAAGACCGACACAATTTAGGACAACTCCCTAGAGGGTCGCCATGAGTCGACACTGACTTGACGGCACTTAACAACATATGTTCTTCCATCTTTTTATGGTCCATTTTAACGAGCAAGCCAAACTTTGCCCAAATTGTTACTAAAACAATTTCTTCTTAATCTAAAACTCACACATCTTTGAGATTGTGATTCTAAATTTACCACTCAAATCAGCAATGTGTTATATCTTTGTCAAACTTTATTTTATCTAGAAATGGAATATTTCACCACATTCCATATCTTAAAACATGATGCTGAGTATCATTCTGGCACAGCATTGCATTTAAATTTTAAAATCACCACAGTTTCTTCCACATTAATATTCAAGTTGGTTCTAACATCTCATCACAAATATAATGTGTGAAATTTAGATTAAGAAGAGACTGTTTTAGTAATAATTTGGGCAAAGTTTCGCTTACTCTGCCACTGCTTTGAAGCATACTACTGGCTCTCTCAGGAAAGGGAAGGAAATATGGTGGACGCCTGGACAGGAAGGTAGGATCTGGGCCATCCTGGGGGGGGGGGGGGGGGCCAGGGGGGCAGGGTAGAGGATGCTCGGGACTGAGGGTTCTCTTAGGGCAGCAGATAACCTTGTGCCAGCCATGGGCGTACATCTTTATTAATGGATCTGTTAAGTACCGAAAATGGCACTATTGGGTTTAGGGCATTGTAGTATGCCTGTGCTGTATACAGCCAGATACAATTATTCACATCAACAGACAGGGAATCCTTGCGCACTTTCAGTTGTTTTTTTCCTATTTACGATGGAACCTCCAAAGAATGGAAACACTTCTCCATAGAGGGCAGATCAGCCCGTGAACCTTTTACATTTGCTCAATCCCATGCTAGCTAAGGAACTCAATCTTCCTCTATCCCACAAATATTGATGGAGGAGCAGGAGTCATAGCTAAGAAGGGTCCATGACCAGGATCAGGGCCGGCGCTACGCAGCAAGTATGGCACGGGGAATGCCCATGGCAGAGGGGCGCTGGTGCTAGCTGCTTCCCTTCCTGCAGGATGAAAAATGCAGCAGAACAAGGTACAGATTCTGCCCACAGGAGCAGCATGTCCTGTGGGCAGAATGAAGGCAGAGCAAGGCCACGATCACACCCCACATATGCGGATCCTGCCCGTGAGACAAGCTGCTCCCGCAGGCAGAAGACAGAGCAACTCACTACCTCGGCAGTTCTGGCCTGTTCTAGCCAGAGCAGGTGGGCACTTCCGACTCCTGCTCTGTAGTCAGATGATGTGGCTGAGTCACAGTGGAAAAGCTGGAGCCCCGGGAAAGGAGCACTGTGCTATTTGCACATCTGGCGTGCTCCCTCTCCCCCCCCCCCAATCACTGGTTTGTCATTTGCCCATGCATCTCTCCATCTTACCTCCATATCCAGCCGGCTCTCCCCATGCTGCCTGCCCTTGTCAAGGCGCTGTCACTTTTAGTGTTGCCTTGGCGGTGACGGCAGTGGTGGTGTGACTTTTGTCGGGCAAAGAAACATAACTAAACAGACGTGCAGCGATACAACGAAGAATACCAGTGTCCAATCATGCCATGCACTTATGTGCTCTATGTGCCAAAAGAGACAATCCACGGGACATCAAAGGAGACAATCCACAATCCACGGGACACCAACAAAACTAGGCATAATGGTGAAAAAAAGCGGGTCTTTCCAACTCTGCGCTTGCATGCAGGTTTGATTCCTCCCTCCTCTGATGTGTGTATGCATCAGAGGAGGGAGGAACCAGACTAGCTATTCAAACGCGGGTCTTTGCAACTCCGCATTTGAATGCCTGGTCTGGTCCCCCTCTCCTCTGGCATGAGCATATGTCAGAAGGGGGGAGGAATCAGGCCAATATGCAAGCACGGAGTCGGAAAGACCTATGGGGTATTTTTTGAATTGGATGTCGCTGCTGCCACCGCCAAAGCAACACTAAAAGCAGCAGTGCCTGGGCAAGGGCAGGCAGAGTGGTGGGGAGCAGAGGCCAGCAGCCCGAAATGCGCCCCTAATTCTTTGTGCCCTGGGCGGCTGCACTGCTTGCACAGGGCTAGGTACGGTGAAGTTTGTGGTGTAGAAGGTCCCTCAGACCCCTTAGAGAGAGATAAAACGCAGGACTTAGCTTCAGTTGAAGAAAGAAAACAAATGCACATGGCTCCTGGTTTCCAGGGAAACCACAAACAGAGCAGATCAGAGGAGAGGAAAACATGCCCCTGCTGCAGTTCAGCTCATCGGTTACGAGCTGAGGCAGAACACCTGCTGGAGGGAGGGGTCAGATTAAACCCAGGAAGCCAGAAATATAAGGGAAGCTCATTAGGGAGGAAGTTAACACAGCCGGGAGAGCAACTGAGAACACAGCCGTTAGAACAGCTACAAGTGCAAGCAAGAGAGCAGTCACGAGAAGCAGAGGATTGGCTTGGGAGTGAGGATTCAGAGGAACTAATGGTAACAGAAGATTCTCTGACCTTTGACTCAGAAAGGGAAATCAGCAAAAGAAACGAGCAGAGAACCAGTGCAAAGGAGCCAGGTACAAGCAGCCCAGGTTTGGTGCCGTATATAAAAGGCAGCCAGAAGGGAAATGTACCAAGAAGGCAGACTTGTGTGCACGTAGGAACTCCAAGGCTTCTATCTGGAGGGCAGAAGGAAGCTCCCATAAGAAAGCCAAAAGGTAGGCTGAGTGACTGGTATAAAAGCAAAGCTGTTTTTAAGAAGTGCTCTGATATTAGCCCAGAAGGGTGGGGCTTTACGTGTGCTGAATACTGTGGCCATTCCCAACCTTGTGTAGCAGAAGGCTGCAGGGAAAAGTCTCATGCTGAAGGAATAGGTGTGTGCTTGGAAACACCCTGTAGTCAATTGCAGACATTTCCAGCTGAGAACCAATATGAACCAATGGAAACGGAACCGTCTTTAGAATACCTGCCTGTTGAGTCAATGGACTGTACAATATCTGTGTCTGATAAGATAAGACCTGTGTGCTAGGATTAAGCTGTGCAGAGAGAGAGAGCTGCAGGTAGCAGCTAGAAGAAAAAGCACCAAAGGTTTTGGAACAGAGAATTGCTCTTTAAGTTGAATTACTGTGATGCTGATATAGAAAGCTGTTTATGTTCCAGTCTTATATTATTTCCTGCCAGAAGATACATGGCCAACTGTTCTTTATTTTCTGTTATGTAAAAGCCGTTTGGAAGGGGAATTAAAATCCTGTTATTTGCCTGAAACACTCGAGCTCCACTACTCTCTTTATTTCGGTTGGTGAAAACTACAACTCCCAGGAGGCAGTGCTTTCCCCAAGCACTATTTTACTGCCGGAAGAAGGGATCAGGCCGCTTAACTCTACAAGCACAAGCTGTGGGGTAATAGCGACATTACAAGTTGTATATGTGTAATGTTTGAAAATGTTTCTATATTCAAGTTTATAATGAAGATTAATTATTTAAAAATGAATTTTGTTGATGTTAATTTAAATTTGTTTGTTGGCTTGAATTTGGCACCAAAACCTTGTGAACGGTAACTATGGGAACCAATACAAAATTGTGTTTTTAAAAAACATTACGAGGCTCAAATACATGTTAAAAAGGGTCCAGTTAAAATTAAGGGAGAAGGAGGACCACAAAGGTGGGTAGGATCAGTCAGGTTAGGGATATGTTCCAACTCTTGTACTCTGGATCCTTTCTTGCTCTCCTTCCAGTTGCTGGAATCACCCTCCCACTCTTAGATGCAGGACTGTCATGAGGCCAAATAGCGTTTCAGGTAGGAGAAGTGAGGATGCCCCTCAGACATTGTGGTCCTCATTCCAGAACATGAATAAGGGCAGTCCACATGCGGTGTGGACATCTAAGTGGAGAATATGTCCCCACTATATTCCGCAACACCGCTGACATGCACTTCCTGCGAGTTAGCATGTGGAGTTAAGAACATGGGCAGGAGAGGGCGGAACAGTGGCTTATTCCCAAACGGGCCGTGTATGTATGAGGTGTAATCCGGAAATGTCTATGTTAGATCTGGTGAAGCTAGGTATAAAGATCTGACTTAGAAAAAATTCAGCTCTGCCTTGCAATGCGTCACATAGAAGTGAATGGATGGATGTGACAGGTTGGGACTGAAGTGGCACCACTGCAGACAGGACAGGTTGGACTTCCAATATCTCAATTTTTACGTTATAGACGAAACTGCTCAGAGGTCAGTGATTATAAGCGCTTGTTGCAGCATTTAGTCAAAAACTTTGAATGTAGGGGATATCCTCGAGCAGTAGTTCACCGGGCATATACACGGGCTTTATACAACAATAGGGACTTATTGTTGATTCCTAAGAAGAAGGTTGCAGGTGAGGTAGAAAATAGTGAAACTATTAATTTAATTACAGATTATTCCCCTTTGAGTTTTAGTATTCAGAGGGTGATAAAAAAACATAGTACGGTGTTACAAGCAGTACTGGGGCTACAAAATAAATCCTTAAGGTGTGTTTGGAGGAGAGGTAAAAATTTAAAAGAACGTTTAAGTCCTACAGTATTGAGACCGATGATAGAGACACAAGAAAGTGAAATCATAAAGGGCCATAAAAATGTGGCAACTGTACTGTTTGTGACATCACAATGGAAAGCACTAATTTTCACCATAAGGGAGTTTGTTACCGCTTGAACTCTATGACGACCTGTGAGTCCTCGTTTGTTGTATACGCCATATGATGTCCCTGTTAGCTTTTGTATATTGGTAAAACTACACGGCTATTTAGGATACGGATGAAGGAACACAAAAGTAGACTCCGTTGTAAACGTCAGGAGGCTCCAATAGTGCAGCACTGCATGCTATATGATCATATAGCAGTGGAGGAGTGGCCTAGCAGTGGAGGAGTGGCCTAGTGGTTGGGGCAAGGTACCATAGGCCGGAAGGTCAGTGGTTCAAATCCCACTAGAGGACAGCAACCTTGGGCTGGAAGGACTGGGGTTTCTAGTCTCACAGGTGCTCCTTGTGGTCTTCGGCAAGCCATTTAACCCTCCATTGCCCATGTTCCCTGTAAGTATTAGTGTATGTGTCTCATATCCCCTCGTGTTAAATGTATCCCCCAACCGCTTTGACCCGGTGAAAAGCGGGATATAAATGCAGCTAAATAAATAAATCATGTGTTTGAGCAGTTGCGGTGCTGGTGCATTGAAAAAGTGGAGAGAGGTACACAAGGTAAATCGCGCGATCAGACACTGTTGCGTAAAGAGCAGTGGTGGATCTATAAGTTGAACACTATTCAACCGGAGGGTTTAAATTCAACCATAGATTGGACTGCGTGTATTTGATGAAATGTGTCGGAATGGAGGAGTGAATGATCAGATGGGAGCCAATCAGACGAGGATAGTTTGGGGTTTAAAATCTGACGCAGTTGCAGGTAAGCCGCATGCGCGGCGTTCTCAGAAGATCTCAAGAATAACCGGAGGTTTCTGAGTATGTAAATGGGCAACAGCGTATTAATAGGTAATTAAAATAAGTGCTGAGTTTATATGCCAACAGAATTTTAACAGTAGAAAGCAGCAGCAGTTAATTTGTGTATTTTTTATAGACAGATGAACAAACAGAGAGGTCCCCTGAGGAACCCGTAGGGAGAAACGCAAGGGTGCCTTGACTTGGCGTTGGAACTGAAGCATGAAGCTATATGAAGCTAAGTGAAAATTCTTTCTGTTTGTAAAAGACAAGAACAAAGAAACATAAGAACCTATAAGTCATTGATGCTAACAGGCATGCTACTGGAGAAGATAATATACCTGGAAAAAATGCCAATGTTTGTCTGAGACTTGAGGTTCAGAAATTGGTTGTTTGCACTGCAGAGTCATTCAGAGTGAATTTTTATAGACTTTTACTGATTAGTATACACTCTGGGAAAAGACCATTTGGATTTGTCTGGATACAAACTATTCATGTGTGGCATGCAGCACAGCGTCCATTGGTGGCCAGGTCACTTTGTCTGACAGACACATAGGTACACATGTTGAACTGCATAACACTTTATTTTCCCAGCCAATATACATGGGACAGAGAATATGGGCAAACAGTGCCCACACACACTGGCCAACAGGTGTGCCTCCTGGCACCCAGCCCCACCTACAGGGCCATTAACAGTGGCAGCCAGTCTGCCCTGCTGGCTGTCATTGCACCAGCAGCCACTGGTGCCGACCATGCCGTTTAGTGCTACTGCTGCCCCTGGGTGCCTCCCAGATGGCGTGGCCCCCTCAGTGCTCCAAAGGGCTGCTTGCTGTGCGATTGGAGGGTGGTTTGTGGGGCTGCAGATTGTCCTCCAGCAGCAGGCACAGGCCCCTGAGCTCACCCCTCAGGCCCTGCACCTCACCTCTGAGACCGTCCACATGGCGCGAGAGGGGCCTGCACAGTCATGCAGGGCTGCCTACCATTACGTGCTCCAGACGGGCCAGAGCTGGCATGTCCTTGGGGTCTCTGACTACCTCCTGGGCCCCTTCATCGGGTCTCACCTCAGATAGAGGTGGGCTACATGGCCCACCAACATGAGCACACCGATCCCACATGGACATGAATGATGGCATGTCCACAGCATCACCACCCTCATCACTGACGTGACCCAGCACTGCCACTGCCTCCTGGCAACCCCAGCTTCCATAACCTGGACCCCCTACTGCCTCCTTGCCATCCACATCCCTCCCCACACCCCCGCTCATATCCTACATCCACTCTGCCCACTCACCCTCACCTGCACCCACACCCTGCCTCCCCTCCGTCCACACCCTCGCTCCCCCTCCTGTCACTCACACACCCCCACATGCTCTCACCACCACCCTCCAACCACTCACCCTCCTGCATGCTCTCAACTGCAACTCCCTGCCCACCCCTGCCTGGCCCCTCAGTCTGTGTCACTAGAGCCTCACCAAACACACTCCATGGGGCCTCCCTAGCCACTTGCCCTGCCACTTCACATGTACCCTCTACCAGGGGCTGGAGGATGAGGGTCCCAAGGTTGCCCCCTGTCTCTAGGGCTTCTGCAGATGGCACCTGGGGGACCTGACCACCACCCTGCTGCACACTATCCGCGGGTGTGCTGTGGGACATAGGCCCCCCTGCCCACTGCCATCGGCTCTGCCCCCTTCAGGGGGGTAGAGAGGGAGAATGCTGCCTTCCCTGCCAGCCCCTCATCATCATCATCATCCTCATCCTCTTCATCCACAGATGGTGTTGGGCTGGACAGGAGGATGGGGCTTTGCTGTGCATTGCTGCTGCCACAGCTGCTGTTCCCACTGGGGCTGGGGGGTGTATCTGCGCTGGCGTCCATGGTGTCAGGAGTGGAGCCATCTGGGGATGAGGGTGGGGAGTCCTACCACTGTGCTACTGCTGTGGGGGAAGGAGGACATGGTTAACTTGATGACTGTGGTTGCTGGGGGGCCAGCCACACACACAGGGTGTTCCAGCACATCCCATCTCTGCAGTGGGTAGGGAAGTGTGGGCCAGGACTATGTGTTGTGAGACCCTAGGATGGGGGCATGCTGTTTCTGTGGAGTCCATGTCACAGCGGTGTCTGTTCTTACATGTGTTGCCCACCTCAGTGTTGGGGGGCCTTTCAGCCTGCTGCTTGGACAGGGTATCTGCATGGCTACTCACCTTGCTTCTCCTGAAGCTGCTGCCGGATACGCCATATCGGCCGTGGGTGTGTGCGGTGGATTGAGTGGTACCACACACAGTAGGCCTCTGTGTCACACAGGATCTAGAAATATTTGTGGGGTAAAGACACACCTCATCATTCACTCGTGTCAGAGCACAGAACTGCCTACTCTATGGGGTAGTTCTACTGGCACTCTGCACATGCCCATCATGGACCATGCCCCCATCTGCTCTCAGTGGCACATCTCCCTGTCATACCATGCCAGGGAGGGGGGAACAGCAGCTGGTCATTGCATTTGGTGTACATGCACAGGAGCATGTTCACTCACCTCTGATGGCTAGGGAGCACTGGCAGCTGTAGCCTGATGATTCTGGCCCAGAACCACAGTCCTCAGGGGTCCTGGGTTCACCTCCCTCCTGGACTACATTTTGCACATCTACCATTCACACTGGGCCTCCCCTCTGACTTGCCATGCTCTCTCTTTCCCTACCACCTGGGAGCACTGACAGCTGTGGCCTCATGGTTCTAGCCCTGAACCATAGTGCTTGGAGGTCCTGTGTTTGACTCGGGGCATGTACAGGGCCCTTTTATTTTGCCTCCTCAGGGGGCATCTGTGTGATTTGGGCATGTGGCTGACATTCTGGGACTGCTCTCTGCTATGCTTGTCCCTTCCATCTGCCCCATGCCTTCACTGTGGGCCTGCATGTATTCTGTTCTCCCTCGTTTCCTGGGCCCCTGTTGTTGGGCTGCTCTATCTGTGCTGTTCTGTCCTGTCAATGTGCAGCCCGCCGGCTTTCTGGCTTCCCCTGCCCTTCCTCTTCACCTTCGTCCATGCCTGTCTGTGCCAACTTGGGTGCTGCTCCAGGTTTGTCTGCCTCTGTTGTGCTGTTCTTACTAGGCGAGAGTGGTCCTGATATGTTCAGAGCCCCTGTGCTGCTGTCTGGGATGGCCACCTCTGCCCGGTGGGGAGGAAAATCTCCTCCTGCTCGATGACCATGGTCACCAGTAGCCTCATCTCTGTCTCGATGAAGTTGGGCTTCCTGGTAGTCATGTTGATCTGTGCATTATGTTGGGTGGGGGGACTATAGGACATGCGGTTGGGGATGTTTTCAGGATTACAGGTGCACGGAGCGGCTGGGCAGTGTATGCACGGCCTATATGTGCTCATGGCGTAAGGCGGGTCGATAGGCCACCATTTGGATGTGCTTTGCTGGCCACTGCCACATGCCTGTTCTACAACACCCTGTACGTGTCTATTCAGGGTTATAGAATAGGACCTCTGTGTGCACGTCCTATCTGGAGATGTGCACAGGCCCCGGACGTGTTCCTTTCAGAATTGGGCTCCATGGCTGGTGGAGGGGAATCTCCCTCCAATGGGGCAATGATATAGCCTGTCAGCTGATCCTTTTGTTGTAATGAGACATGCCATGCGCAGGATGCCATTCCTCTACTCAGACAACCACCAGTCTTCTGCAAGGACAGGGAGAGAAGGGAGGAGCGAGAAAGGAGAGAAGTGCAGTGGTTGTCAAAGCAGAGGCATGGCACCTTATAATGCTTCTATCAAAATCCCTGCAAATTCCTTCCTTCTTCCCAGTCCTCTTACCCCAGGCCTAGTCCTTCCTCCATCTTTCTAAATTTGCTTTCTCTCTTTATTCCATTCCCAAGATCCTCTCCTTGTGCTGATACCTAAAATCCCCTTCCCTATCCACAGAAGCAAAATAAACTATGACACAAAGTTGAAAAAGTACTTTATTTGTATAATTTAAGATAGAATGCACATTATTTTATATGCAAAGTCATCCATATTTATGAAAGTGTGCCACAGAGCTTTCTAATCCTGGCCCCAGAATCTGGTGAGAAAATCTTTTTATGCTCTTATGAGATCCTTGAAACCTGTTCTTGATATTCATTCATTACGTTTGCTGATCCATGCTCTAGTCCTTAGCCATTTGGACTACTGCATTTCTCTCTTAGCCAGTGTTTCTCAGTATTTAATCAAACGTCTGCAGCTTATACAAAATACTGCAGTAAAATTAATTTCCAAAATAGGCCTTTTGAGCATATCACTCCACTATTACTTAATGAGCATTGACTACTCATCTCCAGTTGGATTAAATTTAAGGTTCTATTGTTGGTTCATAAGTATAAAGTAAGACCCGTGTAGAAAGCCTTATCAGCACTTCTTATTCCTTATAACCCTAGTCATTCCCTCTGCTTGTCCCAGGCCCACTTCCTGGTTGTCCCTTCCTATAGGCAGCTCCATTATGAATGGGTTAGAGAAGCTACATTTGTTATGGAACTCTCTCCCTCCTTAGATTTGTGGAGAAAGCTCTCACAAAAAATTTAAGAATTTGTCGAAAACTTATCTCTACGAGAAATCTTATGCTGCTTATTTATAATGTAGGTTCAGATATTATTATTTCTCCAGGACCAAGCAGGAAGTCAGTCCTCACATATGGGTGACATCGGCGCCGACGGAGCCCTCGCGGAGCAATTTCCCCAGCTTTCAAAGAAAGCCTTTGGGAATTGCAGCGTGCATGCGTGGTCCCCTTCCCGCCCAAGGGTGCCATCTTGCTCAGTCTTCTTTTTTCTGCGGAGCCCTACAGACGCTGTTTGTGATCGCCGCTGAAAAAGTTGATTTTATTTACTATTCTTTTCTCGGTTCGACGCCGGATCCTTTTCCCGCCCGGACCCGATACACCGGTATCGAGTCCGTTCTTTATTTTTTCGGTTTTTGTCCTTCGTGACTAGCGTTCGCGCCATTTTTTCTTTTTTCACTGGCAGCCCTGTCTTTTGACCTCGCAGGGGCCCTTTTTCCCCCGATGGCTGCCAGCGGGTTTAAAAAGTGTGATCGGTGTAAGAAACTTATGTCTCTTACCGACACACACGACTGCTGCCTCCGCTGCCTCGGACCCGATCATGACCCGATGATCTGTGGTCCGTGTGGCAAAATGTCCTCAAAAGCATTGAGGAGTCGGCAGCATCAAAAAGAACAAATCTTCTCTGACTCCACGTACGGCCGGGCCCGGACCTCGTCAAAGGCTTTGACGTCCCGGGACTCCGGTCCTGAGCATCGTCGGAGTTCCTCTGAGCGGGGGTCTCCTGCTCGGGAACATCATAGGAAGAAGAAACCCGCGAGGGCGGCGTCGGTGGACGCTTCTGGTTCCTCGAGGGCCGTCCCGGGTCCTCAGAGTTGGAGAGGCCTTCGAAACATCCTCGTCTCGAGATGGAGTCTCCTGGACACGTGAGTACTGTAGTCCTCGTGGACTCGCCTCCGAAGGAGCCGCCGTCGGGGCCCGAGTCAGAGGCTGCTGGGTCTCCTGAGCTCGGACTCAGGTTGACAGCCTTGGAGAGCAGTTTCGCTGCCTTCATGGACCAGCAGCGGGCATTGATCACTGGCCTCGCCGGTGCATCTGCCCCGACCACCGGGACGTCGACGTCCAAGTCGACCCCGGAGACCGAGCCGATCCTCAAGTCCCTGCGAGCTCGAGTCGATCCTTGGTCACGGTCTCCCTCGGCCTCCCATTCGGGACCGAGGTCATTGACGCCGGCCTCTGCGTCGGGGCGGAGGGCATCGGTGCCCGCCCGACTGGAGCCGCTCGATTCCTCCTCTGAGGAGTCGGGCTGGGAGACGGAGGACGAAGAGTCACCAGGTACTTTTCGGACTTGGTACGTCCCATCGGACTCGCCTGAGTCCGAGCCTCGGAGACGGTCCCCCCGGAGGACACCCGGTTCTCGGACTTCGTGCGGGATATGGCCAAGGCCTTGGCATTCCCCACGGATCCCGAGGAGGAGCCTCGAGCCGAAGAGCTCGATGTCCTCCAGTATGACTCCCCCGAAGGAGGCCTTTACTGTACCGGTTCCTCCGATGCTGGAACGACTTCTCTTCCGCATGTGGGAGAGCCCGGCGTCGGCGCCGGTGTTAAGCAAGCGGGTCGATTCCATTTATCGAGTCCGCAAGAGCCCTGGGTTCCAAAAAGGCACAACTACCGCACCATTCCATGGTGGTGGAATCGGCCATGCATCGACTCAAGAGTCAGAAGATGCACTCCTCGGTGCCTCCTGGACGGGAGGCCCGGAACCTGGATGCCCTCGGTAGGAAGTGCTTCCAGGGCTCTATGCTTGCTTGTCGAGTCCAGACCTACCAGCTCTACATGGGCATGTATCTCCGAGACCTGGCAAAGGAGATTGCCGGGTTCTCTGCTGGTCTCTCCGAGGAACCTTTGCAGAGGTTCCAGGCCTCGTCCACTGGTATTCGGGAGTGCTCGAAGTTTATCTCTCGAGCAGCCTACGATGGCTTCGAAGCATCGGCTCGGGTAGCCGGAGCCAGCATTGGTGCCCGCCAACAGGCTTGGCTTCAGTCATCCGACCTCAAGCCATGGGTGCAGGACAAGTTGGTCGATGTCCCCTGCAGAGGTGAAAACCTCTTTGGCAAGCCCATGGCTGAAAAGGCTGCACAGATCGAGACTGAGACTCTGACCAGGACTCGGCTGTCCAGGAAAACCTCTGCCCCTTCTCAGAAGAAGAAGGGCTCGGGAAAAAAGCCCTTTTACCCGAGGAAGGCGGCTGCCTATAAGCACTACCCTCATTATCAGGCCTCAGCAGCTCCCCAACAGGGTCAGCAGGCCAAGGGACGGGGTAATGGGTCCCGTAGGCAGCAGGCCCCCAAGCCCACAACACCGGCCCCTGCTCAGCAGGGTGGGGGTTTTTGACTCCGTCAGCATAGCCTCTTCCCCTCCACTGGTTTCTCTCAGCACAGGAGGCTGGCTGGTCCACTTTGCCCACAGGTGGTCAGCCATCACATTAGATACCTGGGTGCTTCATATAGTTCAAAAAGGCTATCTTCTACACTTTCACCAGGTACCTCCCTCCTACTTTCCAGGGGAGCCTCCAAGACTCCCTCTGCACAGGGACTTACTCCTTCAGGAGTTGGCAAGTCTTCTTCAGGAACAGGCTGTGGAACCGGTGCCCCACCATCTGAGAGGTCACGGCTTTTATTCCAGGTACTTTCTGATACCAAAAAGAACAGGAGGCCTCAGACCCATCCTGGACTTGCGAAACCTCAACAAGTTCCTGGCAAGGGAAAAGTTCAAGATGCTTACCCTTGGAATCCTGCTGCCCTACCTCCAGCAGGGAGACTGGCTATGCTCCTTGGATCTAAAGGATGCCTATACTCACATCCTTATTCATACAGACCACAGACAATATCTCAGGTTTGTTGTGGGAGGAAATCATTACCAGTACAGAGTACTGCCCTTTGGCCTATCCTCCGCCCCCAGGGTGTTCACCAAATGCCTAGCAGTGGTGGCGGCCTATCTAAGACTTCAAGGCCTTTTTGTGTTTCCATACCTGGACGACTGGCTCATCAGAGCCCAGTTTTCCCAAGAGGCCACTCAGGCCACTCATCGCACTGTGACTCTACTCCAGCACTTGGGATTTGTCATAAACTTCGCAAAGTCCACTTTGCTCCCCTCTCAAAATCTCAAATTCATAGGCGCCAGGTTGAACACACTTCAGGCGCGGGCCTTCCTGCCTCTGGACAGGGCCCAAAGGCTCATGGATCTCGCCAGCCACTTTCACAGCAATTCCCTGGTCTCTGCCAGGCAATTTCTGAGACTGCTCGGCCATATGGCTTCCACGGTCCATGTGACCCCCAATGCCCGCCTGAACATGCGACCTGCTCAGTGGTGCCTTCGCACTCAATGGCACCAGGCCACGGGGAGCCTGGCGGACTCAGTACAGATATCCGACCTGCTGGTCTCTTCTCTGCGGTGGTGGCTTCATCTGCCAAACTTGGTGTGGGGGTGGATTTTCAGTCTCTTCCCCCTTCTCAGGTACTGACAACCGATGCTTCTCTCCTGGGTTGGGGAGCACATTGCCAAGGGACATGTACTCAAAGCCTCTGGACTCCTTGGGAGTCTGCTCAGCAGATAAACTTCCTGGAGTTCAGAGCCATCCGCCTAGCTCTGAGAGCCTTCTCCCACCTCACTTCTCACCAGTCTGTGCTGGTCCAGACAGACAATCAAGTCGCAATGTTCTACGTGAACAAACAAGGAGGCACAGGCTCCTTCCTTCTCTGTCAGGAGGCACAAAAACTGTGCTCTTGGGCCGTCCTTCATGGCATCCTCCTCAAAGCTGTCTATCTCCCAGGTCATGAAAATTACCTGGCAGACAAGCTGAGCAGGATCCTCCAACCACACGAGTGGAGATTGGATCCGTTGGTGGTTCAGCGGATCTTTCTCAAGTGGGGCCTCCCCACCATGGATCTATTTGCCAGTCCTCTGAACCGGCAACTTCCCAGATTCTGCTCTCGACAACCGCATCCTCTCAGAGTAGCGGCGGATGCTTTTCTGATTCCATGGTCCACAGGCCTCTTGTATGCCTTTCCTCCCATGCCACTGGTGTCTCGGACGCTCTTCAAGGTTCTCAGAGACAGAGCCTCCATGATCCTAGTGGCTCCCCGGTGGCCGAGACAGCTCTGGTTCCCACTTCTGATGCAGCTGGTGGTGGACACTCCTCTTCCTCTCGGGTTTCAACCCGATCTCCTGTCACAGGATCAGGGGACTCTCCTGCACCCCAACCTCCGGTCCCTTCATCTGATGGCCTGGCTGCTGAAAGGATAGTCCTTGCTCCCCTCCTGCTGCCTCGTGAGGTGGAAGAGGTAGTCTTGGCGTCCAGTGGCGTAGGTTCTCCGTGTGGTGTGCTCAGCAGTCTGAGAATCCCTTCTCCTGCTTGGTGGCAGTGGTCTTGCAATATTTGCTTTACCTCTCCAATCTGGGCCTTAAGTCCAACTCTGTCAGGGTCCACCTCAGTGCTCTCTCTGCGCATCACGCACCGGTGGATGGCAGGCCTCTTTCCAACCACCCTTTGGTGGCTCGTTTTCTCCAAGGCCTCCTTCTCCTTAAGCCTCCTTTGCGCCCACCAGCCCCTGAATGGGATCTGAATGTGGTCTTGCAGCGGATTACCTGTCCGCCCTTTGAACCTATGGCTACCTGCCCTCTTCATTTTCTTTCCTGGAAAACCTTGTTTTTGGTAGCCCTTACCTCTGCTAGGCGCGTTAGTGAACTGCAGGCCCTAGTGTCTGATCCTCCTTACACTAGGTTCTACAGGAATAGGGTAGTCTTACGGACTCACCCTAAGTTTCTTCCAAAAGTGGTTTCTCCTTTTCATCTCAACCAGGAGGTGGTTCTTCCGACCTTCTTTCCCAGGCCGCACTCCAGCCGGGCTGAGATGGTCCTGCATACCCTGGACTGTAGGAGGGCCTTGTCCTTCTACCTTGACCGTACGCGGGAGCATAGGAGGGCTGTTCAGCTCTTCGTTTCTTTTGACCCCAATAAGTTGGGGCTACCTGTCTCCAAGCGTACTTTGTCCATATGGATTGCTGACTGTATCGCTTGGGCTTATGGGGCAGCCGGCCTCTCGTTGGAGGGTCGTGTCACGGCTCATCGTGTTAGGGCGAAGGCTGCATCAGTGGCTCATCTCCGCTCTGTTCCGTTGGCAGACATCTGCCGGGCCGCTACTTGGTCTTCAAGCCAGACTTTTGCGGCCCATTACTGCCTGGAGAGGGAGTCCCGCAGGGACAGTGCTTTCGGTTAGGCAGTCCTCCATAATCTCTTTGAGGTTTAGGCAACTCCTACCCTCCGGCCCTGGTGTTGGGCTACCGGTCGGGGGCGTTTTCAGAGAAGATTCCTTTCTTCTGTGCTACTGAGCTAGAGGGAGCTCATTTTTTCGCTTGAGGTCTCCGGTAGCCTTAAGCTAGGGAGTCCCATATGTGAGGACTGACTTCCTGCTTGGTCCTGGAGAAAGAGTAGTTACTCACCTGTAACAGGTGTTCTCCAGGAGCAGCAGGAATCGGTCCTCACAACCCTCCCTCCTCCCCTTGGAGTTGCAGTCCTCTCATTTCGTTTTTGCTAATTTTTTTGCTGTCTTTTAGCTATGTCATCAGACTGAGCAAGATGGCACCCTTGGGCGGGAAGGGGACCGCGCATGCGCGCTGCAATTCCCAAAGGCTTTCTTTGAAAGCTGGGGAAATTGCTCCGCGAGGGCTCCGTCGGCGCCGACGTCACCCATATGTGAGGACTGATTCCTGCTGCTCCTGGAGAACACCTGTTACAGGTGAGTAACTACTCTATATCCCCCCGCTCCCTTGTTGTGTAGATTTCTTGGTTGTTATTGGATTGATATTGTTGTGCTATTCACACTTACCTTATCATTTCTATTTTGTTATTGTTTCTGTCTTATGTTTTGTAACTCCCTGTTCTGTTGATGCAGTCTTATATTGTAAACCACTATAATGCCAATTTCTGTACATATAACGGTATAACAAATTTCTTTATAAATAAATAAATACCCATGAAGTGGCAGAGGGCAGTGACAGCAGCAGATTCATCATGCTACATTTCCCCACTTGCTTGTAGTGAAAGCGAATGATATAGTGATGTAAAGGCTTATATATCTGGTAAACATAGAAACATGATGGCAGAAAAAGACCACATGGCCTGTCTAGTCTGATCTTCCATTTCACCCACTACAAGTGTCCCCTTTTTTCCTTTAGAGAGCCTCTGTGTTTGTCCCATGCTTTTTTGAATTTAGATACTGTCCTCATCTCTACCACCTCCACTGGGAGACTATTCCACGCATCTACCACTCTTTCCGTAAAGCAATATTTTGACATATTACTCCTGAGTCTACCCCCTTTCACCCTCATCCTATGTCCCATCATAGCAGAGTATCTCCAGGAACAAGCAGGAATGTAGTCCTCACATATGGGTATCATCGGTACCGACGGAGCCTGCGCGGGAACGCTCCCCAGCGTCCAATAAGAACGCTTTTGGGAGCATCCCTCAGCACATGCACGCTGCCTTCCCGCCTTTCCAACTGTCCCTTTTCAGTTCTTCGTTGTCCACGGAGCCGACAGTACCTATTCCCTGTCACCGCAGAAAATTACATCTTTAAACTTCTTTCTGTGGTCACGTTTGCCTACTGCACGACGCCTACCGGTACCGCCGGTTCTTTTCTTTTCTTCTTTAAAAAAACCCCCAAAAAACACCTTCAGTGTTTCTTTCAGAAACTTTCCTTTTTGGTGCTAGGCGCCATTCTGGGCACTAGGCCCCATTTTTCCTAAATCATGGAAAAGCCAACTAGTGGCTTTAAAAAAATGTATTAAGTGTGGCGGTACCATTTCCATTACTGACACCCATGATTGGTGTCTAAAATGTTTAGGACCTGATCATTCTCCAACTGAATGTCTCTCCTGCATGGGGATGACCAAAAGAGGAAGACAGAACCGGGCCGCAAAGCTTGATACCCTTTTTTCTTTGGATGCCAGATCCATTGCATCAACATCGTCGAGGGCCTCTTCTTCCTCCCATGGATCTCAGGTAACTAAACATAAGAGCCGGTCCTCAAAGGGTAGCTCTCCTGCTAAGCATCGAGAGGCCGTTGGCATTGCCCTTGAGGGAACCACACCAGCAAAACAGCCCTGGTGGGAGGCTTCAGCTTCCAAAGCATCGATGGGACTTCAGGATGTTCGAGGCCTCAACCTCGCAAGAACTACCTGTGCCATGCTCAGGGGTTCCGGTCGTCCTTACCGGTACTGACACCCAGGCATCGGCAGCGTCGATAGACCAGAGGTTCCTCGCTATCGAGCGCAGTATCGCAGCTCTTCTCTCGACTGCGGTACCGGTGGTCCCAAGAGCACCGGTGCCGACATCGACACCGATGCTGGTACCGACACCGGTGATGCCAGCCCCGGTGGGAAACTCTTCCTATGCCATCTCTGGCTGGAGGGGACAAAGCGGTACGGCTCACCTCGGTACCGACTTCGATTGGTACCGGAATCGTGCTTTGCAAGAGCATTGGAGTCAGGAATACCTTGATTCCTCCGATTCCGAAGACTCTGACTATTCTACTGGCACTAGAGGGTTGCTTCTAGAAGATCCCTCTTCTCCCCAACGCAGAATGTCACCTCCAGAGGATATGTCTTTTCAGGATTTTATCCGTGATATGGCCAAAGGTCTTTCAATCACAGTAGCTCCTGAAGAAGAACCCAGAACAAAGGAATTGGAAATCCTCCAATATCCTAAAGCTCCCAAGGAGGCAGCTACTCTGCCTATCCATGAAATTCTGCATAGCTTGATGCTCAGAATGTGGGAGACACCTCTGACCACTTCTCCTCACTCTAGGAGGCTTGATACTATGTATCGAGTTTCACCATGTCCTGGTTTTCAGAAAACCCAGCTGCCAAACCATTCAATGGTAGTGAAATCAGCCATGCTTAGGATGAAAAGTGCAAAGAGACATGCATCCAATCCTCCAGGTTGTGAATGCAGGACTCTGGATGCTTTTGGACGCAGAACTTTTCAAGCTTCCATGCTTTCAGCTAGATTCAGTCCATACATCCTGTATATGGGAATGTTCCTTAAGGAAGTCACCGGAGACTTGGAACTTATGAGCCCTTTTCTCCCAGATGATAAGAGACAAGATTTTCTTGCTCTACTTAAGCATGCTCAAAATGTCTCCAAGTTTGTCAATCGTACAGCTTTTGACTGCTTTGAATGCATCAGCAGAACCTCTGCTATTGCCATTGGTGCACGACGGATTGCCTGGCTACAGGCATCAGACTTGGAGACTTGGGTACAGGACAAATTAGGCAACATTCCTTGCACAGGGGAGAATCTCTTCGGCAAGAACTGTCAGGAAAAGGCTAATGAGTTAGATGCTGACAATTCTACCTTAGATAGATTGTCAAAATCTACAGCCACTCCAGCCAAAAGGAAGCCTTATAAAAAAAAAGTCTTTTAGCAAAAAGAGGAAGTTTTATCCTTCCTATACCCAGCAGACGTCAGGTCAGGTTGCCCAAAAGGGACAACCTAGACAGCAGAAGAAACCAAAAGGACCGAGAGCCCAACCAGCTCTCCAGGTTCAGCCCCCTCAAGGGCTTTGACTCCTTCCCAGAGAGCTTCGCCTTCCTGCCTCTGAGGGGTCCCCAACCCCCCAATATTCCAGGCAGGTTATGCCACTTTATCAACAGATGGCAGCAAATAACAGCAGAAGATTGGACTTTGTCCATTGTAGGAGAGGGGTACAAAATTCATTTGCACACCATACCCCCTCCTACAGTTCTAAAACAGTTCAATTTACAAATCTCTGCAGACAATCTGCTAGATTACGAGGTCTCCACACTTCTTGCCCAAGGGGCAATAGAAGAAGTACCCATTTTTCAACAGGGAACAGGGTTCTACTCCCCCTATTTTCTTATCCCAAAGAAAACAGGGGGACACAGACCCATTCTGGACCTCAGAGAACTGAACAAATATCTGTTTCGAGAGAAATTCAAAATGATTTCTCTAGGAACTCTTCTGCCATACCTTCAAGGCCAGGACTGGCTTTGCTCTCTAGACTTAAAGGATGCATACACACTGTGGGACCCTAGCCTGGGCCCGAGGGCTTATAGGCTTAGGGCTGTCTTGTAATGTCCTTAAATAAAGCTTTTCTGATTGTCCCCAGTGGAATTCTGGGATTTGTAGTTAGGTTTTTCTTGAGCAAGGACAAAATGTAGTGTGAGACCGTTGGTAAGGCATACAAGAATATTTATTTTTCTATGGGAATTTCCAAGGCATTAAAATTCAAACACAAGGCATTAGGATACTTCTCCAACACAAAGGATAACAGAAGATAACTGGCAACTGAGGTAAACGGAAACCAAACGTCCTGCTAACCTTAGCAGCTGTTTTTCATTAAACAAAAGAGTACTCAGCACAGCTTCTTATATCTCTTTCAAACAAAAGGTAAACTTTCTTCTTGGCACAACTGTTGTTTTCCCTTTTTAACAAACTTCTGGTAACACACAGCTTTTGCACAATTGTGGTTTTCCCAGTTCAAACAAACTTCTGGTAACACACAGCTTCTTTTCTTTAGACGAAAACTCTCACTTGGTAAAACACATCCTTAGCTTTGGAAGACTATTAGCAGTTACAGAGTTATGCACAATACAGCTTCTCACTCTCTCAGCTCTGCTTAGTAAGGCTCAATCTTCTTTTAAACAGAATGAGCAATCCATTGGAGAGATTCCTAGGTCAGACTCTGGCACATAAGAATTGACCTGCATTTCCTCCTGGGCTAAAGAATGCTCATTGCCTTCTACAGTCTTAAAAGCTTCCTCAGCTTCTCTGTCTTGTAGGAACTTTTGAAACTGGCTCCACAGCAAATCTTTCTGATTGGGCACAGTTACTTTGGGAGAATAAGCCTTTCTCTCAGGGAACACTTGTGCTAATGTTTCTAGTGTTTTTAGCTCAGCTGCTCTGCTCACTGCTGGGGTTTGGCTTTTTCCACTCTCAAGCGTCTCCACCCACCTTCTGGCAGTTGTAGGGCTCAGGTCTGGCTCTTGTACACTAGCTGTTGCAAACTGTTCTTGTTCATCTGTAAGCTGTTCAGCTATACATCTGTTGGCGTCACTTCTAGGAGCATTTCTCAGACATCCACTGCTTCCTTTTCTACTGACCTCTTTCAGCTTCTGGAAGTCAGACTTCTTGTGCCTTTCTCCACTCCTTCTCTCATGAGATCTCTCCTGAAAGCCTTCCTGGAATCCTTCTTCCTCTCCAGGATCTCCCAGGGCTCTGGGATATCTCTTCCCACTGGAATCCCCTTGCTCCAGGATCTCTCCTTCTCCTGTGGAAGTGACTCTCCCTTCCTTTCTTCCTCTCTGGTCAGAGTGAGGTTTTAAAAACCTTTTCTTCCCTGCCACACCCTTGCCTTCGCACAGGCCTTTCCAATCAGTATCTAAGCCTGCCCCCACTTCAGAGCCTGGGCGTGGCTTAGCCTCAGCAGAGACAGGATTTTTTTTCTTTCCTGCTTTGCAAGCTCTGTGCACAGCTTGTCTGTCACTTGGTTTAAAGACAGAAACAGGGTTTTCTTCTATCTCCATCTGTTCTTGGCCGCTCTCCTCACCACAACACACATTCTCATCCATCCAGATCACAGGAAATTCTTACGTTTCCTTTTCAGGGGAAGACATTTCCAGTACAGGGTTCTTCCTTTTGGTCTGGCCTCAGCACCAAGGGTGTTCACGAAATGCATGGCAGTAGTAGCAGCATTTCTACAAACCCTGGGGATTTTTGTCTTCCCCTACTTAGACGACTGGCTCATTCGAGCTTTCACAGTTGCAGAGGCCAGCACTGCACTGTCTCGTACAATGCGAATCCTCCAATACTTGGGATTGGAAATCAACTTCCCGAAGTCTCAACTAGTTCCTTCCCAATGCCTAGAATTCATAGGAGCCTGTCTGGATACCAGGCAGGCAAGGGTTTTCCTTCCACAAGCCCGGTGTCTTCGCATTATGCAGCTATCTTCCAAAACAGCAGGAAAATCCTTCCTTACGGCTCGGGAACTACTGCAGCTACTGGGACACATGGCATCCACAGTTCATATAGTCCCATATGTTCGCCTCCACATGCGAGCAGCTCAGTGGACCCTCTCCACACAGTGGACACAGGCCATGGGCCATTTGTCGGACAAAATAACAGTCTCTCAAAGACTACATTTGTCCCTCCAATGGTGGCAATCTCTAAAAAATCTGACAGTGAGGTCTCCTTTCCATCAACCCCTCTTTCAGGCCACCCTAACAACAGATGCCTCACAGGTGGGTTGGGGAGCACACCTGGATCATCTCTCTACCCAGGGCACCTGGACTCCACAGGAGGTAGGTTTACACATAAACCTCCTGGAATTAAGAGCAATTTATTTAGCTCTTCGAGTGTTCCACGCCAAGCTCAGCTACAAGACAGTCCTGGTCCAGACGGACAATCAGGTAGCCATGTTCTATGTGAACAAGCAGGGCGGAACCGGCTCTCTGTCATTATGCAACGAAGCTTTACGACTATGGGCCCTTGCCACCTTCTAGTGGTATATCTTCCAGGCATTCAAAACTTTTGGGCAGACAAACTCAGTCGAGTATTGCTACCTCACGAGTGTCACTCCATCTAGACCAGGTGGCAAAGATATTTAATCTCTGGGGTACTCCAGACATAGACCTCTTTGCAAGTCCACTGAATGCCAAACTTCCCCAGTTCTGTTCCAGGATACCGGCACACCACTGTCAGGCAAGGGATGCCTTCCTCCTTCACTGGGGTCAGGACTTCCTTTATGCTTTCCCACCCATTCCCCTCATTCCCAAAACACTCTTCAAGCTTCAGAGAGACAGGGGTCGCATGATTCTCATCGCACCACGATGGCCACGCCAGGCGTGGTATTCCCTGCTTCTGCATCTCTCTCAAGCGGCACCTCTGGAGTTAGGGCACGCTCCAGATCTCCTTTCTCAGGAGAACGGGACGCTATGGCACCCGAATCTCCAGCCCCTGCACCTCACGGCCTGGTTGCTGAAGGCTTAGACCTCCAGGATCTCAACCTCTCTCAGCAGGTAAAAGATATCCTTCGAGCTTCTAGGAAAACTTTCCACAAGAAGATCTTATGCCTTCAAGTGGAAACGTTTTATTTATTTATTTATTTATTTATTTTTATTCTCTTATATACCGCGCTATTCTGCATCAGTGCGGTTTACATTGAACAAATTGAAATTACATTGAACAGGGCATTATAACTTGGAGATAACTATTTTACAGGGAACATGGGCTATGGAGGGTTAAGTGGCTTGCCCAAGACCACAAGGAGCACCTGTGGGACTAGAAACCCCAGTCCTTCCGGCCCAAGGTTGCTGTCCTCTAGTGGGATTTGAACCCCCGACCTTCCGGCCTGAAGTACCTTGCCCCAACCACTAGGCTACTCCTCCACTCCACTATATGGTGCTCCAGGAGGGGATTAAACCCCCTGATCGTACCCTTAGCATCGATACTGGAGTATCTTCTACACTTATCGAATTCTGGGTTAAAGACCAATTCGGTAAGAGTCCATCTTAGTGCAATTGCAGCTTCTTATAAGCCTCTGAATGGACAACCAATTTTCTCTCATCCACTCATATCAAGATTTATGAGAGGCCTTCTATTAACCAAACCTCCCATTAAGCCACCACCGGTGGCATGGGATCTAAATCTAGTTCTCAGGCAGCTGATGAAGCCGCCTTTTGAGCCTTTAGCCACTGCAGCCCTTATGTTCTTGACCTGGAAGGTCATCTTCCTAATTGCAATCACCTCTGCCCGTCGCATAAGTGAATTGCAAGCTTTAGTGGCTGATCCTCCTTATACTAGGTTTCATCATGATAAGGTTGTTCTTCGAACTCACCCTCATTTTATGCCAAAGGTGGTTTCGCCTTTTCATTTAAATCAATCAATTTACCTTCCTGTATTTTTTCCCAGGCCTCACGCCTCTAATGCAGAAAGGAACCTTCATACTTTGGATTGCAAAAGGGCCTTAGCCTTTTACATACAAAACACAGCAACATAGAAAGTCTTCACAACTTTTTATAGCTTTTGACCCTAGTCATTTGGGACTTCCAGTCTCCAAAAGAACTTTATCTAAATGGATTGCCCAGTGCATATCCTTTACTTATAAGAGTAAGGGTCTTCCTCTTCAGGACCATGTCACAGCTCATAATGTCAGGGCCATGGCAGCTTCTATGGCTAATCTCCACTCTGTGTCTATCGATGACATTTGTCAAGCAGGCACCTGGGCTTCGGTACACACCTTCACAGCCCACTACTGCCTAGATAAAGCCTCCCGTCGGGATGGCTTCTTTGGCCAAGCTGTTCTTCAAAACCTTTTTCAAATATAAACCAACTCCTACCCACCAACCCTGGTGGGATGCCAGAGATCCATGGGAGGAAGGATCTTCACCCTTGAGGGTGGCACCTTCCTGGGGCTATCTCCCTGGCATCTTCAGCTAGGGAGTCCCCATATGTGAGGACTACATTCCTGCTTGTTCCTGGAGATAGCGTAGTTACTCACCTGTAACAGGTGATCTCCGGGAACAGCAGGAATTTAGTCCTCACAACCCACCCACCTCCCCTAGGAGTTGTCTCTCTCTCTCTCTCTTTCCTCTCTCCCTCTATCCTTTCACTCAGCTACAAACTTAACTGAAGAGGGACAGTTGGAAAGGCGGGAAGGCAGCGCACATGTGCTGAGGGATGCTCCCAAAAGCGTTCCTATTGGACGCTGGGGAGCGTTCCTGCGCAGGTTCCGTCAGTACCAACGATACCCATATGTGAGGACTAAATTCCTGCTGTTCCCGGAGATCACCTGTTACAGGTGAGTAACTACGCTTTGCTTTCAGTCAAAAGAGGCTCCCCTCCTGTGCATTTATGCCATGGAGGTATTTAAACGTCTCAATCATATCACCTCTGTCCCGCCTTTCTTCTAAAGTATACATATGAAGGTCCTTAAGTCTATCCTCATATGCTTTATAACGAAGACTATTAAACATTTTAGTAGCTACCCTCTGCACTGACTCCAACCTGTCTATATCCTTTTGAAGGTGCAGTCTCCAGCATTGCTCACAGTACTCCAAACGAGGTCACACCAAAGACTTAAACAGAGGCACTATCACCTCCTTTCTCATACTGGCCATTCCTCTCCCTGTACACCCAAGCATCCCTCTAGCTTTCACTGTCACCTTTTCTACCTGTTTAACTACTTTGAGATCATCAGACACAATCACGCCTAGGTCTTGTTCTTCTTTCGTGGACAGAAGTACGTCACCCCCTATACTGTACTGCTCTCTTGGATTGTTGCAGCCCATTTGCATGACCCTACATTTTTTAGCATTAAATCTCAGCTGCCAAATTCTAGACCATTCTTCAAGCTTAGCTAGATCCCTCCTCATGTTATCCATACCTTTCTGGGTGTCTACTCAGTTGCAGATTTTGGTATCATCCGTAATGAGGCAAACCTTACCCAACAACCCTTCTGCAATATTCACTAATAAAGATGTTAAAAAGAATCGGACTGATCCCTGCAGCACTCCACTGGTAACCACCTCCTCCTCAGAGTGAACTCCATTTACTTATATCCTTTGTCGCCTCCTACTCAATCAATTTTTAACCCAAGCAGTAACTTTAGGGTCCGTCCCAAGGGTGCTTAGTTTGTTTATAAGTCGCCTGTGCAGAACAGTGTGAAATGCTTTACTGAAATCTAAATACATCACATCTAGGGCTCTCCCTCAGTCCAACTCCTTGGTCACCTAGTCAAAGAAATCAATCAGATTTGTCTGACAAGATCTTCCCCTGGTGAATACATGCTGCCTCAGATCTTGCAATCCGTTGGACTCCAGAAACCTCACTATTTTCTCTTTCAGCAGCGTTTCCAATAATTTACTCACCACCAAGGTTAGACTAACCGGCCTGTAGTTTTCAATCACATCCTTAGTTCCGCTTTTGTGTAAAGGGACCGCATGTGCCTCTCTCCAGTCCTCTGGCACCACCCCCAACTCCAGAGAGGCATTGAAAAGGTCAGTCAGTGGAGCTGCTAGAACGTCCCAAAGTTTCTTCAATATTCTTGGATGAATCCCATCTGGTCCCATTGCTTTGTCCACTTTTAGTTTAGCTAGTTCATCATGAACACAGTCCTCTGAAAATCGTTTGAGATGCCCCTCACTTTTGTTCCTGTTTGTCGGTGTTATCTGAGATACTGATCCCAACCCTTCATATTTGTTAAGTAATTTTGCTTTATCCTCATCAGCTTCTGCATATTCCTCCCCTTCACCCTTGAATCTGACAATACCACTTTTGCCCTTCCTCCTCTCACTAACATATCTGAAAAATGTCTTATCCTCCTATTTTATTGCATTGGCTATTTCTTCTTTTTATACGTTTGCTTTCCTGACTACTTTGCCAGCCTCTCTAAGTTTTTCCAAATATAGATGCCTGTCGTCTTCTCTCTGTGATCTCTTATATTTCATGAAAGCCTTCCTCTTTTTCTTCACCTTTTCAACTACCTCTTTTGAGAACCATAGTGACCTCCTTTTCCTTTATATCAAAAAGGTTGGTTGCCTTACCATTATAACAAAAAGGTTGGTCACCCTTAAAATATCCCCTTTCAGTTTTGCCTACTGTTTTTCTACATTCCCCAGCTGTTCCCATCCTGCTAACGACTCCTTAAGGTATTGGCCCATCTTGGCAAAGTTAGTATTCCTAAAGTCTAAGACCGTCGCTTTTGAGCGGATTTTATCAGCCCTAGTCCTAATACTGAACCACACCATCTGGTGATCTCTGGATGCGAGATGATCTCCCATTATAACATCAAAAACACTTTCCCCCATTGGTAAGCACCAAGTCCAGTATGGCCCCTTCACGTGTGGGTTCTGTTACCAGTTGCCTGAATATTTCTTCCTGTAAAGAATCCAAGATCTCCATGCTTCTTGATGATGCGCCAATCAACATCCAGCATATTGAAATCCCCCGTCAGTAGTACTTCCCCTTTCCTGGTAATGCTGCGTATGTCTTCTATTAAATCTCTGTCCACGTCTTCTCCCTGTGAAGGAGGTCCATATATCACGCCAAAGCAAATGGATTTCTCTTTCCCTCTTTCTAGTTTAATCTACACTGCCTCCTCTCTCCATTTTAAGCCCTGTATTTCCATAGCTTTAATATTATTTTTATATATAGTGCTACTCCTTCTTCCCTTCTTCCTACTCTGTCCTTTCTGAATAGCATATAGCCTGTATAGTTAAATCCCAGTCATGGTGGTCCGTAAACCATGTCTTTGTAACTGCTACTAAATCCAAGTCAGCCTCTCCCATTAAAGCCTCAACATCTGCGATCTTATTTCCCATGCTATGGGCATTTATAGACACTGCTTTTCAGATGTTGCCCCTTTTACCTATTTCTATAAAGGTATTTAATGTTTCACTTACCTGGGAGCTTCTTCTCCTATCCCCAATGAATTTAGTTTAAAGAACTCTTCAGTAGGTTAGCCAGCCTGCTACTGAAGACATGTCGACTCTTCTTGGACAGATGGATATCATCTCTGCTCTGCAGCCCTTGAAACATCATCTCAAAACGCTGTCGAAGATGACACTATCCATGCAACCATGCATTTATCTCCATGATGCAAGCTTCTCTGCCCTGGTCTTTACCCTCAGCAGGGAGGATTGAAGAGAACACCACCTATGCCCCTATCTGCTTCACCCTCTGTCCCAAAGCCATGAAGTCACTCTTGATACGCTCAGAGGGATACCTGGCAGTATCATTTGTGTCGATATGGATGAGCAACATCAGGTAATAGTCAATAGGCTTGATGAGTCTCGGCAAACTCTCCATAACATCTTGGATTTTGGCACCTGGCAGACGACATTCCTCTCTGGACATCAAGTCTGGTTGGCAGATGGATGCCTCAGTACCCCTCAGATGAGAGTCACCAACCACCACTATCCTTCACTTCCTAGTGGTCAGCAACTTTGGGGTGCTCGAGCTCTGGTTCTTCCCTTTCGTGGGATGCCTCTGCCTCCTCCACTTCCAGAGCTGCATAACGGTTCTTTAAGTCTAGGGCTTGAGGAGTTGGACTGGTGATTCTGCAGGCCTGGTGACTTGTGTCCAACCTTGGTCCTTCTCTAGGCTTCCATCCTCGCCTCTGCTGGAGAGCTTGGATGTTTCAAGAAGCATCTCATCAATGTACCTCTCACTTTCTTGAATGCTTCTCAGCCTTGCCACCTCTGCTCTGAGCTCCCCCACCTGTTTCCTGAGAGCTTCAGCATGTAGGGATCCTGCACATGGAACCGGTTCTTCAACTGGCATTGGGATCTCTGTCTGGAGAGAGGTAGAAACTGTCGGGGGCAACAGCTTTGGCAATACGATTTTTCCTAGCCATTGTTCAGTTGGTGGAGCTTTGGTACCTTGCTTTGAAATGGATAGACCCTGTTTTAATGCTGACATGAGTTGTATGCATGTTATTTAGTGAACAAGCCCTATAGGAAAGAACGGGGCTCACGGTAAGCAATGCATATAACATTAACATGAGTTAACACATGTCCATGAATACCAGCTCGACAGTGTGCCCTGGCTACAGTATGCCTGCCCTTTTTCATTTATTGCTCTGTTTCAGCATAGTTTATGGCACGAGCATGTTCAGTTCCTCCTCCTCCCAGTTCCAGAGGTCAATGATGTGAGAAGAGTTACAGCTTATCTGGAAACGGATAAATGAAGCTCATGCATACATGATTTGGAGTGAGGCAGATCTAAAATGGTGCATACGAACATTTATAGGACTTTCCTAAAATATATGCAGGATTGTTCAGTCATATTTAAAAATTAAGAATTATTTTTATTCTACAAAATCTGCAAAATGATTATAAGCTGTAGATAAAGACTTTTGTGGGCATAAAAGGATCAGTATTATTCAGCTGCAGATGTGTTCATCTATATTTGCTTTCTAAAAAGTGAAAAGCAGGATATAAATACAGCTAAATAAATAAATAAAATAAAAACCTCAGTGAATGTACATTCGACAATGGGACCATGTTGCCCTACAGTGATGCCAAACTTATGATATATATGCCCAAAGTGACCCATAAGACCTCTCTAAGAAGCACAAGGACATCTTTTTTTTTTCTCTTCTGGGATTCTCCACATACAGCTCTAGTTTCCTTTTCCCAGTTATAGTTTGCAGCCTGTGTCAGCAGTGGTGGAGTAGCCTAATATAGGAGTTCTCAATCTTTTTGGCTGTGTGAATCTTTTCAAGCTCTAAAATGTACAGGTTCCACCAACTCTTTCTCTTACATTTTTTCCCCTCAGGCAGTCCCCATGAATTTCTCTCCCCCTCCCTTTTTTCATCCATCCTCTATAGTGATTTGTTTCTTTATCTATGCTCCCCCCTCTTATAGTTGTTGCACTTCCCCTCCTGGCCCAAGGAGCCTGCTTCTGGGGCTAGCTGGTACCCCAGCTCCTGCTTTCCCTCTGACTCCTCCTGCTTCAGTGCTTCAGCTGGTATCTACAGCTCCCATAAATTCCTCCTTTTTTGGGCCATGCAGCTGCTGTTACTCTGGCTGCCACCATTTGTAATGCTTCAGGCTGAGTGGCCTCCATATTTCACATTAATTCTTATTGCACGGTCACTGTTCTTTCCATCTCCACTACTTTTGCTGCTTCAGGCCCTTCAGTCCCTATAAGCTCATCCAGCTTCAGGTTCCATTGTCTCGGTTGTTTCCACCATCAGTACTGCTGTTCTCCTTCCAACCAGCAAGGGGCAGCTTCTTGCAGACTATTTTTTTTAATGTTTTTGGTGTCCTGCAGGCCACTAGGGTTCCACAGACCATAAATTGGGAACCATTGGCCTAATGGTTAGAGCAGCAGGCTGAAAATCAAGGAAACCATTATTTAGATCTCACCGACACTCCTTGTGAGCTTGGCCGAATCACTTCCTCTTCCATTTCCTCAGGTACAAACAGAGTCAAATTTACTAAAAAGCACTATCGTGTTAGGGGATGCTAGCATGCATTACCACATGTTATTTACCACAGGTCCCATTTTATGCCATGGAACTTATTTACCAACAACACATGTTAATGGCATCCATGTGTATGAATGTGATAACACACTTTAGTAAATCTAGCCTGGAGACCTGTATTTGCTAATGCCCAGTAAAACATAGCGTGTCATTATTTAGCAGCTTGATCCCTAGTATTAGTATTGCAAAAATACCTAAGGGTGCCATTTTGGAAAAGGGAACCTTTGGGATAGGATCCAAGGAATCACTGGGTAAGTGGCAGGGGACAGTACTCTTTAGAAAAAAGGGATCAGGGATTGGGGGGGGGGGGGTGGGTGGAAGCACCCTAGATTTCCAAAAATGGGATAAGGGGTAAGGTTCCAGTTTAGGGGGGGGAACTCCTATTTATAAAAGGGATGGGAGAGGTCTTACACCTCTTGAACCGCTGTTAGCTTTCACCAAATAAACACAGTTTGTGAAGTTATTAATTTTGTATAATAATAAGTTGCTTTGCATGCATGTTTATGTTTCACAGCTTATTATTCATTAATAGGCAGGGACTGTCGTAACAATTCCTGTGTTAAGCTATGTTATTGGCAGATAATGCATGTCATTGCCATAACGCAGTTTACTATATAGACCCCATCGATTGTAAGCTTTCTCGAGACAGGGAAATACTGTACCTGAATGAAACTTACTTTGCACTACCAATGAACGGCAAGAGCTAAATCAAACTTAAAAAAATAGATTTTACTTAGCTCTTCAGGCTTTTCCATCTATTCATCTCTTGGAAAAAAATTTACATTTTCACAAAGGCCTCTCCATTCTGCAAAATTCAGTTGTGGAAAAAAACATTCTGCACAGTTATTCACTCCTCTTTTTGGTTGCATGAAGGAAAAAACAGTAGGGTCTAGACCAGACATGGGCAAACTACGGCCTGGCGGACCTTTTAATCCGGCCCGCGGAGCTCATAGCGGTCAGAGGAGAATGGAGAGCTGAGAGGGACGAGTGCGAGGTAAGAGCTTCTAACGGTGGAAGGGGGAAAGAGACTGCGGTGGGAGCGTGGCCACCTTGATCTCATGTTGTGGGGACGATGTCTCCTTCCTTAGCGCAGGGAAAGCGCGAGCCGTCACTCTCGCGCATCTGTCTATTGTCTGCCACACTGGCTCTGTCCCTCCTTCGCCGGCAGAGCACGATTCGCGCAGAGCCCTTTTATTGATGCCCGAAGGGTATGTACGTATACAGTGTTATCTGTCTATCTATCTTGCCATTGGCTTGCAGCACAGCACGGGCGTCTTGTTCATGCATTCATCTTCCTTCTGCAGCGGTATTTGAATTGTAGAGTCTGAGTGAGGTCCAAGTAAGTGGCTGGAATCGTTTCCGCTCTCTTTCTTGCGTCTTGTTATCCCCGCTCTTGGAAGCGGTGGGCAAATCACACTGGCTAAAAGAGGAATTCGAAGGGGCAACAGACTGTTCAGTGGCTAAGAAGTTGTAAAGTAGAGAGCAGCGCACGCTATGGGTCTTGGTTTTGTCTATTAAATTACATTTTTAAAAGAGAGTATCAGAGCTACTGGTTACCCAGTCCTGGTTTTGAACTTACATTTCAAATGCAATGTATGGTTATTTGTAGTTTCTTTTTATATCCATTGAAATTGATGCTGCAGGTCCCAAAATGCATTAGAAATCTAGGACTGGCTTAAAAATGTCTGTCTTGGAACTGGCAACTCTGGAATATAGCTGCTTTTGTATTATCATTTTGAGTGGAACCACCGCAGAGGCAATGGCTCAGGGTATAAAATATGTTTTTAAATACTGACTTGAGACCTATTTTTCATGACAGTTACTGAGACTTGTAGATAATTACAAAATACTTAGAATATTATTTCCTCAGAGCAGACAAATGCTGTCTAGAAAACACCCTTATGAGAGGCTAATTTTTCTGCTAAGTGGATGTGGTTTGTCTGCAAGACTTGCCCAAATTAGATCAGACGGGAGGTCCATCATCCTGTCTCAGATAGTGGCAAGCAATGGGGTGTTTAAGAAACAGCAGATATGTAGAACCGTCCGTCCACTGTTGTCCTGCATTTGATAAAGGTTAAAAACAAGAATCGGATCACAAGGCATGGAGCAGGCCAAGGTGATGCCATTGTGGTTGAGGAGTGTTCCTCAGAACCATTAATGACCTTATGTGAGAATCCTAAGAGGAAGGTTCAAGACAATCCAGGAACATAAAACTTCTGAAATTAAGGTAAAACACTTCCAAATGTCCAGAAAAGATTTAACAAAGATCTGGACATTCTATCATATTATAAACCATGCGGTTTTACAGCTTTCTCACTGTTTGATCACCCATCTACTCTTGGTCCGGCCCCCGGGTCCAATATATGAACCCATTGCGGCCCTCGAGTCAAAAGTTTGCCCACCCCTGGTCTAGACATTTGGCCAATAAGGCAGTTCAGAATTTTGCTTAACAGAGGCTAAAGGTTTTTCATCCTGTTTCAGTTTTTCCAATAGCCAGCTATCATAGCACCTGTGTCCCTATTAGAGAAAAACTCCTGCTTGCAAGGGCTCTTCTGCAAGTTGGGGGCAAGCACCAAGCCTTTTGCTTGTTCAAGAGATGAAGTTTGCCAGAAAACATGAAGCCAAACTCCAAACAAGTAAATATGAGAAATCTCAAGGATGAGATACACTCTATTTTCCAAGTATTTATTTATATTTCATCATACGTAGAATATTTGTACTTTTTCTATATAAAATATAAAGGCATGTCAATAGCTGTAGTAAATTCGGCTTGCAGATAGCACCTGCTATATGTCATTTTTCTATAGATTGAGTTCCAGTCTGTAAAACATTCACATTATAGAAATAGTGAAGTTATAAAGCTTATTTGCTCCCAAACATCAAGACAGAGAGACTTTTTTCATAGCACCTATTAGTTTTATTATATCTTCCCATACATTTTTGTTGGCTGTCCACTGAATTTTATATTCTTCTGAACTTTTATACCTTTTGACACAATAGTTATTTATATACTGTGTTGAACGCAAGCTCTATATGGAGAAAATGTAGTTACTCGACTATAACAGGTATTCTCTGGGGACAGCAGAAATCAGTCCTCACATATGGGTGATGTTAGTGCCGACAGAGCCCGGGCAGAAGCATCTCCCCAGCTTTCAAGGAAAGCCTATGGGAGATGCACCATACATGTGTGGTCCACTTCCCACCCAAGGGTGCCATCTTGCCTCAGTCTAATGACATAGCTAAGACAGCAAAAATATAAGATGGGAAAGTAGCAACTCCAAGGGGAGGAGGGAGGGTTGTGAGGACTGGATTCCTGCTGTCCCTGGAGAACATCTGTTACAGGTGAATAACTACGCTTTCACTGGAAACAAGTAGGAAGTCAGTCCTCATATATGGGACTCCCCAGCTACAGGCTACCGAGAACCTGTAACCAAAAGAAAAAATGCCACGGCAACCTGCAGAGGGAGAGCAGTGACCAGCAGCAGTTGAGTCCCAAGGGAGCGACTCTCGCAAGACCCAAGCATCCAGTGAACAGCAGCGGTAGCCTGAACACAGAAGGATTAGAGGGCACGAGTTGCCTACACCCCGAAAAGATTATGGAGTACAGCCTGGCCAAAGGCGCTGTTGCATTGGGACTCCCTCTCCAGGCAGTAGTGAGCTGCGACGATATGGAGCAAAGACCAGGTGGTGGCCTGGCAAATTTCCATCTAGAGGATGGAATTCAGATTGGCCACAGACGTAGCCATGACTCTCTGGTCCAGTGGGATCCCCGCTTGCTCATAGGCAAGGGTAATGCAGTCCACCACCCAGGTGGACAGAGTTGGCTTAGTTACTGGGAGCCCCAGACAGCTGGGGTCATAGGATATGAAAAGCTGTTGAGCTTTGCAGTGGCCCTGGGCCTGTTGCAGGTAGAAGAGCAAGGCTCTCTTGAAATCCAGAGTATGGAGAATGGTCTCTGCCCTGCCGGCGTGAGGCCTGCTTAAGAAGGTGGAGAGTACCACCTCCTCATTGAGGTGGAATGAGGATACAACCTTTGGCAGAAACGTAGGGTATGTGCAGAGCACCACTCTGTTCTTGTAGAACCTTGTGTAAGGAGGCACAGCCATCAGAGCCTGGGGCTCGCTAACTCTGCAAGCTGATTTGAGACCTACCAGGAAGGTGACATTCCAGAAGAGGTACCGCAGGTGGCAGGCAGCTAAAGGCTCAAAAAGAGGCTTAGTGAGTTGAGAGAGCACCACATTAAGGTCCTATTCCACTTCTGGGGGGGCGGTTGGGGGGTTTGGACAACATGAGGCACTGTAGGAACCGAGTCACAAGGGGCTGAGCTGAGAGGGGCTTCCCCTTGACAGAGTGGTGATGCACCGTGATAGCACTTAGGTGTACACTTACCAAGTTGGACTTCAGTCCTGTCTGCGATAGGTGGAGCAGGTATTGGAGCACCACGTGCACTGAGCAGAATGGGTTTGCCCATTTCTCTGTGCACCACAGTGAGAAACGTCTCCACTTGAAGGCATATGCCCTTCTCTTGGAGGCCTCCCAAGAGGATGTCCCGTACAAGGTTGAAGGGGGCTAGTGCTACCCTTTAAGCAGCCAAGCCATGAGCATGAGGGACCCCAGCTTGGGATGTAGGAGAGGGCCTTGCTCCTGTGAAAGTAGTCCTGGGGGGAAGGTGTACATGAGCCCTTCCAACAACGCAATAAGGAATGCATCTGCCACTATCCAAGACAGGTGCGGCCAGCGGGAGCAGAAACGGGACAACTGGGTGTTGTCCAGGCTGGCGAACAGGTCCATCACTGGGATGCCCCAGAGCTGGAACAGCCTTGAGGCCACTGCTGGGTCCAGGCACCACTCATGCGGCTGGCATATCCTACTCAGGTTGTCCACCAAGATATTGTCCTGGCCCAGGAGGTAAACTGCTCTCAGGAGCATCCCACTGCATGTGGCATAAGAGCAGAGGGCTACCACCTCCTAGCAGAGGGGGTATGACCCCATTCCCCCCTGTTTGTTCATGTAGAACGTCGTGGCCTGATTGTCGATCTGGATCAGCACCGCATGGTGCTGCAATGGGTGGTGGAAGGACTTGAGGGCCAGGAATATAGCCCTGATTTCCAGCAGGTTAATCTGCATTTCAGATTCCCTTTGGGACCAGCAGCCTTGTAGCTGGAGGCTGTTGCAATGCGCTCCCCATCCCATTAGAGAGGTGGCCTGGTGAGAACTTTCTGGGGGGTGGGTGCCTGGAAGGGAATCCTGGCCTAAAGGTGACCCGGATTCTGCCACCATCCGAGGGAGTCCGCCAGCTGGTGGGTCACATGCACCCTATCCCTAAGCCTGCCTGTAGCTTGGGTCCACTGAGGGCAGAGGCACGACTGGGCTGCTCTCATGTATAGGCAGACATCTAGGGTCATGTGGACCATGAACACCATGTGTCCCAGCAAGCGGAAAAGCCAGGTGGGTAGTGCCCTGTGCCGTTGCACTTCTGCGGCTAGATCCCTGAGGCGTGCTGACCTCTCCTGAGGGAGGAATGCTTTTGCATGATGGGTGTCAAGCTGCATCCCTATGAACTCTAGGCTCTGAGCGGGAGTGAGGTAGGACTTGGGGTAGTTTATGACAAACCCCAGGTGCTGCAGGGTATTTAAAGTGCATCCGGTGGCACATTGTGCCTCTGCAGCTGTGGCCCCCTTTATGAGCCAAGTCCAGGTAGGGGAAGATAAAGGCCCCTTGAAGTCTGAGGCGGGCTGCAACCGCCACGAGGCACTTTGTAAAGACCCTTGGAGATGAGGCTAGCCTGAAGGGCAGTACCCTGTATTGGTAGTGTTATTTCCCCACCACGAACTGGAGGTATTTTCTATGGCTGGGGTGGATTAGGATGTGAGTGTAAGCATCCCTTAGGTCTAAGGAGCAAAGGCAGTCTTCCTGCTGGAGGAATGGCAGCAGTGTTCCAAGGGAGAACATCTTGAACTTCTCCCTAACCAGAAACCTGTTGAGCTCTCGCAGGTTCAGGATGGGCCTGATGCCCCAGTCCTCTTGGGGACAAAGAAGTACCTGGAGTAGAAGCCGGAGCCCCAGAAGTGTTTTGGGACTGGCTCCACTGCTTTGTCCCGGAGTAGTCCTGCTAGCTCAGTGAGGAGCAGGGTCTGGTGAAGGAGAGACCTGGTGAGCTCTCCTGGGAAGGGGCGGTGTCTGATGTAGGTGTAGGAGATAACCCTCCTTGACCACCTGTAACACCCAGGCATCAGTGATGATGACTGTCCACCTGTAGGCAAGGTGCCCCCTCCCCCTGTGGGCAGCAAAGAACCACCTGGTGGTGTGGGGGCCGTGCCCAGGCAGTCAAAGCCTCCCCGGGCTGAGCCTGAGCCGGAGCCTTGGGGCTTCATGCTTTCTGGGACCATATCCCTGGCCTTTTTCTTGCTGGGCCTGCTGAGGGCCCGAGAAGGCTTGGAAGTGCGGAATAGTACTGAAGTCCCCTTTCTTCCTCGGGAAGAAGGTATTTTTCCCCCAGGGTTCTCTTTCAAGGTTGCACCAAGGTCTTTTTTGAGAGCCTGGTTCTCGTCACATGCTCTGTTTCTATCTCCAGTGCTTTGTCCGCCGTGGCTTTCCCGAATAGGTTTTGACCTGTGCAGGGGACATTGATCAGTTTGTCCTGTATCCATTGTTCTAGGTCGGACAACTGCAGGCATGCTTGGCGTTATGCCCTGATGCCTGAAGCGGCCACCCTAGCCGATGACTCGAAGCCTTATAGGCTGCTTGGGACAGGAACTTTGAACTTTCCTTTACCGCCAAAGTTAGGGTCTTGAACCTCTATAGAGGTTCTCCATCGAGGCCTGCCAAAAATCCCCTGAGCTCCTCAACAATTCCTTCAGGTATATGTTGATGTAGAGCTGGTATGAGTAGATTTGTCATGTTTGCATCAAGCCTTGAAAAGCCTTTCGTTCGAGGTTCAGGCCTCCCTGCTGAGTGGTACCGACAAGTGTGTTTTCTGGCTGTTAAGCTGGCGCATGGCCGATTCCATGACCATTGAGTTGTGGGGGAGCTGGGTCTTTTGGAACACAGGGCTCTGGTGTACCCGGTACATGCGTCAAGGCGCATGCTGACAACTGGTATTGACGCCGGTGTTTTCCACATCTGGAAGAGGAGGCGGACAAGGTTCAGAGCACTGGGACCATAAGGGTTTCCTTCGGGGGTGCCTCATATTGGAGTATCTCCAATTTCTCGGTTTGCAGGTCCTCCTCGGCCTTGATCACGAGAGCCTTGGCCATATCCCTCACAAAATCGAGGAACACAATATCCTTGGGTGGGGAGCAGCATTGAGTCACCAGGGGAAATGGGTCAGAGGGCACGTTACGTTGTCACCTCATGTCCAGGGACTCTTCAGCCTCAGTCTCCCATTCAGACTTGAAGTCGGAGTATGAGTCTGACGCCGCACGATCACCTCGGTTGAGGACTGCTCTCCGTGGTGCAGGACCTCCTGGAGGATTCTCAATCTGAGCCATGGGCACTCACCAGGGAAGACAAGTGTCCCAAAGAATGGGACTGGGACCTCGAACAGGGGCTCTCTTGAGGATGATGGCACTCGAGGACCAGCTCAACATCCGGGGAGGCCCTTGATGTTGAGGTCCCGTCATTGGGGGTGGATGAACCAGACGAGGTGGACATAAACACCCGCTGCAAGGTCACTAGGGCAGATATACTGCTCTCTAGGGCTACCATTCTGGTCTTCATGCCAGTTGGTTCCGCAGCCTTCGACACAGGTACCGAGGACTTTGGGCCCAGCATTGGTACTGTTGAGGGGGAGTCCTCGATGAGGATAGCCTCTGAGGCCTGAGGCCGGTCGATGGAAGCCGACGACTCTTTGTGGAGCAACTTGGAGGGCCACTCCTGCTCGGACGCGCGCCTGGGGCGGAAATTCACCTTCTTCCCTGATCCATCCTCCGAGGTCGTCTTCGAGGATTTCTTCTTTTTTATGCTCCACCTCCAGGGACTTCCACAATTGGAGGAAATGCAGCCGCGGGACTCCGAGGAAGCTTTGGCTTTGCGGGGCACAAGATATCGGAGGGGGCCCTGGAGCGTGGTGTTACCGGAGACTCCATGGTGGAGTCAGACATGAAAAAATGTTTCCTGCTGCTGATGGTGCCTCTTTAAGGCCTTTGGGGTCGTCGTTCTGCAGAGTTCATAGTCAGTCGTTTTGCTCCAGGCCAAGGCATCGGAGGCAGCGGTTGTGTGGATCGGTAAGTGACATAACTTTGCCACATTGAAAAAGGGTGCGAACGCTGGTTGAGGCGGACCTCAATGAAAAAAGTGGAAAATGGATAGACGAATCTGAGGAGAGACGCTGAGGCCAGCTGGCTCGGGAGTGGGAAGGAGCCGGTACACAATCCGGACAGAATTTAACTATTAAAAAAATCTGACTTTTTCTGGGGAAAAAAAGGACAATGTCAAAAGGGCTCCGCGGAAAAAAGGAGACTGAGGCAAAATGGCACCCTTGGGCGGGAAGTGGGCCATGCATGCATGGTGCATCCCCCAAAGGCTTTCCTTGAAAGCTGGGGAGATGCTTCTGTGCAGGCTCCGTCGGCGCCGTCATCACCCATATGTGAGGACTGACTTCTTGCCTGTTCCCAGAGAAATGACCATCTCTCTTAACTCAGTACAGGCTAAAGCAAACTCTTCAAATACATTTCAATAATATAAAATACAGCTGGCTCTCCGCAGGTGGAGCTCTATAGGAAACTACAGACCTGGCAATTGATTTACAGGAACGCAGTTAGCATTTATTTATTTACATCTGGTGCCTCCCATAAAATCTGAAGATCAATTTAACATGGTACAGTTTCAAAAGCAGCAGCTAAAAGCACTTGCTATATGACAGAATTAAAATCTCATATAAAGAAAAAGCTGTAAAATTTTGTTACTGCTATAGCAAATCGGTGGGTCCAACTACAATCATAATTTCTTCTGGTAGAAGCTCAAGCAGATGAGTGAAGCTGTTTTGACCAAACCAGAAAAATGGTTTATAAGTGAAATTAAATTAACAGATGTGGTGCCCTTAAATAGGAAAGCTGGGTACCTGTTGAAACATCTGCCAGAGTGGAGGGGAGGGGGGTACATGCCTACTGAAAATTAAATCTCTACTTTAGTACAAGATTTCAGCAACACTTCTATTGCGCAGAGTGTGGCACCATTGAATGATCAGCACCAGTGTTCCTATGAAGTTGCACAGGAACATTGGTCAGCACCCCTAGGCACATACCTACTTCTCCTAATTAGAAAGCTGGGCCTGATAATAAAACAAAATTAAAATACTAATTACAGTTATAAAAGTAGGTATCTGGCCATACTTACACTGGAGGCGTAAAATAATGTTTAGGTTTGACACTCCTCACTCTTATTGTAATGTTTACTTTAGCAATTCCAATGTAACTTTGGCGAATGTAATATTAATATATATATAGTGATTGAGAGACTGAGACTGATATCGACTGATCTCAGAAGCTAAGCAGCGCTGGGCCTGGCTAGTACTTGCATGGGAGGTGCTGTAGAGTTACTGCATGGAAGAAAGGCCTGGCAATCTACTTCCGGTCACACCTTGCCAAGAAAACCCAGGGGCTGGGTTACTTTGAGTCAGTGATGACTGTGGTGCGCGCGCGCACACACACACACACACACGTTTACCAGCAGCCACTAAAGGTATAACTTCTCTATCCATTTATTTTCAGCCACTCACATGGATAGAGTGGGCTGAAAATATGGTGGAGGGGAGGACGGAGGGTCAAGCAAGAAATTATCTATATAATAGTGTCATTCATCTACTATATAGATAATTTATATTTTTAGTTTAGGTGCACAATAGGTATAGCAGTGTTGAATATACATTTACATTTAAACACAGACACCAGCACTTAAATTAAGCTGCTTGCTATCACTGCTCAAAATCTAGTCAATAGTTTATTTTTGAGGGAATAAATATTTTTTACACATTCATTTTAATCGGTTTTCTCACCGTCAAATATATTCAGTGATGTCTCAATGTATTCATCATATTATTAATGTATAAATCATTCCGAAGCATGGACACAATTCCTATTAAAAAGGGCAGATTTGCAAACATCGTGCAGCCAGGTGAGATCAGGGCTGGCCAACCATTAGGCAGACTAGGGTTCGCCTAGGGCAGCAACTTCTTTTGGGGGGGGAGGGAGGGATGCATGCAGCAACAAGCAGGGCATTCAAAGCTAAACAATAGATTTTGACAGCCAGGAGGAGGGGTTGGGAGTGTAAAGCTTAAAGAATGCCTAGGGCACCAACCCCTTGAACCAACTCTGGGCTGCCCCGAGTGAGATATTCAGCAGCAGTATCTGCTTTTCATGCTGCCTAAGTTGGCCAGATAAATGCCGACTCATGTTGGAGGCTCTTATCCAGTCTACCCACGCTTCACCCCTGGACTGCCCCACAATAACCAGATAGTGCTGCCGAAGATCACAGTCAGTGTCCTTAGTCAGTCAGTCAGCCAGCGGCCCATTGTCCGACCATCTAAGGGCTTTGAATATCAGCCCCAAAAGTTTATTACGTCAAATCTGCTTTCCCATATTGCGTTAAGCTTTGGGAAGGGGTGGGGTTAGGGTGGAGGGTAGAAAGCATCGCTATGGTAATATTTTGGATCCTAAAATACTGCCAATGGATTACAGTCATGACTTGCTCTAAGTTGCTATAGGAAAACAGAAAAACGGAGACAAAATGAACAAGTTGTCCTGGGATATAGCTTTGTAGAGCCACTAGGCCCTCCTACTGAACAGAAGCAGAAGGTGGTGTGCGTGTACTTTCTGGCCCTGGGGTTTAAAAAGTGAGAAAATAGAAAAAAATATGTAAACCTTCTGCAGATATACACACCCAAAGGCATTTTCACAGTACCAGAAACTGCTGATGTTATATGATAATCTAATTAAGAATGTAATAAAACAGGCATTTCTTGCTCTTTATGGCCTTTCCATTCCTCCCTATTCTCAAACATTGTCAGCTGTGTAAAGCTTCACTCAACCCAAGTTAGCCAGCACAACAGGACTGTCTCCTCTGGGATCTGAATGTCAGGAATCCAAAGGTGACTCTGGCCATCACTGCTCTATGTCAGCTCACCATTGTGGTGGCATTTAAAGCAGATAGCTGATCCCTGAATTGGCAACGTAGGGGCCCTGCCCTAAATGTCTATACAAAATTAACATCAATGTGTCTATATATAGATAGAGCATTCGTTTTATAAACTTTTAACAATATATCTTTGCTGTCATTATTTTCCAGTTAGCTCTTTGACTAGACTATAAGCTCTGATGAGCAGGGACTGTCTTTTATATGTATCTGTTTAGCGCAGCGTACGTCTTGTAGCGCTATATAAATGTTCAATAGTAGTAGTTGTTAACATTCAGTTACAACTATTTTCTGCTGTTCTGGTAGTGTTTCGCACACTATTGGGCCTTACCAAAGAAACTAACACTTCCTGTGCAGCTTACTAGTATATAGCAGCATGAATTTATTGAACATGTAATTTTCCAGGAAAGCCCCATGACTCAGGCCCCAGGGCTCTGCAAGGAAGCATGAAAGCATCTGGGTCTGGATTCCTTAACCAACTGAACTAGTAAGGCCTGGGCATGCCATGGAGCTGGTGTGTTCAGGCTAACAGAAAGGATAGTAGATGCCTCTGTTGTAGCTCCTAGCAACGGTGCAGATGGTGTATATTTTGCAGAACATGCTCTTCCAGCCCTAGGGTTAATAAGAAGTGGATTAATGGTCCGAGTAATGGGCCAGACAACATGGGGTTCAAATTCTACTTCCCCCCCCACTAGCACTCCTTGTGGCTCTGAGCAAGTCACTTTTGGTAGTTATTTACTAACAGCACATAGTAACGCTGTTACTATGTGCTATCTACCATAGGGCTAATGAACCCTTTTATCTCTTGTCGCTTCATGTTTCCACTTAGATCATAAGCTTGTTGGGGTAAGAACTTATGGTACTTCTATATTAATAATGTTGTGAACTGTCTTGAGAATACAGAAAGAGTGGTAGATGCATGGAACAGTCTCCCAGTGGAGGTAGTAGAGACCAGGACAGTATCTGAATTCAAGAAAGCATGGGACAAACACAGAAGACCTCAAAAGGAAAAAAAGGGACTACAGTAGTTGGTATGGAAGAGTAGACTGGATAGGCCACATGGTCTTTTTCTGCCATCATGTTCCTGTTTCTATGTAATTTGGGAACGCAGGCCAAAAAAATATCTAGGTCCAGTGTGACTGGCTGAGGGCGGCAAAGATTGCTAAAGATGCAAAGAATCTTCGCTGCATAAAAGGCAAATTTTCTTCTCAAGTAATGTAAGGGATGTTTTGCTGGGTTAAGTTCTGCTTAGGCTATGACCATTGAGACTACTCTGAACCTAAAAAAAAATTAAAGAACAGAAAGATCTTTAAAAGTGGTACATGTACGAAAAAAGATTAGTCATTCACTTGTAGTTTCATTATTTAAAATATTTTGAAAGCAGATATATGATTCAAATTCTAACACTGTATAATCTTATGGGTTTTTTTCTGTATTTTCTAGTAAATGTTTGCACTATACTTTGTGCAACTAAAACAATACTTGGAAAATGAATTCCACTAGGTAAAAGTGTAGTTAATAAATATTTGCATATAATATATTCTTAAAGACACAGAAGACAAAAGAATCATTAGCAAAAACAAGAATGGGCCCAATTTATTATAGGATTTTTTTTTAATCAGTCCCTTGGTAACTCTGGTCCAGTATTTAGTATCTGATAGGGCATTTTTTAAAATGATTTTTCTAAAATCACTGGATTGTTCCCTAGTCCCTTTGGTGTTTTCCATGTTGTGAATTTTATGCATTTCTGTAGAGTCTTAAATTCTTTTCAAATGCTTGGAATTGTAATGGGATCTCATATCTTTTCGCAAATTAAATTTTGCTCCACATACTCCACATGTATAAAGATGAACGTCCATGTGTTGCTCCAACAGCTCATTACTTGGGAATATCTGAAAGCAAACTTGGCATATCGTCTCACCAGCTGATAAATGAGATATCATATGACGAACATGGTCATGTTTCCTGAAGTTTCCTTGCTCGCACATTGAACAAACATACCTGGCCATGCCTTTATGCATGTCATTATGCAGTCGCAGCTGACGCTCTCGCAGAAACTGCTTTCCACAAGTTTGACAAACAAATTGTTTTTCCTTTGTGTGGACAGTGTAGTGCTCCCTTAAATGGCAACGCTGGTAGAACCCTTTGCCACAAAGGTTACAGAAATGCTTTCGTCTGTGGTCTCTATCACTATCTTCTGCAATGGCATTCTTGAACATATCGTGATCTAGGCAATGAGACATGTGATTAACTACTAGGCTCTCAGTTTCAAAGCGCTGACCGCAGTTAGGGCATCGAAATGGACAATTAGAATGCTTATACAACTGTCTGTCTGGAAGACTGTTTCTCTGGAAATCATCCTCCCTCAGGTCATCCAACATTTCTACAAACATCACATCTCTTATTGCAGAGGGGTCCTCAGCATTGTCTGTGAAATCAATTCTTTCCTCATCATTTCCTAACCCATCAATTGCCATATCTTGGGGTGCCCCACAGCTGTGCGCATGTTCTTGCAGCTGTCTGCCCTTCAGCAATATTTGGCCACATTTTCCACATGCACAGATATTTTCTATATGTTTGGACAAGTAATGAGATGAAAGATCTTCCTCCGTTATTGCCAGCTCACACAGTTCACAGACTGCATTCCATTCATCATCTTGCACTGTGCTGGCTTTGGCATTCAAAGGTCTTGTATGTTTTTCAGAATTCCGATGTGGATTTATGGACAACTGGGGTTTCAGACATGCCACAGCATTTTGCTTCTCACCAACTTGGCTCTCCATATAGTACCTGTAGAGTGTTTCATCTGGTTCATCTTCCAGTTCTTCATTATCCGAAGAGTCATTATAACTTTTATCAGATATTTTAACGATGTTAATGTCATCCATTTCCACAGCGGCGTTGTCATCTGGTTCAATCTTAATGATTATTGCATTTCTATCACCTGATCCTTTACCTTCTTCTACTCTATCCGACTGAATTGTATTTGACAAACGTAAGGAAGACTCATCAAGTGATTGACTTGTGTCGACTCTGGAGCTATCTGTTTCAGCAGGGGATAGTTTAGACACTACCAAATCTCTTTCATTAAAGTCAGCTTCCTCACAGCTGTACGACTTCATATTTTGGTACAAATGCCTGTTAGTGCAAGTTAACGCATGTTCCTCTAATAGTTTTTTACAGCTGAAAACAAATCCACAGCTGTCACATGTGTAGCTCCGTCCAAAGCGTCGTGGACGTCCTTCTTTTATACTAGATAATTTAGAAACTGTGTTTTTCTTACAGATATTAAAAGGCTGCTCATGGAACCTGCTTAACTGTACGGCCTCTTCATTGGACTCCTTATCCTGTAATGTGCCAACTGTTGAGCTTGCCTCCAGACACAAGCTGCCCAAGTCATCTCCAGATTTAGTCACCGATTCCTCGTACATACGTACGCCGAATATCATTTTGCTATTATAACTGCTAGAAGCAGAGGAAGAGCATTTTAAACTAGAATTGTTGTTATCCTGTATGTCTTCTAAGCATTCAGGCACATTATAGAGTTGTAAATAACTCATGGCTACTCTGAACTGCTCAAAGTTCGAAGGAGCTGTCATAATTTTCCCCAAGTACATAAACTGTAAGATGAGATCGAAGCATTCTGCACTGATCTTCATGTTACTAAGGTTCAGCTGAGTAGTTGTGTGCTGGTGGTTCATAAAAACCATCCTAAAATAAGAGCTGCAGGCTGCAAGGACGGCTTTGTGCGCTTGAAAGTAAATGTCGTCAATGGAGATGCAGCAGTCACAGAGAAAACCCCATTCCCTTTGGTTGTTTAGTTGCTGAAGGATATAACTGCTGTGGATTGGCCTTGCCATCTTGATTTTCAATTACAGGCCTGTGTAGAAAAAAAATAGAGAAAAATTACTGTGTTAAACCTTTCTCTCTATTCACACAAAACAGTATATCAACTCCTGTAACTCAAAGAACCAATTTCCACTGTTGTGAGAATAAATTTATTGAAAATGCACATATTTGAAGAAATCTGTAATGAGCTTTAGTTATAATAAAAAGTGTTCAGAAGGTGGATGTTTCTGCCTTTCATTTTCATTTCATTTATTAAGACTTGATATGCTGCCATTAGTGGGGGACAGCAGAGCGGTTTATAAATTAAATAAAACCAAATTATAAACACACATAGAAAGGAACGCCAATAGTGAACAGGAAAGAAACACAAGACATCAAGAGGGAGTAACTTAAAAATATAGTAAAGGAGAGGACAGAATAATGGAGGGTCTGGTGAAAGGTTATATGCTATAGAAAATAGGTGGGTTTTGAGCAGTGATTTGAACTTGGGGAATGATGAGTCTAACCAGAGGGAGGTTTTTCCAGAGAAAAGGGTCAAGGAAATAAAAAGTGGAGTGGCAAGTGGATTCTAAATGTGCCTGATGGGGGTGGAGAAGGAAGCAGCGATTCATGTGGATAGTGCGGAGGGAATGGTGAGGAGTAAGTGGTATGATAAGGGAGGAAAGGTATTGCGGAAGACCAGTGCAAAGTGTCTTATGTACCTGGATGATGATCTTTTTTTTAAATTTTTTTTTAAGTTTTTATTATTTTACCACAAGCCAGTTACAAACAAAAGTGTTCATCAAATTACAGTCAACTATATTCAACAATAATCAACCATATTCAACATCCCCATGCTAACCCATTTACCCCCCCCATGCTTCTCTATCCCTCCACTACTCCTCCCCTACCAATTCCCACCACTCAACCCCCACTTCTAACCCTCCCTCCTTCCCTTCCTCCCTTCCCCAACCCCCCCTGCCTTGAACTTCCACCCCTGCCTCTACCTTAACCTACCCTACTCCCTATCCCTCCTCTCTCCTACCCCTTCCCTTACTGCTCCTTCCTTCCACCTCTGCTCTCTCAACCACTTCCAAACCCCCTCCCACCGTCTCTCCGTTTGTCCCCCCCTTCCCTTGCTCTCCCCCGTGATTTTATACATTAAATAAATTTCTGACAGTCTTTTAGCATAACTGTCCATTGATGGCAGATACATTTTATTCCAATGCCAGGCAATTTCACATCTAGCCGCTGCAACACAGAACCAGAGGATACGCCACTCTCCCTCCCACTACCCATCCTTCTTCTGCAGAAGACACACCTCAGGAGTCAATTTTATCTCCAGGAACAAGCAGGAATGAGTCTTCACATATGGGTATCGTCGGCACCGACGGAGCCCGCGCGGGAACGCACCCCAGCGTCCAATAGGAACGCCTTTGGGAGCATGCATGCGCGCTGCCTTCCTGCCCAGCCACCTCCCTCTCTTCAGTTCTTCGTTTTCCGCGGAGCCGACAGGACGTGAACCCTGTCACCGCAGAAAATTCTACTTTTATTTCTTATTTTTTGTGGTCGCGCCTGCCTTAGTTCGACGCCCACCGGTACCACCGGTGTTTTTTTTCTTTCTTTCTAAAAAAAAAACAAAAAAAAAAACACAGAACTTGTGTTTTTCAGTCAGGGGTTTTTCCCCTGCTTGGTGCCATTTTGGCCACTAGGCCCTCTACTTTTCAACATGGAGAAACCGGCTACTGGTTTCAAAAAATGTTCAAAGTGTTGCAGCACAATTTCTGTCACAGACACCCATGACTGGTGTCTTAAATGTTTAAGTCCTGACCATTGCCCAGCGGAGTGTCTCTCCTGCGGAAGCTGACTAAAAGAAGTCTTCAGAATCGAGCAAATCAACTCGGTGCCCTGTTTGCATCGGACACGATGTCAGTAGCATTAGTGTCCTCCAGGGCCTCTATTTCTTCCCAGGGATCTCAGGTAACTAAACATAAATCTAAGTCTAGCCGGTCCTCGAGAGGTAGGTCTCCTTCTAAGTATCAAGATGCTTCTGGCGCTGCCCTCGAGGATCCTGCACCGGCAAAGCAGCCCCGGCGGGAGTCTTCCGGCTCCAAAGCATTATCGGGGCTCCAGGATGTTCACGAGGCTTCGGCCTCGATGGACATTCCTGTTCCATGCTCGAGGGTTGTGGCCGCTTCGATCGGTACCGACACCCCGGCATCGGAAATGGTAATGGATAAAAGACTCCTTGCCATTGAACGCAGTCTAGCAAATCTTTTGGCTACTTCGGTACCGCTAAAGTCGTTGCAGACCGTTCCACAAGCACCGGTATCGCTGTCGATACCGGTACCGGTGCCAGTACCCTCGGTACCTGCTTTGGCAGGCTTACTTCCCCCGATGCAGAGTTTAGAATCACTCTCAAGCATGGGGGATCAGGTACCGACTCACTTCGGTACCGACCTCGAGCGGTACCGAAGACATCTTTTAAAGGAGAACCCGGTGCTTCATCCCTTTGAGTCTTCCGATTCCGATGACTCAGATGACTCCACCGGTACCAGAGCTGAACTTTTAAAAGATTCAACTCCTTCTCCTCAACGCAGAATGTCCCCTCCTGAGGACATGTCTTTTCACGATTTTGTGTGTGATATGGCAAAGGCACTTGCCATTACAGTGGTACCTGAAAAGGAACCTAGGGCAGAAGAATTAAGAATTCTGCAATACCCCTTGGCTCCAAAGGAAGCAGCGATGCTCCCCATACATCAGATCTTACATGATCTAATGTTGAGGATGTGGGAAACTCACTTTAACATTATCCCCACATTCTAGACGCCTTGACACTATGTATAGGAGTGCCACCTTGTCCAGGTTTTCAAAAAACTCAGCTACCACACCATTCTATGGTGGTGGAGTCTGCCATGAGATGGATTATTAAGAGTACAAAGAGACACTCTTCTAATCCACCAGGTCGTGAATCTAGAACCCTGGATGCCTTTGGGCGTAGATGTTTTCAGGCCTCCATGCTTTCAGCAAGGATTAGTTCCTATATTTTATACATGGGAATGTTTCTTGAGGAGGTTACAAAAAACTTAGAGCTTTTGAACCCTTTCCTTCAAGAGGATAAAAGAGCAGACTATTCATCACTAGTCAAACATGCTCAGAATGTCTCTAAGTTCATGAATCGTGCTACCTTTGACTGTTTTGAATGTATTAGCAGAACTTCTGCCATAGCTATAGGAGCACGACGTATTGCCTGGCTCCAAGCTTCAGACTTGGAAGAATGGGTGCAGGAAAAGCTGGGAAATATTCCTTGCACTGGAGAAAATCTTTTTGGCAAGGATTGGCAATCTAAGGCTAATCATCTTGACACTGATAATGCTACTTTAAATAGATTTTCTTAGCTGGGTTAGCAGAAATTTTTGACAAAGTCCTTTAAGAAACCCTTTTTCTCTAAGAAGAAAAGGTTCTATCCATCTTCCACCCAACAGGCGTATGTTCCCCAAAAAGGGCAACAACAGACGAGACAAAGAAAACCCAAACCTCAGCAGGCTCAACAGACTCAGCCTCCTCAGGGTTTTTGACTTTTATCTAGAGAACTTAATCATTCTTCCTGTGTTAGGCCCAGAACCTCTAAATATTCCAGGCCGTATCTGCCATTTTGTCAAAAGATGGCAACAAATCACATCAGAAGTCTGGACTTTGTCCATAGTGAGTCTGGGGTACAAGCTTCGTTTCCTCAGCTTGCCACCACCCACAGTAGTAAAACAGTTCAACTCTCAACCTCCAGGCATAGACCTCTTGCTACAAGAGGTCTCTACTCTTCTAGCTCAAGGAGCTATAGAAGAGGTTCCTCTATGCCAACAAGGTACAGGGTCTTACTCCCCCTATTTTCTCATTCCAAAAAAGACAGGGGGTTTAAGGCCAATTCTAGATCTCAGAGAGCTGAACAAATATCTAGTCCGAGAGAAGTTCAAAATGCTTTCCCTCTGCTCTCTTCTGCCATACCTTCACAGGCAAGATTGGCTATGTTCTCTAGATTTAAAAGACACCTACATGCATATCCTTATTCATGTAGATCACAGGAAATTCCTTTGGTTCCTAGTCCAGGGAAGACATTTCCAATACAGAGTCCTTCCTTTTGGGCTGGCCTCTGCTCCAAGGGTCTTCACAAAATGCATGGCAGTAGTAGCAGCATTCATGAGGACCCTGGGGATTTTTGTCTTCCCTTACTTGGACGATTGGCTCATCCGGGCGCAGTCAGCTCAAGAAGCTCATCAGGCCCTATTGCGAGCAAAACAAATACTCCAGTATTTGGGAAGGGTCATAAATCTTCCAAAGCCATCTCAATCCCTCGAGTTTATAGGGTCTCGCTTGGACACACAGCTTGCAAGGGCCTTCCTGCCCCAACCACGCTGTCTGCAAATCATCGAGCTAGCATCTTCCTTTCTGTTCGACAGATGCTTCGCCTACTAGGTCACATGGCATCTACGGTCCATGTAATACCTTACGCTCGTCTTCACATGAGAGCGGCCCAGTGGACCTTAGCTTCCCAATGGTCCCAGGCCTCAGGAAGCCTGTCAGACAAGATCAGAGTTACCACACGCCTGATTCTGTCTCTCTGTTGGTGGCAGTCTCTAGAAAACCTTTTAATAGGCTCTCCTTTCCAGCAACCACCACCTCAGGCTATCCTAACAACAGATGCCTCCAAGGTGGGTTGGGGAGCCCACTTGGGCAATCTATCAATGCAGGGCCTTTGGTCCTCACAAGAGGCTCTTCTTCATATAAACCTATTAGAACTCAGAGCCATCTCCAATGCTATTCAAGTCTTTTGCACCCAGCTCATAAACAAAACAGTTCTGGTGCAAACAGACAGACAATCAAGTAGCCATGTTTTACCTCAACAAACAAGGCGGAACAGGCTCTCTGCAACTATGCAACGAAGCTCTGCGACTGTGGGCCTTTGCCAGAGAGCATCAGATTCATCTGCTGGCAGTCTATCTTCCAGGTGTTCAAAACATTTGGGCAGATAGACTCAGTCAAGTACTCCTGCCACACGAGTGGTCCCTCCACTCAGTTGCTCCTGAGCAGTCAAGGTGTGAGGACCTATCCTGCAGAGCTCCTGCTAGGGGGCGGAGCCTAGCTGTGTGCCTGAGCTCGGATGACGGATCCTGGGCCACCTCCAGCGGGAGAGGCCCAGGCCCAGAGGCCTACCAAGCCTGGTAAGCCTCCTTTGCTGCCACCGGATGGGGAGGACGGACGCTTGCTGCAGCCGGTACCCCGGGAGGGGGACTCCCCAGGTAGGACTGCACCTGGCCAGGGAAGAGGGACCCACAGGTATGGAGGTTGGGGCCCGCTACCCCAGGGAGGAGGCTCCTTTTTCCTTCCCAGGCAGGGTGTGGAGGCTGTGTGGAAGCAGGGAGAGGCCCTGGGGAGACCCTGGAGGACTGTGTCGTACAGTACTGGGGGAGGCGGGTTCCCCCCACCGCCTCGGGTCCTGGAGGAGGCCTCTACCTCCTCCAGTGAGGATGAGGACGGGGGGTCGGGCCTGCCGTCCTTCCAGCAGCCAGCTAGGGCCCCAGATGAGATCGTGGCGGCGGTGCGGCAGCTCCGGGGTCTCCAGGAGGAGGCGGCCCAGCTGCAAGCCCAGCTCTCCCACCGGGAGAGCCTGCAGGCCACCATTCCCGGTGAGGAATGGGTGGCCTATAAGACCTATAGAAAGGGGGTGAAGCGGGCCCTGAGGGACCGGTATAATCAGATTCTCTCTCTGAAACATCAGGGTTGTGGGTCCCTCACGGAAATGTATCAGACCTATGATCGTTGGGCAGCCCAGGGTGCAGTTCAGGTGGGGCCCCCGGGGGTGGGACGGTTGGTAGACCTTCCAAGGTCCCTTTCACTACCCTTACCCATCCAGGGTGTATTGGGGAGCCGACAGTTCCCTCCCTCAAAACATGTTCCTGATTCAAGAATCTCTTACCTGCCGGTGACTGCTGTTTCTGGGCCATTGGAGAAGACCTCCGTGGATGATGTCAGCACCGTGTCCGCAGAAAATCCGGTTCCCTCGGTGGCCGGTGCCGCCGGGAGGTTTGGGGGCGGAGCCTCGGTCCGCCGCGATCCGCGAGAGAAAGTGCTGGTCGCTGAACCGGTGTATCAGGAAGAGGTGCTGGTCCCCTGTCCGGAAGATCGAGGGAGTGAGCAGCAGGATCGTGGGGCTGCTTCGGTTTCTTCGGCGATTTTTCCACCAGCCGTGTCAGTGGGAGGGCATTTCCAAGATGGCCGCCGGAGTCCTGGTCATGCCGTTACTGCCGAGGATGGCCTTGCCCTACAGGAGGAGGTGTTAGCAGGGCTTTCCCCGGGTCGTCCGGGGATCCAAGATGGCCGCCGTCAGCTGGATGTTGTCACTTCCGGGTTTTCCCGGAAGTGTGCACATCGCCGTGGGTCTGCCTCTGCCCTGATGCTGGAGAGTCGGGGAAGATCCACGGAAGATGGGTTTTCTCTCTCCAAGCAAGTCTTTCAGCTGGGAGTTCCTCAGGTGGCTGCTTCCACTTCTGTTCCAGTTTTACAGCGTCGGGGGTCTGTGGATTCAGTGGCTGCTGTGCATCCGGCTTTTTCTGTTCCAGCACTTCCCAGGGTCCTGGTGCAGGTTTTTGGTGGGGGGGTGGCTGGTGGTCAGGATTCCCCTGTTGTGGCTGCCCTTCCGGCTCCCAGACGGCTACAGGATGGCCGCCCAGTGTTCCCTGAGGTAGCTGTCTGGCGCCGGAAGGGTGCTGGAACGGGGAAGGAGCAGGGTAGGGGCTGCTGTTCTTTCTCTGCAGCCCCCGGGGGGGGGGGCCGGAAGACTGTGGGTCAGCTGTCCCTGCAACTTGGGTCAGCGGAGCGGGATGCGCAGCTGCCTGTCCTTTCTGTTGGTATAGCCGAGGGGGGCCTGTCTCGCAGGGGGGCGTCCGCCCTTGCTGCTGGAGCCCTGGCTACCGGCCGGGATGTTCCTGACCCCTGTGCCACGTCTGGCACCAGCAATAAGGTAGGACCTGGGAGTGACGGGGGGCTGGGGGGTGGAGGTTCGGGGGGACTGGGTGTGGGTGACTCTGTCCTGTTGTCTCGGGACGGTAGCCGTGCAGGGGGTAGCGGACGGTGGGTTAGGTGGGGGTTTGGCGTCCTCAGTATCTGCCGTCCGTGGGGAAATGCAGGGTACCCCGGTAGCTGGTAAAGAGGGGGAGGGGGAGCGGACAACTGGTCTACCAGTGGGAGGGGGGGTAATGGTTTGTCCTGATGGGGGGAAGGGATTGATGTCTGTGGGATGGGGTGGTGCCCCTAGTACCCGGGACTGGGGGGGGAGCGGTGTCCGTCCCCGGTGGTAGTGGCGGAAACACAGGAGCCCTGCAATGGGTTAGGAACACAGGACGGGGGTACGGGGGGGATCTCTGGGTGTCACCGAGCAACAGGTCCGTGCTGCCATCAAGTTGGCCTTGGAAACTCCGGAGGGCCCTCAGGGGGCCTTTGATGCATTTCGGCGGCCGCAGGGTCTTGCGGATGGGGGTGCTCCGGATTTTCTCGGTGGCACCCAGGGATCCGGCAGGGATAGTATCCCTGACTCGGTTTTTGCTGAGCTGGTCCTGCCCAGCCCCCCGGTCGCCCCGTCGAGGTGGCTGCGGATCCTGAACAACAGCAGCAGCGTCCCTCGCAGGTAGCTGCGGGGGAGGAGAGCGGAGGGCAGGAGATGGGAGCTGGGGGGTCGGTTCCCCCCCGTACCTTCGCAGAGGCTCTGAGGGGGTCCGGTACTACCCCGGGGACTTCCGGCGGGGTTGGGGGGAGGGGGGTTTCCCAAGGGAATGGTCCTGTAGGAGGGGGAGGAAGTGGGGGAGGGTTCCGAGGGGTAGGGGGTGAGGTCCGACGGCGCAACGTGGCGCAGATCCGGTGGGCTGGGGAGGGGCCCCCTCCAGCCAGGGAACAGGTCTTGAGGATGGTCCTTGGGCTGGGGTTTCTCCCGGGAGATCTCTACGTCTTCATCCACATGAACAACACCATTGAATATGATGTTAGTTTCATGCTGCGACGGGGGCTGGAGATTTTCTGGGACCGATACCAGCAGCAGAAGGGGCAGGGCGGGTGGGCTGACTTTCGTGTTGTGCCTATCTCTCGCCAGGGGACAGTACCTGTGACCATCCTGGCCAGGAATGAGTCGCTCCCAGGGCAGGACATCCAGTTTTGGTTGTCGCGCCATGCGGTGCTCCTCGCACCCCTGGTTAAGGGGCGCTGGGGCCCCTAGGGGTGTGGGACGGGTCGTGGAAAGGTAGGATCCGTTTGCGTGAGGTGGGAAACGTGGTGCAGCACGTGCCCTCGGCCGGTTTCCTCGGTCGGGATCGCATCTTGTGCTATTACCCCGGCAACCTCGCGAGTGTCACCGCTGTGGCTCATTCCGCCATCTGAGCATGAACTGTCCCGAGCAGGTCTGCACCCGTTGTGGTGGACGGGGTCACGCCTCGGCCGGGTGTTTGCTCATCCGGTGCAACCTTTGCGGGGAGTTGGGCCACCCCTTTGCCCGCTGCCCCTCCGCATCACACAATGGACCGGGGGGGGATGCCGTCGCCCCACCTCGGGCTCCTGTGCGGGAGGAGGTTGTGGAGGACCCTCTCCCTCAGGAGGAGTCCGGGGGCCCTAGGGTGGAGGAGTCCATTGAACCGAGGGAGCCACCAGGGGGAGGGGATTTGGGTAGGAAGGAGGAGAGGGTTGATGTGGTGGAGGTTGCTGTGTCACGACAGGATAGTGGGTTGCGGGTGGTGCCACCTCAGGAATGGACCACGGTCCCTTCTAAGGGTGGCAAGTCCAAAAGGAAGAAACGGGAGACATCCCCATTGCCGGATGCAGAGCCCGTGTTGGACATCAACCGTTTCGTCTTTTTGGCTGCTGATGCGGCTGAGGCGGATGAGGGCTTGCCTGTGGAGGCAGGGCTTCCTGTGCGGCGCTCGGAGCGATTAGCGGCGGGGGCGGCCCCTCTTCCTCAGCGGCGGCCTTCAAAAGTACCGAAGGCGCGCCGCGGTCAGGGTCCTCCAATCAAGGTGGATACTGGCGCCCGACGGGTGAGGGAGGACGGGCCTTTGCCCCCGCAGTTGGGTGCTGGGCCTTCGCAGGAGCCCCCTGCTGACCTGGCTGTCCCGGCCTCCCCCGCGGGGGTGGGCACTGGTCCGTTGTCTCAGTCTTTGTCCGGGGAGGGGGGGCGGCACCGGTGGTGGACCCCACGGAGGAGATCATTCCTCCGACCCCTGACCTGTCCGTGCCCCCTCGCCCCGTGGGAGCTGGGTTAGCCCCTGCGACAGCTTTGCCTGGTGGTCTCGGGGACACCAGCACCTCCTGGGGTGACAGGGTCGAGCAGGAGGAGGAGGAGATCCTCGAGGTGGTCAACGTGGACTGTGAGGAGTTGCTCCAGCTCGCGGGCTTGTCCTGCAAGCGGGATTCCGGGGATCCAGGGTATGGTGAGAAGAGGAGGAAAGGGTCACTGCACACGAACTAGGCATGGCGTGCACTCCTGCGTTCTCGTGCGCCACTATCAACGTGGCCAGCATTTTTACGGACCAGGCGCGGGCTACGGCCTATGATTTTCTTTCCACGAGTGGGCTGGATGTCATCTTCTTGCAGGAGACCAGGCTCACCTCGCTCGCTAGCCTTCATCGGGCAAAGCGGGAGTGGAGGTGGGGTCCTTCGTACTGGTCACTTGCGGCCCAGCCCTACGCAGGAGTGGCGGTTTTGTTCACGTCTAACCGATTTCAGGTGGGAACTGGAGCAGGGCCGGTGCTTGCTCTTAGACAGCTACTGCGGGCCCCATCGGTTTCGTTTCGTGGTGGTCTACGGCCCCCAGTCTAAGTTGGCGCGGAAGACCCTGTTTCGGGTCATCCGCCCCTACTTACACACCTCCCGTTTGGTGGTCCTCGCAGGGGATTTCAACACCACCACCCTGTTGCAGGACCGAGGGGGGGAGCGTTGCCCACCCAGTTACGAGGGCCTCTTTTTGGCCGAGATGACCCGGACGGCTGACCTAGTGGATGTCTTCCACCGGGCTTTTCCACGGTCGCCGGGGTTCACCTACTACCATGGGACCCGCAGGAGCCGTATCGATCGGATATATGTGAGTGCCCGGGTGGAGTGTTCCCCTCCGCAGTTGCAGGCGGTTGACTTTTCGGACCACTGCGTCCTCTCCGTGTCCTTCTTGGCTAACCACGAGGAGCTCAGCAGGGGTCCTGGCCTGTGGCGACTGAATGTGCAGTTGTTGGCAACATCAGAGGTGGTCCAGGAGTTCTTGGCCTTTCTCGCAGACCAGGAGACCCTGTTGGGTGTTTTTCCTTCCCGTGGCGCCTGGTGGGATGAGGTGAAGACGCGTGCCCGCCAACTCTTCCGTTCCCGGGGTACCTCCATGGCTCGATCCCGCTACCTCACTTACACCGTCCTCTGGAGGTCGCTGGATCGTTTGGTATCCCGAGGAGCAGCGCGGGAGGAGGTGGAAGAGGTGCAGGTCCAGCTCCGTGGCCTGCTTTATGATCACCATGCCTCCCTATGCTTTGAGGGGGCGGCCGGTGGGGTCGCCACTCCAGACCTTTTCCTGACTTGCAAGGAGAGGGTCCGGCGTCGGGAGGTCATGGCCCTGCGGGGCGAGGACGGTACCATTCATACCTCCCAGGAGGACCTTTTGCGAATGGTGGGGGAATACTTCTCGGACCTGTTTGGGGATCGCCCCGTGGACCTCACCCATATCCGAGAGTACCTGGGCCTTCCCCCGGTGTATTCAGCTGTGGTCCAGGCACAGGTTGATGCACTCGCTGCTCCGATTCAGCAGGTGGAGGTGGAGAGGGCGATTCGTGCCATGCCGTCGGGGAAGGTGCCTGGACGCGATGGGCTCCCGGTGGAGTTCTATCGTACTTTCATCGCCCAGCTGGCCCCCTTCCTGACCTCCCTGTTTCAGGAGATCATGGACACGGGGTTTCTCCCGCGGTCATTTCGCGAGTCTGTCCTGCTGCTGCTCTCCAAGGGGAAGGACGATAGCTCCTTGGACTTTTGGCGGCCGCTCTCTCTTCTGAACGCGGACCGGAAGATTCTGGCCAAGTGTTTGGCCAACCGACTGGTGGAGGTGTCGGGCGTTTTGCTGTCCCCTTCCCAGTATTGTTCCGTTCGGGGGAGAGGGGTTCTGGACGCTGTCGCCACAGTCCGGGAGGTGGTGGAGAGAGGCCGGTCGCTCCAACGGGACCATTGGTTGGTCTCCTTGGACCAGTCCAAAGCCTTCGACCGAGTCAGTCACCGGTACCTGTGGGTGGTGCTCCAGCACTTCGGCCTCCCCGCGGGTTTCCTCTTCGTCTTGCAGGCGCTGTACCGAGGGGGGGTGAGCTTCCCGTTTATTAACGGGTGGCTCGGACGGCCGTTTGGTGTCGCCTCGGGGGTGCGGCAGGGGTGCCCTTTGAGCCCCCTGCTGTATGTCTTCTCCCTCGACCCCTTCCTCCGGAGTTTGTCCTCAGGTGGGTTGCGGGGCCTGGAGGCACCTGGTGCGCCCCCGGTGACCGTCGTTGCCTACGCTGACGACATCTCAGTTTACGTGGACGGCACTGAAGGGGTAGAGGCCCTGCGGGAGGCCGTGGAGGAGTACTCGGAGGTGGCCCACTCTGTTGTCAACCACAGCAAGTGCCAGACGCTGTGGTTGGGCCCCTCGGAGGCCTCCCCACCTTCCTGCGCCCCCTTTCCTCCTCCCGTGGGGGAGGTCCGTGTTTTGGGCCTCGTCTCCGGGTCGGAGGACTGTGCGGAGTCCAATTGGGATCGTTGTCTTGAGACTGCACGGTGTCGGGTGCTGCGGTGGAGGGGGTGGAGGTGTACGTTCGAGGAGAAGATCAAACTCCTCGGGACGTTTCTGCTTCCCCTCTTTCTGCACGTGGCCACGGTCTTCGTTCTTCCGTCGTCCCGTCAGGCGTCTGTCAGTGCTGTCTTTTTCTGTTTTCTGTGGGGTAACCGCCTGAACCCTGTCCAGCGCAACATCGTTTGCCTGGATCGGGCACAGGGCGGTTTGGGTATGTTGCACCCCCTTGTCTTCCTGTCAGTCTTGTCTATGGCATTTCACTTAGGTAGGATGCGGGAAAGGGGTGGGGTTTGGTGGGTGGCCTCCTATCGGGAGTGGTTCTCCCGCTTCTGGGAGCAGTGGGAGGGGGCGTCCTCGGTCCCACGTGTGCGTCGGAGCGGGGAACAGGCCCCATCGTACATATTTGCGATGGTGGGGCTCATTCGGCGGTGGGGGGTGACCGACCCGCTCGCCTAGTCCTTGGGGCGGAAAGGATTGTACCGGATGGTACTCACCTCCCACTTTCAACCACGGTGGCCCTGCGGGACTGTCCGGCGGATGTGATGCAGCGGGGCCTTCGGCATTTGAACTCCCCTCGGCTGCCGAAGAAAGTTCGGGATGTGGCCTGGTTGTCTTTCCACGGGCGTTTGTACGTGAGGGACAACCTCAAGTACAGGTCACAGGCCGAGCGGGTCTGTCCGAGGGCCGGGTGTGAAGGGCAGACGGAGACCATGGACCATTTCCTCCGGCAGTGCCCCTTTAACGTGGAGGCCTGCCGGTTGGTGTCCGCTGCTCTTCACCTGCGCGACCTTTCCCTCCTCACGTATGCGGAGTGGGTGTACGGGGCCTGGTCCTTTCCTCTAAGGCAGGACTCCGGGACCCTCTACCTCGTCACGGCTGTAGTGCGCTACCACCTGTGGCAAGCAAAACAGAGGCGTTATTTATTTCTCGTAACCATAATTTTGCGCATCCTCCTGACATCAAAATAGATAACTCAACTATTCCTATTAAATCAGAAGTGAAATATCTTGGAGTTACTCTGGATAATGAGTTGAATCTCAGATCACACATAAATAAGACAATTAAAAGCGCTTATTACAGAATGAAGCTCATCAAAAGACTAAGGCCGCTTCTTGATACTGTTCACTTCAGAAATGTTTGTCAAGCATTGATTACTCCATTACTTGACTTCTGTAATCCAATATATCTGGGTTTATCTAAGCAAGCACTTAAGCCTTTACAACTGGCGCAGAATACTGCTGCACGTATAATTTTTGGTCTATCAAGTAGAGAACATATAACTCCCATCTTGAAAGAGCTTCACTGGTTACCTATTGCTTCACGTGTAAAATATAAAACTATAATTTCTCCAGGACCAAGCAGGAAGTCAGTCCTCACTTATGGGTGACGTCGGCGCCGACGGAGCCCTCGCGGAGCAATTTTCCCCAGCTTTCAAAGAAAGCCTTTGGGAATTGCAGCGCGCATGCGCGGTCCTCTTCCCGCCCAAGGGTGCCATCTTAGCCAGTCTTCTTTTTTCCGCGGAGCCCTACAGACGTCCCCGTCTTGTCCCCGCGAAAAAGTCGATATTTCTTCATTATTTTATTCTTTTTCCTTCGGTTCGACGCCGGTCTTTTTTCCCGCCCGGACTCGCGACGCCGGTCACGAGTCCTCTTCCTTTTTTCGGTTTTTCTGACTTAGTCAGCTTTCGTTTTCGATTTTTCCCTGGCAGCCCGGTCCTTTGACCTCGCAGGGGCCCTTTTTCCCCCGATGGCTGCCAGTGGTTTCAAGCGGTGTGGTCAGTGTGACCGAAATATGTCACTAACTGACACACACGACTTTTGCCTCCGCTGCCTGGGCCCCGATCATGAGGAACTGATCTGTGGGCCCTGCGGCAAAATGTCCCCCAAAGCGTTGAGAAGTCGGCGGCATCAGCGTGATAGAATCTTCGCTGACCCCAGCCGTACCCGGACCTCGTCTGAGGCCTCCGCGTCCAAAGGCTCCAGCTCGGACCGTCGCCGGAGTTCCTCCGACAGGGGTTCTCCCTCCGGGGACCATCGTCGGACGGTGAAACCCGCGAGGGCGGCGTCGGTGGACGCTCCTGGTTCCGCGAGGGCCAGGTCGCATAGCCCCGACAGCCGCCCCGGGTCCTTGGAGAAGGAGCACCTCACAAAGCGACCTCGCCTGGAGTCGGAGATGCCTGCTCGGGTAAGTCCTGTGGTCCTTCTGGACTTGCCTCCGCGACAGCCGACGTCGGGCCCGACGCCGTCGGGGCCCGAGTCGGGGGCTGCTGGGTCACCTGAGCTCGGACTCAGGTTGACGGCCTTGGAGAGCAGACTGTCTGCCTTCATGGACCAGCAGCGGGCACTGCTCGCTGGCCTCGCTGGCGCCGCTGCCCCGACCGCCGGGACGTCGACGTCCAAGTCGACCCCGGAGACCGAGCCGATCCTCGAGTCGATGCGAACTCGAGTCGATCCTCGGTCGAGGTCACCCTCGGCCTCCCGTTCGGGACCGAGGTCGCCGACGCCGACTCCCTCGGCGTCGGGGCGGCAGGCGCCGCGCCCTGCCCTGCCCGGGCCGACCCCACCGAGTCCTCGTCGGAGTCGGTCTGGGAGTCTGAAGAGGAAGAGTCGCCTGATTCTTTCCGGACTCGGTGTGTCCCCTCGGACTCACCGGAGTCCGAGCCTCGGAAGCAGTCCCCCCCGGAGGATGCCCGGTTCTCGGACTTCGTCAGGGATATGGCCAAGGCTTTGGCCTTCCCTGCGGACCCCGAGGAGGAGCCTCGAGCCGAAGAGCTCGACGCCCTCCAGTATGACTCTCCCGCAAGGGAACACTTTACTGTGCCGGTTCCTCCTATGCTGGAATGACTGCTCTTCCGCATGTGGGAGAGCCCGGCCTCCTCGCCGGTCCTGAGCAAGCGAGTCGATTCTATCTATCGAGTCCGCAAGAGCCCTGGCTTCCAGAAGGCACAGCTACCACACCATTCCATGGTAGTGGAATCGGCCATGCATCGTCTTAAGAGCCAGAAGATGCACTCCTCGGTGCCTCCTGGCAGGGAGGCCCGTAACCTGGATGGCCTTGGTAAGAAGTGTTTCCAGGGCTCTATGCTTGCGTGTCGTGTCCAGACCTACCAGCTATACATGGGCATGTATCTCCGAGACCTGGCTAAAGAGCTAGCCGGATTCTCCGCTGGTCTGTCCGAGGAACCCTTGCGGAGGTTCCTGGCCTTGTCCACTGGCATTAGGGAATGCTCAAAGTTCATGTCCCGTGCAGCCTATGATGGCTTTGAAGCATCGGCTCGAGTGGCCGCAGCCGGCATCGGTGCCCGCCGACAGGCTTGGCTTCAATCGTCAGACCTTGAGCCTTGGGTGCAGGACAAGTTGGTTGATGTCCCCTGCCGAGGCGAAAACCTCTTTGGCAAGCCCATGGCTGAAAAGGCTGCACAAATTGAGACTGAGACTCTCACCAGGACCAGGCTCTCTAGGAAGACCTCCGCCCCTTCCCAGAAAAAGAAGGGCTCGGGAAAAAAGTCCTTTTACCCGAGGAAGGCGGCTGCCTACAAACAATACCCCCATTATCAGGCCCCGGCAGCTCCCCAACAGGGCCAGCAGGCCAAGGGACGGGGTAACGGGTCCCGTAGGCAGCAAGCCCCCAAGCCTGCACCATCAGCCCCTGCTCAGCAGGGTGGGGGTTTTTGACTCACTAAGCATAGCCTCTCCCCCCCCCGCTGGTTCCTCCCAGCACCGGAGGCCGGCTGGTTCACTTCGCCCACAGGTGGTCCAGCATCACCTCAGATGCCTGGGTGCTTCAAGTCGTGCGAAAAGGTTATCTTCTCCACTTCCACCAGGTCCCTCCCCCCTTTTTTCCGGGAGAACCTCCACGGCCCCCTCTGCACAGGGACTTACTCCTTCAGGAGTTAGCAGGTCTTCTACAGGAACAGGCGGTGGAACCGGTGCCCCACCACCTGCGAGGTCAAGGCTTTTACTCCAGGTATTTCCTGATACCAAAGAGAACAGGAGGCCTCAGACCCATCCTGGACCTACGCAACCTCAACAAGTTCCTCGTGCGAGAGAAGTTCAAGATGCTTACCCTTGGAATCCTTCTGCCCTACCTCCAGCAGGGAGATTGGCTATGCTCCTTGGATCTAAAGGATGCCTACACGCACATCCTCATCCACCCAAGCCACCGACAATACCTAAGGTTTGTGGTGGCAGGAAATCATTACCAGTACAGAGTACTGCCCTTTGGCCTGTCCTCCGCACCGCGAGTCTTCACAAAATGTCTCGCGGTGGTGGCGGCCCATCTCAGGCTTCACGGCCTCTATGTATTTCCGTACCTAGACGACTGGCTCATCAGAGCAGCGTCCGCCCTGGAGGTCACCAACGCCACGCGCCGCACGGTGACTCTTCTGCAGCACTTGGGCTTTGTTATAAACTTCGCAAAGTCCACTTTGCTCCCCTCACAGGATCTCGAGTTCATCGGCGCAAGGCTGCACACTCCTCAGGCGCGAGCATACCTGCCGCTCGACAGGGCTCAACGGCTCATGGACCTAGCCGACCGTTTTCGCAGCCAGCCCCTGGTCTCCGCCAGGCGCTTCCTGAGACTACTCGGCCATATGGCTTCCACCGTCCATGTGACCCCCAATGCCCGCCTGAATATGCGGCCTGCACAGTGGTGTCTCCGCCAGCAGTGGCGACAAGCCACAGGCGGCCTAACAGACCTAGTGCGCGTCTCCGAGCCGCTGATCTCGTCTCTCCGGTGGTGGCTTCAGCAACCGAACCTGATATTCGGAATGCCTTTCCAGTCACCTCAGCCGGCCCAGGTGCTGACAACAGATGCATCCCTCCTGGGCTGGGGTGCGCATTGCCAAGGGGCACGTACTCAGGGCCTCTGGACCACGTGGGAGTCTGCTCAGCAGATCAACTTCCTGGAGCTCAGGGCGATCCGCCTGGCTCTCAAGGCTTTCTCCCACCTGACTTCTCACCAGTCCGTCCTTGTCCAGACGGACAATCAAGTGGCCATGTTCTACGTGAACAAGCAAGGAGGCACGGGCTCCTTCCTCCTCTGCCGGGAGGCACAGAAGCTCTGCTCTTGGGCCGTCAGTCACGGCATTCTCCTCAAGGCAGTTTATCTCCCAGGCCAAGAGAATTACCTGGCGGACAAACTCAGCAGGATCCTCCAGCCGCACGAGTGGCGCCTGGATCCCTTGGTGCTTCAGAAGCTCTTTCTAAAGTGGGGCCTCCCCACGGTGGATCTCTTTGCCAGTCCTCACAACCGGCAGCTTCCTCGCTTCTGCTCTCGTCAGCCACACCCCCTTCGGGTGGCGGCGGACGCTTTTCTGCTCTCATGGTCGGGAAGCCTTCTGTACGCTTTCCCTCCCATCCCGCTAGTCTCTCGGACTCTTTTCAAGGTTCTCCGAGACAAAGCCTTCATGATCCTGGTGGCCCCTCGCTGGCCCAGACAGCCGTGGTTTCCGCTCCTGCTGCAATTAGCGGTGGAGGATCCATTCCCTCTGGGGTTTCAACCGGATCTCCTCACTCAGGATCAGGGGTCTCTGCTACACCCCAACCTCAGGTCTCTCAACCTAATGGCCTGGCTGCTGAGAGGGTAGTCCTTGCTCCCCTTCTCCTGCCGGCAGAGGTGGAGGAGGTCGTCTTGGCCTCGCGACGACCTTCTACCCGCAAATGCTACGCCCTTAAATGGCGTCGCTTTTCCGTTTGGTGTACCCAACAGTCTCAGGATCCCTTCTCCTGCCCGGTGTCGGTGATCTTGCAGTACTTGCTACACCTCTCTAATCTGGGACTTAAGTCCAACTCCGTCAAAGTTCACCTCAGTGCTCTTTCAGCACATCATGTGCCGGTGGACGGCAGACCTCTCTCCAGCGACCCTCTCGTAGCGAGGTTTCTCCGAGGTCTCCTTCTACTTAAACCACCTCTGCGCCCGCCAGCGCCTGACTGGGACCTGAATGTGGTTTTGCAGCGGATCACCTGTCCGCCTTTTGAACCTATGGCTACCTGTTCTCTCCGTTTTCTGTCTTGGACAACACTGTTCTTGATAGCCCTCACTTCCGCTAGGCGCGTAAGTGAATTGCAGGCCCTCGTGTCTGATCCCTCTTACACTCGGTTCTACAAAAATAGGGTAGTCCTACGGACTCACCCAAAATTTTTCCAAAAGTGGTCTCCCCTTTTCACATCAATCAGGAGGTGGTACTTCCAACCTTCTTTCCCAGACCACACTCCAGCCGAGCTGAGACGGTCCTCCATACCCTGGACTGTAGAAGGGCATTGAACTTCTACCTTGACCGTACGCGGGAGCACCGTAAAGCTGCTCAGCTTTTTGTGTCTTTTGACCCCAATAAATTGGGGCTCCCGGTCTCCAAGCGTACACTGTCCATCTGGGTTGCGGACTGTATCACTTGGGCTTATGGGGCAGCCGGACTCTCCTTGGAAGGTCGAGTCACGGCTCATTGCGTTCGGGCAAAGGCCACGTCAGTGGCTTACCTCCGCTCTGTTCCGCTGGCAGACATCTGCCGGGCCGCTACTTGGTCTTCGAGCCAGACTTTTGCGGTCCATTACTGCCTCGAGAGGGAGTCCCGCAGGGACAGTGCTTTCGGACAGGCAGTCCTCCGTAATCTCTTTGAGGTCTGAGCAACTCCTACCCTCCATCCCGGATGTGGGCTACCGGTGGGTGTTCATTCAGCGAAGATTCTTTCCTTCTGTGCTGCTGAGCTAGAGGGAGCTCATTTTTTGTGCTTAGGGTCTCCGGTAGCCTTGAGCTTGGGAGTCCCATAAGTGAGGACTGACTTCCTGCTTGGTCCTGGAGAAAGCGTAGTTACTCACCTGTAACAGGTGTTCTCCAGGAGCAGCAGGAATCAGTCCTCACTACCCTCCCTCCTCCCCTTGGAGTTGCAATCGTCTGCTTATGTTCTTTTTGCAAAATTTTTATGCTGTCTTTTTTAGCTATGTCATCTGACTGGCTAAGATGGCACCCTTGGGCGGGAAGAGGACCGCGCATGCGCGCTGCAATTCCCAAAGGCTTTCTTTGAAAGCTGGGGAAAATTGCTCCGCGAGGGCTCCGTCGGCGCCGACGTCACCCATAAGTGAGGACTGATTCCTGCTGCTCCTGGAGAACACCTGTTACAGGTGAGTAACTACGCTTTATATTTTCAAGATAAAACAACAATATTCTGCAGAAAGCCTGACATATCTCATACAGTCAGATATTAGCAACAGACCTAGAAGAAGAGGATCTGACAACAGAATCAGCTTATCAAATGATGTCAGAAAAACACGTAAAGACACCTCTGAAAGGGCTTTCTCTTTTGCTGCACCTTCCATCTGGAACTCTCTACCTAATGAGCTGAGAGCAGCTCAGGACATCAATGACTTTAGAAAGCAACTGAAAACATCTTTGTTTATAGAACACTACGGTCATGCAATTAACTAACTTAATTTGTCTGGAATGTAAATCATATACATATTGTATAATAGCTCACATTATAGTATAGCTCACTATGTAGATAATGCAACTCACTCTAACACATTATACCATAACTTTAACTTTTATTTCTTTACATTTTCTCACTAATACTCTTAATATCTTTGTTTGTAAGACCGCTTTGATTGTATGATAAGGCGGTATAGAAATCCAATTAAATAAATAAATAAATAAATGTCTCGACCCGGGGGTTGGTCCTGCCCCTCAACGAGGTGGTGCGGGACATTTTGGAGGAAGTGTCCAGCATGGCGCAACGCGAAAGGCGGGTGGTGGAGGCCCATCGTTGGGAGCGTCTGTGGCGTCACCTCACCCTCCGCCCCCCGTGAGGGGGAGGGGTTCCCTGGGGTTTTCGTCCTTGGTAGGGATTTGGGTTTGTTTTGTCTCCCGGGGGGGGGTGTGAAAGAGGGGGAGGGTTCCCCTCCCTGGGGTCTGTTCCTTGGTAGGACTTTGGGGTTGTTTTTCTCCCGGGGGGGGGGGTGCGCTGGTGCTGCAGCGGTTTGACCACTTGTCCGCTCTCCCTCTCTCCTTGGGGGATGGATGTCCCACTTGTTTTGGTTTGGTGTCAGTCTTTTGTGTGTTCTGTGCATCCCGTTCCGCTGCCTGGGTTGCAGGGCAGCACTGGGTTGTGTTACTCTTTTGTTTTGTATCTTTGGTTTTGTTTTTGGTGGGATTCTGTTGGGGATGGGCTCGATGTGCCCTTCTGTTTTTGTTTGGGGGGGTGTGGCGGGGAGTTTACTTTCGATGTATTTGCTTTGCGGGGAGTGGGGTGGGGGAGGGAGCTGCTGCTCCCTCTGAAGGGAAGGGGATGGGGACAGGGGACTATATATTTTGGGCGGGTTTGGGGGGGGGGGGTTTCTGGCAGTCCTCAACCAGTGGACAATATGGACATTTGGACTGGTATGGGTTGTTGTGGGGGGGGGGAGGGGTTTGGGGATGGATATGACACTGTATGGATTGCTATGGGGTGTTGTTACGGGGGGGGGGGTTGGGACGGACATGGACATTGGACTCATGTGGGGGGGGGTTGGGACATGGACATTGTTTGGACTGAGGTGGGTTGTGTTGGGGGTGGTGGGCACGTGAGTTGGTTGCTGGGTTTGGTGGTGGGTTTGGGGCGGTGGGTCACGGGGGGGTTGATTCTTGTGTGTGCTATGTCGGGGTGGGTGGGGGTTTTGGGGGGTGTGGGTCTTGGTTGGGTTGCTTGTTTTTGCTTTTTGTATGTCTTTTTGTTGCTTGTATAATAAAACAAAATTTCCACTCCTACCATCTTGCTCGGGTTTTTCATGCTTGAGGAACACCAGACATAGACCTCTTTGCAAGTCCACAGAATGCCAAACTTCCCCGGTTTTGTTCCAGACTTCCAGCACAGAACTGTCAAACCAGGGATGCATTCCTGCTCCACTGGGGTCAGGATTACCTATATGCATTTCCACCAATTCCTCTAATCCCCAAAACCTTATTCAAGCTCCAGAGGGACAAAGGACGCATGATCCTCATAGTGCCTTCCTGGCCGAGGCAAACATGGTATCCTCTCTTCTCTTGCGTCTCTCTCAAGTCACCTCTCTGGAGTTGGGGAGTGCTCCAGATCTTCTGTCCCAGGACAACGGATCTGTACTACACCCCAGTCCCCAGTCCCTACATCTCAAGGCCTGGTTACTCAAGGCCTAGATTTTCAAGATCTAGACCTGTCTCAACAAGTGAAGGACATTCTTCTGGTCTCCAGGAAGCCTTCCACAAGACGCTCTTATGCTTTTAAGTGGAAAACATTTTCTTCCTGGTGTTATCAGAGAGGACTTACTCCCTCTTCAGTACCAGTAGACTCTCTTCTAGAGTATCTCCTTCATTTGTCGGCTTCTGGTCTTCAGACCAATTCTGTTAGAGTCCATCTTAGTGCTATTGCTGCATCTCATAAGCTCTTAGATGGACAAACAATTTCCTCTCATCCACTTATTTCTAGATTTATGAGAGGGCTTCTTCTAACGAAACCTCCCATTAAACCACCTCCAGTGGCATGGGATCTTAACCTTGTTCTAGGGGTACTCATGGAGCCAACTTTTGAGCCTTTGGCTACTTCGGATCTGACGTTTCTTTCATGGAAAGTCATTTTCCTAATTGCCATCACTTCTGCAAGACGCATTAGTGAACTTCAGGCTTTAGTGGCTGATCCACCTTATACGAGGTTTCATCATGATAAGGTGGTCCTTAGGACTCATCCTCATTTTCTTCCAAAGGTGGTTTCACCTTTTCATCTAAACCAATCATTTTATCTTCCCGTTTTCTTTCCTAGGCCTCATTCCTCCTCTGCGGAAAGGAAACTTCATACTTTGGACTGTAAAAGAGCTCTAGCTTTTTATCTCCAAAGGACCCAGCCTCACAGAAAGTCTTCTCAGCTTTTTGTGGCTTTTGACTCTAGCCATTTAGGACTTCCTGTCACTAAGAGAACCATCTCTAAATGGATTGCAGATTGTATTTCCTATATATATCAAAGAAAAGGAATACCTCTGGAAGGCCATGTCACAGCTCATAATGTCAGAGCCATGGCAGCCTCAACAGCTAACCTTCGTTCAGTGGCTATTGATGAAATCTGCAAAGCAGCAACTTGGGCCTCAATACATACTTTCACTGCCCATTATTGTCTGGACAAGGACTCCCGCCGGGATGCCTTGTTTGGTCAAGCTGTTCTGCAACACCTTTTCCACTCATAGTTTAACTCCTACCCTCCATCCACTTGGATGCCTGAGGTCCCTGGGGGAAGCATGGCCCATCTACATAGATTTGCTACATGCTGGGTCTTCTCTAGGCATCTTTCAGCTGGGGAGTCCCCATATGTGAAGACTCATTCCTGCTTGTTCCTGGAGATAGCGTAGTTACTCACCTGTAACAGGTGATTTCCGGGATCAGCAGGAATAAGTCTTCACAACCCACCCGCCTCCCCTAGGAGTTGTCTTTCTCTCTCTCTTTCTCTATTTTTATTTACTTCTCTCCTTCGGTCTCAGCTTTAAACTCAACTGAAGAGAGGAAGGTGGATGGGCGGGAAGGCAGCGCGCATGCGTGGATGCACGCTCCCAAAGGCGTTCCTATTGGACGCTGGGGAGCGTTCCTGCGCGGACTCCGTGGTGCCGACAATACCCATATGTGAAGACTTATTCCTGCTGTTCCCGGAGATCACCTGTTACAGGTGAGTAACTACGCTATTCCAGCCCCTACAATCCGCTGAATATTATCACCCACTTCCCCCCAATACTGCTGTATTACCGGGCAAGACCACCACATATGCAGCCATGTGCCCTCCTCTCCACACTTCCTCCAACACCCCTTCGTCTTCAAAACCCCCGCTTTATACAGCCTCTCTGGCATGAGATACCACCTACTCAGCGCCTTGAACCCATTCTCCCGTAACATAGAAACATGATGACAGAAAAAGACCACATGGCCTATCTAGTCTGTCCTTCCATAACAACAACTACAACAGTCCACTTTTTACCTTTAGAGATCCTCTGTGTTGGTCCCATGCTTTTTTGAATTCAGTTACTGTCCTCATCTCTACCACCTCCACTGGGAGACTAGTCCATGGATCCACTACTCTTTCCGTAAAGAAATATTTCCGCATATCACTCCTGAATCTATCTCCCTTCACCCTCATCCCATGTCCCCTCATAGCAGAACTTGCTTTCAATTGAAAGAGGCTCTCTCCCTGAATATTTATGCCACGGAGGTATTTAAACATCTCAATCATATCACCTCTATCCCGCCTTTCCTCTAAGGTGTACATATTAAGATCCTTAAGTCTGTCCTCATATGCTTTATAATGAAGCCCATTAATCATTTTAGTAGCCACCCTCTGCACCGACTCCATCCTGTTCACATCCTTTTGAAGGTGCGGTCTCCAGAATTGCACACCATACTCCAAATGAGGTCGCACCAAAGACTTATACAGAGGCATTATCACCTCCTTTTTTCTGCTAGCCATTCCTCTCTGTATGCACCCAAGCATCCTTCTAGCTTTTGCCGTCGCCTTTTCTACCTGTTTAGCTACTTTAAGATCATCAGACACAACCACGCCTAGGTCCCGCTCTTCTTTAGTGGACAAAAGTACTTCACCTCCTATACTGTATTGCTCTCTTGGATTGCTGCAGCCCAAATGCATGACCTTACATTTTTAACATTAAATCCCAGCTGCCAAATTCTAGACCATTCTTCAAGCTTAGCTAGATCCCTCCTCATGTTATCTACCCCTTCCTGGGTGTCTACTCTACTGCAGATTTTGGTATCATCTGCAAAGAGGCAAACCTTACCCGACAGCCCTTCCGCTATATCACTAACAAAGATGTTAAAAAGAATCGGACCAAGGACAGATCCCGTAGCGCCGTAGCCACTGAGAATTTGGCTATCCCCCTTGCCACCTCCTCCCACACCTCTACCCCCCATTCCACCCCCAAATCCCTTTCCCACGCTTCCATATACCCCAACTTCCTTTGCTGTTAAGCCTTTGTAGATTCTAGAGATCGACCCCAGGCATGCCCCTTCAAACCATTCCACTTCCTCCCCCTTCTGTCTTCTCTGAAGCAGCGACGCCAATTGCACATATGCATAATCTATCAGATTCTTGCAATTGATACATATCCCAGATACCCTCAAAAGTCCGAGCCACCTTCCCCACTAATATCTGTGACACTTGGTTCAACCCCTGCCTCTCCCATCTCAACAGTGCAGCTCTGCTCGGCCCCACTCCCCTTTCACAGCACGCTTGGAGAGACATAGTCTGTGACCACTTCTTATCCCCCACCAGCCTCTTCCTGTTCTGTTGCCAAATATTTAAAGTGTGCACCACCATAGGATTCACCCCCCTCGCCCCCTTCCCCCCCCCCAAACCATCCGCTCTAGTTTGCCAGGATTGAAGTCTACCGCCTCCATCCTCACCCATTGCTTACGTGGCTCTCTGATCTATGCCTACACCACCCTAATCTGCGCTGTTTTGTAATACAAAGCAAAATTGGGCACCCCCATCCCTCCCTCCATCCCCTGCACTTGCAATGTCCGCGCCGCCACCCTTGGCCTTTTACCCCCAAATAAACCCCTCTACCTGCTTTTGAACCTTCCTTAAAACTCCTCTCGGTACCGCTATAGGTAGCACTTGGAAGAAACATAATCGCCATCCGCCCAAACCAAGAACAGTAACCTCTACTCCAGCCCCCAAATTTAGATTCTAGTTGTCCTACAAGCTTTTTGTAATTTAATTCATATAGTTCCCCCAAGGTCCTCGCCACCTGCACACCCAGATACCTGATCGACCGCTTTGCCCAGCGAAACGGAAACCGCTGTTGCAACTCCCTATGCTGTTCCTCTCCCCCCCCATACTTAAAATTTCTGACTCCCCCCAATTGATCCGAAACCCTGCCACTCTCCTGTATTGCTGTATCTCACCCATTAAGGCTGGAAGAGTTTCCCCTGGCTGGGTAATTGTTAAGAGAATGTCGTCTGCGAAGAGTGACATACGGTACTCTATTTGGCCGATCCTCACCCCTCTTATCTCTGGGTTCACCCTTATCCTCACTGCCAAGGGCTCCAGAGAAAGCGCAAAAAGCAGGGGCGACAACAGACAACCCTGCCTGGTACCCCTCCCCAGGGGAAAAAACTGTGAATACCCTCCATTTACTTTCACACAGGCCCTAGGTCTTTCATACAAGGCCCTTATCCACTTCACAAATGCTGACCCAAACCCCATGGACCCCAGTACCGAAAATAGGAACTTCCATGACACCTGGTCAAATGCTTTCTCAGCATCCAACGAGACCAACAGCGCCCTGTCCCCTGATCGCCTAGTTGCCCAAAGCACATTGAGGACCTTGCGAATATTATCCGCCACTTGCCTCCCCGGTATGAAACCTGCTTGGTCTTCATGAACTAACTTCCCCAGTATTTTACGAGGGTTGCTATTTATATTTCTGGCCTTAGCAACAGTAAGGGTTGCCAGGCGCCATCCAATGGTCCCATTGGAACACTGACATTGTTGAACATAACCTTATTCATAACATTTTATCATTTGAGCGTGATTTGTTGTTTACAGTAACTTGAAAAATTCATCTCGGGCGAAAAATGGAATTAACTCGTGAACATTTTCGTGCGATTATTTTTCATAACTTTCGACGTGGATTATCAAGACAAGAGTGCATCGATGAACTTAATTTTTTATACGGCGATAAAGCACCATCCTACAGCACTGTAAAAAACTGGTATAACGAATTCAATCGTGGCCGACGTTCGCTCCAGGACGAATTCCATCAGGGTCGTCCAAAATAGGTTGTTGTGCCAGAAAATATCATGTGACATACCGTGAGATTGAGGCATCTTTGGGCATTAGTATGACAAGCATCAATAAGATATTGCATGATCATTTGGCCGTAAAAAAGATTTGTTCGCGTTGGATCCCGCATAATCTGACAAACGCTCAAAAGAAGGCTTGTGTCGATTGGTGCAAGGAAATGTTGAAAAAATACGTTCAAGGTGCATCAAAGACTGTGTATAACATCTACACAGGTGACGAATCATGGATCTATGCATATGAGCCTGAAACAAAACAGCATTTGACTGTATGGGTCTTCCAAGACGAGCCAAATCCAACAAAAGTTGTTCGCGGAAGAAGCACATTGAAGCAAATGGTTGCCTGTTTCTTCGGCATTACCGGTCACGTGGCAACAGTGCCGTTAGAGCAACGTAGGACGGTCAATTCTGAATGGTACACGACCATTTGTTTACCAGAAGTCTTCGGAGAAATTCGGAAAAAGTCGAAGAAGAGGCGAATAATTCTTCATCATGACAATGCGAGCTCTCACACATCGGCTCAAACAAAGGAATTTTTGACTGGCCAAAACATCGAATTGATGGGTCATCCACCATACAGCCCTGATTTGGCACCCAATGACTTCTTTTTATTCTCGCACATCAAAAACAAATTACGTGGTCAACGATTTTCAACACCCGAAGATGCGGTTGATGCATTCAAAATGCATGTTTTGGAGTTACCTCAATCGGAGTGGAAAAAGTGCTTCAAAAATTGGTTCAAACGCATGCAAAAGTGTATTGATCTTCATGGAGAATATTTTGAAAAACAATAAAACCAATTTCGATCATAAATATTTGTTTTTTCATTATTAGGCCAGAAATATAAATAGCAACCCTTGTATTAAGCCTTGTCGCTAATATTTTTGCCAACAACTTTGCATCCAGGTTTATTAACGAGATTGGCCTATAAGATGCACAGTCCTGCTGATCCTTCCCCCCCTTATGGATCAAGGTGATGCCAGCCATCCCATCGTATCCGCCAATTTCTCCCCCTGCCTCACTGAGTTGAAGACTAATAGCAAAGGCTGGATTAACTGATCCCCAAATTTCTTGTAAAAACGTGCTGTCAACCCATCTAGCCCCGGGGCCTTCCCAGGCTTCATGCCCTTAATGGCCCGTAGCAGCTCCTCTGCTCCAATCTCCCTGTCAAGATCCTCCTGCTCCCCCTCCTCCAACCTTGGCAACTCCACCCCTCCCATGTAGCCATTAATCTCCTCCTCCGTACCCTCAGCCCGAGCTCTATATAAATCCTGATAGAACGCTGCAAATTCTTGTCTAATCTTATGATCCTCCCACACTACCCCTCCCTCCCTACTTCTGACCTGAATGATTCGATTCCAATCCTTTCTCTTTTTTAACTGCCGGGCTAGATACTTCCCCGCTTTATTGCCCCCTTCAAAAAAGCTCTGCCTCATCAGCTGCAACCGATGCCTAATCCGCCCCGCTTCTAAACCATTGAGCTTAGCCCTCGTTTCCAAAACCGCTCCCCTGAATGCCCCCCCCCCCCCAATCTGGGCATCCTTTTCTTCCAATGCCACTAGTTGTTGCCTTAGTTGTAATTCCAGAATCACTTAAAATATCACCTCCCAATATAACAATAAAATTTACTAAACTTTTTGTCGGAGCTACGCCGTAGGAGGGGCCAGAAGGAAACCAGCCCCCCTCCAGACTGCTAGCTTCTTTTATTTTATTTAAATCTAAAGTTCCTCTACCATGACACTTATCTTAAAACTTTCGTTGAACTTCCCAGTAGTCGTCGCTCTCACAAAAAGAACTTCAGCACGACGTGCACGTTTCGGGTAGAGATACCCTGTTTCAAGTGCTTCCAAACTACCAAATTCCTTTTCGCTTCTCCGGGCCAGTCCAGGGAAAGGTAGGGTTGTCAATCCCCCATAGTAACTGAGGACTGAAGGCTCCAAGCTTTTACTGTGAGGTGAAGCCACTCCCCCTTCAGGCAATCTGTCAGTCTTTCAGTCCTCAGTAACTATAGAGGATCGATTTTATCTTCTCCCTCATCATTACTTGTATTGTTCTTTTATTTTATTGATTGGCTCTAGCAGGGCTGATCCTTTCCATAGTCTTGTTTTTTACTTACTTGAACAGGCTACTATGCCTTTAAGAGCAGACTGAATATTGAACGGGCATTCCTTCAACAGTGTGAGGTAGAGCCTGCCTCTCTCACTGTCCCGATTCAAATGGCAGAGTGATACTGGGGGCCCCAGCTTTCTCCTCTAGCTCTACAGCTCTTACCTCCTTCGGAGATCTGTTATTCAGTTCTACCAGTGCTCCGGTGCCTTTTTTCAGTCTCGGGTGAGTGTTTCCAGGCTAATTTATCTTTTTTACTCTCCTGTAAAACCGCGGGTTCCCTGGCGATTTTGGCGATTTTTTCTATTGTTTCTGGGTTCTTCAAAGTTGTTTCAGGTGACTGGGCTGGATTTTAGACGTTAAAATTTGCTGTTATAATGTCTGAGAAGGCTCATATTAATTTACCTGAGGCTAGTTTAATCGCCGAAAAGGCGGGAACGGCGGCCATCTTGGCTGCACCGGGCAGTGCTCTAGCAGAGCATCAGAAGCCTCACAAACGGAAAACAAAGTCTTCTAAAGACACAATTACTTCAGATAAGCCTTCTATTTCTTCCACTGTGCCTCAGGAACAGATGCTTTCATTTTTTTCACCTGAATTTATTCTGGCAATGCATAAGGCTTTTCTTGTGCATTCTACTCAGCCTTCAGAGTTACCTGCTGTTCCTGTTTCAGTCCCAGTTTCTCTCACTTCTCCAAGTGTTGAAGATCCAGGAGAAGGCACTTCTCATTCTCAGGGTTTAGCTACTGATCCTTTGTTATCACAGGCAGTGCAGCAGGGAGATCCTGAATTTCTGTCAGACTCAGCTATGGATTTTGAAGCTGAAGATTTAGAGGATGGGGAGATAGCCTCTGGTCAGGATCCTAATATTTTTAGAGTTTTCCGCAAAGAGGAACTCTCTGCTCTCATTTCCCATTCTTTGTCAGCGCTGCACTTGCCTCTGCCAACACCCTCTCAGGAGCCTTTGGAGGATCCCTTGCTGCAGGGTTTTAAGTCAGAGCAGAGGTGTTTTCCTTTGCACCGAGTGATCAAACAAATGATCGATTCGGAGTGGCAGTGTCCGGAGGCTTCACTGCGTGGCAGCAGAGCTTTATCTCGCTTATACCCCCTACCTCAAGAAGCAAAGGATTTATTTCGCATGCCAAAAGTGGATGCGCTTATCTCCGCGGTAACCAAAAAGACTACCATCCCTGTAGAAGGTGCAGCAGCCCTTAAAGATTTACAGGATAGGAAATTGGAGATACTGCTAAAGCAAGCCTTTGATTCTAGTGCTTTAGCGCTGCAGTCGGCTATTTGTGGAGCTTATGTATCTCGCGCTTCCATTCGTTGGTTACAGGGAGATACTTCCTCAGAGACTTCATCTGCGGTACCAGATGTCGCCAAATTAGAATCTGCCGCGGCTTATACGGCAGATGCTTTTTATGACTTGCTGCGCATGGCAGCTAAAATCATGGCTTCACTAGTAGCGGCTAGACGATTTTTGTGGTTACGGAATTGGTCAGCGGATGTTTCCTCGAAGTTACGTCTCAGCAAGTTGCCGTATCAAGGAACTTTGCTGTTCGGCGAGGCCTTGGAAAAGATTGTGAAGGATTTGGGAGATTCTAAAGGCGGTCGTTTGCCTGAGGATAAACCCAAGCCTACTCGTTCGACTCCCAGTTTTCGTGGTTCTGGCCGGGACTCACGTAGGTTTCGTGGGGCACGTTTTGCTCCTTATTCCAGAGGATGTGCCACCTTTCGAAATCATTCCTTTCGGGGAGCCAGAGGTTTTAATAGATCTTATTTCGCAACCTCTCAGCCCGCAGGGAAAAAGCCACAATGAAGGTTTGCCGGTCCAGTCGCTTCTGCCTGTGGGAGGTCGCCTTCAGCAATTTCTAGCGGCCTGGACCAACATTACTTCCGACAAATGGGTATTAGAAATCATTCGGGAAGGGTACGCGCTGGATTTCGCCAGTCCGTTGTTACCCGCTTTTATGATGTCTCCCTGTGCTCCCGGGAGAAAGCAGCAGGCTATTTTGGTAACTCTCCATCGTCTCTTGCAGCTGAGAGCTATAGTACCAGTACCTCTAGACCAATACGGTTGCGGTCGATACTCGATTTATTTGTGGTTCCCAAAAAGGACGATTCTTTTCGTCCCGTTTTGGATCTCAAAGGTGTCAACCGTACTCTGCGGGTTCCCCACTTTCGAATGGAAACTTTGCGAACGGTTATTCGGGCGGTTCATCCGGGAGAGTTTCTCACTTCCATCGATCTAACGGAAGCTTATCTACATATTCCTATCCGTCCCGCGCATCAGTGTTTTTTACGTTTTGCCCTTCCTGTCGGTCATTTCCAATTTCGGGCGATGCCATTCGGCCTTGCTACAGCTCCGCGTACGTTCACAAAGCTAATGGTAGTGGTGGCGGCTGCGCTTCGGAAGGAGGGTATCAGAGTTCATCCTTATCTCGACGATTGGTTGATCAGGGCCGATTCGAAAGAGGAATCGGTTCAAGCGACAGCTCGAGTTGTTCAGCTTCTGGAACAACTGGGTTGGGTGCTAAATCAGGACAAGAGTCACTTACGACCGATGCAGCAGTTAACCTATCTCGGAGCGCTGTTCGACACCGCACAAGGAAAGGTCTTTTTGACCGAAGTTCGCGTAGAAAAGCTAATGCATCAAGTCCAGGCCTTTCTGAATTTAACGGCGCCGTCGGCGTGGACATATTTACAACTCTTGGGTTCCATGGCGGCGGCGCTGGATCTAGTCCCGTGGGCCAAGGCTCACATGCGTCCCTTACAACAGGCGTTGCTCTCCCGCTGGTCTCCGCAACTTCATCCACTTTCTCAGAGACTGTCCTACCCAGAGGGGATACGTCTCAGTCTACAATGGTGGTTGAGTCGCGATCATCTCACCGCGGGGATTCCCTTGCAAGATCCGCCGTGGGTTTTAGTCACCACGGATGCAAGTCTCTCAGGCTGGGGAGCTCATTGTCTGTCTCGGATTACTCAGGGAACTTGGTCCCAGACAGAACGCTCTTGGTCGATCAACAGACTCGAACTTCGAGCGGCTCGTTTGGCTCTGCTTCACTTCGCTTCATTACTCAAAGGAACAGCGGTCAAGATTTTCTCTGACAATGCTGTGACAGTCTCGTATATCAATCGGCAGGGCGGAACGAGGATTCCTTCTCTTCTTTCCGAATGTCAGCAGTTGATGGAATGGGCGGAACGCAATCTCTTGGCTCTATCGGCGGCGCATGTAGCAGGCAAGGACAATGTTCAAGCCGATTATCTCAGCAGACATCTTCTCGATCCCGGGGAATGGGAATTGAATGCGGCCTTCTTTCACCAGTTGACATTGCGTTGGGGTCAGCCAGTGATGGATCTCTTGGCCACCTTCAGCAATACCAAAGCCAGCCGCTTCTTCAGCAGGCGCAGAGAACACATGTCAGAGGGCCTCGATGCTCTGGTACAACCATGGCCCCTCGACAGTCTGCTTTATGTCTTTCCCCCTTGGCCGATGTTAAGTCGAGTTATACAGCGCATTGTGCAACACCGCGGCCAGGTGATTCTCATTGCTCCCGATTGGCCTCGTCGTCCTTGGTATGCCGATCTCGTCCGTCTTCTAGTGGCTCCGCCATGGCCTCTTCCCCTCAGAGTGAATCAACTACATCAGGGTCCAATTCTCATGCCACGAGTGGATCGCTTCTTGCTTACGGCATGGCTCTTGAAAGGTCTCGCTTGATAAGCAAGGGTTATGCAGATTCCGTAGTGGACACTTTGCTGCGGTCTAAGAGGCCAGGAACTTCTTTGATATATGTTAGAGTCTGGAGGCTCTTTGAATCTTGGTGTTCTCGGAGACAGGTGTCTCCAATGTCTGCTACTATTCCTCATCTGCTCAATTTTCTACAACAGGGTTTAGATAAAGGTTTAGCTCTAAATACCCTTAAAGTGCATGTTGCGGCGTTATCCTGTTTTAGAGGGTTAATTGGCCGACGCCGTTTGGCGGCACATCCAGATGTGCAGCGTTTTCTACGGGCAACCAAACTTATTCATCCTCCACGTCGCCCGCTTGTACCTCCTTGGGATTTGAATGTGGTTTTGGAGGCGTTGTCGCGATCGCCCTTATCGGCTCTCTGTGCTAAACAGATTCGAGAGTGTTCTTGGAAAACAGCTTTTCTCGTAGCCATTTGTTCGGCAAGACGAATTGCGGATTTGCAGGCGTTGTCTTGCAGAGAACCTTATCTGCAATTTCTGCCCGAAAGAGTCTTGCTACGCACGGTTCCTTCTTTTTTACCCAAAGCAGTGTCTGTCTTTCATGTTAACCAGTCAGTGGTGTTACCAGTCTTTTCTCAACGCGACGATTCCCCTATGGACAAGGCGCTAAAGCACTTAGATCTTGGTTGGGTGTTGAAGACGTACCTTAAACTCTCTCAACCGATTCGTAAGACTGACAGATTGTTTATTCAGTGGGCCGGTCCACGTAAGGGCCAAGCGGCATCTAAAGCGACGATTGCTCGTTGGGTGCGCTCCGCTATTACAGTAGCTTACTCTGCCCGGGGGCTTTCACCACCTACAGGTCTTAAAGCTCATTCCACACGATCCATGGCGACTTCCTGGGCGGAATTAGCCTTTGTTCCTCCAGTAGATATATGCAGGGCGACGACGTGGTCTTCCTTGCATTCTTTCACTAAGCATTATCGTTTAGATGTTCAAGCCAGGGATGATGCCAGAGTGGGAGCTTCGGCTCTTATCGCGGGTTTGGCGGGTCCCTCCCATTCTTAGGTACTGCTTTGGTACTGCCCTACCTTTCCCTGGACTGGCCCGGAGAAGCGAAAAGGAAGATGAAATTAGTCTTACCTGCTAATTGTCTTTCCTTGAGCTCTCTCCGGGCCAGTCCAGGGACCCTCCCTATCCGTTCTGTTCCTTGGCTTGATCTTGGTGAACGTCCACAGTATTCCATCATATAAGCTCGCAGGAGATATCTGGGGCTTTTAGTTCACATTTTCAACCTGCTTAGTAACCTTGCTAGTTAACTAATGTTAAAAAAAAAAAAAAATAGAGACATCTTTGTCTTGTTATTACTGTTTAAAGACTATGGAATGTTATCAGTTTTTCAAGGGTTAATCTGTGTTTGTAGATTTTCTTTCTCTTTAGTTGCTTTGCCAGAAGGAGACTGACAGATTGCCTGAAGGGGGAGTGGCTTCACCTCACAGTAAAAGCTTGGAGCCTTCAGTCCTCAGTTACTATGGGGGATTGACAACCCTACCTTTCCCTGGACTGGCCCGGAGAGAGCTCAAGGAAAGACAATTAGCAGGTAAGACTAATTTCATCTTATAGGCAACGAAAAATCAATGTAGACCGCCGTCAACGCGGCTGAGGTTCTGCTGAATTGTTTGGGCCGTTGAAACCAGAAGCAAATATATAAGGAACTAACCAATCAGAGGCGGGAAAACCCCACTGACAGGGGAATCCCTGTCCTAATTGGTTTTCGGAGAAACATTGTCATATGACACTCATCCATTCAATCTCTTGATTTAGTCCATGTGGTGTGACCGAATTTAGAGTAAATATCCATCGTTGTTCCAACGTTTGCAACCTTGCTGTACGGTCACCACCACGAGGATCGGCAGGGACATGATCGATTATTGACCACTGTAGGGCTTCAAATGTATGGTTATACTGTAGACAATGAGGTATGATCGGGGCCGTGAGAATCTTATGACGTAAGCGTGAGGCATGCTCTGATAGGCGAACTTTTGCCGGACGGGTGGTCCGGCCCACATAGGTCAAGGCACAGGGGCATATGAGAATATAAACTACATAAACAGAACTACATGTAGTATCCCAAGATCTCTTAAATGGCCGAGAGCGACCAGGGTAATGCCAATCCACCCCCGATAAGGTGGTAGTACAATGAGGGCAAGATCCACATGGAAAATGACCCCGCATGACGGGAGGTCGATGGATACGATCTTCTGCCAAAGAGGTTTTCATTAACCAATCAGCCAAATTCTTCCCTCTAGAAAACGCCAAACGTAGAGGCTTTTGAAAGCAGTCAAAAGACTGCAAAATAGACCAGTGGCGTTGTAAAATCTGTAAAACCGCCGCACTCTGTTCCATGAAGGGGAGTATGCCCGTAATCGAATCAGTTGAACTGGAAGAATTGGAATCAACTCGAGAGTATTGTGGGTCCAGGAGCCATTCGCGATGGGTATAACGTGCCCGTTTCATTGCTTTGACAATGACCGTTCTTGGGTAGCCCCGTTGTTGTAATCTTACACACAGATCAAATGCATGAGTCTTGAAATCTGCCAAGGTATGGCAAATGCGGCGAAGTCTTAAAAACTGGCCATATGGTAAACCCCGTCGTAGAGGGCCCGGATGGTAGCTGCGATAATGCAATAAACTATTGCGTTGTACTGGTTTTCGAAAAAGAGAAGTCAGAAGGCTGCCCTCAAATAGAGTGACCTGAACATCCAAAAAATCAACAGTTGTTGAACTTGTATGAGCAGTGAATTGTATATTTGAGCGGAGCGTATTCAACCAAGATATAAATTCCATCAAAGAAGAAGAATCTGCTGTCCAAATGAAAAATATATCATCAAGGAAACGCTTCATGCGTGGTCATTTTCCATGTGGATCTTGCCCTCATTGTACTACCACCTTATCGGGGGTGGATTGGCATTACCCTGGTCGCTCTCGGCCATTTAAGAGATCTTGGGATACTACATGTAGTTCTGTTTATGTAGTTTATATTCTCATATGCCCCTGTGCCTTGACCTATGTGGGCCGGACCACCCGTCCGGCAAAAGTTCGCTTATCAGAGCATGCCTCACACTTACGTCATAAGATTCTCACGGCCCCGATCATACCTCATTGTCTACAGTATAACCATACATTTGAAGCCCTACAGTGGTCAATAATCGATCATGTCCCTGCCGATCCTCGTGGTGGTGACCGTACAGCAAGGTTGCAAACGTTGGAACAACGATGGATATTTACTCTAAATTCGGTCACACCACATGGACTAAATCAAGAGATTGAATGGATGAGTGTCATATGACAATGTTTCTCCGAAAACCAATTAGGACAGGGATTCCCCTGTCAGTGGGGTTTTCCCGCCTCTGATTGGTTAGTTCCTTATATATTTGCTTCTGGTTTCAACGGCCCAAACAATTCAGCAGAACCTCAGCCGCGTTGACAGCAGTCTACATTGATTTTTCGTTGCCTATAATTTGGTAGTTTGGAAGCACTTGAAACAGGGTATCTCTACCCGAAACGTGCACGTCGTGCTGAAGTTCTTTTTGTGAGAGCGACGACTACTGGGAAGTTCAACGAAAGTTTTAAGATAAGTGTCATGGTAGAGGAACTTTAGATTTAAATAAAATAAAAGAAGCTAGCAGTCTGGAGGGGGGCTGGTTTCCTTCTGGCCCCTCCTACGGCGTAGCTCCGACAAAAAGTTTAGTATATTTTATTGTTATATTGGGAGGTGATATTTTAAGTGATTCTGGTATACATTTTCTCGAATTTGTTTCACTGGAGTGGGGGGGGGGGGTGATATTTTAGTTGTAATTCCAGCATCTCCCGTTCCCGTTTTATTCGTGCTCCCCACTTTAAAAAAAAAAAACCTTATCACTGCTTTAAACGCATCCCAAACAACCCCGTCGGACATCTCTCCCTTCCCGTTCATTTCAAAATACTCCAGTATTAACTGTTCCACCTCTCTTACCACCCTCATATCCTCCAGCAGGTTTTCATTAAGCTTCCAGTACTGCCCCCCCTACTCTCCCCCCTCACCCTCACCTGCGCACGGTTGGATCACGTAATGGGCTCAATTTCACCTCTCCTTATTCTACCCGCCAACTCCTTCCCTACCCAAATAGCATCTAGCCTGGAATACGTCCCATGCCCTGCTGAGAAAAAGGAAAACTGCCGCCTTCCCGGATTCATCAAGCGCCATGCATCTATCAGGTCATTCTCTTTCACAAACCTATGATATCTTTGTCTATCCACTCCCCTCCCTTCTCCCTTCCCCATTGTATCCCTACCCACATCCCATGGCATATTAAAGTCCCCTCCACAGATCATCGCTCCCTCCCCTAGTCCCGCCACCTCCTTCTCTGACTCCTCCCAGAATTCTTTCTGCGAGCCCGTGGGTGCTTAAACATTCACCACGCAAAACCATTCCTCCCCCACTCTCACCCGCACCAACACGTACCTCCCCCCTTGTCCCGCCTCACTGTCTGCACTTCAGTTTTATACTCCCCGGTGATAAAAACTGCCACCCCTCCCCTCTTTTTTTCACAAATATTTGAAGCAAAAATGCATTCCCTGTAGCCCTTCGGCTGCACTAACGACTCATGTTTTTTTTGTAAGTGTGTCTCCTGCAGCAACACTATTGCCGCCTTTTGTCTGGCCAGCTCTTTATACAGTTTCTGCCTCTTCCACGGAGAATTCAACCCTTTCACATTCAATGTTACAATTTTCAACGTATCTTCTACTCATGCTCCTCCTCTCCCTCCAGCTCTCGACCTTTCCCCCCCACCCCTCTGACCCCCTTCCCCACTAACCCCCCCTCCCCCCTCCAACCTTCTTCTCCCACCCGAAAATCTGACTTCCATCTGTGACCTCGAACCAAAACCCCCACCTACCCCCATTTACCCTCCCAAATCTAGCTACCCCACTACCCCAAACCCCTTCCAACCTCCCCTAACCTTCAACCCTCCCCTCCCCCTTCCTTACTCCTGAACCTCCCCCTGCAACCTTTTCACAATATCAAATTACTGATTCAAGTCCATGTGTTGACTACTAGCCAGTATCTTCTTCGATCCCCTGCTCTCGCCGCCGCTCCATGGCCAATCTCCGACCACCCTCTGCTGCTCTGTGCCACCTGGAACTGTCCTTCGCGCTGTTATTGGAGGCAACTTCTGATGGCTTCACCGGAGCCTCCTCTGGTAAGTTCTCAGCTCCTAAGTCCCTCAGTGCTTTCCAAGCTTCTGCACAGGTCATCACTTTCCTCGATCGCCCTTGCACCGTAATCAAGAGTCCAAACGGGTACATACACTTATATCTCAGGTCCGCCCTTCTCAAGTAGGCCGTAATCTCCTTGATCTCTCGTCTGCGCTGCAGTGTCCCCTGAGACAAGTCCTGGAACAGCTCTAGTTTGTTTCCGTCCCACTGGATACTTCTTCGTTTTCTCGCCTCTCCCAGAATACGTTCTTTCAATTTAAAGGAAGCCAGACAAACTATAATATCTCTTGGGCGATTGTCTCTTATGGGCCCCAGCCCTCTATGAGCTCTCTCTATTTTAATCTGTGCTGTATCTCCTCCCTCTGTACAGCCTCCTTCTTTCAAGATGTCTTCAAATATTTTGTGAGCCACCACTTCGCTGTTCCTATATTTGGGGGCCTCCGGGACTCCCCGCACTCTAATGTTGCACCTTTTCGACCGGTCCTCTAGATCTTCTGTCTTCGCCTTCATCTCTTCTTGTGCTGCCCTCAGCTCGTCCCATCCCTTTTGAATCCGCTCCATCCTTGCCCCATGCCGTTCCACTTGGTTCTCTGTCTCCTCAACCCGCTCTTCCAAGTCTGTGATATCTTGCTTGATCGATTGCAGTGTCTCTTTCAACTCATTTTTAACCCCTCCAATTTCTTCCTTAAGTTCCTCCTTCAGCTCTATAAGCCACATCTTGATTTTCTCTGCCATTCCCATGCACTCCTCTCCTTCTCCTCATGCCCCGGAGAACGATCCCCCCTAATCTGGCCCGTCTTCTCGCTCTCTTTTCCACCTCTTGCTGGTACATACAAGGAACGAAACTCCGCTAATTTCTTCTTTACTGCCCCTTCTCTCTTAGTTTTCTCCATGTTTTGTTCTGATACTTCCCCTCAGCAGCTCTCCGTCGCTCATTCACTGCCACTCTGCACCCTCTCCTCGTGGGGTTCTATATTAACAGTATTCAGCACCTGATCCGCTGCTCTCCAAGTAGAACTATGCTGCTCACACAAGGGGCTTCTTCCTCCGTGAGCCACCCACCCAGCTCACCAGGGACCGTGCTCGTGGTTTTCGGACCCTGCTTCCCTCTCCAGCTTTAGCTGCTTCTCTTCCCAGGCTCCACTGACTTCTACCTCTGGCCCACCTTTTCCTCTCTCTGGCTCGCCCAGTCTGCACGCTCTACCTATGTGTCACCTCTGGCTCTCCTCCTTCATCCGCTGCTCGCGATCCAGCTCCGCTCTCCCCCTCTGCCTCACGTCGCTCTTTGGCCTCCGTGGGAGCCAGCTGCGGTCTTCTGATGCCGCTTCCAGACACTTTCCTTATCAGCGTTGTTACTGCCCGCTCTTGCCTCCTCTCTCCTCTCCGCCTGCTCTCTGCCGCTCTCCTTATATCTCCGCTCTCCTCCTGGCCGCGCTCCTGCACCACGTGCTGCAGCTCTGGGACTCCTCACTCCACTGTGGCTGCTCGTCCCGGGCTTAAGCGCTGACCGCTCTCGCTGCCACCGGGTCTGGGGGTATTACTTCCACTTTGCCCCTATTGGGTTTTTAGCTGCTTATTTGTTCTTTTTTTTTACCGTTGAACACCGCAAGTCTTTTGCTGGCTATTAGCCTTCAGTTGGCACCATTTACACTGCTCTGGCTGCAGCTCCTGTTCTCTCCGGCCCTCCCGCCGTGGTGCTAGCGCTGCTCTTCACTCATCCGCCACCTTTATTTGGCCTCGTGCTGTCCCAGCCAGGCTCTGTGTTCCACGCTCGCTACACTCGGGAGGTTCTCCCAATCTCCTCCGCCATCAATTATCTCATGGGGGTTGCCTCTGCAAGTTCACCGCCCAAACAGCTCCGTTTCTTTGCTTTTAGGGGTATATGTCCCCCGCTTTGGCAGGTTTTGGTGGCGGAGCTCCCATGCTACGCTGCCATTCGGCTCGATGATGTCACCAGAAGTCGGATGATAATCTTAAACTGGATGCGAGATGAAACCGGCAGCCAATGCAGACGGGTGAGCAGGGTAGTGATATGTTCAAAGCGTGAAGCATGGAAAATTAGTTGTGCAGCTGTGTGTTGAATGAGTTGAAGATGACAGAGTTCATACTGAGGGAGACTGGCCAGAGCAGAATTACAGTAGTCAAGACGAGAAAGAACAAGAGAAACAACAAGGGTTGTGAGAGCAGAGGGAGAGGAAACAAAAAGAACGTTGTACAACTAGGCTGATGTGTTCGTGAGGAGAAAGTGGAGTCTAATATGACTCCAAGATAGCAAAAGGAAGGTGCGAGAGTAATGGGAGCATCATCAAGAGTGAGAGAGACAGAAGGAGCAGGTAGTGGGCCAGAGAACCAAGTTGCTGTAGTCTTGGGAGGGGTTAAGTTTAAGATGAGTGCATAGCCAGGCAGTGACATGAGTAAAGCAGACATTCATGGGCGAGAGATCGGGGATCAAAGGGCTAGTGTGAAGAAGTAGGAGAATATTATCTGCGTAGAAGCAGAATGAGACACCGCGCTGTTGGATCAGGAGGGCAAGAAAGATATTAAAGAGAAAAGGGGCCAGGACTTATCCTTGGGGGAACATCGCATGATAGAGAACAATCGGGGGAAGAAAGGGAACCAATAGTAACTGAAAGAGCACTGTGATGAAAAGAACCAAATCAGTTAAGTACAGTACCATGGAGACTGATGTTGTGAAGGCGTGCAAGGAGAAGATCATGATTAACAAGGTCAAAGCCTGAAGATAGGTCCAGTGAGACAGTAAGAGCAATAGTCCCATGATCCCAAGTATGGTGCACCTCACTGAGAAGTAATAAGAGAATGGTTTTGGTAGAGTGGCCAGCGCAGAACCCAGATTGACGAGGCTGGATAGAATTGGTGACCTCAAGGTGTGCAGCTAGTTGTTCAGAAGCAAGTTTTTTTAGCAGTTTAGACAAGAGAGGCAGATTGGGCATAGATATAGTTAGTCACTTCTATACAGTACTCCCAGGAACCAGGCTGCCTAGTGCAGTTTAACAAAATAAGAAGAAATTTACATACAGTACCTGATCATTTTCTTTCCTTGAATCCTGCTGGACCAGTCCAGATTTATGCTCCCCACCTAGCAGGTGGAGGCAGATTAGAGCAGCTTTTAGTGATGACATCACCAATATAAACTCCAGTACAGCACTTGAGAAGCCATAATGACACTTTTCAAGCAGTAAGTAAGACTGAAAAACTCAGGAAAAACAAACAAAAATCTATGAACGTCATTAAACAACAAATCATAACTTAGAACATACAGTTGGAACAAACATTTGGCTGTCTTACCATAATGGACACCACCTCAGATATTGAAAATGACAATGCAATCAAGAGGCAGCAAGGCTCTCAGGCCTGTAGGAAAAGTCTTCCAAGGCAGGTTCTGGACTGGTCTAGTAGGATTTGATGAAAGAAAATTATCAGTTATTTAAATTTCTCTATCTTTATCATCCTACTAGACAAGTCCAGATTAATGGGACATACCCAAGCAGTCAGGACCCATGGTGGGAAGACAACAATACTCTGGATAGAACTTCCCTGCCAAAGAAACTGCTTCCCTTCCTTGAGGAAGTGGGAGACATCAAAGTATGCTGCCAAGGATGTACCTTGAATACGCCCTCAGAGTATGTTAGGGCTGCCACCTGAACCTCGAGAGAATGCAGGGACAACCTATGGTCCAAACTAGACTGCAAAAAGGACAAAAAACAGCGACTACATCCATCTTTCTGGCCTCCAGAGCCCATTACCTCTCAAAAACCTTCCAGACTCTCACATAGGCCAGGGAAGCAGAGGCACTCCAGGCTGAGAGAAGGACATCCACTACCACTTCCTGGAGAGCTTATGCCTCTCAAAGATTAGGCCATAAGTGTGAGGGGAATGGGATTCTCCATCACCAGGGGTCTTTGCTGCAGAAGGCCCCTCTCTTGAGGAAGCAAAAAATGGGACCCCTACCAACAGATCCATGTAACATGGCCTGCACAACCATTCCACTGCCACCAGAATCACTATGTTTATGTTTATTAAAAGCGTTATATACTGCCCGTTACAATAAGTACCAGGGCGGTTTACAATCAATAATAAAATACAAACATTTAAAAAAGGAGGCTGCAGAAAAGAAGGAGGAACGCCAATAAAACCTCTTAAGAGGAAAGGAGAGAGACAGAAACAGTGGTCAGTGGGGAACAGAGTGAAAAAGTAGGTGGGTAAGGACAGGACAGGCCAATAATAGGGAGGGGTTACGGGGGGGTGAGCTAAGGAAATGTTATTGAATCATTATTTTACTTTAACTATTTGGGAAGGAGGGTGGGGGGGGGGGAGGAGATCGAAAGCTGCACAAAAGAGGTGAGTCTTCAGTTGAGTTTTGAAAGATTTGAGGGATGGGTCCAGTCGAAGAGAAAGGGGGAGTGAGTTCCCGAGTCTGGGGCCAAGAAAGTAAAAAGCTAAGGACCGGGTGGATTCTAGGTGAGCCTGAGATGGACAAGGGAGAAACATACGGTTTATGTGGATGGATCGGAGAGAACGGTGAGGGGTGTGAAGACGGACTTGATCAGAAAGATAGAGGGGGATACCGGTGTGAATAGCTCTATGGACAAAAACGAGGATTTTGAACTGTATTCGATAAGTGATGGGGAGACCGAATTCTGTACAGAGATGGTTCACCAAGGGTTACAAAGGGAAAACATATAGAAGCCCCTCCTTGGTCCACTCCTGAAACACGGAATCAAAGCCTGTCGCCTGTGGATCCTTCCTGCAGTTGAAAAAGCTCTCCACTTTGGCATTCTCCTGAGTGACCATTAAGACTACTGGAAGGCTCCACCTCTGCACTACGAGGTTGAATGCAAGAGGGTTTAACTCCCATTCACTGGGATCTACCGACTCAATAAGCTGGCCTGCATGCTGCTGATGCCTATGATGTGACCTGCTGAGAAAGCTGTCAAATGCTTCTCTGCCCAACAACAGAGCTCCTCTATGTCAACAGCTACTCTGATATGCGAGTTTTGCTTGTTGACATAAGACACTGCCATAGCATTACCTGAGACTACCCAGACAGCTCTGCCCAACAGGAGACTAGAACTTCTCCAGGGCCATGTAGATAGCTCTGGTCTACAATCAAGTTGATTTACCAGGAGGCCTCCCAAGATGACCAGTACTCTGAGCAAACTGACCCAGTGAACTCACCAGCCCTCCAGGCTGACACCCATGGAGATTATCATCCAATCCAGTGCTTCAAGAGACATCCCATCCATCAGAGGCTGAGTCTCTAACCATGAGGCCAACTGTGCCTCAATCTCCTGGGGGAGAGGAAGGTGTTGATTGAAGCACTTGGAACAGGGAGACTAGTGTGTCAACAACTGTCTCTGTAAGGGGCACATATGCACCCTGGCCCAAGGACCAGTTCCAGGGTCGAAGCCATGGATCCTAAGAGTTGTAGATAGTCCTACGCCTAGGAAATTGTCTATAAGCATCCAACAGAACAAAAATTATGAATAGGAACAGCAGAGAAATCACCAACACACAAAATCTTCTGTAGAAACACAGCCAAAGATTTGTTAAAAATTGAAATTATTAAAACATACTAGAGAATTTTTTAAAATTATATTACGAGGAAAAAGACCTCAGAGAAATGTGGCCCGGGCAAATTAAACAATGAGCTTACCAACACGCCATTATAGGTCTAAAAACCTCAATTAAGTTTTATGCAAAAGTGTCCCCAGTCATACCATATAAAAATAAAAAATTTCCAATTCAAACTCATCTATCAAGTGCGAACACTAAAACATCCACAAATGAGTGGCGGAGCAACTATTAGGCAAATTAGGTGGTCGACTAAGGCAGCAGCAGCTTCTGTGGGGCTGCAAAGAGCAGGGCGTTCAAAGCTAAACAATAGATTCTGATAGACGGGGGGGCATAAGGCTTAAAGCTTGCCTAGGGTGCTAACACCTTGAACCATCTCTGTAGCCAGTCTTGCCACCATCAACCTGACCTTCGAGAATATGCAAAAGGCTGTGGCCAGGCCAAAGAGCAGAGCCTGAAATTGGAAACGGTGGCCCAGAACACAGAAGTGGAGAAACTGTTGGAGTTGCACCCAGATGGGAATAGGAAAGTAACTCCAGCAAGGTCCAGGAGGTAAGTAACTGCCCCTATTGAACCAAAGCAATGACAATCTGATGATTTCCATGCAGAAGAGAGACACAGAAAACCTGGCATTGACCGCCTTCAAGTCCAGGATAGGATGGAAGGATCCTACTTTCTTGGGAACCAAAAAGTAGATGCAATAACAGTCCTAGTCTTGCTTCATGGAGGGCATAGGTACAATTTATTTTATTTAATTGTTTTTCTATACCACTTTTCAGCAGGTCACAGCAGTTTATAAGTAACATAACTGTTTGAATACATTGAAACAGGAACTTATATATACAGTGGAAACAGTATACATGGAAGTATTTACATGGGGCATAGGCAAAGGTAAGAGGGGGGTTGGGTAGACGTATCATACATGAGCATATCCGCAAAGAGATATGCTCATGCCTGGAGTGGTGGAGATATTATAAAGGGGCTTGACTAGGGAGAGGGGAGGGCTGACATTGTTTAGGGCAGGGGCATTGGTGATGCAGTTGGTCCGAAGTGTTCTCTGAACAGATATGTCTTGAGTTGTTTCTGGAATTATGTCAGTTCTGTGGTGTTGCACAGGCTTTCAGGTAGAGAGTTCCATATGCAAATGCAGGAGGTACTGTAGAGATTCCTTGATCTCCATCAGCTTGCATGGGGAGCTGCAGGGAGACTCCAGAAAAGAATCCTGAAGAGGCTCTGCAAACTCCAGCGCATAACCTTCAGGAATCACCGGTCTGATGTGATATGAGTCTATTCTGAGTAAAACAACCGCAGACACCCCCTGACCGGCTGTACCTCAAAAAGGACATCCCGGAACTTAGTGTGGGGTTTACCGGCTCTGGAGAAAGCTGCTGTGGAGTCACGAGAATGCTGGAAGTGCTGAAAGGACATAGACCCATAAGAGGAGTAGGCCCTCCCAGACTCTTACCCATCTCAGGGCATCTCCATGATCCATGTCGAGTCTTCCAAGAGGCACTCCTGGAACTCCCGGGCGTATCTTCCGGAAGTCTCTGTTGGCAAACTTCTCCTAAGTCTTTCACCAACTTCTTCAGGTCCTCTCTAAAGAGCAATCTGCCCTTGGAGGCAGAGTTGGTTGACCAATCTTGGAGCCAAAGCTATCGCTTGGCCACTATCACCGCCATGGAGATTCTGAATATGTCATATAGAGCATCAGCCAGATAACAAGCTCCATATTCCAGTCTTGCAATCTTTGGGCCATTTGGCCACTGCTGGACCCAGCATAAGAGGGTTCTCACAACCAAGCCTGCACACAGCACTGCCCAAGTGCCCAAGACTGAAGCTGTAAAGGCATTCTTGAGTAGGGGATACCATCCTCCTATCATGAGACTTTCAGCAAAGCACCCCCTTCCACCAGGATGGTCATGCCATGACTAGATCGTCTCTCTGAGAGAGCCCAAAAAACGAATCTAGCTCACCATGGGAAAGAGGGTACTGCCAAGTGATAACCTCAGGACCCAGCTCTGGTGTCTCCCTCCAGGAGATTATGAGCTGATGCATATGCCAAGGAAGCAGGGAAAAAAACCCTGGACACCTCAGCCCCTCCAAAATAGGGTCCACTTGCAAGACCTGTATGGGAGCAGGCTTCACAATCCATAAGACTACTATGGTAACCTGAATGATAGGGCCTCCCTATGAAACAGGTGGATACTCGCCTATCCCCAGGGAAGATCTCCTTCTTCCACTAACTCATCCGCAGGACATAAAGAATCCTTCATCCCAACTACCCCCCCCCCCCCCCACCAGGAGATAAGGTGGTGCTCCCAGAGGAAAGGACAGCATGGTGCCACTTAATTGGCTCACTTCCAACAGAGATGTCTGTCATAGGGGAGATTAGGGCTATAGGTCCCCAACAAGGGGCTGCTATGCAGCTCCAAAAGACTGAAAAAACAGCCTATGAACTGTTTCAGGGGCTGCTGTTCAAAGCAGACTGAAAGAAGGCCCTAGGGCTCCAGAGAATCTTCAGGGCCTTTGAGTTTGAGGCTGCATCTGCTCCACCATGTGCCCCTCTGCAGGAACCATGCAGCCACTCAAAATGGCCATGGAGCCTGCTGGAGGGGAAAAGGGGGATGGGGGGGGGAATGCGCTAGAGATGCTAAGCACAGCATGGGGTTCCGAATACGCTGAAAAAATATGCCCCAAGGCATTCCCGCTACTCCTAGGAGCAAATGTATGCAACCACAGGTTAAAACCACTGAAGGCCACAGGCTGCACTGGGGCATAGTAGAACATAGAACACTGCAGCAACAAAAGGAAAAATGGCAGAAAAATAAACCACTGATAAAAAGCAAAACACTACGGTGAAAAAAGGAACCTTGCAAAGAGAATCCCAGTACCTGTCAAGCCAGACAGGGAAAGCTCAGAAGAGCTGCCCCCGCTTCTACAGGCCTGAGTTGTCTAGCTGCCTGGAAAAGATAGTCTCTTGTTTTGTTTTTAATTTGAAGCTGCCTTATTACAAGCAGCATAGAGAGCCAAATTGAACAAAATAGGAAATAGAAGAAAAAATAGGAAAAATTTCAAAGCAAACAGAGAACATCAAGAAGGAAGGGGGGCCTGGGCCCAAACTCACCACCTGTCTCAGGGGCCCTGTGGGGTTCTCCTATCTGCTCTTTGGCCCACCAGAGCTGGAACCCATGGGTAATAGCACTGGATAGAGGGCAACTGCTAGCTCAAGGGACACATTGGGCCTATAGGTCTCAGTCCCACAGGCCACAGGACTGTGGTCTGAGCCGATGGAGGCAGGTCTATCTGCATTGCTGCACCAGTCCAATCACTTTGCCACCTGCTGGAGGTAGACAATCTGGGTTACGTCAGTGCTGCAGCAGAGTTTATACTAGCGATGTATCACTGGAAGTTGCTCTAGCCTGCCTTACCTGCTAGCTGGAGAGCATAATCCACTCCTCTGGACTGGTCTAGCAGGATGATAAGGAAAAACAATATTACCATCAACAAAAACAAAACATTTTAAAAAATCCCTTCATCTTACCCAATTACCCAAAATTTCAGAAAAGATTCCTTCCTTCTAAGAAATATTGAACATGGCATACAGATACCCAGAGAAACTCGCTTTAACGCAGAAAGTACAAATTAGACTGATCGTATGCCCTTGTTAGTACTGACAGCCAGGGCTGGAAATTTCACATGCACTCAGAGAGGGGATGGTGGTACTTTGCACTGGCACTTTTCTGCCTCACTTTGGACCAGAGATGAAGAGAGGTGTCTGCCTTGAAAAGTCCTGAAGATGCAGCAGGACCTGCTTCACTTTGCCCCCATTAGGGTACCACAGGAACCAGCTTCGCCTACCCCTCATGCATGCTTCTTTTTTAAACAAGAGGCATGTGGGAGAGAGGAAAGAGCTGTGGGGGGGCCTGGAACAGGGGGTCTTGCCCTTTCACCACACTGCCAACTGCCCCTCTATATGGTGTGAGAAGGAAGTATAATGGGAAGGGGAGATGGGCGACAGGTGATATATATGAAGGGAGGGGGTGGAAAAACAACCCAGAGAAAATGAGTCAGATGGAAGAGGGATGGTGACCACCACCACAGTAAGAGACTGAGGGTAGAGGAACATCAAAAGATGGAATGAAGAGGAGAGACATGTAGAGTGAGGAAAAATGGAAGGTTGTGCACGTAGAGAGAGTTTAAGTCAGGGATGGCTTAACATTTGTGGCACGGAGACAACTTTTGCATCTCCATCTTGCAAAGAATCTCATGGTATGAACTGCGCAGACATGGGCCTCACACTATAGGAACAGCCCCACACCATATGGTGTTGTAGCTTAAAATGCCATTGCTTACCCAGTTTCTGGACTTAAAATATTCCATACATTTAGATTTGTTTCCTCTAAATGAGCACCTTCTCAACTTCCAGTTGCAGTGCAGTTGCCATGTTCTGCCTCCCTATCTATCTGTGCACAGGCCGACCCTACACCTTCCTTCCCAAGTTCCCCTTATGGCTCCAGAGAGGCCAGCATCACCTCCAGACTAGTTTCAGCCACAGTCGATAACAAGACAGTAAGCAGTGCAAGGCTATAGCCAGCTCCTGAAGTGAACAGACAAGACTAGCTCTTCAGATTCAATTCTAGCTCCAACGACCCACTAAAACTACCATTACAAGTTAATTTCATTTCATTTCATTCTGTCATACATTTTTAATGTTAATCATATAGGGGCTGATATTCAAAGCAGTTACCACAGTCAGCAGACCAGCTAACCGTGTTAAGTGCGGCGATCGAGATATTCAGCAGCAATGAATATCTGCAGGTGTCGCCACTGAACACCCTGATGCTAACTGGGATAGAGTAGAGGTGGCAATTTTCAGCCACTGCCCGCTTATCCCTAAGCGGCGAACATCTTTCAGTCTCCAAAGCTGCTGGTGGAGGTTGACAACTCTATCTTTCCGGGACTGGACTAGAGGGACGCTAAGGAACTGTATATTTAATGCCAGTGGCCAGATATGGCCCTAGCATTGAATATCTGAGTCTTAAGTTCATCAGTGATGGCTAGCCACCGCCGCTGAATATCTGCTCCAAAGAGTATAATTATTCTTTCACATGGAATATTCCCATACCAACCAATAAGACACTCTGAACAGCTGCAGAACAGAAGGAGGATGTTTCATTTTACACTTAACAGTGCTAAAAAGATTCTATTCAAATTCTGGTATCACATTAGTGACAGCAACACAAACTCTCTACGCTCCAGTCACAGACATTTTCTGAAGTAATACAAAACTCTGCAAAAGGACACTAGGGCCCGATATTCCAAGGCATTACATTGTTTACAGAGCTGTAAACCATGCAAATGCCCCTAAGTGGGATATTCAGTAGCACTAACACAGTTAGTGCCACTGAATATCCCACAGTAATGCCACTATATGCCCTGATGCTAAATGCTTAACATCGGGGCATGTAGGGGTGGAGCAGAGGCAGAGACAATTGCAAACTGATCAGCAGCGATATTGAGCCGCTGCCTGTTTGCGAACTGTGGTTAAAGCCAGACACAGGAAACTCCAGCCTAACTTTCACCACATATCCCTAACTGGGCAGCAGCTCAATATTGCCACTGACTGGTTAGCGATCGGGCTCTGCGGTGACCCTGGATATTCAATGCCGGGGTTGGATATGACCCCAGCATTGAATATCCGTGTTTAATGTTCAGCGTCAGCAGCTAGCTGCTGTAATCGCGCTAGCTGCCTGTGCTGAATATCAGGCCCTCAGAACTTTACCATACCATCACCAATCCCAAGAAGTCCAAGTACCAACCCTACCTATTAAAAAAACAGCCCTGCAAATATTCTAGAGTGCTAATACACTTCCAGTTTGGAAACAAGCTGCCAGATTGCTACAGATTCCTACCCAAAACATACATGTTAGCAGAATCTTGCGGTTACACATGGAAAACACAGATCAGTAAGAATAAGAGACTGCAAAGTAGAAGCAAATATGCAGAACAAAAAAGAAACAGAAAATCAAAGAAACAGACTGAGCAGTGGACCACTGAAGAGAAAAAAAGGCATTCCTCCTGTATTGAACAAAATACAAAGAAATGTACATTTTCAAAAGCTAACTTATTTCATTTTCATATAACCAAAAATTAATTTTTTTGAACTTCTGTTGTGTGATCATTTTATTTTTCTAGTTCGGTTGGGCCTTGTCATTATCACTTCCTCTTGTTCGTTTTCTCCTAAGTCAATTTCAGAATCTTGTTTCCATGTTGTTTCTTCACTTCCCCGTCTTCCTCCCCCCACCACATCCCTGTCTGATGTTGATCCTTTTATTTCATCTTTTTTCTCCATATCTCTCATCTGTCTTTTTATCTTCCTATAGCTAGATTTCATTCCTGCTTCTACTTTTCACCTTTCACCTATGTATCAGCTTTCTATTTCCTACTCTTACATCCCTAATCTTCCCATTTACCACCTCTGTCTCATTCCTTGCCCAACCCCGTCACCCACTTTCTAGTTCCCCATTTCCACCCTCTGCCCTCATCCCCCTCTCCAGCCTCATCTACTTTTCTCTGCCTCTCGACCCCTCACCAGCTGCAGCTCCTTCCCTGTCACTCCTCTCTCTACCTCCAGTCCTTTTCTTATATTTTACCTCTTGTCCAGGCCCCTATTTTGACTCTCATCTCCTTTCAAGACCTGTCCCATTCCTTTGGCTCTTACCCTCTCCATAGACCTCTGTATCTTTTAACTACCTACCAAACCTCCTCCCTTCCTCATCTTTCTGCTTTCAGTCTCACAGACCTACTCATATCCGTCACTCAAACCACTTAGATCTCATCGTCTTCCTAATCCCTGCTAGCCCCTTAACTAATCCTAAAGTCCTTACTCTACCATCCTATCCAATCTCCGAGTCATCACCCACAATCCCACTCAAGCCCCGAGTCCCTATTTACACTTGCAGAGTGTATTCTTCTAGTCTCCATCTAAATATGTCTCTGCTCTCCTGCATACCCTTTCCCCAGTATCTGCCCTCCTACCTTTCTTCCCTTCTCCAGCATCCACCTACTTCCTTCAGTATTCATTGATCTTGTCTTTCCTCCTCCTTAGTTCAGCATCCATCCCTTTCCCCCCCCCTCCTTTCCCTGCATATGTCCTTGCTTCACCCCCCCCCCCCAAGTATTCATCCTCTCCTCTCAGCCCCAGCCTCCTCATTCTCTTCCAGCCCCAGTATCAGCCCTGTTTGCTTCCAGACCATTTATGCGGCTGTGCTGTTCTTCTGTCTGCACTGCTGCTAGCACCATGACATTTTTGAAATGTGAGAACAGGCACAGGAAGGTCTCACGTTTCAAAAATGTCATGGTGCTAGCGACAGTATAGGCAGAAGAATGGCACAGAGGTGGAAGCTAAGGAACAAGCTCTCATCACTGTGAAGGGTGAGCTTGTGAGGTAGTCTTTGGGAGCTCTTATGTTTTAGTACCCTAAGACAGTGCCTCACTGACTCACCACTTAAGCTGGCTCTGATTTCAGTTGCTGTCTTTCTGGTTCGAAGAGGGCAAACTATGATCCTTGAGTACCGCAAACAGGGCTGGTTTCCAGGATTTCTACAATGAAAAGAAGACTTGCTCGTAATAGTCAAGATCTAGAGTTCTTCATTATTGTCTACTGTATAAATTAAGCATCCTGTAAGACAACTGACAAATTAGTACCTCAGTCCACTGCCTCCCAGAGCTTCAAGCTCAATAAATCTCTCCAGTCAGACAATCCAAACTGTGCTGTGTACCACTTAGCTCACATGACTTTCATCCTCATGTTGGTCAGATATGAGTTAAAATTCCAAGACTTTCAAGTCTCTTTCCCAGGGGACAGAAATCCTCATTCTCAAACATTTACCAAACAGCAGCTAATGCAGATGCAATCAATTATTCAATGCTGAAATCATCCAAGCAGTAAAAACCATGGGATATGATATAATTTTATAAAAACTATATACTGTCATCAACCCCCCCTGGTGGCCAGTGGCTGTAAGGGTAGGTTGAGCATATTATTATTTTCTGGGAGTAGAGGGCTCTTTTAAGGCCAAGGGTATCTTGGTCTTTGTAGTCCTGCTCCTTATGTGAATAAATTGTGTATGCCAAGTAGAGGGTAAATAAGGCTTTTATTTCCCTTTTAACGCAAAAGGTTCGCTGAGCTACAGAAATACAGAAAGTCCTTCTTTTCAGGCTTCCATCACAACATAAGTAAAGAGGTAAACGGTTACAAACTTCACAGTTGCTTGTAGGATTTAACCAAGGATTCTTTCAAACTTTGGAGCAAAACAAAGGAGTGAACATTCCTCTTTCATTCAGCACAAACATGAGTATTCTCAAAGCAATGTCTGTATAACTCACAGTTCAGGGAGTGTTTCAAAACTGCCCGCAATACAAATGGAGCAATCCATTAATTCGTCTTGAGATAAGGGAATAGGATCCTCAAGCGCTATCTGCATGGGCTCTGGGTCATTGTTATCTCCCTCTGAATTGGAGCTTTCCCTGGCCGCTATAGTTTGCCAGTCACTGTTTCTGTTCCCTTGTTTCCAGTAAGGCTGTTCTAGGGCTCTCAAATAAGCATGGCCTGTTCCTATGCCCTTACGTCCTGGCTTATAAAACTCTGGCCTGCTTCTTTTCCTTTCACACTGGATATCTGCTTTACAAGAGCTTCTAGGAGCTGAGCTTCTCTTTATGAATAAAGTGTCACCATACCTTGGCTTCCTGTAGCCGGTATAACTGGCGTTTTCCTTCTCAGGCACTTCTCTCAGGACACAGTCTCTTTGGCAGACTTTCTCTTGGAAGCTTCTAGGCAATGCTTGACCTTTCTGTAGCCTAGGAAAACCTGGTGAGGAATCCAGACTTCCTTGCTTCCTGGTATAGGTAACTCTGCTATCAGTACCTTTCCTTTTGGAGCCTTTCAATCCTGTTTCAGGGTCTTCTGGTGAGCGTAGGCCTCTCTCCAGGTATGGTTCTCTCCTTCTGAGCTCTTTACCTCTGAGGTCTCCTGCTACGTCTTTCTCTGGACTGACTCTCCACGGCCCTCTTTCTCTCTGGCTCTTTCTGCTCCTCTTCCAGCTCCTGCTGTCCTTGTCGTGCTGTTTGTCTTGACTGCACTGCTTGACCTGGCTGGGCTGCTGTTCCTGGCTGTCTCAGCTCCCCTTCTCCTCCTTCTCTCCTCTCCTGCACTAGCTTTCTGCTTATAAAGGCATTCCACGTTTGAGTTCCCCGGCTACTTTTCAGGTGCAGCTGATTAACTTCTGCAGAATCATCAGCCCGGTGTGTTAACTCAGCCTCTGTAAGTTTTCTCCTGCTCCCTCTAGCTGCGCTGCAGGGCAATTGCATCTTCTGCACAACATTTGTTTTGTGAAAGACGTTTTTTTTCTAAGTCCTCACTTTCATTAGCATCCGCTCTATGACAATACACATTGAGTCGTGTTATTTTTTTTCGGTTTTAAAATGGTTCGGTTAATTTTGAAAATGTGATTCCGTTTTCAGCATATAACGCTGATGAATTTTAGGACTGAAACAATGGCTGGGTAAATGCTAAGATTTGTTATGACAATTTTTATTCATGTTTGAAAAACCAAAAAAGAGAAGCAATAGAAGTATTATGCTGGGTCTAATAGAGGTCAGGACATGGCAGATTTTCATGGGGAGATCTATTCCCTGTTGCTTGCCCCTCCCCACCCACAGAAATAAGAGGTAGAGAGACACCACGGTCTATTTGGCTAATGAATTTGTTTCATTTATTGACGTGACCTGTTGTCCATCATAGTGTTAATAGACTGTACTCCAGAAGCTTGTTCAAGCCTTTTTTAAACCCATATATACTACTAGCCTTAAATACATCCTCCGGTAACAAATTCCACAGGGTAATGATGTGTTGATTGAAACACTACTTTAAAAATTTAGTTTTAGATCTCTTACCAGTTAGCTTCATGGAATGTCACAAAGTCCTAGTACTAACTGAAAGAGTAAAGAACCACTCTCTATTAACCTATTTCACCCTATTCCTGATTTTATAAACCCCCTATCACAGGGGTGACCAACTCCAGTCCTGGTGCACCATGATACAACCTGTTCTTCAGGATGTCCCTAATAAATATTCATGAGGTATATTTGCACCCACTGCCTCATGTATGCAAATATATCTCATTAATATTCATTATGGACATCCTGAAAACCAGACTGGATCATAGTGCACCAGGACTGGAGTTGGCCACCCCCTGCCCTATCATATCCCCTTTCAAACATTTTTTCCTCCAAGCTGAGTAGCCCAAACCTTTCTTCACAGCAGAATCATCCCATCCCCTCCCCTTTATCATTTTGGTGTATCTCTCCATACCTTTTCTAGCTCTGCTGTATCTTTAGAGATGGAGTGAAAACTACTACTACTTTTAATAATAATTTTGTATACAATTACAAGGCATAGACAGCACAGTACATAAACATGCAAGAGACAGACCCTGCCCAACAGAGCTTACAGCCTATTAAAGACAGACAATCAGAACAAACGGGGGACTAGGATGGTTCAAAATGTTTTTCTTTTCCTTCGCCATACCTTCCTTTACTAATCTAAAGATGAACAAGTCTAGCAAGTGTAAATTCTTTTGGCTAGTGCAGTTGGACTAGAAATTCCGTGCCCTGAAGTTGCTTTTAAGCGAGAATATAGGTAATTCAGAATAATAGTGTCCTTGTTGGAGGAAGAACCGCCCTACAGATCTGTTGATATAGCGGGGTTAGGTACACTGATAATCCAGTCTGATTTTATTAATCTGTTTTGTCTCCCCAACACACTGCTTGTTGACACTGGGCAAGATAAACTAGGCTGCTGAATTTGCAGATGAATGTAATGTGCCTGCTTCTGTGGTCTTATCAGTTTGTGTACCTGGATCAGATGTTGGCAAACTATGACTTGCATATGATCCAACCAATAGGAGGCTTCATTTTAGCCCACTGCAGCATTTTTCACCAGCCCTGGGTAGGACCGATGTACGGGTAGTAAGCATCCTAGATGAAATTTCAGCCTTACACCCCCCTCACAATTAGCTTTTAGACTCCCCAAGAATTAAACTTAATTATAATCATCGCAACACCATCTCTCCCAGAACAATCTCATAAAATGCATATTTGGACATCATCTTTTTAAATGTTAAGCTTTGTTTTGTAAATATCTATATAATGAAGATTTCAAAAAGCCACTTACAAAGATAGATGGACTATCTGCACACTGCACATTCTTCATGCAAGTAAAAGTATGCACTGATGATCCTGAGTTGTGTGGGTGCCAAGACCCATTGCTTTGCTTTGACTGTAGCTGTTCTTTGCTGCCCCATAGAAGCTGCAGCCCTCAGCAACTGCCTAGTTTGCCTGGTGATCGGGCTGGCCCTCAGTGGCAATAGAATGTTGCTTCTATTTATAAATGATACCCTCAAATGTGATCAGAAAGTTTAACTAAATAGGATCTCTATTACTTTTCCGTTGATTATATGCTGGAATAAATCTTATTGAGTATGTACATTTAATTCTTCATACCTTATTTCATTTATTTTATTTATTTATTACAGTTTCTTATATACCGCGCTATTTAGAATCAGCGCGGTTTACATCATAACAAAACGACCATTACGACAAACTGTCAGGTTTTACAGTGAACCGGAGTACAAACTTGGATAACTGGGTTAACTATATACATAATCTATCTACACTGCAGTGTGCGGGCATTTCTAGATTGGGTTATTTCTTGGAGGGGATATCATCATACTTTATCACAAAAAAATATATTTTTTATTTGTTTTTTCTTTTTTTTTCTCAATCACTACAGAAAGGATAAAGTGCGGGTCTCAGACTAACATTGGCAGCGTTTATTTGCTAATCGCAAAAAAACAGCATGTCTTCACGCATCAACGACCCTTAGTGCACTTACCCTGGTATTAAACCAAAATAGCAGCATTTTCCAACACTTCCTATTAAATGCTTTCTGTTGTCATGTTCAGCTTTTGTTTTTCTCCAGTTGCTTAAAACATAAACATAAAGATTGTGCTTATCTTTGAAATCTTGAAGTCATTTGATCGCCCCGACGCTACCAAAAGGCTACCGCAAAACTGCGTTTCGTATCACTTCTTCAGGGGGGATAGCTTACTTCAAAGCACGATCTACAATATAGCAAGAAGATAGTGTATTTTACAGCAATCAGTCTACAGTTGTTAATGTTCTTACTCTATGAGGAAAAACAAACTTCCTACGGTAACATTTCAAAATATTTCTACCTCAGGATGAAGCGCAAAAGTTCATTGTATGTGGCTTCTCAAACTTCTCCTCCTTTCATCTGAAAGTTCATTCATCAAACTGCCACAAAACGCCGCGCATGCGGGTTACCCTTGCACCTTTGATTTAAATAGTGATGTCATATTCATTCACCCACGGCAATAATTAGCAGTCTTCTTTAATTGATGATAATCTTCTCATCTACCTAATTTACAGGGGAATCTCTCATCAGTAGTCTGTGTATAACTCTTATATCCGCCTCTTGGAAGTGAGGTGATGATATCATTCAAAGGAACCTTTAAAATATCAATTCTTAGATGTTATCTGTGAACATAGTATGTCAAAAACCGGCACTCGCATTATATACAAGCTCTCCATTCGATTGAATTATTAAGGCCCATTGTGCCTGTAGTGGCTAATCGAAAGATCCATTGTTGTTCTCGAACCAGTAGAGATTGTGCTCGCGATTTCCCATTTATTCCAGTTAAAACCTGGTCTATGACGAAGCACCGCAGTTCTTCAAAACGATGATGTTTGTTCATACAATGCAAAACCATCGGAGCTTCTAATGTTTTACATTTGAGTTTACTGCGATGTTCAGCCATTCTGATCTTCAATTGGCGCTCTGTCTTCCCTATATATAATAGGGAGCACGGACATCTGACAGCATAGACCACATGGTCAGAGAGGCAAGAAGTACTAAATTTAAAAATGTATCTTTTCCCATTATGTATAAAGCTAGTACATTCTTCTGTTATTGCACAAATTGTGCATCTGCCACAAGCTTTGTGTCCCGTTGGTTCTATTGAAGCTAGATCTACTGATGTTCTTAAGCGACTAGGGCATAGTTTATCTTTTAAATTGGGGTTTCTCTTCCAGACACATCTAATGGATTTGTTGTATAACGCTGGCACTGTGGTGAGGACATTTTGATGTTTGCGCAAGATCTTTTCTATAGCTCCACTCAATGGAGAAAATTTTGTTATAAAATGTATAGTGTCATCTTCCCTCATTGTAATGGGGGATTTAGGTTGTAATAGTAGCGCTCTATTACAATGTAGTGCTCTTTTATAGGCTTTTTTTATGACAGTAGAAGGGTAGCCTCTATCTTGAAAATTTTTTATTAGAGACTTAGCTTGTATTTTATAGTCAGCCATAGAAGAACAATTCCTCCTATATCTAATAAACTGTGATATTGGCAAACCATCTCGCAACTGTTTAGGATGATGGCTGGTATAATGTAGAATCGTATTTCTATCTGTTGCCTTCTTATATATAGTTGTCTGCCAACCTGATGAACTCTTTTGAACTAGTACATCTAGAAATGCTATCTCATGAGTATGAAATAAAGATGTAAATTGTATATTAGAATCTCTCAAATTTAACCATTCTACAAAATGATGTAATTCATCTATCGATCCTCCCCACAGCATGAAAATGTCATCTATGAATCTTCGCCATAGTATCACATGTTGTTGGTATTGAGCATTTGTGAGCCATTGGCGTTCAAAATTTTGCATGAACAAATTGGCCACTGAAGGGGCGCAAGTCGTGCCCATGGCCACTCCGGACATTTGTTGATATATTTGCCCTTCAAATTCGAAAAAATTCTGAAAAATGGTTAGATTTGTCAACTCTGAAATGAATGATAGTAATTCAGAAGAGAGACTCCCGATGTCAATTAAAGCAGTCATTACAGCCTCATGAGCTTGCTGCTGGGGTATACTTGTATATAGAGCCGCCACGTCTAATGTTACCAAAATGACATGGGCCTGAGATGCCCATTCTGAATACTGTTCTAAAATATTTAAAAAATGTGCCGTATCTAAGAATTTACAGCAGCGAATCAAACATTTGACAACATCAGCAAAGGAAACCTCTCTCATTTCTTGGAAAGAATGGAAATTCTTAAACGAACCATCACCAACCATAGCCAGATTTTATCTGGTACCAAAAATTCATAAGGATATTTTAAAACCGCCGGGTCGACCAATTGTATCCACCAAGGGGTCAGTCCTGGAGCCTTTATCTATTTTTATAGATTCTTTTTTAAGACCTTTGTCAATTAAAGAAGACTGCTAATTATTGCCGTGGGTGAATGAATATGACATCACTATTTAAATCAAAGGTGCAAGGGTAACCCGCATGCGCGGCGTTTTGTGGCAGTTTGATGAATGAACTTTCAGATGAGAGGAGGAGAAGTTTGAGAAGCCACATACAATGAACTTTTGCGCTTCATCCTGAGGTAGAAATATTTTGAAATGTTACCGTAGGAAGTTTGTTTTTCCTCATAGAGTAAGAACATTAACAACTGTAGACTGATTGCTGTAAAATACACTATCTTCTTGCTATATTGTAGATCGTGCTTTGAAGTAAGCTATCCCCCCTGAAGAAGTGATACGAAACGCAGTTTTGCGGTACCCTTTTGGTAGCGTCGGGGCGATCAAATGACTTCAAGATTTCAAAGATAAGCACAATCTTTATGTTTATGTTTTAAGCAACTGGAGAAAAACAAAAGCTGAACATGACAACAGAAAGCATTTAATAGGAAGTGTTGGAAAATGCTGCTATTTTGGTTTAATACCAGGGTAAGTGCACTGAGGGTCGTTGATGCGTGAAGACATGCTGTTTTTTTGCGATTAGCAAATAAACGCTGCCAATGTTAGTCTGAGACCCGCACTTTATCCTTTCTGTAGTGATTGAGAAGAAAAAAGAAAAAACAAATAAAAAATATATTTTTTTGTGATAAAGTATGATGAAATAAGGTATGAAGAATTAAATGTACATACTCAATAAGATTTATTCCAGCATATAATCAACGGAAAAGTAATAGAGATCCTATTTAGTTAAACTTTCTGATCACATTTGAGGGTATCATTTATAAATAGAATTATTAGCCCTTTGAAGAACTAGACCCACAACAGTCGTTTGAATAGAATGTTGCTAACATCTAGCAATCAAACCTCCAGTGCAACATCTCCTCATACCTGGTCACTGGCAACTGCATCGCCAAGAGATATCACCACCCTCTCTCCCTCCTGTGCAGGCAGGGCCATTAATCTGGTCCTTGTGCAAAAACAGGTTTGCCCATTCCTGGCCTAGATGTTTGCAAATCTGCATTTCCTCTTTTTGTTCCCAGGTCCTATTGCTTGATTGGATGGTAACCTTTTTCTGATAAGCTATAGAAGATTTGTGTCTAGCCACTGGGTCATCAGGGATAGTAATGCATTAAGTGGAATAAGACTATGTTATTAGGATAAGTGTAATATAAGAGTTGGATATCATCTGTAGACAGAGACTAATTCCTAGCAACTGAATAAGGGCACCGTATTTTCACGGATATAACGCACGCATTATATGCTTTTTTTTTTACATCCCCCCCCCCCCCACGCATTAGACACATGTGCAAGCTCACTGGTCAACACAATTTTTGTCACAGACCCGCTCTGACATGTTTCATATGTAATTTTTCCCATTGTTTACAAATACGGTATCAGAATTTTTCTATCACCCATACTTCAGGAGATATCATTTAATAAAGTGTGTACATTACTGTAAATTAGCCGTTACAGTTTTGTTTCAGTAAACAAAGGTTGAATACGAAAAATTCCATCATAATTATTATTGTATGTTGTCAGCCACAACCAAAAATGCTGAGTCATGTAGTTATAATATAATTAATTAACCAGGCCCCTTGCCCTACTGGTCCGGCTGATACAAGCAGAAAACGCTGAGTCATGTATTGGTATGCTTTCTGTCGCCGTCAGCGATTGTGGTTTGTATTGTTTGAAAAAAAACAGAATCTGAATGGATGTGAGTTTGCGTTAATCTATTTCATAAATAGCAGTTGGTTAATAAATATTACGGTTATCGCTTATAGTTGTTTAACAATGCCTCGAAAGTGTGTTAATCGTCCGGATTCATTTTGCTACATTTGCGGTGAGGTTACTTTTAAGAAGCAGAGAAGACGTTTTACTCCGCTTGTTAAGACATGTTATAAGCTGTACTTTGGATGTCAAGTCGGTGACCAAGACAAAAATTGGGCGCCTCACGTCTGCTGTGTCAGACTCCTAACAGGTTGGGTAAGGGGTGTTCGACACATGAATTTTGCTGTTCCAATGATCTGGAGGGAACCAAGAGATCACTTGACAGATTGCTACTTTTGCCTTACAAACATTGCAGGCATTACTTCAAAATCAAAACACGCTGTAAATTACCCAAATTTACCATCTGCCATGAGGCCTGAGCCTCACTGTCAAGAATTGCTGGTGCCAAAACCTCCAGAAAATCTTACAGTGAATGAGGATGAAGAAGAAGAAGAACCAATGAATGCTGATTATGTTGACGATGATGGCGATGCTGTAATGCAGGATCCAAGCTTTGAGGCATCTGGTTCTTCTTCTCAACCACATTTACTGGACGAAGGCGATTTGAATGATCTCGTCAGAGATTTGAATCTTTCAAAGCGACAAGCAGAACTGTTAGGGTCACGATTGAAAGGCTGGAATCTTCTTCAGAAAGAAACCAAAGTGTGCACTTTTAGAAATAGGCATACCGAGTTTGTGGATTACTTTGCCTTTGAAGATGGAATTGCTTTTTGTTGTGAAGTTAAATCCCCGATGGAAACACTTTGTCCAGATTATAGAACAGAGGATTGGCAACTATCTATTGATTCTTCTAAATATAGCCTAAAAGCTGTGCTTATCCACAACGGAAATATTTTACCATCAGTTCCAGTAGCGCATGCCGCCAATATGAAAGAAACTTACAGCAGTATGTATCTCCTGCTAACAAATATCAAGTATGACGAACACAAGTGGAAGATTTGTGGCGATTTGTGCTGCTCTAACCACTAGGCTACTCCTTTGTTCCTAGTGTAATTTGCTAGTCGAAAGAAAAAAAAAATCTCATAATTAATAGTATCCAAGGCTAATGAGAAATCTAATGATATTATGGTAGCAACCTTCCCAACATCAATAAATTTAACGGAGAATTGATACTAGGCAAGTTCTGTACTGACGGGGGTGTAGAATATTCATCTTATTCAAGAAGCAGCATAGTTGAATTAACACTATATTCTTAAGTCATTTTAGCAATGAAGAGTGTCTTTGTGATCAGGAGTAATTACCTAGAACCAGAAAAAGTCTGGAAAGGGTTTTTTCAATAAAGGATAAATGCTTTCTCCTGCTCATAATACTCCCGACACTTCCAACAAGCTCTTGTTAATTTACGCTAACCCACTCACCCCTTAATACCACTTGAAGACCCCCGCATGTTGATTTCTTGATACTTCACTTCTGTGGGGTATATATGCTTCCTTTCCTGCTACCACATTTCAGGCAAGAAGATACATAGCTTTGTAAGCGCTTGCTACAAAATCATTTTTTATATAATGTCATATGACACTAATAAAAGATATCAACACCTAAAGAGAATTAATAAGTGATAGGAAGCATTCAGCATTAAAGCTTCGTCATTAACTGAATGCTACTATTACCTCCTGGTATCAGACCCAAGATCCTGCTGCTGCTGTCTCGTAGGCATGACTTCGTTTGGAAGACATCATTACTGCTGCTCTGCCTCTCAAACACTAATCCCGTCAGAAAAAGACTCCATTAGTGCTATGGATCCTACCACATACCAAGGGACCCATCAAGCACAGCACACTGTCTGGGCGTCTAGTAAGTAGCCAGTAGAAGGCAAAGAATAGATTCAGTCCTTGCTGCTCACTCCCAGGGTTTTGCAGTGCCTTTCTCCAAGTCTACCTGGGTTGCCAAAGAGAAGGGAGGAAAACTGGTGGGTTTTGTTCCAGCTATTTTGTATTATTACTAAATTGAAAAGTGAGGGTTTTGTTCAGATTTCATTGTGCTTATGTAATTTTGCAATTTTATTATTTGTCACAATATTTGTTTTAATAAGCCACTCTGAGGGAGAAGAACAGGGTATAAATTGAAAATAATAATAATTATATATTCAAAGTCATTAACCATTCTAGAAAAGTTTTATAAATAAGTCACAGCAGGCCACAAACTATATTTGGGGCCCAGTCTTATGGTGTTTCCAAAGACTTAGCTATAGAATGGTAAAAATTAAAGAAAGCCACTCTACCCACAGGGATCCAGTGTTCAGTACATTAAAAATCTTTCTGGTGGTTCTACTTTCAGTTCTCAAACCGTGGATTTGCCTCCCCAAAAGGTAACTGATTTATGTAGTGATTATTTTAGTTACCAAAACTTATTGATGCGAACACTCAGTCCACAGATCCCAAGTGATTTATTTTTACCGCCCTATCAAGAATAGTTTGGGACCATTTTTGTAATCACCAAAAAACTGTTTAAGGTTTTTGTAATATTTTTTAAAAATAAAACAAACTTATATGTGTCGGATATTTTACTTCAAAGAGTAATTAGTCCTTACCTGCTAATTAGTGTTCCTGAAGGAACTCCAGTCCAGTCCCTTTACTCTCGGGTTACGCAACCCTTCCAGCAGCTTGGAGGCTGAGCCCATCATCGTTTTGATGATGGTGTGGTATAAATACCACTGGCACCACTGTTCCCTCTAAGCTGTGCGCGTGTGCGCGCACACACACCTCGCCGAGCGAGCGCACATACTTTACAACAGAGCGCACAAAAATTACGGCTCTGATTCTGAAAGAAAACAACACAGACGTCTTAAAATTTAAAAGTTATGATTGTAATTACTAGAAATCTCCCGCTTCATTTAGTAATCGTCTATTTTCATTTAATTTGATTAAAATCAATGTGGTGTACATACTGTATTTTGACGTGTAGTCAAATTTTAAAGTATATAACTCCGAGTGTCGTTATGTGGCGCACAAAAATTTAACCTTCCTTCAAAAGCTGCACACAGCTGATATTTTATGCGCACACAGCCTACAGAAAATTAGAGGGAACATTGACTGGCACCACCCATAGGCACCAGTAATCTGATGAAAAAGCAGTCCTGACAGGTACCCATAACTATAATGCGTGAAAAAACAAAAACCAAAGAAACAGGAAACCAAAACATTTTTTTTTTTAAAAGGAAGAAAAACAGTGGCAAGGGAGAGGGGGGAGGGGGAAGGAGAAGGCTTACCCGAGGCCGACCCAGCCTTTACTCACTCCTCCCCGTACCTCCCTAGCATGTAGCCCCGCCGCTGGGGCTCCTCAGACCGGAGTTTTCCGCTCCGCTCCGTTCACCGACTTCGGTCCTTTATTCCATTCTGAACACTAGAAACCGAACCTGGGCGGGATCAGGGACTGGACTGGAGTTCCTTCAGGAACACTAATTAGCAGGTAAGGACTAATTACTCTTTCCTTAGCAGAACTCCAGTCCAGTCCCTTTACTCTCTGGATGTAACAGAGCAGTTCAAACCTGGGTGGGGTTCGCCAACCCGGACCGAAGTACCGCACCCGCAAACCTGGTGTCTGCTCTTCTCTGGACATCCAGTCTGTAGTGCTTGGAAAAGGTATGCAGAGAGGACCAAGTGGCCGCTTTACAGATGTCCAGTGGTGGAACCAAGCTACGCTCTGCCCAGGAGGCCGACTGCGCTCGAGTTGAATGCGCGCAAAGACCTACTGGGACCTGCCTTCCCTTGAGAATGTAGGCAGAGGCAATGGTCTCCCTGATCCACCTAGAAATGGAAGCTTTGGCCGCTGCTTCCCCCTTATGCGGCCCTCCAAATTGAACGAAAAGCCGTTCGGACTTGCGGAAAGGTGCTGTGCGTGAGAGGTAGCGTCTCAGCACTCTATGCAAATCTAGGAGACGCAGTTTGGCACTCTCCCCCTCTTGTGCTTCTCCCGCGAAGGACGGGAGCGAAACTGTTTGGTCATATGAAAGGGAGAGAAGACCTTGGGCAGGAAGGAAGGGACCGTCCGCAAGACCACCTTATCCTTGAAAAAGGAAAGGAAGGGAGGTCGAGAAGATAGAGCTTGAAGCTCCGAGACCCTCCTAGCCGAACAAATAGCTACCAAAAATACCGTCTTCAGGGTCAAGTCCTTTAGGGAGGAACTCCTTGCTGGCTCAAAGGGCTCCCTGGTTAGGCAATCCAAAACCAGGTTTAGGTTCCAAGGGGGAATAACTGATCTTTGCTGAGGCCGTAAGCGCTTGACCGCCCTCAGGAATCTGCCCACATCAGCGTGGTCTCCTAGAGACTTGCCCTGAATCTTTTCCCTATAACAAGAAATGGCCGCTAGCTGAACTCGTAACGAGCTGTGAGCCAAACCTTTCTCGAAGCCTGCTTGCAGAAATTCTAACACCTCCGGAACTGAGGCTTCTAAGGGTTTCTTATGGAGATCCGCGCACCACGCCTCAAATATGCGCCAAACCCTGATATAGGAAAGGCAGGTCGAGCGTTTCCGAGCGTTCAGCAGGGTCGAAATTACCGAACCCGAGTAACCTCGCTTCACGAGCCGCGCCCTCTCAAGAGCCAAGCCATAAGCGAGAATCGATGCACGTGGGGCATGAGGACTGGACCCTGCCGTAGCAAATCCTTTCTGTTGGGGAGCCTCCAAGGGCGATGAGCTGTTAGTCTCACCAGGTCTGCATACCATGGGCGGCGAGGCCAGTCCGGAGCTATGAGGATTACCAGACCTTGGTGGGCCTCTATTCACCTTAGAACTCTCCCTATGAGGGCCCAGGGCGGGAACACATACAGGAGACCTTCCGTAGGCCACTTCTGGACCAGGGCATCCAAGCCTTTTGACATCCTTTCCTTTCTTCGACTGAAGAACCGGCTTGCTTTGGATGTTTCGTAGCGCACCATGAGGTCCATGATCGGTGCTCCCCAAAGGACTACCACTTGGTCGAACACTTCCTGCACTAGCTCCCATTCCCCGTGGTCTATCCTTTGTCTGCTGAGGTAATCGGCCGTCACATTATCTGCTCCTGCCACGTGCTGTGCTGACATGTCCAATAGGTGTGCTTCGGCCCACTGTAAGAGGCTGTCTGCCTCCTTCTCCAGCGAGGGGCTACTCGTTCCCTCTTGGCGGTTGATGTAGGCCACTGTGGTGACGTTGTCCGAAAGGACGTGGACTGCCCTTTGCCGAACCAAGGGCTCGAGAACTCTGAGTGCCAGTGCCACTGCCCTCTAGCCTGTTGATGGGCCACCGAGCTTCCCTCGGGGTCCAGCTTCCCTGTGCGAACTGGCCCTCGCAATGAGCACCCCAGCCTGCTAGACTTGCATCCGTCGTCAGCTGTATGCATTGGGGTGGATCGAGAGGCATCCCGCATCCTAAGTTCCTTGGGCACTCCCACCAGAGGAGAGTCCTCCTGATCTGAAGGGGACAGGGCAGCTGCATGGATAAGGGATGTTGTTGAGGGGACCAACGTCGTAACAAGGCGCGTTGAAGGGGTCGCATATGTGCCTTGGCCCACGGTACTACCTCTATCGTTGCCACCATGGTGCCCAACAGTTGTAGGTAATGCCAGGCGGTAGGGATCCGTCTTGATATGAAGCGAGAGACTAGGCTTTTCAGATCTCGTAACCTCTGTTCCGACAGGAAGACCCTTCCTCTCCTTGTGTCGAACCTTGCTCCGAGGTAATCGATCTCCTGCGAGGGAATTAATCTGCTCTTTGCCCGGTTGATGACCCAACCCAACTCCTCCAGGAATTCCACCAATTCCCTCGGCTGACTGCGAGCTGGAACCGATGAGCGGTTTTGCTTAGGCCTATCTTCCGGGAGTATACCTCCCTTAGACTCGCCAAGGTCTTTCACCAACTTTTCCAGGTCTTCACCAAATAGCAGCTTCCCCTTGAAGGGGAGTCGACTCAGGCGAGCCTTCGAGGAGGGGTCCCCCGCCCAATTGCGCAGCCACAGATATCTCCTGGCTGCTACCATCGAGGCCATGTTCTTTGCTAGACTCCTAATAAGGTCGTACAGGCTATCTGCTAGAAAGGCGGAACCAGACTCTAACCGCGCAGCTCTAGCCTGCGCGTCGGTAGAGGCGCCATCCGTTAGTTGAAGCTGTTGAGCCCACCTTAAGCAGGCTCTTGCTACCCACGCTCCTGACACTGAGGCCTGCAGGGCGAGGGCACTAACATCAAAGGCTTGGCTTCAGCAGAGAGTCCAGCTTTCTATCCTGACTATCTTTAAGCGCTGCGCTGCCCTCGACCGGAATGGTCGTCTTCTTTGTCACCGCTGAAACCGCGGCGTCTACCCTTGGGGACTTCAGCAGATCCTTGTCAGTTTCCGGTAAAGGGTACAAGCGGGACATGGCCCTCACTCCCCTTAAACTCGACTCTGGTTGATTCCACTCTTCCTGGATCATCTGGCGTACTACCCTGTGGACCGGAAAAACTTTCTGAGATTTCCTGACGGCTTGAATCAAAGGATCCTTCAGGGATTCATTAATTAAGGCTGGGAGCTCCTCTCGACGAAATACTCTAACTATTCGTGAATGCTCTTCCTCTGGGATCTCTCCCTCCTCAAGCTCTTCCCCCATCATAATTATTATTTTTTTTTGAGTCCCCCTAGAGCATAGGTGTCAAACTCTGGCCTGCGGGCCAAATTTGGCCCATAGTGTAATTATATTTGGCCCGCGAGGCTATACCAAATGACTACTAGAGCTAGCCCGCCGGTATTATACAGCGCATTCATTCATCGCTAATACTACAAATCCCATAATGCCTTGCTGTTTTGGCGCGTCAATCAGGACAGGTCCCAGAAACGCCCTCTCCTGTGTGACAGAAGTCATAGCGATCTCAAGCTACAACTGTCACTGTGGAACCCCTTCCCAAAAATGGCAAAAAGAAAGGCAGACAACAGGAACTTTCTGGACAGGTGGGAGACAGAATATTTGTTTACATATGTAAAAGACAGACCTGTTTGTCTGATTTGTGGAGTCAACGTGGCTATAACTAAGGAGTATAACATTCGACGACACTATGAAACAAAACACCATGACAAGTACAAGGACCTGGACATGACTCAAAGGAGCCAGAAAGTGGAGGAGATGAAAAGAAGTTTGGTTTCACAACAGAATATGTTCAAAAAAGCCACATCACAAAGTGAAGCTGCTGTAAAGGCTAGTTATATTGTGGCAGCAGAGATCGCAAAATCAGCCCGGCCCTTTAATGAGGGAGAGTTTGTGAAAAAGTGCATGTTGAAAGTTTGTGACATCGTGTGCCCAGAGAAAAAGCAAGCCTTTTCAAACGTGAGCCTGAGCAGAAACACAGTAGCTGATCGCACATGTGATCTTGCCACCAATCTGTATGACCAGCTTTTGGAAAAGGGAAAAGATTTCGTTGCATTCTCCCTTGCTGTGGATGAGAGCAGCGACGCATCTGATACTGCTCAGCTGTCAGTCTTCATCCGTGGAGTGGACTCAAATATGTGTGTTACGGAGGAGCTATTGGGATTCAAATCAATGCATGGCACAACCACAGGAAAGGAAATTTTTGAGGAGGTTTCCAAATGCGTAACTGAAATAAAGCTGCCGTGGGATAAACTCGTGGGATTAACGACAGATGGTGCGCCAGCGATGTGCGGTAAAACAAGTGGACTGGTGGGCAGGGTCCGGGAGAAGATGCAGGAAGAGAACTGTGCAGGTGAACTAACTGTTTATCACTGCATCATACATCAGGAATCATTGTGTGGCAAAGCCCTAAAGATGGAACATGTTATGACCACAGTAACACAAGTAGTTAACTTTATAAGAGCCAAAGGTCTGAATCACCGCCAGTTTAAGTCTTTTCTGGAGGAGTGTGGTTCGGAATACGCAGACGTGCCGTATCACACAGAGGTGAGATGGTTAAGCCGAGGAAAAGTACTGAATAGATGTTTTGAGCTGCATGAGGAAATATGTCAGTTTCTGGAAAGCAAAGGGAAGGACACAGCAGAGCTTCGGGAGAAAAAGTTTCTGTGTGAGCTGGCCTTTCTGTGTGACATCTCGATGCGCTGAACCTGCAGCTTCAGGGGCGGGGGCGCATCATCACAGACATGTACGCTGCAGTGAGGGCTTTTAAAACTAAACTGTGCCTGTGGGAGAATCAGATGCTGCAAGGAAACCTTGGCCATTTTCCCTGCTGCCAAACCATGAAAACGCAGTTCTTTACCAACTTGTTCCCATGCGCACAGTTTGCTGAAAAACTCAGTGTACTCGGCGCTGAGTTTAGCCGGCGATTTGCCGACTTTGATGTCCAGAAATGTAGGTTTGAACTGCTCAGTAATCCCTTTGCAGTTAATGTGGAAAACGCACCAACCAACCTCCAAATGGAGCTAATTGAACTCCAGTGTAATGACACGCTGAAGTCAAAGTATGATGCTGTGGGCGCCGCCCAGTTTCCACAGTTCATCCCTGACACAATGCCTCAGCTCCGCACCCAAGCTGCTCAGATGCTCTCCATGTTCGGCAGCACTTATCTATGTGAGCAACGTTTCTCCTCGATGAAGATGACCAAAACATCTCACAGGAGACGTCTGACTGATGAACACCTTCGCTCGATACTGAGGATTTCCTCAGCTCAAAGCCTGAGCCCAGACATTGATGAACTATCATCCAAGAAGAGATGCCAGGTATCTGGCTTGGGCACATCAGATTAGATCAGTGTGCAGCAAACTGAGCAATAATTAACGTTTTCTTTATGCACTTTTTCTTGCTACTCCAAGACATGGGCTTGAATGGTTGATTAATTTTATTATTGTTATTTTATTTTAAAAATTATTATTTATTTAAATCTTATTTAATAAATGAATGTCATTGGTGATTTTTTTTATTTGGAATTGGTTTTTGCATATCTGAACTATTAAGTTATAAATTGTATAGTAATAAGTGTTGCTTCATATTCAATGTTAAAGCAAATCTTGTTTGGGTCCATATTAAAAGGTTCATTTGTTCAATGCTGGCCCGCGACTTTGTTCAAGTTTTACATTTTGGCCCACTGTGTATTTGAGTTTGACACCCCTGCCCTAGAGGAAAAGGATCCAAGGCAGGCCTAAAGAAAACAAACTTGGCAATAAATGAAAATAAATGAGAATGAAAGATTTTCCAACCAAAAAGGGGGGGAGGGGGGAGGGGGGCCTCCCTCAACAGCTGGACCAGAACTCTAAACAAGCTAAGAATAAAATAAAAGGAAATACTGTACAGAAGAACAGGTCTTTGAACAGCCTGCAATACTTGCGATTTCGCTGCCCCGATGCTCTGCGTGCCGCTCCTCACGCTGGGACCGCTGACTGTTGTTAGGCTCCACGTGGTAGGCCGCAGCCACGTGGAGTCAGGTCCTGCGGCTGGCGCAAGTGTCCTTGCCACCGGAGCCCGGATTCCCTCGACATTGGGGCAATGGATTCGTCGCTCCGACGCCGCCTCTAGCGCGCAGCCTGGACAGCCGCTGTAAGCGCGAGGCGGCAGAGAAGCAGCAAGAGGAGCGTTGCTGGTTCCCGCGCTCATCCCACCACCGGGGCTTCAGCGCGGTGTTGTCTCTAGCGCTCAGCCCGCCTCGGGGGCTTCAGCGCGAGACAAATGGGAGCGGAGAGGAGGCCGAGAAGCCGGATGCCGCCAACGCGGGAGGAGAGTACCCCGAAGCACCCCGCTGTCCAAGTAAGCCCTCTCCTTCCAAAGGGCACCGGGGAGGGGGGGGAGGGGAGAGTAAAAAAAAGGAAACAACAGTGGTTTAAAAACGCACGGGAGTAAGAAGAACTCCCCCAGCTAAAGTAAAAGGAAATTAAAGAAAAGCAATAAAAAAGGTATCAATAAAGGAACTAAAGACCAGTAAGCTCCTGGCTTACGGTAACCCTCCAGCTGCTTGGAGGCTGAGCATACTGGTGCCTATGGGTGGTGCCAGTGGTATTTATACCACACCATCATCAAAACGATGATGGGCTCAGCCTCCAAGCTGCTGGAAGGGTTGCACAACCCGAGAGTAAAGGGACTGGACTGGAGTTCTGCTAAGGAACAGATGTTCAGCAAAAGATAAAAGGTTTGACGCTACAAAAAAATTGCAATGAGATAATATGGCCAACCTTAGAACATCAAGCTTATTTATATCTCTAAGCTCTGTACACCGCCTTAACAAATATATTTTCTGATGTGGCTGCAATATAATTTGGAAAAAAAGCGCACCACCTCTAGTCTGGCAGTCCCTAAAGCCTTGGAGGAAAAAGGTTACCTGGAAGGACCGCATCACTTTGGTGTGGCAGGAAGTGATCGTAAAACTAGGACTTGCCCTCAAAGTGATGCAGTATCTCTTGCATATGCCCAGAAGAGAAGGGTTTTAACTGTCATTGCAGCTGGCAATTTGATCATTAGAATATAGATAGCTGGATGGTTGGTAAACGTGAGGATTCCTTAGTAAGTTTCCTGTTCGGTACAAAAGTGGCAGACCTCATGCATCATCTAGATATGATTTTAGATCATCTAGGGAAGAGTTGGCTGTTGTTGTACATGTGGGTGTCAATGACACAGGAAGGTGCAAGAGGGAGAGTCTAGAAGTCAAATTTAGGATATTAGAAGAAAGTTGAAATCCGGAATTTCCAGGGTAGCATTCTCAGAAACATTTCCCATTCTATATACAGGATCCCAGAGGCAAGCAGCAGTTTGGTGCCTCAATGCACGAATAAGACAGTTGTACAGGGAAGAGGGCTCCACCTTAACTAGGGTGGAACTAGGCTGTTGATGCTAATCTTTAAAAAGCAAATAAAGCCGTTTTTTAAGTTAGATCATGGGGAAAATCAAACAGTCATTCAGAAGAGACTGGTCTAATGTAAAGTATCTGCAAAAGATACTAGCAAACCCTGAAGTTAGAATATCCTTACTGGAAGGTTGTGCTAAAGACTGAAGTAACCCAGATGCATTTAAATAACTAACAAAGATAAATGATTCCAAATTACCTCCATCAACTGCTACGCAGGTTGTGAATACAAATAAGAAAACATACTTTAAAGTGTCCACATGGCAAATAACAGAAGTTTAAAAATTAACCGGCCAATGCAGCAAACTGTGCTGTGCTCTTCTAGTGCAGTGTTTTGCTTGAGATTTTCCTGTGCTAATCTTGCTCCCCATGCAAAAAGGATCTAGTGTAGGAAAATCCCAAGCAAAACTACTACACTAAAGTACAGCAGAGTCAGCATGCTAAATTGCATGCAGAAGATTAAATATTTAATTGCCTCCGATGTCAAAAACTTTACTAAAACTCAGCACATTTACTCTACTTTTAACTCTGGCTCTTTATGCCAGCTTCGGGCATGTGTAACGATGCATTGGAAAACAAAAGGCTCATCTGAGGTGAAGTTTGATATTTCAGATAATACAAGGAGGCCTGAACCACGAAGCTCCTCCCTACCCCCAACACTATTTAAATATTTTTGGTAGCCCAGTGGCCAAGAACCCCTTAAAAAATTTCCAAGTGGCTTTCGATCGCCCAGTGACACTGAACCTCCTAATAAAAGGCCCTGGTAGCCGGTAGCCCCTACCCCCCCCCCCCCAAAGCATTGCTAGCTCAAATAGCTACTACATCTCCCAACCCTACCACTCAGTCTTGAAGGACTACAGAAGGGGACTGCTACTTCTGGAGAGAAATCTGCAATTGTAAGTATTTACTTCTGGGGAATTTTTCTAAATCTTGGGGAAAAAGGAATTCTTTAGATTAAAGCTGATTAATCTATGAACCCCAGTATATTTGTTAAATCAGTCAGGGTCTAGAAGCAGCAAAGAGCTTTCAGTTTAAATTTAAAACACAGCAAAGAGCTTTCTGGTTAAATTTAGACCCCAAGACTCCCTCTATCCAAGCAAGGGCTGTGGTACTCCCCCTGGAAATTGGTCACAGATTACCTTAGACGCACAGGACAGGGTACTGTGTAGAAGCCAGCTTTTAATAAGTCTTTTCCCCTCTCTCCCTCCCCAACACCCACCCACCCACCCACCCCTGGGATAATTGTAGCTTTATAGGTGCATAAACCTCTCAAAGGAAGGGAGGTGCCATATTCACTCTCAGGTGCAGCTGTCCTCATCAGGCATACATTAAGGACCCGAGATTAATTAAGCTTCAGGTGACAAAGTACATTAGGTGTAGTTTTATTAGTATAAGTATCCCCACCAACCCTTAGTAAGTAAAAAAAACCCTTAAATACCTAAACATAACCTTAAAACTAAGATGCAGACAGCAGACCAGCAGCAAGATGGGGGTTTTCCAGTCTTTTGCGTTGAGTGTCACATGTATGATTGTCTCCCAGATGGTGAGGGGTCTTACTTTTGCACTAGGTGCAAGGAGCTCTTTGTTCTCAGGGAACGAGTCTGATCTCTAGAGGCTAGAGTAGCGGACTTGGAGGACATAAGGAAGACAGAGAGGTACATAGCGAGACCTACAGGGATATAGTACTGAAGTCCCACCTTCGGTATGGCAGCATCCCTGTTGCCGTGAAGGAGAAAAGTCACGTAACAGAAGAGCATCACCCTGGTGTGGCAGGAAGTGATCCTGTAGCTAGGAGCTGTCCTCCAGTTGATGTAAAACACTCTCGCACTGAGGAAGTTTCTCCAGGGCCATGTGCCCATGAGGGAAGGGTTAGGCAGCCCTTATAGTTGGTGATTCGATCATTAGACATGTAGATAGCTGGGTGGCTGGTGGACGTGAGGATCGCCTGGTAACATGCCTGCCTGGTGCGAAGGTAGCGGACCTCACACGCCACCTCGACAAGGTCTTAGATAGTGCTGGGGAGGAGTCTGCTGTCTTTTTACATGTCGGTACCAATGACATAGGAAAATGTGGTAGGAAGGTTCTGGAGGCTAAATTTAGGCTTTTAGGTGGGAAGTTGAAATCCAGAACTTCCAGGGCAGCATTCTCCGAAATGTTTCCCATTCCATGTGCAGGACCCAAAAGGCAAGCAGAGCTCCGGAGTCTCAATATGTTGATCAGACAATGGTGCAAGGATGAGGGTTTTAGATTTGTTAGGAACTGGGGAACATTCTGGGGAAAGGAGGGGCTCTATCAAAGGAATGGGCTTCACCTTAACTGGGATGGAACCAGGCTGCTGGCATTAACCTTTAAAAAGGAGATAGAGCAGCTTTTAAACTAGATAATAGGGGAGAGCTGACAGTCGCCCAAAAGCGCATAGTTCAGAACAATGTATCCTTGAAGTATACTACCAAAAGAATGAAGTTGGAACCTCTCTGCTGATATGCACTAACAAAAACAAAAGTAGCTCAAATGCCCTTGAGTACGGAGCAGACAGAGCTTAAAGATTCCAAATTACCCCTGCCTACAGATAGCCAGATTAATATGAATAAAATACAGTCTCTAAAATGCTTGTATGCAAACGCTAGAAGTCTAAAAAATAAGATGGGAGAGTTAGAATATATAGCACTAAATGAGAGGTTAGATATGATTGGTATGTCAGAGACATGGTGGAAGGATTACAACCAGTGGGACAATGTGATACCTGGGTACAAACTATATCGTAATGATAGAGCTGATCAAATCGGTTACAGGATCCGAGGCAGCATGGATTCACCAGAGGCAGGTCTTGTCAGACAAATCTGATTGATTTCTTTGACTGGGTGACCAGGGAGTTGGACCGAGGGAGAGCTCTAGATGTGGTGTATTTAGATTTCAGTAAAGCCTTTGACACTGTTCCTCACAGGCGACTTATAAACAAACTGAGCACCCTAGGGATGGACCCTAAAGTTACTGCTTGGGTTAGAAATTGGTTGGGTGGGAGGCGACAAAGAGTACAAGTAAATGGAGCTCACTCTGAGGAGAAGGATGTTACCAGTGGTGTGCCCCAGGGATCTGTCCTTGGTCCGATTCTTTTTAACATCTTTGTTAGTGATATAACGGAAGGGCTGTCTGGTAAGGTTTGCCTCTTTGCGGATGATACCAAAATCTGCAATAAAGTAGACACCCAGGAAGGTGTAGATAACATGAGGAGGGATCTAGCTAAGCTTGAAGAATGGTCTAGAATTTGGCAGCTGGGATTTAATGTTAAAAAATGTAAGGTCATGCATTTGGGCTGCAGCAATCCAAGGGAGCAATACAGCATAGGAGGTGAAGTACTTTTGTCCAATAAAGAAGAGCGGGACCTAGGCGTAGTTGTGTCCGATGATCTTAAAGTAGCTAAACAGGTAGAAAAGGCGACGGCAAAAGCTAGAAGGATGCTTGGGTGCATACGGAGAGGAATGGCTAGCAGAAAAAAGGAGGTGATAATGCCTCTGTATAAGTCTTTGGTGCGACCTCATTTGGAGTATGGTGTGCAATTCTGGAGACCGCACCTTCAAAAGGATGTGAACAGGATGGAGTCGGTGCAGAGGGTTGCTACTAAGATGATTAGTAGTCTTCATTATAAAGCATATGAGGACAGACTTAAGGATCTTAATATGTACACCTTAGAGGAAAGGCGGGATAGAGGTGATATGATTGAGATATTTAAATACCTCCGTGGCATAAATGTTCAGGGAGAGAGCCTCTTTCAATTGAAAGCAAGTTCTGCGACGAGGGGACATGGGATGAGGGTGAAGGGAGATAGATTCAGGAGTGATATGCGGAAATATTTCTTTACGGAAAGAGTAGTGGATCCGTGGAATAGTCTCCCAGTGGAGGTGGTAGAGATGAGGACAGTAACTGAATTCAAAAAGCATGGGACCAACACAGAGGATCTCTAAAGGTAAAAAGTGGACTGTTGTAGTTGTTGTTATGGAAGGACAGACTAGATGGGCCTTGTGGTCTTTTTCTGTCATCATGTTTCTATGTTCTATGTTAGAGAGGGCATTGAGTCACAAAGGATTAAAGTTTTGCAGGAAACAAAATTTGCTGTAGTATCTCTGTGGATTGAAATTCCATGTAAAAAGGGGAAGGTGATGACAGTGGGGGTGTACTATCGACCGCCTGGCCAGAATGAACAAATGGATGATGAAATGCTCAAAAGAAATCAGGGAAGCTAACAAAGGTTACAGCACAGTAATAATAACAGGTGATTTCAATTACTCTGGTATTGACTGGGTCAGTTTCACGATTGGACATGCTAGATGAAATAAATGACTGCTTCTTGGAGCAGATTGTTCATGAACCGACAAGAGGGGAAGCCATTTTGGACCTAGTTCTTTGTGGAACACAAGATCTGGTACAAGAAATAATGGTGTTGGGGCACTTGACAATAGTGATCATAGCATGATCGCATTTGATTTAATAAATGGAGGAAGAGCGGCAAGGAAATCCACAGTACTACCTTTTAACTTTCAAAAGGGAAACTATGATAAAATGAGGAAAATAGTTAAGAAAAAAATAAAAGGAGCAGTTGCAAAGGTTAAAGATTTACATCAAGCATGAGTGTAGTTTAAAAATACTATCTTAGAAGCCCAGACCAGCTGTATTCCACGCTTTAAGAAAAATGGAAGGAAGTCCAAAAAACTGCCAGCATGGTTTAAAGGTGAAATCAGAGAGGCTGTTGTTGCCAAAAAAAAAAAAAAGCATCTTTCAGGAAATGGAAAAAGGAGTCAAATGACAAAAACTGGAAACAACATAAGCATTGGCAAATTAATGCAAGACATTGATAATATAGGCAAAGAGAGACTTTGAAGAAAAGCTTGCTGTGGAAGTAAAAACGCATAATAAAAACGTTTTCAGGTACATTCATAGCAAAAAAAACTGCGAAAGAGTCAGTTGGACCATTAGATGATATAGGGATAAAAAGGGGCACTAAGAGGTGGCAAGGCATAGCGGAGAGACTGAATGAATTCTCTGCTTTGGTCTTTACTGAGGAAGATGTAGGGATGATACCCATGACTGAAATGGTATTTAAAGGTGATGTTGCAGAAGAACTGAAAGAAATATCAATAAACCAGGAAGAACATATCCAGCTCATTGCTAAAACATGCCATTTCTTTCTATACAATATCTGAAAAATTCACCCTTTCCTCTCTGTTGATACCACTAAGATGATTGTCCACTCCTTAATCACCTCCCGTCTTGATTATTGTAACCTTCTCCTTGCCGGCCTCCCTGCGTGTGCCACCTCTTTTCTCTTCAGTCAATTCAACACTCCGCTGCTCGACTTATTTTCCGCCAGTCTCGCTTTTCCCACATCACTCCTCTCCTCATCTCGCTTCATTGGCTTCCCATCGGTCTCCGTATCCAATTTAAACTTCTCCTCCTAACCGATAAAAGTATTCACTCTTCTGCCCCCCCCCCCCCAGTACCTTTTGTCTCTTATCTCTCCTTATACCCCCTCTCGGTTACTTTGCTCTTCTAATAATCTTCGTTTATCTGTGCCCTTTACTCGTACTGCCAATTCCAGACTTCACTCCTTCCAATTGGCAGCACCCTTTGCTTGGAATAGTCTTCCTATCTCTGTGCGCCAGGCGTCCTCCCTGCCCATTTTCTAGTCCAGACTCAAATCCCACCTCTTCACTACTGCTTTTCGTTCCTGTCTTGCCCTATCTTGATCTGTCCATCAACTTTTGTTTACTTTGTCCTGTAAATTTTGTTATTTGTATTTTTTAACTTATTTTGTATTCTGTCTTATTAGATTGTGAGCTCTGATGAGCAGGGACTGTCTCTCTTGTATGTTTGTACAGTGCTTCGTATGTTGTGGCACTATATAAGTGTTTAATAATAATAATAATATGTATTACAACTATTTGCTAAGCTGAAGAGTAGCAAATCACCTGGACCGGATGGTATACATCCAAGGGTGTTGAAAGAACTGAAATATGAGATTGCAGACCTACTATTAGTAATCTGTGAACCAGCATTAAAATCATCTGTAATACCTGAAGATTGGCAAATGGCCAATGTAACACCAATTTTTAAAAAAAGGTTCCAGGAGAGATCTGCTTTGCTGTGGGAACTGCCGTGGTTTTTTCTGCACCGCGGAGCAAGTGGCTGGTTGGAGCCCGGTGCCTGCTGAATCACCCGCAGGCAGAGAGTGGCCACCCTCGGGAGGACCCCCCACGAGCCCTACAAAGCCCAGCTGAGGTGAGGTCTGCTGGTGAGAGATCTGCTTTGCTGTGGGAGCTGCCGCGGTTTTTTCTGCATCGCGGAGCAAGTGGCTGGTTGGAGCCCGGTGCCTGCTGAATCACCCGCAGGCAGAGAATGGCCGCCCTCAGGAGTGGAGGACCCCCCACGAGTCCTACAAAGCCCAGCTGATTTACACGCGGCTGCGTGTACGCGGCCTGCAGGGTCGCGTTACAAGGGGTTTTTTCTGCTCCTTATGTGCTCCTTTGGTGCTTCTTGGTGATCTAGAAGCACCAGCAGTTTGGCTTGCCCATGGGGAAACGGAAGGCTAAGGCATCAGCCAAGACATCGTCAGGCGATGGAGGTAAGGTGTCTGGTCCCATGGACAGGCATGTAACTGCTCTTCCGCTTGCTAGCCAGTCTCTGGAAGGGGCATCTTTGAGCCCTGATATCCAGACACCACCTCCTTTCCCTCTGCCTACCTCTTCGTCTACTCCTTTGAAGGTACTTTCATCGGTTATACCTCCGGTGTTAGTTCCAGTGAGTCCTGCTACATCTACTATTGATTCCTTACCAATTAAGAGTGAGATGACTCTCTCTGATATTTGGTCAATGCTATTGAATATTGAGACACGTCTTTCTACCACAGTTACTTCATTATGTAACTTTTCACATGATGTTGTTAAAAAAGTTTATGTAATTGATGATCAAATGACCAATATTGCAGGCTCCTTAACTCTGGTTGATTCCCAACTCCAATCGTATAAAGATTGTCATTTAGGCTATCTGAAAGATATTTCCTCAATTTCCTATCGATTGGAATTGTTGGAAAATCACCAGCGTGCTAGGAACCTTCGTTTCCTAAATTTTCCATCCACTCATCTGCTCTCTCCTGAGATTCTATTAAAGAAGTATTTGTCTGAAATTTTGCACTTAGGTGACTCTGTAGATATTGTACAAATGTATTCCTTTTTTCCTAAGGCTGGGGCCTCGGGCCAAGCCAAGGATGTTTCTCCCTTGGTTGACTCGGTAGGTCCTAACCTCACAGAGTTTTTGCAGGATTCCCTTGATATCATCCCAAAGAGGTGCACTTTGGTGGTGACTTTCGGGTCGGAATCACTTAAATTGAGAATTATTCGTGCTTATTTTAAGTGCAAAGATACGTTGTTTTGCGGATATAAACTGCAGGTTTTTCCTGATGTGGGCAAGGTTACTCAGGCTCGCCGGAAGCAGTTTCTTGAGCTTAGAGCTAGAGTGATCGCCTTGGGGGCTTCCATTTTTTTTGAAGTTCCCTTGTCGCTGCTTGGTAACTTATGAAGGTCATGATTATGTTTATATTGATGTGGCTTCATTATGTCAGTTTCTTGTTGACAAGGAGGGCGTTGGTAGACAGGAGGGTGTTTAGATGGGATGGCTTGTGTACTTCGCTCCCTGATTTGGAGTTTTAATTAACTCTTATTTTCTTCTATTATATGTTGTTCCCTTTGTGGGAGTAAATGTAGTTTTCTCTCCTTGATGTGTATTGTATAAGGATATGGTATTTCTTCTTGAATGTATCATTTTATTGAGTGGAAGTTTTCTTTGTATATTTTCTTGCATTTGAGAAAATCTAAATAAACAATTAAAAAAAAAAAAAAAAAGGTTCCAGAGGTGATCTGCGAAACTACAGACTGGTGAGCCTGATGTCAGTACCGGGAAAATGGTAGAAACCATAGTAAAGAACAAAATTACTAGACATGTAGATAGTCATGGCTTAATGGGAGACAGCCAACATGGCTTTAGCCAATGAAGGTTTTGTCTTACTAATCTGTTATGTTTTTTGAAGGTGTGAATAAACAGGTAGACAAAGGGAAGTCGGTTGATCTGGATTTTCAGAAAGCCTTTGACAAGGTCCCTCATGAGAGACTTGGCGAAATTAAAAAGTCATGGGACAGGAGGCAGTGTACTATTGTGGATCAGGAACTGGTTAAAAGACAAAGGAAAGGTAGGGCTAAATGGCCAATCTTCCCAATAGAGAAAGGTGAATAGTGGAGTACCCCATGAATCTGTGCTGGGTCGGCTGTTTTTTAACATATTCGTAAATGACCTGGACATGGGAATAATGAGCAAGGTAATCAAATTTGCAGATAACACAAAATTATTCAAAGTTGTTAAAACCCAAGAAGGTTGTGAAAAATTGCATGGAGGACTTTGACAAATTGGAAGAATGAATGTTCAAATGGCAGATGAAATTTAATGTAGACAAGTACAAAGTTATGCACCTAGGAAAGAACAACCCAAACTATGGTTACACAATTCAAGGTTCGACATTAGGAACCACCATCCAGGAAAAAGATTAAGATGTCATTATGAATAACACGTTGAAACCCGCCGCCCAATGTGCAGTGGCAGGCAAGAAAACAAATAGAATGCTAGGAATCATAAAGAAAGGAATGGAGAATAAAACAAAAGGATATTATAATGCCTCTGTATTGTTCCATGGTGTGACTGCTTCTTAAATACTGTGTGCAATTCTAGTCGCCGTATCTTACAAAGGATATAGCGGAATTAGAAAAGGAACAGAGAAGATCCACCAAAATGATAAAGAGGATGGAAGGATACCCCTATGAGGAGAGGCTAAAAAGGTTAGGGCTCTTCAACCTGAAAAAGAGACGGCTGAGGGGAGATATGATAGAGGTCTATAAATTAATCAATGGAGTGGAACGGCTAAACATAGATCGATTGTTTACACCATCAAAATATAGAAAGACTACGTCTTTTAGGGAGGGGTAGGGCGCAAGGCACTGTGATCTACGTCTCAGCGGCTGGTTCCTAGATTTTAACAAAATTTATCAAGGCTTAAGCTATATGATCTACATGGACATATATATTAATGCTGCTTAAGGGGTAGTTACTAAGCAGTGGTAAAAAATTGCATTTTAGTTTACCATAAGAACCACTAATCTATGCTAACTCAATACTGCAGGTAAGTCCTGCAGTAAAAGAGTAAAGCAGCTTTGATTACCCTTGCAAGCTGTGTTATTATGCTCCCTTGGAGCATCAGGCTGTTAATGCATGCCTCAGTGCTCCAGAGAGCCTTTCTTAAATGAGTTGGCACTGGCATACCAGAAGGGGTGGGTGGGGCAGGGCAGGTAAAGGTCCTCAGGCCCAAGCAAAGAGTCAATGTTCCCTGCAAGCTCTTTATTTATTTATTTATATTCTCTTATATACCGCGCTATTCTGCATCAGTGCGGTTTACATTGAACAAACTGAAATTATATTGAACAGGGCATTATAACTTGGAGATAACCCTCCATAGCCCATGTTCCCTGTAAAATAGTTAAGTGGCTTGCCCAAGACCACAAGGAGCACCTGTGGGACTAGAAACCCCAATCCTTCCAGCCCAAAGTTGCTGTCCTCTAGTGGGATTTGAACCCCCGACCTTCCGGCTCTACCCTCAGACCCCAAATAACACTCCTCCACCCCTCCAAAAGCCACTCAGGCCTACCTTCAATAATCCCTGATGGTCTAGTGGAAATGATCCCTACTCGCTCCAGTCTGACCAGGTGCCAGGTTGAAATTGGCAGCCACAAACCCTAGTGGTAGTCTCATGGTAATATTGCCAGCTGGGTCAAATGGCTGGCAGTTTTGAACTAGCATTATTTTTCCAGAAACAACACAGTTTGCACTGTTCAGAAAAAGATAGGTTACTCGATTGGCATAATAATGGGATATTTTGCATGCATTCGCATTCATTATTAACCAAGGTGCACTGGGGTAAATTAGTATGCGTTAAGGTAAAATAATGCACAATTCTGCGTTTGTAATGTGGATTAAAGGGCAAAATGGAGTGGAGTAGCAGCCTAGAGCAACTGCCTAGAATCCAGAAGATCAAGGGTTTGATTCCCACTGGCACTCCTTGTGACCTTGGGTAAGTCACTTTACCCTCCATTGCCTTGGAAAAAAAGGCCTGGCAATCTACTTCTGGTGATACAATGCCAAGAAAACCCAGAGGCAGCTTGGTCGCCAGGAGTCAGCACTGACTTGACAGCACTAAAGAAAACAAAGCAAAACAAAACATGCATTATTCCCTTAATGCATCATAGTAACTACTCCCTTAATGGTGAAATTAGGTCTAACCTGCTAATTCTCTTTCCTTGAGTCCCTCCAGTCCAGTCAAGATGCGTGGGTTATGCCCTCTCACCAGCAGATGGAGACTGAGAACCACTGGTTTGATGATGTCACCCTATAAGGGTCCTCAGAGGCTCCTCAACTCAGTATTTTCGACTCCAGTAACATGGCTGGTCAGCTTTCAAACCAATCTAAATTACAACTAACAAAACAAAACTCATATTAAAAGACCAGCCCTCAGCTGGGGACCGAGGAGTAGTGGAAGACCAGAGTGTCACTCTACTCCCAAATAAACCCAGTTATCAAGGGCAGCAGCTCACACCACAGCGTCGGTCTGCGTGAGCCCACAAATAAATTGGAAACCTTACTGCACTTTCCTGGGCTCAATCTCCACCGGTATAACACAAAGAGTGATAGACAAAAAAGGCAGGTTCTGGACTGGACTGGAAGGACTCAAGGAAAGAAAATTAGCAAGTAAAACCTAATTTCACCTTTCTCATCAGCCCTCCAGCCAAGTCCAGATGCATGGGATGTAATAGAGCAGTACCTAACAGGGGGGGAGGATGGGGGAACAACAAGAGAGCCGGCTCACTCACAAATCCTACACCCTCAAACCGGCATCTTCCCTCATCTGGGCATCCAGGCAATGATGCCAAGTGAAGGAATGCGATGAGGATCATGCCGCCACTCTACAAATATCCAGTGGCGACTCCAAACTCTGCCCACAAAGACGACTGAGCTCCAGTCGAATAGGCCTTAAGCTCCTGATGAATGTATCGCCCTGCAAGGAGATAAGCCAATGCAATAGACTCCTTGAGCCACCTCGCTATGGACACCACCTCTGCCTTGCACGGACCTCCAAAGAGCACAAAAAGATGATCTGATCTTCACAATGCCTCCATAGGTAATGCCGCAATGTACAGCACACATCCGGTTTATGCAAAGAATGGTCCTATGGATTCCCACCGCCTCTGGCAAATACCGGAAGCAACACTGGCAGATTCACATTAAAGGCTGAGACTACCTTAGGCAAAAAGGAAGGGACCTGCTGAAGGACCACCTTTTCCTTGAACATGGTCAAAAAGGGCTCTCAACAGGACAATGCCTGCAACTCCGAAATCCTCCGTGCCAAACAAATGGCCACCAAAACCATCTTCAAGGTAAGATCTTTTAGAGTAGGCCATGCCAATGACTCAAACAGTAGTGCAATCAAGGCTGAAAGAACCAAATTAAGATCCCATAAGGGAATCACCACTTGTGCCGGTGGATGGACATGCTTAACCCCCCATCCCTCCAAAGGAAGCGCACCACGTCTGGTTAGGACGCTAGGAAATGCCCCTGAATCTTCCCTCAGAAGGAGGCCAAACCCGTTACCTGCACCCACAGAGAACTGAGCACCAGCCCTTTCTCGAGACCTACCTGCAAAAACACCAAGATCTCCAGCATGAAAAAGGTGAGAGGACGGATTCCTCTGTCCGACGCACAACTTTCAAATAGGCACCATACCTGGACATAAGTAAGAGATGTGGACTGCATGTGTGCCCTCAACAGCATAGCAATGACCTGAAAAGAGCAACCTCTCTTTCTCAACCAAGCTTCTCAAGAGCCAAGCCATAAGCAAGAACCAACGCGCGTCCGGCATTAGAACCGATCCCTAAGATAGAAGGTTGTCCACTACCGGCAAGGGCCAGGGATCATCCACTGCCAGCTGAATCATATCTGCATACTATGGCCTGCAAGGCCAATTGGGCGCTACTACAATTACAAGATCCCAGATGAGCTTCTACCTTCAGGACCACCCTCCTATGAGAGGCCATGAAGGGAAGAAATATAACAGACCCTCTCGAGGCCACCTTTGAACCAACAAATTGAGGCCCTCGGACATTCTTTCCCGCCTTTGGCTGAAGAACCGGCCCACCTTGGCATTACCAGCGGATGCCACATATTGGAGTCCTCCAGCCTCTTACAATTTGAAGAAAACACCGTCTCTATCAAAGACCGTCACCCTGGGTCCAGCAGGTTTCTGCTGAGAAAGTCAGCCCTGATGTTCTCCTTGCCTGCCACGTGATCCACTGATAAGGCTACCGGTGCATCTCTGTCCACTTCAACAATGGTGCCATCTCCCGCGCCAACTGGCAACTCTTGGTACCCCTCTGGCGATTGATGTAGGCCACTGCTGTTGCATTGTTGGACAGCACCCGGACCGCCTTGTGGTGAATCAGGGTCCAAAAGGCCTGGAGTGCTAGGAAAATTGCTCTCATTTCCAATTGGTTGATAGACCAATGACTCTCCTCTGCTGACCACTGGACCTGGACCACCTGAGACAGACAGTGAGACCTCCAGCCAGAGAGACTGGCATCCATCATTACTATTATCCATTCAGAGATTTCGAGGGACATCCCCCTCAATAGGTTGCTTGCACAAAGCAACCACAATGAGTGCCCCTGAGCCAACCCCTTAACAGCGCCCTTTGGAGAGGATGCATGTGCACCCTGGCCCAAGGCACTAACGCCAGAGTGGCCGCCATGGAACCCAGCACCAGAAGATAATCCCATGCACAGATAGACAATCTGTTCCCGCAGCTTTTGAATCCACTCCATCTTCAACAAGACTCTGTCGCCTTTGGTGTCAAAATGGGCTCTCAGGTAATCTAGTGACTGTGTTGGCTCCACTCTGCTCTTTGTAAAGTTCACGACACAGCCCAATTCCTGTAGCATCTCAATTACCCACTGCATTGCTAAGCGACTCTCCGAAAGGGACTTCACTCTGATCAGCCAGTTGTCTAAGTACAGGTGTACCAAGATCCCCTCCTTGCATAACATCACCGCTACCACCTCGGTGAAAGTCCTGGGAGCTGTGGCAAGGCCAAATGGCACAACCCAAAACTGGAAATGTCCACAAGGAACCACGAAATGCAGGAAGCACTGATGATATGGCCAAATCAGGATGTGTAGATACATCTCAGAGAGATCAAGCACCGTCAAAAATGCCTCCTGATTGACCACTACTGTAACTGACTTCAAAGTCTCCATTCGAAAATGCGGAACACGCAAGACTTTGACGACGCTCTTGGGATCCAGGATAGACCAAAAAATTCCCTCCTTCTTGGGAACCATGAAATACCAACCATGTCTGCACTCTTGTGGAGGCACTTCCACTATTGCCTTCAACTGAACAAGCTGCTGTACGGTTTTCAATACCACCCGGGCCTTTCCTTGTGCTCCGCCAGGCGATACCATAAAAGCATTCGAGAGGGGACGAGTGAACTCAAGGGCATATCCTTCCCATATGACCTCCAGAACCCACCGGTCCAATGTGGTCTGGGTCCAAGTGAAATAAAATGCCTGCAATCGCCCCCCTCCCCGGACCAGTTCCGCTTGGACCCCCAAACCTTCATTGCGAGGGCTTAGAATTGCCGGAGGCTCCCAATGACCATCTCTACCACCTCACTGCCCCCTTCAAAGGGGGTTCCACATGGGAGAAATTGCGACTGTCGGGGGCCCCAAATCTTGTGGGATGAAATCTCTGGAAATCCCGAACGTGCCCCCAGGCCACAGTAGTGGGCTTCATGGTCTTTGGTTTATTTTCTGGCAACCACGAGGCTTTAGACTCCCCCAAATTCTTTACCAGTTTCTCTAATACATCACCAAACAGCAACATCCCTGAAAGAGGAGCTTACTAAGGTGACCTTTAGAAGACACATCCATGGACCAGTTATGCAGCCACAAGAGCCACTGGGCCGTAACCAAGTTCTTAGACAATGTGTGGAGCAGATCATAAAAGGCATCAGCCAAGAAGGCCGAACCCGACTAAATACAATGGCCTCCAAGTGGGATTCCCATAGATCTTCAGAAACCTCAGGCAACTTCTGCGACCACTGCATACATGCCCGAGCCACATATGCACCGTAAATAAGATGCCTGCATAGACAACACCGAAACCTTAAAGGACTGCTTCAGCATAGCCTCCAGTTTCCTATCCTGCGGGTTCTTGAGGGCTGTACTGCCCTCATGGGAATGGTGGTTTTCTTTGTTACCGCCGTCACCAAAGCATCAGTTGTCAGGAACCGAAAATGCTCCTTGTCCTCTGGCGGGACTGGATACAATCTAGCCATCGACCTCTGCGTATGGAAATTAGCCTCTGGAGACTTCCACTTTGCTTCTTTCATATCTCGGATAGCACTATGCACTGAGAAAAACTGGGATGGTTTCTGGATGCCTTCCAAAAAGGGGTCTTCAAGTGTACCTTCCGTGGGGGGGATCTGCCAGAATATTGTGCACCGCCATGGGCTGAGAAATAAGGGATGCTAACTCATCTCTACCACCAAGGGATCCTCCCCTCGGTGGGATCTCACCCTCTTCAAGGTCTTCACCCTGGAACTCATCGAATCAGTCCACTGGCCACCCAAGGGGGTCTTCTGAGCTTCCTGAGGCCATAGATGCTTGATCCTTCCTCCAGCCTATCCTGCTGAAGCCGCTTGGCTGGAGGTGCAGACTGACCCACTTGTGCTCCAGGCTCCATCAGAACCTCACCAACCCCTGCTTCATGCAATTTGCCTGATGCAAGAGGAACATGAACTCAGGGGAGAAGCCAATCGCTGAAGCACCTGATCCCCCTACAGAATCGGTAAGGCCCAGACTAGACTCAAAAAAACGCTGTTGTCTGGCCCTCCTGAAGCATGACTGGGCTCCCCACAATCCAATGCAGGCTTGCACAAAACAGCGGAATTTCCTGCTGAAAATGAGACCATCCATGGCTGAGGGGAAGCTGCAAACAACCCAGCAGCATCCTCTGACTCCTCCAGTTTGTGATTGCACCTCTGACACTTGTCCTTGTCCCTGTGGCCCCCCTCCAAACAACTGTGGCAGACACTGGAGTCGGATGAAAGACTCCGGTGGCTGCCACAGGCCACGTACACCTCCTGGGCATTCCGATGGGCCTGCGTGAGCGCACCAATTAGTCTCCCCCTTGAAATACTTACTGGAACGCACCCAAACAGCTTCAGAGTGGCCTCTCACACTCCTGATGCTGTAGCTACTCCTGCTGCCTGGCTCCAAGTGCTCTCAATACTTAGCTACACTCCCTTATATCCGCAGTGCACCATCCCGGTAGGGACAAATGCCACAAGTGTCTCCACAAAGCCTTCTAGACTGCTGGTAAGGAGGGAGGGGGGGAACAACTACATGGGGGAGGGACCCAGCCTGCCAGATCCGACACCCTAGGCCAACCACTGTGGGCCCTTAGCCTAGCCAAGCCAGGGACAGAGAGACACCACTGTTTGGCTTGCTCCAAGCTGGATCTCTTCCTTCCTCTTCCACCCATTTCCTTAGCCTTTTTTTTCCCAAGCCATCCAGTGCAGTCTAAACTGCAGGAGCCTAGACACCCTCCATCTGCTGGAGACTTAAAAATACTGTGAGGAGCCTCTGATCAACAACCCTTATAGGGTGACATCATCAAACCAGCGATTCTGTCTCCATCTGCTGGTAGGAGGGCATAACATATATGTCTGGCCTGGACTAGAGGGATGAGGAGGAAATATTTCTTAAATTTCTTACAGTTCCAGCTTGGTAAGTACTAATACGTAGTGTTTGGTGAACACATTATTTTCTCTTCTGCTTCCGTTTGAAATACACTGTAGGTTTTTTGTATTCTAAACATCAGAAAGCAAACTGCACAAAAACCTTTAAGGTCTGAAACTCAGTGTGTAATTTATAGTGAACAGAATTAGAAAGAAAATTGTGCAGATTGGTTGCGCAAAATGCTAGTTACTGAGGCCACCAAGTTGCCTCCCTATTTTCAAGCAGCAGCCCATGTTAGCTGGAATTTTTTTCAGCTAGTATAACTTGTGTGGACACATGTCTGATATTACTCTGCTGAATCCCCCCCAAAAAAGATTGTGGTAAAAAATTAGCATATTCTATTGCTCTCAGCTACTGTCTGACTTACACAGAAATTGCTTGTCTTCAGCCAGGAAGCTGCACTCACAACAGTTTCTCTTTGGTTAACTAGCATTATTGTTCAAAGATGATGGCCAAGCAAAGATCACCAGAGCCTGCAGAATTGACACCCTGACTTCACCTTCCCTAGAACTGAGGAATCAGTGTACAGTTCTGGAGGTGGAAGAGGAGACAAGATCCCAGGAACAGGGTCCCTAGGCAGAAATTCTGGCCTTGCCGATTCCATCTCGGGAGGGGGAGGCAGACCGCAACAGTATTTCTAAAAGCAGCGGCTTTTGGAAATACTGCCATTGCCAGCCTCCCCCTCCCGAGATGGAATCGACGGCAGCTGGAGGGGGGGTGCAATGGCTTGTCATGTATTCCACTGCCATTGCCCAACTGGGTTGGCCACCCTAGGCAGCCGCCTAGCTGACGGGCCAGCCCTGGGTATCAGAGCTCAAAATCTCCCAAAGCTGTAGGATCAGCAACCACTAGAAAATGAAGGGTAGTGGTGGCTGATAACTCCCTTCTGAAGGGTACAGAGGCATTCATCTGCCACCCAGACATAATGTCCCAGTAGGTGTGCTGTCTGCCTGATGCCATGATCTGAAACGTTACAGAGTTTGCCAAGACTACTGAAGTCTATTGACTATTATTTGATGCTGCTCATCCATGTTGGCACAAATGATATATTCAGGTGGGAACCTAGAAGTATCAAAAGTAGCTTTGTGGCTCTGAGAGAGAAGATAAAGCAGTTAGGTGCGCAGATGATGTTTTCCTTAATACTCCCTGTCAAGGGTCAGGGTTGAGGCAGAGAGATTTGCATCCCAGAGATGAATGCCTGGCTGCATGGATGGAGTCATTGAGAGTGTTTTATGCAATGGTCCAGAAAGCCAATTTTTCAAGGGCTACTGAGCAGAGATGGCTTCCATCTTTCAAAAAGGGGAAGATGTGTCTTTTGCAGCAGACTGGCTAATCAACTAATGATGGCTTTAAACTAGGATTGTCAGCAGGGCTAACATTGGGGGGTCCACACGGTAGAGTGCGGTCTTTCTATACAGAGGGATTTGGGTAACCAAAGCAAAAGGTATATATCCCTCCAAATTGACCTAAAGGTTAAGTAAGCTGAACCTCAACTATAGCTGCAAACCAATTCAGTAAAATAATGATGATAATAATAATGGAAAACCGGGGTCTCAGACTTTATCAGCAACTTCCCCAATATTGTCTCTCCTAGGGAATATGTTGCTTTATTTGCATCAATGACCTCTCCAGTTCCTGAAGTTGTTTAAATGAAGCAGGTATACAGCGTTCTAAGTAACCTTTAGTATTATTCAAAGTTGCAATCTTCACAGTTAAGATTTTTTAATTCATTCGTCGCTGAGATTTCAAACTGTTGCTATCATGTGCGGCGTCTGAAAGAAAGCTAGTGAGCTAACAGACAGCCTTGAGATTATCCATTGCTTTCAGACCTACCTACAAGGAGAACTAACGTGCTACTATACGAACAAATGATCCCCCCTGAGGAAGAATCGAAACGCAAAGCTGGTACCTAAATGGTGGCATTGGGGAAGTTCGATATTTTATCCCTTGAGATAAGCACGTTTACTTTAATTATCATGATAGCAACAGTTTGAAATCTCAGCGACGAATGAGTGAAATAAAGTCCCAGATTCAGAAGCTGTAAAGGAAGAGGCTGACTTTTGATATAATGGCAGTACTGGAAACATGGTACACAGAAAAGAATGACTGGGGCATAGTTATACTAGGCTATAATCTATTCAGGAAAGACAAGGTAGGAGGAAAGGGAGGAGGAGTAGCCTAATGGTTAGTGTTGGCTTGGGAACCAAAAGACCAGGGTTTGATTCCCACTAGCACTCCTTGTGGCCTTGAGCAAGTCACTTAACCCTCCATTTCCTCAGAAGAATCCAAGTTATCAATGTCCCTGTTTAATGTACATTACCAAGTTTAAGTTACAATGTGAACCACTTTGACTGACTTGATAAAGTGGTATAAAAAACCTGTTAATTAAATAAGGAGAAGTTATATTAAAGCCGCTGAAGTGCAGGGCTTACAAGGGATGAGGTCAATCTGGAAAGAGGGCACAGAAAATGTATCTACACTGGTATGATATAGAGACCTCCCTTGAAGACCGAACAAACAGAGATTTAATTGAAGACATTCACAATTTTGCTATGAAAGGGGAAGTACTCTTGATATGAGATTTCAGTTTGTGAGATATTGATGGGCATATCCTGCAGTGGTGTCATTTAGGAGTAGGGAGATCCTGGATTTTCTACATAGAGACTCGTTCCGGCAACTAGTAATGAAACAATATAGGAGGCAGCAATACTGGACTTGATGCTTACAAGCGAGAAGAGTATTTCTTATAATGTAGTGGATGATCATCTGGAGTGCAGTGATAACCAGATGGAGAGCTTCAATATTAGGACACAAGTGGAGATGTTTCATTCAAAGGTGAGGGTCCTAGACTTCAGGAAAACTCTCTCTGCAAAGATGGGGGCAGGGTTGGCACCACCACTAGGTGAACTAAGCAGCTGCCTAGGGTGCCAGCACTCAGAGGGTACCCACCGCTGCCACCGCCACTCTCTGGGGATGGCAGTGGCAGCAATAGCCCTCATACACGACAGACACAGTGCTTGTGAACACTCCAGCACTGCACTGCACTTTACTCTAGTTCGGAATGTGCCGTATCCGTCCCCCCTCTGAAAGTAGCAGCAGCGTCGGGGGTGGGGGGGCGAGAGGCTGAAAATGGCATATTCTGAACTAGAGGAAACTGCGACGCAGCACCAGAGTGTTAGTAAGTGCTATGTCACAATTCAGGGCCTATTGCTGCCACTGCCAGCCCGGGAGAGGGGCAGCAGCAGCAACAATGGAGGCAGAGGCCCCACTTAGAAAGATGAGGGCAGAAAAAGACCACATGGCCTATCTAGTCTGCCCTTCCTATATCAACTTCAATAGTCCCCTGTTTTCCTTTAGAGAGCCTCTGCGTTTGTCCCATGCTTTTTTGAATTCAGATACTATCCTTGACTCTACCACCTCCTCTGAGAGATCATTCCATACTCTTTTCGTAAAGAAATATTTCCACACATTACTCCTGAGTCTTTCCCCTTTCAGCCTCATCGTATGTCCCTCATAGCAGAGCTCGATTTCAATCAAAAGAGACTCTCTCCCTGTGCATTTATGCCACATAGGTACTTAAACATTTCTATCAAATCTCTATCCCCATCTTTCCTCTAAGTCTAAGGTGTACATATTAAGAACCTTAAGTATGTCCTCATATGCTTTATAACGAAGACCACTAACCATTTTAGTAACTACCCTCTGCACCAAACCCAACCTATTTATATCCTTCTGAAGGTGTGGTCTCCAAAATTGCACACAATACTCAAATGAGGTCACACCAAAGACTTATACAGAGGCACTAGCATCTCCTTTTTTCTGCTGGCCATTCCTCTCCCTATGCACCCAAGCATCCTTCTGGTTTTCACCATCCCCTTTTCTACCTGTATAGCTACTTTAAGGTCATCAAACAAAATCACGCCCAGATCCCGCTCTTCTTTTGTGGACAGAAGTACTTCACGCTCTACACTGTATCGCTGCCTTGAATTTTTGCAGCCCAAATGCATGACCCTACATTTTTTAGCATTAAATCTCAGTTGCTAAATTCTAGACCATTCTTGAATCTTAGCTAGATCCTTTTCTCTTGTTATCTACTGTACTCCTTCCTGGGCATCTACTCTATTGCAGATTTTGGTATGATCCACAAACAGGCAAACCTTACCAGACAGCCTTTCTGCAATATCACTAATAAAGATGTTAAAAAGAATCAGATCAAGGACAGATTCCTACGGCACACCACTGGTAACCTCCTTCTCCTTAGAGTGAGCTCCATTTACCGTACCCTTTGTTGCCTCTCATTCAACCAATTTCTGACCTAATCAATAACTTCAGGGTCCATCCCAGGGGTGCTCAGTTTGTTTATGAGTCGACTGTGCGGAATGGTGTCAAAGGCTTTACTGAAACTTAAGTACACCACATCTAGGGCTCTTCCTCGATCCAACTCCCTGGTCACCCAGTCAAAGAAATCAATCAGATTTGTCTGGCAAGACCTGCCTTTCGTAAACCCATGCTGCCTTGGATCCTGCAATCCACTGGAATCCTGAGACCTCACTATTCTCTCTTTTAGCAGCATTTCCAATAATTTACTCACCACAGAGGTTAGACTAACCAGCCTGTAGTTTTCAACCTCATCCTTACTTCTGCTTTTGTGTAAAGGGACCACAGGTGCCTTTCTCCAATCTTTTGGGACCACTTTCGACTCTAAGGAAGCATTGAAAAGGTCAGTCAGTGGAGCTGCTAGAACATCCCCAAGCTCCCTCAGTATTCTCAAATGTATCCCATCCGGTCCCATCACTTTATCTACTTTTAGTTTAGTTAGTTCCTCATGAACACAGTCTTCTGAAAATCATTCAAGTTCCCCGTCACTTCTGTTCCTATTTGTGGGTGTTTTCTGAGGTCCTGCTCCTAGCCCTTTATCTGTGAACACATAAAATAAATATCTGTTAAGCAATTCCACTTTATCCTTATCAGTTTCTAAATATTCCTCCTCTTCACCCTTGAGTCTGACAATACTACTTTTGCCCTTTCTCCTCTCACTAACATATCTGAAAAATGTCTTATCCCCCCATTTTGCTGCATTAGCTATTTCTTCTTTTTTTTATCTTTGCCTTCCTGACTAAATTTGCTAGCTTCTTTAAATGTTTCCAAATATAGATGCCACTTCTCTCTGTGATCTCTTGTATTTCCTGAAGGCCTCCCTATTTTTCTTCACCTTTTCAGCTACCTCTTTTGAGAACCATAGCGGCCTCCTTTTCCTTTTACATTTAGTTACTTTTCTAACAAAAAGGTTTGTTGCCCTTAAAAATATTCCCTTTCAGTTTTGCCGCCTGTTTTTCTACATCCCCCAGCTGTGCCCATCCTGATAATGACTCCCTGAGGTATTGTCCCATCTTGGCAAAATCAGTTTTCCTAAAGTCTAAGACCCTTGGCTTTTGAATAGATTTTATCACCATCTGGTGATCACTGGATGCAATGTGAGTTGATCTCCCACTATAACATCAGAAACACTTTCACCATTGGCAAGCACTAAGTCCAGTATGGCCCCTTCATGTGTGGGTTCTGTAACCAGATGCCTGAATAATTCTCCCTGTAGAGAATCCAGGATCTCCTTACTTCTAGATGACACCGCAGCAGGGATGTGCTAATCAACATCCGGCATATTGAAGTCACCTATCAGTAGCACTTCTCCTTTCCTAGCAATACTGCGTATGTCTTCTATTAAATCACCATCCATTTTTTTTTCCCTGGGAGGGGGATTTGTATGTCACACCAATGCAAATAGATTTCTCTTTCTCTCTTTGTAGTTTAACTCACAGTGCCTCCTGTCTCCCTTTTAAGCATTGTAATTCTATAGCTTTATTATTATTTTTTACATATAATATACAGGGTCCTCCTAGGGCACCTCCAATCCTTGCACCAGCCCTAAATGGGCGAATACCTTAAGGAGTTGTTAGCTGGATGGGAACATCTGGGGGAGTTAGAACAATAGTGGGTAATATTGAGACATTTTATTTTTAAATCTATTTAGTAATTAGATACAACAATCAACAAAAAGCAGCCAATGCACAATTGTTCCTTTTGCACACTGACTAAGAAAAACTGTGAAAACAATGAGATACAATTCCACCCCACCACCATCCCAGGTCCCAAGGAACTGTAGGCCATGATCCTCCCCTCTCTAACCCTCAACTGGGCACTGACCAATTAGATAAGATGTAAAAAACCTAATAGCAGCGAGAGTGAAGCAAAGAAAATAAACCACCACAGCCCCCACAGAAAACAAGCAAGCTTGAGAAGCAAGCGTGAAAATTAATTAAAAAGAGGAAAAGGAGAAAGTCCTTCCCCAGTGATTAAGGACCAAGCTCCTAGCTCAGTGGGAACATGAAACCCAATGAAGTTCCCAAATAGACTGAAAAATATGTGAAATATGCTATTTCACTAAAATAAATTTTTGACAGGAGTTATCCAAATAAAGACAGAATGGAAAGTGCCATTTACCCACTCGGCCCCCATGTCCCAGGCCTCCCTCCACCTCAATAGAAACACAGAAACATGACGGCAGAAAAAGACCACATGGTTATCTAGTCTGTCCTTCCATACCAACTACAACAATCCCCTTTTTACTTTTAGAGATCCTCTGGGTTTGTCCCAAGCTTTTTTGAATTCAGATACTGTCCTCGTGTCCACCACCTCCACTGGGAGACTATTCCACGCATCTACCACTCTTTCCATAAGGAAATATGTCTACATATCAATCCTGAGTCTATCCCCTTGCAGCTTCATCCTGTGTCCCCTTGTTGCAGAGCTTGCCTTCAATTGAGAGACCTTCCTGTGCATTTATGCCACAGAGTTATTTAAATGTCTTTATCATATTGCTCCTATCCCGCCTTTCCTCTAAAGCAGGGGTGGGCAATTCCGGCCCTCGTGCACCACAATCCAGCCTGGTTTGCATGATGTCCCTCATGAATATTCATGAGATCTATTTGTATCCACTGCCTTCCATTGTATGGAAATAGGTCCATGAATATTCATGAGGGCCATCATGAAAACCAGGCTGGATTATGGTGCACGAGGGCCGGAATTGCCCACCCCTGCTCTAAAGTATACATATTAAGATCTTTAAGTCTGTCATAGGCTTCATAACGAAGACCACTAACTATTTTAGTAGCCACCCTCTGTATCAACTCCAACCTGCCTATATCCTTCTGAAGGTGCGGTCTCCAGAACTGCATACAATAGTCCAAATGAGATTGCACCAGAAACTTATACAGAAGCATTATCACCTCCTTTTTTCTGCTAGCCATTCCTCTCTCTATATACCCAAGCGTCCTTCTGGCTTTCACAGACACCTTTTCTACCTATTTAGCTACTTTTAAGATCATCAGACACAATTATGCCCAGGTCCCGCTCTTCTTTTGTGGACAGAAGTACCTCACCTCCTACAATGTACAGCTCCTTTGGATTTTTGCAGCCTAAATTCATGACCCTGCATTTTTTTAGCATTAACTTTCAGCTGCCATATTCCAGACCATTCTTAAAGTTTAGCTAGATCCCTCCTCATGTTATAGACTCCTTCCTGGGTGTCTACTCTATTGCAGATTTTGGTATCATCCGCAAACAAGCCAACCTTACCCGACAGTCCTTCCACAATATCACTAACAAATATGTTACACAGAATCAGATCAAGGACAGATCCCCACAGCACACCACTGGTAACCTTCTCCTCAGAGTGAGCTACATTTACGCCTCCCACTCAACCATTGTCGCCTCCCACTCAACCAATTTCTAACCCAATCAGTAACTTCAAAGTCCATACCTGACAATACCACTTTTCCCTTCCTCCTCTCACTAACATATCTGAAAAATGTCTTATCCCCCCCCCCCCCATTTTATTGCATTGGCTATTTCTTCTTCTTTTGTACCTTTGCTTTCCTATTTTGCTAGCTTCTCCAAGTTTCTCCAAATTTAGATTCCTGTCTTCCTCTCTCTGTCATCTCTTGTATGTAATTCATGAAGGCCTCCCTCTTTTCTTCACCTTCTCTGCTACTTCTTTTGAGAACCATGGTGGCCTCCTTTACCTTCTAACAAAAAGGTTGGTTGCCTTTAAAATATTCCCTTTCAGTTTTGCCGTCTGTTTTTCTACATCCCCCAGCAGTTCCCATCCCGCTAACGACTCTCTGAGGTATGGTCCTATTTTTGCAAAGTTAGTTTTCCTAAAGTCTAAGATCCTTGTTTTTTAATGGATTTTATCAGCCCTAGTACTAATACTGAACCATACCATCTGGTGATCACTGAATGTGAGTTGATTTCCCACTGTATCATCAGAAACACTTTCCCCATTGGTAATCACTAGTATAGCACAATCACGTGTGGGTTCTGTTACCAAGTGCCTGAATAGTTTTCCCTATAGAGAATCCAAAATCTCCTTACTTCTAGATGCAGCAGGAATGTGCCAGTTCACATCTGGTATATTGAAATTACCTATCAGTAGCACTTCTCCTTTCATGGCAATACTGTATATGTCTTCTATTAAATCTTCATCCTCTTCTATGCCCTGTGATGAGTGCCCACCTGTATGTAATGCCAATGCAAATGGATTTGTATATAACTCCAATGCGTATGGATTTCTCTTTCCGTCTTTCTAGTTTAACCCACAGTGCCCCCTCTCTTCCTTTTAAGCCTTGCAATTCTAAAGCTTTAATATTATTTTTAACATATAGTGCCACACAACCTCCCCTTCTTCCTACCCTGTCCTTCCTGAATAAAGTATGTTGTTGTTGTTGTTGTTAAGTGCTGTCGAATCGATGTCGACTCATGGTGACCCTCTGGATAGTTGTACTAAACTGTGTTGACATAGTGGCACCCAAAGCTGCTGTTATTATATCGATCCATCTCATTGCTGGCCTTCCTCTTTTGCATTGACCTTCTACCTTGCCAAGCAAGATGTCTTTCTCTAATGATCTCTCTCTTCGCATTATGTATCCAAAATATGAAAGTTGAAGTCTCGTCATCTGAGCTTCTAAAGAAAGCTTAGGTTTGATCTCCTTGAGTACTGACTGGTTTATTCCTCAGGGAGTCCACAGTATACACAGTATTCATTGCCAGCACCATAATTCAAAGGTGTCAATTTTCTTCCTGTCTATCTTTTTCACTGCCCAACTTTCGCATCCATATGATGACTTTATCGAAAATACCATGGCTTGAACAAGTTGAATCTTTGTATGGAGAGAGATGTCTCTGCTGCTCTTGAGAATCTTGTCTAGGTCCTTCATGGCCATTCTGCCAAGAGCAAGGAGTCATCTGATTTTTTTGACTGCTTGTTGTTTCTTTATTGATAGTTGATCCAAGTAGGTTAAATTTGTCCACAATTTCAATTTCTTCTCCATCAATGATGAACTTATTGATTTTGCCAGTTGTCAGGATCTTTGTTTTCTTTACAGTAAGGTGCAGGCCCATTTTAAGACTGTTCCTTTATCTTGAGAAGCAAATGTTTCAGATCATCTTCACTTTCAGCCAGTAATGTGCTATCATCAACATAGTGAAGGTTGTTGATGAGTCTCTCACCAATCTTCACACCTCTGTTGTCTTTATTCAGTCCTGCTTCTCTGATTTGTTCTGCATATGAATTAAATAGGTAGGGGGAAGTATGTAGCCTTGTCGTACACCTTTGCTGATTTTAAACCATTCTGTTTCTCCTTCTTCCGTTCAAACTGTTGCTTCTTCATCAGTGTAAAGATTGTGCAAGAGAACGAGCACGTGTTCTGGTATACCCATACTTCTTAATGTATCCCAGAGTTTCTCATGATTTACACAGTCAAAAGCCTTGCTGTAGTCAAACTACATACAGATATCCTTTTGGTTTTCTTTTGTCTTTTCAAGGATCCATCTCACATCCGCGATGATGTCTCTCGTTCCTCGCCCTTTCCTGAACTCTGCTTGCACTTCAGGCAGTTCTCGTTCCAGGTATGGTTGTAGTCTCTGCTGAATAATCTTCAGTAGAATCTTGCTGGCATGTGGAATCAGAGCAATTATGTGATAATTTCTACAGTCAGTTGTATCACCTTTCTTTAGTATTGGAATAAACACTGATCTTTTCCAGTCAATTGGCCATAATGTTGTCTTCCAAATTTCCTAGAAGAGCCTTATCAATATGGTAACGGCTGAATCAGATCACTTTAATGCCATCAATACCTGGTGCGCTGTTCTTTGATAAGGCTTTAAATGCTGCTCTGACTTCTTCTTTCATCACCAATGGTTCCTGATCATAAGGTACAGGTTAAAACCCCTGTTGGTCCACTTGATCTTTATCATATAATAACTCTGTATATTCTTTCCACCTTTTCTTGATCTTCTCAGCATCATTCAGCGGATTCTTGAGCATCTTGTAACATTCCAATTTGAAGCTGGAATTTTTACTTTAATTCTTGTAGCTTTAGGAAAGCCGATCTTATTCTTCCTCTGATAGTTTATGCTTCTATTTCCTTGCATGCGTCATTGTAGTACTTCTCCTTGTCTTGTCTTGCTGCACGCTGGAAATATCTGTTGAGTTCTGCGATTGCCTCTCCTTCTCCTCTGGCTTTAGCTTCTCTGCATTTCTGGGCAATTTTCAGAGCTTTTTCTTCGATCATCTATTTTTGCTTTTTCACCTTTTGTAGAGATTTCTCACTTTCTTCCAACACAACATTCTTGATACCATCCCATGTCTCTTCTGGAGCTCTGTCATTTGTATCTAAAGCAGCAAATTGATTTTGTGGGCAATCTTTAAATTCCAGTGGTATATTCACAAGGTCATATTTTGCTACATTCATGAGTGGTTTGCTCTTTTTCAACTTTAGCTTGAGTTTGCATACTAGTAGTTGGTGACCTGTACCATAGTCAGCTCCGGTTCATGTTACAGAGCTTTTCCATCGTTGACTTCCACAGATGTATTCAATTTGATTTTTGTACAATCCATTGGCTGAAGTCCATGTGTACAGTCACTGCTTGTGTTGCTGGAAGAAGGTGTTTGAGATGACTAGATCGTTGGTATTGCAGAATTCTATCATTTTTTCTCCAGCTTAATTTCTGTTGCCAAGTCCATATCTTCCAACCACTTTGCCTTCTTCTTGGTTCCCAACTTTTGCGTTCCAGTCAACCATGACTGTCAGGATATCCTGTTTGCATGTTCTGTCAATTTCAGCTTGTACTTGTTCACAGAACTCATCAACTTTATCCTCTCCTGCAGCTGTTGTTGGGGCATATACTTGAATTATAGTTGTGTTGATGGGCATTCCTCGTAGACGAATAGAAATTAAGCATTCACTGACTGCATTGTATTTCATTACAGTTCTTGCAAGTTTCTTCTTAATTATAAATGCAATACCATTTCTTACTTGTCTTTCATTTCCAGTATAGTACACCATGTGATCATCAGATGCAAAGTGCCCGATGCCAGTCCACTTCAGTTCACTGACACCCAACAGATCCAGTTGTACACGTTCCATTTCATTCTTGACCACCTCCAACTTCCCTTGGTTCATGTTTCATATATTCCATTTCCCAATATGCAAGACATCTTTGCAGCTTCTGACTTTCATTTCATGCGCAGCTACATCAGCAGTCAGATGTCCCGAGGGCTTAGATACAACCACATCATAAATGCTGGCCTTTACTCTGAAATGTCTTCAGCTCCTCCCCAGTAGCCAATTGAGTGCCTTCCAACCTGGGGGGTCTCATCTTCCAGCACTATAGTGCAGTTTGTTTTGTTGTGACTATCCATTGGGTTTTCGTGGCAAGATACGAAAGTAGATTGCCAGGCCTTTCTTCCGTGAAGTTTAATTTAGTGTTGTTGCTGTTGTCACAGAAATGTGATCTTCTGTCACCAACACCATCCCAATTCTTCTGCTGCCAGATGGGTGGTTTGTCTTGGTCTGGTACCTCAGCTGAGACCTGTCCATCTTGGTAGACCCTGCTACCAATAGCTTAGCCCTCAGCATCGCTGACGCATACAAGCCCTCACAGCACAACAAGCTGCAAACCAAGTGAGAAGAATAAAGTATTATTACATTCCCAGTCATGGTTTTCTACCACTAAATCCAAGTCAGCCTCTTTCATTAAAGCCTCAACATCTGAGATCTTATTTCCCATGCTATGGGCATTTATATGCACCGTTTTCCAGATGTTGTCCCTGTTACCCATTTCTACAGAGGTATTTAACGTTTCACTTACCTGGGGTCTTTCACAACTGTGGCTCTCTTCACCCTTCCCCATTGAATCTAGTTTAAAAGCCCTCTTCAGTAGGTAAGCCAGTCTGCTGCTGAAAAAGCCTCAACCCTTCTTGGACAGATGAACACCATCTCTGCTCTGCAGACCTTGGAACATCATCCCCTGGGCCAGGAAACCAAAATGCCCTCGATGACACCATCCACGCAGCCATGGATTCATCTCCAGAATGCAAGCTTCTCTGCCTTTACCCTCAACAGGGAGGATTGAAAAGAATACCAACTGTGCACATATCTGCTTCACCCTCTGTCCCAGAGCCATGAAGTCACGTTTGATATGCTCGGAGGGATACCTAGCAGTATCATTTTTGCCAACATGGATAAGCAACATAGAATAATAATCAGTAGACTTAATGAGTCTCGGCAAACTCTCTGTAACATCTTGGATTTTGGCACCTGGCATCAAATCTGGTTGGCAGATATATGCCTCGGTACCCCTCAGAAGACAGTCACCAACCACCACTACCCTTCGCTTCGTAGTGGTGACTGATTATTTGGCATACTCAAGCTGTAGGTCTTCCCTTTTCTTGGATGCTTCCACCTCCTCCACTCCAGGGCTGCATACTGGTTCTTCAATTCAAGGGCTGGAGGAGTTGGAGTGCTGATACTGCAGGCTCTGGTGACTCGTGTCCAACCTTCTTTCTTCTGTAGCCTCCCATCTCCACCTCTGGATGTTTCAAGAAACATCTCATCAATGTACTTCTCACTATCTCAAATGCTTCTCAGTCTCGCCATCTCTTCCCTGAGGAGCTCCTCTATTTGTTTCCTGAGAGCCTCAGCATGCAGGCATCCTGCACATGGAACCGGTTCCTCAACTGGCACTGGGATCTCTGTTTGGACAGAGACAGAAGCTGTAATGGGGGCAACAGCTTTAGCAATACGATTTTTCCCAGCCATTGCTTAGTCGGTGGAGCTTTGGTACCTGCTGAAATAAAAGAGAGAGAGAGTTCCTACTTGTTCCTTAGCTGTCCTTTAAGAAAAAAAAACAGCTAACCTCTTTTAAGTATGTTCTAATAGTGCTTGTCTATATCCCTGTGAGTAGCTAAATGGGGAGTTGCCCTATAAAGCAAGAACGCTCACATGGGGTGGGTGGGTGTCAGGGTGGGTAGGAAGGGACTTAACACCTGATGAGGTCAGTAGCTTCAAAGAGTTAGCTGTGAATGAACTGACGAGCCTTGCCCAACCCCACAAGCACACAAAAACGTTCCCATTTGTTGTTTAGAAAAACAGACTATATCCTTTAAAAATGAACAGCAAAACCCCCTTCAAGAATTAGTTTTTAAAAAGAATACCTTAACTCCTTTGAGAGCTTTCAGGCAGGGTATTACCTTGCTTTGCAATGGAATCCTTCAGGAATAACTCATGGACAGATCATTACCCACGTGTCTCCTTTCTAACAACAATAAATCCCAAAGCAATGACCTCCAAGGGGCCTATTTGGGCACTAGGAACCAGAGGAATAGCTCCTTTTTAGTCAATATATAGTGAATGTCTGACATGCTCTGCTCTTTAATATCTATATGCAGCCAGTCTGTGACATTGCCCGCTCTTTCGGCATATCGTGCCTTATGTATGCTGATGACGTGCTGCTGTTTACACCTATAACTGTCACTTGCCCAGACTACACTGTACTAATCAACTGCTTCAATGCAATAACCGACTGGCTACTCACTCAGAACCTCCGTATAAATTTCAAAAAAACAGAAGTCCTAATAATAACAAGAAATAAAGGTTTCTCTCCTCCACCAGCACTGAAGGTCAGAGACGCAGAACTCCCAGTCAAATCCAATATACGGTATCTTGGTGTCACATTGGATCAACAGTTGGACTTCAAGGAACACATAAAATGCACCGTAAAAGCTTTCTATTTCAAGGTCAAAACCCTTCGGCACCTGAGACCTATGATTGAACCCGGTGACTTCTGCACCATCTTCCAAGCACTAGTCACACCGCACTTCGATTATGCCAATATAATACTTCATGGTCTCCCGAAAACCACCCTCAACCCTCTACAGCTAGCCATGTATGCAGCAGCCCACGTACTTTGTGGAGCCTCAAGGAATGACCACATCTCCCCCATTCTAAAAGAGCTTCACTGGCTCCCAGTATGCTCCAGAATCCTATACAAGGCCCTCCTAACTACCTTCAAGGCCTTTAACAAAATGTCACCTGCATCTATTTCCGACCTCATCATACACACTGCAAACAACAGACCTAGGAGACCACTGACTGCAGACACGCTACTCATACCAAGCGAATCTACAAAGCTCAACCAGACCACCATCAATAGGGCATTCTTGAACTATGCTCCTAGATGTTGGAACATGCTCCCTCCCAGCATTAGAGCAATCAAGGACCTTAGGCTGTTCAGAAAAGCCCTCAAACACCACCTTTTCCTCACGTATTTTACACATCTTGATATTCCCTCCCCTCACCCTTCCCCACCCTCCCAACCCCAAACCACAGCTATATGAGTCCAATAACCTACAGCAAACCTAGATCTAAATGTATGTGAACTAAGAATGTAAATAGTTTCCCCCAAGTTACCTCCATGTTAAATCCCTGTTCTATGTAGACGACGGTCTAATTTAACTGACCAAGTGTTATATTGTTCAATGTAAACCGCACTGATGACAAAGAGCGCGGTATATAAGAGATGTTAAATAAATAATATATGACGGCAGATGAAGACCAGTATCGGCCATCTAGTCTGCCAGCTGGGTGGCAAGAGTAGGTGCACCTTTCATTTCGTGCTGGTCACCTCTCCCATGCCTTTGTTTAGGGGTGTACCCACCACTCTGTGCAGGTCACCCCTATTTGATGAGATATAAGAGATAGTTAATGTTCATTTTGATTTTATCCTGTTGCAATAAAGGGATCCACTGTGTCTGTCCCGTGCCATTTTGAATTCTGTCACTGTATTTGCCCCCACTACTTCCATTGGGAGGGCATTCCAAGCATCCACCACCCTTTCAGTGAAAAAGTATTTCCTGATGTGACACATAGATATAGTCTCACTTCAGAGGCTACAAACTCCATCAAGTGTCCAGCAAGTCCAGCTGTTTACAAAGATAGGGAGAGGACCATGAGATACTTGCTGCCCCCATAGGGGATACACAGATCTATCAAAGTTTAGATCCATAAAGACAAGGATAGCAGGCAAACCATCCAAGCAACAGCATTTCTAGTAAAGGGCCTCTATAAACGTTCTGGCAAAAATATTCTGAGTATAAATGGAGGCTACGTTTAAATCTTTACCAGAAATTGTGGCAATTGGCCTCCCAGGTCTCGCACAGCATCCTGAACTTTATAATTTAAGGGGGTCTCTTACTGAAGGACACTAGCTGGCAGCATGTGTTCTAATGCGCGTTGCCAGCTGGCACAGGGCCATGTCAGTTAGCGTGGGACGATTCCCATGCTAACTCTGCAACCCACGTTAGAGGCGAGTAGGCGGATTAGGTGCGGAAAGTGGGCATGGTGAGCTCAGCACTGTGTTCACATGTCATAGGTAGAGTGACATGCACCTGCGCTAATGTGGCATGTGCTAAGGGACAGGGCTCTGCATTAACTGCTGGGCAGTGACATTGCACCTAATGCACCATAGTTTGGGTGCATTAGGTGCAACACCTTAGCATCAAAGGACCCCTAAATGTTTAAATAAAAGAGCTACACTCACCCTACACTCATTCATAGAAGCATATAAAACTTCCCCATCCCAAATTCCTCTTCAATTTCTGCTGTTTGACCTCATTAAGCCAAGTTTCTTGCAGTCAGGCTATGTCAGCATCATTATGCTTCAAGGCCTATAGAATTTTATATTGTTTAAAATCAGTGATTTTATGCCTGATACTTTCCTGGAGACTACTCCGATTGAAGACTTAACCATTAACTAACACTTGAACACGGGACGACCAACCTACGATCAAGAAAGGAAACAACCATACAAAAGTGTGAAGTACTCAGCCCTCACACCAGATTACAAAAGAGAACTTCTGGAACTCTCAAAACTAGTCCCCCCAAAACACACATACTCCCATATATATATCTAATACACTCCTCACCTAACCTTTCATTCTGCCCAACAAGCACACTCCAGATCCAAACACTCAGCCAATAAAACGCAGATCACAATCCCCACATGCATTGCACAATCACCCACCCTCATTCTCACTGCCAGCTGGATAGCCACACACACATTACAGCTTCACAATCATAAATGGCAATACCAGGTCAATAACAGAATAGAAAAATAATGCTTTATCTTGCACAAATCTCTGATCAATGATTCCAAGACAGCATGAAAAAATAATAGATTGCCAGGGAGAATGGGGCAGCACAGATCTCAGATGCAAGAAAATACATATATCTGTGACTCAAAGGGCCGTCAGTCCCAACAGTATGAGGACAACAAACGATGTGCCCAAGAGGCCTGAAATGTGCCCACAGATGTAATTAAGAGCAGAGGCACTAGCTCAGTTTCGACTGAGTTCCAGCCAGTCTGCCCTTAAATCCAAAAGGCTATATCATCCTACGCCGGCAAGCACCGTAAAGAAAGTGTTCAGCTCACCGAGGCACTAGATCAGGGCACACAATGCAGAGGGTAGGAATAGTGCAGCTGCCCAATGAGTGTCAATGTCTGTAGAATAGCAAAAGCGAGACAACCAACCACCACTGCTGCTGAAGCACAGGCGTGACGTTACCTCCGAGCCAACAATCAGAGCACCATTCGTTAAATGTCTGATGCCGGCAAATAATACATGTATTTGTCAGCACGTCAAGTGGGATCACTGATGTCACCAAAACAAACATGTTCCTAAAAAAGAGCAGCATTACTCATGGCTTTACACGTGTAAGCACTAGTAACTTCACATCTAAGTGCTGCATTTCACAAGACTCTAAGTGCAAGGGAAGCCAATTGAGAAGCTGAGTAAAATAAGGGAAGCCCCCAGGTCCGAATGAGCAGGTAGCTGGCACGCCTGCCTTGCCGCAGCACGTGAAATGCCGATGCAGTTTCACAGCCAGTATAAGGTCCTGATTTTAAAACCTGGATGAGCATGCGCTTCTGTATCGGAGGGGGCAGAAACGGCACATAGGAAGAGAAGGAAACTGTGATGCAGTGCTGGAGTATATTAATAAGCACTGTGTCACAGTTTGGGGGCCCCCTGGCCAGCGCTCTAGGCGACCACTTAGTTTGCCTAATGGTAGCCCTGGCCGAAATTGCTGTAGGATGTTATGTTTGATTTATTGGGTCTGTGGGCACTGTAATGACCTATTTATTTATTTGAACAGATTGGATATACAGCCAACACGGCAGTTTACAATATTAAAAAAATGCAAAACAGCGTGACAAACAAACACAAGACAGCACACCAGAGGCTGGGAAATGCATAGCACAACAGTAACATTCCTTACGACGACATCTGAAGTAGCAGAGACCCACAAGGGCAATTAAAAACAGAGACGGGAATGCCCCACTGACTACACCATGATATCCATGGCCTAGATTCCTTCAAATGCTTTCCAAAGGAGCCAGTGTCACAAGCTTATTTTAAATTTCCGTAGAGAGGGCTCCCCGATGCCCCCAAGCTCCCTCAATAGGGTATGGTGCAATATATAAAACATTATTAAATTGTAGTCATACCTCCACTGCTGGTATGATATCCGGTTCTAGAGTTATTGTTCCAAACATGGCTGCTCTCAAAGATTCAAAATTATAAATGTTTTATTTACATATTTACAAATGTAGCTGTTTCAAAGTAAAACCTGTAATTAATACACAATCAGTATTACCATACTAAATTAGAATATTATACCATACATATTTTTATTTTTATGTAGATAATTCTCAGACCCTTACCATACTGCTGAAGCAGCACTATCCATATCCTTCTGCAAGAGAGCAGTTTAAGATTTCACCTTAGCTCAGGATACACCTGGCCAGTCAGGTTTTCAGGATAACCACAATGAATATGCACGAGAGAGATTTGCATGCACTGCCTCCACTGTATGCAAATCTCTCTCATGCATATTCACTGTGGTTATCCTGAAACCCTGCCTGGCCAGATGTATCCCAAAGACTGGGTTAAGAACCCTTGCCTTAGCAAAAGCCCTAGGAAAGAACAACCCAAACTATGGTTACATGATTCCACATTAGAAACCACCACCCAGGAAAAAGATTTTGGCGTCATTCTGGATAACTTGTTGAAACTCTCCACGCAGTGTGTGGCGGCGGCCAAGAAAGCAAATAGAATGCTAGGAATCGCAAGGAAAGGAATGGAGAATAAAACAAAGGATATTATATTGCCTTTGTATCGTTCCATGGTGTGACCGCACCTTGAATACTGTGTGCCGTTCTGGTTTCTGTATCTTAAAAAGGATATAGCAGAATTAGAAAAGGTACAGAGAAGAGTCACCAAAATGGTAAAGGGGATAGAAGGATACCCCTATGAGGAAAGACTTAAAAGGTTAAGACTTGGAAAAGAGATGGCTGAGAGGAGATATGATAGAGGTCTATAAATTAATGATTGGAGTGCAATGGGTAAACATAAATCGGTTGTTTACGCCATCAAAAAGTAGAAAGACTAGGGGACACACAATGAAGCTACAGTGTAACCCATTTAAGACTAATAAGTGAAAATTTCTCTTAACACGTAATCAAACTATGGAATTCATTACCGGAGCATGTAGTAAAAGCTGTTAGTATAGCTGGGTTTGAGAAAGGCTTGGACAAGTTCCTGGAGGAAAAGTCTATAAACCATTATTAAGGAGGTCCCAGGAAATCCATTGTTTGCCCCAGGACAAGCACTGTGGAACCTGTGTCTTTTTGGGAACCTGGTAGGTACTTGTGGCCTGGATTGGCTACTGTTGAAAACAGGATACTGGGCTTGATGGACCTCGATTTGACCCAGAATGGCATTTCTTATGTTCAGGTACTTCCAGTCACTATCAGTAAGATATTTCAACATAGGCATAGAACAACTTCTAAAATGCAATTATAATTTACAGAATAGGTTGAAAGTGTAAAATTCACAAACTGTAATTCATAAACTGTTTAGCAAAATTAAAACATTTGTATAGTGATATTAAAATGCAGGAATAGCCTAATAGAGCAGAAGACTGATAACCAGAGAAGCCAGGATTGAATCTTGAAATCTGGCGCAAGATAGATAATCCTTCATTCAGGGCCAGCCCAAAGGTGTCTGCCACCCTAGGCAGGCCACCATCCCTCCGCATCCATCATCTCACCTTGGGGGGTGGGGCAGTGGCAGTGGTGTGACCCTTCCTTAGATTTTAAAGCAGCGGCTTTGTGCTGCTGCTTTGGTGCCTGCCTCAGACCATGTGTTTCGGCCCACATGCGCATGCACACACTCGTGACTTGCCACTCCTGCCCCCTCCAATGGGAAGCTGCATTAGAGGCGGGAGGGGGCAGGAGTAGCAGGCCATGAGTGCGTGCCGTGGGAGCTGAGGTACATGGCCTGCCGTAGGCATCAAAGCGGTGACACAAAGCCGTCACTTTAAAAAATCATGCTGTGCCACCCATCAGGATCTGGGGCCCTAGGCAGCTACCTAGTCCATGGGAAGGCTCTGCCTCTGTTGCCTTGTGAACTTAGATTGTAAGCCCTCCAGGATGAGGAAAATAACCACTGTACCTGAATGCAACTCATCTTGAGCTGTTCCTGAAAAAGGTGTGCGCTAAATCCCTTCTCCCAAGATAGATTCTTCAAAGCATCAAATCAGTTCCCTGGCGCTATTGCTTCATTTGATTTTGTATCTAGCACATCTCATTTGGAGGCCATTAACTCACTTGCCCTAAAGGTTTTCCACCGAACAAACCTTAAAGGTCAAAGTTAAAGCACGTTAAGTGCAGAACCTCTACTTGAACTTTTAAGAGCCTTTTCAGCACTGTGGGAAAGACAGCCACCTCACAAATGCATAACATGGATCACTACTGTTCCTCAATGGCAAGGCTGATAATGCAGAGCGCAGTTAGCTATGCCTCTGGAGGGTAGCTAATCGTACCATGTCATCTATTAAGTTAGCCATTAACGTGCAGCAACACCCTCTGCATTTACTGCAAGATGTAGCCCCACCCATTCCTCACCTCCTAATAGGAATTTCCATATTCAGTGTTTAACATGGCAGTTAGCATGCACTAAGTCAACAGTACCATGCTAGCAGCAGGCATTAAAAGCTATGTTAGACACAATGCTGCTTATTATAATACTCCCATACCACAATCCTCTTAATTCTAAGTGGTTTACAAAACACAAACATTCAAATGCACATACAAATAGACTTAGTAAATAGATCCCTTATTGTTTCTGTCTGTCTAGATCTATATATGGTCTTACATTTCTTGGTCCAAGTAAATATGCTGCTATTCCCTATTTTCTAAAAAGCTCCTTCCTCAAGTTCCTGATTTTTAAATGTAGGGTCTGGATAGCTCTAAGGAACTGTCACCATTACGGAGCCCTTTTTGTCTTGAGGTCACAGTACAAATCTGGTTCAGGTCAGTAGCCTAACAAAGTGGCCTATGTGAACGGAGTCAATCCAGTTCACAACGCAGTCCCTGTCAGATTCTTATCAATTTGTGAATTCTGCCACACACCTGGTCATTGATCTGCGATGGGGAGAGTAGTGCAAAGGTAAATATCTTCCAAGGCACCCCAAATATTTTGCACCACACGAAAAAAAAATAAAAGCAATAGGACTAAATTAAAAACCTCCAAACATTCAATAATTTATACAGGACTGAAGCTAGGATGTGCCGGGATAGATCTACATGATTACGGTCTGCAACACATCAACCCAGCCCTGGAAATTCATGAGAGGTAACTGGAGTTCCCCTTAGACATAAGTATCAGCACGAGGCTTGAATGTGGGGGGATCGGACATGCAGCACTGGATGGTAACAGTAGGAGTGGTTAAAAAGCAACACGAACTTTTAGAAACGTCAAACATCAAGACACCCAGAAAAAAAAATACAAATCATAACATAAAGAAGAATCTGTTTGCGTTTATTGTAAATCCAACTGAGCTGTCATTAAAAAGAAATGTGCTAATCTTCGCACTACCGAGAAGGCACAGTGTGCACCTAAATCTGCTGGAACTCGGTGTTTGGCAGCGAGCGTGTAGGTTTCCACGACTGACTTAGCTTAAAGCTGTGAAGGTCAGTTACCGCTCCCCTCTACGTCGCGGAAAGCAAACAAGAACCTCGCCACTGCTACACCAGCAGCATTTGAGCATCAAAACCGCGCTCCGATGTTCTTGTTTCTGTCCACCCCGTCGGTGCACTCGGAAAAGCATGCAATTGTAAGAAATAACCGAGGAGTTCGAAGTTGTCCGCTTTCGCTGGGCGCCCAGACTCGCACTCCCCAAAGTCACGTCTCGGCCGCAGCGCGATGCGGGCTCAAGCGCCGTCAATCAACGCAAGCCGTGAAACTAGTGCCAGGACTCGACTTCTGCCAGAAAACCCTTCCAGGGCGAAAGCACTGGGGTTCTTTTTCTTTTCGCAAACGCTAGAAACCTGCAAGGCCGGAAGGGCGCGCGCAACGCTGAGCGGCGCGAGGACACGATATCCCGGGAGCCGGGCGGCGCGCGCGCCTCCCTCTCCCTCACGCAACCGCCCCGCGCGCCTCTTCCCGCACTAGAGCGAGGCCATTTTCCCAAAGAGAACACACGCACTCGCACACCAAAAGCACCGAAGCAGGAGCACATAAAGTTCAGGGCAGACAACTAGCAGGGGTAGCCACGAGCGCAACGGAGGTGGGGGCGCTGCTCGCAGGTCCTTACCCGCAGCCGGAGCGGAGTTTTCAGGGGCACGGAGTTGCAGCGCCGAGCCGCTGCCGGAGTCTCTCTGCCTGTGACTGCAACAAAGCACTTCCGCAGAGCCGCGCCTCGAGCAGCAGCAGCTGTAGCTGTAACCGCACTGATCCGGCCGCTTACGTTCCGCCGGCGCCTCTCTCCCGCACACAGCCGGGCAGGGGCCAGGAGCTGCCCACGCCTGCTGCAACGCAAAACGAAAGAAAAAAAAAAAAAAAAGCCCAGCCAACGCGCGTCCAGTGCCCGGGGCATGCAGCCTGCCCGAGAGCTTGCCAATCATTTGCTGGGTTTGGTCACCCCTGGAGAGGAAGGCCATTTTTTTCTAGGCACTAGCTGATTTTAGTTTAAATATAGACAATGCATATGAATATCTAGATGTACACACACACAGACACATATTACCCAAAAAAGCATGGTCTAGGTCCGAACTGCGATTGTAAACTTCCTTTGTAATGTGAGAATTGTTGCCTTAGGCATTACCATTTTCTTCTCCAGATTTTGCAGGAATTTTATAGCAATATTACTGCTCTTCTTCCAGAGTGCTGCTGTTATACACCGTGCTTTGCTAGCACTTTTTAATACATCTTCCCCATGAGAATACCCTGACATAGCTGCTGTTTCGAAGTATCTCAGATTTGAATGCTTAACGTTCCCAAAATAACTGTCAAATCTACAGTAAAGCATTTTAATGGCACATTAAAAAGAGAGCTTTAGCCTAGTCTATTGAAGCCTATAACAGCAGAGTGGATTGACTGATTGTATCTGCAGTCATCTACTATGTTATTGTGCTTACAAAGTCTGGTGAGTTTTATTTATATTGTTACACAGTTCCTTGAGATACATAAAGGTATCTAACCTTTTCTGAGGCTAGTTAGCGTTTCCCTGGGCCAGGCTGTGTTGGGATTTTGCCATAACTCTGAATTTACTGTCTGGACACCAGCATAAAGTAAATTGGGATTTTCAACTATAGCCTAACATCTCATTTGAAAGAGAGAACTCTGCAACATTGTTACTAATTTTACATTGGTGATATTTGTTAGTTGAACATATGCCCATACAGATCTTAAGATCTAGCCAGCAGAAATGTATTTGAAATTCCATCAGTTGCAATTGTAAGATCAAATATCTTTATGAACAAATATTTTTTTCCATGGCTGGTCCACTACTGAAAAAATAAATTCTTACTGATACCCATCTTGAGCAATCATATCTAATAGTTTGCAAGACACTGAAGGCAATTTTTTTAGACAACGTTTGATTTATAGTATTGACATCAAGTTAAAGATGGTATTTTAGCTGATCTTTCTGATAAAGTTACTTCTTAGTATGAGTTTTCTTGGGTGACTGCTGGATTTTTATGGGGGTTAAAATAGGAAATTTCATCAAAAATGCTAATGTTCCTTTTATTTTTAATTTCTCTGGTTTCCCCTCTTTTTTTCCATGTGGTGGGCTAATGTGCATTGTGTGAGATGTTGCTAAAATTTATTTTCTTTTTTTGTTTTTGCTGTAACCAATTGACACTTTTCCTTAAACTTTGAGAATAGTAAAATTTGAAACTGCATAAATAAAAAATAAAAGAAAATGATATTTTAGATCATTGTTATTTTGGTTATTCAGTGTTCTACCCAGAAAGTTTTGCCATCCAGGTGGCATGAAAGAGCAGCCAGCCGGCAGCAGACAATGTAACTGGTCATATTTCAGGAAGTTCCTTATATGATCAGGGCTGGCCCTAGGCATGTGGGGGTATGTTGCCCGCACATGGCTCTGCTTTGTAACAGATCCTGCATCTCCGACCATTTAAGCGGTGAGCCATTGAGGCACTGGCACTGCAAGCCCAGCTCATCTGCATCACCGACCGCTTGAGCTCTGAGCCATTGAGGCACTGGCACTGCAAGCCCAGCTCATCTGTACACAACTGTGGGAGCATTTTCCTTCACTCCAGTTGATGGGATGATCACATTGCTGTAATTTTAAAAGTGAAATGGGGCACTTCCTGTCTTGCACAAGAGACAGGAAGTGCCCCTGTTTCACTTTCAAAATTACAGCGATGTGATCATGCCATCAGCCGCAGCTTCCAAAAAGCAACTAGCACACACTCCAAATAATCCATAAATTATACAAGAGCATTTTTTGTTATAACTACAATATCCAACTGCTGCTGTTATTAACACAGATTATTACCATATAGGAAGGTCTCAGCTATAGCGGGCAGGTGTCTACCGTGACACAAAATCACAAACACCTATTCTAAACGCCCTTTCACATCAATGACCTCCTACATAGAATCCCCAAACAATGAATGAAAGGACTGCAGATGAAACAACTTAGCTTGCAACCATTTCAGCTTGACATGGTCGTTCCAACCCCAACGCCTCAATCAAGCACTTACAAGCATTTTGCATGTCATATCGCTTCTTCAGGGGGTAATATTAACTAAAAAACAAAAATATACAGCAGTCATGAAAAAGCCATCTAAAAACATCCAAACATTAAATCAATTAAACACCTCGCTCACCCTAACACATCAAGGACCTGCACGCTAATAACCAGCTGAGTACCTTTTCAGCTTTGCTTCAACAAGCCTATCAGCTTCACAACAATGCGCACGCCCCCATCGTGACTTAAACTCCCTTTTTAAATACAACGTAATTGCAACATAATTTACAGAATTGCCTGCGTCCCTCAGTATTGCATTCGTTATGCAGTTTGGCTGTTGAAAGAGGTCACTGGGTGTGTGGGAAATGTTCAATATGTGGTGTTTCCAGTAACATTCTCAATTGGTTTATGGAGGTAAGCTTTTTAAATTGAAGAAACATACTTACTTCTTGCGATTTCGTTGTAGTGGTATATGGAATTTTGTGCCCATGTGGGTTATTATACATAGGCAAAACTATTAGATCATTCAGGAAGCGTATTTTGGAACATAAAAGTAGGATATCTTGTGAGGTATTTGAGGCCCCGATAGTATTGCATTGTTGTGTGAAAGGTCATTCATTTACAGATTTACGATGTTTTTGTTTGGATCAGGTGCTAGTGGGTTGAGAGGGCCGTGCTCAAGAACAAGCTCTAGAACTATGTGAACACAGGTGGATTTTTACAGTTCGTACTGTGTTTCCTGAAGGTCTGAATGCACAGATTGAGTGGGGAAGCTGTATCTGAGTTGCTAGTGAATGTTGGGGAAGGCGAGTGGGAGTGGAGTTTGCTCATCTGAAGATATGATGACGTTGTAGGAGAGGATGTGTTTAAAAAGGGAGTTTAAGTCATGATGGGGGCGTGCGCATTGTTGTGAAGCTGATAGGCTTGTTGAAGCAGAGCTGAAAGGTACTCGGCTGGTTGTTAGCGTGCAGGTCCTTGATGTGTTAGGGTGAGTGAGGTGTTTTTTAATTGATTTAATGTTTGGATGTTTTTAGATGTTTTTTTCATAATGACTGCTGTATCTGTTTTTTTAATTAATATTACCCCTCTGAAGAAGCGATATGACATGTGAAATGCTTGTAAGCGCTTGATTGAGGCGTTGGGGTTGGAACGACCGCGTCAAGCTGAAATGGTTGCAAGCTGTTGTTTTATCTGCGGTCCTTTCATTCATTGTTTGGGGATTCTATGTGGGAGGTCATTGATGTGAAAGGGCATTTAGAATAGGTGTTTGTGATCTTGTGTCACAGTAAACACCAGCCCGCTATAGCTGAGACCTTCCTATATGGTAATAACCTGTGTTAATAACAGCAGCAGTTGGATATTGTACTTAATCCACAAATTATACAAGAGCATTTTTTGTTATATTTGAGTGTGTACTAGTTGCCTTTTGGATATCTGCACTCTAATAGTGACCAATAATATATTTTGAAACAAATCAGCTGCAGCTTAGCACAGCTGTGGGAGCAACGGAAAATGCTCCCGCAGTTTTGTAGTGGAGGAAGGAGGAGAAGAGGTAACTGACTGGGGAGTGGGGGCAGGAAACTGGAAGAGGACTGATGCTGAGAGGGACAAGAACTGGAAAGGAGCTGAGGGTGGGAGGGACTGGGACTGGAGCGGAGGGGAGCTCAAGCTGGGAGGGACTGGAAAGGAGCTGATGCTGGGGGGCTGGGACTAGAATGGGGCTGATGCTGGGGAAGGACTAGAAGGGGGCGATGCTAGGGGGCAGATGCCAGGCGTCAGGTTGGAGAAAAAGCCTGGGAGAGTGAGGATGATTAGGGGGACAGATATATTGTGTAAAGAAGCAAGAGGGAGGTTGAGAGGTAGAAGCAGAAGATGGATGCTGGGGTAAGGAGGAGGAAGGGCAGAGTTAATGAATATCATAGAAGAAAGTAGCTACTTGGGTACAGAGAATGGATGTAGGAGGCAGGGGGGATGGGGAGAGCAGGGACTGGCACTTAGTGGAGATTTTAAAATTGTGTGTCAGAAAAGAAGACAAACGCTAAAACTGGCTGGGTACTAGGAGAGTAGGTGGGAGCTCAGACAGCAGGCCCAGGTAACTCACTGTGCATGCAGCTCGGGCAGCAGAAAGATCGCAGCACCATCCTAAGCTTCATCTTTCTTTCTCCGAGTCAGTGACAGCAGCCACTGCTGCCCATAGCATTCACTTCTGGTGTGTGGGGCCATTGCACTATCCAGCACTGGCTGCTGCCCATAGCATTCACTTCCGGTGTGGGGCCATTGCACTATCCAGCACTGGCTGCTGCCCATAGCATTCACTTCCGGTGTGGGGCCATTGCACTATCCAGCACTGGCTGCTGCCCATAGCATTCACTTCCGGTGTGCAGGGCCATTGCACTATCCAGCACTGGCTGCTGCCCATAGCATTCACTTCCGGTGTGCGGGGCCATTGCACTATCCAGCACTGGCTGCTGCCCATAGCATTCACTTCCGGTGTGCGGGGCCATTGCACTATCCAGCACTGGCTGCTGCCCATAGCATTCACTTCCGGTGTGCAGGGCCATTGCACTATCCAGCACTGGCTGCTGCCCATAGCATTCACTTCCGGTGTGCGAGGCCATTGCACTGTCCAGCACTGGCTGCTGCCCATAACATTCACTTCCGGTGTGCGGGGCCATTGCACTATCCAGCACTGGCTGCTGCATGCTGACTCAGAGAAAGAAAGATGATGCCAGGGATGGTGCCACATGACATTTTCGCCATGGGGTGGAGGGGGGACACAGAGGGGGAGATTCAGGGTTATGAGAGAGAGAAGGGATATGCCGGATTGGGGGGGGGGGGGGATAGAGAGAGATTTGGTGTTATGAGAGAGTATTTATTTATTTAACATTTCTTTTATACCGCGCTCTTTATCATCAATGCGGTTTACAGTTAACAGAACGACTCGAGGACCGCAGGCTACTCCCAAGTTTACATCGAACAGGGAAAACAACTTGGAGAAAACAGGGAAAGCTATGTACAATTTACATACTGCTGTGTCAATAATGTTACAAGGGTAGAGCAGTGAGTGAGATCCACTGTGAATCGTGTTCCATTTAAGGGCCACTTCCTCTTATCAAACTTGTGTATGTTGTTAAGCTATCAGGTTGAGGGATGGTATGTGTGAGGGTGTGAGGCATGAGGGGAATTGTGTTGTGAAAAGTGCGTAATGAACAAATGGTGTTTGAGGGCCTTTTCTAAAATGAGTGATGTCCTTGATTGCTCTGATGTCATGTGGGAGGTGTTCCATGATCTGGGAGCGTAGGACACAAATGCCCGTTTGTTGGTTGATTGTGCCCACTTTGTGGATACATTTGGCGTAATAAGTGTATTGGAGGAATGCAACCTCTTGGATCTGTTGCTAGGGGGTTGGGAGATGAGCACGGAGATTGAGGGGGGGGGGTGCTATGTTGTTTATGGCCTTAAAAGTGATTAGTAGGGCCTTGAAGGAGATCCTACAACTTATCGGGAGCCAGTGTAGATCTCTTAGGACGGGGGATATGTGATCTTGTCTTGATGTCCCACACAATACACGGGCAGCAGCATTCATCGCTAATGCAGAGGGTTGAGTGTGTTTTTACGGAGGCCTTGAAGTATAACGTTTGCGTAGTCAAAGTGGGGTATGACAAGAGCTTGGAATATTGTGCGGAAGCTGTCAGGATCTAGCATGGGTCGCAGGTGGCGAAGGGTCTTGATCTTGTAATAGACAGACTTTACTGTGCGGCTTATGTGCTCTTTGAGTTTAGCTGCTGATCTAGTGTCACACCCAAGTAGCGTATGGCTGACTTGATTGGTAGCTCTGTATCTCTCACCATTAGGGATGTAGGAGGAGAGAAGCTTTTGTTTCTTGTGATGGTTAGGACCTCAGTCTTTTTTAAATGTATCCTTAGGTTCTGGTTGAGGAGCCAGTCTGTTACTGCATTGAAACAGTCAACTAGAGTCGTGTAATCTGGAAGTGTGATGTTGAAAGGAGAATACATCAGTACGTCATTTGCATAGATAAGGCATGATATTCCGAAGGCTCGGGTGATTTCGCAGATTGGCTGCATGAATATGTTGAAAAGCAGTGCGGAGAGGGAGGAACCCTGGGGTACTCCCTGCTTTTGTTGGAACGGTTCTGATGTACTAGAGCCAATCCTGACGTGCTGCCATTGGTCTTCAAGATAAGATTTACACCAATCCCAGGCTAGACCATGAATCCCCTTTTCGTGGCGCCGAGCTAGTAGTTGATCATGGTCGATGGAGTCAAATGCTGTGGCAAAGTCCAGGAGAAGGGATATATATATTAGACTGGGGATTTGGGGAGATAGGAGAGGATGGAGAATGGGAAGGGGATAGAAGGCTCCTAGTCTATGGGTAGGTGGAAGAGAAAGGAGGAGATGCTGGTTCTTGGGGGTAAAGGGGAGGGGTGAGGGGATTGGGAGATGCTGAATTGGGGTTGTGAGAGAGAGAGGAGATGGTGTGCATGGTAGAACTAAGTGGGAAGTTGGCAAGAAGATGAGTGAGAGGAGGATGGTCATTAGAGGATATAATTGTGGTAATGGGGAGCACGTGAAAGACAGAAGGGAATACGAGGCTAGCAAAGGAGTGAGATGGGAGAGATTGGTTGGGCTGGATGTTAGAGGAGTAGATGGAAAGTTGCTAGGTGAAAAGTCAAAGGGGGATTGAGGACAGGTGTGTGTGTGAGTGAAATATGAGTGGATGAAAAAGGAGTAAAGAAAAAAAATTGAGGAAAGAGCAAAATGGGAAAGATCAATATGTCAGAGGCAGATGTAGAGAGTGAAAAAAATAGCAGACAAATGGACAGCAATCAATGGAGAGTTAGCAGAAGATACAAAGAAAGCAGAAGAGATAGACTGGGGCAACTGTGACTGAAAAATAACATGTCCAAACAACAAACGGGAGAAAACAATTATTTTATTTTTAATTTATTACCTGGAATATGTCAGCTCCGGGAAATGCTTATCACTGATGTCTTTGTGCTGTTCAGTAACGAGGAAATAAATTTTATAGTTTTATTTCTCCATTGTTGTGGTGCATTCCAAGTTTTTTGTTCCTAGTTCAATTATTGCTTTCATATTTCTAAATTGTGTTCCCTTGCTCTGTATTTGGTGACGGTCTGTCTGTGTTTTGCGTATATGATTGAGATGTGGTATTCTATTTGTGTACTGTAGTTTCTAAGTAGCAGTCCCACTTGTTCCTTTTTCCTAGTAGGAGATGTATTGGTTTAATATTTGTAGTGCTGCCTTTTGATAGGTAGGGTTTGGTGCTGTGTAATTCCTGGTGTACTGTTAGGGTATGGCAGGTTTGCTGTTATGGTTTCTGAATGAGCAGGTTTTGTAGTACTTCCTAATGTACCTGGCCATTGGCATTGGATGATAGTAATACAGTCAAACCTCGGTTTTCATGATTAATCTGTTCAAAAAAGTCTGACTAAAACCGAAACGTATGAAAACTGAAGCAATATTTACCATAAGAAATCATGTAAATCCAATTAATCCGTTCCAGACACCCAAAAATATTCACAAAAAATACATTTTATAGAGAATAACTATATTTTTACATACAGAAAATAATGAGAAATAAATATAAATGACTAATGAAATGGATAAATGAACATTTAACATCACTGAAAGCAAGCTAAGTACAGTACTGTACAGTACAGTATGTTAACATCTGGCCTTAGCCACCCCTGACAAGCTGCTGTGCCCAGCTCTCTTCGGAATCACATTGGATTCAGCCCATTAAAATACCTTTACATTATCTGCTCAATGCTTCAGAATGGCAGAAAATCTTAATGATATAGCTTCAGACGTACCCTGCAAGAAAAAGAACTGCCTCCCACATTCATGCAACATCTCCTGCTTACGTTGACAGCTTTTCTTCCCTGCTACCTCCGAGCCTGAGGGGGCGCTCCAGAGAACGGGCAGGCGGTGGACGAGATCGGGGCCTTCCTCTCTGCGCAATCCTTGCCTCTCTGACTCTGACCAGGCTCGAGGATGTGTTTCATTTATGTGCTCAGCTGGCTTTCGCTTCTCATCACACTGGGATCGGTGAGTTCGGGGGGCAGTGCTGCCGGGACCGGGCGGGCGTTCCGGCAGTGTATACGAGAACCGTGACAAAATCTCAGTCAAAAAAGACGTTGAAAACCGAAGCGATGTATGAGAACCGGGACAAAATCTCAGTCAAAAAAGACGTTGAAAACCGAAGCGTATGAAAACCGGGGCAAATGAAAACCGAGGTTTGACTGTATAGAAATAATGATAGCCTTTCTTTGTCCTCACTGTCCATGCAAATGGTATTAAGACACTTCTGAAGGGGCATGTTTACATTAATGTGTGAAGTGCCACTGCCATTCAAAAGGTCCTGGGGAGAACACTGTTAATTTTATGGTTTAGTTTTATATGGTTTTGTAATATCTAAAATGTCTCTTTCTTTGCTGCCCAGATGCGTTATGATGGACAGTATACAAATACTTAACATATGACATGAAATTATTTGGAAAAAACAAACCATAATGTTGTATATAGGAGCTACAGATGATGAAATCAAAACAACTTATATATCTTTTATAATTTAACAAAAAGAGGGGAGTGACCTGCATGGAGAGGCAGTTACAACTACACTAGCTGCCTAAATGGGAAGACTGGATGGTCCATAATGGTCTTTATCTGCCATCATATACTATGTTGCTATATTAGAAACATGATGGTAGAAAAAGACCACATGGCCTATCTAGTCTGCCCTTCCTTATCAACTGCAATAGGCAATAGTACCTTTTCCTTTAGAGATCCTCTGTGTTTGTCCCATGCTTTTTTTTTTTTTAATTTAGATACTGTTCTCATCTCTACCCAGAGCCATACTGAGGTTTAATCGCGCCCTGTGCGACTTGCACAATGGGCGTGCACCCCCCCCCCTTCCCCGCGGCAGGAGAGAAGAGGCACGCCCACTGTGTAAGTTGCTGGCACTTTAAGCAGATCTGTCCCTCCTTGCTCTGACGTCGCATCAGAGGAGGGAGAGTCCAGATATGCTTAGAGTGCCGCAAGAAGACTTAAGGGGCGCATTTCAGCTGTCTGCCGTTGCCTGCCACCATTAAGAGAAGAAAAAGTGGCAGCGGCAGGCAATGGCAGACAGCTGAAATGCGCCCCTTAAGTCTTTGCGCCCTGTGCGGCCGCACCGCTCGCACAGGGCTAGGCACGGTCCTGTCTCTACCACCTCCACTGGGCCACTATTCCACACATCTACCACTCTTTCCATAAAGAAATATTTCTGCATATTACTCCTGAGTGTATCCTCTTAAACCCTTATCCTATGTCCCCTCGCGGCAGAACTTGTTTTCAATCTAAAGAGACTCTTCTCCTGTGCTTTTATGCCATAGAAATATTTAAATATCTCTATCATATTTCCTCTATCCTGCCTTTCCTCTAAAGTATACATATTAATGTCTGTCCTCCATACATATGCTTTATAACAAAGACCACTAAATGTTTTAGTAGCACCCTCTGCAACAACTCCAACCTGCTTAAATCCTTTCGAAGATGTAGTCTCCAGAATTGCACAAAATACTCCAAATGAGGTCACACAAGAGACTTATCTCCTCCTTTCTTCTGCTGGCCATTCCTCTCCCTATGCACCTAAGCATCCTTCTGGCTTTCACCGTCGCCTTTCTACCTGTATAGCTACTTTAAGATCATCAGACACAATCATGCCCAGGTCCTGCTCTTCTTTTGTGGACAGAAGTACTTCACCCTCTACACATTATACTGCTCCCTTGGAGTTTTGCAGCCCAAATGCATGACCCTGCATTTTTTAGCATTACATCTCAGCTGCCAAATTCTAGACCATTCTTCAAGCTTAACTATATCCCTCCTTATGTTATCTACTCCTTCCTGGGTGTCTACTCTATTGCAAATTTTGGTATCATCCACAAACGAGCAAACCTTACCAGACAGCCCTTCCGCTATATCACTAACAAAGATGTTAAAAAGAATCTGACCAAGGACAGATCCCTGCGGCACACCACTGGTAACATCCTTCTCCTCAGAGTGAGCTCCATTTACCTGTACTCTTTGTTTCCACCCAATCAGTAACTTTGGGGTCCATTTCTAGAGTGCTCAGTTTGTTTATAAGTCGCCGGTGCAGAACGGTGTCAAAGGCTATCTCCAGGAACAAGCAGGAATGAGTCCTCACATATGGGTACGTCGGTACCGACGGAGCCTGCGCGGGAACGCTCCCCAGCTTCCCAAAAAGGAAAGCTTTTGGGAGCATCCCACAGCGCATGCGCGCTGCCTTCCCGCCTTTCCTAACCAACTCTCCTCAGTTCTTCTTTTCCGCGGAGCCAGCAGGTCGTGTTCCTGTCACCGCTGAAGAAGTTCTTTAATTTATTTCTTTGGTCGCGTGTCTGCCTTCCCCGACGCCGGACCGGTACCGCTGGTCTTTTCTTTTCTTTCTTTCTAAAAAAAAAATATATATATATATTTTCCCTCACTTGGTGTATTTTTCTTCTTAGGCCTCCAGGCCCAAAAGAAACTTTTCCCTCATGGAAAAACCAGCCTCCGGGTTCAAAAAATGCACTAAGTGTAGCGGTACAATTTCTTTTACAGATACCCATGAATGGTGTCTTAAATGTTTGGGTCCTGAACACTCCATTCCGGATTGCCCGTCCTGCTCTTTAATGTCTAAACAAGGGTTACAGAATCGAGCAGCCAAGCTCCATGTGCTGTTTCCCACGGATGCACCGGCAGTGGCATCGACATCTTCCAGGTCTTCCTCTCCCGATGGGTCTCAGGTAACCAAACATAATCCTAGCAGGTCCTTGAAGGGCAAATCTCCCTCTAAGCATCGAGATGCCTCCGGGCTTGCCCTCGAGGATCCTGCCCCAGCCAAACAACCCTGGCGGGAAGCTCCGGCTTCCAAAGCTCCTCCTATGGGGTTACAGGTTGACATCGATGGCACGGCCTCGACCGATCACCTGTTAGACTGCTCTGGGGTACCGGCACAATCTCCCGGTACCGACATCCAGGCTGTCGTGGCGTCCATGGATCACACTGTTCAATCCATGCAGCAGGCTATAATGGCTTTTATTAAAGCTGCGACGCCGACGGTACCGCAACGAGTCCCGTTGTCGGTACCAGCACCGATACCGGTACCGACTGCATCGACATCGGCCAGGATACCAACTCAGGTTCCTTGTCCAGGGCTATTTCTCGGTACCGATCCGGTACCGGGGACGCCCGATGTCGGTACCGATCGATACGCGTATCGATCGTTGGAAGGGGACAGACGATACTTCGATTCCTCTGATGATTCTGATTCATCAGATGAGTCTCCTGAAGTATCCATTACCCTTCCTGAGGAGCCTGCTTCTCCAAAAAGGAGAATGTCTCCTCCAGAGGATTTGTCCTTTCAAGACTTCATAATAGAAGTGGCTAAAGGACTCTCTATTTCAGTAACCTCTGAAGCAGAGCCTAGAGCAAAAAAATTAGATATTTTAGGATACTCTAAGGCTCCCAGAGAGGCAGTCACCTTGCCAATTCATGAAATTCTTCATGAACATATGATTGACTTATGGGAGACTCCTCTCACCCTTTCTCCTCATTCTCGCAGATTGGACACTATGTACCGTGTCCCTCCTTGTCCTGGATTTCAGAAAACTCAGCTTCCTCACCACTCCATTGTGGTGCAGTCAGCTATGAAGAGGATAAAGAGTACCAAAAGACACTCTTCTGCTCCTCCAGGAAGAGAATGCAGGACCTTGGATGCTTTTGGTAGGAAAATCTTCCAAGCCAGCATGCTTATTGCCAGAATCAACTCATATAGCCTTTATATGGGTATGTTTCTAAAGGAAGTTGCACAAAAGCTGCACAACTATCTCCCTTTTATTCCAGAGGATAGAAGGGATGAGTTCCTCCTTTGGCTTAAGCATACTCAAGACATTTCAAAGTTTTCCAACAGGGCAGCCTTTGACTCCTTTGAAGGTGCCAGCAGAGCCTGTCAGACGGCTGCCTGGGTGAGAATCTTCACAGTTTTGGCAAGTGCATATATATCTATATGATTTGCAAGGGATTGTGGGCAATGCAGTTCATTCACACCAGACACAGCTGCTGACAATAATTTAGTTGTGCTCAAGTGTTAAAGCCAATAAGATATTTATTTATGGGGTTATTTCTCCCAACACAGATATGCTTGGTAGCACATAAATCAGGTTACTTGCTTTCAGTGTTAAACTTGAAAAAAAGAAAATGAGGAAAACATTTAAACTTGTCAGGCAAGCAAAGCAAAAGAAATAAGACCTGGTTGGTACAAACTGGTCTTTTCTGTAGGCATTAGCTAATGTTTTCTTAGCATATATCAAACAACAAACCAAAAGCCACAAAGAAAGAAAAAAACTGTTCTTTTCAGGTTAACTTCTGATAACGTCCCACATAGATTCAGAAGTGATTCTCTCCTAGCTCACAAGCAATTAGGTCAGGCTCAATTGCTAGCAGTTATCCAGCTGAAACCCCTTAGCTGGCTTGCTTTCTACTGTGTGGCTAGAAAACCTACACAGGAGCTTTTCTGAGTAGATTAAAGAACAAGTTTGTATTTCTTTGTGATGGTTGCTGTACTTTATAACAGAAAATCACCAAAGGAGTTTAGACAGAGAGCAGTCCATGTAAACAGATTCTTCATCTGCTATCACCCCCTCTTCTTCAACAAGCATGGGTTCAATATCATGGATTGGCACAGATGAATCCCCCACTGGAGCACTTTCAGGAGAATACTTGTTTCCCTGCTGTCTTTCAAGGTTATAGCTAGGACATAGATCAGTGTTCATACCTGAGCTTCCATTGCTGTTAGAGTTCCTCTCTATATAGCCTGGCCAGTATGTAGTCCAGTTCTTATGTCCAGCCTTCCAATCCAGATCCCTGGACACTGGATCTCTCTTCACATACCTTCTGGCACGGGTCTTAGGGTCCCTTCCACGTGCAGCCGTCTCCCTCACAGGTAGCATCTGGAGATTCCTAGCTCTGCAGCACCATTCCTCTGGCTTTCCCCAGTCCAATGGTGTATGCTGGCCCTTGGAATGCCTCCCAGTATACGTACTGCTCTGGACTCTTCTAGACCTCTCAAAGGCTTTTCTCCTCTTTCTTCCAGAGGGTTTCTTTCCCTCTCTGTCCGTCCGGTTTGGCTTCTGCTTCTGATGATCCTTCAGATGAAACTGATCAAGCTCAAGCTGATTCTCAGGATAATTCTCTGTAGAATAAACTCTACCTTTATTCTGCCTAGATGAGTGCTCCTCCCTAACACAGCGCAGCTGTGCTGAATCAGGCCCTGCCCTTTGAGATGAGTGCTTAGGGATTACCTCATAACCCTCCTGATTGAACACACGTTTCCCCACTTCAGCTCCTCTAATGGCTGTTGGAAACCTGGTGCATTCTGGGACTGGTAGTCTTTTATGGGAAAATTCTGTTTTCTTATTTCTACCAGAACTGACAGGTTGCTTGTTCAGAGTCACTTCACCTTTCCTATAGCTCCTTCCTGAGCTATGATAAGCTTCCTTATCACAAGCCTCAGGCATTGCCATAGCTGCTCGCAGAATTGCTTGGCTCCAGGCTTCTGATCTAGAACCCTGGGTTCAGGATGGCTTAGGAAATCTGCCCTGTACGGGTGAAAATCTCTTTGGCAAAGAGTGGCAAATAAAAGCCACTCAAATGGATGCAGAGAATTCTGCTCTGGATAGACTTTCCAAGTCAACCTCCATTCCAGCCAAGAAAAAATCTTTCAAAAAGCCTTTTTACAAAAGGAGCAGATTTCCTTCCACTTCTGGCCAACAATCCTCTACAGGTCGCTTTGCTACTAAGCGTCAGCAACCTAAACAGGCCAGGCCTAAACCTACAGGGGCTGCTACAACTCAGCAGTCCCAACCCCCTCAGGGTTTTTGACTTGATACTAGAGAACTTAACTTTCTGGCTCTACAACAGCCAGAACCTCTCACCATTCCAGGAAGGTTAGCTCATTTTGCTCCCAGATGGGAGCAAATCACATCAGAGCAGTGTACCCTCTCCATCATAAGAGAGGGCTACAAACTTCATTTCTCAGACCTTCCTCCCTACACTATGGTGAGACACTTCAATTCTCCCACATCCCTCCTCGACCTTCTGGATCAGGAGGTGACTACCCTTCTGGCCCAGAGGGCCATAGAAGAAGTTCCTCTTCTTCAACAGGGATCAGGGTTCTACTCACCCTATTTTCTCATTCCAAAGAAAACAGGGGGATACAGACCCATTCTAGATCTCAGAGAATTGAACAAATTCCTATGCAAGGAGAAGTTCAAGATGCTTTCTCTAGGCACTCTCCTTCCATACCTACAGAGTCAGGATTGGCTTTGTTCTCTAGATCTCAAGGATCCGTACACTCATGTCCTCATCCATCCATCTCACAGAAAATTCCTACGTTTTCTGTTTCAGGGAAAACATTACCAATACAGAGTCCTTCCTTTCGGTCTGGCCTCTGCTCCAAGAGTGTTCACCAAATGCATGGCAATAGTTGCTGCATTTCTACGCACTCTGGAAATATTTGTCTTCCCATGTCTGGACGACTGGCTCATCCGAGCTCCAACCCAGTCGGAGGCTCAGATCTCCCTGAACCGCACCAGGCGCATTCTGCAATACCTGGGAATTGTGGTAAACCTCCCAAAGTCCCAGCTCACCCTACTCAGTCCCTGGAATTCATAGGGGCCTGGTTGGACACCACTTCTGCAAGGGCCTACCTTCCTCAGGCCCGTTGTCAACGTCTAGTGCAGTTAGCCTTCCAGATTCAGTCAAAGAGCCACTTAACTGCCAGGGAGATGCTACAGCTGCTAGGCCATATGGCTTCCACAGTACATGTGGTACCCTATGCTCGCCTACACATGAGAGCAGCTCAATGGACTTTGTCCACCCAGTGGACTCAGGCTTCAGGAGCTCTCTCACACCAAATAGCAACCTCCAAACGTCTCTTTTGGTCTCTCCAATGGTGGATGTCCACTCAAAATCTGTTGCTGGGATCCCCCTTCCAACCTTTGTTGCCCCAGGCAACCCTCACAACAGATGCCTCCCAAATAGGTTGGGGAGCTCATCTACAAGACCTCTCCACCCAAGGCACTTGGTCCCCACAGGAGACCTCTCTTCATATCAACCACTTGGAACTTCGAGCAGTATTCCTAGCTCTCAAGGTCTTTCATACCCTCCTCAGCTACAAGACAGTCCTCATTCATACGGACAATCAAGTAGCCATGTTTTACATAAACAAGCAAGGAGGAACTGGCTCTCTGTCGCTTTGCAACGAAGCTCTAAGATTGTGGGCCTTCGCCAGAGAGCATCAAATCCATCTCCTGGCAGTATACCTCCCAGGAATCCAAAACTCTTGGGCAGACAGACTCCGTCGAGTTCTGCTTCCACACGAATGGTCCCTGCACATGGATCAGGTACTCAGAATCTTCCAGGAATGGGGAACCCCGGACATAGACCTCTTTGCAAGTCCGTGGAATGCCAAACTTCCCCGGTTCTGTTCCAGAATTCCGTGTCAGGGAGCTCAGGCCAAGGATGCCTTCCTCCTTCATTGGGGTCAGGGTTTCCTGTATGCCTTTCCACCCATTCCTTTGATTCCCAAGACTCTGTTCAAACTCCAGAGGGATCAAGGATCTATGATCCTCATAGCTCCACGCTGGCCACGCCAAGTGTGGTACCCTCTACTTCTGCATCTCTCCCAAGCCCCCTCCCTGGACTTGGGAGCTGCACCAGACCACCTGTCCCAGGAGGAAGGGACTTTGTGGCATCCAAATCCCAAGTCCCTTCACCTCAGAGCTTGGTTACTGAAGGCCTAGACCTTCAAGACTTCAATCTTTCTCAGCAAGTGAAGGATATCCTCCATGCTTCCAGAAAACCTTCCACTAGACGTTCCTATGCTTTTAAGTGGAAAAGATTTTCCATTTGGTGTGCTCAAAAGGGTCTTGACCCTCTGGCACTTCCTGTGATTTCTCTATTGGAATATCTCCTGCATCTCTCTAATGCAGGCCTTAAGAGGAATTCAGTAAGGGTCCATTTGAGTGCTATTGCAGCATCCCTTAAGCCTCTCAATGGACAACCTATTTCCTCTCATCCTCTTATTGCAAGATTCATGAGAGGCCTAACTTTAACTAAACCTCCCATTCAACCTCCTCCGGTGGCATGGGACTTAAACTTGGTTCTTGGTCAGCTTATGAAGCCACCTTTTGAAACCCTTAGCCACTACCTCCTTGAAATTTCTTTCCTGGAAGGTTATTTTCCTTATTGCAATCACTTCTGCTCGCCGCATCAGTGAACTGCAGGCTTTAGTGGCTAATCCACCTTATACAAGGTTCCATCATGATAAGGTAGTCATTAGGACAAATCCTCACTTTATGCCTAAAGTGGTCTCACCTTTTCATCTTAATCAAGAGGTATATTTACCTGTCTTTTTTCCAGCTCCTCATGCATCCAGTGCAGAGAGGAACCTTCATACTCTAGATTGTAAAAGAGCTCTTGCTTTTTACTTACACAGGACACAGCAACATAGAAAGTCTTCCCAGCTTTTTGTTGCTTTTGATCCTTCTCTTTTAGGACTTCCAGTCTCTAAAAGAACACTGTCCAATTGGATTGCTCAGTGTATTTCTTTTGCTTACCAGAGTAAGAACCTTTCTCTGGAGGGCCATGTCACAGCTCACAATGTGAGGGCCATGGCCACCTCTATGGCTCATCTTCATTCTGTGTCCATCGACCAGATCTGTCGAGCAGTCACCTGGGCCTCGGTTCATACCTTCACAGCCCATTACTGTTTGGACAAGGACTCCCACCGGGATGCCTTGTTTGGTCAGGCTGTCCTCAGACACCTGTTCCATTCTTGAACAACTCCTGCCCTCCTTCCCTGAATGGATGCCTGAGATCCATAGGAAGACGAGGAACCCTTCAGGGTCTCATACCCTTGGGGATCTCCCAGGCATCTTAGCTAGGGAGTCCCCATATGTGAGGACTCATTCCTGCTTGTTCCTGGAGATAGCACAGTTACTTACCTGTAACAGGTGATCTCTGGGAACAGCAGGAATTAGTCCTCACAACCCTCCCACCTCCCCTAGGAGTTGTATCTCTCTCTTTCTTTCCTTTCCCCTCTCTCTCTATTGTCTCAGCTTTAAACTCAAACTGAGGAGACTTGGATAGGAAAGGCGGGAAGGCAGCGCGCATGCGCTGTGGGATGCTCCCAAAAGCTTTCCTTTTTGGGAAGCTGGGGAGCGTTCCCGCGCAGGCTCCGTCGGTACCGACGTACCCATATGTGAGGACTAATTCCTGCTGTTCCCAGAGATCACCTGTTACAGGTAAGTAACTGTGCTTTACTGAAATGTAAGTACAGCACATCTAGGGCTCTCCCTTGGTCCAATTCCTTGGTCACCCAGTCAAAAAAATAAATCGTATTTGTCTGACAAGACCTGCCTCTGGTAAACCCATGCTGCCTCGGAACCTGCAATCCATTAGACTTCTGAAACCTCGCTATTCTCTCATTTAGCAGCATTTCCAATAATTTACTCACCACAGAGTTTAGACTAACTAGCCTGTAGTTTTCAACCTTATCCTTACTTCTGCTTTTGTATAAAGGGACCACATGTTAGATACTATAAAACAGCAGTACATTATCTCCTTTTGATTTTCAGAGGTCCTCTTAAGTTTTTTTTTTTTTTTTATTAGCTTCCATGGTCATCTCCTGCAGTGGGTCATTGAACAGATTTACCATAGCAAATAACCACATCTAGCACTCTGATCCATGTGTGTGGTCACCCAGTCAAAGAAATCGGTCCAAGTCATCCAACAAGACCTAACTCTAGTAAAGTCATGAGGCCCAATATATAAAATGATTAACACGGTTAGCAGACCTGTCAACTGCGTTAATCACTCTGAATGGGATATTTAGGCGCTACACGATTAGTGCCACTGACTATCTGCGGGTACCGCTGCTAGACACCCTGATACTAAGCAACTAGCATCGGGGCGGAGCAGGGTGGCATTGCCCAGTTAGCTTCCTGGCTATCTGGCTGAGGTTGTCAGCTGGCTCTGGATGCGTCCGACAGGCTTGGTCCAGTCCTAGGTTTGCTCCATTGTATGCAGGGGACATGTAGTCTTGCTTTTCATATGGAGTACGGTGGCGAAATTGGAACCACCTGCCCCTGCGTGCAGTGGGGTGGGCCCAGGACTGTATCAAGCAGGTTGGCAACCTTATATCTGGCTGACCCGAATATTCAGTGCCACTGGCCGGATATGGCCCCAGTATTAAATATCCAGGTCTAGGGTTTGGTGGTGTCAGCTGGCTGTTGCCACTGAATTATGGGCCTGTGGTGTTTTGGATCCTGTAATCGCTTGGATTCCAGTAACTGCACCATCCTCTTTAGCAGTGCTTCCAATAATTTACTCACCACAGAGGTCAGACTAACCAGTCTGTAATTTTCAGCCTCTTTCTTCTGCTTTTGTGGACAAGAACCACATTTGCCTATCTCAAGAACCTCCAGGATCACTCCTGACTCTAGAGAAGCGTTATAAAAGGTCACCAAGCGAAGGTGCCAGTATTTCCCTAAATTCTGTCAGTATCTTCAGATAAACCCCGTCTGGCTCTCACTTTGTCCACTTGGGTTTAACTAGCTCCTCAGGAACATAGTCTTCTGAAAATACTGCAAGTAATACCTCACTTCCATTCCTAGTTGTGTTTGTTTTCTGAGGTCCTGCTCCTGGCCCTTCAACAGTGACTACAGAACAGAACTACTTGTTAAGCAATTCTGATTTATCCTCATCCGCCTCTACCTATTCCTCCCCTTTACCCCGAACCTCACAAATGCCACCTTTGCGCTTCCTGTTACTAACATACCTAAAAAAAAATAAAGTCTTGTTCACATGTTTTACTGTATTAGCTATTGTTTTCTTCTGTTTACAACCACCACCCGGAAAAAGGATTTAGGCATCATCATGGGTAATATGTTGAAACCCTCTGCCCAGTATGCAGCAGCAGCAGCTGAGAAAGAAAATAGAATGCTGGGATATTATAATGCCTCTGTATTGCTCCATGATGCGACCATACCTTGAATATCATATGCAGTTCCACTCATCATCTCTTAAAAAGGATATAGCAGAATTAGAAAATGTATGGAGGAGAACGACAAAAACGGTAAAGGGGATGGAAGGATATCCCTGTGAGTTGAGGCTTAAAAGTTTAGGGCTCTTCAGCTTGGAAAAGGGATGGCTGAGGGGGAGATATGATAGAGGTCTTTACAGTAAAATGAGTGGAATGGAACGTAGATTGGTTGTTTACTCTTTCCAAAAATAGAAAGGCTATGGGACACGGAATGAAGCTACAATGTAGAACATTTAAGACTAATCAGAGAAAATATTTTTCACTCGACATGTAATCAAACTCTGGAATTCGTTACCACAGGATGTAGTAAAAGCTATTAGTGTAGCTGGATTTAAGAGGTTTCGACAAGCTTTTGGAGGAAAAGTCCACAAACCACTATTAAAGAGGACCAGGGAAATCCACTGCTTACCCACTGGACAAACAGCATGGAATCTAGATACCTACTGGGAACCTGACAGATACTTGTGACCTGGATTGGCCACTGTTGGAAATAGGATCGTACTGGGCTTTTTGCAGGGCCAGGCTGTCCACTTGGCAGGCTAGGCAGTTGCCGCGGGCAGCAGGCCATATGCTTTGGTACAGATGGCCTGCTGCCTCCACCCCCTTGTGCGCTGAGCCGTGCTGCCCTCCCCCTCCCCTTCTGAGCTGAGCCGCACTACCGCTGATTCTGGCAGCTTGGCAGTAGTGGCATGCCAGGTGCTTCAGCACACATGGCCTTTCGCTTCTGACCCCCTGAATTTGTGTCGGAGGGGCGTCAGAAGCAGCAGGCCATATGTGCTGAAGCACATGGCCTGCTGCTGCTGCCAAGCTGCCCATCCTGTTGCTGACAGCAGAATAAGCGGTGGCAGCAGCAGCACAGCTAAGCATGGGAGAGGGTGCGGTGCGGCACAGCTAGGGCTTCTGCCTAGGGCAGTAGAAACCCTTTGACTGGCCTGGGCTTGATAGACCCTTGGTCTGACACAGTATGGCATATCTTATAAACTTATAACTGCTCTAGACATGCAGTATCCCTACTATTATCTTTAGCCCTCATACTGAGGTGAAGGTTGGGCAGTTTTCTACCTTGGGTGATGTGAGACCAGTTCAAGTTTTTCTTTCAGTAGTAGTGGCCACCTTTCTGAGAATTTGAGTGTGTTATATCAAGGTCACCAGGGGTAATGTCTCCAAATGGCTTAATTCTGTGCATTCCATCACCGGAATGGGCCTCACTTCTATGCCAGGGTATTTAGGAGATGATGCTCTCTGCATTTTCTGTTCAAATGCCAATTGCATTATATATTCTAACTAGAGGGAGTTAAGTAACAAACCAGTTTAGAAAGTTGCTTAGGATGGCTATCAGTTGCGACCAATTGCTTCTTTATATAATCTTTTTGCCTTGGTTTTCTGTCATCGACTGATATAGAAAGCCGGCATTACAGCTGTGTGCTAAAAGCCGTGTGGCTAGTTTTCTAGCATGAGAGCACCACAAATGTGCACCAGTATGTCATAAGAAAAATGTATGTAAATTAGATATGTGCAAAACATCTGTGATAAATGTGCAGCAGATGCATGCGCATAAAGCTTATGTGTTACGTATCTGCACTGAAATGTAAAATAATGTTCAGTGCTGAGTAATTGTTTACCCACATAGCAGTGGGGAAAGTTGTTCGCTTAGCTTTAATGCCTGAAGCAGTGGGTTGTGGAAGGCGCCTATATGTTTTGTAGGCAGTAAGGAATGGACCCTACTGTAAAACCACCAGCAGATAAATCACATCGGAAAACATTTTGATTCTCCTACATGCCAATCTGTTTTCTCCTGCACGTGCTGACTGTTTTACTTCAGTTCTGATCAGGCGTTTGAACAGTGGCGCTACTAAATTGTGTGCTTGGTCTTTCAGTCTTCTGTGCACTACTTGGCCTCTGGGTGGAATAGCTAATGACCTCATTACCATGTTATTTAAATATGCACAGCTCATTATCATGTACATTTCAATAGGTGCCGTGCTACTATCTATGCAGCCATTTGGGCTCAGATAATGCTCATGCCAGTCCCCTCTCTGCCTTCTGTGTGGCAGTAAAAATGTGAAGATGTCATGTTAACTATGCGCAAATGGTACACTAATTTCTGCATTGGTCCCTTAGTGTTTTGCTACTGCCGTTCTGTGTGACAAACCTATGGCTCGCCGTGGTACCAACATTTCTGAGCAATCCATTTGTCATCCAAATAACTCTTCGAAGGAGCCACTTGGTTCAATAAAACTTGCAAAGTTTCTCTCTAGGAGATCAAAGACTGTACTAATGTTAGTGCCTCAAGCAGTGCTTCAGTATCAAGCCACTTTAATTTTAATTCATCTAATAGCAAATTATTTACGTTTTATCACATAGAGAACTAGAAATGGAAGGAATCCTTCCTTTTCCCAATCAACCACATTGAAGAAACGCATAGTCAGACCAAGAAGCCAGATAAATTAACACTGACAGAAACATAAAGAGGAAGAAAATGTCCTAAATGGTGCATCACCATATCTACATTTTGATACATTTTAGATTGTGTAAAGAGGCTAAACAATCTAGTCCAAGCAACCATAATATCTGTATGAATATTAAAATTTCCTAAAATAGCCCAGGAGTGGAGGAGTAGCCTAATGGTTAGAGCACTGCCTTCCTAACCAAGAGACCAGAGTTTGATTCCCATCGGTATTCCTTGTGGCCTTGGGCAAGTCACTTAACCCTCCAATGCCTCAGAAGAAAGGCCTGGCAATCTATTTCCGGTTACGCTGCCAAGAGAACCCTGGAGCTGCTGGGTCCCTAGGAATCAGCACTGACTCAAAGGCACGCATTACAATTTTTACAAAGTAGCCCAGTCCTGATTATCTAATACCAACTCTGATATCAAATCACTTAATTCCTCAAATGGGCGATAATGTTCATTTGGTGATCTATAAACCCATGAAAATTTAAAGGACTTAAAACTCGCTGCTAAATATTCAAATACATTCAAAGATCGACTTTAATACCCATGAGCATATACATTACAGCGACTTCCTCTCATCTCTCTTTATCCGTGCTGCATAATAGAAGTAGCCTCAGGACAGTTCTGCATTAAACTCACTTTGTCCCCATTTTCAACCGACTTTTGCACGATAGGTAACTTATTGATCTCTGTATTAATCAATTGAATCTATAAAAAAAAAGACAAACACCCAGGCTTATAAAAACATTAAAAAAAACCCAAGCCGAGTCATTAAAAAAACATGCTGAGTCAGCCCAGTATATTGGGAGTGTCGCAATCCAGATTCCAAACAGTAGATACATTTTGTATAGCTCATTTCAGGGGATAAACGATAGCTTCCTACATCTAATAATATTTTTGCACTTGTCTTCCAGGAACTTGTGCACATTTCTTTTGAATCTTATCGTGTCCTCCAGCACTACATTCCACAGCTTAATTGTGCCTTGCATGAAAAAAAATACTTTCTCCTATTTATTTAGCATGATTTTCATACCGTCTTTCACTGGGTCAAAAGCGGTTTCCAGTAAACAATTTGAAACTGGTTTACAGAGGATGGTTAACTATATACAGTTGTAAGGAATGCATAACAAAGAACAGTTGAAATTGGCTTACAAGGCCATTTAATTATGTACAATGGATTTTGAGCTCTTTGCTATGTACAGGTTGATTATTTGTTTTCACTCTGCTGGTTAGTGGCATGGCCTGTCCTTTTGTTTTAGTGTCGCTTGAACGAGTGTGTCACAACAGAAGAAAAAGGCTGAGAGAGAACTACTGTCTGCAAGGAGCGACAGGAAGATATGATACAAACAGTTAAAGGTATTCATGCCCAATAAACAAACATTTTTTTCAAATGAAAGGAAAGTGTAGAACTAGAGGATATGATATGAAACTGCAGGGAGATACAAGCAATGGCAGGAAATAGTTCACGGAAAGGGTGGTGTATGCCTGCGGTGTCCTCCCTAAGAAGGGAGGTGGAGGCAAAAATGGTGATAGAATTTAAGGAGTGGGATATACGGAGAAGATCTCTAAATAGCAAGAGGGTGGAAACAAAGCATTGAGCACTTCTGCTAAGTAGTAAAATGACTTTTAAACTTCCTAAGAAGACATGGAGGATAACCTAACCTGCATGAGTGACACAGTATAACCCTAAATGAAGGCATAGGGGATTAACCTCCATGGAGTGATATTTACAACCCCTAGCCAACTTACTAGGCAGACTGGATGAGCCATTTCTGGGGCCAGTGCAATCAAGTGGAGGAGGATTTGTGCATAAGTATGACACAGCTTCTGCACACAATTTTCTGTGCTACAAACACTGCCTCGTGCAAAAAAGAAAAAAAGGTGTTTTTTGCGCATGAGCTAACTACGCCCATGCGCATGCACTGCTGTTTTAAATGTCATGCTTATAAAGGTATTAGCTCTTAAACCCAGATGAAAAGAAGATCTGAAGGCCGAGTGCAAGCTTTTATAATGCTGGGCCTTTAATGCAAGAGGAGTAAAAGGTTCGCTCCTTCTTCTGTGCCCAACATTAGTGAGACTTTCATAGCTGTTGCTTCTCTGTATGTTGAGCGTGACGTACCAACAACTTTTTTCTGACTTTGTTGAAGGAGAAGGATTAAAAAAAAAACAGCAGAGGATGGAGAGCTGAAGGGGAGATGTGTTGCAACAGTGTTATACTCATTTGCTGACATGCTATTTTACACAAACATCCATATTATTCTATACAGAAATACTGTGTTAGGAGCAGGGGTGGCACAGGGCTGTGGGCAGAGACTCATTTGCATAAATATTTGCATAATGTTAACATGCACTAACTTTTAGTAAACATTTATTTATTTATTTATTTATTTATTACAATTTCTTATATACCGCACTATTGTCAGCGCGGTTTACATAAAACAAAATGACCATAACAAACTGTTTGGCTTCACATAGAACAGGAGAAAACAACTTGGATAACATGCTTCTGCTTTACATAGAACATGCCTCTTATTGAGTGTCTGGCTAAAGAAAGACTACCAGATTTCTACATTACTATACTCCAGTGCCAATCACCAGGCATATTAGCAAGTACTATAAACATTGCCCATTTAGAACCCATAGCAAACCTGCCGTATCATAACAGCACAAACCCTACCTATCAAAAGGCAACACTGCAAATATTAAACCAATACATATCAGAGAATACCAATACATTTACTGGGGAAAGAGAACAAGTGGCACTGTCATATAGAAACTACATAAACAGAATACCTCAGCTCAGTTACACATGCAGAACATAGACCGTCACCAAACAAAGAACAAAGGATCCCAATTTAGGAATAGGAAGACAATAATTAAACTGGGAACCCCAAAAGCCAAACTTGGAATGTACAAAAACACTGGAGAAATAAAACTATAAATTGATTTCCTCTTATACTAAACAAAAATGCAAAGATGTTAGCGATACACATGTCCCGGAGCTGACATATTACTTTTTTATTTTTAATTTATTAACTGTATTTTTCTAGCTTTATTTGGGCATTTTATTTTTCAGTTGCAATTACTCCAGTCACTTTCTTCTGTATTCTTCGGGTCTTCTGATAAATCTCCATTGTCTGCTGTCCATTTGTCCTTTCTTCTCTCTTCTAGATTTTTTCCATTCTCTCTCTTCATCTCCTTTAACATACTGATCTTTCCCCTTTTGCTCTTTCCTCCATTTCTTTCTTTATTCCTTTATCATCCACTCAAATTTCACCCGTCCATCCTCAATCCCCACTTACTCTCCCAATACCCAACCAATCGTAGATTTTTCTTCTCCAGGACCAAGCAGGAAGTCAGTCCTCACATATGGGTGACGTCGGCGCCGACGAAGCCCCTGTGTGGAGCATTTCCCCAGCTTTCAAAGAAAGCCTTTGGGAATGCAGCGTGCATGCACAGTCCCCTTCCCGCCCAAGGGTGCCATCTTGCTCAGTCTTTTTTCCGCGGAGCCCGACGGATGTGTATCGTTGTCACCCGGTAAAAAGTTGATTTTTCCTGCTTGGATTCGTGGTTTTTGCCCGGTTCGACACCAGTTCCCCTTCCCGCCAGTATCGAGCCCGGAGCCAAGTTTTTCAGGTTTTGTCCTTCGTGACTAGCGTTCCCGCTTTTTTTCTCTTTTTCACTGGCAATCTGGTCTTTTGACTTTGCAGGAGCCCTTTTTCCCCCGATGGCTGCCAGCGGGTTCAAGAAGTGTGATCGGTGTAAGAAGCTGATGTCTCTCACCGACACACATGACTGCTGCCTCCGGTGCCTCGGGCCCAACCATAACCCGGTGGTCTGTGTCCCGTGCGGCAAAATGTCCTCTAAGGCACTGAGGAGCCATTAACATCAGCGTGAACGACTCTTTTCTGACTCCTCATCCAGCCGAGCCCAGACTTCGTCAGAGGCCTCGACATCTCGGGAGTTTGACCCCGAGCACTGTCGAGGCTCCTCTGAGAGAACACAGAAGGAAGAAGAAACCCACGAGGGCAGCATCGGCGCTCTTGGCTCCTCGAGGGCCAGGTCGCATAGCCCTGACCGCCGTCCCGGGTCCTCGGAGTCGGAGAGGCCTGCCAAGTTGCCTCGAGTGGAGCTGGAGTCCCCGAGTCACGTGAGTGCTGTTGTCGGCTCCCCCGGAGGGGAGTCTACGAGGACGTCGGGCCAGACACCGTCAGGGCCCGAGTCAGGGGCTGCTGAGTCTCCTGAGCTGAGTCTCAGGTTGACGGCCTTGGAGAGCAGTTTGGCTGCCTTCATGGAGCAGCAGTGGGTACTGATCACCGGTTTGACCGATGCATCTGCCCCGACCACCTGGACCTCGATGTCCAAGTCGACTCCGGAGGCCGAGCCGATCCTCGAGTCGATGCGGTCTCGAGTAAATCCTCGGCCAAGGTCCCCCTCGGCTGCCCGCTTGGAGCCGAGGTAGTCGATGCCAGTGCCCGCCCGGCCGGAGCCGCTCGATTCCTCCTCGGAGGGTTTGGGGTGGGAGACAGAGGACTAGGAGTCCCCAGATACTTTCCGGACCCAGTGTGTCCCATCGGACTCACCAGAGTCCGAGCCTCGGAGATGGTCCCCACCGGAGGATACCCGGTTCTCGGACTTCGTGCGGGACATGGCCAAAGCCTTGGCCTTCGCCGCAGATCCTGAGGAGGAGCCTCCGAGCCAAAGAGCTTGAGGCCCTCCAGTATGACTCTCCGCCTAAGGAGGCCTTTACTGTACTGGTTCCTCCGATGCTGGAACGGCTGCTCTTCCGCATGTGGGAGGCACTGGCCTTGGCGCCGGTTCTCAGCAAACGGGTTGATTCCATTTATCGAGTCCGTAAGCGCCCTGGGTTCCAGAAGGCACAGCTATCGCACCACTCCCTGGTTGTGGAATCGGCCATGCATCGTCTGAAAAGTCAGAAGATGCACTCCTTGGTGCCCCCCCCTGGCTGGGAGGCCCGGAACCTGGATGCCCTCGGTAGAAAGTGCTTCCAGGGCTCTATGCTGGCGTGCCGTGTCCAGACTTATCAGCTGTACATGGGCATGTACCTTCGGGACCTGGCAAAGGAGATTGCTGGGTTCTCAACTGGCCTCTCCGAGGAACCTTTGCAGAGGTTTAAGTCTTTGTCATCTGGGATTCAAGAGTGCTCAAAAGTTTCTCTCGAACAGCCTATGATGGCTTCGAGGCTTCGGCCCGAGTAGCCGCAGCCCGCATCGGTGCACGCCGTCAGGCCTGGCTATAGTCATCGGACCTCGAGCCATGGGTACAGGACAAGTTGGTCGATGTCCCCTGCTGAGGTGAGAACCTTGTTGGCAAACCCATGGCTGAAAAGGCTGCAGAACTCGAGTCTGAAACTCTCACCAGGACAAGGCTGTCCAGGAAAACTTCTGCCCCTTCTCAGAAAAAGAAGGGCTCGGGGAAAAAGCCCTTTTACCCGAGGAAGGCTACTGCCTACAAATCCTACCCTCATTTTCAGGCCTCTGCAGCTCCCCATCAGGGTCAGCAGGCCAAGGGGCAGGGACATGGGCCCTGTAGGCAGAAAACCCCCAAGCCATCAGCTCCGGCTCCTGCACAGCAGGGAGCGGGGTTTTGACTTCCATTGCATAGCCTCTCCTCCTCAGCTAGCTCCTCTCAGCACAGGAGGCCGGCTGACACTGTATGCCCACAGGTGGTCAACCATACCTGGGTGCTGAGCATAGTCCAAAATGGCTATTTGCTCCACTTTAACCAGTTACCCCCCCTCCTATTTTCAAGGGGAGCTTCCAAGACTCCCTCTTCACAGGAACCTCTCCTTCAGGAGTTGGCAAGTCTTCTAAAGGAGCAGGCGGTGGAACCGGTGCCTCACCACCTGAGAGGCCAAGGCTTCTATTCAAGGTACTTTCTGGTACCAAAAAGGACAGGAGGCCTCAGGCCCATCCTAGACATGCGAAATCTCAACAAGTTCCTGGAGAGGGAAAAGTTCAAGATGCTTACCCTTGGGATACTGCTGCCCTACCTCCAGCAGGGAGATTGGCTATTCTCCTTAGACCTAAAGGATGCTTATACTCACATCCTCATCCATCCAGATCACAGATAATATCTCAGATTTCTAGTGGGAGGAAATCATTTTCAGTACAGGGTACTGCCCTTTGGCCTAACCTCCGCTCCCAGGGTTTTCACCAAGTGCCTGGCGGTGGTGGTGGCCTATCTCAGAAACCAGGGCATCTTTGTCTTCCCATACCTGGACGACTGGCTCATCAGGGGTCAGTCTCCACAGGAGACCAGGCAAGCCACCCTTCGCACTGTATCTCTTCTCCAGCATCTAGGCTTTGTCATAAACTTCGCAAAGTCCACTTTGCTCCCCTCACAGAACATAGAGTTCATAGGGGCAAGACTAGATACCCTTCAGGCAAAGGCTTATTTGCCCGAGGACAGGGCCCACAGACTGATAGCGTTGGCCAATCAGTTCCAGAGCGGTTCTCTGATCTCCGCCAAAAACTTCCTAAAGCTCTTGGGCCACATGGCATCCACGGTCCATGTAACTCCGAATGCCCACCTGCACATGCGACCTGCTCAGTGGTGCCTCAGAGCTCAGTGGGTGCAAGCCACAGGCGACTTGAAAGACAAGATAAGGGTGTCCAAACTGCTGACAGCCTCCCTACGGTGGTGGCTGCATCTCCCAAACCTGGTCCAGGGGGTGCCTTTTCAGGCGCCTCCCCACACACAGGTGTTGACAACCGATGCTTCCCTTCAGGGCTGGGGTGCACATTGCCAGGGGGCTTGCACTCAGGGCCTCTGGTCTCCTGGGGAGTCCATACAGCAGATCAATCTATTGGAGTTGCGAGCTATCCGCTGAGCTCTACAGACTTTCTCTCATGTCCTCTCTCACCAGTCTGTCTTAGTTCAGACAGACAATCAAGTGGCAATGTTCTACGTGAACAAGCAAGGGGGCACAGGCTCCAAACTTCTGTGTCGGGAGGCACAGGCCCTGTGCTCCTTGGCCATCAAACACAACATGTTTCTCAAGGCGGTTTACCTGCCTGGCCAGGAAAATTGCTTCATAATCCCCAACTGCAATCACCATCAAATTTTTGTCGGGTATAAACCGCAAGGTGAAGAGGAAACTCCTCTACATCTCACGCAGCACATGCCCCTTTTTTTATTTTATTTTCCATTAAACATTGTCCATGCTGTCACTCAAAAACTTCAAAAACTTGAAACAAATCCACACTTATCTGCTCAGGCACGACGCGCACATTGGGGACACTTGAAGCAGAAGCTTGTCGCTTCAAAACGTGCGCGTCGTGCCTGAGCAGATAAGTGTGGATTTGTTTCAAGTTTTTGAAGTTTTTGAGTGACAGCATGGACAATGTTTAATGGAAAATAAAATAAAAAAAGGGGCATGTGCTGCGTGAGATGTAGAGGAGTTTCCTCTTCACCTTGCGGTTTATACCCGACAAAAATTTGATGGTGATTGCAGTTGGGGATTAGCGGTATTCTTTTGACTATTGATATTGTTTGGAATACTTATGTTATTGGGACTTTTTTGTTCCGGAAAATTGCCTGGCAGACAGATTGAACAGGATTCTACACCTCACAAATGGCAGTTGAATCCTCTGGTGGTCCAAGGGATCTTTCTAAGATGGGGTCTTCCAACCATTGATCTCTTTGCGAGTCCACTGAACCGTCAGCTACCCAGGTTCTGTTCCAGACAACCGCATCCTCTGCGAATAGCAGATGCGTTTCTAATCTCTTGGTCTACGGGCCTACTGTATGTGTTTCCTCCCACACCTCTAGTGGCCCGAACCTTGTTCAAGGGTCTTCAGGACAAGGCCTCTGTGATTCTGGTAGCCCCCAGATGGCCGAGGTAGCCGTGGTTTCCATTCCTTCTGCAGTTGGCGGTGGACACTCCACTCCCTCTGGGGGTGCATCACGACCTCCTGTCTCAGGACCAGGGATCTTTCCTGCACCCCAACCTCAAATCCCTCAACCTGATGGCCTGGCTGCTGAAAGGGTAGTTCTAGCCCCCCTACTTCTGCCTAAAGAGGTGGTTTTGGCCTCTAGGAGGCAATCCACCTGGAAATCTTATGCCCTCAAGTGGCATAGGTTCTCCATCTGGTGTGCTCAGCGCCAGGAGGATCCTTTTTCGTGCCTGGTTCCAGTGGTGCCGCAGTACCTGCTCCACCTCTTGGACCTAGGCCTTAAATCCAACTCTGTTCGGGTCCACCTGAGTGCTCTATCGGCACACCACTCACAGGTAACGGGCCAGTCTCTGGCGGGCCACCCCTTGGTGTCCCGTTTCCTCAGAGGCCTGCTTCTGCTCAAGCCTCTGATCCGTCCACCAGCCCCTGAGTGGGATTTAAATGTGGTCTTGCAACAACTTACTTGCCCACCGTTTGAGCCGATGGCTACCTGTCCTTTACACTTCCTTTCCTGGAAGGCCTTGTTCTTGGTGGCTTTTACCTGGGCCAGGCGTGTGAGTGAACTACAAGCTCTGGTTTCTGATAGACCGTTCTATAAGAACAGGGTAGTCTTGCAGACTCACTCTAAGTTCCTTCCGAAGGTTGTCTCCTCCTTCCACCTCAATCAGGAGGTGGTTCTTCCAACATTCTTCCCCAGGCCGCATGCGAGCCGGGCTGAAACAGTCCTGCATACCCTAGACTGTAGAAGGGCATTGTCTTTTTACTTGGACCGTACGCAGGGGCAACGAAGGGCTGCTCAGCTCTTTGTATTTTTTGACCCAATAAACTGGGGTTGCTTGTCTCCAAGTGTACGTTGTCCCTTTGGGTAGCGGATTGTATCGCCTGGGTGTACAGGGCCGCCGGTCTCTCATTGCAGGGTCGAGTCACGGCCCACCGTGTCAGGGCAAAGGCCACGTCAGTAGCCTACCTCTTCTCTGTTCCATTGGCAGACATCTGCTGGGCCGCTACCTGGTCTTCAAGCCAGACTTTTGCGGCTCACTACTGCCTTGAGAGGGAGTCCCGTAGGGACAGTGCTTTCGAACAGGTGGTACTCCGTAATCTCTTTGAGGTTTAGGCAACTCCTACCCTCCGGCCCTTGTGTTGGGCTACCGTACGGGGGTGTTCTCAGAAAGGATTCTTTCATGGATGCTGATGCTCTAGAGGGAGCTTATTTTTCAGCTTGGGTTCCCGGTAGCCTGAAGCTAGGGAGTCCCATATGTGAGGACTGACTTCCTGCTTGGTCCTGGAGAAAGAGTAGTTACTCACCTGTAACAGGTGTTCTTCAGGAGCAGCAGGAATCGGTCCTCACGACCCTCTCTCCTCCCCTTGGAGTTGCAGTCATATGATTCATTTTGTTATTTTTGGCTGTCTTTTAGCTCTGTAATCAGACTGAGCAAGATGGCACCCTTGGGTGGGAAGGGGACCGCGTATGCGTGCTGCATTCCCAAAGACTTTCTTTGAAAGCTGGGGAAATGCTCCGCACGGGGGCTCCGGCGGCACCCATATGTGAGGACTGATTCCTGCTGCTCCTGGAGAACTCCTGTTACAGGTGCGTAACTACTCTTTCCCTCCCACACAAAATATCTTTTCCCCTTTCCATCCTCACTCCCCTAGCCCTATCCTTTTCTAGTCCTCCCCCCAACATCAGCTCCCTTCTAGTTCCAGCCCCACCCACTTCTCCCATTCCCCTGCATCAGCTCATTTCTAATCCTAGTTCCCCCATCAGCCCATTTCCAGTCCTGTCCTAGCCCCCCATCAGCCCATTTCCAATCCTAGCACCCACATCAGCTATTTCCAGTCCTATTCCAGCCCCTCCTCGGCCCATTTCCAATCATAGCCCCCCCCCCTCGGCCCATTTCCAGTCCAAATTCCCCACCATCAGCCCATATAGAACATATATGCCATACCGGGTCAGACCAAGGTCCATCAAGCCCAGTATCCTGTTTCCAACAGTGGCCAATCTAGGTCATAAGTACCTAGCAGTTTCTTCAAAAGACACAGGTTCCACGATGCTTGTATTGGGTCAAGCAGTGATATCCTGGGTCCTTTTTAATAATGGAGCTTGTCCATGCCTTTTTTAAAACCAGCTACAATAACAGCTTTTACTACATCCTCCAGTAACAAATTCCAGGGTTTGATTACGTTGAGTGAAAAAATATTTTCTCTTATTAGTCTTAAATAGGTTACCCTGTAGCTTCATTGCATGTCCCTTTGTTTACATTATCAGAATATAGAAAGACTATCGATCTACGTTTACCTGTTCCACTCTGTTCATTAATTTATAGGGTTCTATCATATCTCCCCTCAGCCGTCTCTTTTCCAGGTTAAAGAGTCCTAACCTTTTTAGCCTCTCTTCATAGGGGTATCTTTCCATCTCCTTAACCATTTTGGTGGCTCTTCTCTGAACCTTTTCTAATAACGCTCTATCCTTTTTAAGATATGGTGACCAGAATTGCACACAATATTCAAGGTGTGGTCGCACCATGGAATGATTTCCAGCCCAAGCTCCTCCTATCAGCCTATTTGCAATCCTAAGCCCCCTATTGGCCATTTCCAGTCCTATCCTAGCCCCCACGAAGAGCCCTGTGCTGCCTGAGTGGCTTCAGAGGGAGCTGGGGAGGCCTGCCCAAGGCCCCGGCCCACCTTTGCACAGCCGCCAGTGTGAAGAGCGGCATTTTCCCTCACGTTGGTGGTCTAGTGAAGCATGCTGAGAAAGGTTAAAGGGCATTTCCCAGCACTGGTGTGCTTCACAAGGACACAGCTGCCAGCGTGAGGGAAAACGCCACTCTTCACGCTGGCGGCTCTGCAGAGGTGAGTCTGGGTTTCGGGTGAGGCTCCCTCTGAAGCCCACCATGTGAGAATGAAGTTTGCAAGGAGCTCCCTGAAGTGCGGGGCCCTGTGTGAACAACCTTCTCGTACAATGGACAGGCTGACCCTGGTCAGGAGTCCAAAGTGCTGGACTCCTGACATAACACAATATTTTATGTAGAACAATATGGATGTTTGTGTGAAACAGCACTCTAGCTGTTGTTAAGTACCTTCGAGTCAACTCCTGGCAATCCTGTGGAGAGTTGTCCTAACAAAACTGGGTTTATTCTTCAGTCGGGTGCCTAATTGTTGATAGAGTGGTATCCACGGCTGTTACTGTACCGATCCATCACATTGTGGGGTTTCCTCTTTTGCATCAAGCTTTAACCCTGGCACGCATGATGTTTTTCTCTAATGATCTCTCTCTTTGCGGGATGTGTCCCAAGTATGAAAGTCAAAAGAAAGTTTAGGTTTGATCTCTAGTACTAATCTGTTTCTTCTTTGGGCGATCCATAGTATACACGCTGTTCTTTGCAGCACCATAATTTGAAGGCATCGCTTTTCTTCCTCGCTGTCCAACTTTTGCATCTGTGTGCCATTATTAAAAATACCATGGCACATGTGCATAATATTGTGCATTTTTACCCTGTTCCCAAATTTCTCGATGCCAATAATATTTTTGTACTGATAGCATTCCAGTACATGTGCAGAAATAGCGATATAATGTTTTGTGTATCCTTATGGTATTGTCCTAGGTTAGTGCAAATTATTTGTTAACAATTTACTTGCATACTATTAGGTTACCGTTTTGGGGAGCAAACTATTTACATTACTTTTAGAAAACCATCTGCTGATCTTTAGTGCATCAGCCTCCTGGTCTTTAACTGCCATCATCTACTATGTTAATATCGAAAGAGGACAGACTTGCACATCTCTCATAAGTCCTGTTTCCTTCAGTGTCCGGCTTTTGACTGTGCTTCTACAATCCAGCCAAACTCCAAATCCTCTGGCCACAGTCCACACACCGCAGAACAAAAGAGCAAAGGAAGAACCGAGGCGGGGGGACGCCAGCAGGCAGCAGGGGGCGCCAGAGATGCGGCCATAGCTAGCAGCAGGCCCAGGCTGGTCAACGAGTGCTGTGCGTGCGCGCGCCCGGGGCAGTTCGCCCTCTTGCTCCCTCCGCTGCTGCTCGGTGCTGCAGTAGCAGCAGCCGCCAGGCGCGAGCTCGGTAAGCGACCTACTGACGGGCCTTTTCGCTTCGTTTGCGGACGCGAGCGCGCCGCTTGCACGTTCGCAGTGCAGAGATCTGCCGGGCGCCGGCGCAGCTCTCGGGTTTGCCTGCCTGGGTGCAGGGAGGGAGCGGGCATAAAATGGCAGCCGGAGGCAGCAGGATTTGTCCTCTCCGTCGCTTGCAGGACTCTTGCAAAGTCCTCGCGAGCGCCGGTTAATGTGGGCCATTGGCTGTAGAGTGCAATCTTAGGTCGCGGTTTTGCACGGTCACCTTGCGAGACATTTAGATAGAACTGTTGATTGCAAAATATATGCGAGTAGCTAACTTTAATGCACTTTATAAGCACTGGGCTTAAGTGAAGTAGGGCGCTGTGTCTTTCTCTTTTCATATCAAACGTGGGATTGGCTTAATGCAAGTGTTATATTGGACCTCGGATGTAAGAATGCAAATACTACATTAAATAAAAGGCAGTTACGTGTTTTTCGCCTAATTGAAAGAAAACCCCTCTTTGGTAATATTTGAAGAGAAACTAAGCGGGTTGTTTCCCTTTGAAAATTGCCGTGCTCCTAGATACTTTGTAGCCATATGCATCTGTCTTTTTTTTGTGTGTCAGAGAACAAGTTTTTGAAAATCAGATCTAGGCGTTTAGTTCCTGAAAACTGCCCACTCCTCGGGATAAAAGGCCATTTTGTGGGAAGCTTGTGCATACTTTTAACTGAATAGAGGCGAGTACTTTCCAGTTGGACCAGTTTGTCTAGGTAAATAACTATGAATGCAGAACATATACAGGGCTTGATTTACTAAAATGTGCTACTGCAGAGTGCATGGTAATGCTGTCAATGTATGTTCTTAGTTCCCGCTGTATAAAATTGGATTTATAGTAAATAATACATCTTAATTCATGTTAGAACATAAGAACATAAGATATGCCATACTGGGTCAGACCAAGGTCCATCAAGCCCAGCATTCTGTTTCCAACAGTGGCCAATCTAGGTCATACGTACCTAGCAGTTTCCCCAAGGGACACAGGTTCCACAATGCTTGTACTGGTTCAAGCATTGATATCCTGGGTCCCTTCTTAATAATGGTTTATGGACCTTTCCTCCAGGAACTTGTCCAAACCTTTTTTAAACCCAGCTACACTAACAGCCTTTACTACATCCTCCGGCAACAAATTCCAGAGTTTGATTACACGTTGAGTGAAAAAATATTTTCTTTTATTAGTCTTAAATAGTTTACCCTGTAGCTTCATTGCATGTCCCCTAGTCTTTCCATATTCTGATAAGGTAAACAATTGATCTACATTTACCCGTTCTACTCCGTTCATTAATTTATAGACTTCTATCATATCTCCCCTCAGCCGTCTCTTCTCCAGGCTAAAGAGCCCCAACCTTTTTAGCCTTTCTTCATAGGAGTAGCCTTCCATCCCCTTTACCATTTTGGTGGCTCTTCTCTGAACCTTTTCTAAAATCGCTATATCCTTTTTAAGATACGGCGACCAGAATTGCACACAATATTCAAGGTGCGGTCTCACCATGGAACGATATAGAGGCATTATAATATCTTTTGTTTTATTTTCCATTCCTTTCCTTATCATACCTAGCATTCTATTTGCTCTCTTGGCCGCCGCTGCACACTGGGCCGAGGGTTTTAACAAGGTATCCACAATGACGCCTAAATCTTTTTCCTGGGTGGTGGTTCCTAATGTGGAACCTTGCATCGTGTAACCATAGTTTGGGTTGTTCTTCCCTAGGTGCATAACCTTGCACTTCTCCACATTAAATTTCATCTGCCATTTTGATGCCCAGTCTTCCAATTTATCAAGATCCTCTTGCAATTTTCCACAATCCTCCTGGGTTTTAACAACTTTAAATAGTTTTGTGTCATCTGCAAATTTGATAACCTCACTTGTTATTCCACTTTCCAGGTCATTTATGAATATGTCAAAAAGCAGCGGACCCAGCACAGATCCCTGGGGTACACCACTATTCACCTTTCTCCATTGGGAAAATTGGCCATTTAGCCCTACCCTCTGCTTTCTATCTTTTAACCAGTTCCTGATCCACATTAGTACACTGCCTCCTATCCCATGACTCTTTAGTTTTGCCAAAAGTCTCTCATGAGGGACCTTGTCAAAGGCTTTCTGAAAGTCCAGATACACAATATCAACCGACTCACCTTTGTCCACCTGTTTATTCACTCCTTCAAAAAAACATAACAGATTAGTAAGACAAGATCTTCCTTGTCTAAAGCCATGTTGGCTGTCTCCCATTAGGTCGTGACTATCTACATGCTGAGTAATTTTATTCTTTATGATGGTTTCTACCATTTCTCCCGGTACTGATGTCAGGCTCACTGGTCTGTACCGGATCACCCCTCGAACCCTTTTTAAAAATTGGTGTTACATTGGCGATCCTCCAATCCTCCGGTATTAGAGATGATTTTAATGATAGTTCACAGATTACTGATAGCAGGTCTGCAATCTCAAATTTCAGTTCTTTCAACACCCTTGGATGTATACCATCCGGCCCAGGTGATTTGCTACTCTTCAGTTTATCTAATAGTTGTAAGACATCTTCCCGATGTATCGATATTTCCTTCAATTCTTCCTCACCTTTAAATACCACTTCAGTCATGGGTAACATCCCTACATCTTCCTCAGTAAAGACCGAAGCAAAGAATTCATTCAGTCCTCTCCGCTATCACCTTGTCGCCTCTTAGTGCTCCTTTAACCCCTTTATCATCTAATGGACCAACTGACTCTCTCACAGGTTTTTTGCTACGAATGTACTTGAAAAGGTCTTTATTTCGCGTTTTTGCTTCCGCAGCAAGCTTCTTCTCAAATTCTCTCTTTGCCTGCCTTATCAATGCCTTGCATTTGACTTGCCAGTGCTTGTGCTGTTTCCAGGTTTCATCGTTTGGCTCTTTTTTCCATTTCCTGAAAGATGCTTTTTTGGCAACAACAGCCTCTCTGACCTCACCTTTAAACCATGCTGGCAGTTTTTTGGACTTCCTTCCACTTTTCTTAAAGCGTGGAATACAGCTGGTCTGGGCTTCCAAGATAGTATTTTTCAACAACACCCAAGCTTGATGTACGTCTTTAACCTTTGCAACTGCTCCTTTTAGTTTTTTCTTAACTGTTTTCCTCATTTTATCATAGTCTCCCTTTCGAAAGTTAAAGGGTAGTACTGTGGATTTCCTTACTATCCCTCCTCCACTAATTAAATCAAAGGTGATCATGCTATGATCACTATTGCCAAGTGGCCCCAACACCCTTATCTCTTGCACTACATCTGGTGTTCCACTAAGGACTAGGTCTAATATTGCTTCCCCTCTGGTTGGTTCATGAACCAGCTGCTCCAAGAAGCAGTCATTTATTTCATCTAGGAACTTTATCTCCCTAGCATGTCCTGTTGTGACACTGACCCAGTCGATGCCGGGGTAATTGAAATCACCCATTATTATTACTGCACTGTAACTTTTGCTAGCTTCCTTGATTTCTTTGAGCATTTCATCATCCATTTGTTCATTCTGGCCAGCGCGGACGAGAGTACACCCCCACTGCCATCGCCTTCCCCTTTTTACATGGAATTTCAATCCATAGAGATTCTACAGCAAATTTTGTTTCTTGCAAAACTTTAATCCTTTCTGACTCAATGCCCTCTCTAACATAGAGCGCAACCCCTCCACCAATTTGGTCAGCTCTGTCATTACGATATAGTTTGTACCCAGGTATCACAGTGTCCCACTGGTTGTCCTCCTTCCACCATGTCTCTGATATTCCAATCATATCTAACCTCTCGTTTAGTGCTATATATTCTAGCTCTCCCATCTTGTTTTGTAGACTTCTAGCATTTGCATACAAGCATTTTAGAGACTGTATTTTATTCATATTAATTTGGCTATTGGTAGACATGGGTAATTTGGGAACTTTAAGTTCTGTCTGCTCCATACTCGAGGGCATTTGGGCTACTTTACTCTTTTTTGGAACCTCTCTGCTTTTTGTAGTATCCTTCAAGGATACATTCTTCCGAACCATGCGCTCTTGGGCGACTGTCGGCTTTCCCCTATTATCTAGTTTAAAAGCTGCTCTATCTCCTTTTTAAAGGTTAATGCCAGCAGCCTGGTTCCATCCCGGTTAAGGTGAAGCCCATCCCTTCGGAAGAGCCCCTCCTTTCCCCAGAATGTACCCCAGTTCCTAACAAATCCGAACCCCTCATCTCTGCACCATTGTCTCATCCACGCATTGAGACTCCGGAGTTCTGCCTGCCTTTTGGGTCCTGCGCGTGGAACGGGAAGCATTTCGGAGAACGCTACCCTGGAAGTTCTGGATTTCAACTTCCTACCTAAAAGCCTAAATTTAGCTTCCAGAACCTCCCTACCACATTTTCCTATGTCATTGGTACCGACATGTACCAAGACAGCAGACTCCTCCCCAGCACTATCTAAGACCTTATCTAGGTGGCGTGTGAGGTCCGCTACCTTCGCACCAGGCAGGCATGTTACCAGGCGATCCTCACGTCCACCAGCCACCCAGCTATCTACATGCCTAATGATCGAATCACCAACTATAACTGCTGTCCTAACCCTTCCCTCATGGGCACTTGGCCCTGGAGAAACCTCCTCGGTGCGAGAGGGGTTTACATCACCTGGAGGACAGGTCCTAGTTACAGGATCACTTCCTGCCACACCAGGGTGATGCTCTCCTGTCACGTGACCTCTCTCCTCCATGGCAACAGGGATGCTGCCAGACTGGAGGTGGGACTTCAGGACTATATCCCTGTAGGTCTCGTCTATGTACCTCTCTGTCTGTCTTATGTTTTCCAAGTCTGCTACTCTAGCCTCTAGAGAACGGACTCGTTAGTGTATGGTAATGCAATAGTGCATTTTAGTAAGTAAGGGTGAGGGCAAAAGAAGTTAGAAAAAATAAGACAAAAATAAACTAATGTTCTTGTTCAGAAATGACTTTTGGCCAGTGAAATATTGATTAAGACCCTGGGTATCCTCTTAGGGGTGAGAGTTCAGAATAGACATGTTTATGGCTTAGATGCTTATTTTAAATTATGAGATGGAAATAGGGAGGGGGAAGGGTGTTCATCTAATCATATATTGAGCTTGTTGCCAAGACCCCCATGTTTCATTGTCTGTTGTGGGGTAACTTCACTGTAAAACAGGTCAAGGTAAAAATAGAATGTTTGATGCATTTTCAGTGGAAAAATTTCATAGAGACCTTATAATGACCGAGGTAATTACATTCTTATTCTATGAGTGCTGGTAACTTGCCATCTGTACTTATGCTGGTGTTCCTTTGTGATAAGAGAGAGAGCTGCATGGACACATCTGAGCTTATATGGAAGAGCAGTTCTTTGGCAGGATGCAGTGGTGGTGATGAATAAACCAGTGCAAGCCATTGCCCTGCTATATAATCGGTGCAATTGAAGAGCTGCAAACCCAAACAATGTTTGCTAGTTTATGGGTGATTTAAGCCAGAACAGGGTAAGCATACTGGTACAGAGGCACGGAGGAGGAGGTTACCAGGTGGCATGCCGCAGGGATCTGTCCTTGGTCCGATTCTTTTTAACATCTTTGCTAATGATATTGCAGAAGGGCTGTCGGGTAAGGTTTGCCTACAGAGTAGATAACATGAGGAGAGATCTAGCTAAGCTTGAAGAATGGTCTAGAATTTGGCAATTGAGATTTCATGCTAAGAAATGCAGGGTCATGCAGGTGGGCTGCAAACGTCCAAGGGAATGGTACAGGATAGGGGGTAAAGTACTTATGCCCAGGTCCCGCTCTTCTATCCAGGATATGATTGTGTCTGATGATCTTAAAGTAGCTAAACAGGTAGAAAAGGTGACTGCAAAGGCCAGCAGGATGCTTGTGTGCATAGTGAGAGGAATGGCCAGCAGCTCTGTATAACTCTCTAGTGCGACCTCATTTGGAGTATTGTGTGCAATTCTGGTGACCACACCTTTAAAAGGATATAAACAGGTTGGAGTTGGCGCAGAGGGTGCCTAATAAAATGGTTAGTGGTCTTCGTTATTAAGCATATGAGGACAGACTTTGTCCGCCAGGGTGCTCGGACAAATCTCCCCTGGGGTGGATACAATAATCAATCAGGCGACACTGCTTATTCCATAATAAAATAATTTATTTGGGCAAAAACAAAAAGTAAGGAAGTTACAAGCAAAGCTATAAACAGTCTGCCTGATGCGGACAGTGTTCTCTGGCTCTGAATAATAGTGAAAGAGAAGGCTGTCCCGCCCACACTCGGCCATTACCTCTGTTATATACTCCTCTGCAGCAAATAGTTCCAGAACATTCTGCATATATTTGCAGGCTCTACCCTGGGACCCTCCCCATTATCAGGTTTCTGTCTTGAGGCCCTTCACTCAGTATCATATAACTAAATGTGCTGTACTTCTTATCATCTAGGCCGTTCCCTGCTGGGCTGCTGGGTCTGGGCTGCTCAGTCCCCGCCCTGCATCTTCTTCTTTGTTTCACTGTAGTTTTGCTTGGGTGATTTTCTCTTCAAGCACAAGTTAGAATCTTCAAGGCTTAGTTCTGCAAACTTTTTCATCAATCTTATATTAGGCTGGCATCTGCTCAATTCTGTAAGTCCATTCTCTGCACACCCCTGTTCAGAGTCTGGTATCCTACATGTTTCAGCAGGGATTATACATGTTGTCAATCACAGCCCACATGCAGTTCTTCTGTGCCATTTAGAAGTTAGTCAGCTCTTTGGGATAGGATCATAACTTCCAACATCATTATCAAAGTAAGCCAAATTAGTCCTTAACCCCATCCTTAACCCCTACAACTTAAAGATCTTAATATGTATAGGAGAAAGATGAGATAGAGGAGATATGATAGAGATGTTTAAATGCACAGGAGGAGAGTCTTTCCATTGAAAGCAAGCTCTGCTACGAGGGGACATAGGATGAGGGTGAAAGGGGATAGACTCAGGAGTAATATGCAGAAATATTTATTTACGGAAAGAGTGGTAGTCTGGTAGTCTTCCAGTGGAGGTGGTAGAGACAAGCACACTATCTGAATTCAAAAAAGCATGGGACAAACACAGGATCTCTAAAGGTAAAAAGAGGCTTATTGCAGTTGATATGGAAGGGCAGACTAGGCCATGTGGTCTTTTTCTGCTGTCATGTTTCTCTGTTAGCTGTTTTCTTAGATGTTTGAGTTACAGTATATGGATCATTTTCTTGAGGGACAGTGCGTTGGAAAGATCATTGGGTCACACCTCTGTCCTGAATGAATGTGCCTGCGAGTATCTAGAAAAAGGAAAGTACAGATGATCAATGAACGGAGTATTTGGATGTATTTTGTCCATTGAAGTATATCTCTGGGTCAGAGCATATCTATGTCATATTACATTGGCAGCACCGTGTTTGTGTAAACAGTACACTTTGGAAATAGCCCAGTGGTCAGTAGGGGTGTGCAGGGAAAATAATCGTTTTTCATTTCATTGGGAGGTTTTGGGTTTTTTGTCTTTATCTCTTTTTTTTATAGGTTGCATTATTGCTGCTTTTGTTTCAAAACTAAAGCAGATCCCTAGTGATTAGAATTGCAGGCCTAGAAAGGGGGAAGCGAGGATTCACATTTGCCCAAGCTTGTAAGAAGCACAGTCACTCCAGCCTTCATTGTCTCGGGTACAAACCTGGAATGCAAGCCCTGTAGGAACAGAAATATCAGCTGTACCTGAATGGACCATCTTGATCTACTAATAAAAAGGTGTTAGCTAAATCTAAACTTAGGCTTAGGTTGAGTTTGTGATGTGATATGCTCTTACTTACATATAATCACTCCAGCTGACAACGCCAGAAATTCATCTCTATAAATAGCAACATGACAGCAGAAAATGACCATACTGTCTATCTAATCTGCCTTTCTATATCAACTACTATAGTCCCTTTTTTCCCGTAGAGATCTTCTGTGTTTGTCTTATACTTTCTTGAATTCAGATACTACCCTTGTCTCTACTACCTCCATTGGGAGACTATTCCACACATCTACTACTCTTTCCGTAAAGAAATACCTCCGCATATTACTCCTGAGTCTAACAAGAAAAGGTGGAAAGAATATACAGAGTCTTTATACTATAAAGATTAAGTGGATCAACAACCATTTCAATCTGTACCTTATGATCAGGAACCATTGGCAATGAAAGAAGAAGTTGAAGCAGCATTGAAAACCTTATCAAAGAACAAAGCACCAGGCATTGATGGCATTCTCATTGAAGTATTACAGCAATCTGAGGCAGCTGTTACCAAACTTGCAAGGCTCTACCAGGAAATTTAGAAGACATCATCATGGCCAACTGACTGGAAAAGATCTGTGTTTATACCAGTACTAAAGAAAGGTGATCCAACTGACTGTGGAAATTATCACACAATCGCTCTGATCCCACATGCCAGTAAGATTCTACTGAAGATTATTCAACAGAGACTACAACCATACCTGGAACGAGAACTGCCTGAAGCACAAGCAGGGTTCAGGAAAAGGTGAGGAACGAGAGACATCACTGCAGATGTGAGATGGATCCCTGAAAAAACAAAAGAATATCCATATGTGTTTTATCAACTATAGCAAGGCTTTTGGCTGTGTAAACCATGAGAAACTCTGGTCCTCTTTAAGAAGCATGGGTATACCAGAACACCTGATTGTTCTCCTGCACAACCTTTACATTGATCAAGAAGCAACAGTTCGAACAAAACAAGGAGAAACAGAATAGTTTAAAATCAGCAAAGGTGTACGACAAGGCTGCATACTTTCTCCCTACCTGTTTAATTTAATTTATATGCAGAACAAATCATCAGAGAAGCAGGACTGTATGAAGACAACCAATGTGTGAAGATTGGTGTAAGACTCATCAACAACCTCTGCTATGCTGATGATAGCACATTACTGGCTGAAAGTGAAGACAATATGAATCATTTGCTTCTCAAGATCAAGGAACATAGTCTTAAAATGGGCCTGCACCTTAATGTAAAGAAGACAAAGATCCTGACAACTGGCAAAATCAATAAGTTCATCGTTGATGGAGAAGAAATTGAAATTGTTGACAACTTTAACTTGTATCAACTATCAATAAAGAGATTCAACAACGCATTGGCAGAATGGTTATGAAGGACTTAGACAAGATTCTCAAGAGCAGAGATGAACAACTCAAATGTTTTTATGGAGCGAGACAAGCCATGGTATTTTCAATAACGTCATATGGATGCGAAAGTTGGACAGTGAAAAAGATAGACAGGAAGGAAATCGATGCCTTTGAATTTATGGTGCTGGCGACAAATACTGTGTATACCATGGACTGCCCGAAGAACAAACCTAAGCTTTCCTTAGAAGCTCGGATGACAAGACTTTGACTTTCATACTTTGGACACATCATGCGAAGAGAGAGATTGTTCAAGAAAGACATTATGCTTGGCAAGGTAGGTCAATGCAAGAGAGGAAGGCCAGCAGTGAGATGGATCGATACAATAACCTCAGCTATGGGTGCCACTCTATCAATAATGAGCTGCCTGACTGAAGACCAAACACAGTTTAGGACAACTATCCGGAGGGTCGTCTTGAGTTGACACCGACTCAACAACAGCATCCCCTTTCACACTCATCCTATGTCTCCTTGTTGCAGAGCTTGCTTTCAATTGAAGGAGTTTCTCCTCTTGTGCATTTATGCCATGGAGGTATTTCAATGTCTCTATGATATCTTCATAAAGTCTTGGTGTTTACAATTTAACTGGTATCCACTTTTGCAATTGTTTTTTTGTCTTTTGTAATTCAAAACTATTTTTGCAAAGTCAAAGCTTCCACTGTCTAGTTTTTACAGATTTTTGCACGCAAAATATTGTCATCAGAAAATTAATCAAAGGCCTAGAAAAGCCTTGCTGGTAGGGTGGAAAAACTTTAAAGCCAGACTGAAATGGCTTCAGTGAGTGTGGAAACCAAAACGAAAGGGTAGGTACAAATGAAGAGCATCTTTGTGGAGTTTCCAGATGAGAGAAATGGTGTGATTAATTCTAAACAGAGGATTGGGTCTTTCAGCAGCAGATTTTGGAGGAGAACATTGAGGGGTATGAGTACCCCTTGCTGATTGGGGGAAGACATAGGCTTTCATTAGTAAGTGCATTGAAATATGCCCGTTAGGAGCATGTCTACTAAACTGTGGTAGGGTTTGGCAGCTATCACAGTGCATTAGCTGCCAAAAACTGTGCAGAAAGGCAAAATCCCTTATGGTATCTGCAGGGGGGCATTCCTTGGTTAGCCCCTGCAGATACTATGGTGGTTCTGCATTTTATGCCAAGACCCTCAGTGCTTGCTGTTGCAGGTACCACATACTCCCATAATAAATCCTAGGGGAGGGATGGTAGTGATCGGGTTCACAGAACTGTCAGTAGCTCTGTGATCTCATTGCTACCCTTAAAAGGAGTGCTCGGGCCTCCCTCCCAACAATATTGTCGGTGCCGCGGTGTTGGGATCCATGGCACTGACAATATGAAATAAAGTCCTAGCTCACTGCAGCACCAATTTCTTTCCCCCCACTGCCGGACAGCTCTCAAGCCCCATCGGAAGCTGCACAGGGGAATCGGTACACACCCTGGTGAATCTCATATGCCAGCTAGCTGGGGATAGCCCCCTCCCTCTCCATGCTCCTGATCCTCTAAAAGGATTCCTGGCTAGTGAGTTGTTAGCCTCCCTCTCTCCTCCATTGTAAAGGAAATAGCCCGGCTAGCCAGCCAGGAAAAGGCCCCGAACCTCCCCAAATTCATACCTGTTGAAATCCTGGTAGCCTAGAGTGAAGATGGGGCAGGAGTGGTCCTCTCTGCTTCTCCTGTCATCAGGCCATTTCAGTATGGCCGCCATCACGTCATTCTGCCCTCCCGTGGTCCTCACAAAGATGGCAGCTGTTTTGAAATGGCCCAGTGATGAGGAGAGGGGCAGAGAGCACCACTCCTGCCCTGTCTTCACACTAGTTCACCAGGATTTCAACAGGTACGATTTTGGGGAGGTTTGGAGTGGGGGGATATGGAGACCCCCCCCCCTTCCCCAGGTGCTAGCTGGGATATTTCCTTTACCAGCAGAGGAGGGAGGGGGCTATCGACTGACTAGCCGGGATTCTTTTTAGATGATTGGGAGAGAGGGGGTTACCCTAGCTAGCCGGGATGTTAGATTTGCGGGGGGGGGGGGGGGGAGGGGGGTTGCACTGATTCTCCTGGGCAGCAGCTCCTGATGGGTGGGACAGTCAGTCTTTAGCTGTTTATTATGTTTTTAAAGATTTTTGCTTTAAAGGTCTATATTCTGTTTGCTTTCCTCCCCAGCTCTTGCCTTTCAGGCTGGCTGGTGGTGGAGGTGCTATGTAGGTATTGATCACAGCTCCAAGGAGGGAGCAAACGAAGAAGAGAGGGCAGGTGGGCATTTCTTGCAGTTCTGCAACAATGAAGGCACCTGTTTAGGCCCCTGGCCACTTTGATAGCTGGGTAATAGAGAGGGGATTCTAAAAACATGGGGGTGTTGGGCCGGGACAAGGGTTCGGGATTGCCAGGATAAATAGACTAGAGAGGAAAAATGTTTGCTCTATTAGAGCAGCCCTGGGCATCCATTTTCTTTCCTTGTATAAGAAAATGGCCCTATTTAGAGTGAAGGGACACTCTCTTTGCTGTTTTACAAATGAATAAGTGATATTGATGCCACCAAGAGTAACTTGATGTTTGGCGGTTTCCTTTCAGCAGACGTACGATGGACATGGCCAAACACAGTCTGGCGCTGCTGCAGCAACTGAACATGCAGCGCGAGTTTGGCTTTCTCTGTGATTGCACCGTTGCTATCGGAGACGTCTACTTCAAAGCACACCGAGCTGTCCTAGCTGCCTTTTCAAATTACTTCAAAATGATATTCATTCATCAGACCAGGTAGGACTACAGTCTTTGAGAAAAAGAGAAGCAAACGCCCACAAAGATTTTAATTAGAGACCACGCAGATCCATAAATCTGAACTGAATTTGTTATAGTTGTAGCTGTAATACTTCAGACATGCCCACATGGAGTTCTTTATGACTTGTGGCCAGCTTTGCGTCTTGTGGGAACTTCTCTTGCCTCCGTCTTTGCCATGTTGCAAGAGAAGTGCCTCATTATGAATGGAGCCTGTATTACAGTAGTTGACAGATTTGGTAAAGCTCTCATATACTGTACATGCTAATTGCATGGTACACATTTGGACTTGGTGAAATAGTGTTCTCACCCCAAAACAGTTTATAATGAAGGCTGGTCATTTGGCGCAGATGACAAAAAGAGGTGGTCTGGCCGTGGCTTGGCTGCTGTTGGCCACAGAATTAGGTTTGCTCAGAATCCTTTGCTACATTGGTGCTTTGCTGCAAACCAAAGACTGGAAAACAGGTAAGAAGGGAGGCCTTCACTAAAAAGTTACAAAGAAAACAGCTTCTAACCGGAGCCATAGAGACAGAATACACAGGCGCACCAGTGGAAACCTGGACCGAGCCAGTGCTTCCGCTGACCGTTTCATGGTCGTGTGGTTGCTGCCCTTGGGAGTCTTCTCATGTGACTGTGGGATAGTCTTTGGGAAGTGTTGCCAGTCTGTGATTATAGCTTGCTGCTCCTAGGTGCTGTGCCTTGCCCATTGAGAGGGAGCATTGGAGAGGTGTACGTGTCACTTCGTGTGGACTGTGACCTGTGCTTTTGTGTTAGGTCATGTCTAGGGCAAGATTTTCACAATGGCTGTAACTTTCCTGCTAAATACCCAGCTTTGATGTACCTCCACCATAGAGTGGTGTCTCTTTTCTTTTTTTTCTTCAGTTAATGTTGGGTGTGCTTACAGATACAGTTATTTCAATATTTACTGTTTGTTATTCCTTGATCATAAGGATTTGTGGTTAGTGGGGGGGGGGGGGGCCTTCAGCATTCGGAATCTTAAAATGTCTTGTCTATGCCGCTGCCCTGAGAATTGCAGCAGCCTTATGAGATAGTGAGGAGAAGAGGAGAGTCCTCTTGCCTCTATTCTGTAGAAGCTTTGAGCCATATCATCGACTGCTTACCTGGAAAGTGGCAGCCTGAAGGCGTTCTCCTCCAGGCAGCAAAGATGCCTTCTTCAGTGGCTCATCTCTGCCACATGTTTTGCTTATCTCCGAATTTCATATGATAGAAGTTTTAGAACAGTGGCGGGTCAGCTAGAGTTCAGGCAGCAAGAGACCCACTGGAATTCCAGCATGAGGAATCTCTCCTCGCCTGGACCCGGCCCTCAGTGCAGCTGTTGGGCCCAAACATTTGCTTACCCTTGCCTTAATGTAATGTGTATGCAAGATGTATGTTAGTTATCCACTTCAAGTGGTGTTAAAGCAATGATGAATCCCGCCTCCACTGACTATAACCTTTTCTTATTAACAGTGAATGCATCAAGATCCAGCCAACAGATATCCAGCCCGATATATTCAGTTACTTGTTACACATCATGTATACGGGAAGAGGCCCCAAGCAGATGGTGGACCACATCCGTCTGGAAGAAGGAATTCGATTTCTTCACGCAACCTTCCTATCTCGTGCTGCGTCCGATGTGGATCAGTTAGCACCCTCTGATAGCATCCAGTCCTCAAATCTGTACGGGATTCAGATATCCACGGCCCACAAAACACCAAAGGAGAAGAATGAGTGTAAAGAGAACCCTCCAGGGGGAAGCGGAAACAGATCTGCTCAGCAAGGAGACCACCCCCAGCTCCAGCTTTCTCTAGCCATTGGGCTGGAAGGTGTAGGTTCCGAACAGCATATCTCCCATCTTTCTAGCCAAGCGAGTGGGGAACTTCAGACAGCAGAAGACCTGCAGAAGCCAGTGGTGTCCATAAAGCAAGAAAAATGTGACCCTGAGCCCATAGCTTCTCTTACTCGCTTGTCGCCCTCTGCAGAGCTGACAGGCCCTCACTTCCCTAAAGCTAACGTCAGAGGACATCTCTGCCAGTACTGTGGAGAACGCTTTGATTCGAGGGGTGGTCTCCGGGAGCACCTGCACACGCACGTGTCGGGGTCGCTCCCTTTTGGCGTTCCAGCTTCTATCCTGGAGAGCAGCGATCTTGCCGAGGTGCACCCCACACATGAAAATGGTGAGAGCACAGAGAGCCACCGGCTGGGTAGCGAGCAGCCTGCTGACTACGTTGGACGCAGTAGCCTCGAGCCACTGAAGTTCAGCCAGCTCTCACTGATATCCAAGGATGTTGAGCCAGTGGAGCTGAACTGTAACTTTTCTCTTTCACGAAAGAGGAAAATCAGCTGCACAGTCTGTGGTCACAAATTTCTGCGAAAGAGCCAGTTGCTGGAACATGTGTACACGCACAAAGGCAAACCGTACAGATACAGCAGATACCAAAGATTTGGCAATCAAGTGGCTCAGAGATTTCAGCCCTATTGTGACAGCAGCCTGTCTGGCGCCCCAAAAAGTTCCAGTTTTTCTCAAGCTCACCTCGATTCACCTGGTGTGTATGAATCTGATCTTCCGCCAGAAAATATTGATACTGTGCTAGTCGAATAATGTATTTTTCCCCTTTGCTTCAGCAACTGAACATTCACGTATTTTAAATGTTATTTTCATTGTGTTCTTTGGTTTTGCTTACTGTTCTTTGTACCTTACTTACATTTTTAACAAGTCTTTTTACATTTTTCCCCCAACTAACAACTTTCCTTGGAATGCATGTGGCCAGGCTTACACTTTTGGCAGCTATTAACTTCTAACATGCGTTTTCTTCATAAAATAGAAGACTGTATTTTGGGGATTAAAAAAAATGCCTGATATCCAAAATCTGTCACTAATATCTTAAGTGCTAAATGTTATCAGATTTAACATTTCCTAGATTAATCCAAACAGACTCTGTATTTTTATGTCAAAATACTGAGAGCCAAATTTAAATCTTGGTGAAAGTCACACAGTACTATTTGTGCTTCTATTAGTCTGCACAAAGGTTTCCTGCAGACTTTAACCTTTTGCGGTTTCATACATGCAGATGCTAGAACAATTTTTCAGCACTTTTATCCCAGATTTTTCTAGGTTCATTTTATCAAATTCTACTGCAGGAATTTTACACCGACCTTTGAAATTATGTTATGGTCCAAAATTCATTTTGCTTGCTTAACCTCTTAGAAGTCTTTCTCTTGTGTAGTCCTGGAATCTCTGTGTCCATAAATTTTAATTGATGTGCATGCAGCCTTTCAGTAAGTTCAGAATCGTCACAGGCTGCACATCCTGTGAAGTCCTACTGCTGTAATACTTGCAGAGGAATATCATTTCAACTAGTTCTTCCTTCCTGATTGTAATATTTAATTTATTATTTATTTTTTTTTAAAGTTTCAGTTTGAGTCTGTTGAATAAGCCTTGTCCAGACAGTAGGCAATAAATCTCTTGCTAAGTGGTATATTAGACAAACCTCGGAAAGTTTTGAATGACTGTGGGTGACAGAAGCATATAACGTGATCCGTATAGATGGCCTGGGGCGTTTACTATGCACAGGAGGATATGGGCAAACGGGGTTCTCCAATTTTAGTGCCCTTCTTATCATTTCTTGGTAATGGGTAAATAAATCTGTACTGAATCGTTCTCAGGTTGGTGGGAAATATTTAGCCCATGCATTCACTACTTCCACTATTCTCTCAACTCCTGCTGTAATGCCTTTGTAAGTCCAGGGTCTGAATTGTATGTGAGTGTATTTTACACATGGGAGGGTGTGACAGAGTTCTGTTACTCTGCTGTGTATCATATAGTCCTCTGTCGGAGTGTGTTGCCATTTAGAGTGCTATTTATGTTTCTCTGATGTAGTACCTGCAGACCTGAAGGCAGAAAAGAAAGCACTCATAAAGAAGGTCCTTTTTAGTATGCCGCTTGTCCTCTGTGATGTGGGTGAGAAAAATTGCCCCAAAATAATCAGGCCCACCAAGGGAAAAAAAAAGATAGCATGCAAGCGGCAGGTAGATTAGATATTATTTACGTGTTATTTCTGGGTGTCACTAGTTATTTTAGGATTAGTGGTGACACACGTTTTTCCCCTGTCCCTGTACCATGTCGCCTCCTTTGATAACATGAATGCTAAATTCGGGGCTGGCCTAACCATTAGGCAAACTAGGAGGTCGCCTAGCGCGGCAGCTTCTTGTGGGGTGGCAATGAGCAGGGCATTCAGAGCTAAACACTATATTTTGACAGCCAAGGGGGACCCTAAGGCTTAAGGTTTGCCTAGGGTACCAACACCTTGAACCAACTCTGGGGCTGGCTCTGGTTACATCTAGGAGCTTTAACTGGAAGGCATGCGATCTTGTGTATTGTCTTTGTGTAAAAAATTGATAGGCTTGGAAACAGCTTCTCATTGGTAAATCCAATCTGTCTCCTGACGAAGGCCCTTGTTGAAATATATATAGTGCTCTTCCTGGACAGGGATGGGGTGACACTGCCAAGAAAACCCAGGAGCTTCTGGGTCGCCAGGAGTCAGGACTGACTCGAAGGCACACATTGCATTGCTAGTCCCTCAAGCTCCCTAGTTGCTGATGTGTGGGGAAAATATTGGTCAGGCCATGGTCCTGGGGCTCGCCTGTTCCACTGTCTGTATGGCTTTAACCAGAGCTGATGCTAATTGGCTGAGGCTTTCTTCATGCTTTGTAACTACTTGACTAATTAATTGTATCCAGAGATGCTTTAATATAGTAGGTGATGGCAGATAGATCTAAATGTCCCATCTAGTCGGCTCGATAAGGTATTAGGGTTGCAACTGCTCCTTCGTGCAGGTTATTCTCACTCCTTGCAACTTCTTAGAAGCGCAAAAAGTAATTTCATTGCTGTTAGCGTTTCAGCAGGGTTCTGGCAGTCACATGTTGCAGCTTAGAAAACACAATAAGTGGATGCAGTTTTTCCTGTGACATACATGTATTTGTAATTAATGGCATGTTTGCTGCATGGCAAGGAATTCACTGTACATTTTGCATCTTTTTCAAACTACAGTAGCAGGCAACATCTAAAAATGCAAAAAAGTAGAATGGACATGGGAGCAAGGTGGGACGGGGGCCTGGTTCTGGATGAAGCAGGAGAATCTGTATGCCCATCTACCCAGAAAAATAGAAACTCGAAGAAGCACAAAAATCGACTTGGATAAGTCATGAAAATACGAAAGCAATCGACCTTCTGTGCCTTGATAGTGTAGATCAGGATAACTAGGTCAGCCAGTTGGGCCAATTAGGGTTGTATCCGCTTTCATTTATTATGCTGTTGTGATATCAAATTGGATTCATGTTTGATGCTGCTGTGAAGGTTAATGCATCAATCGGTTTACATTTTAAAATAATTGTCTCCGTGAACTGTCAGAAAATAGAGAATGAAACTCAAGGCTATTATGAATATCCCAGGGAAGAAAGTCATTGCTTTATGTATCTGTGGATTATAAATGACTGATCCTGAAGTTCGAGGCTATAAACTGAGTAATGTTAGTTGTGTACTAGAGTGACCTAAGAGTCAGTAGAAACTATTTTGCTTTGCAGTTAAAATTGGTCGTTGCGCTTGGGTCTTTTATAATTGTTTTTTAGCCTTGATGAGTGTAAATTAGTAAAATATCCTAGTCCGTTTATAAGATTGTAAATTGTAGTAGAAAACAAAGCTCTACAGCCACACCTGTGCGTTACCACATATCTGTGCATTTTTTTCTCTAGTCAGGGACCACCGTGATTTAGTTTCTTTCTGGGAGACTTGAGCAAACCTTTTTTGCTCACGCATTGGACCCTGTAGGGCAGTTGTCACAGGCTAAAACTTTGCCTTTCTTTGGAGGTCACTTATTTGCCCAGTGTTGCTCAAAAGAGCAACATGATAATGGAGAAGATTGTCCTCTTAGAGATGAGCATCATTGCCAACCTAGCTTTGGAATAGGCTCAGTGAGTAGAAGCTGCTGGCTCCAGATCATGGTGCTTGGTCAAAATCCCCCCAAGTGCTCGGCTAGTGCAGATATCTCGAGTTGGAGTCGTCAATGCTAAATCACCACAGCATATCCTCTACTCTGGCAGAAAGTAGTCGGGCATCGCAGAAAGAACCCACCTTTAATTCAGCAATCCCAGACTTGCTGAAGCTAGAGTAAAGAGAATCTCTGGGGAAGATGGATCACTGTTTTGCTCCAGTGCAAAAAAATCGCTCTGGTTTTGCTTTGGCATTTATCCCATTTTGAAAATGCCAGAGTATTTTTATTGAGAAATCTGCAGATGTCCATGCACTGAAACATAAAGTGGATCCAAACGTTGATGCATTTGTTGCTTCTGTTAGAGTAAAATAATTGGCTTTTGATGGGGCAGCTTTTTAATATATTATCTACACTGGCAGGTATGGGTGATTATCTTATGTATTTCTTACAATTTTGTCCGATTCTCAAATGAAATCTTGATAGATATTGATTTAAAAAATAGAGATGAGATTTTTTTAGAGGCTGTGGTTAGAAAACAGACAAAATTTATGCCACATTCAAGGCTTTTCCATCTGTAAAATGTGTAGTGTCAACATGTCATGAAAACTAGTTTTGCCTACTGATGTGAAATACCCTCGTACTGTTTACATATGCAGTTTGTTATCTAAACTAGTGTCTGTCCTTCGTGACCAACATTACTTTTTAGATCAATGTTGGATCGTTTGTTGTAAATAAGACCTTTCCGTTTTCTCAGTTTTCCTTAAGATTTTGACAAATAAATGTACTTTGTAATTGGTTCTCTAGTATATCTGTTTTTCTGTTATTGCCCTCTTCTCCCATGCAGCAAGGCCTGTCATTTTTCTTATTTGTGCTGCTCTCAGCAGAAAATCATCATATACAATGCTCATAATTCCATAGTTCATGGAGTCTTGTGCATAGTTTAAGCCCTTAGACGCTTTGACCATTATGCCATCATAGGAGCATTGCTGACCATGATTCGTTTCTCCAACAGAGCTACATTCCTGCTCTAGCGAATCGGATTGACAGAATCTTGAGTTGCAGCTTAACCTATATCTCCCACATCACAGCGTAGAGTGCTAAGTGACACAACCTCTTTCAAAAATAGCATGAAAATATGGACTTCAAAAATTGTAAAATACAAATACAGAGTGCCCAATTATTATTCTATCAAAAATATGAGCTTTTAGACCTACTATTAGAAATCTGTGAACTATCATTAAAATCATCTGTAATACCTGAAGACTGAAGGATGGCCAATGTAATGCCAATTTTTAAAAAGGGTTCAAGGGTGATCCGGGAAACTACAGACTGGTGAGCCTGACGTCAATACCGGGAAAAATGATAGAAGCCATTATAAAGAACAAATTTACTGAACATGTAGATAGTCATGGCTTAATAGAAGACAGACAACATGGCTTTAGCCAAGGAAGGTCTTGTCTTACTAATCTGTTATGTTGTTTTGAAGGCATGAATAAACAGGTAGATAAAGGTGAGGTGGTTGATATAGTGTATCTGGATTTTCAGAAAGCCTTTGAATAGGTCCTCATGAGAGAGACTTGGCGAAATTAAAAAGTCATGGGATAGGAGGCAGCGTACTATTGTGGATCAGGAACTGGTTAAAAGATAGAAAGCAGAGAGTAGGGCTAAATGGCCAATTTTCCCAATGGAGAAAGGTGAATAGTGGAGTACCCCAGGGATCTGTGCCGGGTCTGCTGCTTTTTAACACATTCATAAATGACCTGGAAATGGGAATAACGAGTGAGATAATCAAATTTGCAGATGATACAAAATTATTCAAAATTGTTAAAACCCAAGAGGATTGTGAAAAATTGCAAGATGACGTTGATAAATTGGAAGACTGGGCATCCAAATGGCAGATGAAATTTAATGTGGATAAGTGCAAAGTTATGCACCTAGGCAAAAACAACCCAAACTATGGTTATATGTTCCACATTAGGAACCACCACTCAGGAAAAAGATTTAGGCATCATCGTGGATGACATGTTGAAACCCTCCACCCAGTGTGCAGAAGCGGCCAAGAAAACAATTAGAATGCTAGGTATTATAAGGAAAGGAATGGAGAATAAAACAAAGGATATTATAATGCCTCTGTATCGTTTCATGGTGTGACCGCACCTTGAATATTGTGTGCAATTCTGGTTGCCATATCTTAAAAAGAATATAGCGTTATTAGAAAATGTACAGAGAAGAGCCACCAAAATGGTAAAGGGGATGGAAGGAGGATACCCCTATGAAGAGAGGCTAAAAAGGTTAGAGCTTTTCAACCTGGAAAAGAGACTGCTGAGGGGAGATATGATAGAAGTCTATAAATTAGAATGCAGTAGAGTGGGTAAACATAGATCGATTACATGTCACTGGTCTTTCTATATTTTGATGGCATAAACAATGAAGCTACAGGGTAAGACCAATAAGAGAAAATATTTTTTCACTCAACATGTAATCAAACTCTGGAATTCATTACTAGAGGATGTAGTAAAAGCTGTTAGTGTAGCTGGGTTTAAAAAAGGTTTGGACAAGTTCCTGGAGGAAAGGCCCATAAACCATTATTAAAGGGGACCCGAGATATCCACTGCTTGCCCCAATACAAGCATTGTGGAACCTGTGTTTTTTGGGGAAACTCCTAGGTACTTGTGACCTAGATTGGCCACTGTTGGAAACAGGATACTGATCTAGATGGACCTTGGTCTGACCCAATATGGCATATCTTATGTTGTTATGTTCTTATAAGGTCATGCTCCAACATGAAAAATCAAATAAAAGCCAAAACAACTCTAGTTCAGCAGATTATAAATCATTTTATCATATATATTTGTCAGATATATTTTTGCTTTTACTTGATTTTTCGTGTTAGAATATAACCTTATATTTTTGATAGAAAAATATTTGAGCATCCTGTATTTATATTTAGCATTGAGTGCTAGCCATCGGGATGCTGTAGATGTTGCCAATCTGCATTTTTAATAATTTCATATAAGGCTATCTGCTGTTTTATCTAGAAGCACAAAAATGCCCGATTAAGGATCATATTTAACACTGGACAGTGAAGACTTTTGCTTCCTGAACGCTTTTGAGTGTATCTTTTATGGATTTTGGGTTCTGATCATGAAAATCACCTTGAAATTTTCCTATCACGCACCAATTATTTGCAATCACTATTTTTGTGATTTCCTCACATATTTTAAGTCTGCTCATATGTTGCTTAGAAAGTAAGCTGTTTTGTTTAGTTAGGAATGCCTGGGCTTGCACTCTGTGCAGGCTCACAATGTGCAGTGGAAATGCTACTGCTCAGGAATGTGTGGACATGCTTAGTCAGGATGGATGCTGGCAGTACAGGCTATAAAAGCAGCTTTCATACACAGTCTGTGATAGTAGTTAGCATTTACATGTAGGCTTCTTGTCTAAATGACGATTCGTCACAGCAGAAATGTCTCGTCAATGTTGTAGCAGCTGCGATACATTCTGTTACATTTGTGGTGAGTATACGCTTAAGCCTCAAAGATGCAGCATAACTGCACTTATTAAGAAAGCATATGAGCTCTACTTCAGTTGTAAAGTTGGAGATCAAGGCAAATCCTGGGCTCCTCACATTTGCAGTCCAACTCAGAGCTTGGCTCAGTGGTACTCGGAAGTCAATGCCGTTTGCAGTCCCAATGATATGGCGAGAACAGAAGGATCACGTGATGGACTGTTTCTTCTGTCTGACCAATGTATCCGGCTTCTCTGCTAAAAATAAGAAATCTATTGAATGCTCCAGTCTGCCTTCAGCCATGAGACCAGTGCCACATGGCGACAGTATGCCAGTACCAAAGCCACTAGAGACATGGAGCCTAGATGAGGCAAATAAAGATGCCACAATACACGAGCCAGACGACATGAAAACGACATGGATTCAGATTTTGAATCATTTATGTCCGGGGTGCCTCATCTGATAACACAGTCTGAATTGAATGACCTGGTGAGGGACTTAGGTTTGTGAAAAACAAAAGTTGAACTAATTGGTTTGCGTGCAAGGATGGTGTTTGCTGTTACCAGATATGAACATTTCTGTCTTTTGGACCAGCCAAGAAGATATGAAAGACTTCTTTGCACAGGTTGACAACCTCTGTTTCTGTATTGACATTGATGGGGCTATTCATGACTTTGGGTTGTGAGCATGACCCACAACAATGGCGCCTTTTTATCCATTCTTCTCTATTAAGCCTGAAAGCTGTCTTGTTACACAATGGCAATGTCCACCCTTCAATACCTATTGCCTATGCAGTGCACATGAATGAAATCAACGAAAACATGGAACTGTTGTTGGAACACTACAACTGGAACATCTGTGGTGATCTAAAAGTAGTGGCATTGCTACTAGGAATGCAGCTTGGGTATACCAAGTACTGTTGTTTCATTTGCGAATGGGACTCCAATGCTAGAGTGTTTCATTACGTTAAAAAGAACTGACTGCTCAGTAAGCGTTTGGTTCCAGGACAGAAAAATGTGGCACATTGTGATGGGGTGTACATCCCATCACTGCAGGACTCCCAGGTGGACCCCAGCCAGCCAGCCCCAGCTCCCAGGGCCCGAGGAAGGTTCCGAACCCCTGCTCCCTCCCCAGCCAGGAGGCATAGGGCCTGGCTCCCTGACAATACCTGCAATGGAAGGGAGGTAAGGGACTTGGCCCAGACCCCCTGGAGATAGACCCTCTTAGGAAGATTGAGGGGATCCCCAGCAGGGAGGACGAGATGGAGCTGGGAAATGAGCAACAGCTAGTCCCTGAAGAGATACCCATGGATATTCAGCTGGTGGATAACCCGCTAAACTTGGGGTAGTAATAGCAACAAGCAGCTACATGGGAGGTGGTGGGGCATCCAGATAATTCCACACCTTGGATGCACCCCGGCTGAATCTGAGACTTAAAGGGGGGGGGGACTTTATTGTAATGTTCAATGTATATGTATATGTTTGTCTAAACTGAAGGATGTTGGGAAGATGCCAGTTACATATTCCTGACCTAATTTGAATATCATTCTCATTTGTTTTGATACAAAGTACCCTGGTGAGAGGGCTACTTTGGACCCCGGGAGGGGACAGTTGCCCAGAAAGGGGGGGGGGGGCAGACCCCAGCATGGGAAGGGATCCCACCAAATGTGGACTTTGGGACTATTGGATCACTCACCCTAACGTTACAGGGGAGCCCCAAAGATAGATCTCCCTGCTAGGGGAGGCCATAAAGGGTGCTTCTTGGACTCTTCTTTGAGAGCAGACTAAGCCAGGAGGACCACTGCAGGGACCTGAAAGGACTACCGGATGCCTACCTGCCTGCTGGACCTGGAGACGGAGCAACACACATGAATCACTTGTCGACACAAGTAAGATATTTTTGCCTCCTCTTCATATATAAAACTTGGACTGATGAAAAACTTTGTGAAAGCGATGAACAAGGAAGGTGATGATGAAGGATTTCGATATTTGAGACAGATGTTTCCAAGAATAATTGATTCCACACTTAAGGAAGGCATTTTTGTGGGTCCACGAGTCAGACATGTCATCAATGACAAGCAGTTCGAAGATCTGCTAGTGGGGTCTGAGAATCGCATGGAAGGCATTCAGGGATGTTGTTGAGAATTGTCTTGGCAATTACAGGGCACAAGACTACATCTAGCTGGTTGACAACATGCTTCAAGCATACAAAACCATGAAGTGCAACATGTCATTGACGATTCATTTTCTGCATTCACACTTCTTCCCTGCTAATCTTGGTGCAGTCAGCAACGAACATGGTGAAAGGTTTCACCAGGACATTCCAACGATGGAAAAGCGGTATCAGGGCAACTGGAACCCATCAATGCTGGCCGACTATTGTTGGAGACTGAGAAGAGAAGCATCAGATGCCGAGTACAAATGAAAATCAGGAGCAAAACATTTCTAACTCAGATGAACTAGTGCAATATGTCAGCATCATTGTGCAATTAAACATGCTAAATTCAGTCAAAATGTAATTTCTTGTTTTTCCAAATTCCAATGTGATACAGTCAATCTGAAATTGTAGTTGTGTTCAGCTTGAAAACTGTCTATCATAATCACCAAAAATTTTTCAGAAAGCAAAACTTTCGAATAAATGTTTTTATTCATTGAGATTAATGCATAATAATGAAGTTAATTCACAGTGAGCGCCAGTGCGCCTCAAGGAACAAAAGGGTTTTGGACACTTAACACGCGTTAACTTCATTAACACAATTAAATCCTTCAGTAAACATGCCCCTAAATGTTCAGATGTGACTGATGGTTTTAACAATGAAGCAGGATGTTATTTTTTTAGCTGAAGAATCAAGTTTGTTAAACAGAAATGCATTATGATTATTGCAGGTGTAGTATGTAAACCAAGACACTTTAGAGGATGCTGGAGGTAAACTATTCCACCCAGGCACAAAATGCTTATAGTATTTACATTGGACATTGTATTCGTATGCCCGGATCCATAAGTACTAATTTTTGTCCACGATAACATTTTTGACCAAACATGTTCAGTCATTGTCCCCAACCAAGGTGTATGAACCTTGTCCGCCAACCCTTTATGTAGAAAGCACCACCCTGGGGGAACGAAATCTATCAAACCCTGATGAAACGAGCCTTTACAAAGCAAAATTCATAATTGTTTGGGTGTTTTCTTATGCCTTCTATATTCAGGGTTTTATGTCTCTCATTGTCCCAAAGAAACCAGCTCTTTTTAGCCTTTGATGATGGCCCATTATCATCCCAACTAAATTTTCATGGTATTAGCACCCCAGAAATTTTAGGATCTGCCCTTTTGTTTTTAATGTTAATAAAAAGGTTGATGCCAGCAAAGATCTCTGTAAGGCCAATGTCAGATTAGCAGAACATCCAAAGAAACAAGATGGTGCTGATGGAAAGTGCCTTAGGCCTGAGGGGTGATCATTAGACAACAGAAGACAATTTTAATATTCAACACTGCTGTGTATGTGTGTATATATACTTTGCCAAATGTTTTGAAGAAAACTAAACTTAGTAAGGATTCAAGAAATAAAAACATTAGACATGACACAAAAGGGCTCTTTGGAAGTGGCAATTAGCATTTGACAAAATTCACAAAACAGGTATCCCGAGCAGAAAGAGCTGTTTGTTTCCAATTTTGAATGTGCTTTATAGTTAGATGGGCTTCTGGCATGCTTCTCCCCATTTAAGTAGAACCTGTATAGAATGTGGAGGTATGAATGACTGACTGTTTTCTGAAGAGTCGATGTTCAGAAGTGTTGGGGCATAAACCCCCTTTCTTCTAAGAAACTGCTGCTTTCAGATATTTTCAAAGATAACTTCCTTAGCGTCCCTCTAGTCCAGTCCCGGAAAGATAGAGTTGTCAACCTCCACCAGCAGCTTTGGAGACTGAAAGATGTCATCGTCGTGATGTCACTGGTACAAATAGGCTCGCTCCGCCCCCTTTCACCAGTACTTTCAGTTTCCAAGCAGCTTGGAGGTTCTGAGCCCAGGACTGGGCTCAGAGGGACAAATAAGCAGAGCTTAATTTTTTTCTTTAGTTCCTTCTTTGTTTTCAATTTAGATTTTCTTGCTTGATTAGGTGCCTGCTGCTGCTACAGAGATCTGTTCTGCTGAGGCTGTTTCTCTTTTCTCTGCTCCCTAACCTCCCCCCCCCCCTCCTCCCCTCACTGCCCCAGCACTGAAACGAGCATTGCAGTAGCACAGGAGTGTGCCTGCCTCTGCCTCCCTGTTCCCGAACCCACTTGGAAGGGTGAGGAGCAGGTAGAAGGCTATAGAGACTCACAGCAGCAGGCAGTGGTTATTACCACAGGATTTAAAGTCTCTCCAGGAGCTGATGCCGCTTTGAAGGCTGTGCTCCTGAGGGGTCCAGCGCTGCCCTTCTTCTCTCTCTCCCGAGGTCTGGTGAGTACTCTGGACTTTGGGGTTTACCTGGGGAAGGTATTTGGGGGTTAGGTGAGGTGTTTTGGCAGCTCCTTAGGAGTCTGGGAGGCCTAGCCGCGTGATTTTTCGCGCTGAAAACATTGCGGCGGCCATTTTGAATTTTTAATTTTTCGATTTTCAAAGTTAATTTTTTCGGGTTTAGAAGCTTCGTTTTGAAAAACGGTGGTTAGGGGGCAGCTAGTTACATCTTGCTTGATTGATCACTGCCAAAAAGTAAAAAAAAAAAAAACGCGTTTAAATTAGAGCTTCTCTTGTAGCTGTGCAAGGCTCTTTTACTGGCATTGAAGCGCTGTTACTTACCATGCCTGCCAAACCACGCTGCCTAATCTGTGGGGTGCGGCGTGGGGAGCTTTTGGATACTGGCGTTTGCAAAGCATGCTCTTTAGAGGCCATGGGCATGGAGGAGTCCTTGGGAGAAGGTTCTCAGGACCACGCGACGGCTTCTCAGGATGGCAGGGGTTCTGACCCTCCTTCCTTGCCTGCTTCGGAACCGGTAGCGGGTCCATCCTCCGCTTCCAGTGTTCCCTTGGTGCCAGAAGGGTCCCAGGGCTCTGGGATTCCAGGTCTCCCTTCCGAATTCCTCTCCTTGATGCAGAAGGCGTTTGCCTTGCTGCAGACGGACAGGGGGGTTCAGTCTCCCGGTCCTTCTAGCAGGAAACTGAGTCGGGCTGCCAGTCTTCAGGAAGGGGAGATGGCGCTACCCAAAAGGCGACGGGACGATTTGGACCCGCAGTCGCCTGCCCATCTAGAGGGGGACCTGGAGATGCCGAGAGGAGCTTCCTGCTTTGATTTCCGAGACCCTAAAAGTTTTTTAAATATGCCCGTGGGGTCCGCTCCCTCAGAAGAGGCGTTGGAGGATCCGCTGTTGCAGGCTGTGCGCACCTCGCAGCGGGTGTTCCCTATCCATAGAGTCTTTCGGAATATGATTCAGGAGGAATGGGACCCGCTCTCGGAACAGGATAAGTTGATTTTCGGTCTCCAAAGGTTGATGCCGCGGTGGCGGCTGTCATGAAGAAGACCACCATTCCGGGGGAAGGAGCGGCAGCATTGAAGGATGGCCAGGATAGGAGGTTGGATACCTTGCTGAAGCAGGTGTTCGACATGAGTGCCCTTTCCCTGCAGGCCTCCATAGCGGGGGCGTGGGTGGCGAGAGGCTGTTTACGCTGGTCTCAACGTCTTCAGGGCTCCCTCTCAGATGACCAGATGGCAGATACGTCTCGGCTGGAGTCTGGCATGGCGTACCTATCCGATGTTCATTATGATCTAATTCGTGGCCTAGCTAAATGTATGGCTTCGGTAGTCGCAGCTCGCCGTTCCTTGTGGCTCCGAAACTGGGCGGCGGATAGTTCGTCCAAAGCTCGGCTCAGTAAGCTTCCCTTCCGGGGCAAGCTCCTCTTTGGAGAGGATCTTGAGAAGTTGGTTAAGGACCTCGGGGAGTCCAAAGGGGGACGTCTCCCTGAGGATAGACCGAAACAGACTCGAGGAGGATCGGCATCTAGAGGCCTCTCGAGGGATTTTCGTAAGTTTCGCACATCTCGCTTTCAACAATCGCAGCGGAGCAGGTTTCCAGCGCGGAGTCAGTCCTTTCGAGGGTTTCGGGGGGCAGGCAGGGGTTTTGGTCCCTAACAGTCTTCCGGTGCGAACAAGAGATCACAATGAGATGAGGCGGGCCCAGGTAGTGGAGGTGCCCGTGGGAGGCAGGTTGCGGGAGTTCTACCCTGCCTGGTTCCAGATTACATCAGACCGGTGGGTCTTAGAAGTCATTCGGGAAGGCTATGCCCTGGAGTTTCAGCGTCCAGTGCGAGATTCCTTTGTTCTTTCCCCTTGCAAGGCGCCTCGGAAGCGCCGAGCGGTTGCGGACACCTTGGGCCGTCTCCAACGACTCGGGGCAGTCGTACCCGTTCCGATCGACCAGTGCGGCGCAGGACGATACTCCATTTATTTCGTGGTCCCCAAAAAGGGAGATACGTTTCGGCCAATTCTCGATCTCAAGAGGGTGAATCGTTGTCTCCGAGTGTCCCACTTCCGCATGGAGACCTTGCGCTCCGTCATTGCGGCCGTTCGCGCGGGCGAATTTCTTACGTCCTTGGATCTGACGGAGGCTTATCTTCACATTCCCGTGCGGAGGGAGCATCAATGTTTTCTGCGATTTGCGGTACCGATGGGACACTTTCAGTTCCGGGCGTTGCCTTTTGGTCTGGTGACGGCTCCTCGGACATTCACAAAGATTATGGTAGTTGTAGCGGCCGCGCTGCGCAGAGAAGGGATCCTGGTGCACCCGTACCTGTACGACTGGTTGATTCGGGCAAAGTCCAGGGAGGAAAGCGTGGTGGCCACCACTCGTGTGGTGGAGTTCTTGTAGAGCCTCGGTTGGGTAGTGAACGAGGCGAAGTGTCAGCTGTCCCCCTCGCAGAGCCTGGAGTACCTGGGGGCACGCTTCGAGACTCGACAAGGATGGGTCTTTCTTCCCAGCTCAAGGGCGCAGGCCTTGCGCGACCTGGTGCGTCGGTTTCTGGGGCTTCGGGCGCCGACGGCTTGGTAGTACCTGCAGTTACTGGGGACCATGGCGGCTACAATAGACTTAGGGTTGTGGGCCAGAGCTCATATGCGGCCTTTGCAGAGTGCTCTCCTCAGGCGCTGGTCTCATCAGAGGGATGCGTTGTCGCAGTGTCTGCCCTGTCCGGCGGCGGTGAAGGGCAGCCTTCTTTGGTGGTTGCATCCCGAGAGCCTGATGCAGGGCGTCCCCCTGGAGCCTCCGTGCTGGCGGTTGCTCACGACGGATGCGAGTCTCGCGGGATGGGGGGCTCATCTCGAAGGCTCGTTTGCGCAAGGAACGTGGGCAAAGGAGGAACGACTATGGTCCATAAACCGTCTGGAAATGCGCGCAGTCTTTCAGGCTCTGCTGGCTTTTCAGCAGAAACTGCGGCAAGCGGCGGTTCGCGTGCTATCGGACAACGCGACCACGGTGGCGTATATAAATCGGCAAGGCGGCACGGGCAGTGCGGCCCTAGAGGAAGAGGTGAGTGTGCTGCTGGCTTGGGCGGAACGGAATTTGCTGGCCCTGTCGGCTCAGCACGTCGCCGGAGTCGCCAACGTCGAGGCGGATTATCTGAGTCGGTGCCGCGTGGATCCGGGGGAGTGGGCTCTGCACCCGGACGTTTTCGAGATGACTGTGCGTCGTTGGGGGCTTCCGGTGATGGATCTCATGGCGACCTTGCGGTCGGCAAAGGTGGAGAGATTCTTCAGCAGGCGGCAAGAGTGGATGGCGGAGGGCCTGGATGCCTTGGCGCAGCAGTGGCCGGTGGAGGGTCTGCTGTATGTCTTCCCTCCCTGGGCGCTAATTGGCAAGGTGGTTCAGCGCATCGAGCGGCACAAGGGCCAGGTGGTCCTGATAGCGCCCGATTGGCCGAGGAGACCATGGTATGCAGACTTGGTTCGTCTGTTGGTCGACGTTCCGTGGAGGTTGCCTCTTCGGGAGGACCTGTTGCTTCAGGGTCCCTTGCGCATGCCTCAGGTGGGCCGGTTCTCGCTTACGGCTTGGCTCTTGAGCGGGCGCGGTTGACGGCCCGCGGTTACTCGGCGGCGGTTATAGACACTCTCCTGCGGTCGCGTCGGAGGTCGACTTCCCTGGCTTATATCCGAGTTTGGCGTGTCTTTGAGAGTTGGTGTTCCGATCTCTCTCTCAACCCCTTACGAGCTTCGGTGTCCAATGTTCTTTCCTTTTTGCAGGCTGGATTGGATAAGGGCCTTTCGGCCAGCTCCTTGCGGGTGCAGTTGGCGGCTCTCTCCTGTTTTCGGGGAAAGATTCAAGGTCAGGTGATCGCAGCGCATGGCGATATTCGTCGGTTCTTGCGAGCGGTGTTGTTGCTCAGACCGCCAAGGCGGACTGTTCTTCCTCCGTGGGATCTTAATTTGGTCCTGAACGTCTTGGTTGGGGAACCCTTCCAGCCATTAGGACGGGCTTCACTCAAGGATTTGACGCTCAAGATGGTGTTTCTCGTGGCGATATGTTCGGCCAGGAGGATTTCCGAGCTGCAGGCGCTCTCTTGCCGGGAGCCTTTTTTTGACTTTCTCTGCGGACAAGGTGGTCTTGCGTACAGTACCCTCCTTTTTGCCAAAGGTGGTGTCCGCTTTTCACGTTAATCAAGTGGTGTCGCTCCCGGTGTTTTCTGCGGAGCAGGGAGCTCACGCAGGTGGACGTTTGCACCGGTTGGATGTGCGGAGAGTGCTCAAGAAGTATCTTGGTCGTACGGCATCGTTTCGGAAGTCGGACAGGCTTTTTGTCGCATTCGGAGGCCCGCGGAAGGGCGAGGTGGCGGCGAAGTCTTCCATTTCTCGGTGGCTGAAGGAGGCGATTGCTTTGGCCTACATTTTGAGAGGCAGAGCGGTGCCGGTAGGGTTGCGTGCGCATTCCGCGAGAGCGCAGGCAGCCTCGTGGGCGGAAGTTAGCCTAGTGCCGGCGGCGGATATTTGTAGGGCGGCGACCTGGTCCTCGTTACATTCTTTTGCTCGGCATTATCGCCTGGATGGGCCGGGGCGCAGGGATAGTTGTTTTGGATCAGCCGTCCTTCAGGCTGGGATCTCAGGCCCCTCCCGTTGAGATTTACTGCTTTGTTACATCCTCTATCTTTCCGGGACTGGACTAGAGGGACGCTAAGGAAGAGTAAATTAGACTTACCTGCTAATTGTTGTTCCTTAAGGAACTCTAGTCCAGTCCCGGATCCCTCCCGTTCAGTGGGTGTTAGCCAGCCTGAAGTGTCCACAGGCGGGGGAGAGTGCGATTGACAGCTGGTGAACCCGTGCAGTTTTAAAAAAAAAAGAAAAACGGAAAGAAGAAAACAACCAAACGGAACACTTGGTCCCGTGAATATATTTCCGTACCCACTACACTTTCAGGGCGCTCTGGGGGTAGCAGAGATGGGAAGCGCTCTCAGAGGGGATCTCTGTGGTGTTGACGGCCGGCGGCTGGGGCGCAGAGGAACCGGGCTTCCGCCCTTCCGTTCCACGTCCGTTATAGGGCGCGCCCTGGCTCTATCCTTTTCTTAGAGATATATCTCTATCTGTACATAATTGTTTTGTATAGGTTTTTGAAATAACTACTTATTTGTTGCTCTGCTGAGTCTACTTTGTCAATAGGTGCTGGTGAAAGGGGGCGGAGCGAGCCTATTTGTACCAGTGACATCACGACGATGACATCTTTCAGTCTCCAAAGCTGCTGGTGGAGGTTGACAACTCTATCTTTCCGGGACTGGACTAGAGTTCCTTAAGGAACAACAATTAGCAGATAAGTCTAATTTACTCTTTTCACCAGAAGTTTACAATTTTAGTTAGTTTTGTAGATGAAGGATGATTTGTTCCAGAATATGCCCAGAAGAGCTGGGCTGGCTTTATGATGATTTGTTTCTCTTTCTATGCCCCTTTTATAGATGAGTTCCTTTTACATGCATGAAGTGCGTCTTACGCATTGGGGGAGGAGGAGGAGGGGGATGATTTTATAAGCCATTTCTGTAGTTTAAAAAAAATGTACCTACTGAATTAAGTGTTTACATGCACATTCCCTGGGAAAATTTTATAAATGTATGTGCATAAATTTCACTGGCCTGAGCCCAGGCGGTCCCTGGGGTTCAGACTTACACGAATAAGAATGGAAAGTAAAACAGGCAGGTTGCATATGTCTCCATGCAGCAGCTTTCCAGGGTAGGGATGTAACTTTATAACTGAACCTATTTGCACATAGTCCCTCTTTATAATCTAAGAGTAAGCACATATCTGTTGCACAAGTTAGATGTCTTTATAAAATTTCCCATCCTAGGATGAATGGGTAAGGAATGTTGGTGCGTCTGTGAATTACTTTTCTGTTTCTCTTGTATTCATTATATAATGCTTCACCATGTGTGGAGAGAGAGGGCAGATTATATTTGAAGTACAGTCATAGGACAGAAAAACACACCTTACCTGCTGCACAGATGCTCACATCTATAAACAGCGGTGCAACATACTTGCATTCTGTAGGATTTCAAAATAAATTGCATTCTGTTAAAACTGGTTCTGTTCTGTAAATCAGTCTGAGCAGAGATCAAGTGCCCTGTAAAAATTATTTTATGTGCCCCTATACCAAAATAAAACAAATTAAGAATGTAGTGAATTAATTTCAGCATCCTATTAGAACTTAAGATGCAAAAAGTCAAATGCGCCAGAATCATTTTTTCAAATTAATTTACTCTTGTCTGTTACAAATTTGCTCTTTGTACTTTGTTTCATTTGCCATTGTAAAAGCGACACCCCCACCACCCCCCCCCCCCCCCCCGCCTCTTTGCTCTAGTAAGGAAGAGCACAATGTGTTGACTTGATGATTTTTTTAATGCTGCTTATTGGCCAGAAGGTGGCACCAAAAGACTGGTTACTGTCCTCCAAGTTACCACGCACTCTTGTGCTTAAAGTCTGTTGTTTGGGTTTCTTGAGATTTTGCTGTCTTGTCTCTTTTTCTCTTTTTTTTTATAAATTTGGTTTCCTACTTAAAGACATGAATTGAACAGTAAAGTTGCTTCTACAGAAATGTAGTCATAGTAGCTGTCACATAGCTGTATGACATTAAAATTCAATAATGGATTCATTTTTTTAGTTTTATTAGAGATTGCAATTTTCTGCAGTATTAGAAAAATTGTTTCCTTTGGAAAGGGCAGCAGTTTGAACATTCTGTATATATTTTTTAAAGGAGCAGTTGGATCCTGAACAGAAAAAACAGTGACTTTTGTATGTATAATTTTACTTTATAAGGCCATCTACTTTTGCATTTTATTTACTGAAAAACATTTACATACACTTCTCTGAAGTGGTTAAGATTTGGCACGGTTCTTGATTTTCGAAGCACTGCTAAAGTGCCTGTGAAGGAAAGCTGAGAACCAGCTTGAGTGGCTGTATGGGAAAGACAGCGGCTTATCAGAGGACAGCCAAACCAGAGGAACATTTCTTATTTTACTCCACTTAAATATGCTGAACGGGGCGCCTGGTTTTTACGTTTTAACCAGTTAAACACCAGTAAACTACCCCTGCTATAAAAAGATCTAAAATAGGTGTTTACTGGATAAATATTTCTTCCCTTAGTACTTCTCACCCTCTCCTGCTTTTATTCCCCACTCAGTTTTTGTGCCTTTTCTGCATTAACTCGTAAGTGATGCAAACTTACTTAATTGATTCAATTCAGGGCCAGTATGAGGACAGGAGTCGCCCTAGGCGAACCTCATCCCTTGCGCCCTCTCCCTGGTTCCCATTGTCGCCGCTGACCCCCTCTCCAGGACCTGCAGTGGCCTCAAACAATCCTGTGGCGCTTACCTTAAAACTTCAGTGCCACCATACAAAAGGAAGTTGGCATTGGGCATTGGAGGGGGCAGAAGCCAAACAGCCCCATGGCACTGAAATTTTAAGGTAATTGCGTTGGGCTGTTTGAGGCCAATGCCGCCATTGCAGGCCCTGGAGAGGGTCAGCGGTGGATCACCACTGGACCATTGGCACTCTATATGGCCACCTAATGGCCGTGCCGGTCCCGATTCCATTGGAAAAGATTTACCGTAGTAGTAGCTGTGGCTCTAATACAGATATATAAACACACACCCTTTTAAAAACATCCTAACTGGGGAAAAACACTCACATTTACAATTTATAAACAGCTAACAGACAGGCGAAAGTGATAACTTCTCCAAATTTGTTTTAGAGCACTTTCATTTAAACAAGAAAAAGCTGCTGTCTAACTAGCATTCCTGTTCACTTTAAAAGTCATAAATAGGTTTCATGAAAGGAACAGAGGAAGGTAGGCCACAGCTGAATGATGGTAGCAGCCACAGCAGGCAAATATGAACATGTTGGTGCCAATGGTAGTCCTTATTATACTCATTGTGGTCACCGGAGCATGTTTCCGAAAGGTTGACGTGGGTTAATGAATATTCCTTATCGTCACTCCAGTCCAGTCCCTTTACTTCTGGGTTACGCAACCCTTCCAGCAGCTTGGAGGCTGAGCCCAACCTTTTTGGAGGTGGGGCGGCATAAATACCACTGGGACCACCCCCCAACTCCAGTATTCTCAGCCTCCAAGCAGCTGGAGGGTTCCGTAAGCCTAGGGCTTATTGGAGTCTTCCTTTTATCTAAATCTTTTAAAAATTTTTCCTTTATTACTTTTATTACCTTTATTACTTTTATTTCTTAGTTACCTGTTGTTCTTTAGGTTTAAGCAGTCTCTGCTCCTTTAATTGCTACTGCCTGCTCTCTCCTCCCTCTCTTCCCCCCCCCCCCCCCCCACCGGCGGGTCGGGCATCGGAGGTGGTTCTGGGCTTGCAGCCCCGGGGAGGACCTTTGCTGAGCTCTTCGGCAGCAAATCCGACTGATTCCCGAGGATTTCTTTGCCGAACTGCCCTGCCTCGCGCCGAAGCCCACCTGGTGGCTGAGCGCTGGAGGCAACGCCGGAAGTTAAATTTTGTCGCCGGACCCGTCCTGCAGCCAAAGGACGCGGCGGCGAACCCCGGACCTCCCGATTGCGGCGGAGGAGTTGATTGCAGCGGTTCTGCTTTAGGAGTCGGCTCCCAGCCTTCTGCGGCATCCGGGGTGGAGAATTAACAGCCCTGAGGACACACTCGCGATCCCCCGTTCAGGCTCCACGTGGTGAGGCCTACCACGTGTAGAGCCGACGGCAGGGATCGCTGAGCCGGGCCCAGTCAACAACGGAAGCTGCAAACCGCAAGTACATTACTAAAAGGAGCCTTTCTCCGTTTATTTATTTTAATCTACTTTAATTTCATTTTAATTTCCTTAATTTTGATTTTAATTTACTTTATCTTGGTTTTGTTTAAGAGCATCATCTGTTAATAGAAAAGAGGGCCTGTTAGAGAGGAGGAGCTCCTAAGGGAAAACTCACACAGCGGTTTTGGCTGTACAGTTAGCTGGGACTTAGGCCCATCGCTTATTCTTCCTAGCAGGAAGGCCTGCTTCATCTGGGATCAAGAGCATGGCGGCCAAGCCTAGATGCCCCTCCTGTGGCATGCGTAGGGGCACTTCCTCGGAGGCAGGAGTCTGCAGGGGTTGCGCTGCAGTGACTGCCTCCGTGGAGCAAGAAATTAATTTGGCCATGATTCAGCCCTCTCAGGAGTCTGGTGACCCCTTAGAAAGGGAAGGGGGGTCCCAGTTCCCTCCCTCCACTTCCTCGGATTTACCTACCCCTCCTCCACCCTCTTCGCCCCCTCCCTCCGGAGAAGGGGGCGCCGGGGATTTTTTCTCCCCAGACTTCATTCTTTTACTCCACAAGGCCTATTGCTTGCGTAAGCAGGGCTCAGGGACAGGTGAGCCTGTCTCGACGGCCGAGGCCAAGCCCAAGAGGGCAAGCAATCCAGACTCAGGCATCCCATCTAAACGCCCCCGGCTGGGCTGTGAAGACCCTCTCCCAGGGCACCCCGGAGGAGGATAACTCTGATAAAGACTGGGACGAGGAAGAGGAGAAGCTGGAAGAAGGAGAGATCCCTGAAGAAGATCAGGCCAGGATAATTAGAGTCTTTCGGCGGGAGGAGCTCCCGGCTCTAATTAATGAGTCTCTAAAGGTCCTTAATGTCTTCTCAGACGCGCCAGCAGAGGTGGAGGCGTTGGAGGATCCTTTAATCCAGGCCATTAGGAGATCCCAGAAGGTCTTCCCTGTCCACAGGGTAATGCGTCAGATGATCCAGGAAGAATGGGACCAACCTGAGTCTAGTTTAAGGGGAGTGCGGTCCATGTCTCGCCTATACCCGCTTCCAGAGGCAGACAAAGAACTGCTGAAGTCTCCCAGGGTGGATGCAGCGGTATCAGCAGTTACTAAGAAGACTACTATCCCAGTTGAGGGCAGCACGGCCTTAAGAGATTCTCAAGACAGAAAGCTGGATACCCTCCTGAAACAAGCCTTTGATGTGAGTGCCCTTGCCTTGCAGGCCTCTGTGTCAGGAGCTTGGGTGGCGAGAGCCTGTTTAAGGTGGTCACAACAGCTGCAGGCTGCAGAGGGACCACCTGGCGAGGCTCAGGCCAACTCTGCTAGGCTGGAATCCGGAGCAGCCTTCCTGGTGGATAGTCAGTATGACCTCATCAGAAGCCTATCCAAGAACATGGCCTCGGTGGTGGCAGCTAGGCGTTATCTGTGGCTGCGGAATTGGGCAGCGGACGCATCCTCGAAGGCACGCCTGAGCCGCCTCCCATTTAAAGGGAAGCTGTTATTCGGAGATGATTTGGAGAAGTTGGTAAAGGATCTTGGTGAGTCTAAGGGGGGCAGGCTGCCTGAAGATAGACCGAAGCAAGGGCGACCCCTAGCCCCAGTGCGTAACCAGCCCAGGGACGCCCGAAGGTTCCATCCAGCCAGGACAAACCCCTTTCCCAGGGGCCGCTTTCCCTCGAAGGGACAAGGTTTCAGAGGGTTTCGAGGAGCAGGCCGAGGTTTTGGGGCGTCCTCCTCCTCCTCTCAGGGAAATAGAAAACAATGAGGTGACGGGGGTCCAGGGGGAAGAACCGTCCGTGGGCGGACGCCTAAGGCGATTTCTTCCCGCCTGGTCCCGGGTCACGTCCGATCAATGGGTCCTAGAGGTTATCAGAGAGGGCTATGCTCTAGAATTTGCAAAACAAATACATCCAGCCTTTGTTCAGTCTCCCTGCGGTTCTTCTGCAAAGAGAGCGGCGGTAGAGACAACCCTCACCCGCCTAATAACGCTAAGGGCCGTTGTCCCGGTACCACCAGACCAGCGCGGTTCTGGTCGGTACTCGATTTACTTCATAGCTCCAAAGAAGGAAGGGTCCTTTCGCCCGATACTAGATCTCAAGCAGGTCAATCGCTGCCTCAGGGTTCCGCATTTCCGGATGGAAACCCTGCGTTCAGTCATAGCAGCCGTGAGGGGCGGGGAGTTCTTAACGTCCCTCGATCTGACAGAAGCCTACCTGCATATCCCGGTCAGGGCATCCCATCAACAATTCCTGAGATTTGCGGTGCCAAGGGGCCATTTTCAGTTCCAGGCCCTACCTTTCGGCCTAGCTACGGCTCCAAGGACGTTCACCAAAGTGATGGTGGTAGTAGCGGCCTCCCTACAGAAAGAGGGAATTCTGGTACACCCCTACCTGGACGATTGGCTAATCCGGGCAAAGTCGGAGGAGGAAAGCCACTCTGTGACGACAAGAGTGATTCAAGTCCTAGAAGAGTTGGGGTGGGTCATCAATCGAGCAAAGAGCAGGATGACTCCCTCCCAGGAACTCGAGTACCTCGGAGCAAGGTTCGACACCAGCAGAGGCAGGGTGTTTCTGTCTAGATCAAGAGAACTGAGACTTCTTGTCACTCAGTTTCTGGGCAGACGAAACCCCACTGCGTGGCATTATCTGCAGGTCCTGGGAACAATGGCAGCGGCAATAGAGGTGGTACCATGGGCCCGAGCCCACATGCGTCCTTTGCAGAGGGCACTATTGCGTCGGTGGTCGCCCCAACGTCACCCCATGTTAATGCAGTTACCTTGCGCTCCGCGGTCTCTGCGCTGGTAGCGGTGCCCAAGGAATCTGGATCGCGGGATGCCTCTCGAGCTTCACCAGTGGTTATTACTGATGACGGATGCCAGTCTGGCAGGCTGGGGAGCTCACTGCGAGGACCAGTTCGTTCAAGGCAGCTGGACTCCTTTGGAAGCCCAATGGCCCATCAACAGACTAGAATTGCGGACTGTCGGCCTAGCGCTCAGAGCTCTCGAGGCCTTAGTGCAAAAGAGAGCAATTCGCGTTCTCTCAGACAATGTCACCGCGGTGGCTTACATCAACCACCAGGGCGGCACAAGCAGCCCCGCCTTGGAGAAGGAGGCGAGCACTCTGTTCCAGTGGGCGGAAATTCGGTTGGAAGCACTCTCAGCCCAGCACGTGGCAGGCACGGACAACGTCACAGCAGACTATCTCAGCAGGTGCAAGATAGATCACGGAGAGTGGGAGCTGTAGCAGGAGACCTTCGACCAGATAGTGGCCCGTTGGGAACTCCCAGTCATGGACCTCATGGCAAGGTTCTCGTCCGCCAAGGTGGACCGATTCTTCAGCCGGCGCAAGGAAAGAATGTCCGAAGGCCTGGATGCCTTGTCCCAGAAGTGGCCACCAGAGGGCCTGCTCTATGTATTCCCCCCCTGGGTTCTGATCGGAAAGGTTCTCCAACGCGTGGTCGCACCACGGATACGTAATCCTCATAGCTCCGGATTGGCCTCGCCGCCCCTGGTATGCGGATCTGATGAGGTTGATCGCCGACCATCCTTGGCGGCTCCCTTCCAAGAGGGATCTGCTGAAGCAAGGCCCAGTTCGGATGCCTCACGTGGATCGATTCTCGCTTACGGCCTGGCTATTGAAAGGGCGAGGCTCCTAAAGAGGGGTTATTCAGGAGCTGTCATCTCGACCCTGTTGAACGCTAAGAAGTGCTCGACCTGCCTCTCCTATGTTAGGACTTGGCGCATCTTCGAAGCGTGGTGTGCGGAGCGCCGACGGAAACCCCTTTCCGCTTCAGTCCCTGAGGTCCTAGAATTCTTACAGGCAGGATTTGACAAGGGGCTAGCGCACAGCTCCTTGCGGGTTCAGCTGGCGGCATTCGCATGCTATAGAGGTAAGATCCGCGGCAAGTCCCTAGGGGCGCACGCGGACGTCTCCAGGTTCCTAAGAGCGGTTGGTCGTCCCCCCTTGGGATCTCAACCTAGTGCTTAACGCCCTGATCAGGGAACCCTTCGAACCAGAGAAGAGGGCCTCCTTAAAGGATTTAACCTTGAAGACAGTCTTTCTGGTCGCTATCTGCTCGGCAAGGCAGGTTTCCGAGCTCCAAGCGTTGTCCTCTCAGCCCCCCTTCCTACTATTCCTCAAGGACAAGGTAGTTCTGCGAACGGTCCCTTCATTCCTGCCCAAGGTCATTTCTCCCTTTCATGTGAACCAGGCAGTTCACCTCCCGGTCCTCTTCGCCGAGGGGCTGGAAGGTAGGGATAACAAACTGCGACTCTTAGATGTCCGGAGGACCCTGAAACGCTACCTCTCCCGCACAGCCCCCTTCCGGAAGTCCGAGCGACTATTCGTTCAGTTTGGGGGTCCACACAAGGGGGAGGCGGCGGCCAAGGCCTCCATCTCCAGATGGATCAGGGAAGCGATTGCTTCCGCCTACATCCCGAAAGGGAAACAGGTACCAGCGGGTCTCCGTGCGCACTCCACCCGGGCACAGGCTACGTCATGGGCGGAGTTCAGCTTAGTTCCTCCATTGGATATCTGTAGGGCAGCGACTTGGTCTTCCCTGCATACCTTCACCAAGCACTACAGACTGGACATCCAGAGTGCAGCCGACGCTCGGTTTGGTCTGGCGGTCCTTCAGTCCGGTATGCCGGATCCCACCCAGGATTGAACTTCTCTTTTACATCCCAGAAGTAAAGGGACTGGACTGGAGTGACGATAAGGAAAAAGTAATTAGTTCTTACCTGCTAATTAGTGTTCCTGAAGGAACGACAGTCCAGTCCCTGATCCCACCCGGTTAGGACCTACCAGTCAGAAGGAAGCTTTGGACCGAGCGTGGGGCCAGTTCGGGGGAGGGACGCGGGAGAAAGTCGGATCGGGCAACCTCAGACATACCACCTCCGACCGTCCTCCCTTTTTTTCCCCTCATGCTATCCATTCTCTATAAAAAAAAAAAAAAAAAAAGAGTGTTTATACATAGATAGACGATGTTGTGGTATATAAGTTCTTATGTTAGATAGATGGTTAATGGAAACTCTTTAGGTCTGCTTTTTCATTCGATTACTGGAGTTGGGGGGTGGTCCCAGTGGTATTTATGCCGCCCCACCTCCAAAACGGTTGGGCTCAGCCTCCAAGCTGCTGGAAGGGTTGCGTAACCCAGAAGTAAAGGGACTGGACTGTCGTTCCTTCAGGAACACTAATTAGCAGGTAAGAACTAATTACTTTTTAAGTCTGCTAAATGCCACTGTAGCCGTAGAAAGAAATGGGCCTTAATGTACATAATGCAAGTTGGCCATTTGTAAACGTGCCCCACTGTGAAACGCAGAATGATGTTCAACTACCTTTGGTAAAGTTGAAAATGGAGGGATTTCATATGCCAAAAAATGTCTGTGAGCTTAACTACCAGTGAGTTTGCTGACTGTAGCATCTTTAATTTCAGAAAATATCTAACAATGGTTTACATTATAGAATATGATAGGCTAAGAAAATAGTGGACTCCAATGTGTGTTGAAGTTTGACTGTGAGGTATAATTTGTCTTCGCTCTACCAGGAGTCTCTTAGACCACCTTAGTGCCGATTAATCTAAATGCATGCGACCTGGACTCGGTGCATAGTGGTTTGAGGGCGCTGTTTGTCGAGTTAAGCCATGTTACTCCACTCTCTAAGGGCTCTAGAGGTTTTCACCTGCCTCTGTGGTGCCGCTAGGAATTAGATGGCACAAAACCCTGCTACCCATGTGGAAACAGCAGTGCTCACCATTGGGGCAGCCTTCAAAATAAAAGAATACTGAACAATACATTTCTTTGCTTTCATGCTGGTTTCACATATGTTCTTGTGTTAGGAATAATTAACGTTCATGATTATCCTCACCTTAAGAATCATTGATTTCAGGAACAGCACGGGGTTTGAAAAATCAGTTTGTTTTTCTAGTCCTTAACATGGAAGGTGACAGTACAGCAGTGGCCCTAAGACTTCTGAGGCCATACTAGGGCCACACGGCTTCATTATCTAGACCTTCAGTAATACTCGTATCTATAGGATTATGTGTGTTTGATGTAACGGCAAAGACTATTGTTCCACTAGTACAGTAGTACATTAAAAGAGATGCGTATTGGAATGATTATTAAACATACCAGTTTCTAAATATTGCGTCTTATGGTGATTTAAGTGTTCATTTGTATGCCCTAGACTTCCTTTCCTCGCAGTTTGCCTTGCTGCTGGCTGTGCATAACAATTTCAGTTTGAAACTGATCCCAGAACATGGTTTTCAAGTTCATTCTTTCTTTGATTTCTAGATTTATCTGATCCAGAATCTAGCAGTAGTGTATCGCCACTTTTGCCACCAGCGGTAGAGGACGAGGGGGAGCCACCGTTCAAGAAAGCCCAGTTTACCTTTAGACAGGACACACCTTCACACGCTGTCTCTCTGCTAGAATGTGAATCTGCTTTTCGAGGCATCTTCCCTCATTATGACAGCCCAAATCTTCATTGCTATTACAAGTGCAGCTCCACCAACTGTGATGGCGTACGGCTGGACATCCAAAGAGGAGTGAAATTTGCCCATAAATGGTTATCGGACAAGGCTGTGACCTATTGTAAAAGAACAGGCATTTACTGGTTGGTATTTGAGGAGGGGCGAGGAATGTACTGTTTCCTTTGTAGGAAGCATGACACCTACAACAAACAGAACAAGCAGAAAGTGTTCAATACTACCCCCGCCATTAGATTTAAAAAATCTGCTCTTCAAGATCATACTGAATCCCAGCAACACATGCTAGCAATTCTGGCTGAACTGGCCGGTAGAGAAACAACGGACAGTATGCTGGAGAATGAAAAGGAAGAGCTTTCCATACTCTTCAACGCCTTCCTTACGGCATACTGGCTTGGCAAAGAGGAGATCTGTTCCAGTAAACTCTTTCCCTTCCTGAGGTTTTTAAAGGATCCGTCTTTACATGATACAAATTATTTTGAAGCTGCAGAGTCTGTGGAAAATGTCTTTGTAAGTCTTGGTAATGCCATTCAGATTGAGATTGTCAAAGCTGTCCAGCAAACTGCTTGTTATGGTCTTTTGTTTGGAAAGTTAACTGATTTTGGATGTAGAGACTTACTGCTGACTTTTATTCAGTATGTTGACCCTTCAACAGCAGAAGTCAACACTAAATTTTTATTTTCTAGATGCATTGTGAAACAGTTAGGAGAACCAGAATCTGATACAATTGTAAACCTGATAAAAACAAGTATTCTGAAACTTGGACTTTCCATCCAAAAGATGGCATCTATTGTAACTGATGGACCAGATGTTGTAACTTGTAAGACAACAGGGGTATCGGTGCAGTTGAAAGAAATTAACCCTACTTTAATTTCTTTCCATTGCTTGTTCCCAAAATTAAGTATCAAAGCCATTTGTGATCACAGACAGAGTCATTGCATAGCTGATGTTGAAGAGTGGATGGCTGAGATATGGAAACTGTTTGAAAATTCATCAGTTATGTTAGAATTGTATTTAGAAGAGCTTCTTCAGGTAAGGGGCCTCCATAAGGTCTGCCCTAATGTGAAGACTTCAATCAAGCTTATTCTACAAGAGAAATGTCAAATTAGACATTCTTCATTGATCACCTCCGTAATGGCCATCTACAATGACTACATTGCACTTCTTAATATCTTTCGTACCATTCAAGATGGTAGTACTGTAGGAAGCACGTTTTTCAACAGAATTTGTTCTGTTCAGTTCATAGGTACAATATACATACTGAAGGATGTCTATCCAGTGCTGCTTGCTTTAACAAAGATCTTCCAAAAGGGAAAAGTTAATTTTACGACCATAGAATCCTCTGTCTATTATACAATACATCAACTGAATGAAGTGTTGAACCATAAAGAGGCTGTAATAAAGCTTAAAGCGGATTTACAGCCAGAAGGACGACTGGGATTATCTAACATACTTTTGAGTACAGAAGATGAAAAATACCTTAACCAACTTCTGGAAGATTATGTTTCTGCCATTAAAAACAACCTTCACAACAGGTTTGGTTCATACTTGCCTTTGGTATCTGCATTTTCCATATTTAATCCTCTGCTTGTTCCAGCCTCAGAATCGCCAGATTTCAGTGAATATGGTCAGTCAGAGATTAAGCTCCTTTCTGATCACTTTTATGGAGAGGCTAAGGATAGAGAGATCAAGGTTTCCCAGCTCATAGAAGAATGGGAAAAGCTTAAGTTGGAACTTCTTGACTGGAGAAATTGTATTCCCGCTATTATACTAACAGGTGGAGCCATGGCGGTCACGGAATGGTGCCTCAAGCACTTGTTCATATTGAAGGGCGACACAAGTCATTCATACCCCAACCTGCTCCTTCTTGCTGAAGTTTGTTTGTCAATGCCACTTACTAGTAGGTGGCCAGAAAAAGCATTTCAAGCAATAACGAATTTGGAATTAAAACAGGAGCATAAGCTAAGGGGTGACCACCTCAACAGCTGGATACATATCATACAAAATGGCCCAGACTTCCATGCATCAGGCTGCAATCACCTTATTTATAAGGCCATTAGAGTCTTCATTGATGAGAGGAAAACACAACTTCGGCACCATTCTGAAAGCAAAGTCATGGAAGGGCCCTGTGACCCTGAAACTGGAAGCCTTTCAGTGGAGGCCTACCCTGATTTGAAAGAAGAAGGATATCTGGGTGTTACGGAGGTGGCTCATGCTCTAGGGCTTTAACCATCTGCTCTGCATTCTAAAGGCACTTTCTGATGCTGAGAGCGCCTAGCTAGCGCTTACAGGTAGTATGAAAGAGAACAGAGTAGGAGGAAAAATCTTACCAAATGGAATCCCACTCCGTGTTAAAGCCATCACATTCAAATTTTAACCATTTCATTTGCAAGCTTCTACTTTAAACAGCCATGGGAGGAGGTTTTTTTACTATGGCAATTGGGGGGAAAATGCCTGCCTGAAATAATTTTGTATCCGTATTTAAGAAGAAAAGGTGAATGATAAAATCAGTGTGACTGTTAGGAAATCATTTTCAGTTAGCATCCCAATCTACAGACCAGGATAGGTGAGCTTCCTTCAGAGGTTCACGGAAGCTAGCTGAAGAATTGTCCTTGCAAATAGCATTGAGCTTTATCAAAGGAGTCAAAAGTTTGCCTGCAAAAAATATTTGTTGTAGTTGAGTACAGGGAGGCCGGGAAGCTTGTTGAGGGTGTATGACCAGATTTTCAGAGAGGGATGTTTACTGCACTGTTGCAGTCTCAAAATACAAATGCACTAATTGAAGATCATCCTGTTACATGAAAGCTTTAACTAGGTTTTGCATAACTTATTTGTCCAGTTATGATCACTGTTATTATGCCAAAGACATTAAAGGAGGTTATTTTAGAAGCTCTGTTCGCATGTAAACATACAAACTACATCCACATGCAGATGGCCATTTCAGAAGGGCCTGATTTAGCACGTGTCTGCCCTGCTCACATCCATGTTTCATGGGGGCATGGTCTGGGTGGGACAAATTTCATATAGGATTCACATTTAAGACCACAGTCTGCCCTCCAAACGTAAATCTGCTGCCTGATACAAACAGGTGTTTTAAAATTGGTCATTTTGACCAACTCTCTACAGTAGGGATTAAGGGGGAATAACCCACTTAATTCCCCCCAGTGTTTCCACCTCCAAATTGAAATGAGGAGGTGTCATTGATTAGGGGCGGCTGCACGTGCAAGAGTGATAGTGCCGGCATTTCACAATGAACGTGTGGCTTACAGGTGCGAGTTGCAGGATTCCCCCCTACCTTTTTTTCATACATGCATGTTTCTGAAATGCCCTCCTCCCATGGCATGTGAATAGCCCTTCCTTCAGCCTGGACCCGTTGTTAGCAGGGACGCCTGTCTTCAGGGGGTGAAGATCTATCGCTTTTTAGATCATACTTACATGTGTACATCCTCTCTTCTGGAATTGGCATAGATATTTGGACATTCTCACTTCTGCCTTGCAAGAGGGTCCTAAATGGCCTTTCTAAAATGTGCCTTAAAGTAATTAAATTATCCCAGATCTTTCTTTGTATGTATTTTGAGGATTATTAGGGCCTAATGTGTAAAAAAAATATAACCCTTCAGGAACTGGTGATACTTGCTTTAGAAAGAGAGATTAGGAAAACATTGGAGAAACATTCTGGGTTACATGAATCAGAGTTTCCAAAAGCTGGTTTACGACATGCATTTTAGTAGAGTGTAGCCAGGCTCCAGGAAACAATTAATTCCAGGTAAACTTGAGAAAAGAATATTTTTCCTCCCAAGGTAATTGGCCTTTGAAGGTGGTTACCAAATTGTGCTCCAGGCAGGATTCACTAGGTCTGGCACAGTTCATATAAAAACAGAATTTAATGTGTTGCATGGCCTTTGTTGGTCTCTAGTTTTTTTTGTACCATGTACCTTTTCTATATTTGTATACTCCTAAAGTTGTGTTAAAATATAAATATCTATATATCTATATCTATCTATCTATATATATCTTTTTATTAAAAAAAATCTTACATAGACTATTTAGGCATCTGTTTTCAGTCTATTTTCATAAATACATAACTGCAAGCCAAAAAGTGTTCAATTTGTCAATTTTGTGTTTCATAGGTGGTGTGTGGTCATCTCTTAACAGGATGGGGCGTGCTGGTTGGTTTTAGCAGATGCTATTGCAAATGCGGAGTTGGAAACAACTGCATTTTTTTAAATTGGAGGTCCGCTACCGGCACCGCTATTGCCAAAGGAACAGGAAAAGTGGTGGCAGAGCAAGGGCAGGTTGGGCAGAGGTCTGTGGTCAGCAATCCTAAACGTGCCTCTATTTTTTTGCACTCTGTGTGGCTGCACTTCATGCACAGGCCTAGATGTGGCGCTGGTCATACCTTTTTGAAATAGGGGTATGTTTACTGAGCTCCGATAGCGCACGGCAGCCGCTACCGCTGCTCAGTAAACACCCCTTAGTGTGCGCAATACAAATCTTTTTATTCTAAGTTGTTTTATTCTTGCCAGGCTAGTGAATAGAAAGTGTAGTGTAGAAACGTTTTTAAATGGAAGATTCATGAAGTATTTATTGATTGTAGTGATTCTATTATAACCACCCAAATCCATATCCTTGCTGGTGGGAAACAGCCATGGCGGTCTGAATCTTTTACAGTTACAGTGAAATCGGCTGTCCTTGTTCTTTCAGTTTTGCACTGGCCCTCACAATCTTTGGGACACTTGGGTGGGGGAAGGGGGTGTCTTAGCTGTTAGCACGTATTAATTGTCGTGTTAACATCGTGCGCAAAGTGCCATGGGAAATAGCTGACGCGGAAGGGGCTGTGGAATGGGTGAGACATATAGGGGTATGTTTACTAAAACCCCGGTAAAGTGCGGGCGCCATATAAGGAGTGGGTGTTCCATCCTGAAAAAGGAAAGGTGGAATTTACATATGCACTAAGGTGCGCGGCGCCCATGTGCGCCCCGCACCTTAGCGCATGAGATAGCTGCGTGGGAGGCATAAGTGGCGCGCTGAAGTGCAAGAAAAAGAGCAGAACCACAGCACAATGGTTAAGACACTGACCAACGGTGCAGGGATCAGGGGTTCAATCCCCACAGTGCCCTATGAAGACAGCTAGCTGAGGCATTAATTTATGAGGCGCAGAAATACTGGGCATCATAAGGCGGCGTGCTAATGTTTTTGGCGGCATATCAATACTGGGTGGCATAAGGCGGCGCGCTGATGTTTATGGAGGCATTATAATACTGGGCGGTATAAGTGGGGTGGTATAAGTGGCGCGCTGATGTGCAGGAAGCAGAGCAGAGCCACGCCACAGCACAATGGTTAAGACACTGACCAACGATGCAGGGATCAGGGGTTCAATCCCCCACAGTGCCCAATGAAGACGGCTAGCTGAGGCATTACTTTAGGAGCCAGTGTAATATTGGGCGGCAGAAGGTGGTGTGCTGATGACCATAAGGCGGCGCACTAATGTTTTAAGAGGCTTTTTAATATTGGGCGGCATAAGGCGGCGCGCTGATGTGCAATCACAGGAACAGAACCACAGCACAATGGTTAAGACACTGACCAATGGTGTAGGGATCAGCGGTTCAATCCCCCAAAGTGCCCAATGAACAAGGCTGGCTGAGGCATAACATATTATGGGTAAGATTGCTTTAGGAGGCATTTTATTCATATTTTAATTATCACTACTAGCAAACGCACTCTCAAAGAGTGTTAACATAAGGCGCCCTATAAGGCACATTTTAAAGTGCACTGTCAGCCAAGGCACCCTAGAATGTTGCTTATAGGGCGCTTTAGAGGGTGCTGTATGAGGTACCGCAAGGACAGTGGACTGTTTTTTATGGCAGCACTGTGCAGTTTAAGGAATGAAAAGCATAAGTAGGTGCGCTGACAGGCAAGGAGGAGCAGCAGTGGAGCACAATGGTTAAGGCACTGACTGCTGATACAGGGGTCATGAGTTTGCTCCCCAGTGTGCCTAATACGTAAGGCTGGCTGTGGCATCAGCTTTGCATTGTACATATTTTGTCCTGCAGCACTTTATTTTCATGCTATTAATTGCTGCCAGCAAACACGCCCTCACGTGCCGTAATTGAAGGTGCCGTATAAGGCACTCCATAGGGCACATTATAAATTGCACTGTCCGCCACAGCACCCTAAAATGTCCCCTATAAGGCATCCTATAGGTTGCATCACAGGAGAATGTATAGTGCACCTTATATGGACGGGAACCATAAGGTGCCCTATAGGGCGCCCTCAGAGGCACCTTATGGGTACAGTACGCTGAGGGTGTTTTTGCTGGCATCAAAATATGTACATTAAAAAAAGATAATGTGTTGGACAACCCTATCACATAACCCCACGGTGGGTTTGAACCCATGACCTCTGGCTTCAGAGGCAGTGAAGTAACCATTGGGCTACAGCTCTATAGCTGCTAGCAAGCCCCTGGCTGGCTGCAGAGAGCATGCATGTCACCACACACAGTCTGCTGTGGTCACCAGGATAGGGTAGCCCACCCATACCCATGATGCACTGCACATGCAAATCAGCTGTCCACAGATGAACACAAGATGGGCAATGCACCCCCGCCCCCCCCACAGCACCTCGGCCTGGTAGAGGGAAGTGACCATGTGCACCCACACACCACCTCGGCCTGGTAAGGGGTACTGACCGTGTCTTGTACTGGCACAGAGTAGCTACACACCGTCACATTGTGCGGGTACTGTGCTCACCCCGAGGGTGCGGTGAGGCGCCCAGGACCAGGTCCACAACACCTTCCATAGCTGAATGAGGCCATGCCAGAGGTCCAAAGCAGTGTTAATGTGTGAGATAGGTAGTTTCTGCACAAACACCTTGGATATCTCTGTCTGTTTCAGTCAGGTGTAGCCCCTATGGACCCCTAGGTGGGCCATGTACCACCACCCCCCCCCCTCCCCTCCCCTCCCCTCCCCTCCTCCAGGGCCGAGGGCGGCAAACAGGATCTCCTATCAATAGATCCACATTCTACCTCCCTGCAAAGGTGGCAGTAGAGGGGACCATCAACCCGGGTCCTGCTGAGGAACAGACACCCCACAGGGCAGTCAATGCAGCTCTATACATATCCCTAACACAATAGCAGATAGATATTAGGCCTGGATATGGTGAGCTGCACCCCACCACTATCTGATATTCTCCTGCAGCAAGTCATCAGCCACTGCACCCTGCAAGCTGCTCCATCACAACACATACCAGCTGCAAACAGTGTGCTAGTTAGTCCACAGTGCATGTTCCCAGTGGAGATGCATGCACCCAGAACTGGGATGTCAGCATACACAGCAAGCAGATAAATCAGTGACTGGGCCCCAAAAGGAAACCCATATCTATCACATGAGAGAAATACTATATAGCACTATGGGGGTGCCTAGCCATGCTGTGGTCACTGCACAGTCAGGGTGAGAGTGATCTCTCAGCAGGACATACTGAGGTCACCCTGTCTGTGTAGGTGGTGGCCGGGCACTAAAATGTCCCAGTCAGTGCCCTATGCCCTGTGCAGATGCACCCTGGCCAGGCCACCCTGTCCGGCCTATACCCATGGTACCTTGCTCCTCATTATGCACATTGGCCGCCCAATACTGGCAACATTGCTGGCAGTGTGGGCTGTGGAAGGTGTTTGCAGCCACCACACACTGGATAGGCAGACAGCCACCCCCACACCTATGCCAGCATTGTGCTACTATAGAGGAGTCCAGCAGCCATACCCACCACATCAGTCCTGGGCACAGTACAGGCATGGATATGGTACGCACTACTGTTGGGGGTCACTCCCCAGGGTGGTAAACACTGTCAGAGACCAGACCTGCAGCGCACACCGCAGACATCACAATGGTTGTTATGGTGGAGATCAATGAGCAAAATGTGCTTAACGTAGTAATTGATATCTGCCAGTTATCATGGGCAACGTTTGATAGCTGTGTACCATATACCCAGATGTAGGGTGGCAGTGCTAAGGTATGCAACTGCTAGTATTGGGGGATACAGGCAGGGCCCAATGTCCTGCCTCTCCAGGAGGCATTGGCCAATGGGGCCTGTGGGGGGGGGGGGGGGTGTCTGGCCCTGTTGGCTGCTGCTTTACGGCAGAGTGTCCCAACTCCAGTCCTGGTGTTCCAACCACTGTTCGGGTTTTCATGCTGTCCCTCATAGATATGCATGAGCTACATCAGCATACCATGGGGGTGGTGCATAGATATGCAGCACAGGCATCCTTATTAGAGGCAGCATGGATCCTGAATGGTGTGGGGCCCTCCAGGACTGCATTTGGGAGACTCTGCTCTAGGTAATGCGGCTGTTCATGGTGTCTGTGTTTGGTGTGGTAAAATATAGGCGTATGAACCATACGTATGTTCTCAGCAGTAAAGGTTTGTCCGTACTATCACGGTTTAGTTGTAGGAAAAATATGTGGACTGGATTGGCAGTAGCCCCAGCTGGGCTTTGAACCTGTGACCTTCTGTTCCTGCACACACTGTCTGTGTGCACTGCACCACTGTGTTGCGGCAGATATGCTGTGTTCCCTGGGGAGTCCATGACTGTACATCCGACAGAGCCTGTCTGTTGCGGTGGACGGTGCCAGCCTGCACAGGCCTAGGCCACTGTCTGCTGTGGTTTGCAGCCACTGCCCCCTCCACCACCTGTACCCTTCCGCCAACATGCAGACATGTCCCTATCTGGGAAAAAGCATATGACCTGATTGCGTTGTGGCACTCCAGGACTGAATTTGGGGGACTCGGCTGTAGGTAATGCCCATTGTTATGGTTTGTGTGCGGTGTAGGGTAAAATATAGGTGTTGGAACCATGCTTATGTTCTCTGCCATAAAGGAGTGTCTGTACTATCACTGTTTAGTGGTGGTGGGTAAAACTATGGGGACTGGGTTGGCAGGAGCCCCAGCTGGGATTTGAACCTGTGACCCTCTGGTCCTACAGGCACTGGCTGTGTCCGCTGCACCACACTGTGGCCACAGAGACAGTGCAGTCTCTGGAGATAGGTAACCTGGCCGCACGAGTCAGACACCCTGCTCTGCACAATTTTACTGTGGGCTCGTTTACCTTGTATGGGGACAAAGGTGCAATTAGACCTCAAAAATGACCTCCGAAAAAGGGGAAAAAAAACAAAACCAAGCTGGGCAACAGTGATATCAATGGGCAACATGACAAACACTCCCAGGAAAGCTCCATTAAAATGCAGTGCTTTTTGAACGTGTCTACGGAGCGTAGACCCTTCCAAAAATCATTTCTTTTTTTTGGAGCTTTCCTGGGAGTGTTTTTTATGGTTGCCCATTAATATCACTGTTGCCCAGCTGGATTATAATTTATTTGGAATTTGTTGTGGTCATTTTCAATTTATATTTGCTATTTTGTTCTGTGCACATGTATCACACTGCTCACGTTTTGCAGGTTTCCCCGGTTTTGCTGTACATTGCTGACGGAAATGGTTTCTCTTCCCTTTAAATCGGCTCTAACGTGAGGGTTTCACTCGCGGTATTTTTTTTGCCGAAATTCAGCCCCGCTCCTGTGCGGGGAGCCTCTCCCCTCCCACTCTCCACCCATTGACCCCGTCCCTCCGCCCCTCGGGGGCCTTCCTCCGCAAGCCTTTCCCCGCCTCTATCGCACATCAGCGCCCTGCACACGTGCGCCGGCCCGTTAATGTGACGCACACGCGTGCGCGGCACTTAAGAGCATCATTAGCGTACGCTATTGTGCGCCACGCACGTGTGCGCGGTTTAGTAAACATACCCCATAGTTAACATGCCGGTACTTTCCGTGCATTAATTGTTAACCAATGTTATCTACTGCTTATACAGTTACCATGTGTAAAGACATTTTTGTCCTTGTTAACTGAACGGGGAAATTCTGGAAACACCCTTAAGAGTTAATGCAGAAGTTTTGTAGTTACTGTTCGATAATAGCAAATCTTTCATGCACTTTAGTACATAGACCCCAAATGTCCCAGAGCAGGATTAGGAGTGAGACCGTACTAGAGCAGGCTAAGGACTTGCCTTGTCTTTTCATACAGGTATCCACCATTTTTTTAACTAATTTTTCTTTTGTCTCTTATTTTTCTGGGTACCTCCTTCAGTTGATATATCACGAAACACTTAAAGCAGAGATATACGATTATAGAAAATGTATCAAGTAGTTTAGCTTAAACCACTCAATCTATAAAATAAGCATAGGTAAGAAATGTGTTTTTGAAACTGGTATAAATTAAACAGATACGCTTTATTGTAACCTGTATTTGTAGCTGCATATTGACATAAATCTGTAACCAAGACATTTAGACGTTTCACTTAAATGCTTGCTTTAAAGAACGAAGACCAAAGGAACTGTGACAACTTATGCACCCACCGGAAAGCAGCACCGTGTGGAATCAGGTTTTAATAACGAGCATTCATCAAGTACGGTTTGAGCTCTGGATTATGTTCCTTTCTTACTGTCGGCGTGCAGGAAAACTTAGCCACACACTGACTACTATAGTTGCTGAAAGTACTGGACAATGACGAGCGTTTTTAAAGCACAAGTGCTGGATTTTGCTACCCGAGCCCCCGGTGTTCTTGAGAACTGAGGAAGCAACGCACTCCCAGCAGGAAGCAAACATTTGCATTTGCAAAAAAGATGAAGGGATGTGCATCCAGCCAATGGGAAAGACCCTGCAGTATAAAGCTGACGACGTCATAAAGGAGGAGGGGAACTTAAACTTACCTTTGACCTCTTTAGTTTGGAGAAATACACAAAGCTCTACTGGTTAGAGCAGCCATCTGGTAACCAAAGAGACGAGGGCTCAAATCCCACTGGCACACCTTGTGGCCTTGGGCAAGTCACTTAACCTTCTATTGCCTCGGGTACAAACTTAGATTGTAAGCCCTTCGGGGACAGCCTGGTTGTAACTCGCCTTGAAAAGCGTGAACTAAATGCTAAATTAAAAAAAAACTCTTTATTCTCCCCCCCCCCCCCCAGGCAAAGTATATCCTAGCAACATAACATTTTAGACTGTGCATTAGACCCAATCACAAGATAGAGCGAGATATTAAGAAATATTCATTAATATTTAAATCAGTGAGCTATCAACAGAATGCATGCGGACAGTGAACCGAGTAAATCTGTAGTAAAAAAAATTGTTAAATCTATAGAATGTGAGTACCAACTGCAACTTTTTCAGTGCAGTAATTTAATTACTACATTTATTTTATTTGTAAATGAATGAATTTTCCTATAAAAATATGCAGATTGTTTTTCATCAAGTTAATATGCTTTCTTTTCCCCAGCAGTTTTGATGGAACTTAACAGTTAGTTCTTCCCATACTGCAGTGCTCGGAGATGTACAGAGCGAGCATTCTTAAAGATGCAAGGGAAACGTTTTGCAAAACTGAAAAGTGGGGCCTGTTTGTGTGAGTGAGCAGCTTGGTGTATCTCTGAAATAACGTTTACCAAAGTCTTGGCACGGCGGTATCTGGAAAAATCCTAGCTCTGTAAAATATTAGATGGATAACTGCTGTCAAAAGACATTTCGTCAATCACCTGTTCTATTGAGGACTGAATAACGGACTTGACCAGCGAGGCGGCGGCTTTCATTAGAAGCGTTTCGTGCGGATCCGCTGTCCGGATGCTGTGATAAGTAGGACGCCGAGGTGGCAGAACGTTCCCAGGGCCCGCATCCCTTTCCCAAGCTTCGCCGCCGCTTGGCTCTCTTGCGCTCACCGGTTTCAGTTCTTCCGTCTCGGCGCCGTCGGATGACATCACCACTTGTGGCTGACTCATCCTGCTTGTCCTAGGAGAACTGCCAGTTTTCGTCGTTTCGCTGCTCTGCGCTTCATGTGCGGGTGGAATTGGCACCTGCTCATTGGCGGCTGCTCTGTTTTCTGGGTGCATTTTGGTATCTTTGCACATAGCTGGTCTTTCAGTAGAAGCTTTACTGTCTTCTAACTTTCTCTGCTTAAGTGAACAGGAGGGCAAATCTGGCCTTGCTGTTTGAAATTTAATCGGACCTGGGCACGTTTCTCCCTCATCAGAAATTGCGTTTTTTTCCTGCCCTGTGAACACCTTACCTACTGCTTCCTTGCCGTTGAGCACGCTCACTGAAAACACTCTGCTTTCTGCAATATTTCTGTACTCTTGTGGCTTCCTCTGCGTGTGTTTCCCATTTATTATTCCAGCAAGTACTTCCAGCTTAGCGTCATCTGCAGGTCTGTCCCTGCCGGCTTCAAGCTTTTCTGGGCTCTTTGCAGTACAGCGAATTGCATTCCCGACTTGTTCTCCTATATAGCCACTTTTTTTGTCCAGCAATGTTCCACTTAAGGATTGCTGTGGGTTAGATTTCATCATTAATGCCGTTTCATCTTGATTAGCTTCTGTTTCACTCATTATGTCTTTCATTTCATTCCACGTCACAGTACGGTACTTTTCATCTGTTCGTTCCACATGGCCAGATTTCTTCTTGTCTCTTGAGAACTGTATGCATGGTATTTTAAGTCTGGCACTGGGCTTTCGTCTTGTGAAACGCTGAATTCCTGCAGTTCCAGCCTTTGCTTCCACGTGCACCCGTGAGTCAGAGTAAGAATGCATCTTTGAAGAAGAGCTGAACCTTTTTCTCAGCTTTACAAGACTTTTAATGGTTGCCCATGTCCCTTCTGAGGCTTGGGAACGACGAGCATTTATGCCTGCGTCGGATGACTGCTCTGTTTCCAGACTGAGATGGTTTGCTTGCTTTAAGGTAACATAATCTGCTTGATGCTCATCCTTTGCCTCCAAAGCTTTTTTAAATGTCTTACTTCTCTTCTTAAAACAGATCTTCAGAGGCCTGTAGGCATACCGTCCAGTGTAGGGGCCAGTCATTTTTGGTTTTAGTTTCTTGGTAGCGTCGCTCTGCGAAGGCTCTTGGTTTTTCTGTTCCACCTCTGTTGGTTTCCTCTCTATGCTGAAGGTCCCATCCCCCAATTTCCTGAAACAGTACTTTGGAGCTTTATTAATGTTCACCTCATATGAGTGTACTGAAGTAACGCTGGTGAATTCAGTCGAAATTTCTTCTAAACAGTTTTCACCCGTTTTGTGTCCTGGTGTAATCCTATCTAGGGGTGACCTCTTCCTGATCTCTGTAAGATACTCAGGCAAATTAACTGTTGTGCCCATCCTCTGTGGGGTAGTGGTTTCCTTAGCTTTTCTGAGGAATGCCTTGGAAGAAGAATCTTTCAAGGTTTTTTTCTGAAGGCTGCTTTTTGGTGAATTCAATTGAAAATGTTCAGTCTCAGATCCAGCTTGATTAAGCTGAGGTATCCGTTCAGGAGAAAATGATGCAATTTTACATGGATCCATTGTTTCAGTGGTTCTTAGTGCTAGCCCATGTCAGGAGCTGAGTATTCATGAAGATTAATTGGATGATAGCAATTTCAGTCCGCTTCTTAATCAGTTTTCTGTCCCATTTGGCATTTCCACAGTGGAATCTGCAGTAATCAGTGGCTGTATCTGTGAGAAGACATTAAGTAATGAAAGGTAAATGATAAAGTCTACAACTTATTCTTTGGAAAATAAAATCCCTTTTAGAAATCACATCTTTCTAATTCAGGTTTCAATTACAACCAACCAGCCTTTAGAATGGCCTTTTCGCTTTCTAATTTTTATTTCATTTCTAAAACTAAATAAGTGCATAACACTTTCTTAAATAATCACAGTAAGCCATGTCTATATTATGCTCAAAAGACCGCAGACCTTGAGTTTGTATAGTCACTCCACTTCAAGATTACAAGCTCATTTTATCAATCCGAAACCGATTCTTGCATAAATATTTACTTCATTTATCTGTTATTATTAAACTTTGATTTTTGTCGGATTGTTTGCCTTGGGCAGTTATACCACCCTCGCAGCAAACCCTCCTTTTACTTTATTTTTATCTGCAAATGCAATTGGCACATAAAAATAAGAGCCAAGAACCCGCACACAGCGAGTGCTCAGTACACTTATCTGTTATCGAGCCGTTGATATAACCTTGTGTACTCAAGAGCAGAAGAGGCTTATTCCATCATCTTCCATTCCAAGAATCACTGTCCCCTGGATTGGCATATAGCCTCATCCACTGCTACGGCTCTGTATAACTTCTCCTTTAGAGATCTTCTGTGTTTGTCCCATACTTTTTTGAATTCAGATACTGTCCTCATTTCTACCGCCAACACTGAGAACATAGTCTACGCATGCACCACTCTTTCCGTAAAGAAATATTTCCGTATCTTACTCCTGATATCCCCTTTTACCCTCATCCTATGTCCCCTCATAGCAGATCTTGCTTTCAATTTAAAGATGCTCTCCTTTTGTGCATTTATGCCATGGAGGTATTTAAACCTCTCAATCATATCACCTCTGTCCTGCCTTTCCTCTAAGGTGTACATATTCAGATCCTTAAGTCTTTCCTCATATGCTTTATAACGAAGACCATTAACCATTTTAGTAGCCACCCTCTGTACCTGAGCCAAAGAGCTGGCAGTGAATGAAAGAATTGTGACAAACTAAGGGGGGTCCCTACTGTCCCATAGGGTCATGGATTCTTCCATGGATGAGACATGCTGGGGGGCACTGATATGTGTTCGAAGCAGATGCCACATTTTGACATGTGGCATGTGCAGGGATTCAGATACGCCTTAGGGGTACCCCAACTTGAACATAGTGGGAGCTTTTGGTTTTACGTGACTCTGGTGTGACTGAAGAAAGGATGGCCTGGAGAACCTTGAAATGGCATGTTGCCCGGCTAAGCCATGGTGAGCTGTAGGGAAACAACCAATTTGATAAGCTGGCTCGAGTACTGTGAATTGTTAAGAATAGGATTATTTTGCGAATAAAGTTGTGGCTGTTTCATTTCACTTTGCCTCTGTTGTCCTTGAACTGGGTGTTGTTGAGCAGGCTAAGACTGGGAATGCAGATTTCATGGAAGCTCATGTTATCTGTGGTGATATAGTAGGTAAAGGCAACTGGGCAAGCCAAGAGATCCTTATCTACCAAAGATGTTGCTATTGTGTTACATAAAACACACAAATGTGTGTGTATATTATAATATATTTTCTGTACACACCTGTTTAGCATACTACTGTTCAGTCTTACATAGAAATATTTTGATATCTTTTTCCAACAATTACCAGATTATGTAAATATTGTTCTCCGGGAACAAGCAGGAAGTCAGTCCTCACATATGGGTGATGTCGGAAGCATCCCCCCAGTTTTCCAAGAAAGCCTTTGGGAAATGCCACCACACATGCGTAGTCCCCTTCCCACCTAAGGGGTACCATCTTACTCAGTCTTCTTTTTTCTGTGGAGCCCTTCAGGCATCTGTATGGCTTGTCCCCGGAAAAAGTTGATTTTTCAACCTGCGTTTCATACTTTCCTCCGGTTCTGCACCAGTACTCTTCCTGCCACCCAACCTCACTGTCTCGGCATCAGGTTCGGGTCCTTTTTGTAGTTTTTTCCTCTTTGGTGTCTTCATGCCTTTTTTCTAACTGGCAGTTCGGCGGTTCGTCGACCTCATTGGGGTATTTTTTTTCCCCCATGGCTACCAGTGGTTTTAGAAAGTTTGATCGGTGTGCCAAAATTATGTCTTTGACTGACACATATGACTGCTACATTGACTGTCTTGGTCGGATCATGACCCCACAGCATGTGGTCTCTGCAAAAAAGATGTCCAACAAGGCTCTAAAGAGCTGCCAGCAGCAGCACAATAAGTTTTTCCCTGAGTCCCCGGTACCTCCGAAGGCTAGGGCCTCATCTAAAGCCACGGCATCTCGAGACTGCTCTATGGAACCTGAGCAGCGCCGTGGTTCTTCGGAGAAGGGGTCTTCCTTGAGGGGAACACAAGAAGAAGACCTCGAAGGCGGCATCCCTGGATGGATCTTACAGGCTGTGTACGTCCCGAGCCAGGTCCCGCACTCCGAGACGCTTGTCCAAGGGAGCGGCCTGCAAAGGTCCCCTGAAAGGACTCGACCTCAGACCATCCTCTGTTGCCAGACACCATCCTCATTGAGGATTCCCCTTCGGGGGAACCAGCGTCTGGCCCGATTACTTTGGTGTTTGCGCCAATGGCGGTGGAGCCTTCTGGCATGAAGTCCAGAATAGTGGCCCTGGAGCGCAGTTAGTCTGCCTTCATGCACCGGCAGCGAGCGCTATTGTCCGGTATGACTGGTTCCTCTGCCCCGACCACTGGGACCTCGACATCGAAGATGTCCCTGGAGGCCGAGTCGATCCTCGAGACCCTTCGGCCTCAAGTTGATCCTTGACCAAGGTCTCGATCCCGTACCCACTTAACGGGGCCACAATCAACCCTAGCCAGTGCGCTTGGCATCAGCCGCGTGGCCTCTGAAGGCCACAGGCCAGGGTCAGCCCCGGGGCCCACGGATCATCTTTCCATCAAGTCCTCAATGGTCTACTCTGAGTGGGAGACGGAGGACATCCCCTCGGACTCTCCCACTTCAGAGCCTCAGCAGCAGTCCCCGCCGAAGGACATGGCGTTCCTTGACTTCGTCAGGGACATGTCTAAAGCCCTAGCGTTCCCGATGGAATCGGAGGAGAATCTTCGGGTGGGGGAGCTAGAAATCCTCCAGTATGAGGCCCCTCCAAGGGAATCACTTACAGTGCCCATCCCTCCCATTCTGGAATGGCTAATGCTCCATATGTGGGAAACACCGGCATCAGTGCTGGTGATAAGCAAGCAGCTCGACTCGATGTATCGAGTCTGCTGGAGCCCAGGCTTCCAGAAATCACAGCTGCCGCACAACTCCATGGTGGTGGAGTTGGCCATGCGTCGACTGAAGAGTCAGAAGACGCACTCCTCGGTACCTCCTGGCAGGGAGACATGCACCTTGGACGCCCTCAGCAGAAAGTGTTACCAAGGTTCGATGCTCATTGGCCGCATCCAGTTCTACCAGCTGTACATGGGCATGTACCTAAGAGACCCGGTGAAGGAAATTGTTGGGTTCTCGGCTGGTCTAGCAAGGAACCCCTGCAGTGGTTTAAGAACTTGGCCAAGGACGTCCATGAGTGCTCCAAGTTTATGTCTCGGGCAGCCTATGATGGCTTCGAGTCGGTGGCTCGAGTAGCAGCGGCGGGCATCAGTGCCTGATGCCAGGCTTGGCTACAGTCATCCAATCTCGAGCAATGGGTTCAGGACAAATTGATCGATGTCCATGCCAAGGAGAGAACCTCTTTGCCAAGCCCATGACCGATAAGACTGCCAAGCTGGAGACAGAGTTCATGACGAAGACCAGGCTCTCTAAAAAGACCACTGCCCCTCCCCTATAGAAGGGCTCGGGTAAAAAGCCCTTCTACCCAAGGAAAGGGGCTGCTTAAAGAAACTACCCACCTTTTCAGGCCTCCCCGGCTCCCCAGCAGGGTCAGCAGGCCAAGGGACATGGGCATGGCCCTCGTAAGCAGAAGGCTCCCAAACCTCAGGCATTGGCCCTATCCCAGCCAGGTGGGAGCTTTTGATTCCTGGGGCATAGCCTCTCCACCCCAAGGAGGTCAGCAGCCCACAGCGGTATGTCTGATCCACTATACCCAAAAGTGGCTATCTATCACCACTGATTCCTGGGCATTTCAGGTGGTCAAGGAGGGCTACCTCCTCCATCTGACTCATACACCTTCCCCTTACTTTCCGTGAGAACCCCTCAGGTCTCCCTTTCACTGGGACCTTCTACTGAAGGAGCTTGCAGGTCTTCTCGAGGACAAAGCGGTAGAACCAGTACCTCACAATCTCAGGGGCAAGGGGGTCTAATCCAAGTACTTCCTCATGCCAAAAAGGACAAGAGGCCTAAGGCTCATCCTCGACCTGCGCAACCTGAACATGTTCCTGATGAGGGAGAAGTTCAAGATGTGCCGCCTTACCTCCAGCATGGAGATTGGATATGCTCTTTGGATCTGAAGGATGCTTATACCCACATCCTCATTCACCCCAACCACAGTCAGTACCTGCGGTTCATGGTGGGGGGGCACTACCAATTCAGGGTGCTGCCTTTCGGCTTCGCCTCCACCCCAAGGGTCTTCACAAAACGCCTGGCATTCATAACCGCCTTCCTCCGCCTCCAGGAGGTCTTTGTTTTCCCCTATCTGGACGACTGGCTCATAAAAGGAGGCATAGCCTCAGAGGTGCATCCAGGTTCTGCAACACTTGGGGTTTGTGATAAACTACCCCAAGTCCCACCTCCTCCCAACACAGTGTCTGGAGTTCATAGGGCAAAACTGGACACCCTCCAGGAAAGGCCTTCCTGCTCGGAGACCAAGTCGACCATCTCAAGACCTTGGCCCTGGACATACAGCACTGTCCCTTGGTACCTGCTTGGCTCCTCCTACGCCTACTCGGGCACATGGCCTCCACGGTCCATGTCACCCCAGACACCCGCCTCCACATGAGGACCGCACAGTGGTACCTTTGGGACCGGTGGACACAGGCTATGGGCTGCCGCTGAGATAAAGTTTCAGCGACCTGCCAGTTGACAGACTCCATGACCTGGTGGCAGACTCCCCAATACCTCAAGGCGGGGATGCCCTTTCAAGCCCTGAGCCCCTTAAGGGTCCTCACCATGGACACCTCCCTGCTCGGCTGGGGGGCCCACTGCGAGGGACGAGAGCAACCAGCAGATCAACCTCCTGGAGCTACGGGTGATATACTTAGCCCTCTGAGCCTTTTGCCACCGCCTATGTCACCAGCCGGTGTTGGTCCAAATAGACAGCTAGATGGCAGTGTTCTATTTGAACAAACAGGGGGGCATGGGGTCTTGTGCCCTCTGTCGAGAGGCGGTTGTCCTCTGCTCCTACGCAGTCTGGCAGGGTATACTCCTGCAGGCAGTATACTTACCAGGCCAGAACAACTCGCTGGCCGACAGATTGAGCAGAGTCCTCCAGCCGCACGAGTGGCAACTGGACCCCAGTGTGGCTGATGGGCTCTTTCAGCTCTGGGGGGAACCCGAGATAGACCTGTTTGCCAGCCTGTACAACTACCAGTTACCCTGCTTCTGCTCCCAGCAGGCCCACCCCTCCAGGGTGGCGGCGGACATGTTCCTCATCTCGTGGTCGGAAAGCCTCATGTACTCCTTCCCACCCATACCATTAATTGCCAAGACATTGTTCAGGACCCTCTGCGATAAGGCCTCACTCATCCCGATAGCCCCTTGATGGCCCAGGCAGCCATGATTCCCGCTACTCCTCCGGCTATCGGTGGAGACTCCCATCCTTTTGGGGAACTCTCCAGGGCTTATGTCCCAGGAGGGGGGCTCTCTTGTGTACCCCAATCTGGGGTTCTTGTCACAGCGTGGCTGCTGAAAGAGTGACCTTATCCCCTTTCAACTTCTCGGGTGAGGTAGAGGAGATCATGCTGACTTCTCATAAGGCTTCCACTAGGAAAGCGTACGCCCTCAACTGGTGCAGGTTTTCAACTTTGGGTCAGTCCCGTGCTCTGTACACCTTCTCTTGCCTGGTGGGCCTGGTGCTTCAGTACCTTCTCCACCTCTTGAATCTGGGCTTAAATTTAACTCCGTCGGAGTGCACCTCAGTGCCCTGGCAGCGCACCACCACCCGGTGGATGGCAAACCCCTCTCTGTCCAGCCACTTATGACCTGCTTCCTAAGGGGGTCTACTCATCGAAGCCCCCAGTTCGCCCTCCGCCGACTGAGTGGGACGTCAATGTGGTATTGGGGCAGCTCACTCACCCACCTTTTGAGCCTCTGGCTACCTGCCACCTGTGATACCTCTCGTGGAAGGTGGCATTCCTGGTTGCGCTCACCTCTGCTCGAAGGGTTAGCGAACTTCAGACCTTAGTGGCTGAGATGCTGTATACCATGTTATACAAGAATAGGGTGGTGCTCCGCACACACCCTGAATTCCTTCCGAAGGTAGTATCGTTTTTCCATCTCAATTAGGAGGTTGTACTCTCCACCTTCTTTCCAAGAACTCAAGTCAGTAGGGCGGAGACGGTCTTTCACACCCTGGACTGTAAGAAGGCCTCATCCTTCTACATCCAATTTATTCAGGACCACTACAAAATTGCTCAGCCTTTTGTCTCGTACGACCCCACTAGACTGAAGGAGGCGGTGATCAAATGTACACTGTCTACCTGGGTGGCGGACTGTATCGCCCTCGCCTACAAGTAGGCAAGGCTCCCACTGGAAGGCCGAGTCACGGCACACTGTGTCAGGGCCATGGCGATCTCGGTGGCAAACCTGCACTCCGTCCCGATGGTGGACATCTGCCAGGCCACCACCTGGTCTTCAGTCCATACCTTCACAGCCCATTACTGCCTGGAAAGGGAGTCCTGATGGGACAATGCCTTCTGCCAGGCTGTGCTCCGTAATTTTTTGGGGGTCTAGGCAACTCCTATCCTCCGACCCTTCTGTGTTCAAGCTACTAGAGTGCTGATTTCCATCGGACACAGGGGTCCTACTGTAGTCTGTAGCTACGGACTCAATTGCTGCTGCTCACGGCTCCCCTTGAAGGTGTTTTTCGTTATGGGCTTTCAGTAGCCTGTAGCTGGGGAGTCCCATATGTGAGGACTGACTTCTGTTTGTTTCCAGAGAAAGCATAGTTACTCACCTATAACAGGTGTTCTCCGGGGATAGCAGGAATCAGTCCTCACAACTCTCCCTCCTCCCCTTGGAGTTACTCCTTTACCATCTTTTATTTTATTTTTGACATCTTTTAGCTTTGTCATCTGACTGAGCAAGATGGCACTCTTGGGTGGGATGGGGACCATGCATGCATGGTGGCATCTCCCAAAGGCTTTCTTTGAAAGCCGGGGGGATGCTTCCGTGAGGGCTCCATTGGCCCCAACATCACCCATATGTGAGGACTGATTCCTGTTGTTCCCAGAAAACACCTGTTACAGGTGAGTAACTACGCTTTCTCTAGGAACAAGCAGAAAGTCAATCCTCATTTATGGGAGACATCGGCACTGACAGAGCCCATGCGGAGCATTTCCCCAGCTTTCAAAGAAAGCCTTTGGGACATGCTACCACGCATGCGTGATTCCCTTCCTGCCCAAGGGTGACATCTTGCTCAGTCTCCTTTTTTCCGTGGAGTCCAATGGACGTCTGTCCTGTTTCCCTGGAAAAAATCCTTGCTATGTCCTTAAAAGTTAGCTTTTCCCAGTTTACGTACCGGTTCCTCTTCCCGCCTCAAGCCAGCACTGTTCTCATCTCTTTTCCCCTTTTTTTGATTGAGGCTTGCCTTGACCGCAGTCATGCCTTTTCACCTGTAGGTCATTGACCCCGGCCAGGTGTTGCCCACCATGTCCTCCGGTGGGTTAAAAAAATGTGATCGCTGCAGTCAAACCATGTCTGTCACCGACACCAATGACTGCTGCTTACGCTGCCTGGGTCTAGACCATAACACCACCTCCTGTGACCTGTGCCAGGTCATGACACTTATGACCAATAAAAAGAGGTCAATTGCAGGGGAAACATTTCCCAAGGTTTGACTTAGCACCGGCCTCCCCAATACCAAGTTCCAAGCCCATGCTTCCCATGAGGCTCGAGCGTCCCCTGAGTCCTGCGGCGGCTCCTCTGAGAAGACCCCGGACCTCGAGAGAAAGAAGAAAAAATCCTCAAGTCCATCCAGGTTCCACTGGAGAAACCCAGTAAAACCACTCAGAGGGACTCGGATGTGCTCTGAGAAGCGCCCTACCAAGGTCCTCAAAAAGGATTCCTCGGTCAGCAGAGATAGTGCGAGGTTCCTCGAGACAATAGTCCTCATCGAGGATGCACTCATGAGAGTGCTGGCGTCAGGCCCGAGATTCTCGGTGCCTATGCCAAAAGCTGCAGAGCTTTCTGGCTTGGAAACCAGAATGGCAGCCTTGGAACAGAACATCACTGCTATCCTGGCCCTGCAGCAGGCAATAATGGCTAGTTTGTCCACATCATCTGCCCCGGTGACTGGGCCTCTGACTGCAGGGGAGTCCCCAGTCATTGAGCCGAGATCAGAGTGCCACCAGCCTCGGGTAAGCCTTCAGCACTGGTCAAGGTCCCGGTCCCATTCCTCGTGCATCTGATCCTCCCCAGCCAGTTTCCGTGACTTGGACCCCAGGTCCTCGGGAAGCCCCCAGCCCCTTGGTGCTGGCCTCGAGGCAAGGAGTTGCAGGGTTTCAGATTTGTCGTCACCCCTCGACTCCGAGTGGGAGACAGACAAAGAGGCATCCCTGGAAACTAGACAGCACAGAGACATTCCCACGGATCTGTCTCATATGGCGCCCCAGTGCTATTCTCCTCCGGAGGACATGGCCTTCCATGACTTTGTTAAGGACATGACCAGAGCTCTCTGTGTAAACTGAGGCGGAGGAGGATCCACACACCGAAGAACTGGTGATTCTCCAGTATGAGTCTCCACCCAAGGAAACTCTCATGGTGCTGGTGCAGCTGATCCTTGAGCGGCTACTGTTGAGAATATGGGAGACCCCGTAACGGTGGTCAGCTGGCGCCTTGACGCCATGTACCATGTCAGGAAAGGACTGGGGTTTCACAAGCCCCAACTCTAACATAACTCCATGGTTGTCAAGTCAACCATGTAAAACGTTAAGGGTCAGAAAACCCACTCTTCTGTCCCCCCGGAAGGGATGCTAGGGCCCTCACCCTTGGGTGCAAGTGCTACCAGGGCTCGATGCTGGGGTGTTGAATCCAGGCCTATGTGTTATACATAGGCATGTATCTGAAGGCCCTAACCCAGGAGTTGTCCGGGTTTTCGGCAGGACTTGCTGGGGAACCCCTCCAATGGTTCCAAGCTCTGACCTCGAGGATCAAGGACTGCTCTAAGTTCCTCTCCTGGGCAGCCTACAATGGCTTTGAGTCAGGAGCTCGAGTAGCAGCAGCTGGCATCGGTGCCCAACGGCAAGCCTGGCTACAGTCTTAGGACCTTGAGCAATGGGTCCAAGACAAGCTGCTCAACGTCCCCTGCATCGGAGAGAACCTGTTCGGCAAACCTATGGCCGACAAGGCGTCTGAGATAGAGGCTGATGTGGTGACCTGCCAGAGGCTCTCATAAAAGACCTCTTCCTTTCCCCGTAAGAAACCCTCAGGAAAAAGACTCTGTTCCTGAGGAAAAGGGGGAATGTCCAACAGAGTCACCACTACCAGTCCTTCTCAGGCCAGCAACAGGGTTTTCAACCTAAGAGACAAGGCCATGGAGCTCAGATGCCCCAGGCCGTGGCTCCAGCCCAACCTGAGGTGAGCTTTTGACTCCTAGGGCAGGGCCTCCCCTTCCCCGTGAGACCTTCACCAGCCCAGAGGGGGGGCCGCCTGGCGCTCTTTGCCCACAGAATTAGTGGGTTCTGCAGGTGGTAAGGGAGGGAAACCTCCTCCATCTAAAGCAGGTACCACCCAAGTTCTTCCCAGGAGAGCCGGTGCGACCTCTCCTTCACCAGACTCTTCTGCTCTGAGCTCGCAGATCTGAACAGGGACAATGCAGTTGAGCCTGTACCTAAACACCTATGGAGAAAAGGCTTCTACTCCAGGTACTTCCTTGTCCCAAAGAGAACTGGGGGCCTCAGGCCCATACTGGACCTGAGAAACTTAAACAAGTTTCTGGTCAGGGAGAAGTTCAAGATGCTGTCCCTTGGAACACTGCTGTCTTACCTCCACCAGGGAGATTGGCTGTGCTCCTCGGACCTAAAGGATGCGTGCACTTACATACTGATTCACCTCTCCCATAGGCTATATCTATGGTTTGTGGTGGGAGGACACTATCAGTACAGGGTGCTACCCTTCGGCCTGGTCTCCTTTCCAGGTGTCTTTACCAAATGCCCGGTGATGGTAGCCACCCACCTGTGCCTACAAGGGGCTTTCATTTTCCCCTACCTAGACAACTGGCTAATCAGGGGTGGTATGGCCTCAGAGGTCAGTCAGGCTACAGAGCAGGCAACCATCCTTCTGCAGCATCTGGGGTTCGTCATCAACTACCCCAAATCTCATCTCTCTCCAGCCCAAAGTCTGGAGTTCATAGGTGCTCAGTTGGACCTCAGTTGCTTCAAGAACTGGCAAGAGAGGTGCAACGCCACTGGTCAGTACCGGCTTGCCGCCTCCTCTGTCTGCTGGGCCATATGGTCTCAACAGTCCACATCACGCCCTTAGCCCGCTTACACATGTGGACAGCCCAATGGTGCCTCCACTCGCAATGGACTCAAGCCTTGGGCAGGCTATGGGACAGGGTCAAGGTTACCCGCCAACTGATAGTCCCTCAACTGGTGGCAAAACTTACACCACCTCCAGACGGGAATGCCCTTCCAGGCATCCGCACCACAGAGGACCCCGACTGTTGGGGGCGCATTATGGAGATAGCCGCACACAGGGCAGCTGGTCTCAGGAGGTGGCACTCTTATACATCAATCTCCTAGAGCTCAGGACAATCTCCTTGGCCCCATGAGCACTGTTCCCTCTAAGCTGTGCGCGTGTGCGCACGCACACACCTTGCCGAGCGAGCGCACATACTTTACAACAGAGCGCACAAAAATTACAGTTCTGATTCTGATAGAAAACAACACAGACGTCTTAAAATTTAAAAGTTGCTATGTATTTACGGTTTTCACAAGTTCTACAATGTTTTCTAGTGCAATCAATGTGGTGTACATACTGTATTCTGATGTGTAGTCAAATTTGAAAGTATATAACTCTGAGTGTTGTTATGTGGCGCACAAAAATTTAACCTTCCTTCAGAAACTGCACAGCTGATATTTTATGCACACACAGCCTACAGAAAATTAGAGGGAACATTGCCCATGAGTGTTTTGCTACCGCCTGCAACACCAACCTGTGTTGATCCAGATGGACAACCAGATGCCATGTTTTATATCAACAAGCAGGGCGGCACAAGCTCATACTCCCTCTGCCAGGAGGCGGTGGCCCTCTTCTCCTTCGCGGCACGCAACAGCATGCTTCTGCGATTGGTCTACCTCCCGGGCCAGGACAACTTTCTAGCGGGCAGAGTTCTTCATCCACACGAATGGTACTTAAACCCAAGGGTAATGAAGCAGCTCTTCTACCTCTGGGATAGGCCCGTGAAGGACCTATTTGCCTCCCTGGACAATGCACAGCTGCCTCGCTTCTGCTCGCATCAGCCATACTTGGGGAGAGTGGTGGCAGATGCCTTCCTGAACTCATGGTCTGAGGGCCTACTCCATGTTTTCCCCCCCAATCCCCTCAGCTCCCCTCTGTTCACCAGGACCCTCTTCAAGGTCCAGAGCGAGAAGGCATCAGTTATATTGATCGCCCCCAAGTGGCCCAGGCAACCTTGGTTCCCTCTGTTGCTTTCAAGTTACTGTACATGCTAAAGGGCAGGTGTGGATGTGGATGGATGTATCCGCTGGTAGTTTTAAATATGCAGTGCTGTTCTGAAAGCAGAGATGCATGTGGATCTTTTTATTACTACATCGGACAAGCCTTCGTCATGCCCCCATGTGACATAGATGTGATCACACTGGACATGTGTAAATCTGATGCTTTATAAAATAGTTCTTTGGGCATGGATGTGATTGGCATGTCTCCATGAATATCTTCAGACATGCAAATCAGGAATAGCACTTCAAAAAATTATCCCCTTAATGCAAAGTTGCCTCTTCAATTACTGCTATAGCTTCTGTTTTAAATCTTCCTAGCTCAACCTTACCATCTTAACTCGGGTCTATGTTTCTAATGCTTAGTGCCATTGTGGCCCATTTTATTTTGATGGCTGTAGTGGCACTTTGTGTATGGTAACAGCCGTTAGTGCATGCTAAACTTTAGAAAAACCCTCAGTTTCTTATTTGCATTTGTGTGTCTTGTCTAGACTGTAAGCTCTAAAGAGCATGGCCTGTTTCTTTGCGTCTCTGTCAAATGCTGTATTTCCCTGGTTGTACTATGCAAACCCTGATGCTGATAATAGTTTACTGGTAAGGAAACTATGAGCATCTTCTTCTGTTCTTTTAAACGTGATTACTACCCAGTTTGCCACTGGTGTGTCTGTATCTATTGGCTGAGGGATAAAAGGTGAAGAGAGCCAATACTGTGTGTCAGATTAAGTGGACTCTGCTTACAAAGTTCCAGTTGCCACAGACAAAGCAGCAATACCTATCTCTGATTTTATCATGTATTATTCCATTTCACCCAAGCAGTGATGCCACAAATTAGATCATCTTTGAGCACTGAGGTCCCCAGACTTAGATGTGCTGGCTCTCGCTTTTTCTTTACCTAGCGATGCAGGACACGTTCCAACTTGTGTGCTGCACATGAAGAAGGCACTGGGTGTTTTGTCCTAAGATAAAGGACATCATTTCTGCGTTCATGAACAGCTATGAATAAATGCAAAAACTGTAGAAATCCATTTGTACAAACGGGTGGCAGGACCTCCTTTTCACAAGACACATTTCTACCTTTACCTGCATCCTTGCCCTCTAATAAATCATTTCACAGCCCATGCATGCCGCCTTTCTCAGTACCAGCCTGCATTCTGAAGCACAGGACCGTTATGCAACAATGTCTATCAATTACTGCAAACATTTTGCTTAAAGACATTTTTGAATTTATTTTTTTACATAAAAGAACAATAGAGAGGATTTTTAAAAAAATATGTTTTTTATTTGCACCCCTTTTCTTTGGATAATTTCGGAGTAGCCCAAGACCTGCACCGTTAATCCTCTACATCCTGGATTTTCTTTACTGATCCAACTTACAGCTTTGGAAGTGGCTACAATGTACCAGACTGGTTTGTGTCAACCCTAACGGAATCAAGTGGGAGGTGGGGGAGACTTTTTTTTTCCATTTTTAAAAGATAGATTTCTTAATCTTTTGCATAGTTCTTGGTACTGTCTGGATATAGCAGTGATGGGGGAAGGACCTGCAATCACTATACCTGATTAATGGACCTTTGCTATAATGCGAGATTTAGAAGCATAATCTGAAGTAAAGCATACAGAGTTGTTACTTATTAGTATTTAGCTCACACCTTTACAGGAGAAGATAAATCAAGGTGAGTTATTTTTTGCTGTAGATTTTAATTGCAATTTACAAATTGCACATCTAAGACAAGGCAGAAAAGCACAGGGGTTGTCAAAAACAAACCTAAAATCTTGTGGGGTTTCAATGCAAACACCAAACACAAGCCTTACTAACATGCTTTTAAGGCAGGTACCCAAGGAATATCAGAGTTCTCAGAATGCTTACCTAGCTTCCCAAAAATGTAGGCAATTCAAACAAGAAAAAGACTAAACAGAATTTAACATCTAAATTATTGCATGTATATGTATTTAATAATCTGAAGCAAGATTTCTTGTATACTCTTTCTCCCTGTACATATCTTCACAATCATTTTTAAGGTTCTTGGTTGACCTTACCTTTAGTCTCATTCATCATGATTCTTGCAAACATCTCTTCCTGGAGTGAGCGGGTGCAGATCAGCTGCCTCTGCTCCTGTTGGCAGGTCGAGGAGTGTTTGCAGGCTGCTATAGCTACGCCCTTATAGGCAGATCTCACTGACTGCTATGAATCTATGGCAACTGTTAAACTGACAGCTCTGGGGTCCTGTAAGTTAAGCAAGTTCTTAGTGATGTACACACTGTCGTACCAAAGTGGGCAGCAATTTGATGAGGCATGGGGAGTTTCAGAGTTGTTGGTGAAAACAATTGGTGCTTAGGATATGAAATGTTCTCGTATTCTTTGGAAAAAATGCTTGAAGCATCCTGGCACTTACGCAGCATAGACAGGGATAAGTGTGCAGTAACATCTGATTCAGAATGTAGAAGCATTAATTCTGTTCCAGAGATGTTTGACACCAAATTAACTCTTTCCACTTTCAAACTTAGCACTTTCTTTTGCAAAGCACAGTGGGGCTGATATTGACAGCAATTAATGCGGGTACCAGACCTGTTAACCACGTTAATCACAGCAACTGGTTATTCAGCAATGCCTATGAATCCCCTCCATGAATTTTGAAATAAAAAAAATGGCACCTCCAGAGTTGCTCCTAGTAGGAGAATATTATGCACTAAAAGGTAATAATATTAAAATATCGATGTAAAGTATCCACCTGTAGGTCTCTGGCAAAGTTGCAAGGACTGTGTCATCATGTCAGCATCTCCTTCAGGCCTGCTGGTATTTTTCTGATTTTGTATTACATAGTGGCCCCTACAGTAGTTATGGATTCTTTACGGTTTAAAGAGACTGAATTACTAATCTGTTCTGTGCATTTTTCCCCAAATCTTAATTCTATTGAATGCAGAGTCAGCCCAACAACTAGGCAAACTAGGCAGTTGTCTTGGGCAGCAGCTTTGGGGGAGGGGGGGGCAGGTGGGCAGCAACGAGCAGCTACAGTAAAGCTAAGTAATGGGTTCTGGCAGCCATACAGTGATTGGTGCCTATTTTTACTTGCTGGAAGAATGGGCAATATGCAAATAGTCCATTTACCTTTTTAAATGGCTATTTGAAATCTCCCTCATTATGTTTATATTTTCAAAACAAAGTTCAATATTTAAAAGTGTGATGTCCAAATATGCATTTTTATAGGATTTACATAAAAGATGAGAAGGATGGTGTTCAGAGTTAGAATATATAGCACTAAATGAGAGGTCAGATATGATTGGTATCTCAGAGACCTGATGAAAGGAGTACAACCACTGGGACACTGTGATACGTGGGTATAAATTATATTACAATGATAGAGTAGATCAAATTGGTGGAGGGGTTGCACTCTATATTAGAGAGGGCATTGAGTCACACAGGGTTAAAGTGTTGCAGAAAACAAAATACACTGTATAATCTCTATGGATTGAAATTCCATGTCAAGAGGGGAAAGCGATGGCAGTGGGGGTGTACAACCAACTGCCTGGTCAGAATGAACACATGGATGATGAAATGCTCAAAGAAATCAGGGAAGCTAACAAAAGTTACAATACAGTAATAATAATGGGTGATTTCAATTATCTCAGTATCGACTGTGTCAATGTCACAGCAGGATTTGTTAGGGAGATAAACTTTCTAGATAAAATAAATGATTGCTTCTTGGAACAGCTGGTTCATGAACTGACAAGAGGGGAAGCCATTTTGGACCTAGTCCTTAGTGGTACTCAAGGTCTGGTGCAAGAAATTAAGGTGTTGGGGCCACTTGGCAATAGTGATCATAGCATGATCGCGTTTGATTTAAAAAATGGAGGAAGGACAACAAGGAAATCCACAGTACTACCTTTTAACTTTCAAAAGGGAGACTATGATAAAATGAGGAAAACAGTTAAGAAAAAACTAAAAGGAGCAGCTGTAAAGGATAAAGATTTACATCAAGCATGGGTGTTGTTTAAAAATACTATCTTGGAAGCCCAGACCAGCTGTATTCCACACTTTAAGAAAGGTAGGAAGAAAGTCCAAAAAACTGCCAGCATGGTTTAAAGGTGAAAGCAAAGAGGCTGTTGTAGCCAAAAAAGCTTCTCTCAGGAAATGAAAAAAAGGAGCCAAATAATGAAAATTGGAAACATAAGCACTTGCAAGTTAGATGCAAGGCATTGATAAGGCAGGCAAGACAGAATTTGAGAAGAAGCTTGCTGTGGAAGCAAAAACACATAATAAAGACTTTTTAAAATATATTCATAGCAAAAAAACTGTGAGTGAATCAGCTGGACCATTAGATGATAGAGGGATAAAAGGGGCACTAAGAGAGGACAAGGCCATAGTGGAGAGACTGAATGAATTCTTTGCTTCAGTTTTTACTGATGAAGATGTAGGTAAGTTACCCATGACTGAAATAGTATTTAAAGGTGATGTATCAGAAGAATTGAAAGAAATATTGGTAAACCAGGAAGATATATTACAACTATTTGATAAACTAAACAGCAGCAAATCACCTGGACTGGATAGTATACACCCGAGGGTGTTGAAAGAACTGAAATATGAGGTTACAGACCTACTATTAGTAATCTGTGAACTATCATTAAAATCATCTGTAGTACTTGAAGATTGGCAAATGGCCAATGTAACACCAATTTTTAAAAAGGACTCCAGGTGAGCCTGATATCAGTACCGGGCAAAATGGTAGAAACCATTATAAATAACAAAATTACTGAACATGTATATAATCATGGTTTAATGGGAGAAAGCCAACATGACTTTAGCCAAGGAAGGTTTTGTGTTACTAATATGTTATATTTTTTGAAGGTGTGAATAAACAGGTAGACAAAGGTGAGTCGGTTGATAGAGTGTGTCTGGATTTTCAGAAAGCCTTTGACAAGGTTCCTCATGAGAGACTCTTGGCAAAATTAAAAAGTCATGGGATAGGAGGCTGTATACTATTGTGGATTAGGAACTGGTTAAAAGATAGAAATCAGGGGGTAGGGCTGAATGGCCAATTTTCCCAATGGAGAAAGGTGAATAGTGGAGTACCCCAGGGATCTCTGCTGGGTCCGCTGCTTCTAAACATATTTGTAAATGACCTGGAAATGGGAATAATGAATGTGGTAGTCAAATTTGCGGAAGACACAAAATTATTCAAAGTTGTTAAAGCCCAAGAGGATTGTGAAAAATTGTAAGAGGACCTTGATAAACTGGAAGACTGGGTATCTAAATAGCAGATGAAATTTAATGTGGACAAGTGCAAAGTTATGCACCTAGGAAAGCACAACCCAAACTATGGTTACACGATGCAAGGTTCCACATTAGGAACCACCACCCAGGAAAAAGATTTAGGCATCATCGAGGCTAACACATTGAAACCCTCTGCCCAGTGTGCAGTGGCAGCCAAGAAGGCAAATAAAATGCTAGGAATCATAAGGAAAGGAATGGAGAATAAAACAAAGGATATTATAATGCCTCTGTATCATTCCATGGTGTGACCACACCTTTAATATTGTGTGCAATTCTGGTCACTGTATCTTAAAAAGGATGCTCCTTGTGGTACTCCTTGTGGTCTTGGGCAAGCCACTTAACCCTCCATTGCCCATGTTCCCTGTAAAATAGTTATCTCCAAGTTATAATGCCCTGTTCAATGTAATTTCAGTTTGTTCAATGTAAACGCCTTGATATCATGAAAGGTAGAATATAAGAAATGTTAAATAAATAAAGTGGAATTAGAAAAGGTACAGAAAAGAGCCACAAAAATGGTAATGGGGATGGAAGGATACCCCTATGAGGAGAGGCTTAAAAGATTAGGGCAAGGGTGTCCAGTTCCAGTTCTAGTGCACCACAATCCAGCCTAGTTTTCAGGATGTCCATAATTTTATTTTATTTTATTTTATTTATTTAGTTAGTTATGCTTTTCTATACTGCCCCTTCCAGAGATCAGGGGCAGTTTACAAATAACCAACATGTTACATAAAACAGTTTGAGAACTATTTACATAGTAATTTTGAACAGTCAGAAACTTGACATAATCGTAACTATGTACAAGCTGGTATATACAGGTGTTGCTTGGGGTGGGATATATGGGTTATTTCTGAGTGAGTTGGGGTGTCTATGGGTTACCATTTTGTATGTGGATTAATTTGTCTGTAAATTTGGGGTGGTGTTATGTGCTCCATAGTGTGCAGTGAAGAGGTGTGTTTTGAGAGATTTTTTGAACATCTGGAGGTCCTTAATTGAGCGGATTGATAGTGGTAGGGAGTTCCAGAGGGTGGGGACAGTGAATATGAAGGCCCTGGAACTCGTGGACGGCTTTGTTTTCTGAATTGCATTGGGGATCTCAAGGGAATGTGGTGCATTTTCTCTTCTAGTTCTTGTATCTTGCGGCATCCAAGATTGCCGCTGCCCAGTTATCGCCATTCTCCACCTTGGAATGCCCCCAGCACACCCCGATGCTAACTGGATAGCAGCGGGGCACGTAGGGGACTTACGAGGGTATATTCCAGCGATGGCGAACCTATGGCACGCGTGCCAGCTGTGGCACGCGAAGGCCTTGCAGCTGGCACGCGGGAAGGTCCGCTAGGACAGGTGTCTGCCTCCCTTCGTCTGCAGCCGCGGCTCCCTGCCTGTTAGGGAACCGCGGCTGTGCTTGTAAAATCGTTGCGGAGCCCTTCCTGTCTTGACGGGCTCCGTGCAGCATTGTCCCGCCTCTAAAGGAAGTTGTACAACTTCCTTGAGAGGCGGGACAATGCTGCACGGAGCCCGTCAAGACAGGAAGGGCTCTGCAACGATTTTACAAGCACAGCCGCGGTTCCCGAACAGGCAGGGAGCCGCGGCTGCAGACGAAGGGAGGAAGACATGGGGAGAGGGGGGGGGGCTACCATCGACATGGGGAGAGGGGGGGGCTACCATCGACATGGGGAGAGGGGGGGTCGACATGGGGAGAGGGGGGGGCTACCATCGACATGGGGAGAGGGGGGGTCGACATGGGGAGAGGGGGGGCTACCATCGACATGGGGAGAGGGGGGGCTACCATCGACATGGGGGGGAGGGGGGCTTACATGGAGGGAGGGAGCTGATATGGATGGATGGAAGGAGGGGGGCTTACATGGAGGGAGGGGGGACTGATATGGAGGGAGGCTGACATGGACAGTGGGGCTGACAGGGAGGGAGGGAGGGAGGGAGCTGACATGGACAGATGGAAGGACGGGGGCTGACATGGAGGGAGGGGGGCTGGCATGCACAAAGGGGAGAGACAGGGACATACTGGACAGACGGGATAAATGCTGGAGAGAGGAGAGAGGCGAGAGACATTGCGGCTTAGGATTATAATGGGCTGATGGGGGAGCTAGCACTGGTAATGGGCAGATGGGAGGGGACTAGGACTGGTAATGGGTTGAAGGCTAGGACTGGGAATGGACTGATCAAGGGGGGGGGTTGGGACTGGTAATGGGCTGATAGGGGGGTATGACTGATAATGGACTGATGGGGGGCTAGCATTGGAAATGAGCTGATCGGTGAGGTTAGGACTGGAAATGGGCTGATGGGGGGATAGGACTGGTGATGGGGGGGGGGTAGGACTGGTGGTATTGGGCTGATTAGGGGAGGCTAGCACTGGTAATGGGGTTGAGGGGGGATTAGCACTGGAAGTGAGCTGATTGGGGGGCTTTGACTGAGAATGGGCTGATTGTGGGGAGGGGAGGATAGAGCTGCTGGCCCTGGAAGAAAACTGGGGGCTAAGGCTACAAATGGGCTGATGCGAGGGGATGGGAGAATGGAACTGGAAGGGAGTGGATCTGAGAGGGGCTGCCATGGTATTTGTACTAGAAGGGACTGGTCAGTGGGGAAGGAGGGGGACTGGAAGGGAATGGACACCAGTGGCAATCATGGGAATGCAAGTTGACATTGGAAGGTACTGGGAGTGAGGACTGGAAAGGGGCTGATACTGGGGAGGGTTACTGGGACTGGAAATAGGCTGATGGAAAGAAGTGAAGAAAACGAAAGAAGAGATAAGAAATGGCAGATGGACCATAGACCACAGAAACAGAGCTAAGAGAAGACAGGAAAGCAGAAGCCTCAGATCGGGACCAGCATGATCAGAGAATAAATTGGTCAGACAACAAAGGTAGAAAAAATAATTTTATTTCATATTAGTGATTTGACTACAAAATCATCATAATTTTGAAATCAAATATTGTTACTTGTTGTGATTAATTAACCGTATTTTCCGGCGTATTTTTTTTGGTGTGCGCTGGAAGAGGGGTAGTCTTATACGGCGAGTATAGGCCAAACACCTATATTTTAACAGGAAAAGTAGGGGGTCGTCTTATACGCCCAGTCGTCTTATACGCCGGAAAATACGGTAAGTAAATTTAACGTTTTCTATGAAAAGTAGTTCTGAGGGGGGTCAAAAAAATATTAAAAGAAAAGTGACAATAATATAATAATATATTTATAATGTGGATTACATTTGGGCCCTCATATTTACCTCAGGCTATGATTGTGATTGTGATTATGATGGTACACTGTAAGAAACAATATATGCAGTGTTAGATTTGTTTTAAATGTCGCAATGGTTTTGCGGCTCCCAGTTTTTTTTTTCCCTTCGGAAACGGGTCCAAGTGGCTCTTTATGTCTTAAAGGTTGCAGACCCCTGTGCTAGGAGAAAGAAAGGCCCCAGCCCGGCCCCGCGCTTCCCCTTCTGGTCGGAGCTTCTGCGCGCCTCTCGCCGAGAAGCTGCACGCTAGGGCTCGTGCGCCGTCCTCTCGCGAGATTATAGGACCCGCGCGGGAGCTGGGTTCCAAAGAAGAGCAAAACCTACCACTTTCATGATGAATGGGAAATGGACTACTTCTTCATCATGGTGAAAGACAAGTGTTGTGTAATTTGTAACGCCCCAGTATCCTTGCCCAAAATGGGTGATCTGGAACATCATTATAAGGCTCTAAAATATTGTTGTTAAGGTTTAATTGACGTGCTGGCACTTTGAGGAAATTCTTTGGTTTTGTGCGGCAGTTTGGGCACTCGGGCTCAAAAAGGTTAGCCATCACTGGTATATTCAATGGCACTAAGTGCACTAACAGCACTAAGTACTAGGCTGCAAACCGTAGATGCCTTTCAAAATTGGGCCTTAAGAAACTGGTAGGAACATACAGAAATAGTTCTAATTGTACTTCCAGGGTCAATTTAATATGCTGCTTGTACTTATTTATTTATTCTGTCGATTTCAAATCATTTCATAGACCACAGTATTGATTTTGAAGCATTTTTGCGGTTTATAGAAATCACACCCCCTGACCTCCAGAAGGAGCACTAGCAGTAACTTCTGAATTGAGATCATGCCCAACGTATCCTGGTTTGCTAGTGAAGTTTATTTCTGTCCTGGTGTGCACAGGAGACAGTACCACTGAAAGAGGCCTGGGGGGTGGGAAAGCAAAGGCACCAAGTCATTGGGGGAAGGAGAGAGGGGGAAGTGCATGCAAGGTCAAAAAGCAATGGGGGCTGCTGAAAACAACCACTGTCCTAGGCACCATTTTGTCTGATTGTCCTGCTGGGGCATCAACGCTTTGGTGACCTTAAGTCAACTAGTCAGTACTGCCAGGGATTGAAGTTTCAGACTTGGGATTCTAAGACCACTGGGGGACATCATGGGGTGGGGTGTGAGCTTGGGATGGAGGATCGGGATCACAAGAGGAAGAGGAGGAGGGTAGAGAGAAAGGGCCCCATTACTTACACAGTGATTCCCCCCCCCCCCCAACACCCTCCATTGCTCACCACACCTATCCTTTACCCACAAGTGCTCTATGAGTATAAGGAGCAAAAGTGTAGTTGTGTATATATGTAGGATTTTTGGAGAGTGATAGTTCACACCTGGCCTCACTCTGTCCTGCCCCACCTCCTTTCTCCCACACCTATCATTTGCAACAGCCTGGCTAATCTACCGAAGAGGGCTTTACACTAGATTTGCCTGAGGTGGTTGAACAAAGTCCCCAGCTAGGTAAAAATCCTGAGGTAAGTAAAAAATTAAATACCTCTATAGAAACAGGGAGGAAAAGGGTAACATCTGGAAAGCTGTACTGTATACTAATGCCCATAGTCTGGGAAACAAGGCTCTAGATTTAGAGGCTATAATGGAAGAGACTGACTTTAGTGGTAGCCACAGAGACATATTGCAGGGAAAATCATGGCTGGGATATAATTATACCAGGTATGGATGTTCAGGCTAGATAAACCCTATGAGCTTTATCTAACATTATTGTCTCTGTTTCTATATATTACCACCTCCTTTCTGACTGTAAACTAAACTCTGAAAATTTGCACTGCATTCGCTATTCTCAGGCATTCCTGTGGGTCACTATGTAGAAATGCTCTCACTGTTGAAAAAACACTAAATCTGGCTTGCTGGAAAAAATAGTCATTTGAAAACCAGGCCCAGGCCTTAAGTCAAGTGGCATTATCTTTGTATTAAAACATCAGTGGGGCAGAAAGTATGGTGCAGGAGCAAACCCTAGTCTCTCCTACCTTATTTCAAATTGTTGTGTGGAGTAGCCGCCTAAGGGCTAGAATAGTTCAAATCCCACCGACTCTCCTTGTGGCCTTGGGCAAGTCACTTAACCCTCCATTGCCTCAGGTACAGACAGTAAGGCCTCCAGGGACAGGGACATGCCTACTGTACCCAAATGTAACTTGTCCTGTGCTGCTACTGAACAAGACATGAGCCAAATCCAAATGGCACTAGATGGAGGAAGACACTAGAAGGGCATTAAGGGTGGGGGGATGTTGATAAGCCTAAAGAGTATTATAAGCCCATGGGGCCAGGGAAATAACTTGCCTTGAATTACTACTTGAAAGGTCTGAAATAAAGAAAATACAAATAAAACTTTTTCCACAAGTAAAACCTGTTTTACACGCAAACATGGGTTTTATAAAATTGTGGTACCACATACATGCACAAAAACTAGGTGCACGGAGAGAGTGCATCTACTTTTTTGTAGGCCTTTCTAGGAGCATAGTTTGGGTGGAGCAGATGTGGAATTGCGATCAACACACGTATTTTTTAAAATACACCGGTATGCACTTACTTTCTTGATGAAAGTGTAAATGTGGGTGTGGGTGTTTGTGTGCTGGTTCAAGTACTTTTTTATAAAAGCACATAGGCAGCTATGTTGACTCCATCAAATAGGCATCTTTCTAGACTTTTTTTCATAGACACTCTTAGGCTCTAGCAACATCTAGTCATCATTGGGACTACCAGGAAGCCTGATGAGAGAAAATTAATATGCACAACTTGTGGAGGGAGGGGGGAGGGGCAGGACTGGCATTAGACAGTAACAAACAGGGCAATTGCCCTGGGCCCCCGTGCTACAGGGGCTCCCAAACCTGCCTCAAGATGAAGGAGGCATAGCCTACAAGCATACTTCAGAGGCCCTCTCATCAGTTTCAGCCCTGGGCCCCTGTATGTCTAACACCATCCCTGGGGGGTGCACCAGCTTTGGGAGTTGCACAGGGTACATTTCTAGCTTGCAATGGCCCTGAGCACTCTCTTATAAAATTACTTCCCGCAACACTGTCAATCCAAGAAATAACTACAAAATATCTTCCTATTTAGGTAAGTTGGCTGCTATCTTATTGTGTAAATTTCCTTAACTTTTTCCCTGGATTTGTGTATCCCTCAGTAATGGTGGTGGATGTTTTTTGTTAGTTTTGCTGGCAGTAGAGCTGAACCCAACAAAATGTTTCATTTATTTTTGTTTTTTAGTTTTTGGTTGTTTTTTTTAAATTTCATTTTAAATAAACTTTTTGTTCATTGTTGATGGGTCTACATTTATTATTAAGAACATAAGATATGCCATACTGGGTCAGACCAAGGTCCATCAAGCCCAGTATCCTGTTTCCAACAGTGGCCAATCTAGGTCATACGTACCTAGCAGTTTCCCATAGAGAGACAGGTTCCACAATTCTTGTATTGGGTCAAGCATCGATATCCTGGGTCCCTTCTTAATAATGGTTTATGGACCTTTCCTCCAGGAACTTGTCCAAACCTTTTTTAAACCCAGCTACACTAACAGCCTTTACTACATCCTCCGGTAACAAATTCCACAGTTTGATTATACGTTGAGTGAAAAAAATATTTTCTTTTATTAGTCTTAAATAGTTTACCCTGTAGCTTCATTGCATGTCCCCTAGTCTTTCTATATTCTGATAACGTAAACAATCGATCTAGTTACCCGTTCCACTCCGTTAATTAATTTATAGACTTCTATCATATCTCCCCTCAGCCATCTCTTTTCCAGGTTAAAGAGTCCTAACCTTTTTAGCCTTTCTTCATAGGGGTATCCTTCCATCCCCTTTACCATTTTGGTGGCTCTTCTCTGAACCTTTTCTAATAATGCTATATCCTTTTTAAGATACGGCGACCAGAATTGCACACAATATTCAAGGTGTGGTCTCACCATGGAACGATATAGAGGCATTATAATATCTTTTGTTTTATTTTCCATTCCTTTCCTTATGATACCTAGCATTCTATTTTCTCTCTTGGCTGCCGCTGCACACTGGGCCGAGGGTTTTAACATGTTATCCACAATGACGCCTAAATCTTTTTCCTCCATGACATGCGTCTCGTCCCCTGAAAAGGTTTTTAGATTCCAACCAGTTTTTGCTTTCCAGCCTTCGCCGGTCCTCTTCCTGCCTCTCGAACACCTCTGCTTCAGCCCTGGTCTTGGGTTTTTGCCTTTTTGTGTTTCACCATGCTTCACACTTTTTATAACCGCTGACCACATTGAGGGTCTTCGACCTCACAGGGGTCCTTTTGCCCCCCAAAAGGCCTCCGATTTTAAGAAACGTGATAGGTGTTCAAAAAACATGTTGCTCACAGACACCTATGACTGATGTCTAGGAACTGACCGTGACCCGGGGCTATGCTCCCTCTGTAAGAAGATGTCCTCCAAGGCCATCCAGAGTTGTAAGCAGAAGCTGGCTGATCTCTTCTGTAAGGCAGCACCGGTAGCCTCCCGCTCTTTGGCCCCACAACCCCTGGAGTCTTCCATGGCTCCTCCCTGGGCCTAGCGGCACTCTGACCAGGGATCGCCTGAATGCGAGCAAAAGAAGAAGAAGACCACAAGAACTCTGTTGGGGGTACCAGACAAGTGTGAGAGGTCACGCACCTGGGATCTCAGCCTCCCTCGACAAACTTTGGAGTCGGAGAGGGAGTGGCCCAGTAAGGTACCTCAAACTGATACAGAGGTCTCTGGCAAAGGCTCCCGGTCTCCCCAGGGTTGTCCTGGCGAGAACCCCCTCTCCTCCTCAACACCTGACCCGGTCACCCCAGCATCGGTGTAGCAGGGCCCCACTCCTGAGTGGGAGGCCTGGATGCTGGCCTTGGAGCGTAGCGTTTCTGCATTCCTCGCTGCCCAGCAGGCGCTGGTGCCCAGCTCCGCCAGCACACACCTTGAGATCCAGGGACCTCGACCTCGAGGACTTCCTGGGCTGCCGCAGTGACCCTTGAGAGCCAGAAGCCTTGTGAGGATCATCAGCGTGTGTCTCAATCTCCGTCCCAGTCCTCGGGCACGAGATCTTCTCAGGCGAGTGCCTCCAGCTCTGGGCAGGTTTTGGTCTTGGAAGCCCGGCACAGGTCACTGACCCATCTCAAGCCACCCGACCTCGAGTCCTCCACGGACTACTCAGAGTGGGAGTCTGATGGGGAAACCTCCCCGGAGACTCAGTCCCACCAAGACCTCCCCTTGGACCCACTCTCCACCGACCCAGAAGCGGCGGTCACCTCCTGAGGACACCTTCTTTCTGGAGTTCATCCGGGATATGGCGTAGGTCCTAGCGCTTGCCATGGAGTCGGAGCACAATATTCTTCAATATGAAGCCCCTCCAAAGGAAGCTCTCTTAGTGCTGGTTTCTCCCATTCTAAACAGACGACTCCTCTGCATGTGGGAGACCCTGGTCTCTGTCCCTATTGTGAGCAAGCGCCTGGACTCAATGTATAGGGTTCAGCGGTGCCCAGGGTTTCAGAAAGCCCAGCTTCCTCACACTTCAACGGTGGTCAAATTGGCCATGTGGAAGCTAAGGAGCCCAAAGACTCATTCTGCTGTCCCGCCAGGCAGGGAGTCTCATACCCTTGATGCCCTCAGGCGCAATGCTTATCAGGGCTCCATGCTGTCCTGCTGCATCCAAGTTTACCAATTATACATTGAGATGTTCCTCCATTACATCGCTAGAGAGCTTGGAGGCTTTGTGGTGGGCCTTGACGGAGACCATCTCTGATGTTTTCAGGCCCTCTCAAAGTCCGTCGGAGAATGCTCGAAGTACCTCTCGCGAGCAGCGTACGACGGCTTCGAGTCTTCTGCCCAGGTGGCAGGAGCTGGCATCGGAGGCTGCCGGCAGGCTCGGCTCCAGTCCTCAGACCTGGATCAGTGGGCCTAGGAAAAGCTGCTGGATGTCCCTTGCCTCGGGGAGCAACTATTCGGCAAGCCCATGGAAGATAAGGCAGCGGAGATTGAAACGGAGTACGTGACTCATACTCGCCTTTCCTGGAAAACTTCCTCCCTCCCCAGGAAGCAACAACAGACCAAGAAGCCTTTCTTCCACCAGAAGGGGCTCCCATACAGGGGCTACCCGTCCTACCCACTGGCGTCAACCGCCGTTCAGGGCAGTCAAGGCAAGAGCACAGTCCATGGCCCTCATAAGCCGAAGGGTCCAAAAACCCAACCTCTGGCACCAGCTCAGACATCCTCGGGGTTTTGACGCCATCGGGGGTTCTTCAGGTCGTTCGGGAGGGCTATCTCCTCCATCTGGACCAGATTCCTCCTCTGTACTTCCCTGGGGAGCCAAGTCGACTTCCTCAGCACCAGGCCCTCCTGACTCAGGCCCTCCGAGGGCAGGGGTTTTACTCCCGATACTTCCTCATCCCAAAGTGGACAGGGGGCCTTCGGCCCATCCTTGACCTACGGAACCTAAGTAAGTTCCTGGTGTCGGAGAAGTTCAGGATGCTCTCCCTTGCAACATTACTGCCCTACCTCCAGCAGGGTGATTGGCTATGCTCCTTGGACTTAAAGGATACTTACTTATTTATTTATTTATTTAGCTGTATTTATATCCCGCTTTTCACTGGGTCAAAGCGCTCACCCGCTTTTCACCGGGTCAAAGCGCTTGACCCGCTTTTCACCGGGTCAAAGCGCTCACATCCTCATCCATCCCAAGCACAGAAAGTACCTCTGCTTCATGGTTCAGGGAAACCATTACCAGTACAGGGTGCTTCTCTTCGGCCTCGTGTCCACCCCGCAGGGTCTTCATGAAATACCTGGCCATGGCTGCGGCTCACCTCCGGCTGCAGGGCACCTTCGTTTTTCCATTTCTAGATGACTGTCTCGTAACAGGGGGCATGGCACAGGCAGCTTTGGTTTCCCCTGCTGCTCAGTCTCTCAGTGGAGTCCCTGGTTCCTCTTGGGTTTTCACCAGAGCTGCTGACACAGGAGGAGGGTCTGCTACTTAACCACAATCTGAGGTCCCTATCCCTCACAGCTTGGCGGCTGAGTGGGTCACTCTAGCCTCCTACCATCTTCCCGTGCAGATCGAGGACATTCTTTGGCCTCACGAAAGGACTCGACCAGATGAGCTTATTCCTTCAAGTGGCATCTGTTCTCGGTGTGGTGCTTGGAGCTCTGAGCGAACCCATTTTCATGCCCTACCCGTTTGGTCTTGCAGTGCCTGCTCTACCTCTCACAGTCTGGGCTGAAGTCTAACTTGGTCAGGGTTCACCTGAGTGCCATCTCAGCAAACCATCACCCCATCGAGGGCAAGCCTCTTTTGGGGCAACCGCTCGTCTCTCGTTTCATGTGAGGCCTGCTTCTTTCCAGGCCCTCTACCCACCCTCTGGCAGAATGGAACCCTAATGTGGTCCTCACGCGGCTGACCAAGCGCCCTTTCAGCCCATGGCTACCTGCCCGCTGCGGCATCTGTCAGGGAAGGTGGCCTTCCTGGTGGCTCTCAACCTCCACCCAGAGAGTCAGCGAACTCCAGGCGCTGATGGCTAAGGCACCATACACGAGGTTCTATAGGAACAGGGTGGTCCTGCGGACTCACCCCAAGTTCCTTCCTAAGGTCATCTCGGATTTTCATCTCAGTCAAGAGATAGTGCTTCCCATTTTCTTCCCGAAGCCCCGCACTGACCGGGCATCGGCGATTCTCCACACCTTGGATTATAAGAGGGCTCTCTCTTTCTATCTGCAACGGACTCGGGACCACCGCAGATCCGGGCAGCTCTTCGTCTCCTTCGATCCCAGCCATCTGGGGCTGGCGGTCACCAAGCATACCTTGTCCATCTGGGTGGCGGACTGCATTGCCTTTGCCCAGGCCGGGTTTCCCTTGGATTGCCGAGTCATGGCTCACAATGTCTGAGCGATGGCGACATCGGTCACTAGCCTGCCCTCTGCCACTGGCAGACATCTGCCGGGCCGCTACATGGTCCTCCGCTCACATCTTCACGGTACATTGCTGCCTAGAGAGGGAGTCCCATTGGGACATCGTCTTCGGCCTGACTGTACTCATAATCTGTTTGTTTGGGGTTTAAGCAACTCCTGCCCTCTGACCCTTCTTGTTCCTGCTACCGGGAGCATGGCCATCAATGGACTTGGGGTCCTTGGGCTGCCTTTGGCTTTCACTGGTGACTGCGCAGGGTGCTGCTGTGCTTTTTCCTACAGGTCCTCAGTAGCCTGTAGCTAGGGAGTCCCATATGTGAGGACTGATTTCCTGTTTGTTCCTGGAGAAAGCGTAGTTACTCACCTGTAACAGGTGTTCTCCAGGGACAGTAGAAATCAGTCCTCACAACCCTCCCTCCTCCCCTTGGAGTTGCTGTATATTTTTGCCATCTTCTTGAAGGGACTATAGTATAGCTATGGCATTTGACTGAGTAAGATGGCACCTTTGGGCGGGAAGGGGACCATGCATGCGTGGTGGCATTCCCAGAGGCCTTCTCTGAAAGCTGGGGAAATGCTCTGCGTGGGCTCTATTGATGCCAACATCACTCATATGTGAGGACTGATTCCTGCTGTCCCTGGAGAACACCTGTTACAGGTGAGTAACTACGTTAAGATAAAGCTAGGACAGTCTTTATGCTGCCTAACTTTAGCTGTTGTAAGATAATCAGGCAATAGCTGAATATCGCTGCTGCCCGGTTATCTTTGATGCCGCCTTTAGAACACCCCAATGCTAAGCGGTTAGCATCAGGGCGTTCAAGGGGGGTATTCAGTGGCATTAACTAGCTATGTGCTGCTGAATAACCCATTCCTGGAAGGAGGCTTTTGTCAGCAAACTGGGATCCATCTCAGATTTTCTCTCCACCAAGCTGCTGGGGGATAGGGGGAGAAAGACTTTTGGAAGAGAGCACTTAACCATATTCCACAGCCTTTAGCTGCCTCTTGTAAGCACCAACCTTGTACCAAGATCTCTCTCATGCACACATAGGTCATGTTTACTGAAGGTTTTAACACGCATTAATGAAGTTAACACAGCTCTTTTGTTTCTAGGGGTGCGGTAGCACTTAAGATGTGTTTACTAAAGGTTAACACACGTTAATGATGTTATCATGCCCCATACAGGGTTCTTTGAAGTACAGCATGTTGAAATGAGTGGAAAAAACCAGACCGAAACAGCACATGCTTAATATATAATATAGAAACCAGAACGCTCTCACCCTTTTCTAGAAATCCATGCGGGAAAGTATTCCCAAAGCCATGCTCCCCCCCCCCCCACTGTGTTTTGTACACTGTTTTTTTAAGCAAATATAAAAATCTGTATTGTCAAGAATCATTTCCATAATGAGAGCTAGACTACAGTTCTATGACCTGGCTTGAACCATCCTTGAGCAGGAAGACATCAGGACTGTACCAAGCCATAAATGTGTCCTGTGCGACTTGCACATCTGGTGCACCCCCCACCCCACATCACAGGTCTGTCATTTGCCCCATGCTCAGCATCTCCCCCTCTTACCTCACACCTCCATGTCCAGCCAGCTCCCCCCACACTGCTTGCCCTTACCCCGTCGCTTTCTGTGTTCCCTTGGCAGCAGTGGCGCAGACCTCCAGTTGAGAAAAAAGGAAACACATGGGTCTTTCCAACTTCGTGCTTGCATGCTGGTTGGATCTCTCCCTCCTCTGACATGGGCTTGCATCAGAGGAGGGAGGGACCTGACCGGCCATTCAAGCGCGGAGTTGCAATGACCTGTGGTTGAATGACTGGTCTGACGTGAGCAGCAGAGGGATGGATCAGGCCATCACGCAAGCACGGAGTTGGAAAGACCTGCATGATTTTTTTTCACTTGGAGGTCCGCTCTGCTGCTGCCACCACCACCACAAAGGGACCACAAAAAGTGGTGGCAGGGCAAGGACAGGCAGCATGGGGGGAAGCTGAGGTTGGCAATCGCAAATGTACCCCTATTCTTTTGCACCCTGTGTAGTTGCATCGCTTGCACAGGGCTTGGTATTGCACTGAATCCATATTCCAGGCTGGAGATTCTCTGAGGCAAACAATAGACCTCCTGTAGTGGGCTGAATCTGTTTTTGGGCATATCCATGGATGACATAAAAGGTATTAATAGAACATCAAAAATCGTGTCTCTTCTTCAAACACTTTCTTCAGCTGACAAGTATTTTTTTGTCAATGCTTAAGAGTTTCCAACTATTCAGTTATATAATAGTTGCTGTTTGGATATCTTCAGCTCCTCAGCCTTCCAAGTCTAAACTGATTTGGGGTATATTGAACCCCCAGTGCTCAAATCAATTGCAAGATAGCAACTGAAAACTATCATAGAAATAACTCCTGTACCACACTATTAAATGCAGATGCTTACTGTAGTGATTTTAGGCTGGAGGGGAAGATATGGACCAACCTCGGCATCTTGATTCCTTTTTACACCTTCCCACCACAAACTCTGTCCAAATGGAGCTTTATTCTACAGAATACGTACTATTTAAGTGTGCAATTGCTGTATTTCGATTCCTGACCAGACCATCAAATTGTCCTGCTGCGTTGTCCGGATCTTGCTTTTCTGCTGTTGATTTGGCCACACCATCTCCACCTGCTGCCGTTTTCCTGATCATGGCTCTACTGTCTCTGTTCAGTTTATTTTTAACTTTCTTTTCTCTCTTTCTTTGCCTTCAGCTTGTTCTCCTTTTTAGTTCTAATTTCAGCCAACTTCTTTTCCTTTTCATTTTTTAAAGATATGTTGCATACAATAATTACTAGAACCTTGACATTTGGAGCCTGAAGTGCATGTGTGCAAACATATACTTATGGTCAGAATGTGCTGTAGTTATAATCTTTTATTCAGAGAGAGCGAGAGAGCTGGCTGGCTTGAAGCCAAAGCATGTGAACAGCATTGCCTCAAGCTTCACTAATTATTCCATAGGGGAGAGAATCACAGTCACAAGATCAGAAAGGACATTGTGCTTACATGCAGCATGTAAGAGCATTTACTATTTAGTTTATCATCTTTGCTTCACAGGGGGATATTTTATGACCTTTTTCTACACATAAAACAGTTTTTATAAAGCTACCGCAGGGGTTATCTGCATAAATATATACACAGTAGAGCAGAATGTGGGTGAAGCCGAGATAAAGCTATAATTTCTCACATACATAATGTGCAAAGCCCTTGTACCTCCTCTTGAGTAGGAGTTAATGGCTCTGGCTTCATTTAAGCCATGACTTTTGTCGGTTTACCCCTGGTATTTTATAAAGACACACACGTGTCTAGTTTTCTTTATAAAATAGACTGGAGAAGGGCACCTACTTGGCCTTCACATATAGGCAACCTGGTATAAAATGACCCATTTATTTATTTATTTATTACAATTTCTTATATACCGCGCTATTTGGCATCAGCGCGGTTTACATTATAACACAACGACCATAACAACATGCTATTTGGTTTTACATCGAACAGGGGTCCAAACTTGGATAACAGGGGTAACTATACACATGAAATATTTACATGGTAAAGAGTAACTTGGATAACAGGGGTCAATTATATACATGAGATATTTACATGGCAATGAGTAAAAATATCATAATGAACGTGAGGGTTCTCTTAGGGTCCTTTATATATACTAGATCAATTTCAACAGAAATTATGGGAGTTATTTTAAAAGCGCTACTCATGCTTTGGATGTCAGGGGTGTTTCACGCAGGATGGACATGCACAGCCGATTTTAGAAATGGCAATCACGTCAGCACCCAGCAGAGGGAGTGTCCATGTCTATGTGTGCTCCAGGCACCAACAGGCATCAGAAAAGCTCTCCTTCCACTATCACGGCACACTGAGGGCATAGACAAGGAAGTAAACTGATACCCGTCTACTGTTTTTTCCCTAAGAAAAAACTGACAGGGATTGAGGCATAGGTTTTTGCTTGGGTACGCCAATGCATAGACATGCACACCATATTGGATGGATGTCCCCCAAGTTGAAACTTCAACATTCCCGGTGTTTTCCTAGAGGTTTTGCCCTGGATGCCCCAGATTGCACCTGCACCTCCTTTTATAAAATGATCCTTTATATATTTACCGATGGTCAGCTAACTTCCTTCTCCACTGATATTCAGAGCTATGGATGCTGCTTTATCAACAATTAGCAACCTGACTGAAGCTGAACACAGTTTAGGACAACTCTCCAGAAGTCACCATGAGTCAATGGCACTTAACAACATATCGATAGTGCTGGGGTGCAAATATGTCTAACTTCCCTGGCACTTTCTATAAAGGGCAGGGGGGGGGGGGTTACACAAAACATTATCTATATAGCATTAATATCTAGCTATTATATGGATAGGAGGCTTATAGTGAGTGGTGACAGTCAGTGGCCAATTAATTTTAAATTTAAATGCTGGCTACAGTGTTTAAACGCTAACTGTGTGTGGACAAAAGATGTGGCAATCTACTTCTGGTTGCACCTTGCCAAGAAAATCATGTAAATGCCTTAGAATATCGCCCCCCCCCCCCCCATATCTTTAGGCAGTGTGATGAAATATATATGAAACTCCCCATCCCCTGCGAGATACACCCCAGCCAAGCTCAGAACTGGTGAGGCATTTTGCCTGTATGAGCCAAAAACTCTACCTTTTTAAGAAACTGGCTGAAAATGCCTGGGGAGTGTGTGGCCCAGCCCTAGGGCTTAACCCTGGGAGTACCGATGGGGTCAAGAGTGACCCCATTGCAAGTTTCATAACGTGTATCTCAGAAACTAGTTGTTCAAGAATGCAATCTTTTTATGACTTTTCACATGTCAATATTCTCTTTATATTGCACCATGAGAGGAATAATTTTCATCCGCTAGGTGATGCTAGTGATGAATTGCAGCACAGAGTACCAGTGGGGTCATTTTGACCCCAGTTGCTTATGTCCGGTTTGGATTGTGATACAATTTGCAGTTTTGTGAATTTTTTGATCTGACAAAGGTATTTATCATTAATTATGTATCATTTAATTTTTTTACTTTTATTTTATGAAAATTACACATTTTCTGTAATTGATATCATACGTTCTCTCATTATTTCCGATGAAATCTAAAGGCTTTCAGCTCGTTCATCACGATTATTGTACACCTATAGTAAAACTGCTTTGCGTTTTGTTCAACTTTATTTATTTTAGGTTATTGTTTATGATGTCAAAACAAAAGTATTCAGCTGCCCAAGTAAGAGAAATATTGCAACGAGATGCTGACAGTGACGGCTTTGAGTCGTCTGATGATGCAGCATATTCAGCAAGCGAAGAAGCATATCAGCCAAGTTCGGTGATAAATCTGATGATGACAGTCATGATTCAGATGGCGACAGCAGTTGGTCGCCAAGTGAATGTGAGACTGATGTTGAGCCGGTAACATCGCCTGCAGCAAAGAGTCAAGTTACAGGTCGAGGCAAAGGTCGAGGCTGTGCTGGACGGGGAAGAAGGCAGGAGTCCTCGGTGTCAGTATCATCTGTGAGGAATCTTAGTTGTGGTCGTAGAGGAGCTAAGAGGTCATCAACTATAAGCACAAATGTTGCCATTGAAGCCTATGTATCTAAGGATGCCACATCATGGAACAGGAAACCTATAAGCAAGCTGCTAGAAGATACGCCAGAGCTAATGTCATGCTGTACAACAAGGTCCTACAAGGTATGCTGTACGAAATGTTGATGGCCCTCTCACAGCATTCCACTTGTTCATGAGGAAAAACTTATTGAATGAAATCATGATGTGGACGAGCAAACAAGGAAGACACATTTATGACGACACCTGGAAAGATTTGACAGAGAATTTCAACGTTTTCTTGGACTTCTGATCCTCTCAGGCATGTACAAGTCACAAAATGAATCCATAGTTCAGTTGTGGAACCTTGAAGATGGTCGTTCTGTTTTCGGCAAAAATATGGCCTGTAACTGTTTTCAGCAAATTTCTTGCGCTCTCAGATTTGATGATGCAACCAACAGACGTGAACAACGAGGCGTGGATAAGCTTGCTCCAATCAGACACGTTTTTGATACCTGGGAAGCAACTCTAAGTGACGCCTTTGTTCCTGGTGAAAATGTTACCGTGGATGAGCAACTGCTTACATTTCGTGGCCGTGTTCCGTTCAGACAATATATTCCCAGCAAACCTGGGAAATATGGCATAAAGCTATGGATGTTGTGTGACAGTGCAACATCATATGTTCTGTGTCTTCAAGTATATACAGGAAGGGAACTCAGACAAAACAGGGAACAGAATCAGGGTGAAAGGGTTTCTGCAACTCACTGAAGGATTGACGCGATCTGGCAGAAATGTTACTGTTGACAATTTCTTCTGCAGTTTATCCCTGTCACAGAAATTGCTAGAAAAACAAATGACACTTTTGGGGACAATTTGAAAGAACAGAAAAGAATTACCTCCAGAATTTGTAACAGCAAAGGGCCGAGAGGTATTCACTTCACTGTTTGCCTTTCGCGATGACGCCACTCTGGTTTCCTATTGCCCGAAGAAAGGAAAAGTGGTTGTTCTTCTGAGCAGTTTGCATTATCAAGAAGAAGTAGTTAACACACATCCAGACAAAAAAACCATGCATGATCTTGGACTATAATTCTAGTAAAGGTGGAGTAGATACGGCAGATCAAATGTTGTGCCTGCATACCACAAAACGAATGACAAGATGCTGGCCAGTGACAATCTTCTACAACATGTTGGACATCAGTGCTTTGAACGCCTTCATTGTTTGGATGTCACTAAATCCAGAATGGCAGTCCAAGTCAAAGCACAGATGTCGTCTATTCCTCTTGGAATTAGGAAAGCAGCTGCTTCAGAGTAATTGCAGCGAGACTTCTTCCAGCATTGAAGAAGCCACTGATGCTGTTTGCAATGTCGGGATCCCAAAGAAAAGGGCAAGGTGTCACTGCTGTTCCAGAGAAAAAGACAAGAAAAGCAACATAGTTTGCACCTTCTGCAAGCACAATGTTTGCAAAGAACATTCAGAAATTGTCTGTGTCTCATACAAATGACTGTAGTACTTTACTGTGTTCATCAAGTGCATGCAAAAACTGCTTTCATGGCAACTCTTCTTCATGTAATTTTATGATAAAGCATTAAATTTCAAAACATTTAACCTTCATATAATAAATAATTAATTCAGAATAATATTTTGTCTGTTTAGTTTAAATTTTTCATGGTTAACAATTAAAATTCGTCGTGGGGTCATTTATGACCCCAACGGTATTCAGTGTGTGCAAAAAATCTCGGTAATTCCAGGGTTAAACCAGGAAGCTGGAGACCTAAAGGGGGAGAGAGAAGGCCAGGGTTCTATGGGCTACATGCTGATGACTTATCTGTGAGCAGGTAGGAACAGTACTGGCTGAAAGCTGCTGTTTGCTGGTTTATATGTATGTTGTCTTGCTGCTGAGAAACTGACAAGTTTATGAATCGAGTTGTGCTGTTCAGAGTGAGGAAATAGTGGAGCACCAGTTTGTGTTTTGTGCCTTTGAAATGCTGTTTGTAACTGGGCCAAGGCCCAAGAAAGGACCAGGCAGCCTGTGTGCATGATCCTGCACAGGTGTATAATAAAGTTGTTGTTTCCCTATCAACCTCCAATTGGCTGTGGATCCTTGGGTCACTGCCCTTTGCTTGCATGCCGATACCACAGACAGGTTAAGACTTCCAGCCTCAAAGAGGCTGTTTTGCCTGTTTTGTTTGACCATTGTTCTGCTTTCCTTGTCTGTGCTGGTCCGTGCGGACTGAAAGCCAGGACTTCAACATTATTAGAAATATGCAACAGGAACCAAGTGGCCATTAGCACAGTTAGAATGGAGGCAGCAGCTGTGGGTCCAGTATAGTTGTATCATCACAGCAGGATAGCTTTTCTAGTGCCAGAGGCAAGGAATTACTGGGCTTTTGTTGTGAACTCAACAGAGGACTAATATCTCATGATGAGGGTCTTAACCATTGACCATCTTTGTCCCAAAGAAACCTGGATGCACACTATTGTGATTGTGCTGTATGTGCCAGCCCTGCAGCTAAGATATGGATCAATGTATGGATGCCATCTGTTACCTGGTTGTGTAGTACAGCCCATTGGTACCCTCTTGCTGTTGCTTCTCCTCTTAGACTTGCATCCTGTTCCTACCTCTACTGGCTGCTACCAGTGTGCTGTCAGGGAGAGATAGGTATGTATAACATTCTCACTAATCCAGATGTCAGTGGTGACATGCACACTAATACTGGCCTCTCCTTTTGCTGGCTCTGCCTTCAGCTGGTGATGCAACCGATTATATAGGCTGGGGATCACCTGCATACTAAAAGTAGTCATGCAGGGCACTCTGTAAGCAGGAGCTAAGAGATGTAGCTGCCTCTTAAACCACACCTTCTCAACCATGTTCAGGGGATGTTCAGCCAGGGCTAGCATTTCCCTGATGCATTGGGTCATCACCCTTGATGTTGCCTGCCAACAAACACCAACCAATGTCTTAGATCGTGGCTTGCTTTGATGGGCGTTGGGCCTACTGTCATGCCATCTGACTGGTGGATTGAGGACAGGGGCTCCGCTTGGAAAAGGGATTTCATTTTTCTTGTATCTCTCCCACCACTGCTGTTTTCACTCATGGATGGGGTTCCCAGCCGAGGATTGGCATCCTTCTCTACTGAGCTGGAAAGGTTGCCGTTTTCCAAACGATGCAGTACATCATTGTTCATAAGATGACCCATCAGCTTCCCTCTGCTAATGTGCTTCCTACAGTAATTGCATTCTACATACTGTGGGTCCATCAAACATTTTAAAATCTTTTCACATATGTGAGTTTTGTTTTTTTTACAATACTTCCACTGTAATCCCTTGGGGGGTCATTGCTGTTGGACCTGTGTTTATGGGCAGCAGAGAGGACGAAAAGCCAGCAGCATCCTTCCCACTCAATATTGTGCTCTTGGCCTTGGCATTGCCAGGATCACTTTCTGCCTCCACACTAGTTGGCATGCTAATAACATCTTCAACAACCTCTTCAGCCAGTAAGCTTTCAATAGCTGATGATTCAGATATAAATCCTACCCTTGTGGATCCCTCAGAGTCTGTAGCTGCCAAGACCATCTCTTCACACATTATGCAGCAGGGAGAAGGGTGCACCTACGGTAAGGCTGAGGAGCCTTTATCTGCTGCACCTCTCATATCCTCTCACACTGCACCAGGTCACCCTTCCTTTTCTCCTCTATACAGAAGACACCAGACATCGGCTTTTTTCATGGTTGCACTGGAAACCGTAGCTCTTTCTATTCTCTTTGTAAAAACATCTCACTCTGGATTGTATGGTGGACTACAGGGCCCCATGATCATACACTAGGAGTGGCCTGCCTCTTTCTTTGCACTTGCACCAGTATTGTTCTTGCCATCCCATCCTTCTTTATATCTATGGAAGCATATTTTTTTTGAAATACCCTTCCCAAGCATACTGAGATGTCTGTGCTAGTCCTTCGACTGCCTGGTTACATCACCTACACTCTTCAAAGGACCAGGGAGAGGAGGGATGTTTCTGCCATGCTAATTCTCCTATGGGACTGGATGCTCAGCTCTGGGAACCAGTAACTGCCTGGCTTTTAGGGTCCTGCCCCATTCAACAGGTTTGTGCAGCCCTGGAGTACCATCACCCCAAGTGCACTGCCTCAGATACATGTCTGGGGCCTCGGCTAGACCCTGCACTGGGCAGTTATGGTGCCTGCTTCCTGACACTCTTCAAAGGATGAGGGAGAAGGGGGATGTGCTTACTCTGTTAACACAGCTCTAGGGAGCAGGGACTGAACTTAAAAACTGCCATACTGGATCAACCCAAAGTTCCATCCTGTTGAATGAAAAATAAAATTTAAAAAATGCTCAACTTTTTTAAATTTATCTTTTAGCTTCATTTAACTGTATTCTATGAACATGGGCTGGAATAGATACAGTAGATTGCCACCACCACCCCCCTACATCCTCCCAAGACAGGACAATGCCTACTGTATGTACCCGTATGTAACTTGGCTTGAGTTACCACAGAAAAAGGCAGGAGCTAAATCCAAACTCCTATCTCACCCCATAGCAGTGCCCAGCACTTGTCCCTGAACCTCAGATACTGTACCCAGGTCCCCAAACCCCCCTTTTTATTAGCCCTGCACTGCCTGGTTAGACTGCCTGCCCATTGATACTCTTGGAAGAACCAGGGGTGAGGGGGATTTATTTATTTTATTTATATTCTCTTATATACCGTGATATTCTGCATCAGTGTGGTTTACATTGAACAAACTGAAATTACATTGAACAGGGCATTATAACTTGGAGATAACTATTTTACAGGGAACATGGCTATGGAGGGTTAAGTGGCTTGCCCAAGACCACAAGGAGCACCTGTGGGACTAGAAACCCCAGTCCTTCCAGCCCAAGGTTGCTGTCCTCTAGTGGGATTTGAACCCCTGACCTTCCAGCCTGAAGTACCTTGCCACAACCACTAGGCCACTCCTCCACTCCATGTGTTGTTTCCTTACTAATGCTCTTATGGGACTGGATGACCACTCATGGGGAGCTGTGTGCCTGTTCTTTAGCCCTCTGCCCCACCGGACAGACCTGTGCGACTCTAGAGTACTATCACTATCTCAGATATTTAACTATATTCTATGAGCATTGGATGGAATAGATTAATACGGTAAAGTGCTCTTCCCTTACCTCCGCACCTGCTATTACAGACAATAGTAGAACAAGATTGTAATAAAATATGCCACTGTTTTTTGTGGCACTGCAATAGAATTAGATATACTAACCTCCTGTCCTTCCCCTGTGCACCTGCCAACTACGGAAGGATTGTGTGCACGGTGTGGAAGGGTTTCGTGCACCATGTGCACATCCACTTTCCAGCAATGCCCAACGAGCAAAACGTACAGGGAGAGTTGCCCTAGCTAGCCTCTCTCTGCCTTTATGTATCTTTCCCCCCAGTCCAGAGGGACATTCCTTGCAAGAGCAGATAGCAGGAAGCCCACCAGTTTGTTCTTAATGCTTTTATGTATTGCACTAGCAAGCCCCAGGAGGCAATGGCTCCACATCAGCCTTCAAGCTCTGTGTTTTTCTGCTTTGAAGTCTTATAGCCCAAGGAGCCCCCCCCCCTCCCTGAAAGAAAAGTGAAGGGTACTGAACTTTTTTTAAAATATATCTCCTCCCCTCCAAGTAAGTCCTCCCCACACCCTCAAAACAGAGTTGAAGGTGCTGCTTTTTATCTCCTTTCTTAAGCCCCAGCCAGCCCAGTGCTGTTTCCTCACTCTTTGGTACTGGTGCTGGGCTGTGTGTTCCAGCCCAGCTGTGACATCGTAGCCCACGAGCTTTGCAAAACTCAGGCAGCCTGTCAAGGCTCTGCCACATAATTGGCTTCAATGTCTTGTGCTGGCTGTTGGTGACCCTTCCTCCCTCCCTCCTCTTCCCCCTCCCAGATTGGCTTCAGTGTGTCTGGGTGCACACATGCACTCTATGAAAATGAAATTCACTAATGGCACTTCATGAAAATTTGTCAAGCATACACACTTGGGCCAGTTGATGTCAGGGTAAACCACAATATATTACTTTTTATATGAATGATAAAATCAGTGCACATGCCTAGTCTCTGATATACAATAGCAGAATGATCCCATGTCAAGCATAGTAGACAGTTAGAACATTGAGCTAAGCTTGAATACAGGCAATAATACAATACAATGTCAGTAATGTGCATCTTAAAACAACCTAGTATACCCTTCAAATAACAGAAATATGATAGTGTCAGCAGAATACAAATGATGTGCGTAACTTAATGGGCAACACAATAGACTACTTGAATAACAGAAAAGATACACACGTCAGCCTACAGTTCAACTGATGTACAGTCATCCCTCGCCACTTCACACTTTGACTTTCGCGGCTTCACTCTATCGCGGTTTTTTCAAATACAAGTGTAATGGTGACTAAAGGGGTGTTATAGGTCGTAAACAGGTTTTCTATGCTCAAACTACAAAAATATTTGATTTATAAATATAGAATCCTACTTTGCGGAAATTCACTTATCACGGTAGAGTCTGGAATGGATTAACCGCGATAAACGAGGGATGACTGTACCATAAAAGGCAACATTCTTTGCCCTCGTCTGCAACGTCCTCTCAACAAGAGAGTAAGGTCAGCTAATCACAACCTCCTATCAGTTAAGAACATAAGAACATAAGAAATGCCATACTGGGTCAGACCGAGGTCCATCAAGCCCAGTATCCTGTTTCCAACAGTGGCCAATCTAGGTCATACGTACCTAGCAGTTTCCCCAAAAGACACAGGTTCTGCAGTGCTTGTACTAGGTCAAGCATTGATATCCTGGGTCCCTTTTTAATAGTGGTTTATGGACCTTTCCTCCAGGAACTTGTCCAAACCTTTTTTAAACCCAGCTATACTAACAGCCCTTACTACATCCTCCGGTAACAGATTCCAGAGTTTGATTACACGTTGAGTGAAGAAATATTTTCTCTTATTTGTCTTAAATAGTTTACCCTGTAGCTTCATTACATGTCCCCTAGTCTTTCTATATTCTGATAGCGTAAACAATTGATCCACGTTTATCCGTTCCACTCCATTCATTAATTTATACACCTCTATCATATCTCCCCTCAGCCGTCTCTTTTCCAGGTTAAAGAGCCCTAACCTTTTTAGCCTCTCTTCATAGGAGTAGCCTTCCATCCCCTTCACCAATTTGGTGGCTCTTCTCTGTACTTTTTCTAATAACTCTATGTCCTTTTTAAGATACGGTGACCAGAATTGCACACAATATTCAAGGTGCGGTCGTACCATGGAGCGATACAGAGGCATTATAATATCCTTTGTTTTATTCTCCATCCCTTTCCTTATGATACCTAGCATTCTATTTGCTTTCTTGGCCGCCGCTGCACACTGGGCGGAGGGTTTTAACATGTTATCCACGATGACTCCTAAATCTTTTTCCTGGGTGGTGGTTTCTAATGTGGAGCCTTGCATCGTGTAACTATAGTGTGGGTTGTTCTTTCCTAGGTGCATAACTTTGCACTTGTCCACATTAAATTTCATCTGCCATTTGGATGCCCAGTCTGCCAATTTATCCAGATCCTCCTGCAGTTTTCCACAATCCTCTTGGGTTTTAACAACTTTAAACAGTTTTGTGTCATCTGCAAATTTGATAACCTCACTAGTTATTCCTTTTTCCAGGTCATTTATGAATATGTCAAAAAGTAGGGGACCCAGTACAGATCCCTGGGGTACTCCACTATTCACCTTTTTCCATTGGGAATATTGGCCATTTAGCCCTACCCTCTGCTTTCTATCTTTTAACCAGTTCCCGATCCACAATAGTACACTGCCTCCTATCCCATGACTTTTTAGCTTTGCCAAAAGTCTCTGATGGGGGACCTTGTCAAAAGCTTTCTGAAAGTCCAGATACACTATATCAACCGACTCACCTTTGTCTACCTGTTTATGCACACCTTCAAAAAAACAGATCAGATTAGTAAGACAAGATCTTCCTTGTCTAAAGCCATGTTGGCTGTCTCCCATTAGGCCATGACTATCTACATGCTGTGTAATTTTGTTCTTTATGATGGTTTCTACCATTTTCCCTGGTACTGACGTCAGGCTCACCGGTCTGTAATTTCCCAGGTCACCCCTGGAACCCTTTTTAAAAATTGGTGTTACGTTGGCGACCCTCCAATCTTCAGGTATTACAGATGATTTTAATGAAAGTTCACAGATTACCAATAGCAGGTCTGCAATCTCATATTCAGTTCTTTCAACACTCTGGGATGTATACCATCCGGTCCAGGTGATTTGTTACTATTCAGTTTATCAAATAGTTGTAATATATCTTCCCGCTGTAGCGATATTTCTCTCAATTCCTCTGCAGTATCACCTTTAAATACCACTTCAGTCTTGGGTAACATCCCTACATCTTCCTCAGTAAAGACCGAAGCAAAGAATTCATTCAGTCTCTCTGCTATAGCCTTGTCCCCACTTACTGCCCCTTTTACCCCTCTATCATCTAATGGTCCAATTGACTCTCTCACAGGCCTTTTGCTACGAATGTACTTGAAAAAGTCTTTATTTCGTGTTTTTGCTTCCGTAGCAAGTTTCTTCTCAAATTCCCGCTTTGCCTGCCTTATCAATGCTTTGCATTTAACTTGCCAGTGCTTGTGTTGTTTCCAGTTTTCATCATTTGGCTCTTTTTTCCATGTCCTGAAGGTTGCTCTTTTGGCAGCAACAGCCTCTCTGACCTCACCTTTAAACCATGCTGGCAGTTTTTTGGACTTTCTTCCACTTTTCTTAATGCGTGGAATACAGCTGGTCTGGGCTTCGAGGATAGTATTTTTAAATAACACCCAAGCTTGCTGTAAGTCTTTAACCTTTGGAACCGCTCCTTTTAGTTTTTTCCGAACTATATTCCTCATTCTATCATAGTCTCCCTTTTGAAAGTTAAAAGGTAGTACTGTGGATTCCTTTACTGTCTGTCCTCCACTGATTAAATCAAACATGATCATACTATGATCACTATTGCCAAGTGGTCCCAACACCCTTATTTCTTGCACCAGATCTGGCGTTCCACTAAGGACTAGGTCCAGTATGGCTTCCCCTCTGGTCGGTTCATGAATCAGCTGCTCCAAGAAGCAGTCATTTATTTCATCTAGAAACTTTATCTCTTTAGCTTGTCCTGCTGTGAGACTGTCCCAGTCGATACCGGGGTAATTGAAATCACCCATTATTACTACTCTGTTGTGGCTTTTGTTAGCTTCCTTGATTTCTTTGAGCATTTCATCATCCATTTGTTCATTCTGGCCAGGCGGTCGATAGTATACTCCCACTGCCATCACCATCCCTTTCATAAATGGAATTTCAATCCATAGAGATTCTACAGCAAATTGTGTTCCCTGCAAAACTTTAATCCTTTCTGACTCAATGCCCTCTTTAACATAGAGCGCAACCCCTCCACCAATTTGTTCAGCTCTATCATTACGATATAGTTTGTATCCAGGTATCACAGTGTCCCACTGGTTATCCTCCTTCCACCATGTCTCTGAGAGTGCAATCATATCTAACCTCTCATTTAGTGCTATATATTCTAATTCTCCCATCTTATTGTTTAGACTTCTAGCATTGGCATACAAGCATTTTAGTGACTGTATTTTATTAATATTAATCTGGCTATTGGTAGGCATGGGTAATTGGGAATCTTTATGCTCTGTCTGCTCCTTACTCAAGGGCATTTGGGCTACTATACTCCCTTTTGGAACCTCAAGTTCCAAGTGCTTTCACCCACACCAACACTGCCACTACCAGCAGAGCCTTCTCCTTCTATGCACCCACCATCTGGAACTCCCTCATCCCAGAATTATGGTCACTCAGTCCTAGGTGAATTCCACTGTAAACTAAAAACCCTCCTCTTCCTGGAGCACTTGAGATCAGACTCTTAACTGTTCGTCCATCCACCAGGACTATGTTCACGTTTAACACCACTCAATTCTAGGTAAATAGTTATTCACCTTAAGTTTTATTTATTTGTTACCTATGTACAGTTTCTTGTTCTATTTGTTCCGTGACACCACTGTGACTGGTAGATACAGCAGTATAGAAAAGTTGCTAAATAAATAAAACATGGTAGAACAATCATATAACTTAGGATACTCAAAGTGTTAGCACTATACATTTAAAAATCCTAGTAGGTAGAAGAGGGACAGGTGCAGTGGGGATATAAACAGACAAGATGGGCAAGACAAAGGCTTAGGGATCAATAAAAATAGGTAACTAGAATTAAGAGTAAATTATATATACAGATGAATGATGTATGTGAAACTGGTTTCACTTTCAAAGCAGGCAACATGCTAGTCCTGAAGCAGTATGAGTAAATGGAAAGTCACATATCTGAAGTAGAGCTGGTCTTAAGTTAGTCATTAAATGTCATCCTCCAGCAGTGATGCCTCCCCTCCACTCCTGGGGCTTGTGAATGCTGCATCTAGAGGCCCAGCTAACCCCGATTCAGTGATTGAACCAGGGAACATAAGAACATAAGATATGCCATACTGGGTCAGACCAAGGTCCATCAAGCCCAGTATTCTGTTTCCAACAGTGGCCAATCTAGGTCATATGTACCTAGCAGTTTCCCCAAGAGACACAAGTTCCACAATGCTTGTACTGGGTCAAGCATTGATATCTTCGGTCACTTCTTAATAATGGTTTATGGACCTTTCCTCCAGGAACTTGTCCAAACCTTTTTTAAACCCAGCTACACTAACAGCCTTTACTACATCCTCCGGTAACAAATGCCAGAGTTTGATTACACGTTGAGTGAAAAAATATTTTCTTTTATTTGTCTTAAATAGTTTACCCTGTAGCTTCATTGCATGTCCCCTAGTCTTTCTATATTCTGATAAGGTAAACAATCGATCTACATTTACCCGTTCCACTCCGTTCATTAATTTATAGACTTCTATCATATCTCCCCTCAGCCGTCTCTTTTCCAGGTTTAAGAGCCCTAACCTTTTTAGCCTTTCTTCATAGGAGTATCCTTCCATCCCCTATACCATTTTGGTGTATCTTCTCTGTACCTTTTCTAAAATCGCTATATCCTTTTTAAGATACGGCAACCAGAATTGCACACAATATTCAAGGTGCGGTCTCATATTCAAGGGACCTTCAGTATAGTGGGTAGAGGAGTAGCCTAGTGGTTAGAGCAGCAGCCTGGGCTCATATCCCATTGGGACTCCTTATGGCCTTGGGCAAGTCACTTAATCTTCCATTGCCTCAGGTTGCAAGCCCTTCCCAGGACAGGAAAATACCTCCTGTAACCTGCATATAATTCACTTTGAGCTACCATTGAAAAAAAAAAGGCATGAGCTAAATCCAAAATCCCATCCCACTAAACAATTCTGCGGTTCTTTCCCTAGAAACACATGGCTTATCAAGAATTAAAAAGAAATACATTTTGTGGATGCAGAAATAAGACTGTGAATATTCCTGACATAACTGCTTTCTGCAATAATGTATTAAAATGGAGTTCCATTTCATTAGTCTCGGTGCATAATTTAACACAATAAGAGCTTCTGATTGCTTAAGCAATTTTCTGTGATTTTTTTTTTTTTTTGCTTGTTGTTTAGAAGCCTGAGAGCATCTTCAAAAAGGTGTTATGAAGTTTTGATTCCAGTTTGAGAAATTATGATAATTTAAATTCAGTATTTATCTTGTTTTCCAGCCTAAAACCAGGGCTTAAAGGCTGTACACATTACCCAATGATGTTTAAAAAATGTACAAGCAGTCAGCTGTACAAAAGTACTCCCCTGCACAATTTAAAGTGATCAGATTCTGGGAATTGTTTGCCCTTGCCTGCAGGAGCTGCTTTTATCTATTACAGAGCTCAACTGATAGGCCAAGCAAGAGGGTAAAAGGGAACAAGAATGCAATACAAGTGGGGAAAGCAAGAGGAGCATGGATGCATGAATGCTTTCTATGTGTGCATAGTTGTGTTCAGGGCCGGATTTACCTTGAGTGAGGCCCTACGCCAACAAAAATTGTGGGCCCCCAGCAGGGGCGGCCCAAGGGGGGTGCGGGGCCTCATTTGCATAAGGGGCCTCATTTGCATTGCATAATGTTACCATATACTAACTTTTAGTAAACGTGCCTCTTAATGAGTGTATGGATAAAGAAAGACTAAAAGATTTCTACATTACTATAATCCAGTGCCAACTGCCAGACACATTAGGAACTACTACAAACACTGCCCATTTAGAACCCATAGTAAACCCGCCGTATCCTAACAGCACTACCAGGACTCACAAAGCACCATACTCTACCAATCAAAAGGCAACACTGCAAATATTAAACCAATACATTTCAGAGAACAACAATACATGACCTACTGGGGAAAGAGAACAAGTGGCAATGTCAAATAGGAATTATATAAACAGAACACCTCAGCTCAGTTACACATGCAGAACATAGACCATCACCAAACAAGTAATCACAATTTAGAAACAGGAAGACAATAATTAAACTGGGAATCCCAAAAGCCAAACTTGGAATGTACAACACTGTAGAAATAAATCTATACATTAATTTGCTCTTGTACTAAACAAAGCGCAGACGTTAATGATGCACATTTACCAGAGCTGACATATTCCAATTAATAAATTCAAAATAAAGAGATATTTTTCTACCTTTTGTGCATTTTTTTTCAGCTGCAATTGCTCCAGCCACTTTCTTCTGGTTTCTTCGTGTCTTCTGCTAACTCTCCATCGTCTGCTGTCCATTGTCCTTTCTTCTCTCTTCTAGATTTTTTTCCATTCTCTCTCTCTACATCTGCTTTAACATACTAATCTTTCTCCTTTTGCTCTTTCCTCATTCCTATTTCATCCACTCAAATTTTACCCCTCCATCCTCAATCCCACTTACTCTCTCCCAATACCCGGCCAATTGTAGATTTTTTATCCCTCCCACACAAAATATTTTTCCCTTCTCCATTTTACTCTTCCAGCCCCATCCCATTCTAATCCTCCCCCAACATCAGCTCCCTTCTAGTTCCAGCCTCACCCAGCATCCATTCCCTTCTAGTCCCTGCATCAGCCCATTTCCAGTCCTAGCCACCCATCAGCCCATTTCCAGTCCTAGCAACCCCCCAACCCAATACCAGTCCTAGCCCCCCATCAACCCACTTACAGTCCTTAACCCCCCATCACCCCATTTTCAGTTTAAGCCCCCCCTATAACCCATTACCAGTCCTAACCCCCCATCAGCCCACTTCCAGTCCTAACCCCATCAACCCATTTCCAGTCAGCCCCCCATAGCCCATTGCCAGTCCTACCCCCCCCATCAGCCCACAGCCCATTACCAGTCCTAACCCCATCAGCCCACCTCCAGTTTTAACCCCCAGCCCATTTCCAGTCCTAGCACCCCCATAGCACATTACCAGACAACCCCAATCAGCCCACAGCCCATTACCAGTCTTAACCCCCCCAAAGCCCATTAACAGTTCTAACCCCCCCCAACAGCCCATTACCAGTCCTAACCCCATCAGCCCACCTCCAGTCTTAACCCCCAGCCCATTTCCAGTCCTAGCCCCCCCATAGCCCATTACCAGACAGCCCCCATCAGCCCACAGTCCATTACCAGTCCTAACCCCACCTCGAGCCTTAACCCCCCCAGCCCATTTCCAGCCCCAGCCCCCCCAATAGCCCATTACCAGTCCTACCCCCCCAGCCCATTTCCATTTCCATTTCCAGCCCCCCCAATAGCCCATTACCAGTCCTACCCCCCCCCCCCCCGTCGGCCTAAATTAAAATTTAATTTAAAAAAAAAAACTGCTGGCTGCCGCCGCGGGGCCCCCTCTGCTGCCGCGGCAGCACCAACTGACCCGCGGGGGCCCCGTCTACAAGCTGAAGCCGTCGGTTCGGTTCGGTCCTCCCTCCCTCCCTCCGTGCACGCTGTGAGAGGCGCGAAGGGAGAGCGTCTCCTCGCGTCTCTGTTAAGCCTGGAGGGGCGGGCTGAACAGAGACGCGAGGAGACACTCTCCTTTCGCGTCTCTCACAGCCTGCAGCCTGCACGGAGGGAGGGAGGGAGGGAGGAACGAACGAACGAACCGACGGCTTCAGCTTGTAGACGGGGCCCCCGCGGGTCAGTCGGTGCTGCCGCGGCAGCAGAGGGGGCCCCGCAGCGGCAGCCACCAGGTTTTTTTTAAGTTGTATTAAAAAAAAATTAACTTGTTCTTTTTTTGTGGGCCCCTGCCGGCTGTGGGCCCTACGCCATGGCGTACAGGTAAATCCGGCCCTGGTTGTGTTGTCTCTATGTGCATCTGAATCAGAGGAGGGGGGAAGGGGTGGCTTTGATCACAGAGGGTGGGGTATTAGTTTTTGAGGAGGTAGCTCTTGGAGGATGGGGCAAGTAGGAATTTTAGAGGTAGACAATAGCAGGATAGTTATTTGGAGGCGGTAGTTAATGGGTTGGGGATGGGGAAGTTTGGGAGTGGTGGGTCAGTTGCAGGGAAAACCTTTGGGGCAGGGGAGAATAGAGAAGTGGGGAAAGGCGGTCTGAAAGAAGGAATTCCCCGACTGTTGTATTCCACTCAGAGGGCAGCTTCTCACTAGAAAAACACTGGGCCACTTTTTTTTTTTTGGGGGGGGGGGGGGATTGGGATTATTTACTTGGAACCTCTGGTCCATTTTTGAACTTGATGATGTGTCTCTTACATATTTTGTTTCCTCATGCCAAGTTCCATCCCATTCAGTTAAATTTGGGGAAAGTCATTTGCCCCATTCTCAACCACTTTGTTATTTTTTCAACCCAATAGAAGCTGGAAAGAATTAGAAAAATAAGGTATGTGAGATGTTGACGTGGCTTTTTTTGTAAATATTCCTGCATGCTGGAGGGAAACTTCATGCCTAGATGACTGTGGTTGAAATGTTTCTTCAAGGAAAATGAATTCGAATTTTCATATTGCTTTCCATATGTTCATTACAAAGCAATATGAAAATTCAAATTCATTTTCCTTGAAGAAACATTTCAACCACAGTCATCTAGGCATGAAGTTTTCCTCCAGCATGAGCAGTTTAAAAAAATACCAAATCTTTCTGCCCTTCACATCACAAAAATAAAAAGTGAAACTAAAAATCTCCATTGTCAAGCAGGTAAGTGATGCCATCCAACAGCACTAAGATATAGTAATCCTCTCAGAGGTCAGATACAACTGAAAAAGGTTTCTGATCATGTGCCTAGTTTCTCACATACCACACATGGACAGACATGTCTCTTATGTTTTCCACTCTGCAAAATAGACATAGCAGAGTTCTCACATTCCTGGCTTGTAATGGCTAAAATGAATGTTTTCTTCATTCTCCTTAAAAAAAAAAACACACAAAGGAGGCTTGTATTTTTTTGCATTAAGTTTCACATGGAGCCATTGAGTTTAACTTGGTTGCCCTAATTCTTCAATATGTGCAATGACGTTCCCTACCTGTAATAGGAAAATGATATCACAATGCTTTATGTGGGGGCAGGGCTGGCCCTACCTCACCTAGGACCTTGCAGCAGTGGCAATTACTTTTTAAACGATGATGCAGCCCTTATCACCTCAGATGCTGGGTGCTGTTCCTTCTTCCACCTCCTCCAATGGCACAGTTCCCTTTTGTAAGGGGACAAAAGCAGCTGGTCTCAAGTTCTTGATTTCTCCTGGAACATGTTGGCCAGAGGGTCAGGGGAATGTTCTTTGACCCACCTCCCTCCCTAGGTTTCAGTGGGATCCTTCATTTGCTTTGTTACAGGAGGAACTGAGGAGCCTGTGGTTGCACAGTGCCTTACAGGGGGTGAGGCTCACAAAGTTTTGTCTGGCCTCCATCCACTAGCTGATGGGTATAACCCATCTAGTCAGGACTGGTCTAGCAGGACACATGGAAAAAAATTAGCAGGTAAGACCAGATGTTTTTGTTTCTGCCCTAGCATGTGCTGCTGAGACATTTACCCAATATTAGAGTAAATAAATAGTAGGGTAACTGAAATTTCATTTATTTCATTGGGTAAATATCTCATCAGCACATGCTAGGGAAGAAAACAATTTGGTCTTACCTACTAATTTTCTTTCCCTGTATCCTGCCAGACTAGCTCAGAATATAAGGGTAATAGCCCTCAGCTAGTGGATGAAGACAGAACAAAAAAACTGGAAAAATCATTAAGTTCATCATTGATGGAGAAGAAACTAAAATAGTTGACAACTTTAACCTACTTGAATCAATAAAGAAATGACAAGCAGTCAAAGAAACAAATCATGCATTGATCTTAAGAATCGTGGTGGTCCTCCATAGCCATTCTGGCAAGGGCAGAGATGTCCCTCGCCATCCAAACATTTGACTTGTCCAAACCATGGTATTTTCAATAACATCAAATGGATGCAAAAGTTGGACAGAGAAAAAAAAAGAGTAGTTATTCACCTGTAACAGGTGTTCTCCAGGAACAGCAGAAGTCAGTCCTCACATATGGGGGATGTTGGTGCCAACAGAGCCTGCACAGAGCATTTCCCCAGCTTTCAAAGAAAGCCTTTGGGAATGCTACCATGTATGTGTGGTTCCCTTCCCGCCCAAGGTGCCTTTTTGCTCAGTCAGATGACAAAGCTAAGACGGCAGTAAAACTAAACAATGCAGAGAGGCAACTCCCAGGGGAGGAAGGAGGGTTGTGAGGATTGATTCCTGCTATTCCTAGAGAACACCTGTTACAGATGAGTAACTACACTTTCTCCAGGAACAAGCAGGAAATCAGCCCTCACATATGGGACTCCCTAGCTTCAAGTTGCAGAAGACCCAACCATGACAGTACCAAACAGCAACTGGATGGATGGTTGTGAGTTGCAGAAGGTGAGTCTCTGAGACTCTGCAAGACCTTAGCGTCCAGCAACACTAACACTCTGGTAGCCTGAACACACAGGGTCGGAGGGCAGGAGTTGTCTAAACGCCAAGAATATTACACAACACTGCCTGGCGAAAAGCACTGTCCCTAAAGGATTCGCTCTTCAGGCAGTAGTGTGCTGCGACAGTGTGAATGGATGACCAAATGGCACCTCTGCAAATTTCTGTCACCAGCACAGAACAGAGGTGGGCCACAGACATGGCCATCACCCTCACACAATGCGCTGTGATTCAGTGCTTCAGGGAGAGGCTTGCCTGCCTGCTCATAGGAAAGGGCAATGCAGTCCATCATCCAAGAGGATAAGGTACGCTTGGTTAAAGGGAGCCCCAGTCTGCTAGGGTCATAGGACATGAAAAGCTGAGGTGTTTTGCAGTGGCCCTGGGACCGCTACAGATAAGAGGACAGGGCTCGTTTACAGTCCAGATGCAGCCGGACTGAGTTAGATTTCAGTCCTGTGCACAACAGATGCACTAGGTACTGGAATACCAGCTGGACATGGCAGGAGAACAGGTTCTTCTTCCTATCCATGCACCACAGAGCGAACCTGTGCCATTTAAAGGCCTAAGCCCTCCTCATGGAGGGCTTTCTGGAGGCTAGAGGGATTTCTTCAACCTCTTGTGGTAGGTTGAGCAGGGCCAAGGCTACTCTCTCAGCAGTTAGGTCATTAGTCAACGACCCCATGTTGGAGTAAAGAAGGGAGCCCTCCTCCTGCCTCATGAGGTCCAACTTGTTGGCCATCGGTTTTCCAAACAGATTCTCCCTGGTGCAGGGGGACATCCATGCAGTTTTTCCTGGACCCATTGCTCAAGGTCAGAGGTCTGCAGCCAGGCCTGGTGCTGAGCAGATGCCTGCGGCTGCTGTCTGGGCTGCAGTCTTTAACTCATCGTAGGTAGCCTGTGACAGGAACCTGAAACAGTCCTGGATGGTGGCTACCAAGGTCTGGAACATTTGCAGGGGTTATCCAGTGAGCTGGATGAGGCTCTTGGTACATTCCTATGTAGAGCTAATAGGTTTGTATCTGGCAGCTCAGCATGGACCCCTGGAAACACTTACGCCCCAGGGTGTCAAGGGTCCTGACCTCTCTACCTGGGGGTACAGAAGAATAAGTCTTCTGGCTCTTAAGCTTTTGCATTGAGGACTCCACCACCATGGAATTGTGGGGAAGTTGGGCCTTCTGGAAGCCTGGACTCTTCTTGATGTGGTAGATGGTGTTGAGGCGTCTGACCACTGGCAGAGGCCGGGGTCTCCCACATCCATAGGAGCAGCCGTTTGAGGATGGGTTGCACTGGCACTGATAGAGCCTCCTTCAGGGGAGACTCATGCTGGAGGATCTCCAGTTCTTTGGTGCACGGGTCCTCCTCTAACTCGTTGGGGACTGAGGGCCCAGGCCATGTCCTGGATGAAGCCGTGGAATGCCACATCTTCGGGTGGGGAATGGCATTGGAGTTCTGGGGGAGATGTCTCCGAAGGGATGTCTGTGTGTTGAGAGGCCTCGACGTCTGTCTTGCAGTCTGACTCGGAGGGCTTCAAGGAGTCTGAGGCTCTGAGCTCCCACACCTTAAGGCCTGGGTTGGGGAACAGAGACCCCTCCCCCCCCCGAATAGTCTCAGGTCAGACTCCTGGAAACTATCCAGAGAGGACCGGACACCTGAGGATCGGGACTGGGACCTCTATCGGTGCTGAGGGCTGGCCTGAAGCCGATAGAGCTCAGGGCCCGGGTCGAAGCCTGGTTGTCAGGGCAGATGATGTGGACAAACCTGACAATCACCTGCTGCATGGTCAGGATAGCATAAATACTGTATTCCAGGCTGCCATTCTGGCCTCTATGCTGGAAAGCTCTGCAGTTTTCAGCATGGGCACAGAGGGTTTTGGGCCCAGCACCGGTGCTCTGACGAGCATGTCCTCTACCAGGACCATGGCCTCGGGGAACCTCACACTGCCTCCACTGGCAGAGGACTCCTTAGGAGGGAGCTGCTCAGTCACCTGAGTCCCACCGTGGGACCTTACTGGGTTTTCTCGGTGGAACCTTGACTGCTTCAAAGATTTTTCTTTTTTTCTTGCCAGGGTCTGGCATCTTTCCAGAGGAGCTGCTGCCGCAGGGCTTTGAAGACACCAGGGCCTCACAGGAGGTGCTCAACTTCAGGCTCAGCATTGGAAGCCAAAGCAGAGCAAGACCACGGGAACATTTCCTGCAACTATGACTGTTTCTTATTGGTCTGAGGAGTCATGGCCCGACACATGTCGCAGGTGATACTGTTGTGGTCCAGGCCAAGGCAGTGCAAGCAGCAGTCATGGTATGTGTGACAGACAGACATAATCTGACTCCATCAATCACACTTTTTAAAGCCACTGGGAGATCAGGTGGATCACACCCGGACAGGGTCAACTACCACCAGGTGAAAAATGGCACGAACGCCAGTTGAGGCAAGTCTCGATGAAAAAGAGAGAGCAGCCAGGGATGGTGCCAGCTCGAGGGGGGGAAGAGGAACTGCTACACAAACTGGGAAAAACTCACTAAGAGGATAATTTTTAAGGAATTTTTCTGGGGACACAGGACGGCATCCCTTGGGTTCCACAGGGAAAAAAGGAGACTGAGTAAGATGGCACCCTTGGGTGGGAAGGGGACCACATATGCATGGTAGCATTCCCAAAAGCTTTATTTGAAAGCTGGGGAAATGCTCTGCGTGGGCTCCGTCTTCACCTACATGCCAGGACTAACTTCATGCTTGTTCCTGGAGAAATCAAGGCTTTTGAATTACGGTGCTGGTGAAGAATATTATGTATACCATGGACTGCCTGAAGAACAAACCAATCAATATTAGAGGAGATCAAACCAAAGCCACCTTTAGAAGCTCAGATGACAAGACTGACTCATACTTTGGACAAAGACAGAGATCATTAGAGAAGGACATCATGCTTGGCAAGGCTGAACGTCAACGCAAAAGAGGAAGGCCAGCAATGTAATGGATCGATTACAATAACAGCAGCTATGGATGCCACTCTATCATAATCAGCCACCTGACTGAAGACTAAACAGAGTTCAGGACAACTATCCAGAGGGTCACCATGAGTTTTGACAGACTTAACAATTGACATTTTGCATTTATTATTGTGCTGCTAATTTTATTCTGTTGGCATTTTACTGTGTTCTTCATCCTAGCCAAATGAATACCCCCATTGCTATATTCTTCACTAACACACAAGTGATTTCTAAAACATAAGAACAGAGGAGTTAGGAAGCATTCAAGTATCCATGCTTCTCATGCTTTCACCACTTGTGTTGTCTATTCAGTTCCACTGTGCATTCTGGGGGCCTATTTGAGAAGCTTTTAATGTGTGCTACCATGCAGCATATTAACAGTTAACACACTCTAATCACATGCAGAAAATGCCATTTTGGGGCAGCAACTGTGCCTTATAAATAACACAGATGTCATTAATGCCATGTTAACTGTTTAAATGGAAATTACACTAACCTGGTAATTGTAGTTCCTGGAGGGTCCAGTTTAGTCCTCCACAATCGGGTAGTGCCCCTCCTCCTGCAGCCGGGAGACTGGACCAATCAAATCTTCTGTAGTATATATGCAGACGGAGCTCCCAGAAGCCCCCAGTGTACTAGTAACAAAGCATACTTAACGAAGCAACACATTAGATTAATATACAAAATGACATAATTAAAGAACAATTTGTTCCCCCCAAGAAATATCCAACCCCCTCCCCAAACGAGGAAGTCAGAACACTGCATTGCGCCGGTACCGACGCCCCAGAAATCAAAACACCGCTCCCCACCAGAATCTCAGGAACTGCCTGAACCCCCGAGACAGGGAAGAGCCTTAGCAAAAAATGCGGCTGCAACAGAGGGACCGAACGGCAAGAGGAACCGTCTTATGAGCAACCGTTCGGAAAGCGCGCCGCATAATCATATCAGACCGTCGGGAGGGAAGGAGGACTAAACTGGACCCTCCAGGAACTACAATTACCAGGTTAGTGTAATTTCCATTTCCTGTTCGGTAATCCAGTTTAGTCCTCCACAATCGGGATGTAACAGAGCAGTTAAGACCGGGCGGGACCTTGCCATCCGGCGCGCAGAACTGCCGAACCAAAACAGGAATCCCGAGCCGCTGACACATCTAAGCGATAGTGTCTACTGAAAGCATGCAGAGACGACCAAGTGGCCGCCCTACAGATATCTGCCGGCGGAACCAGGCTATACTCCGCCCAAGAGGTCGCCTGAGCCCTAGTGGAATGAGCCCTCAGACCCTCCGGAATGGACCGCTGTTGCAACAGATACGCGGACGCGATCGCCTCTTTGAGCCATCTAGCAATGGAGGCTTTAGCCGCCGCTTCCCCTTTATGCGCACCCCCGAAGAGCACGAAAAGCCGGTCAGATTTCCGAAAAGACTCGGTAACCTTTAAATAACGATGGAGCGTACGACCCACATCGAGCCAGAGAAGACCTTTGTCCGTTGACCCGACAGATTGCGAAGAAAGCACTGGAAGAAACACTGCCTGATTCATGTGAAAGGGAGACACCACCTTTGGCAGAAAGGAAGGAACCGGACGGAGAACGATCCTATGCGAGAATATAGACAAGAAAGGCTCTCGACAGGACAATGCATGCAGATCCGAAATGCGCCGTGCCGAACAGATAGCTACAAGAAAAACCGCCTTCAGCGTGAGATCTTTCAGAGACGCCCTGCGCAGGGGCTCAAAAGGTTCACGAACCAGGGCCCTCAGAACTAAATTCAAGTCCCAAAGAGGAACGAAAACTCTGCGGGAGGGCCGCAAATGAAAAACAGCCGTAAGAAATCGGCGTACATCCGGATGAGCCCCGAGCAGACGACCCAAAACCTTGCCGCGATAACACGAGATAGCCGCCAACTGGACTTTTAGGGAACTAGCCGCAAGGCCCTTATCGAAACCATCCTGAAGAAAACTTAAAACGACGGGCACGGAAACCGTCGCCGCCCGGACTCCCCGCCGGGAGCACCAGTCTTCAAAAATCCTCCAAATCCGAACGTAAGTAAGAGAAGTGGACGTTTTCCTCGCCCGCAGAAGGGTAGAAATCACCGCGGGGGAGTAGCCCTTCCTTTTCAGCCGAGCCCTCTCAATGGCCAAACCATAAGCGAGAATCGATCCACTTGGGGCATCCGCAAGGGACCCTGAAGAAGAAGATCCGGTAGCGCGGGCAGGAGCCAAGGAACGCCGTCGCGCAACCGGACCAGATCGGCATACCAGGGCCTCCGGGGCCAATACGGGGCCACCAGTAACACACGACCCCGATGGCTCTCGATACCTTGCACGACCCGGCCGATCAGAGCCCACGGAGGAAAGACATAAAGAAGACCGGACGTTGGCCACGGCTGAATGAGAGCGTCGAGCCCCTCGGACATGCGCTCCCTTCGCATGCTGAAGAAGCGCCCTGTCTTGGCTGATTGAAAGGTCGCCATGAGATCCATGATGGGTGGACCCCACCGCCGGGCGATTTGCGCGTAAACCTGTGGGCTTAGCTCCCATTCTCCGGGGTCCACCCGCACTCTGCTGAGAAAATCGGCCTGGACATTGTCTATGCCTGCAATGTGTGCCGCCGAGATTGCCGGAAGGCGAGTTTGCACCCAATTGAACAAGGCCGCCGCTTCTGCCTCCAGGGTCACGCTGCCGGTACCCCCTTGGCGATTGATGTAAGCTACGGTGGACGCATTGTCCGACAGGACTCGCACCAGCCGGCCGAGAACCAGGGTCTCCAGGGCCACCAGGGCTAGCCGGACTGCCCGCAATTCGAGACGGTTGATCGACCAAGAGGCCTCCAGGGGAGACCATTCCCCCTGTGCAAAGCGGGACTCGCAGTGAGCCCCCCAGCCGGTTAAGCTCGCATCCGTCGTGAACGGAACCCACAGTGGAGGCTCCAAGGGAATCCCCCGCGTCAGGTTCTCGGCGGAGAGCCACCACCGGAGGGATCGGCGAACCGTCTTTGGGCAAGGCAATCTCTTGTTTAATGAGTCGAACTGGTTGGACCAACGTCACAGAAGAGCACTCTGCAGCGGACGCATGTGGAAGCGCGCCCAAGGCACCACCTCCAAAGTCGCCGCCATCGTTCCGAGGAGCCGCAGGTACCACCACGCCGACGGAGCTGGCATCACCCGGAAGAGACGGACCAGAGCCTGCAACTCCAGCACGCGTCGCTCCGGAAGGCACACCAAGCCCCGTGCTGTGTCGAAGCGAACTCCCAGATACTCGAGATCCTGTGTCGGAGACAGACAACTCTTGCATTTGTTCACCACCCATCCGAGGGACCGAAGGAGATCCACCACCCTGCTCGTGACTTGCACACACTCCCGACTGGACTTTGCTCGAATCAACCAGTCGTTGAGATACGGATGGACCAGGATGCCCTCCTTGCGCAACGCCGCCGCGACTACAACCATCACCTTTGTGAAGGTGCGGGGAGCCGTGGCGAGTCCGAACGGCATGGCCCGGAATTGGAAATGGCCCCACGGAAGCGCAAAGCGGAGAGAAACCGTTGATGGGAGGGCCGGATGGGAATGTGTAAATAGGCCTCGGTAAGATCGAGGGACGTTAAAAATTCCCCTTGACGCACCGCTACGATGACTGACCGCAGGGTCTCCATGCGGAAGTGCGGCACCCTGAGAGCGCGATTCACGCCTTTGAGATCCAAGATCGGACGAAGAGAACCGCCCTTTTTGGGAACCACAAAATAGATGGAGTAGCGACCTGCGCCTCTTTCCAAAGGCGGGACCGGAACCACGGCCCCCCGAGAGCAGCCGATCCAGGGTCACTCGGATGTCCCGCGCCTTTTGAGCTCCCTTGCTGGGAGACAGAACAAACGAATCCGGAAGTGGGTGCGCAAACTCCAGGGCATAACCTTCTTCTATAATCTGCAGCACCCACCGATCTGACGTAATTTGGGCCCAAGAAGGAAGAAAGTCGCGCAAACGACCCCCGATAACCGGGTCTCCCTCTAGAGCCCGCCTCGTTTCATTGCGGCTTGCGATTAAAGGAAGAGGCCGAGGAAGAGGCGGCTCCGGAGAAGCCCCTTCCCGCTCCTCTGAAACCACGAAACCCTTGATGACGGGTTCCAAAACGACCGCGCTGCGATGTCCACAGCCGGGAAGAACGAAATCTGCGAACATCCCGAAACTGGCCGCGCGCTGAGGTGGACGACCTATTAAGCTTAGGCTTATCCTCTGGAAGCCGACCACCCTTAGACTCACCGAGATCCTTCACCAACTTATCCAGAGCCTCACCAAATAACAACCTGCCCTTAAAGGGCAGTTTACTGAGGCGAGACTTGGAAGAACCGTCGGCCGCCCAGTTGTGCAACCAGATGGACCGTCGTGCCGCTACCATGGAGGCCATACTATTAGCTAGGGAGCGGATTAAATCATAAAACAGATCCGCCAAGTAGGCTGATCCTGACTCCACGCGGGTAACGTCCAACAGCCCCTGTTGGTCCATACCGGACCCCGAGCGCAGGTGCTGCGACCACCGCAAACAAGCCCGAGCTACCCATGCCCCACATATAGAAGCTTGCAACGATAAGGTGTTGGTCTCGAAAGCTTGCTTCAACAAATTATCAACCTTTTTGTCCTGAACATCCTTCAGGGCCGCGGCCCCTTCAACCGGGATGGTGGTTTTCTTGGTCACTGCCGAAACGGCAGCATCCACCCGTGGAGACTTAAACAAGTCCCTGTCCTTGTCGGCAAGGGGGTAAAGACGATTCATGGTCCGAATCCCTTTCAAACCGGATTCCGGTTGCTCCCATTCCGCATGGATCATCTGCTCAACCACGCGGTGCACAGGAAAAACTACCTGGGCATCCCTGACCGCCTGAATGAGAGGATCCTCGAGACCCTCCTCCTCCAGCGGCCGCACCGCAGAGAGGTTAAGCGCCTGGAGAGACTCCGTGACCAAAGGGACCAGCTCGTCCCTTCGAAACACCCGAATGATTCGAGCCTGATCGTCTGGCTCCGGGAGCTCCCCGTCTTCTAACTCCTCCGCCTCAGTCTCAGGATCCCCCTCAGCCTCGGAATCCGGAAGACAAAGGGTGTCCTGATTCTGGTCCCCCAACCTGGGCCGCTTGACAGCGGGTTGGGAAGACCGCTGAACCCCCCCTGCGGATCCTGGGGGGAGAGAGGCGGGCCAAGCCTCCGGCAAGTGACCGGACCGGCTTAAGCGGAAGGCCTGATGCATGAGAAGAACAAAATCTGGGGAAAAGTCTATAGGCGACGCTACTACAGCCGCCTGCTGGAGCTCAGGGACCGACGTATTAGACGCCGGGCCCAAACCAGAAGGGAGGATGCTCGGTGAAGGGACACTGTCCCCCGAAAGAGAAGGTTCCCCGTGCACATGCTTTTCCTTAACTTCAATAGGAAGCTCCAGGTCTGAAGAAACTGCAGCACAGCTCTTGCAGATTCCAGAGTCAGTCATTGTACCTCTGCGGGACCCACAAATTACACACTGAGGTTTGGCAGCCATGCTAAGGCAACCTGCTCTCAGGGAGAAAGAAGGCAACAGGAACAGGGAAACCCACACCAAGGGGACTAACCCTATTCAAATCAGTACAGCTTTAAATTTAAAACTTTTTTTTTTTTTTTTTTTTACAGAAAACAAAACACTCCCCAGTATCCTAGGGGTGCCCTGAGCAAAATCGCCAGGAAAATAAACCCCAAAAACACCAGGGGAACCCGTGCACAAGTGTTAAAAAGTGCCCTTAAAAAGCACACTTTAGAAATCCAAAATGGCCGCCGCACTTTTTCACCCGCGGTAAAAAACGGCGCGAAAATACAAAGGTAACCAAATAATATGGAAAAGAAAGAAAACGACCCTCTAACACAGGGCAAGCGAAAAAAATCAGGAAAAAGTGCAATTTGGAAGCCAGGGGAGCCGACAGAGCCTCTGACAATGCAAAGAACAGAGAGCTGAAAAGTTAAAGCAAGGAAAATTCCTACCAGCTCAGGGAACAGCAAGGAACTCAGCCCACTTCTCCAAGTGACAGGCAATGTTGCAGCCGGTATGGCTCTTCCCCGTACAGCCTTGGGGAGAGCTCAACCCAGGCTTCAGAGATTCCCAGGCAGGAAGGCAGGAGCCCAAGGCAGGTCTGGCTTCCCCCAGGATGTCCCCTGTGGCTTTTTTTTTTTTTTTTTTTAAAGATACAGCTACCTAGCAAAGAAATAGAAAATAAAGGACCAGAAAGAAACTCCAAAAGAACTAACTAGTGTTGCTCCTTCAAGTGTCACTTAGCGTGCCCAGAAAGGGCACAGAAGTCCTCCAGCTGCAAGGAGACTGGACACACTGGGGGCTTCTGGGAGCTCCGTCTGCATATATACTACAGAAGATTTGATTGGTCCAGTCTCCCGGCTGCAGGAGGAGGGGCACTACCCGATTGTGGAGGACTAAACTGGATTACCGAACAGGAACATACAGTAACTGCCCTGTGTTAACTGTCATCACAAGAGGTGCAAGCTAACTGCATCACATATTATGCGTATGATAACTGCTCTCTCTATGCCAACAGCACTCCCAAAAATGCACGGAATGTCCTCAGTTTAAGAATTAATTTTAACTATTACCATGCTAGAATGGCAAAACCTTAGTACACTTTAGTAAATAGGGACTTTTATTTATCATGCTCCACTCTCAACATATAAAGCTCCTCTCTACCCCTCTGATCTGCTTTGCCATTTGATATAATTTGAACACTGCTATCTAAGTGTCTCCCACACCAGGTCATTGAAACGCGAGTACTTCTAGAAGCCATCAGCATGCACATTTTTAGCTAGCAACAGTACAGTTCAGATCGGCAGACGATACAAGGTGTGGCCATCTAAGACCAGTACACAGCTCAGAGGCAAGGTTTTCTAGGCCCAAATTACTTGATAAAGGGTTAATTTTTTCCTCAACTAGCTAACACTGGCCTACAAAATATTGCTGGTTTATAAAACAAAACACTACACTTACCATTCAAATGGAGGTGAATGCAAAAGCAAGCACAAAATGTGTCAGATGGAGTTTATAATGGGGCAGACTGGATGGATCAACTGGTCTGCCAACATTTACTGTTAGTATGCTACTGATCAAAATGGAGAGGGCAGAGCAGCAGCTGCAGTGTTCAGTAGAAGCTAAGCCAACAACCAAATGTACAAAGGACATTCCTCATACACGCTGATATGCAGCAACAAGCAAAATATATTAAAAAAAAGCCCCCTTCAGTAATGGGGGCAAACTACCCCCATGCTGTATCATGCGGACAGGCACGTTTCCAAGAAGAAAACAGCATGGGAGTAGTTTGCTTCTCTGCTGGTCTGGCTCCATTGACTTTGTACGTTTTGTATATTTTTTCCTGCCAGTCCATGATGTGGAACATGGGGGTGTGCGTGTGCGTGTGCGAGCTAATAAAACAAAACCCCAAAGGCGACACACAGCTACCTCCATTCAAATCGTCAGGCATCTTTTCCTTCAGATGTACTTTGCGAAATGGAGAATTATATGACCTTGTAAGAAGAAAAACAACAATTAAGTCTAACTCCTTGATTAGCTTAACAGCAGTTCTGAGTGCTAATAGGAAGGAAACAAGTGTCTGGTACGTGTCAACCCCCACACATCAGAGAAACACCACAGAAGTTAGTTATTTTCCCAAGGGTGCACAACAGCTAGCATAGTGGTGGCAATTTATTATAATTTTAGAAAGATTATGTCACCAAGAATATAATCCACGAACATTCATCAACACATCTAATGATCCTATATATTATATTATTAAAATGGCTTGTATAAGGCCCCAAATTATGAGACAAGATGAAGGTACTACACCCACCCCCCAAAACATAAGTAGGAGCAATTTTAAATTTGCCTACATTGTTCACTGGGGTACTTTGAATATGGTTACAGTATACAGGACTAAAACAAACTTTTTTTTTTTTTGAAAATTAGTGGTCACAAAATGCATATGCTGGAAGTGGTCATATACTTTGTAATGGCTGGTTTTTTTTTGTTTTTTGCAGGTGGCTGAGTGGGAGTAAGAGAGCACATGTACATTTGAAAACTAAGAAAATGTGGCAGATAAAGACCACAATGCCTAGCCAGTCTGCCCATCCATAATAACTATTAAGTTTTAGTCCCTTCCTCTCCCTCAGAGATAGTGTAGTTATGTTTATTTGAATTTGATATACCGCTCAGGCCGAAGCATTAGAGCGGTTTACAATAATATATCATTTGAGGAAATGTGAAAAGAACGCCATTTGTAAGATAGGACAGAGTAGAGGACAGAAACAGTCAAAAGGATAGGTAAAGAAAGGGAACAGCAAGTTACAATAACATATGCATATGACAATCCAGACCACATCTCCAATGCTCCCTACAGGACAGACGCCAAGGCCCAACACCTAAGGGCCATGCCAAAGGGCCCTCTGGCGAGGCCCTCAGGTGCGGGCCCGCAAGGCGCGGGCGCGCCCCTGAAGCAGCAGTTTAAGCCGTTGTTGAAGGCTTCCCATAGGCAGGAGGGAGGAGGGGCTCCTGCTCACAGCTCCGGTAACAAAACTCTGCTTTCCAGCGCGCCCCTGAAGCGGCGGTTTAAGCCGTTGTTGAAGGCTTCCCATAGGCAGGATAGAGGAGTTACTTACCTGTAGCAGGTGTTTTCCATGAACAGCAGGAATAAGTCCTCACGTATGGTGATGTCACCAATTGAGTCCCACACAGAGTGCTCCCCAGCTTCCAAAGGAAGCTTTTGGGAGGTACACTGCATGCACGCCTGCCTTCCCACCCACCATGGCATCATACTCTCCAGTACAATAACATAGCAGCAGCCAAAAGATTCAGCTCCTTGGGGAGATAGGAGGACTTATTCCTGCTGTTTCATGGAGAACGCCCGCTACAGGTGATTAACTATGCTTTCTCCATGAACAAGCAGGAAATAAGTCCTCATGTATGGACTCCCAAGCTACAGGCTACCGGAACCTGAGCAACAGGGCAACGAGAACTGGAGAAGTCAGGAAGACCACAGAGGCAGTCCCACTGAAGGGCTCATCTGATTCAGTATCCTCAGCAAACCTCGACCTAAAGGAATTTTTAGCAGATAGCCTGGACAGGCAGAAGGGCCAGTGGGTAGGAGTTGACTATAAGACCCAAAGAGATGCCGGAACATGGCCTGGCCAAAATTGCTGTCCCATCAGGAATCCTCATCCTCGCTTACACGTCAGCTGATGACGGCCACCAAGAAGAGGACCTTCCAAATCAAGAATTTCAGCAAGCATGAGCCCAGGGGCTCAAAGGGGGCCCACATCAGTTGGCCAAGAACACAGTAGGGGGCTTGAGCAGAGGCTTTGAGAGGAGCAGGCCCCTTATGAATTGGGCTACCAGCAGCTGGACTGAAACAGGCTTTCCCCCACAGCCACTATGGTAGGCCCCAATCGCATTGAGATGAACTTAAACAGAGTCAGACTTCAGCCCAGAGTCTGAGAGGTGCAAGAGGTACTCCAGCAGCCATTCCACAGGGCAGGAGAAGGGGTCCAGTGCACTACCTGCGCCCCAGACAGCAAACTGCTGCCACTTGAGCATGTAGACTTTGCGCGTCAAGTCCCTGTGTGATGCCAGCAGGATACTGGTAACACCCTCAGATCAAACTCTGCAAGGACTACATTCTCAGCATCCACACCATGAGCGCCAGGGAGCAGATGTTGGGGTGCAGTAGGGAGCCACCCTCCTGCGAGATGAGGTCTGGGTTAGAGCCCAGGCAAGGAGGCTCCCTCAGCAAGAGCTGCAGCAGACAGAACCATGGCTGCTGAGGCCAGTACGGGGCGGCAAGAATCATGGATCCCCTCTCAGCCTGCAGCTTCAGGAGAGTCTTTGCCACAAGTGGTATTAGGGGGTAGGCATACAGCAAGCCCTCCGCCAGGCTACTGCTGGCTGGCCTCTGTGAGCTGAACCAGGACACCTGGGCATTTTGTTCCCTAGCAAAAAGGTCCACTCCTGGAAGATCCAGTCCACACTCCCCTTGAGTCCACTCATGAGGCTGAAGCATCTGGCTGGGGCAATCCACCAGGTCGTTGAGCTCACCGGGCAGATAAGTCGCCCTGAGGTCCATGCTGTGAAGCAGGGCGAATTTCCAGAGGTGAACAGCCTCCCAGTACAGGAGATATGATCCCATGCCCTCCTGCTTGTTCAAGTTGAACATTGCCACCTGGGTTGTCCATTTGAATCAGGACCACCTGATTCACTAGGTGCACATGAAAGGTGTGGAGGATTTTCACTATGGCCCAAAGCTTGAGAAAGTTGACTTGATGAAGACTCTCTTGCTCTAATCACAGCCCCTGCGTGCTGAGACCATCCAGGGGCACACCCCAGCTGAGCTTGGATGTGTCCATCATGAGCGTGTGGGGGGGGGAGGGGGCTGCTGGCTGGAATGGGAGGCCCCACAGTAGATTGTCCGGCTTGAGCCACCATGCCAGGGATTGCACCAGTGGTATGGTGACCACTATTCTGTCCCGCAGATGCCTGCCTCCATTGCATGGACAGGGTCCTCTGGGCCTGCTGCATTTAGAGGCTGGCCTGAGGAGTGACATGTACTGTAGTGGCCATGTGTCTGAGGGCCATCAACAGCCCACATGCCGTGGTGTGGTGCTGACACTGCAGGTGGTCCACCATCAGAAAGGCCCCTGCCCGAATGGTATCGAGGAGGAAACCAATGAATTCCAGCTGCTGTGTCAGAGGTGGGATTTCAAGTAGTTGACCACAAAGCTGAGCCCTTCCAGCAGTCTGCTGTGCTCACAATTCAGGTGCTCAACACCGGCAGGCATGGTAGCTTTGATCAACCTATTATCCAGATATGGGAAGACAAAGACCCCCTGGGTCTGGAGAAGGCAGCCATGACCGCCAGACACTCAGTGAATACCTGGGGGGCTATGGCCAGTCTGAAGGGAAACACACGATACTGGTAGTGCTGGCCACCTAGCACGAATTCAAAGGTATTACCTTTGATGTGGGTGGATCAGAATATGCATGTAGGCACCTTTCATATTCAAGGAGCATAGGCCAATCATCTTGTATGAAGGAAGGGAGCAGTGTCTCTCACAAGACCATTTTGAACTTTTCGCACACCAGGAACCAGCTGATGTTTCACAGGTCCAGAACTGGACAGAACCTGCTGGTCCTTTTGGGAACCAGAAAGTACCTTGCGTAGAAGCCCTGCCTGATGTGAGCCAGGGGTGGGAGGAGGGGTCTGCTCGAAGGCAAGGTCAGACAGCAGAGCCTCAACCTCTGTCTGCAGTAAGCTCCGGTGTGTGGGTCCATGGGCTGTTCACCCAACTGCCACCTTTGTACAACCCTGGGGAAGTGCAGCTGATATCTGCTTTGGACAATCTGCAGCTTCCAAGTGTCAGAGGTGACAAGGGACTACCAGTGGGCAAAGTGGACGAGTCTCCCCCGACCTACCTTTGCATCTTGATGGGCAACGAACAGCTGACTATGCTCCTGAGGTACCCATCAAAATCCCACACCAGGCTTGGGCTGGGAGATGGGTTGCATCTTTGGGGTATTCTCCCTCCGCTGTTGGTGTGGAGTCTGCGCTGGGAAGTACCGGCATGGGCACAGATAGAAGGCCTTCTTGGTGTGATGTTTTTTTCTGCACTGGGTCCGTGGTCTTTCTAGACTGCCTGGTGAGTCATCTGCTCCTTCTCCAGCTCCTTGGGTTTCTCCTCCATGGGCTTGCCAATGAGGTTCCCCAAAGTTCCCTGCCAGGGAGAGATCTTGTCCTGGACCCATTGCTCCAGGTCTGAAGACTGCAGCCATGCCATCCAGTGGGTGGCGATGCCACAGCTGCCACTCTGCCAGTGGATTCAAAGGCATCCATAGGTGCCCTGCACTATGAACTTCGAGCAATCCTTGCTGAGAGTTGCAAGGCCCCGAAAGGACTCGTGATGGCCCTTGGGAACAAGGATGGCAAAGTCCTCCAGGTCCAACATGACATCATTGAGGAACATACTCATGTAAGTCTGGTAAGCCAGGATTCAGGCAATCAGCATTGAACCCTGGAAGCACTTCCTCACAAAGGAGTCCAGGGTTGGAGCCTCACGACTTGGTGGGACAGAGGAGCGGGTTTCAGCACTCTTCATTTTATTTATTTATTTATTTATTTAAAGTTTCTTATATACCGCGCTCTTTAGCATCAGCGCGGTTTACATGGAACAAAACAATCTCAGTACATTTGAAAACAAGTATGAGTTACAGATAACAGGGCAATAAACTTGGGTAACAAGGGTAACTATCTACAATAACGATTAAACTATTTACATAAAATCAACTAGCAGCAAGATTTCAGTGAACAGAGTAATTACAACAAAATTTTTAGTTCTAGAAGGTATGTCTTATGGAGTGGTTATGCCTATGAATCTGTGTTATGACATATTAGATAGCATTACGGTGGCTGGAAGTATTCAGTGAATAGGTAGTGCTTGATAGCCTCCCTGAACTGCTTCATGTCTCGTATTGCTCTGATATCTGGATGAAGATTATTCCAGCATCTAGGCACATAAGATTTAAATGCTCTGTTAACTGTTGATTGGGACCAATTTGTGGATTCACTGGGAATGACTAGGGTATTTTCAGCGAGTGGTCTCCTGGATCTTGTCTTGGGAGTTAGACTGATGAGGTCTGAAGTCGTTGCTGGTGATAAATTATTTAAGGCCTTGAATGTGATGAGGAGCGCTTTATAGCTAATTCTACATTCTATAGGGAGCCAGTGAAGGTCCCTAAGGATTGGCGTGATATGGTCTCTCTTTGATGCTCCAACTAGGATACGGGCCGCAGCATTCATTGCTAGTTGCAGGGGGTTAATGGTGTTCTTTGGAAGACCATGTAATACAATATTCGCATAGTCAAAGTGTGGAGTGACTATTGCTTGGAATATTGAGCGGAAGTCGTTGTATTCTAGCATGGGTCTTAGGTGGCGTAATGTTTTTATCTTGAAGTAGATAGTTTTTACCGTGCTTTTTATGTGAGAGGTAAAATCCAGTCGTTGATCAAGGATCACACCTAGGTAACGGATTGTATTCTTGATTGGGAGCTCAGCGTCCCGTACCTTGAGGTATGCAGGGGGTGAGAAGAGCTTGTTTCTTGTGACCATTAAAACTTCAGTCTTTTTGAAGTTGATTCGCATGTTTTGATCTAAAAGCCAATCTGCTATTGCATTGAAACAGTTGGTTAAGTTGGTGTAATTTGGACTCGTTATATCAATCGGGGTGAAAATAAGCACGTCGTCAGCGTAAATGAGGCAGGAAACATTAAATGATTTGGTGATTTGGCAAATTGTTTGCATATATATATATTGAAGAGGAGCGCCGATAGAGAGGAGCCTTGTGGAACCCCTTGCGTTTGGAGGAATGGTTCTGATGTTTTGGAGTCGATGTGAACATGTTGCCAACGATCTTCGAGGTATGATTTACACCAGTTCCATGCTAGGCCTTGTATGCCCTTTTCGTAGAGTCGTGATAGTAGAATCTTATGGTCTACCGAATCAAACGCAGCGGATATATCGAGGAAGATCATTGCGACGCCAGATCTTATGTTATTGATCCCACAGATGAGCGAATTGATTAATGAGGTCATGAGAGTCTCGACTCCATGTATTTCCCTAAATCCATGTTGGCACGGATCTAGAGGGGAAGATGAGTCAATATATTGCTGAATTTGGCGTTGTGTCTCTTTCTCAAGAATTTTGGCAAGAAGCGGGATGCTGGAGATTGGACGGTATGATTCTTCCTTCTTAGGGTCGATCTGGTTGTTCTTTAATAGGGGACGTATTGAAGTCTGCTTGAGAGCAACTGGGAAAGTTCCAGAGGAGTAGGAGAGGTTTGCAATTTTGGCTATATATGGACTGAGCTCCGAGCGCATTGATTTGATCCAGTGTGCTGGGCATGGGTCGTTGGCTGCGGTAGTGGTATTCAAGGTGGCAATTAGTTCTTTGATGGTTTTGGATGATGGAGGTGAGATACTGAGGAGTGGTGCTTGAGACTGCTTGAATTGAGGGGATGTTTGTGATGAATCCAAAATTGTTTTGGTTAATTTGGATTGGATGTAATTCGCATACTGTTGGGGATGGATATATTCTTGCTGCTGCGGTGAAGGCTCCTTGGATAGTGATTTAACTAAGTTGAATAGCTCGCGGGGTTTGTTTAGTGAACGACTAAGTAATTTTGCATGATGTTCCTTCCTTTTGGACCACATTAGTTCACGGTGACTTTTGAGGTGCGCCATGTATTCATCGTGGATAATGATTTCATGAGAGCGTCTCCACTTTCTTTCTAGTCTTCTCAGTTGAAGCAGCGATGTTCAAATATCTGGAGAGAACCAGGGGGCATTATGCCTTATGCTAGGATCCTTGTTAGGAGCAATCGCATTGTGAGTTGTAGGTAGTTGTGCATATTGTTGGAGTGTATCGTTCCAGTTGTCGACCATTTTATTGACGTCGGTCGTTGAAATTGACAACTTAGGTAGTGCTTGTGCGTTGAACACTTCGATATCCAGTGATTTAAAGCATTTATGATGCGGTGGAGGTGCATTTTTTGGTAGATTTGGTGGATTCGAATTTGAAGGTATCTGGAAGGTTATCAGGCTATGATCTGACCAAGGGACCGGGGTGATGGTGAGGTCAAGCTGACTATTATGGCCTGTTACTGCAGGAGGGACAAATATGAGGTCAAGGATGTTGCCACGTTGGTGCGTCTGGATGTCAACAATTTGCTTGTAGTCGAGATTTTCCATGGCGTCAAGTAAGGCGTTGGCAGAGGCAGGTGGCAAAGATGCGAGGTTAAAATCGCCTAACAGCCAGTTTGGCTTGTTGGGGTTGTCAGGGTTACATGCAAGGCTAATTACATCTGAGATGTCCTCCGGGCGTGCATTTGGAGATGAGTAGATAAGATTAATTGAGTTATTCTTATTGGATATGGTTAATGTGTCGAGACATTGAGTGCTCCTAGCAAGACTTACTCGGTATTGTAAGGAGGATTTAGCGAGGATGAATACACCACCGCCTCTTCTGTTCTCTCTGTTACACGCATAGATGGAGAAGTTCGGGAGAGTCATTTGATTTACTATCACTGAGTCTGAATCTGATAACCAAGACTCGGTGACCAATAATATATCTAAGTTTCGGGTAGATATTAAATCTGTTATGATAGGCCATTTGTTGCGAATAGAGCGTGCGTTAATAAGCGCGCACCTCAGGTCACATATAGGTTCTGTTTTATTGATTTTTGTGGTGGTAGATAGGTCTAAGGTAATGTAGAGTAAGTGAGACTGCCTCTTATGGTGGACATACGGTGGATGTTGGTGATGATTGCAGTAGTATTTTCTGCTTGTTCCATGCAGTATAGGTATGGGATTGAAGTCAAGCAAAAGTGCTTCGGAGAAGTGGATGAGAATGGTGATGAAGATGGTGTATAGAAGGGCACGAGACATGTTGGAAATGCACATGTCAGGCATGATGGTAAGTTAGTTCAGGTAGGTTCTGTTGAAGATGTGCTTGTGGTGTAAAGGGGGCACCAATAGAAGCAGCTATATAGGAACTAGCTCTACTGACAACAGTATTGTAGTATAGGACGGTACAATGGTACGTGGTACGCATAGAATAGCTACTGGCTACAGTGTGGTAACTGAAGAAACAGTATGGCTACTGGCAACAGTAAATTACAATAGTGAGGCTACTGGCAACAGTAAATTACAATAGTGAGGCTACTGGCAACAGTAAAGTTAAAATAGTAAGGCTACTGGCAACCAAAATAATTATGTATCAGTATGGCTACTGACGACAGTATAGTAGAGATTGCAATATGGCTACTGTCAACAAACCAGAGGTGGATATTACTAGTGAGTCTCAGCCATTAGTGTGGTAATTATGTAGCATTGATGTTTGTTAGATTATACTTGCGAAGAAGCGTGAGAGATCAATCGTCTGTTGAGAGTTGTTGGTTCGGGTCCTTATAGCGTGATGTCTTCTTGCTAGAGGATGGCCAACGCCTGGTGAAAGGAGACTTGCATGTGAATTTCTGGATTATTTTGAATCTCCTGTCGCGTCCCGCCTAAGCAGGCGCGGGCCCGCCAGGCGCGCCCGATGGCACGAAGCTTTAAAGAGTTGAAGAGCTGCCCCGATTGGGCAGCGCTGCTCCGGAGACACCTCCCGCTGCTGGTGGCTCGATCCCCAGGAAGGGGAAAGCTGCTGGTGGTGGCGGGCGCTTTAAAGCTGACACCACTACAATGGAATTGTGAGGCAATTGAGTTTTTTAAACCCCAGGGCCTTCTGGATCCAGTATAGGGAATTGAGCTGGTAGCTAACTGGAAAAGCATAGTTACTCACCTGTAACAGGTGTAATCTGGAGACAGCAGGAATCAGTCCTCACTTATGGGTGATGGCACTGACTGAGCCTGCACAGAGCAATTCCCCAGCTTTCAAAGAAAGCCTTTGGGATTGCTACCACGCATGCGTGATCCTCTTCCCACCCAAGGGTGCCATCTTGCTCAGTCAGGTCCCCTAGCTAGAGCCCTACTAAGCAGATGGTAAGGGAAGGACAAAATAGCAACTCTTCAGGGGAGGCAGGAGGGTAGTGAGGACTGATACCTGCTGTCCCTGGAGAACACCTGTTACAGTTGAGTAACTATGCTTTCTCTAGGAACAAGCAGGAAGTCAGTCCTCACTTATTGGACTACCCAGCTACAGGCTACCGAGCCTGTAACCTAAAAATATCCAAGATATCCACTGCTTGCCCTAATACAAGCATTGTGGAACCTGTGTCTTTTAGGGAAACTGCTAGGTACTTGTGACCTAAATTGGCCACTGTTGGAAACAGGATACTGGGCTTGATGGACCTTGGTCTGACCCAGTATGGCATCTCATGTTTTTATGCCTCTATTCGCCTTGGCCACCAGGTCCCTTCAGTATTTGCCCCAATCCCCAAAGCATATGGGAGAAACATCTTAAGCCTCACACAACCTCAATTGTGGGCAATAATGAGTAATCAACAGTAGAGAACTATATACAGGAAAGCATAAACAGAAGGCTGTCAATAGAAGATGACCCCGTTAGGCCAAGTATAAAAATCATAGCAGACCCAAGGGTATCAGCAGCAGAAGAACAGAGTCAATACAGTCATGGACTGGTCCAGCAGGACTCAAGGAAAGGACATTAACTGTTAAGTTAAAATGTCACCTTTCATAATAGCTTCCTGCTAGACCAGTCCAGACAAGTGGGATGTACCAAAGCTACAACTCCACTGGACGAGAAGACACAGCAGCTCGCAAAACCCTAGAGCTAAAGGCTACGTCTGCCCATGCATGGACATCCAAGCAGTAATGCTTGACAAAGTGGAAAGTAATGCCCACATTGCTGCTCAACAAATGTCTGCAGGGGTTACTCTCCACTCTGCCAAGGTCACTTGTGCTCGGGTAGAATGGGCATGCAAATCTTCCAGAAGCAGCCGGTTCCGCAACAGATACGCCGAGACAATGGCCTCATTAATTCAGTGTCCCAAAGTAGACTTGGATGTTGCATCACCCTCGCATGGGCTAGCAAACAGCACAAAAAGATGGTTGGACTTACATAAGGAATTCATAACCAACAAGTACCAAAGAAGCACTCTCTAGACAGCCACAAGGCGACGATTATTACCCTTTCCTCAATAATGCTCCTTCAAGAAGGAGGGCAGGCAGACCACCTGGTTTGCATGAAAGGAAGACAGCATGTTAGGCAAAAAGGAAGGCACAGGATGAATGGAAACTGCCTTCTCTGAAAAGGACAGATTAAGTATCTCTGCTAGACAAAGCCTGCAGCTCAGAAATCCACCTTGCAGAAAAAATTGCGACAAGACGGTCCTGAGCGTCCAATATTTTAAGGTAGCGCACTTCAACAGCTCAAAGGGCAGCACCATCAGGGCCCTGAGCATCAGAGACAGATCCTAGGACGGGATCGCAGATCAAAGAGGATGCAGACACCAAACCCCCTGCAGAAAGCGTGAGATGTCTGGGTGCAAGGCTAGAGACTTACCACCCACCAGACCTCTGACAAAGGACCTCTGCCACGTGAACTTTCAGGAAGCCGAGGGAAAGGCCCTTCTCTACCCTTCCTGTAGAAAGGCCAATGGATGGCACCATGGCCACCTCAAGTGCCACACCACCATTCAAAAAGGCACCAGATCCGCACATATGCCAGCTTGGCAGACTACCTCTGGGCTCTGAGCAGAGTAGAGTAGAGACCACAGCTGGAGAGAGAGTAGTTACTCACCTGTAACAGGTGTTCTCCAGGAGCAGCAGGAATCAGTTCTCACTTATGGGTGACGTCGGCGCCGACGGAGCCCACGCAGAGCAATTTCCCCAGCTTTCGAAGAAAGCCTTTGGGATTGCAGCGCGCATGCGCGGTCCTCTTCCCGCCCAAGGGTGCCATCTTGCTCAGTCGAATGACATAGCGGAAGACAGCAACCAGAAGAATGACTGCAACTCCAGGGGAGGAGGGAGGGTAGTGAGGACTGATTCCTGCTGCTCCTGGAGAACACCTGTTACAGGTGAGTAACTACTCTTTCTCCAGGACCAAGCAGTAAGTCAGTCCTCACTTATGGGACTCCCTAGCTTAAGGCTACCGGAGACCTCAAGCTGGAAATGAGCTCCCTCCAGCTCAACAGCACAGAAGGAAGGAATCTTCTCTGAATATGAATCCGGCCGGTAGCCAACACCGGGGCCGGAGGGTAGGAGTTGCCTAAACCTCAAAGAGATTGTGGAGGACTGCCTGTCCGAAAGCACTATCTCTGCGGGACTCCCTCTCCAGGCAGTAATGAGCCGCAAAAGTCTGGCTGGAAGACCAAGTAGCGGCCCGGCAGATGTCTGCCAACGGAACAGAGCGGAGGTGGGCTACAGAAGCCGCCTTCGCCCTGACACGGTGCGCCGTGACTCGACTCTCCAAGGAGAGGCCGGCTGCCTCATACGCCCAGGCGATACAGTCAGTTACCCAGATGGACAGAGTACGCTTAGAGGCAGGGACCCCCAACCGATTGGGGTCAAAGGAAACGAAAAGCTGGACAGCTTTCCTATGTTCACGCGTACGGTCAAGTTAGAAGGACAAGGCTCTTCGACAGTCCAGGGTATGCAGAACAGTCTCAGCTCTGCTGGTATGCGGCCTGGGAAAGAAGGTCGGAAGAACCACCTCTTGATTGATGTGGAAAGAGGAAACCACCTTCGGGAGAAACTTAGGGTGCGTCCGTAAGACAACCCTATTCTTGTAGAACCTGGTGTAAGGGGGCTCCGACACTAGGGCCTGTAGTTCACTAACGCGCCTAGCGGAGGTAAGGGCTACCAAGAAGAGAGTTTTCCAGGAGAGGAAACAGAGGGGGCAGGTAGCCATGGGTTCAAAAGGCGGGCAAGTAAGCCTTTGTAAAACCACATTGAGATCCCAGTCAGGAGCCAGAGGGTGCAACGGGGGCTTAAGCAGAAGCAGGCCCCTGAGGAAACGCGCCACCAAGGGGTGCGAGGAAAGAGGCTGGCCCTCCACCGGCGAATGGTGTGCCGAGAGAGCACTGAGGTGGACTCTGACAGAGTTGGACTTGAGGCCGAGATCGGAGAGGTGAAGCAAGTATTGCAATACCACCGATACTAGGCAGGCGAATGGGTCCTCAGAACGCTGAGAACACCAGACCGAGAAGCGACGCCATTTGAGGGCATAAGATTTCCGGGTAGAAGGTCGCCAAGATGCCAGGACGACAGCTTCCACCTCCGGAGGGAGCGAGAGCGGAGCTAGGACTACCCTCTCAGCAGCCAGGCCATCAGGTGAAGGGCCCGGAGATTGGGGTGCAGGAGAGTACCCTGATCTTGGGTCAGAAGATCGGGCTGAAACCCCAGAGGAAGAGGGGTGTCCACCGCTAACTGCAGGAGCAGAGGAAACCAGGGTTGCCTCGGCCATCGGGGCGCTATCAGGATCACGTAGGCCCCGTCCCGGACAACCTTGAAAAGCGTCCGGGATACCAGCGGTGTGGGAGGAAAGGCATACAGTAGGCCTGTGGACCACGAAATGAGGAAAGCATCCGGAGCTACTCTGAGGGGATGCAGATGCCGAGAGCAGAACCGGGGGAGTTACCGGTTCAGGGGACTGGCAAAGAGGTCCACGGTGGGGGAGCCCCACCGGCGGAAGATTTGCTGAGCAACGCCGGGGTTCAACCTCCACTCATGGGGCTGCAAGACCCGGCTCAGCCTGTCGGCCAGGCAGTTTTCCTGCCCAGGCAGGTAAACAGCCTTGAGGAGGATGTTGTGGTCGACTGCCCAGGAGCACAGTCTCCGGGCCTCCTGACAGAGCAGGAGGGAGCCCGTGCCCCCCTGTTTGTTCACGTAGAACATGGCCACCTGATTGTCCATCTGCACCAATACAGACTGACGCGAGGTGAGGTGAGAGAAGGTCCGCAGAGCTAGGCGGATCGCCCGCAGCTCCAGGAAGTTGATCTGCTGAGCCGCCTCCCAAGGAGTCCAAAGGCCCTGAGTGCGTGCTCCCTGGCAATGCGCTCCCCACCCCAGGAGAGAGGCATCTGTCGTCAGCACCTGGGAAGGTGCGGGAGACTGAAAGGGCATGCCCAGTACCAGGTTTGGCAGGTGAAGCCACCATTGCAGAGAGGAGACCAGGCGGTCGGAGATCTGTAGAAGGTCCGCCAGACTCCCTGTGGCCTGATGCCATTGAGTGCGAGACACCACTGGACAGGCCTCATATGCAGCCGGGCGTTCGGTGTGACATGGACCGTGGAGGCCATATGACCGAGCAGCTGCAGGAACTGTCTGGCCGGGACTGGGGACGTGCTGTGGAACCTGCCGGCCAGAGCCATGAGCCTGTCGGCTCGCTCCCGAGGCAAGAAGGCACAAGCTCGCAGAGTGTCTAGCCGTGCCCCTATGAACTCGAGATCCTGAGAGGGACGCAACGTGGACTTCCCGAAGTTTATGACGAAGCCCAAGTGCTGAAGCAGAGCCACCGTGCGCTGCGTGGCCTGAGCAACCTCTATGGCCGACTGCGCCCGGACGAGCCAGTCGTCCAGGTATGGAAAAACGAACAGGCCTTGAAGTCTCAGGAAGGCCGCCACCACTGCCAGGAATTTGGTGAACACCCTGGGGGCGGAGCACAAGCTGAAGGGCAGCACGCGGTACTGATAATGTTTCCCTGCCACCACAAATCTGAGATATTGTCGGTGGTCCGGATGAATCAGGATATGAGTATTGGCATCCTTTAGATCCAAGGAGCATAGCCAATCTCCCTGCTGGAGGTATGGCAGCAGGATTCCAAGGGTAAGCATCTTGAACTTTTCCCGCTGCAGGAACTTGTTGAGGTTGCGTAAGTCCAGAATGGGTCTGAGGCCTCCTGTTCTCTTTGGGACCAGGAAGTACCTCGAGTATAACCCTTGACCCCACAGATGTTGGGGCACTGGCTCCACAGCCTGCTCCCCCAGCAGACCCTGCAGCTCCTGAAGGAGCAAGTCTCTGTGCAGAGGGGGCCTTGGAGGCTCCCCTGGGAAGTAGAGGGGAGGCACCTGGTGAAAATGCAAGAGGTAGCCCCTCTGAACCACCTGCAGCACCCAGGAATCGGATGTTATGGCCGACCACCTGTGGGCAAAGTGGATCAGCCTGCCCCCCGTGCTGAGCGAAGGATGCGGGGGGGGGGGGGGGGGGAGAGGCTATGCTGGCATAGTCAAAAGCCCCCACCCTGCTGGGCAGGGGGCTGTGTAGCGGGCTTGGGGGCCCTCGGCCTACAGGGGCCATTTCCCTGACCCTTAGCCTGCGGGCCCTGAGTGGGAGCCACCGATGCTTGGTATTGAAGGTGGGGTTGCTTATAGGCAAGCACCTTCCTCGGGTATAAAGGCTTCTTCCCCGGCCCCTTCCGCTTCTGCGGAGGAGCGGAGGTCTTTCGGGACAGGCGAGTCCGAGTGAGAGTCTCGGACTCGAGTTCTGCCGCCTTGTCAGACATGGGCTTACCGAAGAGGTTTTCACCTCTGCAGGGGAAATCGACTAGCTTGTCCTGTACCCATGGCTCGAGGTCGGATGACTGAAGCCAGGCCTGCCGGCGGGCACCGATGCTGGCTCCGGCCACTCGGGCCGATGCCTCGAAGCCATCGTAGGCCGCCCGAGAAATGAACTTCGAACACTCACGAATGCTATCGGACAAGGCCTGGAACCTCTGCAAAGGTTCGTCGGAGAGACCAGCCGTGAACCCGGCGAGCTCTTTCGCCAGGTCTCGGAGGAACATGCCCATATACAGCTGGTATGTCTGTACTCGGCAGGCCAGCATGGAACCCTGGAAGCACTTCCTCCCGAGGGCATCCAGGTTTCGGGCCTCCTTACCCGGGGGCACCGAGGAGTGCATCTTTTGACTCTTAAGCCGATGCATTGCCGATTCCACAACCATGGAGTGGTGCGGCAATTGCGCCTTCTGGAACCCGGGGCTCTTGCGGACTCGATACATCAAATCGATCCGTCTGCTCAACACCGGCGTCGAGGCCGGATTTTCCCACATGCAGAAGAGCAGCCGCTCCAGCATCGGAGGGACCGGCACAGTAAAGGCCTCCTTCGGGGGAGAGTCGTACTGGAGTGCCTCGAGCTCTTCCGCGCGAGGCTCCTCCTCGGGATCCGCGGGGAAAGCCAAAGCCTTGACCATATCCCCCACAAAATCAGAGAAGCGCGTATCCTCCGGAGGGGATCGCCTTCGAGGCTCCGACTCAGGCGAGTCGGAGGGGACGCACCGGGTCTGAAAAGAGCCGGGCGACTCGTCCCCTTCCGTGTCCCAGCCCGACGCCTCCGTGGAGGAATCGAGGGGCTCCGTGCGGGCGAGGGTTCGTCCCGACGCCGACGACCTCGGTCCCGAACGGGAGGCCGAGGGAGACCTCGACCGAGGATCGACTCGAGCCTGCATCGACTCGAGGATCGACTCGGCCGCCGGGGTCGACATGGGTGTCGACGTCCCGGTGGTCTGGGCAGATGCACTGGCGATGCCGGTCATCCAAGCCCGCTGCTGGTCCAAGAAGGCAGATATACTGCGCTCCAAGGTCGTCAATCTGAGGTCAAACCCAGAAGACCAGGCAGCCACGTACTCGGGCCCCGACGGCGTCGGGCCCGACGTCAGTTCCGTAGGGGAGTCCAGGAGGACAATAGTACTCACGTGTCCAGGCGGCTCCACCTCGAGTCGGGGAAGCTTAGAAGGTCTCTCCCCCTCCGAGGACTCGGGGCGGCTGGCGGGGCTATGCGACCCGGCCCTCGAGGGACCAGGTGCGTCCTCCGACGCCGCCCACGCGAGTTTCCTCTGCCGACGACGCTCCCGGCCAGGGGACCCCTGTTCAGAGGAACTCCGACGGTGCTCGTGGCCGGAGTCACGAGACGTCGACGCCTCCGATGAGGTCCGGGCCGGACTGGACTCGGGGTCAGAGAAGATTCGGTCCCTTTGCGATTGCCGACTCCTCAGCGACTTGGAGGACATCTTGCCGCACGGACCACAACTCATGGAGTCATGGTTGGGTCCGAGGCAACGGAGGCAGAAGTTATGCGTGTCTGTAAGAGACATTAATTTAGAACAATGATCACATTTTTTAAACCCGCTGGCAGCCATCGGGGGAAAAAGGGCCCCCGCGAGGTCGAAAGACCGTGCCGCCAGGGGTGGAAAATTAAGTGGCGGGAACGCCAGTTAGAAGAATCGAAAACAAAAAAATAATGTGAATGGACTCGATAAGGGAAAATCGAGACCGGGCAGGAAAAGGACACGCGAACCGAGAAAACAAAGAATTAATCAACTTTTTCAGCGGTGGTAACAAACTACGTCTGTAGGGCTCCGCGGAAAAAAGAAGACTGAGCAAGATGGCACCCTTGGGCGGGAAGAGGACCGTGCATACGCGCTGCAATCCCAAAGGCTTTCTTCGAAAGCTGGGGAAATTGCTCCGCGTGGGCTCCATCGGCGCCGACGTCACCCATAAGTGAGGACTGACTTCCTGCTTGGTCCTGGAGAATAGCCCTTACTTGCTAGCCATCTCACAGAAACATGACTACAGAAAAAGACCACATGGCCTATCTAGTCTGTCCTTCCATATCAACTACAATAGTCCCCATTTTACCTTTAGAGATCCTCTGCGCTTGTCCCATGCTTTTTTTGAATTCAGATACTGTCCTCGTGTGCACTACCTCCACTAGGGGATTATTCCATGCATCTACCACTTTTTCCGTAAAGAAATATTTCCGCATATTACTCTAGAATCTATCCCTTTTCACTCTCATCTATGTTCCTTTGTAGCAGAGCTTGCCTTCAATTGAAAGACCCTCCTATGCATTTATGCCACAGAGGTATTTAAAGGTCTCTATCATATCACCCCTATCCCACCTTTTCTCTAAAGTATGCATATTAAGATCTTTGTCTGTCCTCATATGCTTCATAACGAAGACCTCCAACCATTTTAGTAGCCACCCTCTGGACAGACTCCAACTTGCTTATATCCTTTTGAAGGTGCGGTCTCCAGAATTGCACACAATACTCCAAATGAGGGCGTACCAGATACTTATACAGATGCATTATCACCTCCTTTTTTCTGCTGGCCATTCCTCTCCCTATATACCCAAGCATCCTCCTGGCTTTTGCAGTCGCCTTTTCTGTTTAGCTTCTTTAAGATCATGAGACATAATTACGCCCAGGTCCCGCTCTTTTTTGGAGAGAAGTACCTCACCCCTACACTGTACAGCTTCTTTGGAATTTTACAGCCTAAATGCATGACCCTGCATTTTTTAGCATTAAATTTCAGCTGCCAAATTCTAGACCATTCTTCAAGCTTAGCTAAATCTCTCTTCATGTTATTGATTCCTTCTTGTGTCTCTACTCTATTGCAGATTTTGATATCATCCACAAACAAGCAAACCTTACCTGATAGTCCTTCCTCAATATCACTAACAAAGATGTTAAACAGAATCAGACCAAGGACAGATCCTTGCGGCACACCACTGGTAACCACCTCCTCCTCAGTGAGCTCCATTTACCTGTACCCTTTGTCGCCTCCCACTCAATCAGTTTCTAACCCAATCAGTAACTTTAGGGTCCAGCCCTAGGGTGCTTAGTTGTTTATAAGTCGCCTGTGTGGAATGTTGTCAAAGGCTTTATTTAACTAGGCTTATATACTGCTTTTCTACAAGTCAAAGCAGTGTACATTCAGGTACTGGTGTATATGTGTGTGTATATATATAATTTCCCTTGTCCCCGAAGGGCTCACAATCTGTTTTTGTACCTAAGGCAATGGAGAGTTAAATGGCTTGCCCAGGGCCACAAGCAGCACCTGTGGGACTAGAAACCCCAGTCCTTCCGGCCCAAGGTTACTGTTCTTTAGCAGGATTTGAACCCCTGGCCCTTCAGCCTGAGGTAACTTGCCCCAACCACTAGGCCACTCCTCCCTTTACTGAAATCTAAATACACCACATCTAGGGCTCTCCCTCTGTCCAACTCCCTGGTCACCCAGTCAAAAATCTCAGATTTGTCTGACATGACCTGCCTCTGGTGAATCCATTGGACTCCAGAAACCTCACTATTCTCTTTTAGTAGCCTTTCCAATTTAGTAACCACAGAGGTTAGATTCTCAATGTCATCTTTACATCTGCTTTTGTGTAAAGGGACCATATGTGCCTTTCTCCAGTCCTCTGGCACCACTCCCGACTCCAAAGAGGCATTAAAAAGGTCAGAGAGTGGAGCCGCTAGAACATCCCCAAGTTCCCTCAGTATTCTTGGATGTATCCCATCTGGACCCATGGTTTTGTCTACTTTTAGATTAGCTAGTTCCTCACAGTCTTCTGAAAATTGTTAGAAATCCCCATCGCTTTGGTTCCTATTTGTGGTTGTTTTCTGAGATCCTGCTCCTGGCCCTTCATCTGTGAACACAGAACAAAAATATTTGCTAAGCAATTCTGCTTTATCCTCATCAGTTTCTGTATATTCCTCCCCTGAATCATTCAGTCTGACAATACCACTTTTGCCCTTCTTCCTCTCACTAACAAATCTGAAAAATGCCTTATCCCCCCCATTTTATTGCATTGGCTATTTCTTCTTTTTTTGAATGTTTGCTTTCCTGACTACTTTGCTAGCTTCTCAAGTTTTTCCAAATATAGATGCCTATTTTCCTCTTTCTGTGATCTCCTGTATTTCATAAAGGCATCCCCCTTTTGCTTCACCTTTTCAGATATTTCTTTTGCGAACCATAGCAGCCTCCTTTTTCCTTTTACATTTATTTACCTTTCTAACAAAAAAGGTTCGCTGCCCTTAAGATATCCCCTTTCAATTTTGCCCACATCCCCTAGCTGTTCCCATCCCGCTACCAACTCTTTGAGGTATTGTCCCATCTTTGCAAAGTTAGTTTTCCTAAAGTTTAATACCCTTGCTTTTGAATGGATTTTATCAGCCCTAGTCCTAATACTGAACCACACCATCTGGTGATCACTGGATGTGAGATGATCTCCCACTATGACATCAGAAACAATTTCCCGATTTGGTAAGCCCTAAATGCAGTATGGCCCCATCATGTGTGGGTTCTGTCACCAGTTGCCTGAATAGTTCTCCCTGTAGAGAATCCAGGATCTCCTTACTTCTAGATGAACCACAGTTGGGATCCACATCCAGCATATTGAAGTCACCTATTAGCAGCACTTCTTCATGGCAATACTGTGTGTCTCTTCTATTAAATCTTCATCCCCTTCTACTCCCTGTGAATAGGATCTGCATATAACGCCAATGAAAATGGATTTCCCTTTCCCTCTTTCTAGTTTAACCCACAGTGCCTCCTCTCTTCATATTAAGCCTTGCAATGCTATAGCTTTATTATTTTTGACATATAGTGCCACTCCACCTTCCCTTCTTCCTACCCTGTCCTTCCTGAATAAAGTATAGCCCAGTGTAATTACATCCTGGTCATGGTTTCCCGTGAACCATGTCTCCATAACCACCACTAAATCCAAATTAGCCTCTTCCATTAAAGTCTCAACATCTGGGATCTTATTTCCCATGCTATGGGCATTTATATACACTGCTTTCCAGATGTTGCCCCCATTACCCATTTCTACAGATGTATTTAATGTTGCACTTATCTGGGGGCTCTCTTCACCCATCCCCAAGAAATCTAGTTTAAAGCTCTCTTTAATTGATCAGCCAGTCTGCTGCTGAAAACACTTCGACCCTTCTTGGACAGATGGACACCATCTTTATTCTGCAGCCCTTGGATCATCCTCCTATGGTCCAGGAAACCAAAATGCTTTCTGACACTATCCATGCAGCCATGCATTCATCTCTCAAGAGTCCTCCAGTATGATTGGTCCCTACCACAATAGGTCCCAAGATGGAAGCAACCACAGAGGGGTGCCTGCAGGATATGCATCTGCTCGCCAAACTATACTCTCCTAGGCCAAACTGGCACCACCAGGACATCCCTGCCAAGGTGGCATTCTATACACTGAAGCACATGCCCCATCAGGGACCACAGAGGAAACATGTACAGCAGATGCTGACTTGGTCGGGGCGTCTATGCCCTCAGACCCTGTCTCTGTGTCATGACTGAAGACAGGGCAAACTTTGGCAATGGCCCAGGTCGCCATCAGATCCATTTCAGGACGACCCCCAGCGGCACAGAATCAACTGAAATGCCTCCTGACTTGACCCCCATTCTCCAGGATCCAGAGAGTACCGGCTGAGGAAGTGTACTTCGACAATGTCCACCCCAGAAACATGCTGAGCCGACAAGGCTAGGAGGTTCTACACCAGGTAAACAGGAGAGCCATCTCCAGAACTATCCCAGCACTCCTCATGCTGTCCTACCAATTGACATAAGCCACAGCCGTGGCATTCTTAGAAAACTCTCGAACCGCTTGGCCCTCGACCCAGGGGCTAGAAACGTAGAAGAGCCAACTTGATGGCCTTCGCCTCGAGGCAGTTGACAAACCACACCACTTCCCTGGGGTTCCAATGGCCCTGGGCCAGATGGTCTTGGCAATGGACTCCCCAGTCCGAGAGATTGGTATCTGTTGTCAGGAGGATCCAGGAGAAATTGTCAAGTAGCACACTCTTCCTCAGATGACAAGGCTGCTGCCACCACTGCAGGTTAGACCAATCAATGGGAGCAGGAGGTTGTGCTTGAACACAGGGGACCATAGAGTCAACAAGGACTGCTGGAACAATCACATGTGAGAGCACACCCACAGCACCATCTCTATGGTCGCCGCCATCAATCAGAGGAGCTGAAGATAATCCCAGACTTTGGAAGCCTGCTGCGCACAGAGCAGTGCCAGGCAATCCAATAATAAGCCAGCTGAGGCTTTCCAAAAAGGACATTACTCAGGACACCACCCCAAGATGCCTCAGAAAGAGAATTGGCCTAGATGAGCCAGTCATCTAGATATGGATGGATACTGATCATAGCTCCCAACTGGGGTGATATGCTGGATATGTGGTGGACCTCGGCATCTGTACGCAAGCTGTGGGAGTGGGAGGGTATGTCTGTGGGGAGGTTGGCAGGGACTGAGTTGAAGTTAGACCCGAAATATGTTTTTGGGTCTTTATTCGGAAGATCTGGAGTCAAATACAGCTCAATTGGCAGCTATGTTCAGCGCTGTGACACGTATGGTGATTGCAATCTATTGGAAGTGTAGGAGCATACTGAGTGAGGCAGTGGTCCTTGACTGGGTCGAATATATTTGTAAAATGGTTTGGCTGACAGCCCGTAATAATCATAAGATTGCTCAGTTTGACAAGGTCTGGGCCCCATATAAGCTATGGTTTAAGTATTGTTAGTATAGGATTTGGTGGGGGAAGGGATATTGGAGAACAGCTTGTATATGGAGGGGGGGTGGAGGGTTCTCTATACAGTGTTATTGATCAAATACTATTGACAGAATGCTATGGTTAGTTGTGTAGTGTAGTGTATTGCTGTATATTTATCTGATCAATAATGGTTGGGGGGGGGGGAGTTGGTGATCATTTTTTCCCCTTCTTTCTTTTCTTTTAGAGGTGGAAAGTGTGGTTTGTTTGTTTTTGGGTTTTTTTTGTAGTTTCAGCAGGTTTCTAGTTTGAATTGACCCCAATCAGCATGTTTTTATGTTTTTACATTTTCATGTTTTGTGTCTTATTTTTACTCGTGTACAACAACATGGGGATGTACAGGTTGGAGGGGGGGGTTATAATGATTATGGATTTTTAATTGTTTTTTGCTTTTGTGGTTATTTAATAAAAAAAACAAAACAACCCCCCCACAAAATGTATACAGAACTACTAAATTCGTCACAAGACATAATTCTTACAGTTAACAACTGAAAAAAACAAATACAGCAGCCTAAATAAATCTTAAATATCAGCAAGTCTCACCATCACAAGCCATATGCAGACCAACTAATATAGCTTTAGTTTCTTGCAAAATTCTTTCCTGTCTAATTTTAATCGAAGTAGATTTGGTAAAGCATTCCATAAAGAGGGTGCAAGGCAAAATGTTTTGGTCCTTACCATTTGACTTTTACCTTCTGCTCTCAATGACTAGTTAGAAATTAGGCATGCAACATTAAAAGCAAGGTGTTTGGCTAAAGATTGGCCAATAACTCTGTGCAATAATACCAAAAGCTTAAATAAAATTCATGATTTTAGCAGATAAATGGTCAGGAAAAAAGTAGGGGGAAATTCCAAGGGGAAAAATAGATTGATTTTTAGAGATACTGTGCAAAGGTTATAAAATAGAAAACGGCCATGGTGCTTCCGCTTTAATGAAAAGCCGTGGTTCCAAGTGCAAAGCTCCTGAGTGTTATTGAATAAAGACTGTTCCCAGGGCACAGAATGGGAACAAAAGATTTCTATTGTATTTGCATTTCAAAATTATGAGCCTCAGAGGGAGCAGAATAGGAAAAACACCTGTTTTTTAACTTTGAGAAGAGTTATGGAGTTAATCAATCAATGCAAAAACACTACAGCCCTAGAATAAAATACAGAGTAAGAAGTGCACCACACATTAAATAATTATCTTAGTTTTTATTTCACTTTATAGAATTGCCTACTCACATTAAACCATTTAAAACTATGTTTAGATTTAAAAAAATAAGAGCTGAAGCACTGAATTCATTCCAAGAATTTAAGTGCCCCTTATAATGAAGTCATGTATTGTTCAAACTGGCTAATATAAGATTAGATCCTCCTTTACTCATCAGATGTTCTTCTGGAAGCTGAAAAGACAAATTAAGAATCATTAAAAAATATATATATATAGGCGCAATATGGAGTACATGCACTGCAGTTTCTTTTTCCCTGGTGTTGCACTGCATGCAGAGTCTGGCCTTCTTGGGATTTCAGTTTAAATTTTGTCTACATATTTTTATTGTCACTTTGTGGTAATTTGTTCTGTACTTGATGAGTCTCTCTATATGTCGAATGTGTGACTAAGGCCAGGTATTCTGTTAACAGTGAGTGCCTGTGTAGGGATCTGTAATAATGTGGCTTGTTTAATTTTCTCAATAGGTGGTACTGATTCGTGCTGTTTGCCCCTTTCTCTCCTCCTCTGACTACTCTTCTCTTAACCCTAGTCATGTCTAGGCTGGACTACTGTAATGTCATGTTTCTGGGCCTTTCACAATATCAAAGTCACAGTCTACAACTCATACAAAACACAGCCGTTTGTATTCTTGCCTATGCCTCCCAGTTTGACCATGTCACCCTCCCCACACTTTCTGCTTTCCTTGCGCCCCCCCTCAAGTATTGCCTTCAGTACAAGCTTCTTACTCTGGTCCACAAAGTGCTGCACACCGGCACCCCTAGATATCTCTCAGATGTTCCACACCTCCTTGCTCATCATTGTCCTCCATACCGTCCACGTCACTCGCCTCCACTTACCATCCGCCTCACATGCCCAGTTAGAATCCACCCATAATTCTGCATTCTACTTTCTTGGGCCTGCCTTATGGAATTCCTACCCGCTGACCTCCATCTTGAACTCTTCTTCTCGAAATTTAAATCCCAACTCAAAACACACCTTTTTCACATAGCCTTTGACCTGCCACCCTCCAACATTTTCTGCTCATTGTATTTTATTTTTAATTGTACACCGCCCTGCTGCTTTTATGAAAGTGCGGTATATCAAGCACAATAAAACAAAACACTAACACACAAACAAAATTTAATGTTGACCATAAAGTACTATTAGGAAACCTAGCATGACCCATTCTAGGTTGCAAGTGGCAGAATGAAGAGCAAGCTGCTGCAGATGTAGGGGTGCTAGTCCGATTGCTACCCAGAGATGAGTGCTACTGTACCTCTGGAGAGCGCCAGGCAGCCCTTGTCAGAACAATCCATTCACCTGCTCAGACACTGGGTCTAGGTCGATGTCGTAGAAACAAGGACGGGTAGGAAGTCCAGGCATTGTGCTCATCTGAAGGTTAAAAAGAAGGGATGGGTTAAATTTCTAGAGGTACTACAGACAGAAATTTTTAACACCAGAGTCTTCCTATGTGTGGGGCTTTTTTTGTTGAATTATCAGAACTTGCTGTAGACAGAGAAACATACAACAAAAATTCCTTTATGAAGGCAACTCTGGGATACGCTTATGGGCATGTTTACTAAAGTGTGCTACCAAGTAGCACAGGGTTCAGTGCAAGTCAAGCTCGCCATGGTAAAAGCACTGCTGGAAATCCATGCTACGTGAGTAGTGTGGATTGGGACAGACTAGGTGGTTCCTGGGTAGAGCATCCCCACTGAGGATAGTGTGGGGGTTTTTGGCGCATGCATATTGTGGATGTACTTACTGCCACCTCAATGAATGGCGTTAAGAGCATATGCACGGATTGTGACAATTGGGGGACATGCTTTCATTTACTAATGCATGTTGATGCTACCTCTGTGCTCATTACCAGGGGCAGATCACATGGTACTGGCACCAATCTTAGTAAACATGTCCCTTAAAGTCTTAAATACTGCAGCTATCTGAAAAAAATGGCTCTCAAAAAGCTAGCCACTGACTAGTAATCTCCCTCAAGCTTTAATGTGGGTGCCAATGTTCTGACAACACTGCGCAAAGCCAAAGAGTCTTGGGCGTAACAGGGAGATGGGATCAAGACCCTGACTACTGAAGGTCCTTACTGACAATTTTGTATTGGCTGGTGCAGCATGGTTACTGTCAAAGCTTTCAAGAAAGCTATTGTCAAACAGAGTACACTTACTAACTATACTTGCAAAACCAGACCCGCCACATGCTCAACCTCTGGGCAGCTTAAGAATAACTCAAGTATATTTTGACTGGCATCCATCCCTCTTACTACAACACACACCAAAAGTACAAAATGATGGCTTATGAGAACCATAAGGTCAGTTTTAACATGCCCATTTTACTTCCTTTTGCAATGTCCTCAGCTGACCTCTGCCTGTCCCTTCATTACTCTGCAACCAGGGATCCTTTGTACTTATCACCAGGTTTTTTTGAATTCTGTTGTTTTTGTCTATCACCTCCCCTGGGAGTCCAGTTCATGCATCCACCACCCTGAGAGTAAAAAAAGATTTGCCAGTTTTGCATGTGTCTCTCCTCTTGTCCTGGTACAATATAGAAATGGAGAAAAAAAAAGAGACCATGCGGCACCCAGGTAAGTGAAACATTAAAAACCTTTATGGAAATGGGTAAAAGGGGCAACATCTGGAAAGCGGTGTGTATAAATAAGATCCCAGATGTTGAAGCTTTAATGGGAGAGGCTAATTTGGATTTCGTGGTAGTTACAGAAACAAGGTTCACAGAAAACCATGACTGGGATTGTAACTATACCAGGCTATACTTTATTCAGAAAGGATAGGGTAGGAAGAAGGGGAGGAGGAATGGAACTATATTTAAAAAATAATATTAAAACTTTGGAACTGCAGAGCTTAAAAGGGAGAGAGGAGGCACTGTGGGTTAAACTAGAAAGAGGGAAAGAGAAATCTATTTGCACTGGCGTGATATACAGACCTCACAGGAGGAATAGGTGGATGGAGAGTTTATTGAAGACATATGCAGCATTGCTAGGAAAAGGGAAGTGATACTGATAGGGGGGATTTCAATATGCCAGATATTGTTTGGAACATTCCGGCTGTAGTATCATCTAGAAGTAAGGAGATCCTGGATTCTCTACAAGGAGAACTATTCAGGCAATCGGTAACAGAACCCACACGTGAAGGGGCCATACTGAACTTGGTGCTTATCAATGGTGAAAGTGTTCCTGATGTTATAGTGGGAGATCATTTTGCATCCAGTGATCACCAGATGGTGTAGTTCAGTATTAGGACTAGGGCTGTTAGAATCTATTCAAAAGCAAGGGTCTTAGACTTTAGGAAAACTAACTTTGCCAAGATGGGCCAATACCTCAGGGAGTCATTAGCAGGATGGGAATAGCTGGGGGATGTAGAAAAACAGTGGGCAAAACTGAAAGGGGATATTCTGAGGGCAACCAACCTTTTTGTTAAAATGGCAAATAAAGGTAAAAGGAAAAGGAGACCGCTATTCTTTTTGAAAGAAGCAGCTCAAAGGGTAAAGAAAAAGAGAGAGATCTTCATGAAATACAAGAGATCACAGAGAGAAGAAGACAGGCATCTATATTTGCAAAAACTTAGAGAAGCTAGCAAAGTGGTCAGGAAAGCAAAGATTCAAAAAGAGGAGGAAACAGCAAATGCAATAAAATGGGGGGATAAGATATTTTTCAGATATGTTAGTGAGAAGAGAAAGGGCAAAAGTGGTACTCTCAGAGTCAAGGGTGAAGAGGAATATATAGAAGCTGATGAGGATAAAGCAGAATTATTTCTGTTCTATGTTCACAGATGAAGAACCTGGAGCAGGACCTCGGAAAACACCCACAAACAGGAACAGAAGCGAGGGACATCTTGAACAATTTTCAGAAGACTGTGTTCGTGAGAAACTAGCTAAACCTAAAGTAAACAAAGCGATGGGACTGTATGGGATACACCCTAGAATACTGAGGGAACTTGGGGACATTCTGGCAGCTCCACTGACTGACCTTTTCAATGCCTCGGAGTCGGGAGTGGTGCCAAAGGACTGGAGAGAGGCTCATATGGTTCCTTTAAACAAAAGCGGAAGGATGTTGTTGAAAACTACAGGCTGGTTAGTTTAACTTCAATGGTGAGTAAATTATTGGAAACGCTGTTGAAAGAGAAAATAGTGAGGTTTCTGGAGTCCAGTGGATTACAGGAACTGAGGCAGCATGGATTCACCAGAGGCAGGTCTTGTCAAACAAATCTGATTGATTTCTTTGACTGGGTTACCAGGGAGTTGGACCGAGGGAGAGCCCTAGATGTGGTGTATTTAGATTTCAGTAAGGTCTTTGACACTGTTCCTCATAGGCAACTTGCACCCTAGGGGTGGACCCTAAAGTTACTGGTTGGCTTGGAAATTGGTTGAGTGGGAGGCGAAAAAGGGTACAAGTAAATGGAGCTCACTCTGAAGAGAAGGTTACCAGTGGTGTGCCCCAGGGATCTGCCCTTGGTCTGATTCTTTTTAACATCTTTGTTAGTGATATAGCAGAAGGGCTGTCGGGTAAGGTTTGCCTCTTTGCGGATGATACCAAAATCTGCAATAGAGTAGACACTCAGGAAGGTGTAGATAACATGAGGAGGGATCTAGCTAAGCTTGAAGAATGGTCTAGAATTTGGCAGCTGAGATTTAATGTTAAAAAATGCAAGGTCATGCATTTGGGCCGCAGTAATCCAAGTATAGGGGATGAAGTACTTTTGTCTACTAAAGAAGAGTGGGACCTAGGCGTGATTGTGTCTGATGATCTTAAATTAGCTAAACAGGTAGAAAAGGCAACAGCAAAAGCTAGAAGGATGCTTGGGTGGATAGGGAGAGGAATAGCCAGCAGAAGAAATGAGGTGATAATGCTTCTGTATAAGTCTTTGGGCGACCTCATTTGGAGTGTGCAATTCTGGAGACCGCACCTTCAAAAGGATATAAACAGGCTGGAGTCAGTACAGAGGGTGGCTACTAAAATGGTTAGTGGTCTTCATTATAAAGCATATGAGGACAGACTTAAGGATCTTAATATGTACACCTTAGAGAAAAGGTGGGATAGAGGTGATATGATTGAGACTTTAAATACCTCTTTGGCATAAATGTACAGCAGGAGAGCCTCTTTCGATTGAAAGCAAGTTCTGCTACGAGGGGACATGGGATGAGGGTGAAGGGAGATAGATTCAGGAGCGATATGCAGAAATATTTCTTTACGGAAAGAGTGGTGGATCCATGGAATAGTCTCCCAGTGGAGGTGGTAGAGATGAGGACAGTATCTGACTTCAAAGAAGCATGGGACAAACACAGAGGATCTCTAAAGGAAAAAAGGGGACTGTTGTAGTGGTTGATATAGAAGGACAGACTAGATAGGCCATGTGGTCTTTTTCTGTCGTCGTGTTTCTATTCAGTCTGCCCTTCCATACCAACTACCGAGCTCCGCTTTACCTCGAAAGTTGGGAGAACAAGATCCTCACTCTTTTTATGCTTCATATTGCATGCCCAGTAGCATGCATCAAACCCCAAGCCCCTCACTAAATCCTCCTGCTTCCACAAGGTTTCTTGTAGCAGACCCACGCTAGCCTTCAAGTATTTCAGCTCCTTAAATTGGCGCTTTCGAAAGGAGTTGAGGCCCTTCATATTTAAAGACACCACCCTCAGATCAACCCTCATAATCTTTAACTCCCATCCACCACCTGTACCTTGCTTGCTCTTCACCAGGGCCCATCCCACCACCCCCTCTCTGTTCTCATTCCCTCACATCCAACTGTCTCCCCCCTTCCACCTCCTCTATTCTCTCCCTCTCCCCATACCATATGCTCTGTGCTTACCATGGCCCCCCCCCGACCCTTCCCCCACTTACATTCTCTCATGTGCTCCTACCTCAATACACCATTGCATTCCGCCCCTAAACATGCATACTGCCACATTCTTGCCACTATCATCCCACTTACACTCATGAACATACTCAATACAGTCTGCCCTCCCCTACCCATCACAGCTTCTCCCCAGAGTTCCTACTTCAAGCAAGTGCATCCTCCACACAGAGTCCATAATCAGGTTCTATCAGCTGACACTTCTGATTGCTGCTGTAATCTCTTCCCATCCCATCCAGCATGGTGCCACCAGGACCCAGGTGTGCACAGAGCCTGCTGCTGGCCACTCTCCATGCCTGAGCTCTTGAGGAAATTCCCAGTCCACTTTTCGCAGGACCTCAAATCGCCTCCTCAGAAGTCTGTGCATGATAGGTTTGTCCAGAAATGGTGAAGGAGAGGCCAAATGGGTATAGCCAGCGATAGCACACCTTTTCTGCTCTTAGACAAGTAACCTCTCTCAGCTCTCACCTTTTCTGAAGGGCGACTTCCACTGCAACTGTCCCATCTTTCTGGCCTCTGAAAGCACAGCCTCTCTGGTTGCATATTTGTGAAATAGCATTATTATGTCTCTGGGCTACCTTTGCCTGCCCAGTGCTATATGGGCCTGTTCTAAGACCATAGTTCTCATTGTCCAAACCACCAGCCTGGAAAACTGCTCTGCTAATATCTTGTACCAATTTACAGTAGTGCTGTCCCTCCTCGTCTTCCAGGATGCCGCGGATCCTGATATTATTTCTATGTGCCCTGTTTTCCAGGTTCTCCAACTTTGTCCAAATCTCCTGCTGTATGGCCTCAGTGGCTTTATATATGTGTTACACATCACTACATCTTGCTCCATTTTCTCTTCAATACTGTCTGTGCTGCTCTCCAGTTCTATGAGGTCCGCTCGGACCTCTGTTCAGAACCCCACCAAGTCCGTCTGAGCTCCTGAAACCACCCTGCTGTGTGTGACCGCAGCACACCTAGCTCACTGGAGCAGTCTTCCCCGCCTCCAGCAACCTGCATTGGTTTCTCGGGGGAGCCCTTTGCTTCTCCATCCCCATTCTGCTGCCTGCTCCCGCGCTCTTCTTTGGACCTTAGATGGCAACTTTCTTGCTTGCCATCTTTTTCTTTACCACACAGTTTTGGGGATGTTTATGTGCTAAATCATTCCTTTTGTGAGCTGTTCGCATGTTAGGTGCTGCAGAGCCTAGCACTCCAAGCTGCCATCTCCACTTGCGCTGGAACTGGAAGCCCAGCCCTCCTGTCCATATTTTGGAGGTATGGCCTCCAGAATTGGATGAGATTCTCCAGCTGAAGTCTCACCAATGATCTGTACACAAACCTGGGAAAAGCGCACTACCACTTACTGCACTTCTCTTACAGTATATATATGAACAAAACCAGCCCTAAAGCATAACTACTGTGCAGCCCTACAGGTGCCAGAAAGCCTACTTCTACTATAGAAATTATATGTAGCTAATAGTAAAAACAGTTTTGCACAGTGAGAACTGCTGAGCCAGAGTCTAAATGATACACTTTGCTTGAGAGAGAAAATAAAACAAACCTGGGGCATCAGTAGTTGTGCTAAAATGCCGAGGTCCCACATATACACAAAGCAAAATTTAATATTTGAAAGTATGATGTCCAGTTCTACATTTTTACAGGACTGATGTTGGGATGATCATGACTGTTGAGTTTGTCAAGATATGAGGGGTAGGGGGGGGGAGACTATAAGGTTAGGGTGTCTAATATCCTCGTACCAACCCCTCTTGGTCAGATCTATGCTTCCCAGGCCAACCTGGGCTTGCTACCATTACAGTATCCATAACCTCTGAAGAGATTTTATTTATTTATTTATTTATTTACATTCTCTTATATACCGCGCTATTCTGCATCAGTGCGGTTTACATTGAACAAACTGAAATTACATTGAACAGGGCATTATAACTTGGAGATAACTATTTTACAGGGAACATGGGCTATGGAGGGTTAAGTGGCTTGCCCAAGACCACAAGGAGCACCTGTGGGACTAGAAACCCCAGTCCTTCCAGCCCAAGGTTGCTGTCCTCTAGTGGGATTTGAACCCCCGACCTTCCGGCCTGAAGTACCTTGCCCCAACCACTAGGCCACTCCTCCACTCCTCATCATTTAACAGGGATGAAGGGATATTTGCAGATGGTATTTGGAAATGAAGGCTCACAGTGCAGTAGCCAAAGAGACGTCCGTTCCAATTAAGCTGGAAAACTGAAGGAACAGTAATACTCCCTCACTGCTAGACTAAAGAAATTAAAACTGGAGGATATCAAATGATTGTATTTTGTAGGAAAGCTACACAAGTATATCATATGGTGAAGAGCAAAAGTCAACAGTTAAAAAAAATTTAAAATTTACTGTTTTTAAATAGTAACCAAAAAAAGTCAATCTACTAAGCCTTTACAACTGCACTGAATGAAAATGTTTTCTATTAAACTTATTCTAAAAATATAGCCAATATTCCTGTTTTTATATTTTACAGATATCACAGTAAAGAAGCAGCCAGATTTTATTTTGAGATATAAATTAGGGCTAACAATAGTATCAAGCACGCCTGTGACTTTCTCCAGAAGGAAAAGACTCTTACTGTGAAACCGTAGCATCCATAAATTTAAATATATGCAAATATGCAATCATCACTAGGTTCACTTCAATGCTCCACTTACTCTCTTGGGCTAATTAAAACAGCCATATTCCAGAAAATGCTATAAAATCTACCAGCTGTGTTGCAGTTGGTAGCTGCTATCTGTAGGTCTCTTTTTTTTGGTCCTTGGGGACCGTGTGCTGTCAATGTCCTTTCTGTATCCTAAGGTTTCAGCCAGTTGTTTTAGATTTAACAGCAGTAGCAAAATCCATCTGTGGGCTTGGGATACAGAACTCCCATGTCTGAAAGTGCAGCCTTTAAAGAAAACAAAATCTCCATCTTCTCAAAAAGCTCTTCCTGATTTTCACCTTTTTACTGAACTTTACATGCAATGCTCAGACACCTCTGTCAGCATTGAGGGACTGGTTTCATCACAGTGTCTAGTGCAGTATTTCCCAAATTATTCTTTTTGATTTTAATGTTTATTAAGGACATGTGTACAGAACATGTCAACCTTTTACATGTGCATCGTACATGAGAACTCCACAAAAGGAACAATAAAACAAATGTTTCAGCAACCAAAGCACAGTTACTTACCTGTAACAGGTGATCTCTGGGAACAGCAGGAATTAGTCCTCACATATGGGTACGTCGGTACCGACGGAGCCCGTGCGGGAAAGCTCCCCAGCTTCTTAGAATAGAAGCTTTTGGGACCTCCCACTGCACATGCGCACTGCCTTCCCGCCTTCCTGAACAGCTCTCCTCAGTTTCGAGTTTATAGCTGAGTCAACAGAGAGAGGACAGGAAGATAGATAGATAAAAGATACAACTCCTAGGGGAGGTGGGTGGGTTGTGAGGACTAATTCCTGCTGTTCCCAGAGATCACCTGTTACAGGTAAGTAACTGTGCTATCTCCAGGAACAAGCAGGAATAAGTCCTCACATATGGGGACTCCCTAGCTTAGATGCATGGGATCCCCTGTAAAGGTTCGCCATCTTCGTATGGATCTCAGGCATCCATTCTGGGAAGGTGGGCAGGAGTTGTTTAGGAATGGAACAGGTGCTTGAGGACAGCCTGGCCAAACAAGGCATCCCGGCGGGAGTCCTTGTCCAAACAGTAATGGGCTGTGAAGGTATGAACCGAGGCCCAGGTAGCGGCTCGACAGATCTGATCTATGGAAACAGAGTGCAGATGAGCCATAGAAGTTGCCATGGCCCTCACATTGTGAGCAGTGACATGGCCTTCCAGAGAAATGTTTTTGCTCTGGTAAGCAAAAGAAATACACTGAGCAATCCAATTGGAAAGTGTACGCTTGGAGACTGGAAGTCCCAAATGGGAAGGATCAAAGGCCACAAAAAGTTGAGAAGACTTTCGATGTGGCTGAGTCCTATTAAGGTAAAAAGCGAGAGCTCTTTTACAATCCAGAGTATGAAGGTTCCTCTCTGCATTGGATGCATGAGGAGCTGGAAAAAAGACAGGTAGATATACCTCTTGATTAAGATGAAAAGGCGAGACCACTTTAGGCATAAAGTGGGGATTCGTCCTAAGGACCACCTTATCATGATGAAATCTTGTGTAAGGTGGATTAGCCACTAAAGCCTGCAGCTCACTGATGCGGCGAGCCGAAGTGACTGCAATGAGGAAGATGACCTTCCAGGAAAGAAATTTCAAGGAGGTGGAAAACATTGGCTCAAAAGGTGGCTTCATAAGTTGACCGAGCACTAGATTCAAATCCCATGCGACCGGGGGTGGTCTGATGGGAGGTTTAGTGAGAGTCAGGCCTCTCATGAATCTTGCAACAAGAGGATGAGAGGAGATAGGTTGTCCATTTATATGTTTCAAGGATGCTGCAATAGCGCTTAAATGGACTCTTACCGAATTCGTCTTGAGGCCTGCATTGGATAGATGCAGGAGATAATCAAGAAGAGAATTCAAAGGAAGTGCCAGAGGGTCAAGACCCTGCTGAGCACACCAAATGGAAAAACGTTTCCATTTGAAAGCATAGGAACGCCTGGTAGAGGGTTTCCTAGAGGCAGAAAGGATATCTTTCACTGGTTGGGAAAGATGAAAGTCTTGAAGGCTTAAGCCTTCAGTAACCAAGCACTGAGGTGAAGGGATTTGGGGTTTGGGTGCCACAAAGTCCCCTCCTCCTGAGACAGGAGGTCTGGCGCAGCTCCCAGATCCAAGTAGGATCCCTGGGAGAGCTGTAGAAGTAGAGGGAACCACACTTGGCGTGGCCAGCGTGGAGCTATGAGGATCATAGTTCCATGATCCCTCTGGAGTTTGAACAGAGTCTTGGGAATCAAAGGAATGGGTGGAAAGGCATATAGGAATGCCTGATTCCAATTCAGGAGAAAGGCGTCCGTAGCCTGAGCTCCCTGACACGGAGTTCTGGAACAGAACCGGGGAAGTTTGGCATTCCACGGACTTGCAAAGAGGTCTATGTCCGGGTCCCCCATTCCTGAAAGATTCGGTTTATTTGGTCCAAATGTAGGGACCATTCGTGTGGCAGCAGAACTCGACTGAGCCTGTCTGCCCGAGAGTTTTGAACTCCTGGGAGATACACTGCTAGCAGGTGAATCTGATGCTCTCTGGCGAAGGCCCATAGTCTTAGAGCTTCGTTGCAAAGCGACAGAGAGCCCGTCCCTCCTTGTTTGTTTATGTGAAACATGGCCACCTGATTGTCCGTCTGAACTAGGACAGTGAGGTTGGCTAGGAGGGAGTGGAAGACCTTGAGGGCAAGGTAAATTGCTCGCAGTTCCAGAAGATTGATATGAAGGGTGGTCTCCTGTAGAGACCAAGTGCCCTGAGTGGAGAGAGTTTGCAGATGGGCTCCCCACCCTGTTTGGGAGGCATCTGTTGTGAGGGTTGCTTGGGGTAGCAATGGTTGAAATGGAGCCCCCAACAACAGATTCTTGGTGGAAGTCCACCAGTGGAGGGACCAAAACAGACGATCGGAGGTTTGTATTTGGTCTGAGAGCGCTCCTGACGCCTGAGTCCACTGAGTGGCCAGGGTCCATTGAGCTGCTCTCATATGAAGACGAGCATAGGGCACCACATGCACTGTGGAGGCCATATGACCCAGTAGGCGTAGCATTTCCCTGGCTGTCAAGTGAGTGCTGGACTGAGCTTGGGAGGCCAAACTCAGGAGGCGCTGGCCTCGAACCTGTGGAAGGTAGGCCCTTGCAGTGATGGTGTCCAACTGGGCCCCTATGAATTCTAGAGATTGAGTAGGGATGAGTTGGGACTTGGGAAGGTTTACTACCAGTCCCAGATACTGCAAAAGGCTCCTTGTGTGGTCCAGGGAAATCTGGGCCTGTGACTGAGTTGGAGCTCGGATGAGCCAGTCGTCCAGATATGGGAAGACAAAGATTCCCATGCCTCTTAGAAATGCGGCTACGACTGCCATGCATTTTGTGAATACTCTTGGAGCAGAGGCTAGACCGAAGGGGAGTACTCTGTATTGGAAATGTTTTCCCTGAAACAGAAAGCGAAGATACTTTCTGTGGGATGGATGGATGAGTATATGTGTATACGCATCCTGTAGGTCTAGAGAACAAAGCCAGTCCTGACCCTGGAGGTAAGGAAGGAGAATGCCGAGAGACAGCATTTTGAATTTCTCCTTGAAGAGAAATTTGTTCAATTCTCTCAGATCTAGGATTGGTCTGAATCCCCCTGTCTTCTTTGGAATGAGAAAATAAGGGGAGTAGAAACCGGACCCTTGTTGAGGAAGAGGAACCTCTTCTATGGCCCCTTGGGCAAGAAGAGAGGAAACCTCTTGACCCAACAGGGTTAGGAGAGATGGGGGAGAATTGAATGGTCTCACCATATGATGGGGAGGAAGGCTGGAGAAATGAAGTTTGTAACCCTCTCGAATGATAGAGAGGGTCCATTGTTCTGTTGTGATTTGTTCCCATCTGGGAGCAAAGTGAACCAACCTTCCGGGTATGGTGAGAGGTTCTGGTTGTGTTAGAACCAGAAGTGGCAAGTTCCCTAGGAGCAAGTCAAAACCCCTGAGGGGTTGGAGCCTGCTGAGCTACAGTAGCTGCTGCAGGCTTAGCTCGTGCTTGTTTGGATTGCTGACGCTTAGCAGTATAGCGAGGTTGAGAAGACTGCTGGCCAGTATTTGAAGCAACTCTGGCCTTCTTATAGTAAGGCCTTTTAAAAGACTTTTTCTTAGTAGGAATTGAAGTGGACTTTGAAAGTCTTTCCAAGGTGGCATTTTCAGCATCCATCTGGGTGGCTTTGATTTGCCACTCTTCCCCAAATAAGTTCTCACCTGTACAGGGCAGATTACGTAAGCCATCTAGAACCCAAGGTTCCAGATCAGAGGCCTGGAGCCAAGCAAGACGTCGGGCTGCAATAGCAATGCCCGAAGCCGTACTGGCTCCCTCAAAGGAATCATATGCTGCCCTATTAGAGAACTTAGAAACCTCTAAGAGTTGTTTCACTAGGGAAAGGAAACCCTGCTTTTTATCCTCAGGGATAAAGGGGGCAAAATGCCGCACCTTTTTGGCAAGTTCCTCCAGGAACATGCCCATATAGAGACTGTAGGAATTAATCCTGGCTATAAGCATACTAGCCTGGAAAATTTTCCTACCAAAAGAGTCCAAAGTCTTACATTCCCGTCCTGGAGGGGTGGAAGAGTGCCTTTTGGTACTCCTAATCTTCTTCATTGCAGACTTCACCACAATAGAGTGGTGGGGCAATTGAGTCTTTTGGAAACCAGGAGAAGGAGGGACCCTATACATGGTGTCCAACCTACGGGAATAAGGAGACAAAGTCAAAGGATTTTCCCAGAAATCCATCAGTTGTTCTTGAAGGATTTCATGGATAGGCAGGGTAACTGCCTCCTTAGGGGCCTTTGAGTATCCCAAAATATCCAGTTTTTGGATCTGGGTTCCTTTTCAGAGGATGTGGTAATAGAAAGGGCTGTAGCCATATCTAAAACAAAGTCCTGGAAGGACAAATCCTCTGGAGGGGACATTCTCCTTTTAGGAGAAGAGGGCTCCTCAGGTAAGTTGAGTGAAAACTCAGCAGAATCATCAGAGGAGTGAAAATCCTCAGAGGAATCGGTGCTTTCCTCTAACGCACGATACGCGTACCGATCGGTATCGATATCGGGCGTATCGGGTATGGAACCGGTATGGAGCGAAAGCCCATACGGTACCGACTTGCGTTTAGAGGTGGACGGCCTCGATACCGGCATGGCGGACGATACCGGTATCGGGCCCGGAACCGCTGAAAGCGGAACCGATGGCGTTGCAGCTTTAATGAAAGCCATGACGGCCTGCTGCATGGACTGTACAGTATCGCCCATGGACGCTATAGCTGCCTGGATGTCGGTACCGGAGTGACCCGGTACCCCAGAGCAGGCTAACAGGTGATCTGTCGAGGCCGTAGCATCGATATCAACCTGAGACCCCTGAATTGGCGTTTTTGGAAGTTGGACTTCCCGCCGGGGTTGTTTGGCTGGGGCAGGGTCCTCAAGTTCTAAGCTAAGAGCCTCTCGATGCTTTGAAGGAGATTTGCTCTTTGAGGACTTGCCCACAGAAGGTTTGGTTACCTGAGATCCATCCGGAGAAGAAGACCTGGATGACTGTGATGCTGTATTCTCTGAAGCAAACAGCACATGGAATTTGTTGGCCCGGTTCTGCAGCCCACGTTTAGACATGTGGGAGCAAGATGGGCAGTCCGGTATGGAATGGTCAGGCCCCAAACATTTCAGACACCAGTCATGGGTGTCTGTGACTGAAATAACAGCATTACATTTGGTACACTTCTTAAATCCAGGGGCTGGCTTCTCCATGAGGAGAAATTGAGTAGGCCGAGAGGCCTCTCTGAAGTGACCAAAAAGCTAAAAAATAAGAAAAAAGAATTATAATTTTTTAAAGAAAGAAAGAAAAGACCGGCGATACCGGTATCGGTATGGGGAAGGCAGGTACGCGGTCTAAAGAAACAAATAAAATAACAATTTCTTCAGCGGTGACAGGAACACGACCTGCTGGCTCCGCGGAAAAAGAGAAACTGAGGAGAGCTGTTCAGGAAGGCGGGAAGGCAGTGCGCATGTGCAGTGGGAGGTCCCAAAAGCTTCTATTCTAAGAAGCTGGGGAGCTTTCCCGCACGGGCTCCGTCGGTACCGACGTACCCATATGTGAGGACTTATTCCTGCTTGTTCCTGGAGATACTCTTTTCCCTAGTTCAGTGCACTTAATTCTTTCAAGCTTATTCCTTAGTGAAAATCAGTGCTGTAGATAGTGTATTAATAAAAGAAAACAATTTATGACCTATCTCCTCCTGTCCCTTAGACTCCATATCCCTACTACTCCAATCTTCCAGTCCCTTACAGAAAACCAAGGTGCCTAATATTACACCTCTCATCCAACCATCCCCACTCTCTCTAAGCCAACCCCATCCTCGTTTCCGCCGCACTGTCTCCTCTTTACCTCGTACTCTGCTACTCCTTCTCCTCCTCTCATCCAGTAATATAAACCCCAACCCTGGCCCCCCTAGACTTCTCTCTCACGCTAAGAGGCCTTCACGTAACTCGTCTAACCTTATCCATATCCCTCTCCTCTCCCCTTCCCATGTGCCTTGTGGAATGCACACTCTGTCTCTAACAAACTTGCCTTTACTCATGACCTTTTTCTCTCTAATGCCCTACACCTCCTTGCCCTAACTGAGACCTGGCTTCTCCCTGATGACACCGCATCTACTGCCGCTCTCTGTCACGGGGGCTATCAGTTCTTCCACACACCTCGTCCCACTGGCCGTGGCGGTGGTGTTGGGCTTCTACTTTCTCCCTCTTGCCAATTCCAACCCCTCATCCTACCTCAGTCTCACTCCTTTGTCCATTCCATCCACCTATTCACTCCACTTCCCCTCCGGGTAGCTGTTATCTATCGGCCTCCTGAGAAGTCTGCTTCTACCTTTCTTACTGACTTTGACTCTTGGCTATCTGTCTTTCTAGACCCCTCCTCCCCCACTCTTATTCTCAGATTTTAAAATTCATGTCGATAACCCCTCTGATCCTTATGCTTTAAAGCTCCTCTCCCTTACCTCCTCATTTGACCTCCAACTCTGCTCTACTGCCCCCACTCACCAGCATGGCCAATGCCTTGACCTGATATTCTTCTCTAACTGCTTACCCTCCAACTTCTGTAACTCAGTCCTTCCCTTATCTGACCACCACCTCTTAAGTCTTAATATTCATCATCCTCCACTTCAGCCTCGTCCTGTCTCCACCAACCTATTTAGAAATCTTCATGCCATTGATCCCTCAGCTCTCTCTTCCGCCATTTCTTCACCTCTTTCTTCCACTTTGTCATCTAAATCCGTTGATGAGGCAGTGACCTCCTATAATGCTGCATTCTCCTCGGCCCTGGATGCTCTTGCTCCGCCCACCCCCGTCCTGTGAGGCGTTCTACACCCCAGCCCTGGCTCACACCCACTGCTCGCTATCTACGCTCCTATGCCCAATCTGCCGAACATGTTTGTCTCAAATCCCGCTCCCATGCTGACCTTCACTTCAAATTCATGCTTGTCTCCTTCCAATCAGCCACAGCTCTTGCCAAGCAAGACTACTACATCCATCTGACTAACTCTCTTGTCTCCGATCCTCAACGTCTCTTTAATACTCTCAGTTCTCTCCTCAAGGTGCCTCAACCTCTGATCCCTCCCTCCCTTCCTGCCCAAACCCTGGCTGACTACTTCCATGACAAAATCCATAAGATCACCCTCCAATTCCCCACTACCCCTCCTCACTCCCAACTCTCCCCCACTACCTTTGCTACCCTCTCTTCCTTCCCTGTGGTCTCTGAGGAGGAAACCACACTCCTTTCTTCCTCCAAACCCACCACCTGCTCCTCTGATCCTATCCCCACCCGTCTCCTAAGCCCCATGTCCTCCACCGTTGTCCCTTCCATCTCTCATATTCTCAAACTATCACTCTCCACCACAACCTTCCCTGCAGACTTCAAGCATGCTGTGGTCACACCCCTCCTCAAGAAGCCCTCACTTGATCCCACCTGTCCTAACTATCGACCCATCTCTCTCCTTCCCTTCATCTCTAAACTTCTTGAGCGTGCGGTCCACCGCCGCTGCCTCAATTTCCTCTCCTCTCACGCCCTCCTAGATCCTTTACAGTCCAGCTTTCAGCCCTTACACTCTACTGAAATGGCTCTTACCAAAGTCTCCAGTGACTTATTCCTGGCAAAATCCAAGGGCCTCTACTCTGTCCTCATCCTTCTTGATCTCTCTCTGCTGCTTTTGACACTGTTGACCACAACCTTCTCCTCGATACCTTGTCCTCACTTGGTTTTAGGGGCTCAGTACTATCCTGGTTTTCCTCCTATCTCTCCCATCGCTCTTTCAGTGTGTGTTCTGGTGGCTCCTCCTCCTCTGCCACCCCGCTCCCAGTTGGTGTACCCCAGGACCGCTCCTTTTCTCCCTCTATACCCAGTCCCTTGGTGCGCTTATCTCTTCCCATGGCTTTCAATACCACCTCTATGCCGATGACTCCCAAATCTACCTCTCTACGCCTGTAATCTCTCCAGCAATCCAGACCAGGATCTCCGCCTGCCTTTCTGACATCGCTGCCTGGATGTCTCACCGCCGCCTGAAATTGAACATGTCTAAGACTGAACTCCTTATCTTTCCACCCATAACCTCCCCTCTCAGTCTCTGTGGATAACGCTGTTATCCTGCCTGTTTCCTCGGCCCGTAATCTGGGGGTTATCTTTGACCCCTCTCTCTCCTTCTCCACTCATATCCAACTCATAGCCAAGACATGCCGTTTCTTTCTCTATAACATTAGCAAAATCCGCCCCTTCCTTTCTGAACACACTACTAAAACGCTTATCCACTCTTTGATCACCTCTTGTCTTGACTACTGCAACCTACTCCTTGCTGGTCTCCCTCTGAATCATCTCTTTCCCCTTCAATCTTTTCAACATTCTGCTGCGCGACTAATTTTCCACCAGCCTCGCCATACCCACTTCTCAAGTCACTTCACTGGCTCCCTATCCGTTTCCGCATCCAGTTCAAACTTCTCCTCCTGACCTATAAATGCATTCACTCTGCGGCTCCTCAATACCTTTCATTGCTTATCTCTCCTTACAACCCCGCTCGGGAACTTCGCTCTTCTAACAAACTACTTCTATCTATGCCCTCCACTCGTACTGCTAACTCCAGACATTCGCTCCTTTCACCTTGCTGCACCTTACGTCTGGAATAAGCTACCTGTGTCTGTACGCCAGGCACCCTCCCTGGCCCTCTTCAAGTCCAGGTTAAAAACCCACCTCTTCACTGTTGCATTCAGATCCTGACTTCTATGTTTTGTCTTGACTAGACTGTAAGTGCCGTGTTTTAGTGTTTTTGCCCTGACTAGACTGTTAGCTCTGTGTTTTGTCTTGACTAGATTGTAAGCTCTGACGAGCAGGGACTGTCTCTTGCATGTCTGTACAGCGCTGCGTATGACTAGTAGCGCTATATAAATGCTCACTATTAGTAATAGTACTACATCAATCACAACAGAAGTAGACTAAAAATTTCCCTTTTGATGACAATACTCAGTCTTCCATTAAATATTCTATTCCACAATCATTAAACTGTATATAAACTTCTCTCCTTTACCCAGTCTCATACGGTGACCACATTTTAGAAGAAAATTTGCTCTCTGATTATAACGTGTGCAAAATTATGGTATTGAAGAAACAAAGCTCACCCATCTCAGTAACCTCTCCCAGCCCAGTGCCTTTCTGTCTTTCCAGTGGCCATCAATTTCCAGTTTCATCGTGGTACCCATTAAAACAATACATTTCCCCATTTATTCGTCTCCAGAGGAATCATATTTAGCAAAAAATATCTTGGTCTAGAGGGAATTCTGTTTCAGCTGCCCCCTAACTTTGGACACTTTAGAGCATTCCCACCACTAATGTAAATGGCTCCTCATGTGTCCACATTTACGCCAATGATCTCTCCCAGGACCATAGATTTTGTGCACTCGGGCTGGGGTAAAGTACATTTGTCGCTAAGGAAGTAGACAGGGACGGCTTCGAAGTTATGCTTGAAATACTTCTTTCCCATTGCCCTTCCTCAAACTCCCCTTCCGGGCTTGAACATGGCTCCATTTCTTCCAGTCCCTATAACTAAGATGCCATACAGGCTGGATAAGAATTGTTTGGACCCCTTATGCACCCAAAACAACCATTCAAAGGGAGTGTTTTCATCAAGCCTGCTTGGAGAACTTTTGCGGATATAAAAATGGCACACTTGTATTGATAAAAATAAAACTCTTCTTTATTTAATTCATACTCCCCTTTGAGTTTCCCAGAAGTCTTCATTTCTCCATTGACTTTCTCCATTCTCCCTGTCTTGCCCACTGTTCATATCTCCCAGGATTATTACCTGGTGGGAAAAGTCATACTGTGCCTTCGTACATTTATTTAGAGAATATTTTAGTTTAACAACTTCTCCTTAACCTTCTGCCACGTCTGTAGCATACATCTAATAAAAGGATTGCCTTTACTTCTATATTCAAGCTCTTTGCTCAGATCAGAGCTCCCAGAGGTATATTGCCTACAACCATCTGTTCCAGTCTAACCCATTGTTTCCCTTTCTCTTCTCCCCTCTAGTCAAAAAGTGTTCTCACCTGTGCCGCCTCCAGATATCAACAGAGGAGAGCATAGTAGATCTTTCCATTTGCTTAGTCAACCAAATCATATTCAGTACTCTTCTAATATTATTGCTGGCCTGCTTTCCTGAAATAAATCCACACTGATCCTTATGGATCAACCCTGTGATCCCTATGGCTGGCTAGGAGTGTTGCAAGTTTCTTTCCATCTAAGTTGATTAAAGAGATTGGTTGGTTTGTAGGAGCTACACAGCGTAGCATCCTTTCCCTGTTTGGATAGTACAGTTATCCCTGCCTCTTTCATTGACTTTGGTATCTTACTCCTGCCCCCTCAAATTATCCAGTTAAACACTTGTATTAAAGGGGCCACCAATATCCTCTGACATTCCTTATAAAATTTTGCTGAATACCCCATCTAGTCCTGGCGCTTAGGGCTTGCACTAACAGTGGGCAATTTGCTACTATGTTAAGATCCTCTTCGTATGCCACTATCTCCTTGGAATATAACTGTATAAAATTGCACAAAGGACTCTTGCATCTTGTTCCTTCCCTCTTGTTCTCTCTTTACTATCTGCCAGTTCTATCTTTGAACCTTCAATTTGTGTACTAACAACATACTGGTTTTATTGCCATATTCAAAATATTTTTGAATTTGTTCAAAAAGCTAGCTCGTTATTTTTTAAATGTATTACCTCTGCCCTTTTTAGCCTCAAGATCCTTAAATTCTCCCAGTTCCTGTTATTTTATGTTTTTTCATGTTCATCAATTTGGCCCCCAAGTTCTAGTTCCTTTGCCACTCCAGCCTTTGCTCTCCTGGCTGTTACCTCTATCAGCCTATCCTCACCATAGCTTTTATTCCGTCTTTGAATACTTCCCCTTTAACATTTACTTTATAATATGCTTTAATCTCAGTCTAAACTTTTTCACAGATTTACTTATGTTCCAACAAGGATTCATTTAAACCTCCAAAATTTCAACTGCGCTCCAGGTTTTCCTATACTAAATTGAATCCACATCGGGATATGATCAGACCATATGTGGGGATCAAGTCCCATTCCCATAACCTCTTGCATTAAGGAGCTATCGAATACCATATCAATCCTATCTTAACTGCAGAGAGGGCGAAAATAGAAGGTATAATCGCTTCTTCTCCCATATCTTACTCGTCAGACATCAATCAAATGGTGAGATGTTAGTAGCCTTTTCAACCCTTTTCTATGGATTCTGAGACCAGAACTCTCTCCCTTTGGAGGTATCAAGAGAGGGGTCTAGTGCGATATTACAGTTGCCTCCCATGATGACAGTTCCCATATCTAGTCCTAGGTTTCTCCCTATCTTTATCAAAAAAGAGTCCCTGCTTAGTATTGGGTGCATAAAGGCAGACCAACATCAAAATCCTCCAATCCAGGGCTATATTTAACAATTAAATATCTTCCTCCTGCATGCTTAATAATTCTATCAGCTTCCATTTTGGGGAAATTTTCACTTACCATTACGTTCCTTTCCTGGAATCCTGCTAGACAAGTCCAGACAAGCGGGTTTAGTCTCCCTACCAGCAAATGTTGGAGACAGAGAGAGAGAAAAAAAACTACCAGTAGCCTGATTGGCTGTTCCCTGGTAATATCTAGCTGACCCCAGTAGAGGGCGCTCCAGTACTGTAAAAAGCCATATTCAAACAGATGTAACCACGAACCAGAACTAAGGAAAAAATCCAGAACATCATATTATATACAAGAGGCGATAGCACTCCGCTGCAAAGTTTTGGCTCCTCCGCAATACGCCTCTGAACCAGATATGCAGAATAGGGAGGTCCTGGACTGGTCTAGCAGGGTTCCAGGAAAGGAAATTAACGGTAAGTGAAAACTTCCCCTTCCATCACATCCTGCTAGACCAGTCCAGACAAGCAGGAAGTACCCAAGCTAACTGCTCTTTGGGTGGGAAGATACGGCCGTCGAAACAACCTTTGCCCCAAACTGTGCCCCTTCCCAAGATTGAATATCGAACCGATAGCGACGCACAAAAGTGGACAGGGAGGACCAGGTGGCCGCTCTGCAGATATCCAGAGGATGAACGTGAGAGTGCTCCGCCCAAGATGTAGCTTGCGCCCGTGTAGAGTGTGCCTGAAGACTGAGAGGGACAGACTTTCCCTTCAGGATGTATGCCAATTCAATTGCCAACCACAACCACCGAGAGACCGTGCGTTTGGAATCAGCTTGACCCTTATGGGGTCCCACAAAAAGCACAAAAAGATGATCAGAGATACGGAAAGGATTTGTCACCCGAATATACCTACGAAGGATCCTGCCGAGATTCAGAGAACGGAGTGCCTTATTCTCGCCCGCACACTGCTCCTCAGAAAAACAGGGTAGGAAAATTGGCTCATTGATATGAAAAAGCGTAAGAACCTTTGGAAGGAATGAAGGAACAGTACGCAAGAAAACTTCTTCTTTTGAGAAGGCAAGATAGGGATCCCTGCATGAAAGTGCCTGTATTTCGGATACTCTTTGTGCTGAAGTTATCGCTACAAGAAACACTGTCTTAAGCGTCAAATCTCTCAATGTGATGTGTTTAAATGGCTCAAAAAGGTGCCTGCATCAAGGCTTTTAGGACGAGGGACAGATCCCATGTTGACACCAGAGGGCGAACCGGTGGTAGGACTACCTTCGCTGCTTTAAGGAAACGGGACACATCTGCATGGGACGCTATAGAGCGACCCCCAACAAGACCTCGGAAACAAGTTAATGCTGCTACTTGAACCCAAAGAGATCCCAAGGCCGTCCTGGAGAAAGGTAAGGATATTCGGGATTCCCAACTTCCAAGGAGAGAGAAGATGCCACGTGCACCAGGACTCGAAGATTCGCCAAACTCAGGAATATGCCAGCGAAGTCGACGGGCAGCGTGCCTTTAGAAGAGTTGCGACCATGCGACTTGAGTAACCCTTCTTGCTCAGGCAGAAGCGTTCAAAAACCAGCTGTAAGCGAGTAAAGAGCCTGGTTGTCCATCACCAATGGCCCCTGATGTAATAGCCCCTGGCAAGACCCCAGCTGCAATGGTGGGGCTCGCGTTAAGCGGATGAGGTTCGCATACTAGGGCCTCTGAGGCCAGTCCGGAGCTACCAGGATCACCCTCCCCCAGTGTACAAGAACTCTCCAAAACACACTGCCGATTAGCACCCATGGGGGAAAGATGTAGAGCAGACTCTCTTGTGGCTATGGTTGAGCCAGGGCATCCAATCCAGAGGACTGAAACTCCCTCCTGTGACTGAAAAATTCCGGTACCTTGGTATTCACTGACGTCGCCATTAGATCCAGGTTGCCCCCATGCTCGCAAAATCTTCTGAAACGCCCAAGGGGCTAGCTCCCATACTCCGGGATCGAGAGCGTGTCGACTGAGGAAATCGGCCTGAAAGTTGTCTACCCCAGCGATATGCTGTGCCGAGAGGGTCTGCAGATGTGCCTCTGCCCAGGGAAGGAGACAGGACATTTCCCTGGCTACCCCTAGGGATTTGGTACCGCCCTGGCGGTTGATATATGTCACTGTTGCATTGTCGCATAGAACCTGAACTGCTTGGTGTTTAAGAAGTAGAAAATGTTTTAGGGCGAGGCAAACCACCCGTACTTCCAGTCGATTTATGGACTAGCGTGCTTCGAGAATCGACCAAGTCCCTTGCGTTGACTGATGCTGGCAGAGAGCACCCCACCCGTAGAGACTCGCATCTGTTGCTACTAGGACCCACCGAGGGTTTTCTAGGGAAACACCCCTGAGGAGATGACGATGCTAGCCACCACTGATGGCTGGGTCAAGTCTCCGGGAGGAGTGGCAACTGGATGTTGTAGACTTCCGACACTGGAGACCAGTGTGAAAGGAGAGACCTCTGAAGCTTTCTCGTGTGTGCTCTGGCCCAAGGCACGACTTAGATAGTGGCTGCCATTTACCCCAGGACTTGAAGGTAATCCCAAACTCTCAGAGCTGTCTGGAGAAGAAACAAATGAAGCAAGCCCGTGAATTTGTGAAGTCGCTCGCATGTCAAGAAAACTTTCCCCTGCGCGGTGTCGAAGCGGGCTCCTAGAAACTCTAGTTGTTGGGACAGATGAAGATGGCTCTTGGCCAAATTGACCACCCATCCGAGATTCTCGAGGAAAGAAACTACTGAGCCACTGCCTGACGCACTTCCAACAGGGAGTCTGCCTGAATCAACCAGTCATCCAGGTAAGGATGCACTCTGATTCCTCGCTTGCGTAAAGCTGCTGCGATCACTACCATAACCTTGGAAAAGGTGTGCGGAGCCATGGCCAGGCTGAAAGGCATTGCATAAAACTGGAAGTGCTGACCCAGTACCGCAAACCGCAGAAAACGCTGTTGGTCGTCTCTGATGGGAATGTGGAAGTAAGCCTCCAAGATTTAGAGGCGAGAAACTCGCATCTGCGTACTGCCTGGATCACCGAGCGAAGCGTTTCCATTCGGAATCATGGCACCCGTAGACACCGATTTATGCCTTTGAGATCCAGAATTGGGCAGAAGAACCCATCTTTCTTGGGAACTATGAAATAAATGGAGTAACGACCATAGCTTCTCTCTCGAGGGACTGGTCGAATAGCCCTTAGTAGAAGGCGGTGATGTACGGTGGAGTGCATCGCTGCCTTCAGGGATCTTCCTCGGGTGAGACGACGAATGCATCTGTAATAGATCGGGAACATTCGAGAACGTAACCTTGAGAGACTTATGTTGAGGACCCATTGACCCAAAGTAACGAGAGACCATTGATGAGAAAACAGAGCCAAATGCCCACCTATTGGAGGAGTCTCTCTGGACGGGCCGACCTCCAGAAAAGGCTTCTGGGGTGGACTGCCCGGCCAGTCAGCGGTAAGATCTCGCGGGGCCAGAGAACTTGGAAGGCCCCAAGTAGGACTCAGATCCTTTGCAGGCACCCCAAAAGGACTGTGCCCTCTGCCCAAAACGTCCAGCTGTCAAAGAGGTGGAGGGCTTCCCAGGACGGTAGCGATGAGCGTCACGATACCTGGGAGGTGCGTCGCGAGGTAGGCGAATATCAACGGGAAAAACGCCTAGTAGCAAATTTAGGCTTATCTTCTGGAAGACGTTGGGGGTTGAAGCTCCCCCTAGGTCTTTGACCAATTTGTCTAGGTCCTCCCCAGACAGAAGCTTTCCCCTGAAGGGAAGTCTAGAGAGGTGTGCTTTAGATGCAGAGTCAGCTGACCATTGGCGAAGCCAGAGCCATCTGTGAGATACTGTAACCGCTGCTACCGATCTAGCCAAGAGGCGCAAGAGATCGTAAAAGGCATCTGCCAAGAAAGCTGTGACCAATTCCAGATGAGCCAGTGCTGGATCCTCTGGCAGGCGTTGAATCCAGCACAAAAGAGCTCAGACCGCTAGACCCCCTCAAACAGAGGCCTGGAGAGAGAATGATGAAGCCGAAAAGGCAGTCTTGAGAAGGCTCTCCACTTTCCTATCCTGTTGATCACGAAGTGCTGCACCACCCTCCACCGGAATAGTGGTGCGCTTCATTACTCCGGTCACAAGGGCATCCACTTTGGGATATGACAGCCACTTCTCCAAATCAGGCGGTGCCCAGAGGTTAAGCTGCCCTAGGCAGCAGGCTGTACGGAGAGGAATATCCGGAGAGTCCCATTCTTGAGATACCATTTGTTGCAACTCCGCTGGGAATGGAAAAGCTCTAGATGGCTTGCAAATGCCTTGTAATATTGGGTCTGGCTGGGGAATGTCAGAAGGCTGTGGATTCTGCTGTTCCGGCTGATCCGTCAGTCATAGGGCTTTGACCACCTGCATAATTAGGGCCGGCAATTCCTCTTTGTGAAACAAGCGTATGTCCTGTGTCTTGCTTTGGTCCTCTGCTGAAAACTCTGAAGGGGACCATTCCCCATCCTCTCGGTCTGACATGCTTTCGTTGTCGTCCCCCGAAGACAGCCCTTCCTCCAGCGCTTTTGTCCACGCTCTATTAGCCCAGAAGACCTCTTTTGGTGGCCATGCCTCCACCTTGGATATGTCCCCTCTTGTCTAGAGCGCTTGCGGGATCCTGAAAACAGAAGACTGTGGGATCTGAGTCAGGGCTTCCCAGGTGTTACTGGGAGAATTAGCCTGCCACAAATCACAGGCTTGTCTAAAGAGGGTCAAAAACTGGGTATCCGAGGCATGCATCTACTCCTGCTGCCTGAAAGACTCTGGAGCAGGGGGGAGTTAAGCGAGGAGAGAGAGACTCTCTTGCCAGGGGAAGCTGTCTGGGTTCCTCTAGCAGCTGAGGACATGCAGCTGGACTGCTTCTGTCCTGAGCTCCCTTGGCTAGTGTTGCCAAAGTCTCACCAGGATGAGCAAGACATACAGCACAAATGCCATCCCTCAACTCTTTATGCTTCTTTGAGCAGACCATGCACCGCTGAAGGGAAGGCATCTCACAGGAGAAGCACCGCTAACTGTGGTCCCCGGCGAGCAGAAAAACCCCCGAAAAAGTCAAATACAGGTGTTGAAACAAGACCAGACGGGCAAAAAATCTAGCAGAGAAGACTGAAATTAAGAAAACAGTCTCCTCAAAAAGTCCACCAAAAATGGAGCTGTACAGCAAAAAAACGCCGAAACAAAATGTCCACTGTTATTAAAACCGCCAAAATAAAATCACCCCAAACGCTGAGAACACATGTTAAAACACAAAATTAAACAAATGAAGAGCTAGGGCAGTAAAGACATGAAGAAAAAACACTCCCAGGCAGACAGAGGTTGCCCCGACGGCGTCATGATCAAAATCGGGAGGGAGGGGGAAGGAGGACCTTTGAGGTTTACTCACTGCGCTGGAACAGACTGCTGAAGAACCAAGGCTGAACTTAATCAGGCAGCAGCCCAGAGATGTTACAGGGCTGCCGATAAGCTGCAGATTGCCCCGATTACCGGCTGCTCAAGTCCTCATGAGCTGAGGCCGGATTCTTCCCAGATAGAGAGGGAACTCACATGGTCCTCCTGACCAGGAGATCAACCTCAATCTGTTCCACAAAACGTAGCCGGGAAACCCAGGGGCACCTCAAGTGCACAGTGGGTGCATCCAGCAAAATTACTACAAGTACATGAAGTTAAAAATAAAAATAATCAGAGAGAAAAAAGTTCAACTCCTTCATCTGCTGGAGACAGAGAAATACTGGAGCACCCTCTACTGGGATCAGCTAGATATTACCAGGGAACAGCCAATCAGGCTGCTGGTAGTTTTTTTCTCTCTCTGTCTCCAACATCTGCTGGTAGGGTGACTAAATCCGCTTGTCTGGACTGGTCTAGCAGGATGTGATGGAAATGTTATTTAGATATCAAAATACCCTTCTCCTTCCTTCCTATGATTTGAGATTTGCTGAATGTAAGCAGCAGGGGTACCATCTACAGCTCACTAAATGTTTGTGGCTTTTCTAAAGGTGTCTCCTCAATAAAAAGGATATTCATCAGCGTTCTCTTGCCTTTATTAATCAAATGAGCACACTTATTCCCTGAATTCAACCCTTTAACATTAAAGTAGTCACTTTACACATCGGACTGGTAAGGTTACCCTTATCACCCAGCATATTTCACAAAATACGAAAAACCTCTTAACAGGACACCAAGGACTGGTGTCTCGCCCCTCTTCCTTTCCCACCCCAAGTACTTTTTCACAGGATAGACTGCCTGGCACCCACAAAGAGGAAGAGTGCCCACCTAGCACACGGCCCACCCAACACCCCCTTGCCGTGTTTACTGAATTGAGTATTCTTCACAGTTTTAATACAGGAGCATCTGTCACAATAAGAATATAATCTATACTGCACTTAATAACCAGGTCACTGCCATGTTAGGCTTTTACATGTTTAAAGTAGGTAGCATATCAGATTTTTAAATGGTCTGTGCTACACTAAGCACAGTTACTTACCTGTAACATGTGATCTCCGGAACAGCAGAAATTAGTCTTCACATGTGGGTACGTCGGCGCCGACGGAGCCCGCATGGAAAATGCTCCCCAGCATCCAATCAGAAAGCCTTTGGGAGCATCCCCCGCGCCTGCGCGGTGACTTCCCGCCCTTCCAACAGTCTCTCCTCAGTTGGAATTCATAGCTGAGACAGAAGGAGAGAAGAGGAAAGGAAATAGACAGATACAACTCCTAGGGGAGGCGGGTGGGTTGTGAAGACTAATTCCTGCTGTTCCGGAGATCACCTGTTACAGGTAAGTAACTGTGCTATCTCCAGGAACAAGCAGGAATGAGTCTTCACATGTGGGGACTCTCTAGCTAAGGGTGCCAGGGGAGATCCCATAAAATGCGTATCCTGGACAGGACGGCATTTTCCAACCTGGATCCCCGGCATCCCCCGAGGGATGGGGGGTAGGAGTTGAGAAGAGCAGAGCTGTAGAGGAACAGCAAAACTAAAGACTACAGGGAAAAGTCTTTAGAAGGCATGACAAGCATCATTAAAGAAAATTTAATGAACTGGCACAAAGTAGAGCTTACCTACTGGATTGTAGGAAGTAGACAGTAGATGTAGTAGCAGAATCTTCAAGGAAACTCCACAGCAGTGAGGAGAAGTTCCAGACTGGAATGGGCAGGAGACCCAGGTGTCCACCGGGGCAGGAAAAGATTGGCAGGTCCCCACAAGGAAGCTTTTACGGGAAAGCTGGGACTCGTTCAGGCACAGAGTCAAACAGTGAGGACTAAAAAAGGAGACTGACCGATCTGGTAAATTGGCCCAGTCCGGGAGGGAAGAGGGGGATGGAAAAAAAGCCACTATTCCCAAGGAGAACCGAAGTGAACTCAGGAATACTGAAGATGCACACTCTCTTTCCTAACTGGCAAGAGATAGGAAGACATTGAGGGAAGGCTGCATAAACAGGGAGATGTATAACAAAAATAGAAGCTGTTGACGTCACAGCAGTAATGGTTAGAATAACCAGACCCAGTCACTGAGTCATATAATAACAGGCAAGGTGACTGTCTGGACCCCATAGAAAATTAAACCTAAGCACCGACAGTCATGGAGATAGGCATGACATAGGGCGCTATGGACATCTCCTGACATGCGCATACATAGATAGATAGATAGATAGATATAGATATAGATATGCATACGGAAGGCATACATGTCGAAGCATGTGAGAGTATATATGCCTAGACAAGGGTGATATATATACATATACCTACGGGGAGGATAGGTATACATACACAGCACAAACGGGGTGGTTACGCCACCCAGGCGTAAAAAACAGGTATGCACCTACGGACATGAAATAATCTTAAGAAGACATGCCTGCCATTGAAAAAAACTTCACATGGGGAATGTGATGGTCCAATAATAGGGGTGAACCCACCGGAAGAGATATGGAGACTCCATTTCTGTGGAACAGGGGTATATTCCGGTCAGAATGAGAGCTCCGTGTACATTCACGCAAAGGAACTTGTCTCTTGTAAGAAAAAAACCGACAGCAACTGAACAAAACAATAGAGGGGATTCTCCTGTATGAGGACAGAGAGAAAAAACAGGCAAGGTAGCGGAGACTCCGTCCCTGCCGGATGAGTTGTTCAGAATATGCATTGAAGGAAGACAACCAGACTACGCTGGAAAGAAAAATAAGTATTTCAGTATGGCACCAACTCAAGCAGGGGAAACCCTGGAAGAGAGGGATCAGGAAAGTGACCCACCATGTGGTAAGTCCGCTGAAGGAAAGATGTCCAAGTGGGGACCGAAACTATCCTGTGATAGTTGCAACCTCCCTTCATGGCAGAAGAATGGGAGAAGTCTGTGACCCATGGAGAAAGTATCCCAAGAGCATAGCATACTGGAAAAAAAGAAAAAACCCAGCGTAGGGTTTGAGAAAGAAACTTCTGCAGAGAAGAAGTTAACTGTATGGTGCACCATGCCAGAACCTATGGGCGCCGGTATGGGTAGACTGGTTTGAGCCTGGAGACTTCAGGCTAGGAGGAGACGTCCCTTGCTTGGGTACACCAGGGAATGGGCCGAAGAAGGGTGAACCCTCCTCCTCTTTGGGAGAGAAGGGTTCGTAGGATATTTCCAACGTCCCGGGGAAAAAGGAGGCTTGGGATGGTTTCCATAGCCAGGGAAGTCAGTGGAGCAGCGAGCAACCTGACGTAAAGCCTCCCTATTGAAGAGATTTTCTCCAGTACAAGGAGAGTTACCCAGTGTATGTTGTGCCCATCTGTTCAAGCCTGAAGCTTGCAGCCACGCAGTACGACGTGCTCCAATGGCAATAGCCGAGGATCTGCTAACAGACTCAAAAGAGTCTAGGGAAGCACGGGAAAGAAACCAAGAGATGTTCCTGCTATGATTAAGAAGCAAGGAATAGTCAGAGGCCTTAGGTTCTGACAAGAAGGGAGACAGAAGAGATAATTTCTCTGTGACCTCCTGAAGTGTTAGACTCATATAAAAAATATATGAAATGATTCTGGAAGCCAACATAGAAGTTTGGAAGGTTTGACGTCCAAAGGCATCGAGTGCTTTAGATGCACGACCTGGCGGATAAGAAGAGTGTTTCTTCGGATAAGAAGAGTGTTTCTTCTTACTTCTGACCTTCCTCATCGCTGATGCCACTACAAGGGAATGATGCGGAAGCTGGTTGTTCTGAAACCCCGGAGAGGGGGGCACCTGATACAGAACATTCATGGCCGTAGAGGGCGCAGGAACCTGCAAAGGTGATTCCCAAATCCTCAAAAGAAGGTCCTGCAAGGAATGATGTAAAGGAAGCATGACGGTCCCCTGTTCAGCAGAATCTTGGGTAGCGCCAGGGATAGGAATGGCAAGAAAAGCAGCCATGTCAAGGAGAAATTTCTGAAACGAAGGATCTCCCAGAGGAGTTATTCCCGGGTCGGCTGAGGCAGAATGAGGGTCATGAACACCAGAAGACCCATGGGACTGGTGCAGAGAAAGAATTCTGCCATATGGGGGACGGTACTGACAGCTCTGATTCGAGGCAGTCAGTGTTGCATCATCGGCACCCGGTATCGATTCCAAGCTAGGCATAGAAAGGATCGATGGCACCGATGGAGTTGCAGGAGTCGACATCGATACCGATGCCGGCATCGGTGCCAGCTGAGCAGGTAGCGAAGGTTGACGAAACGGCACCGAGGTAACCAGAGAGCTTTGGAGATTACCCTCGGTACTGCGTAGTCTGAGACAACCTGGACCGGTTCCCCACCGCGTTGGAATCGAATCATCCAGACTAGATATCGATTCTAGACTGGGCATCGAAGAGGGCGAGGCTATCGGTGCATGCCGAGAAGACACCGACGTCGGAGGTGGCATCGGCGATGCCGCAACCAAGTCATCTAGACTGGATATTAATTCTAGACTGGGCATCGAAGCGAGCGGGGCTATCGATGCACGCCGAGAAGGCACCGACGTTGGTGATGGTACCGGCGATGCCCCCACATGAGAGGCGATCGGGATCGAGAGGAACATTTGACACCGGCCCCGACGCTGGGGCATCGGCACCGCCTGAAGCCGGTACCCCCCCTCAAGCATGGCAAAGGGAGATGGACGTCCCTCCGGGGCGTATCGATCGGCTCCAACCAGGAAACCCGGTGACGAACCCCGGTAAAGAGTGGGACACCCGACACCGATGCCGGGGCATCGGTATCGCTCGAAGCCGGCATCCGCCCCGCGGCTGGCCCGGATACAGGCAAGCTAGCCTGGTCCGCGTCGATCGGACCCGAAGGTACTGGGGGATCCAGAGGGCAATCTCTAGTGGAGAGCGGAGCACTTGACACTCGTGGCGATGCCAGGGGGCCGGCACCGCTCGAGGGCGGCACCACCCCCGCGCAAGGCTGGGAGGCCGAAGAGTCAGCCCGGGTCGGGTCAAACGGTCCCGGGGTTACCGAGGACACCAGACGCCGACCCCCGGTGAAGAGTGGAGCACTCAACACCGGTGCCAATGCCAGGGAAGCGGTACCGTGCAAAGCCAGACCGCAATCCCTGGTGGCGAGTGGAACACTCGACATCGGGGCCGATGCCAGGGGAGCGGAACCGCTCGAAGATGGTACCAACCCTGCGCATGGCTGGGGTGCAGGCACGCCAGTCTGGGTCGAACCGGCCGGCCCCGAAGGTACCGAGGATGCCAGACGACGATCCTGGTGAAGAGTGGGGCCCTTGACACCGGTGCTGATGCCGGGGGAGCTGTACCGCTCGAAGCCAGACCGCAATCCCCGGCGGCGAGTGGAACACTCGACGTCGACGCCGGGGGAGCCGGTGCCAACCCCGCGCAAGGCTGGGGCGCAGGAAAGCCAGTCTGGATCGAATCGATCGGCCCCGAAGGCACCGAGGACACCAGCTGACGATCCTTGGTGAGGAGTGGAGCACTCGACACCGGTGCCGATGCCGGGGAATCGGTACCGCCCGAAGCGGATACCACCCCCGAGCATGGCTCAGGTATGTTCTGTGAGGAGTGAACCCCAGGAACAACCTGAAACCCCGTAAATGCTTTGGAGCCCGAGGACTCCCGCCGGGGTCTTATTGCCGATGTGGCCTTGAGGGCAAGGCCGGAGCCGTCATCATGCTGGGTATGAGACTTGCCCTTCAAGGATTGGCTAGTCTTAACAGACTGTTTGTGGGTTACCTGATCCTGGAGAGAAGAATAAACCGAGGACCTCACCCGAGGAGGAAAAACGGCATCGAGGGATACCCGAAAAAGAGAAGGTCTTCTCCCGACGCTAAGGCCCCGTGGACCCGGGGAAAAAGGGTCAGGGCCCAAACAGGAGAGACACCAGGCCTTGGAGTCTAAAAAGAAAACCAAGTCTCCACAGTGAGGGCACTTCAAAGGGGAAGAAGGCTCCATGTGGAAAAAAAGGGCCTAGTAGGCCTTAAAAGATAAACAAAGAAAAACTGACGAGGGAATTATTTCTCAAGGGAAAGAGAGTGAAGCACCGGAGGAACCGGTATCAACAGGGAAGACCGCCGCGACCGCACAAAACAAGAAAAATTAAGAATATAAGGATATAAGAAAAAAAGGTTTCTGCGGTTACAGGAGGTACGTCCTGTAGACTCCGCGGAAAAACGAAAACTGAGGAGAGACTGTTGGAAGGGCGGGAAGTCACCGCGCAGGCACGGGGGATGCTCCCAAAGGCTTTCTGATTGGATGCTGGGGAGCATTTTCCGTGCGGGCTCCGTCGGCGCCGACGTACCCACATGTGAAGACTCATTTCTGCTTGTTCCTGGAGATCAGGACATTACATACTTGTCAAACTAGGAAAGAAGCTATTAAAATTTCTCAACACTCACCGTTCCGACAAGTGGGTAGAGGAATCCCGCCCCCACACTGGCACGGACGTCACGGATTGGTAGGATGAATCCTGTAGGTACACCTTTTTTCTCTGGGTCATGGGACAATGACAAGTGAGTTTTAGCCATGCAGATGGGCAGGTTTCCAAACCCCTGCAAAATACAGATCACCATCACCACCTTGATCAGTTTTTCAGGCTCCCCTCAGGGTTTCTGGGGAAGAAATGACAGCTTCAGTCATCGCTGCTCCTTTCCCTCTTGTTCTGCCTTGGACTGTACATTTTGCTTCAAAATTCTCTCCTTTCCTACTACCTTAAATAGCCAAACCACTTTTCAATTACAATTGTAGCTCAAGATTTTATTAGCTTCTATTTATGCTTTTTTATGGTGTGATTTTTGCTTTACTTTATAAACAACAAATGCTGTCCAAAACCTGTTGCTGACAGTGCTGCCTGATGACCTCTTGTTAACAGTGATTATAGTACATACAGTGTGATAGTAACGCTTACCCTTCTCACATCTAAGAGCCTACTGGAAACAAGGCGAATAGAAAACTATATTAAGCTAGCTGTAAATGTTCAGTCTAGGTATCAGTTTGGTACAATAGTGCACTCAATCTTTTTGTTCAGGGAGTACAAACAATACCTACTTACTTTACTGGGCTTTTTTTTATATATACAGTACACATGTTTAAAGCATTAGACCCTACAGCTTATTCAGTTAAAGGGTAATTTTATAAAGGCATTTTCATGCATATGTGCCAGCATATGCATACAAAAGGCCTTTTATAAAATTACTCCAAACATAAAAGCTTGTGGTACTACTGTAGTAACACAAAGTTACCACTAATGGGTCATTGGTGCCATTTTGTAACTTGGCATCACAAGAGCAAATGGGTTATTGCTCCTGCTCCCACTAGACACCAAGGATGATGGGAGAGGGAGGTGGGGTTTCTTTGTTGCTGCGGATGGGGAGAAGAAGCAAGGTTGGTGGTCAAACTAGACACTGACAGTCCCCTCCTTCCAGCAGGCACTTATATGTGCCTCAAAGCAGCTGTATATATATATATTTTTTGACATGCAGTCCCCTTGTGAAATGGGGCATCTATGCCTACATTTACTGTAGACCCGCCCAGACCACTCCCTTTCCCTGCCTCCAAGAAATTTAAATGTGGTAAGCATCCGCCTATTCTAAAATAGCATTTACTCATGTAAATGTTGCTATTTAGACTTGGGGATGCTTCTAAAATAACCCCGAAGGCTCTTACATGTCTTTATAAAAAAGGTTTGGAATAGGCGCCTTTTTGGCCTGCCAACATAGGTGCTCTACTAAAATCACTCTCCATGTGTTGTGCCTTGCTCAATTAGTCCCACTATAGTCCACTCAGTTTAAGTCTCTCCTGTCATGCCCCGCCCCCCATTAGCCCCAAGTCTCTTATTTGCTTTTAAATTTATGTTTGTCTGCTTTAGAACATAAGCTTCAAGAAGTCATTAATACTTCTACAAGTTGGATATAAATGACATGGCATAATGAAACAAAACTGCTCACCTGTAGCATGTGCTCTCCACGGCCAGCAGGATAAGTCCTCACATGTGGGTGACATCACTAAAAAAGCTGCATGTGGTAACCACTGCTAGCTCCTCCTTGAAGATTTTAGGTTGGTTCTTCTGGGCATAATTGCAAATTTCTACCTGCCACCGCTGAGCTTCTCTTCAGTCTGGTAACCAGCTAATGCCAGAATACAACTCTAAGGAGAGGTAGGAGGATTGTGAGGACTTCTCCTGCTGTCCACAGAGAACACCTACTATAGATGAATAACTGGTTTCCTCTGCTGACAAGTAGGATAACAGTTTACTACATATGGGATTCCTCACAAATCAAAAAGGAAACTGTAGCGTTGCAACTGATGGTAAGGTTGCCAACTATCTCCAGATGCACCAAACATACTTGACCAGTCCCCATTGAATGTAGGGATATGTAGTTCAGATTTCTATATTGCACCCCACAAGAAAGCAAGACAAGTTCCTGCATGCAATAAGGTAAACCCAGGACTGGATCAAGCTTGTCGGGCGCATCTGGAGCCAGTTGGCAACCCTAACTGGTTGTCACAAGAGAACAGAACTAAGCTGTTTTGGCAATTATCTATGAATGATGAGGCAGCATGGAACAGAAAAGAAATAGGGCCAAAGAGGGATGGAGTTAGATTCTAGTCCCTGAACAGATTGGCTGAATATGTTGTTGCATTGGGAGCCTCTTTCCAGACAGCAGTGGGATATGAATATGTGAACAGAAGTCCTAAGTTGAAGATAAACTGGATCCCTGATGGAAAGTATGAGAAAAGGAAATCACAGTTGCCCAGGCCAATAAGGTGCAATGAGAATCATTATGGTGAAGTTCTACATCTTGAATGTCTTCCAATGCAGGAGGGTTTGTTGAAGTAGTACATTGCTACTTGATTATTCATCTGGATCATGACAATCTGGTTGGCCAACTGCTCTCTTAAAGCTTTCAAAACTTTTGGAGATTGCTCTCAGTTCCATGGAATTTATCTGATAGAGACTTTCCTAGGTGGTCCAAAATCCCCGAGTGTGGAACCATCTACATGGGCTCCCCAGCCCAGCTTGGATGCATCTATCATCAACAACTTTTGGTAGGGGGAATTTGAGAAGGAAGACCTTTGGCTAGATTGGAGTGATCATTCCTTGTGGACAGGGAGTCTCAGAGTAGTAGTATTAGAAATAAAGTCTCTGAGCGGCCTGCATTTACTGCGTGCTCAAGGTCCACCGAGAATGTCTCATGTTGAGATGTGCCAAGAGAGCGATGTAAACTGTCAAGGTCATGCTGACTCAGATACTTCCTGTGACTAGGATCTGTATGTGGATATCTGAATAAGTGAATTCTGTAGCACTTCCAGCCTATTTTTAGCACCAGGAGTTGGAGGTTACAAGGGGCCATTGACCCACAAGGAGTGTAAGACTCCCTCCGACTGGAAGTTTTCTGGAAGCAGGACAGGGTTAGCTATGAAGAGATTGTCTCCATGGAATGGCATGTCAATGAACTGCTCCTTCACACTGGGTTGTAAGTCTGAAGTAAGGAGCCATGAGCCTCCACAATCCAATACTCAGAGGAGGCTCTCGACGTTCTATAAAGAATATTATACATTGCTTGGATAACTAATTTGTCACATTCCTTTTCATCACTAGGAAATGGTATTGCATCACTTTCTCTGGAGGAAACGTCTGCAAACTCATCCAAATTGCATATTTATTTTAGAGTCTTTTATACCACCTTATCATGTAATCAAGGTGGTTTACAGTATAAACAATACAGTGTAACACAGGAACTAATTACAAGTAATGCATATTCTAGAAATAAACTAATACAGCAAAAGCATATGATTTCTGTAAGTGCATGCCCATGAAGAGCTGGGTAGTGATGCTATTCCAGATGAGGGCATAGTGTTCTGAAAGAACTTCTTCCCAAAAGAACCCAATGTCCTAGCCTCTCTCCCTGGGGCCACCAAAGACTGAGACTTGGAACTCATGGCTCTTTTGAGAGTGGATTAGATGCCCATGGAGTGGTACATTAGCTGAAGCTTCTCAAATCGGAGGTCTTTTGGATGCTACACATAGAAGCACAGAGAGAGGGGTCCCCCACATTCTTATCTGCAGCCTCTGCCCCATCACCACCCTCTTAGGGACAAGGGAATACTGGAGGATATCCAACTCCTTAGCTCTAGCTCTTCCTCTGTTTAAGGTCTTGGCCATTTCCCTTGCAAAATCATGGAAAGTCAGCTTCTTAGGAGGGCACTTTTATTGCTCAGAGGAGAAGTGGGATCTGAGGGAAGCTCTGGGGATTTATCATATGTGTTTCCTTACCATTTCCCTAGACATTTCCTTGTCCTCCGCTGCTGTGGTGTCTGTCTTGACCAGACTAAGCTCCGATGAGCAGGGACCATCTTTTATATGTCTCTGTACAGCGCTGCATAAGCCTTGTGGTGCTATACAAATGATCAGTAGTAGCAGTAACTACTCAGAGTCCTACTCACACTTCCAGGAATGTTCCACTGCAGACTCAAAGGTACTCAAAAGGACTTCCGAGTCTCTGCCTGGGTTGACCTCAATCTCTCGAGGGAGGTGGATCTCCTCCAGGAGCATCAATGCACTGATGACTTCTGACGCAGAGGGGTATCAATGACCCCCCCCCCCCCCCAATGCACTGGAAGGCATCATTAGCCAGGCAGAAGTAGTGTTGAGGCCTTTTGAGATCTCAATGTCAAATCCTCTGGTGCAGGCAGGCTGAGAGTCTCAAGGATAGACTTGATGCACTAGCAATGATGCTATTGAAGCAGTACTTCACATAGGGCAAAGAACAAGGTCATCTCTCTGCTTGAAACCTCACATGGGGTGCTCCTCCTGGGCTGCCATTAACAAGGTGAGGCTCCTCCTGGGCTGCCATTAACAAGGTGAGGGACCTGCAGCAGATTCAGCTGATGTCTGTGGATCTGACAGAGAATACTGGCAGGCTGGTCTCTGCCTCGTGGAGGCTGGCGCTGCTCTTCAGCCATGGAGGAGGGTAAGCAGCACTCACATCAGGGCTCCTTCAAGGGTCTGGACTCCTCTGATACCTCAATGCTCCTGACATTGTGCTCCAATGAACTTTGATATGGCAATGCGTCCTAGACTTTACCTAATGCTCAGTAACCTCTTCCTTGGGGTGGTATCATTGGGTGACTGATGCCGGGGTGACCTACTGGTGCTTAGCTCAGAGTGAACTTGAAGATCCCTCGATGTCAATGCTCCACCAGCATCCGGTGCATCTCCCAAGGCCATAGAGATAGAGGACTCTGATACTGAAGACGATGTATCAGTCTTATTGGCACCAAAGATTCGTTCACACTGCTTCTTACGATACTGGAGCCCTCTTCTCATCATCTGTGAGCATAAGATGCAGCAAGAAGGATCATGGTTGGACCCCAAGCACTACAAGCGGGTGTCTGTGATAGTTATGGTCTTGCCAAACCGAGTGTACTTTTAAAACCTGCTGGCCAGTTTTTGGAACAGGTCATTCAGAAAAATAGCCAGGGCAAAATCAAATGATTATTTTGAAAAATAGAAGAGTAATGTAACTTGAACGCCCAAGGCCTAAATGGGGCCTATAGCGGCAACATAGTGAAAATAAAGGAAAAACGTTCGAGTGAGAAATACTACATAAAGGTACTAAATACAGTCATGAAGCTTAGCAACAGTGAAAGAACAGGAGATTTCACAAAAAGGTAGAAACTGTAGAAAAAATGTAACAAGAACTCCAAAATTCATGGATGCCAAACACGCCTATGGGACTCTACAGAAAAACGAAGACTGAGGAGATGAGGCATGGCAGCGGCAGGTGGGAATTCATATGCATATAAAGAGAAACTACTACTACCACCACCACCACCACTACTACTGAGCATTTGTATAGTGTTACAAGTCGTACACAGCGCTGCACAGACATGTACAACAGTCCCTGCTCATCAGAGCTTACAATCTAGTCCTCTAAAAGCTTCTAGAAGGAGCTGGGAGAGGTTCTCATGAGGGGCTCCATCAGTAATGTCACCCATACTGTATGTGAGCACTTATCCTGCTTATTCATGGAGAATACTTGTCTCTCAGACTGCACAGAAACACCTCCAAAATTCAATCATCATCATCAAGATACAAAAATGTGGACGATGGAGGAAGTGACATCACTGAGAACGATAGCAGTGTGATAGCACCGCTCCAGGCAAACCCTGCCATTAATCTAATAAAATTACCCTCGCAGGGTGAAAGGTGAATGGGAGAGGAGTGGAGGAGAACCCCGTGAACGGAGGGGATGTGAGGTGCAGGATTGGAGCTGAGAAACTGGGGGAGGAGCGAGTGATTGGAAGGCGGAGGTACAGGCCAATTGCGAGAGCGGAGAGGGAGAGAGCTGCACGGTAAGTGGTGCAGAGCAGGCCTAACAAGCAGCCGGACAGCGCTGGTGGCATCGGGAGTGGTGGAGGACCAAGCGGCAGACCGGCGGAGAGCAGAGTCGGAGGGAAAACGTGACGGGGAGGTGGACAACACAAACAGAGCACATAAAGAGGAGGAAAAGAAGACAACAACGGAGGCAAAAAGAAAAAAGGAGCTTGGCAACCACGTGGCTGATAAGATGGCTGCGTGCGCCAGTAAGAGGCCTGAAAGGGCAAAAAGAGATGGTGTAGAGAACAGCAAAAGAAAGAAACAGTGAATGCAGGAACAGAGGAGCAGGGGGAAATGGAAAAGAAAACTACAAAGACTGAAAGGCTCTAAAAGCACTCAAATGAAAGTAGTGGAGTGAACATTGTGGGGGAAGAGCAACAAAGTGGGCAACACAGTGCATAGGAGGGTGGAAAGGGAAGAAGAACAACAAAAAAAGAAGGTGGTAAAATAACAAAGCATAAAAAATAAAGGGAAAAAAAAATGAACCAGTGAAGATTGTGAGGGGCAGCAAAGTCCAGTCAGAAAGACACTTGGAGGTGTGTGGATATAAAAAGTATAGGGGTAGTAGCTACGGGGTATGGAGGAGGCAGAGGAAAGGAGTGCAACATGGCTACGAGAAGAACAACTATGGACTTGAGAGAGTATGCTTTTCAGAGTGGGGGGGGGGGAGGCATCTGTGAACATAATGCCCTTGAGAATAAGACCAAGAGTGATGAGCAAGCGGAAGCAGCGGAGGGATCATCAAATAGAGGTACTGGAGACCAAGAAAAGGATCTTAAAGATATCTCCAGAGCAGAGTTAAAGGAGTGGTTCACGGAAATAAAGAATGAAGTACAAGCAGTAAAAACAGAGATCAGTGGTCTTATAGGAAGCTTGAAAGAGGAAATAGCAGAACTGACACATACAGTGGGAGACCATGAGAATCGGTTGCAAAAACTGAAGCAGCAACAGGAGGAGCAGCAACAGGGAGATCAGGAGATACAAAAATGGCAAAAGGAAACGCAATATAAATTGGAGGACTTGGAAAATAGGTTGCGTAGAAATAACTTGAGGATTCGAGGAGTGCCAGAGAAGGAATTTCAAGATTGTGCGAAAGTGGCGGCTTCAATATGTTCGGAAATACTAAGAAAGGGGGGGGGGGGAAGGATGTGGGCCCTGAGGAGATTGCTTTGGACAAAGCGCATAGAGCACTAGGAGTGGCGAGCGTGAATAGACCCAGAGATATCATATGTTTTACTGGATACAAAATGAAAGAAAGGATTTTAACAAAAGCAAGGTCCTTAGGGGCCTTAAATTGGCAAGGATATTCAGTGACTATATATGAGGACCTTTCCATTGGAACACTGCAGCGACGGAGAAACATGCAGCTGGTAACGCAGATATTGAGAAGTGGAGATATCAAATACAGGTGGTTGCATCCGTTTTGGCTATCCTTCACAGTAAAAGGGAAAACTTGGAGGGTACAAACGGTGGAAGAAGTGAAAGCAGCGCTACAAGAACCGGGGATAAGGTCTGAGAATCCTAATAGCAGAAATGGTATTGATAAAATGAGGAATGAGGCGGAAAAGCGTCACAGGGTTAAAGAACAACTAGAAATGAAGAAGGGACGGACCAAAGAGAGCAAAGAAAGAGCCAAGCGATGACCAGCTAAGGAGGTGGAGTGCTCAAAGAAGGATGAGCAGAGAGATGATGAACTGATGATACAGTAGTTGTGTAGAGCATAATGTATAATCCTAGAAATTTCACTAAAGTGTACAAATGGAATGGTTGAAATGTTCCAAGTTGTTCGTATGTTGTTGTTGAGCATGAAGAAAAGTGGGGGGAGGGAGGGGGTTGGAAGGTAAAGGGGAAAGTTATAGAGGTAGGAGGAAGGGAGGGAGCAGGGGAGGGAGGTGGGGCAGGTGACGCACTACTCTAGCTACTCCTGGAGAAGGAGGGAGGGTGTGGGGAGGGAGGTGCGGGCTGAGAAGGGGGAGGGGTAAAACAAAAGATAAAGAAGGGGTAGAGGAGGGGAGTTAGGAGGAGGGAGGGGAGAGGGGAGAGGAAGGAGGAGCAAAGGGAGATAGAAGAAATAAGGGTGGAGGGAAGGGCAATAAATTAGGGGTTACTACCATTAATGTCAAAGGACTAAGAACGTGGACAAAAAGAAAGAAAGAGGGTAGAGCAGGAGGGTCGTTGCCTGAAGGCAGACATTATAGGTATACAAGAGACACATCTAAAGGTGGGGCAGGAATATTTGTTGCAATCAAGAGACGATCCAAAGGTGGTGTTAGCGGGGCAGAGGGTGAATCCTAGGAAAGGTGGGGTAGGAATTTTGGTGGGGGAAGCATATAAGCATTGCGTAGTGGGGGACAGTAGAGGGAAAGATGGGAGGTGGGTAGGAGTGAAGTTGCGGGTGCGGGAGGAAGAGGTGTGGGTGATAAGCATGTATGGACCAAATGAGGGACAGGGAGAGGCATTTGACAGAATAACTAAAGAACTGGAAGAATTGGGGGATGCTCAGTTGATAGTAGAGGGAGACTTTAATTTGACTAGTAATCCACGGTTGGATAATAGTGGTGGGCAGGGGGTGGAGGGAAGAAGGCTACATTATGTATGAAGAGGATGCAGGAGAGATTAGGGGTAGGGGACTTATGGAGGGCCAGGCACCCGGGGGAGCGTAGGTACACATTTTATTTGCAGGTGCACGGTACATTTAGCAGATTGGACATGATATGGGGAGGGGGCAAATTGTCATCAAGAGTAAAAGAGGTCGAACAAGGGCAATGACGTGGTCGGACTGTGCCCCAGTCAGTGTGATTTTCGATATAGGAGAAGAGGATGAAGGGATCAAGTTTTGGAACGGAATGACTCATTGTTAAATGATGAGGAGCATGTTGGGGTGGTGAGAGCAGCCATTAAGGAGTATCTGACTTTTAATGAGACAGGAGAGGTACAGTTGAGAACCATTTGGGACGGATTAAAGGCAGTCTTCAGAGGAAAATTAATAAGTATAGCTGTGTGTCTTAAAAGGGAGAAGAAAGCAGAAGAGGACTTATTAGGGCAGATAAAAACAGCCGGAGGCCCAACATCAGAGAACACGGGATAAAGGGGTAATGGCTAAACTGATCAAAGCAAGAACAGAGCTCAGTAAGATGAGAGGACAAGAAACTGCATTTAAATTAAGGATATTAAAACAGAAATATTTTGAAGGTGGAAATAAAGCAGGGAGGATACTTGCAAGTAGGTTGCGGGCCCAAAGGTAGGCAACACATATAGAGGGAATTAGGGATGGTAGGGGGAAGATGGTACATCGCACGAAAGAGATTGGTAGGGTATTTAGGGAATATTACAGTCAATTGTACAAAAATGAATTGCAAAAGCGGCAAGAGGAGATCAAGGGATATTTGCAGGAGTGCGGGCTACGTCAGGTGGATCCAGAGGCTAGGGGAAGAATAGGAGAAGAAATAAAGGAAGGGGAAGTGAGGGAGGCCATTAAGTCCTTGAAATTAGGAAAGGCCCCGGGATTGGATGGGTATATGGCGCAGTTTTACAGAAAGTTGGGGGATCAAGTGGCTCCAAAATTGACTCGAGTGTTCAATAGAGTATTGGAAGGTGAAGGGATTCCTCAGACGATGGGGGAAGCGGATATCACAGTGCTGCCAAAACCTGGTAAGGATAAAGGGGTGTGCGGGTCTTATAGGCCTATTTCATTGATAAATTTGCATGGTAAAATTCTGGCTAAGGTCTTGGCTAACAGGATTCAAGGGATCTTGCCTAGGATAGTACATAGGGACCAGACTGGGTTTGTAAAAGGAAGGCAAGGGCGTGATGACATACGGAAAGTGATGAATATTGCTTGGCATCTTCAGGAGGAGGGAGAGCAAGCGGAACTGGTCACGGTGGACGCGGAGAAGGCGTTTGACCGAGTTGAATGACCATATATGTTAGAGGTTTTGGAGCAGATGGGCTTCAGGGATAGCTATATAGCGTGGATCAAAGCATTATACGAGTGCCCGAGGGCGAGGATCCGAATAAATGGAGGATACTCTTGAGCAGTTTACATTGGGGAGGGGTACCACGCAAGGGTGCCCATTGTTGCCACTACTGTTTGCACTGGCCATTGAACCTTTGGCCGAAGTGGTTAGGAGGGAAATAGATGTAAAAGGGGTAGTAGAGGGAGGGAGGGAGGGAGGAGAAAATAGCGTTATTTGCAGATGTGATATTCTCCCTGGTGCAACCCTTGATTACCTTACCAGTTCTGATAAAGATAATAAAGGGATTTAGTAGTATAGCAGGCTACAAAATCAATGTGAGTAAAACAGAAGTGCTTGGGTTTAATCTGGAGGAGGGGTTAGAAGAAAGGTTACAGTCGCATTTCAACTTTAAATGGATGAAGCAGCAGTTTAGGTACTTGGGGATACAATTGGGGAAACCATTGGAGAAGGTTAAATGGTGGAATTATCAGGCTTTGACGGGGACATTACGGGGCGATTTGATAAAGTGTGTGTGGGGGGGGGGGCTATGACTGTCATGGCTGGGGCATATAGCAGCAGTGAAAATGAATATCCTGCCGAGACTGCTGCTTTACCATGTAGGGTGACTAGGAAGGAGATAGGGGAGTTGCAGAATATGATTATGCACTTTATATGGGAGGGGAGGCACCCTAAGGTTGCAAGGGGGACTCTGTACCAAATGAGAGCAGGAGGGAGGGTTGGGGGTGCCATGCTTGATGAAATTTATTTATTTATTTTATTTAGACAGTTTTGTATACCGCCTTATCCTTCAATCAAAGTGGTCACAACACAATTGGGGGATACATTTAACACGTGGGGATATGAGACACATACACTAATACTTACAGGGAACATGGGCAATGGAGGGTTAAGTGGCTTGCCCAAGACCACAAGGAGCACCTGTAGGACTAGAAACCCCAGTCCTTCTGGCCCAAGGTTGCTGTCCTCTAGTGGGATTTGAACCCCCGACCTTCCGGCCTGAAGTACCTTGCCCCAACCACTAGGCTACTCCTCCTCATATTTTGAAGCGGCTCAATTGCGGGCGTTGTTAGCATGGCAGGAGGGGGCGAATATCTTAAGTTGGGTACAAATAGAGGCAGGGGGAGAGGAAGTTAGGGAGAGGAGAATATGGGACCCGGGCGGGGGGGGGGGGGGGGGGAGGGAAAGAAGGGAAGGAAAAACCATTTAAGGAGCTTATGTTTCAGGTGTGGGAAAAGTGGAGGGGATTCCTTATAGATGGGAAGCAGTATTCCAGATACACATTCCTTAGTGGTGGTAGGTGAGAAGGGGATGGGAGGGTATTTTAGAGTACTGAAGGGGTGGAGTGCAAAAGGATTGGAGAGGCTTGGACAATTATTACGTAAAGGGGGGGGGATTAAGACATTTGAGGAACTTCAACAGGAGTATGGGACAGAGACAAAGGATCACTATGCCTATGTGCAGTTGTGGTATTTTATGAATACAAGGGTGGTGAAATCCGATTTGGAGCGGAAACCTACGTAATTTGAGGAGTTGATGGGGAAACAGTGGTCGCAGAAAGGGGTAATATCCAAAATATATAAAATGCTCTTACAACAGGGGAGGGAGAAGGGAAGGTGGCAACAGCGCTGGGAAGAAGAAATCCCAGGATCTTGGGAAGATAGCCAGTGGGCAGAGATATATGAGAGAACCTACAAGTTGGCCAGGGGAATTCCAATGCTAGAGAATAGTTTGAAGCTGAGGCTTAGGATGTACTGGACACCAGTGCGGATCCGGGCAATATTTCCAGATAGCTCAAGAGAGTGCTGGAAGAAATGTGGGGAAGCGGGGGATTTAATACATATGATCTGGCAGTGCCCAAAAGTACAGAGGTATTGGGGGAAGGTTATATGAGGAGATCACGGGAGTGGGGATACGAATGACACCAAAGATGGTAGTGAATGAGGGTGGGGGAGAGGGGGAAGGAGACATGGGAAGCTTTATGGGGTTATGGAATTATAGCGGCCCGAATGCGTCTTTTGAAATAGTGGAAAAATGTGTCAGTACCTCCGATGAGGGAGGTAGTGAGTAAATTAGAACAGCTGATGGGGTTGTGTATGGTGGAAGCGCATCGAGGACATCAGGTAGGAAAGCATAAACAGGTGTGGCAATGGTATGAAACTTGGAGGGGGAGGAGGGTGGAGCAAATCTGGCGTAGAGAGGGAGAGGCAGAGAGGGATGAGTGAGGGGGGAGAGGGGTAGCGGGAACAGGGGGAGGGGTAGAGTATAATGGAAAAGGGGGTATTTTGGGTGGTAGGGGAGAGGGAAAAGTAATCTGGGAGGAAGGGGGGGAGGGAGGAAGGGAGGGATAAGCATAAATACATTAGAGTAAAGGTGGGGGAAGCAAAGGGGAAGGCAGAGCAGAAAAGGAGGGGGTATAGGATATAATAATAGGGATATTTGAATGTACATCATTTGACAATATAGTGGTAAGATATATGAGGATAAGGCTGATTAGATTGAATTGTGTTAATGTGTTAGTATTAGTATGATGCAAGGCTTAGATCAAAGAGCATAAAGGGATGTAAAGATAGATGGGAGAAGAGTGGGTTGGGGAACAATTGTTGAGATGTAAGTTGTGCTCATGTTTAATGGGGAAAGAAGAGGAGAAGGAGAGAGAGATGATGTATGAATAAGTTAATAAGTTTGTAAATGTTGAGTTATAACGACTGTAAAAGTTGGAAAATATGAATAAAAAATATAAATTTAAAAAAAGATACAAAAATGTGCATATCTGGAATATTACACGTTGTGTAAAACGTTCACCAGGCAAGAATGTTGCCAATATCTATCAAACAAAATGTGTTTTTATATATGTAATTTATCATAATAGTGATGACCTGTAAAATAGTTACATTAATTGTCAGAAAACACAAATCTAAAAACCAAAATCTGTGCGGACCATTACTACTGAAGGAAAACCTCTCAAGCCTTACTATGACATATTAGCCATCACACAGTTTCAAAGTAATATTTTAGCTGTACCATCCGATTTCTCCCCAAAGCATCACTTGCCATACACACAAGCCAACATGGAGGAGCCAGTGTTGCTGGTGGCCCAGGTTCCCAATAACTGGGAGAATTGGATTATTCTCTTTCAAGAGCATATCAGGAGGCCCTTTGTAACATGGAGAGAGTTAGGCCCTGTTAGAGGCAGTGCTATGTGTTAAAGCAAATACTGACACTATTTCAGACTGTAATTTACATGGCTAAGTTTTTGTTTGATCTCATTATTGCAACAACAACAAAATATAAATACCAAGAACCCGGACACATGGGGTTCCTTACACATATAAAGCATAAACCACCCCCCCGCCGTGGCCAGGAAGTTTGGTCTCAGCTGTTGCTCTGCCCTCGGCTTTGGTTTTGGCGAGTACCCCAATTTCAGAGGGAGATGGAGGTGCTTTAGCTGAGTTAGACCCTCCTCTTGGGGAAACGGGCCAGAGTCGGTTGAGAGAAGTGGTGGTTTCAGCAGAACGATCTGTGTCTGGATCCTCAGTGACGAGGGAAGAATCTCCTGATTTTCCTATTATGGTGAGACCCGCGGCATTTACTTTGCAAATGCTATGGGAAGGACTGGCGACCTTGAATGACTCCATGAATAGAGTTTGTGGGACTTTTAAAAAAGACATTAATCTGGTTAGAGACTCTTGTGGGCTCCTTACTAAGGTTAATGAGGTACAATGCAGTAGACTAGCCAGCTTGGAAAGGGAGATGGGGGAGGTTCGGGATTTGGTAAATGCCCAAATAAAGGATAATAATGTCTCTGGTAGAAAATTGGAATACCTGGAAAACCAGGTTCAGAGAAATAATCTCCGTTTTCTGAGTTTTCCTCGGTCACCAGTGCTGTCAGCGATTGAAATGGTTCGAAAATATTTTGGGGAGGTATTGAAAATCCCGCCGGAACAGTTCCCTCCTATGACCAGGGCTGTGTATCTATCCTTGGGTAGTAGGGGTGAAACAGTTGCTCCCCCTTTCCCACAGCCTGGGCTAGAGGATCTTACATGTCTCCTTGAGAGTTCTCTGGAGATTGTAATGGAGAGGACCACCCTGCTTGTTACATTTGCTTTAGAAACAGAAAGTGTTTATTCTTAAGAATGTTTTTTCGAAATGTTAATGAAGCTTTTTTGGGGTCTAGGGTGAGGGTATTTCCTGATCTTTCACGAATTACACAGCTGCGGAGGAGGGAGTTTTTGGCTCTTCACACTAGGGTTTTGGCTCTGGGCGCCTCCTTCCAACTTAAATTTCCTGTTAAATGTTTTGTTAATTATAAGCAAAAGATGTATTTGTTTTTTGACCCCAAGCAGCTGCTGGCTTTTCTGGAGACTAGGGAGGGGAGTGATACTGAGGTTGTTCTTTCTTCTCATACAGCTGATGTGTAAGTCTCTCTTCCGCCCTTAATATATTTGTGTTAATGCTAGGATCTCTTGGCAGTATATGAATTACCTAGTACTCCCCTATTTCCTGTGTTTTGTTGGGGTCTAAATAAGATGGAGATATGATTTGTTATGGATTTATTTCCTGGATAATTGCATTGGGAGAATTCCATTGCTTTTTCTATGTCGTTCATGGTATGATATCTGAATGTTAATTTGATAATTGATAAATAAAAAGTTAAAAAAAAAAAAAAAAAAGCATAAACCACCAAGATTTACGATTTTATCATCCTCATTGAAATACCCACCTCCTTCTCCACCACACCCTACTAAAGGTCCAGTTTTTAATGATCAAACAGATCAGATCAAATCTACCTGTTTGGTGTAAAGTTCCACTTTACGTTGAGCTTCTGGGAGAAGTTCTACATCGTCTGCCCCATAGATCTTTTGTGCGATAATTCTGATCTTCTCCACAACAGGAAGCTGGAATGGGAACAGAGCCTGTAACACGCTGCCATTATAACAGCAAGACCAGAGTTTGTGATAACAGGATACTGCTGCTAGAGAAACCTGAACGCTGCGGATTGCAAAAATTTCTCCTGAACCAGAAGCAGCACACAAAGGTGAGCTTCATGAGCTGTTCAGGGTACAAAGGTCCCATCTCCTGCTGGGACTTCATATCACATCTGTAGACAGGATTTGTGCAATTCCAACAGCTCACGTAGCTTATCTTGGACAGTTCTGGTTCAGAAAAAAAAAAGGATTCACACCCTGCAAAGGAATCCCCAGCTAGAGCGCAGCTTCATGAACCCTGCTACCTGTCTCCCTATCTTGCATGCGGATTATAGTACATCGATAAAATCAGTATAAAAGTAAGCTATGCCCTGTAGAGGACTTACTTTCACTGTAGTTTTAGTGGGCTGATGTACTGTAGGGCTGTTGGCAATTAAAAAGGAGGAATTCTAAGAACATAAAATATGCCATGGTTATAGTTGGACATAGACCCCGCAGTGGCCAGTCCAGGTCACTAAGAGATATCCAGCACACACTACAGAGTAGAGCCATCCCGTGCCTCCCACTTCCTCAGATAAGCAGGGGCTTTCTCAAGTCCACCAGGCCAATAATGGTTTTTGGACGTTTCCTCCAGGAACTTGTTCAAACTTTTTTTTTTAAACTCCAGTTATGCCGACTGCCTTGACTACATCCTCTGGCAATACAGGAAATACGTTTTCCAATCAAAGCTGAATTTATTTTGAGCCTACCACCTGCTAGTTCCATGAAGTACCACGCATGATTTCATAGAGCTCTATCTATCATACTTCCTCCGTCTCTTATCCATGCTGAAGAGCCCTAATCCGTTTAGCCTTTCCCCATAAGGGACTCCTTCCATCTCCTTTATCATTTTTGCTGCTCTCCTCAGTACATTTTCTCAAAATAGATAACGCAGAGCTGTATTTCGGGAATCTACTATTTCTGAGGCAATTTGTGTTTTATTTTTTTGGCCTCTCCCTCATTTTGGGGCTTCTGGAGATTTGCTAGAGATTTACTGCAAGTTTTGCTCTCTCTGAAGCAAACACTCCTTTTCCACGGTCAGATCTGTGGTCTAGTTGTTATAGGATTAGTTTGTAAATCGTGAACATATCAATTAATTCTAAATAGAAAAGAAAGATAGTGTAAATAGAAAAGCTATAGCCCACCTTCCTTCAATATTAAAGCCCACATCACTTTTTTTTAAAAATCAGGACTGCTGTCAAACCCACACCGCCTATTAATTCACAGCAGTTGTAGAAAATCACACACATCTTTATGGATGTGCCACCCCCAGAGGTACACAGGTCTTGCGTCTCATCTGTTCCTTTTTTCATTTTTATGGAGATGGTATTTTCTTATCTTTTTTCTTTTATCGCCTTTCCCAGATGGCACTGGTACCCTTACTGGCCTGGGGACTGAGGGACACTGCTTGTTGGCCACACAATGGACAGGAAATCTGAGCCCAGCGTAGAGCACTGCACTCCGCATCATTACACCATATCCAAATGTTTTTTCTTTAGGTATTCGGGCAACAAAAGATAGTCCATGTCTTAAAAACAGGGTGATGCAAAAATATGTAATCACTAGCTGTTCAGCTACATTAAACAATATGCTAAATGCAATTTGAAAACAAAGAAATAAGACCATCCCCCTATACACTTCCAAACTGATTTTTCTGGGTTTAATTAGTTCACAACTAGGGCTGAGAATCACCACCCTCAGCCTTCATTTGTAACTAGCAGTACTTTTTTATTTTTTTTATAAAGGGAATTAGATTTAGCGCATGTCTTTTTCTTAGAAGTTCAAGTTATAATTAGGTACAGTAGGCAGTTTCCTATCCCCAGAGAGCTTTCAATTTAACAGGTTGATGCAGAAACCCTGCACTAGAGCCCAGTGCTTAAAGCTCTAGCGCAGGGTTTCACAGCGTGACTTTAAAACGGACTCTGCACTGGAATGGAATATGCAAATTACCCAGTGCAAAAAGTCAACGTTAAACTGGGAGAGAAAGTCAAAGACATGCGCATAGAAGTCAGCGCAAGTTTAGCTTGCTGTCCCAGAGAAACAGATCATCTGAGGTGAAGTTCGATACTTCACCTCAGATGATCCAGGCATTGGGGAAAGCACCAGATGCCATCGACACACTGTCATGGGGCCAGTGCTCCCTAAACACTGGCTCCCTCGACAGAAACAAAATCCCCAGTGACCCCTGAGCTCCCCACCCACCCAATAAAAAAAATCCCTAGTGGCCTGGATACGCCCTCCCCCCCCCCCCCCCCGTCTCTCCATGCCCATCCACTCAAAAAAAATCCCAGGTGGCCTGGCAGCCCCAAACCTCCACAAACAAAAATTCCTAGTGGCCCAGTTGTCCCTGAACCCCACCACCTCTTCCAAATACCTTTAACTCTGGAGCAGTCGCATTGCCCAAATGCTCCTGCCCTGCGATCTTGAAAAGTGGCAGTGCCTGGCCCCACGGGTGCATCCTGGGATGCACCGAGAGGGACCAGACTGCCATATAAGGCAAAAAATGCCTTATATGGCAGTTTACCCCCCTGTTGCATCCTGAGACTGCTTGTGCATCCCAGGATGCAACACAGGAGGGTCACTCTGCCAAATAAGGCATTTTTTGCCTTATATGGCAGTCTGGTCCCTCTCGGTGCATCCCAGGATGCACCCGTGGGGCCAGGCACTGCCATTTTTCAAGATGGCAGCACAGGGACAGGAACGTGTGGGCAACACTCCTGCCCCAGAGTAAAGGGGTTGGTAGAGTTCAGAGGCCATGCAAGGTAAATGCCGATTTTACAATGTTGCTTTTTAGATGTGTAATTACTGCGGAATGCACAGATTTAAAGGGGGGAGGGGCAAAAAATGTATGTATTCCTAATCTTTCATAAGTTTTTAAACATTTTCTTGTCTGCTTTTGCACCTTCTCTGAGGCACAAATATCTGAAAGCAAAATGCTTGTTTCAGCCAGGGCTTTAGAAAAGGCAACTGTGCTTAGAATCTCTGGTTATTTCAAAATGTAAAAATTTGCTTCTGGCTCCTTAATAGGCTGTCCTTATACAGAAGGACTACCAAAACGGACTGCTACAACCAGAAGTATATCTACTCTTGTGTGTATTAATAAGAACATAAGATATGCCATACTGGGTCAGACCAAGGTCCATCAAGCCCAGTATCCTGTTTCCAACAGTGGCCAATCTAGGTCATAAGTACCTAGCAGTTTCCCCAAAAGACACAGGTTCCTCAATGCTTGTATTGGGTCAAGCAGTGATATCCTGGGTCCCTTTTAATAGTGGTTTATGGACCTTTCCTCCAGGAACTTGTCCAAACCTTTTTTTAAACCCAGCTACACTAGCAACTTTTACTACATCCTCCAGTAACAAATTCTGGAGTTTGATTACAGGCTGAGTAAAAAAATATTTTCTTTTATTAGTCTTAAATAGCTTACCCTGTAGCTTCATTGCCTGTCCCCTAGTCTCTTTATATTCTGATGATGTAAACAATCGATTTACGTTTACCCGTTCCACTCCATTCATTAATTTATAGACCTCTATCATATCTCCCCTCAGGTGTCTCTTTTCCAGGTTGAAGAGCCCCAACCTTCTTAGCCTCTCTTCATAGGAGTATCCTTCCATCCCTTCTGTAATAAACTCCTAAATCTTGAAGAAAAAGGGACTTCTTGGGGTAAAAGCTGATAAATCTGTGTATTTTAGAATTCAGTGTTTTTGCTGAGTCATTCAGGTCTTAAATACAAAACTCTTTGGTGGTACTAAGTCAAAGCAGAGTATAGCTCAGCATATAGCATAAAATAAGAGTAAACAGACTTTGAAATAAATTTGTTTCTAGAAAGCTTTTCCTTTAAATCAAATAAGAGTATAGCTTAACCTAGAAAGTAAAACAGAGTAAATAGTTACTGAAATAAATTAGTTTGTAGAGAACTTTTTTATTTAAATCAAATCAGAGTATAGCTTATCATACAAGTAGAATAGTCTGAGTAGAAAGAAAAATAAACTTGTTTCTAGTGACCTTTACAAAGGGGCCTTCCAGTTAGGAGGCAAAAGATCTGGGAAGTTGTCTTAAATAGGTGTTAAAGGCAAGTGACAGATCAATGGGGCAATTTAAAAGGCCCCTTCTATTCAATCAAGGGCTGTGTGAATCACCCATAAAATTGGTAAGACTACCTTAGAAGCACAATACAGGGCAATATATAGCAAGCCAACTTTTAATAAGGCGTCTCTCCCTCCCTCCATTTCTGATTCCCATCCACCCCTGGGATAAATGTAGCTTTATAGGTTCTTAAACCTCTTAAAGGGGTGCCCATATTCACTCTCAGATGCAGCTATTTATCCTCATCAGGCATACATCAAAGACCTGAGATTAATTAATCTTGAGGTGAACAAAGTCCATTAAATGTATTAGGTATAGTTTTAATGATATAATGGTATATCCCCAGCAAACGTAGGTATTTAAGAAGTTTGTTTACTTAACACAACCTTAAAACTAAGATGCAGACAGCAGTTCAACAGAGAGATGGGGCTTTCCAGTCTTTTGCATTGAGTGTCACATGTATGATTTTCTCCCAGTTGGTGAAGGGTCTCAATGTGTGCACTAGGTGCAAGGAGCTCTTTGCTCTCAGAGAACGAGTCCAATCACTGGAGGCTAGACTTGGAGAACATAAGGAAGACAGAGAGATACATAGATGAGACCTAGAGGGACATAGTACTGAAGTCCCACCTCCAGTCTGGATGCATCCCTGTTGCCATGGAGGAGAGGTCATATAACAGGAGAGCATCACCCTGGTGTAGCAGGAAGTGATCCTGTAGCTAGGTCCACCAGGTGATGTAAAACCCTCACGTACCGAGGTTTCTCCAGGGCCATGTGCCCACGAGGGAAGGGTTAGTACAGCTGTTATAGTTGGTGATTCGATCAATAGGAATGTAGATAGCTGGGTGGTTGGTGGATGCAAGGATCACCTGGTAACATGCCTGCCTGGTGTGAAGATAGTGGACCTCATGCACTGCCTAAACAAGGTCTTAGATAGTGCTGGGGAAGAGTCTGCTATCTTGGTACATGTTGGTACCAATGACGTAAAGTGTAGTAGGGAGGTTCTGGAGGCCAAATTTAGGCTTTTAGGTAGAAAGTTGAAATCCAGAATTTCCAGGGTAGCATTCGCCGAAATTCTTCCCATTTCATGTGCAAGACCCAAAAGGCAGAGCTCTGGAGTTTCAATGCATGGATGAGACAATGGTGCAAGGAAGAGGGTTTTGGATTTGTTAGTAAATGGACAATATTCTGGGAAAGAAGGGGCTTTTCTGAAGGGATGAACTCCATCTTAACCGGGATGGAACCAGGCTGCTGGCTTTAACCTTTAAAAAGGAGATAATAGGGAAAAGCCAACAGTTGCCCAAGAATGCATGGTTCGGAACAATGTATCCTTGAATGATGCTAGCAAAAGAATGAAGTTAGGGCATATCGACAGAGAGGTTCCAATAAAGACAAAAGTAACCCAAATGCCCTTACGTACAGAGCAGACAGAGCTTAAAGATTCCAAATTACCCCTGCCTATCATTAACCAGATTAATATGAATAAAATACAGCCTCTAAAATATTTGTATGCAAATGCTAGAAGTCTAAAAAATAAGCTGGGAGAGTTAGAATATATAGCACTAAATTAGAGGTTAGATATGATTGGTATCAGAGATATGGTGGAAGGAGGACAACGAGTGGGACACTGATACCTGGGTGCAAACTTTATGGCAATGACAGAGTAGATCAAATTGGTGGAGGGGCTGCACTCCGTTAGGATTAAAGTTTTGCAGGAAACAAAATATACTGTAGAATCTCTATGGATTGAAATTCCATGTAAAAATGGGAAGGCGATGGCAGTGGGTGTACACTATTGACCACCTTGCCAGAATGCACAAATGGATGATGAAATGCTCAAAGAAATCAGGGAAGCTAACAAAAGTTATAGCAAGTAATAATAATGGGTGATTTCAATTACCCCGGTATCGACTGGGTCAGTTTCAGGGCAGGACATGCTAGGGAGATCAAGTTTCTAGATGAAATAAATGGCTGCTGCTTGGAGCAGCTGATTCATGAACCGACAAGAGGGAAGCCATTTTGGACCTAGTCCTTAGTGGAACACAAGATTGGGTGCAAGAGATAAGGGTGTTAGGGCCACTTGGCAATAGTGATCATAGTACAATCGCATTTGATTTAATAAATGGAGGAAGGATGGGCAAGGAAATCCACAGTACTACCTCACTTGGTTTGCAGCTTGTTGTGCTATAAGGGCTTGTGTGCATCAGTGATGCTAAGCTATCAGTAGCTTAACTACCGGTGGGGTCTCCCAAGATGGACAGGTCTCAGCTGAAGTGCCAGACCAAGACAAACCACCCATCTGGGCAGTAGCAGAATGGGACAGTGTTGGCAGAGGATCACATTTCTGTGAAAATGGCAACACTATGAAATTAAACTGTGCAGAAAAAAAGCCTGGCAATCTACTTCCGTACCTTGCCATGAAAACCCAATGGATAGTCATAACAAAACAAATTGCACTATAGTGCTAGGAGATGAGACCCCCAGGTTGGAAGGCACTCAACTGGCTACTGGGGAGGAGCTGAAGACTTTTCATAGTAAAGAAAGCATTTATGATGTGGTTGGATCAAAGCCCTGGGGATGTCTGACTGCTGATGTAGCTGCACATGAAATGAGTCAGAAGCTGCAAAGATGTCTTACACATTGGGACATAGAACGTAACATAAAAAGCATGAACCAAGGGAAGTTGGAGGAGGTAAAGAATGAAATGGAACGTGTACAACTCAATCTGTTGAGTATCAGAGAACTGAACTGGACTGGCATCGGGCACTTTGCATCAGATGATCACATGGTCTACTATGCTGGAAATGAAAGACACAGAAGAAATGGTGTTGCATTTATAATTAAGAAGAAACTTGCAAGAACTGTAATGAAATACAATGCAATCAGTGAACGCTTAATTTCTATTAGTCTAAGAAGAATGCCTATCAAAACAAGTATAATTCGAGTATATGCCCTAACAGCTTCAGAAGAGGATGAAATTGATGAGTTCTATGAACAAGTACAAGCTGAAAATGACTAACACATGCAAACAGGATATCCTGATAGTTTGGGTGACTGGAATGCCAAAGTTGGCAACAAAGAAGGCGGCAAAATGGTTGGAAAATATGGACTTGGCAACAGAAATGAAGCTGGAAAAGACTGAATTCTGCAAGACCAACTATCTACTCTTCTCAAACACCTTCTTCCAGCAGCACAAGTGGCGACTGTACACATGGATTTCACCCAATGGATAGTACAAAAATCAAATTGAGTACATATGTGGAAGTCAACAATGGAAAAGCTCTATAACATCAACAATGACAAAACCTGGAGCTGACAATGGTACAGATCACCAACTACTAATATCCAAACTCAAGCTAAAGTTGAAAAACAGTAAGCCACTCATGAATATAGCAAAATATGACCTTGAGACTATATCACCGGAATTTAAACACTGCCTGCAAAATCGATCTGCTGCTTCAGATACAAATGACAGAGCTCCAGAAGAGTTATGGGATGACATCAAGGCGGCTGTTCTGGAAGAAAGTGAAAAATGTCTACAAAAGTTGAAAAAGCAAAAAACGACCAAAATGGATGACCGAAAAAACTCTGAAAATTGCCCAGAAAAGCTAAAGCCAGAGGAGAAAAAGAGGCAATTGCAGAACTTAGAGATTTCCAACGTGCAGCAAGATAAGACAAGGAGAAGTACTATAATGATACGTGCAAAAATAGAAACAGAAATTATTAGAGGAAAAACAAGATCAGCTTTCCTTAAGTTACTAAAGTTAAAGAAAAAATTCCAGCCTCGAATTGGAATGTTACAAGATGCTCAAGGATTCATGTTGAATGATGCTGAGAAGATCAAGAAAAGATGGAAAGAATATACAGAGTTATTATATGATAAAGATCAAGTGGACCAACAGCCATTTCAGCCTGTACCTTATGATCTGAAACTATTGGTGATGAAAGAAGTTGAAGCAGTATTGAAAATCTTATCAAAGAACAAAGCACCAGGCATTGAAGGGATTTCCCATAGAAGTATTACAGCAATCTGATGCAGCTGTTACCATACTTACAAGGCTCTACCAGGAAATTTGGAAGACATCATCATGGTCAATTGACTGGAAAAGATCTGGGTTTACACCAATACTAAAGAAAAGTGATCCAACTGAGTGTGGAAATTATCACTCTGATATCACATGCCAGCAAGATTCTACTCATTATTCAGCAGGGACTATACCCGTACCTGGAATGACAACTGCCTGAAGTGCAAGCAGGGTTCAGGAAAGGGCAAGGAATGAGAGAGAGTCACGGATGTGAGATGGATCCTTGAAAAGACTAAAGAATACCAAAAGGATATCTATAAGTGTTTTATTGACTACAGCAAGGCTTTTGACTGTGTAAAGAATGAGAAACTCTAGACCACATTAAGAGGCATAGGTATACCAGAACACCTGATCGTTCTCTTGCACAACCTTTACAATGATAAAGCAGCAACAGTTTGAATGGAACAAGGAGAACAGAATGGTTTAAAATCAGCAAAGGTGTACAAGGCTGCATAGTTTCCCCCTACCTATTTAAATTATATGCAGATCAAATAATCAGAGAAGCGGCACTGTATGAAGACAGAGGCGTGAAGATTGGTGGGAGACTCATTAACAACCTTCGCTATGCTGATGATGCCACATTACTGGCTGAAAGTGAAGATCTGAAACATTTGCTTCTCAAGATAAAGGAACATAGTCTTAAAATGGGCCTGCACCTTATTGTAAAGCAGACATCCTGACAACTGGCAAAATCAATAAGTTCATTGTTGATAGAGAAGAAACTGAAATAGTGGACAACTTTAACTTACTTGGATCAACTATCAATAAAAAAGCAACAAGCAGTCAAGAAATCAGATGTCACATTGCTCTTGGCCGAATGGCTATGATAAGATTCTCAAAAGCAGAGATGTCTCTATCCATACAAAGATTTGAATTGTTCAAGCAATAGTATTTTCAATAATGTCTTATGGATGCGAAGAGACTGACTGAATTCTTTGCTTTGGTCTTTATTGAGGAAGATGTTAGAATGTTACCCATGACTGAAATGGTATTTAAAGGAGATGCTGCAGAAGAATTGAAAGAAATATCGATAAACCCGGAAAATGTATTACAACTATTTGATAAACTGAAGAGTAGCAAATCATCTGGACCGGATGATATACATTCAAGGGTGTTGAAAGAACTAAAATATGAGATTTCTGACCTACTATTAGTAATCTGTGATCCGAAAAACTACAGACCAATGAGCCTGATGTCAGAATGAGAAAAATGGTGGCAACAATTATAAAGAACAAAATTACTGAACATGTAGACAGTCATGGCTTAATGGGAGACCACCAACATGGCTTTAGCCAAGGAAGGTCTTGTCTTACTAATCTGTTATGCTTTTTTTGAAGGTGTGAACAAACAGGTAGACAAAAGTGAATTGGTCGATTATAGTGTATCTGGATTTTCAGAAAGCTTTTGACATGGTCCCTCATGAGAGACGGTTGATGAAATCAAAAAGTTGTGGGATAGGAGGCAGTGTAATTTTGTGGATCAGGAACTGGTTAAAAGATAGAAAGCAGAGGGCAGGGCTAAATAGCCAATTTTCCCAATGGAGACTCATTTCGGGGGAGCTTGTGAAGCCACTCCCACTCTGACTCCTCTGGGACTGCGGGGCCCGGAGTAGGATTTTCCTGTCTTCCCAAAGCCGGTCTCAGAGGATGTCTTCGAGGACTTGGACTTCTCGTGTTCTCCCTCCGGGGATTTTCTCTCTGAGGAATCATGGTCTTGAGCGGGGTGTCTCTGGAGACTCCGGCGCGGAGTCAGACTTTTGGAAAAATGTTTCCTGCTGCTGCTGCCGACAGATCTTAAGGGCCTTTGAGGTCATGGTCCTGCAAAGTTCGCAGTCTGAGTCGTATTCTGGGCCAAGGCACCGGAGGTAGCAGTCATGTGGATCGGTGAGGGACATCTTGCTGCACCAATCACACTTCTTGAAGCCGCTGGAGGCCAAACCACGCATGAGTGGTGCATTCTCAAAGGCTGTCTTTGAAAGCTGGGGAAATGCTTCCACACAGGCTCAGTCGGTGCCAACGTCACCCATACTTGAGGAGTGACTTCCTGCTTGTTCTCGGAGAATAATTGCATCATTGAAAAGGGAGCCTTTAGGACATCAGCCTACTTGGTTACTGACACAAAATGGGCTTTGACAAGTAGCCAGGATCTCTTGGGGCACTGTCTCCAAATGGATTAATTGTGCCCATACTATGACAATAATGAGCCTCATCCCTATACCAGGCTATACTGGAAATGAACTCAAAACTCTCAGATTCACTGTTAATTGAATGTGCCAGTACATTATCTCCTCTTATTAGTAGCGGTCCACTTAATTGTAATTAAAGCGTAGTTACTCACCTGCAACAGGTGTTCTCCAGGGATAGCAGGAATCAGTCTTCACATATGGGTGATGCAGCATCGACTGAACCCACACAGTAATCACTCCCCAGCTTTCAAAGAAAGCCTTTGTGGGTTAGGCTGTGCATGCACGGTCACCTTCCCTTCCCAAGGTGCCATCTTACCTTAGTATGACGACAGTTTAATGAAGCATAAAACAAACAAAAAAAAAACCCCACTCCACGGGGAGAAGGGAGGGTTGTGAGGACCATAAGAATATAAGATATGCCATACTGGGTCAGACCAAGGTCCATCAAGCCCAGTATTCTGTTTCCAACAGTGGCCAATCTAGGTCATACGTACCTAGCAGTTTCCCCAAGGGACACAGGTTCCACAATGCTTGTATTGGTTCAAGCATTGATATCCTGGGTCCCTTCTTAATAATGGTTTATGGACCTTTCCTCCAGGAACTTGTCCAAACCTTTTTTAAACCCAGCTACACTAACAGCCTTTACTACATCCTCCGGTAACAAATTCCAGAGTTTGATTACACGTTGAGTGAAAAAATATTTTCTTTTATTAGTCTTAAATAGTTTACCCTGTAGCTTCATTTCATGTCCCCTAGTCTTTCTATATTCTGATAAGGTAAACAATCGATCTACGTTTACCCGTTCCACTCCGTTCATTAATTTATAGACTTCTATCATATCTCCCCTCAGCCGTCTCTTTTCCAGGTTAAAGAGCCCCAACCTTTTTAGCCTTTCTTCATAGGAGTATCCTTCCATCCCCTTTACCATTTTGGTGGCTCTTCTCTGAACCTTTTCTAAAATCGCTATATCCTTTTTAAGATACGGCGACCAGAATTGCACACAATATTCAAGGTGCGGTCTCACCATGGAACGATATAGAGGCATTATAATATCTTTTGTTTTATTTTCCATTCCTTTCCTTATCATACCTAGCATTCTATTTGCTCTCTTGGCCGCTGCTGCACACTGGGCCACTGTTGTCTCTGGAGAATACCTGTTACAGGTGTTCTCCAGGGACAGGCTTTCTCCAAGCAAGCAAAAGGATTGAGATTCCTTTCTGTGCACCACACTGAGAATCTATGCCATTTGAAGGCATACATGTGCCATGTTGAATTCTTGCGCGATGCCAGTAGGACATCATCTACATCCTGAGAGAGGTGGAGGTGTGCTAGGGCTAACCATTCAGCAGCCACACCATCAGGGCGAGGGACTGGAGGTTGGGATGGAGAAGGGTTCTCTCTTCCTGTGAGAGGAAGTCCCAATCACGGCCCAGGGGTATCGGGCCCGCCCGTGATAGCTGCAGGAATAGGGGAAACCACGGTGCCGGAGCTCACCGAGGAGCAATGAGAATTAAAGAGGCTTGGTCCAAATGCACCTTGAGTAAAGTCTTGGGAACCAGCGGAGTAGGCAGGCATGCATACAGTAGGCTCCCAGACCAAGACAGGAGAAAGGAGTCTGCCACCACCTGATCCGGGGACAGCCTCTGGGAGCAGAAGTGGCCCAACATCTGAGCCTCCCAACATCAAAAGATGGAGGCGCGTCACTTGTGGGGCTGAAGGACTTTGCTGAGTCGATCTGTGAGCAGACTGTCCTGGCCCGGCAGGTGATCTGCCCAGAGGATTATGCTCTTCTCCACAGTGAAGGTAAAGAGGCGGACTGACTCCCAATAGAGGAGATACAAGACCATTCCCCCCTGCTTGTTGATGTAAAACATCGCTACTTGGTTGTCCATTTGAACGAGGACTACCTGGTTCGTCAAGTGTGCCTGAAACACCCAAAGGCATTCACCACAGCTCTGAGTTCTTGGAGGTTGATCTGGAGGGCACTTTCCTCCTGAGTCCAGGTGCCTTGTGACTGAAGACATTGGGCCGGCGGGGCCTGGAAGGATCAGTCAGCCACGAGATTCTGCAGGCTCTACCACCAGATGAGCAAGGCCATGAGAGGCTGGGTGACCCAGATCCAATCCTCCAGTTGGCCTGAGTCCATTGGGCTTGTCGCTTGCATAGATGGGCCTCCAGGGTTATGTGAACAGTCGAGGCCATGTGCTCCAAGAGGTGCAGCAGGAGTTGGGTGGATGCCGCTGAGCAACCCTGTACCTCTTCTGCTGTGGTTGCCAGATGCTGAGCCCAGTCCAGAGGGAGGAAGACCCTGGCTTGGGTTGAGTCTAGAAGGGCTCCTATGAACTCCAGCAACTAGGTTGGCTGCAGATGTTACTTTGGGAAGTTGATCATGAACCCCAGATGCTGCAGCACCCTGATGGTGTGGTGGGCCACATGGCAGACCTCCTCTGGTGAGCTGCCCTTCAGGAGCCAGTCGTTCAGATAGGAGAAGACTGACTCCCAGCAAATGGAGGTGAGCGGAGACTACCGTCAGGCACTTAGTGAACACCCGGGGGGCTGAGGAGAGGCCGAAGGGGAGCACCCTGTACTGGTAGTAGTCTCAGAAGACAAAGTGGAAGTACTGACGGTGCCAAGGATGAATCAGGATGCGAGTATAGGCATCTTTGAGATCCAAAGAGCATAGCCAATCTCCCTGCTGGGAGGTAGGGCAGTAATGTTCCAAGGGATAGTATCTTGAACTTCTCCTTGACCAGAAGGTGGTTTAGGCCCCGCAGATCCAGGATGGGCTGAAAGCCCCGTCTTTTTTATGGAGAGGAAGTACCGGGAGCAGAACCCCGTGCCCCAGAAGGGCAGAGGGACTGGCTCTACCACCCGAATCTTGAGCAGGGACTTGAGTTATTTCTGCAGGAGCTCTCTGTGCAGGGGTGTAATGGGATGTCCCCCTGGGAAGAAGGGAGGAGGCGCCTAACGTGCAGAAGTTAACCTTCACGCACGACCAGAAGCACCCAGGTGTTGATGGTGATGCCTGGCCAGAGGTGGGCAAAGTAAACCAGATAGGAGTCAAAAGCCAGCCCCAGACTGCGGCATTGTTTGGGGGTTGGGGGCTTTCTGCTTAAGGAGGCCATGTCCCTGGCCTGCTGACCCTGTTGGGGAACCTGATAAGCTGGAAATTGGGGTATTTTTCCATAAGCCTTTTTCAAAGCCTTCCATCTGGAAGGTCAGCAGTTTTCCCCGACAGCCTAGTTCTAGCCAAACTGACTCCAACTCAGTGGCCTTGTAGGTCATGGGTTTGCCAAAGAAGTTCTCTCCCCAGCAGGGGACATCGGCCAGTTTGTCCTGTACCCATTGTTCTAAGTCAGACAACTGTAGCCAAGCCAGGTGGTGGGCAATAATGCCCAACATAGCCACACAAGCTATGGACTTGAAGCCGTCATAGGCCACTCGAGTCTGGAATTTGGAGCATTCATTGACTGATGATATGAGGGCCAGGAAGCACTCGAGAGATTCACCTGCTGGCCTAGCTGAGAACCCGGCAACCTCCTTCACCAGGTTCCTCAGGTACATGCCCATGTACAGATGGTAAGCTTGGTTGTGGGCCGCGAGCATCGCGCCCTGGTAGCACTTTCTACCAAACCCATCTATGGTGCAGGCCTCCCTACCTAGGGGGCACAGAGGCATGCATTTCCTGACTCTTTATATGAAGCATGGCAAACACCACCACCATGGAGTTGTGAGGTGTCTTCGTAAAGTCCAGACTCTTACCATCTCAATACTGGGAATCAAGTCACCGGCTCACTATTGGCACAGTCACTGGGCTCTCCCACATCCTGAACAGCAAGTGTTCCAGGATGGGAGGCATAAGCATAGTTAGTGCCTCCCTCGGAGGGGGCCTCATACTGGAAGATCTCCAAGTCCTCATATAAGGCTCATCCTCCGGTTCTGCCACAAAGGCCAGGGCCTTCAACATTCCTCAGACAAACTTGAGGTATGCAAGATCCTTGGAGGGACCTCCGGTGCTCCTGAGGGGAGACAGGTTAGAGGGGGGCCATTCCTGTGTAGCCTGGTGTCGGTTGACTCGTCATTGGTCACTCAGTCTGACAAGACCTTGAGCCCCAGATGGTTATCAGGGCAATGAGCAGCTGGCGTAGAGGGAAAACAAGGTGCCTGACAAGTTGACCCAGAAGTGCTCGAGGGCGAGTCATGCCTGGAACGGGTGGCCGACTGATGTGGCTCTGAGCAAGTTGCAAACTATTCTAGCACAAGTTGAACATCCTCTGGAATAGTCCTCGTAATGGGTCCCAATGTCGGTACAGGGCTCCAGGAAGGCATCCATGCTGCGTTCCAAGGCCATCATCCTGGCTTCGATACCACTAGGCTCTGCAGCGACTGGTTCGGACCTCAAAGGCATCAAGACCAAAGCCGGCTCCCTTGAAGGGAATCACCAATAGTGATTGCATTGGAGGACAGAGCCCAATCCTCTGATGCGGTGGGAGTCTGCTCCCGTCAGGGCAGTTTGGAGGGCCGCTCCCTGCCATCGCCCTCTGCATCCGGTCAAGGATTCTGAGGTCGGGGACCAGAGATCTTACCCCCAGCTCTGGTATTGGACTTCGGTTTGGACGATGTCTTGGACCAATGGGGGAGTTCCTCAGAGGAAGACCCCTGGTCTGAGCTCCACAACCTCAGGGCTCTGATTGAGCATGTGCACGCGGCGCAGAGTTGTCAGATGCAGTCTTCAAGGGCAGCGATTCCAGACTCTATGCTGGAACCGTGGCAGAGGCTTTCAAGCCAAAAAGCTTCCCCGCTGTTTTTCAAGATTCTTCCGGCACTTGCTAGACATCTGCAGGCAGAGCAGGCAAGTGGAAGAGTCCTGATCTGCACCGAGGCATTTGATGCAGCAACTTTGGTGGGCATAAAACGGGGGCATTTGCCATATTGCTTAAATTTGCTGACCGAGGACATAGCAGGGAATAAGACACCTGCGAGGTCAAACTCTGACGTTTTGGTCAGGCAGGGCATGAAAAGAGACTGCGCATTGAAAAAGGAAAAGACTCAAGAAAAATGCAATGCCGAGGCAAGGGTGGACTTGGGCGGCAAGGTGGTGATCAGGAACAGCCTGGCAGAAGAGTGAAAAAGCGCTAAGAGAGAGAGGGTTAGAAAATGCAACTTTTACCGGAGACGACAGACAGGATGTCTGCAAAGTTCTGCAGAAAAAAAAAAAAAAAAAAGAAAACGAGGTAAGATGGCAGCTTTGGGCAGAAAGGTGACCGCGCATGCCTAGGCCCAGCTCCTAAAGGCTTTCTTTGAAAGCTGAGGCACGATTACCATGCGGGCTCTGATGTCTACATCACCCATTTGTGAGGACTGACTTCCTGCTTGATCCCGGAGAATCCTCTTAATTTTTTTAAATTAATCTTTGTGGTTTATCTTCTGTGACAGTGGACATGTGAACAAATTCACAATGGCCTATATCTGCAGCAAGGATGTTCTCTTCACCTGTAGCCACTGTTCCCTCTAAGCTGTGCGCGTGTGCGCGCGCACACACCTCGCCGAGCGAGCGCACATACTTTACAACAGAGCGCACAAAAATTACGGCTCTGATTCTGATAGAAAACAATACAGACGTCTTAAAATTTAAAAGTTATGATTGCAATTACTAGGAATTTCCTGCTTCCTTTAGTAATCGTCTATTTTCATTTAATTTGATTAAATCAATGTGGTGTACATACTGTATTCTGATGTGTAATCAAATTTTAAAGTATATAACTCCGAGTGTCGTTATGTGGCGCACAAAAATTTAACCTTCCTTCAAAAGCTGCACACAGCTGATATTTTATGCGCACACAGCCTACAGAAAATTAGAGGGAACATTGCCTGTAGCATCTGCACTATTACTAAACCAACATTAGCCCTCGTGATTTTACGCTAGCAACGTGTGGGCAATGTGAACATTTTTTAAACTTCTTGTTATACTGGAATTGTAGTGGTCACCTGACTGGGTTTTGGTATAGATTTTAGTGAAATGGGGGTTAACACCTGAAAGTACTCAGCAAGACGTGAGGAGAAAAATGTGTTCTTCCCTCTCTCTTGGAAATACACAGCAATTCACTTTACTGGTGAATTTTAGATTGTGCTCTCGTTCTGAGTGATCTAGTGGTCAGAATAATGTAATGGGAACCAAGAGACCCAGGTTCAAATCCTCCCACAAACTATTTTATTGCCCACTGCCGCAAACAAGTACCAGGTCTTGGACAGGGACTCATTGTATCTTTAGATAAAGCGTCCTCCTTTAGGGTACTGTGTAAATACTAAAACCACCACCACTAATCCACATCCATCATGATCTTGACACAGAATATTCATATTAAGCTGGATAAAACGCCACCTTAAATTTTGAGCCGAGGAGTCTCCTATAAAAATCAGGCCTGAAATATTTAGTAGGAATACCAACAAGAATTAAGCTTCCAGGCAGGGGCAATACAAGAGTATTGAGTATCCAGGCAAACCTTCAGCCCCTCCCTCAGATTTTGATAATTGAACTCAAACATCATGATAATTCTAACACTACCCCTCCCCCCGCAATCCTATGTAATGCATAACTGGACATTCTACTTTTAAATATAATACTCTGCTTTGTATGCATGTGTGCGCCCGCTCTCCCTGCAGGTAAAAATGTGCTGATGGCTCTTAGATCCAGACAGCCAGGTAAACGCAATCATTTTGCTTTAATGGCTACTACTCTTTGCTGCCCCTCAGAAGCTGCCTAGTCTTTCCTAATGTTGGATCGCCCCTGCTCCACGTCAGTGTTTATCAAAATCAAATTAAAGCTCAGCTATGTGCACTGTTCAGTCAAATCCAGTTTCACAGGACCACAGTGGAACACCAAAACATCATGTGTACCTTAGAGATCGTTACTGAACAGCAGAATCTCTCAAACTAAAGTCGGTTTGCCTTCCCCTGCTTTTACAAGTGAACCTATAGTGGACTGTTCTGTAACATGCCCATTTTAATAAATATCAGTGTCACGAAAATTCAATAAATCATTCTCTAATGTATTTATGATTTAGAAAGTTCATTCCTCCCCCCCCCCCATCATCACAAAACTCTAAAATTGCAGCACTTCCTTCCTGGAGGGCATTTGGAAAGATTTTTTAGAGAGCAATATATGTAGGAATATAAAAGTGTTTTGCATCTATTAAATCATTACCTCCACGTCATAAAGAAATCCGAAGTCACTGGGTGCCTGCGATGCTCGCTGAACAGCTTCTGCCAGTGCGACTGCCCCTCTTCCTCCCTCAGCCCAATGAGTGCATTTCACAGCATCAAAGGCTCCAAAAGCTTTTGCTAGATGGCAAATCAACTCAATTTCGGCTTCTGTGTCAGATCTGAAAACAATGCAACAGATGAAACCCCCACTGTAGGCATATGTAACTCAATCATAATAAGCATGCCAACTAGCCAATCCATGTCCAGTGCCATTGATAAATCCCAGCTGCCAGCTGCAGAAGCTCGACTGCTCGTAGAATATTGCTTCTCATCTATGTCAGGTGGCTATTTGTTCTATTTTAGTTTCAGCATTTTTATTAAAAGTCACGTATGAAATCGTTAAAGAACCCCCCCCCCAACAGATCAGTTGGAAACATGGTTCAGACCAAGTCTCCCCTCCGGCATTGACCATTTCATCTTGCTCAAACACAATATACACCTCCCTTCCCCTGCTCTAAACTAAATGAGCAAATGGAAAGCAACAGCAGCTGAGAGTGAGGAACCACAAGCCAGAATGGACCCTGCATCTACAGGTCATTTGTTTGACCAGCTTATATTCTACTTTATTACCAAAGTCAAACCAGGTCACAACAAACATACACAAAACACACTTTGCGGACATTAAGATGCAAATACAATAATATACAGAGAGCATGTTTAAAGGCTAATTGTAGTATCAGACTAGACATCTTATTATACAGTATCAATTTTGTAATATTTCTGAAATAAACAGGCTTTTACTTCTTTGGGAAGACTTTAAGGTCATGACATATGCCACAGTTGCTAGTTAGTTAGCTTGCATCGATTCACATATTAAGTAATACACATTTTATTTTTATTTATAAAACTGTGCTGTTTTTCAACCTGGTTGTGTCTAGGCAATTTTGTTCACTTTCAAGGTTTTTTGATTGTGCAGGGAAGGGCAGAAATGGACTCAGCATGTAATTAGAGATGGAGGAGAAAAAGGACTGGAGAGGGGGATCACTTCTGCAACCAGGGAAAAAGGAGGATTCCACCTAGTGCCAGTTCCTTCTCTCATACATGCACACCCATGCCATGCTCCCATCGCTTCTCCTTCCCCTCTGGCCCTTCTGTGATGATTGGCTGCCAGCAGGAGACGGAGAGCAGCTGTGCAGTGGGCCGAGTCCTACTCTGCTGGTGGATCCCAACTTGCACTTTTAAGCATGGGAGATGGTCTGGTGCCACAGAGTTCAAACTACAAGTTGTGTCCTAGACAGCAGGAAAAGGAACACAGCCTGGAGCAGCTCACCCCCCTCCTCCTCCTCCTGAGTGACTGATGCTGGGGGGCACTCTATTCCAGGGCAAGGATCACATTTGTTACCCTTTTCATGGCATTATGGAGGACCGGGGGCCCTGCTCAAAGCCCTGCAAAGACACCATGAAAGAAAGAAAACCAGAGAGTAACGGTGCGGTTAAGGGATGAGATCAGAGTCCTGCGCAAGTGTAGTCTATGTACAAAATTCAGCAGTGGCAAGCAACTGCTCTCATAAAGGCTTCATTTTCTGCTCTCATCTGTCATTAAAAGTTTTATGCAAATACGTAGCTTCAGCAACTCTGGCCTGGGATGTATTCTGATGACAGGGTCCAATCCTGGCTACTCTACTTTGTCTTTACTTACCTGAAGGCATTTACAGCCACAACTACTGGAACACCAAATACAGCAGCGTTTTCAATCTGTTTGCGTAAGTTACTGCAGCCTTTCTCCAATAGCTCCAGGTTCTGCAAGTGGAAGAGTTAATGAATGGATTGTGTCGAGGATCAGTAAAGTAGAGCATTTAATACACAACCACACACAGCTAAGAGGCAAACACATGGACTTTTATAGGAACAGGCACTCTACTGCTCTCTGTCTCTCAGATGCTAAAAAGAGAGAGGAAGGGCAGGGCTGTAACTGGGGCAAACACAAGATTCTTAGTTGTTCTTAAGTCTATGGTTTGCCTCTGGCTACAGCCTGTTGAGTTTCAAAACTGCCCTCAAAAAATACTAACAATGTAATTTTATAAGTCACTTTTCTACACAAACCACCATTTTACACACATAAACGGCTCTTATGACATTCAGTCACACCCAAAGGGCACATGTAGTGCAGGCTGTGCTTACTTGTACAACAGGCATGCACAGTAGTGGACGTCAGGTGGAAGAGGGATAGCGTTACAGTTTACATGCTTTTTTATGACATAACACCTATGACTGCTCTTAAGCATATTATACTGTCCATTCCTTCAATCTAGGCGTCATCTCTGCAGGATCTGTGCTAGTATTTAATAGACATATAGGTACCTATTCATCTTTATAAAAAAGGCGTTTTCTCCATTTCCAAATCTATGTACCCTGTTATAAAACTGCTCCACCCCCCCTAAATGACGGCATGTCCAACAGGACCTAAACATAGTTTAAATTGCATAACTACTAAAGTGAAGCAATGTACCCCCCCAAAAAAAAAAAACCAAGCCCCCCCCTCAATTTGATTACAAATTAAGCTATGCTATTCTACCCTGTTCTTGTAGAACCTCGTATATAGTGGATCTGTCACCAGGGCCTGGAGTTCGCTCACTCTTCAAGCGGACATGAGGGCCACCAGGAAAGCCACTTTCCAAGACAGGTGCCACAGATGGCAAATGGCCAGGGGCTCTAACATCAGTTTGGTGAGCTGGGAGAGCACCACACTGAAGTCCCACTCTGCCGCTGGAGGCCCAGAGGAACCTATAGATTAGGGTGGTGGGAGAGGCTATGGCACTCAAGATGTACCTTCACCAAATTAGATTTCAGCCCGGTGTGTGACAGGTGCAATAGGTACTGAAGTACTAGTTGCACATAGCAGGAGAAGGGATTTTCCTCCCTTTCTGCACACCAGTCAGAGAACCTTCTCCATTTAAAGGCATAACCCCATCTGGTGGAAGATTTTTGGGAGGCCAGCAGGATCTCCTCAACTTCTCCTGGAAGACTGAAAGGGGCCAACGCTACCCTTTCAGCAGCCATGGGGTTAGCATTAGAGACCCCATATTGGGGTGCAGGAGGCAGCCCTCCTCCTGGGACAGCAGGTCTGGGGCTCAGCCCAGAGGGACTGGAAGTGCCACCAACAGAGAAAGCAGCAGAGGGAACCAGAAGCTGATAAGAGACTATGCTTCTCGGTTCTGCGCTGTACAAACTATTGCTGTCCATTAGAATTGTTCTAAAAAGGTGGTTATATTTTTTTTTCTGTACACCCAGCTCCTATACTGCACTTGTAATTATCTATTTCCAGTTTCTCCAGGATGTGAACAAGCCAACCAACAGGACTGTTAGAGTAACCAGAACCAATGCAATAGCCAATTGCAGGCTGCAGGTAGCAGTTGTACTTGCAGCCCTTCACAGTCAATTTGATTTCTCTGTACACCATTTTTTTTTGGGCTTTCTCTTTTTTTTTTTTTAAGAACAGATATTGATACATTCTGTAGGTAGCCAACAACCCCCACAATGCTCACCTTCCTCTCCCCCTTCAAAATAGTTTTTCTCACAGCCATGCAGTGTTCAAACTGCCCTTAGGTCAGCATCACAAGCAATAAAAGCAAACATTGGTAAATGCTTAGATTTGGGGGTTTGGTTTCATTTGCGTTCCTCTGTGATCTAGGATGAATGGTTAAAGCAGAACTCGCAACACACTGTGGGCTCAACAAGGGTCCTCTCCTCCTGATTAAAGATTTAGACCTCCAGAGCCGTCTCGCGCTTCCAGTTCTTTGCTATTCACCCCATATTGTCTTGGCAATGAAAATACAATCCAAAATAATTGTTTATTCCCTGATCTAACCATAAGCCTTTGTGAGAAGGGTGAAGAGCAGAAGCTTGAATTCAGGTTGAGAGGTTTCACGTAACATACAAATTCTCAGGTTTACCTCTTCTGTGTATTCCTTTGGCAACGGTACGCCAGCCGTGACCTGATCCAGAAAAAAAAAAAACACACCACAAATTTGTATGTATATATATATAAAATTAGAATCTGTATTATCCCTTTATTCTAATTCCTTCCTCTGTCTCTTCACTTCAAATGATCAAGTGGCTCAAAATGTGCTTTTAGTTCATCTGATGTTAGACATGGAAGCATTGTTAAGAGTTGTAACGAGATATTAGCCCTGGTATTTAGGAGCGACAGAGCAGTTCCAAGGAAAAGCAGCTGGTTTATCTGGTGGAGGGAAGGGAACAAGTAGTCCAAGCTGCTGATCATATGGAATCAAGCGCTTTTCTGAAAAAGAGAAATTATAAAAAAAATCCCCCAAACTGAGCTTGCTGTACTTGGATTTTCACTTGTCAAACAATAGGACAGTGTCCAACATTAGGCAAATACTGACTGCTCCGAACGTTTAAGCAGAGTTCCATTTTGAGAAAAAGACAAGGCACATGCTTTAAAGTGCTTCTTTCTCTACAGACCATTTCAATCACAGGGGCAGAGAGATAAAGTTAAAATAAATCTATTTGTCCCTTGGATTTGCCACTTGCTGACTAAATTGTTCGCATTTCCCTCCAAGCACACAGCATAGCTACTTTTATTCTTTCTATGACACCCAGCACAGGACACATGCAAGTACATCATCAAAATACTCAACCAGCTGCACGTCATTCTGGTGCTTGCAGAACGCCAGCCTTCCGGACAAATGAGTTGGGTCCCAATAAACACAAACAACCCTCTCTGATATTCAGCAGCTGGAGCTCTGTCATGTTGACTATGAAGAGCGCTGTATTCCAGCGTCCTGTTATTATCTTAAAGCAGCGGCTAACCAAAGATAGCCCAGCTGGTCCACACAATGTGGCGTCCAGCTCAGAGTGGTCCATTTCTGCTCCCAGTCATCCAATTAAGATGGAACAGAGTTTAATTATCAGTTGATGTATCTTACAAAACAGCTTAGAGTAGCTTACCCACACTATGCCTCGTGGCATTCTGCCAACTCCACTTAAAAGAAAAGTTATATTATTTATCTAGCACCATGCTCATGAGAGTTATATAAAAAAAACAATACTTACTGCAGGCCCGCCACCATGCATTTTAAGGGCTCTTACAGTGGCAACCAGAACCACCACATGAGGACGCAGCCCCGAGTATCTACACTTGATGTCAAAAAACTTTTCCATGCCAATATCTGCCCCAAATCCTGCTTCGGTTACTGCAGACAGAATAAAAGTGGAGTAAGTGGACATCTCGTCCAAAGCTGAGCCACTGTTTGTAAACTAGGACGTATATTTAAAAAAAAAAAAGGGAGAAAATAAAGACTTGCCGACAAATCCCTCAGAGCCAACGAGCTTCAGTGCAATTTTATCTGCTAAGATGGAAGAGTTGCCGTGTGCGATATTGGCAAAAGGTCCTGCATGAACAAACACTGGATTTCCCTGTAAGAAAGGAACATTGAAACAAATTACTAAATGCTCACTGTGGGCAAGTCAAGAAAGGCAACTTCTGGTCTTCTATTACACTGGTATCCTAGACTAAGGGGTAACATTTTGCATTTATTGCAGGTTAAATGTGAAAATTAATGTGCAGTAAGTGTAAAGGCTGTGCGCTGACAGAGGATGTTCCCAGCATGTCTCCAACCGCTGTTAAGTCCCTTAAAAGAAGATCAACCAGCAGGGCGTTACAATTAATCTAGCCTAGGCACAGGCAGTCAGAGATGTAACAGCCGAATTTGATGCAGCAGTAGAAAAAAAACCCTTTCACCTGCTGGGAAACATTGTTAGAGAGAAACTGTGAATCCAATATCACCCCCAATCGTGGCATACAGTTTGCAAAGGTTACCAAGCGCCACTGTCAAGGAGGATGGGGTATAAACAACATCTCCAGGCAGAAGTAATATCTCTAACTTAGCAATGTAACAGCCAGAACCAGCCTGCCAGCTGTGACATACTCTTCTGAACAACCCCTTAAGACAGGGCTGTACGAGTTTAGCAATGCACCCTGTGCAACTGGTGAACTTGTTGCCGCCCCAGCTAGCTGCATACAGGAACACTGTTAAGCTTCTTGGAAGCTCAGTGATGACATTAGCACCCCAGCTGTACTTGCACCCTGTGTGGTCGCACCCCTCGCGTAGCCCTTGGCACGGCCCTGTCTGAAGATGACATTCAAATTTTGGTTCTGCTTCCCAGGGATGAGGTTATTTGCCTAAACATAAAAAGATAAACCTGCTGCCCGCATAGCGCAACAAAAGAGAATCATAAGGATGTTAAACAGGTGCGGAGAAAGCACAGATCCTTGAAGAACACCTTGTACAAGTGGGCTTGGAGGGGACACACTGCTCAACAGGTTGATCCCTTCCATAAAGATAGATGGTAAACCATTTCAGAACATTACCACCAATCCTCACCATAGCAATTGCTCATGGTATACCATGTCAAACACCAAAAAGCATCCAGTAACAAGAGGAGACCTTACTGGCCTTTGTCCAATAAGGCATGGACATCATCTGCCAAGGGCCACAAGCAACATCTCTGTGCTATTAAAGCACCAGAACCCTACCTGCTCATCATCCAAGACATGAAGCTCAGAGGAAACTAACAGGTTGATCCACCACTACGGTCTCGATCACCTTCCCCAAGAAAGGCAAATTCAAAATAAGTCTATAGCCTTCCAATCTCGTACAGTGAGCAGACATACCCTTTTAAAATGGGAGTAACATATGCCATCTTCAATGTGGAGGGGAAAATTCACTCCTGGAGGGAAGCACTGACAATAGAGCTAACTCAAGCCTCAACCACCTCACCCCCTAACCGCATAAAACCCACCGGGCATGGGTCTCATTGATGAATAGTTGGTGTCAGACTGGTCAAAATGGATATCAGGGGGCGTGGTGAAGCAGAAGCCAAGCCAATCTAATCCTGATAATCTGTGGACTGCGCATTGGCATGGGGCAAATGTCAGATTCAGCTACCTCAGCCTCCCCCCCTCAGATGAAATAAAGCTGGGCTAACTCATGCCCTAACTGAATACAAGCAAGAGATCACTTGCTACTGCTGAATTTGTTGATGTCATGAAGTCTGCAAGAGAGATCAGAGGGACAGTGGAGCTGGAAAATTGCAGGTGCATAGGTTGGAGGGTCAGCAGCATGCCACCAAAATTGCTAGTTGTAATTCTAGGCCTAGACAGAGGGTCACCAGAGCTCAAGAAATGATTTCCGAAATATGCTGGAGGTTCCTCTTTACCAGGGCCACTCGCTCAGCCCTACACAGCAGTCCAGAGGGTGTTGGTAAAGATGGAAGGGAGAAGGGTGCTGCCAGCCTATGCCCCCATCTGGCACTGCCTGCTAAAAAATGATGACACAAACCTTCCGTTCATCCTCCTTGCTGAAAGAGGACCACCATTTATTGAGAAGAGAACAAAGGCTCACCTCCAGCGTCTGCATGAGATTCGGCTTCACAGCATCCTTCATTAGTACAGCCAGAGCACCGCAAACCCCCTGCAAAATAAAAATGCAGGGAATTTAGAGAACGTGTGGTAGAAGATGCTCATTCAGGGCAGATCCATGTGATTCAGGACTGTTCGGGCCTAACAACAGAGAAATCAACTTGACCTGAAATGATCCGCGTGATGGAAGGCAATATCAAGTAAAACTGTTCAATTTCAAGTGACTTATATTGGGGATTCCATGGAAGGCATCACAAAGAAATGAACATGTTCTCTCAACATTAGCTGCTTTGTTAATTAAACCGTTAAAAGTGGAAACTCTGACATTTTATTTGCCACTTTATGACAAGTTTCATTTCCTTTTAGTTTTTACCCTTAAGAGGGTAATTTTCAAAGCAATTTATCTGGGTAAAATAGGCCGTGAATACTGCTCAGCCATGCCAGATCTGCACAATAAAAATATTAAATAAATACTCGTGGATGCTCATAACACTTACTTGCAGCCAGATTGCGAGGAAGGAGGAAACCATGTCTACAACTGAATTTCCATAATATGATTACACATGTGATTTCCTCCCCTGCCCACCTTAGCTGCCCACAGTGAAAAATACAGAGGTGCCCTTAGAGGGTAATTTTATAAAGACATACGCATTTTACAAAGTAAACTACACTCATACTTTCTCCAGGAACAAGCAGGAAGTCAGTCCTCACATATGGGCCAAAATCGGCGCAGACGGAGCCCTTGTGCGGAGCAATTCCCCAGCTTTCAAAGAAAGCCTTTGGGATTGCATCACGCATGCGCGGTCCCCTTCCCACCCAAGGGTGCCATCTTGCTCATTCTTCTTTTTTCCACGGAGCCCAATCAGACGTAGTCCTGTTTTCACCGTGGAAAAAGCTGAAAAGTTGCTTTATTTTTGTCAACTTCCCGGTTCGACACCGGTTCCCCTTCCCGCCTTCAGCTTGGTACACCGGTACCGAGTCCGGTTCCTAATTTTCGGTTTTGTCCTTTGTGACTAGCGTTCGCGCTCTCTTTTTCACTGGCAGCCCGGTTGTTTGACCTAGCAGGGGCCCTTTTTCCCCTGATGGCTGCCAGCGGGTTTAAAAAGTGTGATCTGTGTAAGAAATTGATGTCTCACCGACACACATGACTGCTGCCTCGGATGCCTCGGCCCCGACCATAACCCGGTGGTTTGTGGGCCGTGTGGTAAGATGTCTTCGAAGTCTTTGAGGAGCACACAGCAGCAGTGTGACAGAATTTTTTCTGAGTCCGCATCCGGCTGGGCCCGGACCTCATCAGAAGCCTCGACATCTCGGGAATCAGAGCCCGAGCACCGTCGTGGTCTTCTGAGCGGGGGTCTCCCTCTAGGGAACACCGGAGGAAGAAACATGTGAGAGCGGCGCCGCTGGATGCCTCTGATCGGCTTGGGCCCTTGGGTTCCAGGCCACGGAGCCTGGACCGCCGCCCCAGGTCCTCGGAGTCAGAGCGGCCAGCTAAACAACCTCTCAGGGAGTCGGAGACGTCAGACAAGGTAACTTCTGTTGTCCTCGTTGATTCTCCTCCGGGAGAGCCGGTGTCGGGACCCGAGCCACGAGCTGCGGAGCCTTTTGAGCTCGGTCTCAGGTTGGCGGCCTTGGAGAGCAGCATGGTTGCCTTCATTGAGCAGCAGCAGGCACTGATGGCCGGTCTTGCCGGTCCATCCGCCCCGACCACCAGGACGTCGACGTCCAAGTCGACGCCGGAGGCCGAGCCGATCCTCGAGTCGATCAGGTCTCGAGTCGATCCTTGGCCAAGGTCCCCCTCGACCTCCCATTCAGGACCAAGGTTGTCAATGCTGGTGCCCTCAGCATCGGGGCGGTCAGGCCCGAAGCCCTCAAGGCCGGAGCCTATTGAATCCTCCTCGGAGGACGGCATGGGAGATGGAGGAGGAAGACTCCCCTGATACCTTCTGGACCTGGTGTATCCCATCGGACTCTCCGGGTTCGGAGCCTCGGAATAGGTCCCCTCCAGAAGACACTTGGTTCTCGGACTTCGTCAGGGACATGGCCAAGGCTTTGGCATTCCCTGCAGATACCGAGGAGCCTCAAGCCGAGGAGCTCGATGCCCTCCAGTATGACTCTCCCCCGAAGGAGGCCCTTACTGTACCGGTGCCTCCTATGTTGGAACGGCTGATGCTCCGCATGTGGGAGTCCCCGGCCTCAATGCCGGTGCTCAGCAAGCGGGTCGATTCCATCTATCGAGTCCGCAAGAGTCCTGGGTTCCAGAAAGCGCAGCTGCCGCACAACTCCATGGTTGTGGAATCTGCCATGCAACGGCTGAAAAGCCAAAAAAAACCCGCACTTCTCGGTGCCTCCCGGCCGGGAGTCCCTGAACCTGGACGCCCTCAGCAGAAAGTGCTACCAGGGCTCGAAGCTGTCATGCTGTGTCCAAACCTACCAGCTGTACATTGGCATGTACTTGAGGGACTTGGCAAAGGAGACTGCTGGGTTCTCGGCTGGCCTATCCGAGGAACCGTTGTAGTGCTTCAAAGCCTTGTCCACGGGGATAAGAGAGTGCTCGAAGTTCATGTCTTGAGCAGCTTACAACGGCTTCGAGGCTTCGGCCCGAGTAGCTGCGGCCGGCATCGGTGCATGCCGTCAGGCCTGGCTCATGTTGCCGGACCTAGAGCCATGGGTTCAGGACAAGTTGGTCGATGTCCCATGCCGAGGAGATAACCTCCTCGGCAAACCCATGACTGAGAAAGCTGCAGAAATCGAGTCCGAGTACCTGACCCGGACAAGGTTGTTGAAGAAAACATCTGCACCTTCTCACAAGAAGGCCTTGGGGAAAAAGCCCTTTTTCTCGAGGAAGGGTACGGCTTACAGAAACTGCCCCACTTACCAGGCCACCCCAGCTCCCCAACAGGGGCAGCAGGCCAGGGGACGGGGCATGGCCCACATAAGATGAAGACCCCCAAGCCTCCAGCTTCGGCTGCTACCCAGCAGGGAGGGGGGTTTTTGACTCCCAGTGCATAGCTCCTCTCCCACCAATGGTTTGGCCCTGCACAGGAGGAAGGCTGGCCCTGTACGCCCACAGGTGGCCAGCCATTACTACCGACACCTGGGTTTTGAAAGTAGTCCAGCAGGGCTATTTACTTCATTTCAACCAGGTGCCCATCTCCTTTTTCCCAGGAGAGCCTCTCAGTCCCCCTCTTCACAGGAACCTCCTCCTACAGGAGTTGGCAGGTCTGATAAAGGATCAGGAAGTGGCACCGGTGCCCCATCACCTGCAGGGGCAAGGCTTCTACTCCAGACATTTCCTCATACCAAAAGGAAAAGGAGGCCTTCGCCCCATCCTAGACTTGCGAAATCGAAACAAGTTCCTGGTGAGGGAAAAATTCAAGATGCTTTCCCTTGGGATCCTACTGCCTTACCTCCAGCAGGGAGACTGGCTATGCTCCTTAGATTTAAAGGATGCTTATACTCACATCCTCATACACCCAGACCACAGACAATACTTCAGGTTTGTGGTCGGAGGAAACCACTTTCAGTACAAGGTGCTTCCCTTTGGCCTAGCTTCCGCTCCCAGAGTACTTACCAAATGCCTGGAGTAGTGGCGGCCTTCCTCAGAAGCCAGGGAGTCTTTGTCTTTCCATACCTGGACAACTGGCTCATCAGGGGCCAATCGGCATAGGAGGCACAGCAGGCCACTGCTCGCACAGTCACCCTGCTCCAGCACCTAGGGTTTGTTATAAATCACAAAAAGTCCACTTTACTCCCCATTCAGAACTTGGAGTTCATAGGGGCAAGACTGGACACTCTTCAGGCAAGGGCTTACCTACCGCTGGACAGGGCAGGGCGGTTGCTGGACTTGGTACAGCGGGTCCAGCACAAACCTCAAGTCTCTGCAAAGGTCTTCCTACGCCTCCTGGGCCACATGGCCTCCACGGTGCATGTGACTCCATATGCTCGATTCCACATGTGCACAGCTCAATGAAGCCTCAAGGACCAGTGGACGCAAGCCACTGGCTGCCTCAGAGGCAGAGTAGCAATTTCCAAGCTACTGGTGTTGGCCTTGCAGTGGTGGCTTCAACCCCCAATTTGCTTCAGGGAGTACCATTCCAACCTCCCTCTCACACCAGAGTGCTGATGACAGATGCCTCCTTGCTGGGCTGGGGTGCCCATTGCCAGGGTTCATGCACTCAGGGTCTGTGGTCCTCACGAGAGGCCACACTTCAGATCAATCATCTAGAGCTTCAAGCCATCCGCCTAGCTCTCCAAGCCTTCTGTCATCTTCTTGCCCATCAGTCAGTGCTGATACAGACAATCAGGTAGGGATGTTCTACATCAACAAACAGGGGGGCACAGGATCTCACATCCTATGCCAGGAACCTCTGGACCTCTGCTCTTTTGCAGTGGCACATCACATGTCCCTAAAGGCAGTTTATCTGCCAGGTCAGGAGAACCTCCTGGCCGACAAGTTGAGCAGGATTCTTCAGCCTCATGAATGGCAACTGGACCGGTATGTAGCCCAACGGATCTTCAACCATTGGGGTCTCCCATCCATGGATCTATTTGCCAGTCCGCTAAACCATCAGTTGCCTCGGTTCTGCTCGAGACAGCCGCATCCGATGAGCGTGGTGGTGGAGGATGCTTTCCTGATCTCCAGGGCACAGGGCCTTCTCTATGCGTTCCCACCCACGCCCCTGGTGGCATGCACTCTGTTCAAGATTCTTCGGCACAAGTCCTTGGTCATCCTGGTAGCCCCCAAGTGACCCAGACAGCTTTGGGTCCCTCATCTCCTTCAACTGGTAGTCAAAACTCCCCTCCCACTGGGGGTGCAGCCCGACCTCTTGACCCAGGACCGGGGTTCCTTGCTACACTCCAATCTCAGATCCCTCAACTTAATGGCCTGGCTGTTGAGAGGGTAGTACTTGTTCCTATGCTCCTTCCCAAGGAGGTGTTGCTGGCCTCTAGTAGGCAATCTACTAGAAGATCCTATGCATTCAAGTGGCGTAGGTTTGAAGGGTGGTGTATCCAGAATGAGGAGAACCCATTCACTTGTCAAGTACCTCAGGTATTACTTGCTCCACCTCTTGGAGTTAGGCCTCAAATCTAACTCTGTCAAGGTCCACCCTCAGTGCGCTATCAGCTCACCACTCTCCAGTAGACAGGCAACCTCTCTCAGCTCACCCTCTGGTATCCCAATTCCTCAGAGGCCTCCTACTCTTGAAGCCTCCAGTTTGCCCACCAGCGACAGAGTGGGACTTAAATGTGGTCTTGCAGCGGCTTACTTGCCCACCTTTTGAACCTATGGCCACCTGTCCTCTCCGCTTCCTTTCCTGGAAAGCACTCTTCCTGGTGGCACTCACGTCTGTCCGCCTGGTGAGCGAGCTACAAGCTTTAGTATCGGATAGACCGTATATGCGGTTTTATAAAAACAGGGTGGTACTACGTACTCACCCCAAGTTCCTTCCAAAAGTGGTTTCCTCGTTTCACCTCAACCAAGAGGTGGTTCTTCAAACCGTCTATCCCAGGCCGCATACCTGCAGGGCAGAAGCGGTTCTGCATACCCTGGACTGTCAGAGGGCGCTCGCCTTCTACCTGGAGCATACGCGGGGGCATCGGAGAGCTTCTCAGCTCTTCGTCTCTTATGACCTTAGTAAACTGGGTCTCCCTGTCTCCAAGCGCATGTTATCCACCTGGGTGGCGGACTGCATCGCCTGGGCGTACAGGGCAGCTGACCTTCAGCTGCAGGGCCGGATCACGGCCCACTCAGTTAGGGCTAAGGCCGTCTCAGTGGCTAATCATCGCTCTGTTCCGTTGGCAGACATCTGCCAGGCCGCAACTTGGTCTTCAAGCCAGACTTTTGCAGCCCACTACTGCCTGGAGAGTGAGTCCCGGCGAGACAGTGTTTTCGGTCAGGCGGTACTCCGTAACCTATTTGAGGTTTAGGCAACTCCTACCTTCCGACCCTTTGGTGTCAGGCTACCGAGGGGGTTGTAGTCTCAGAGAGAAATCCTATCACTGCTGCTGCAGCTGTTCTAGAGGGAGCCATTTTTCAGCTATGGGTTCTTGGTAGCCTATAGCTAGGGAGTCCCATATGTGAGGACTGACTTCCTGCTTTTTCCTGGAGAAAGTGTAGTTACTCACCTGTAACAGGTGTTCTCCAGGGACAACAGGAATCAGTCCTCACACCCTCCCTCCTCCCCTGGAGTTGCAGTCCTATTATTGATTTTACTCTTTTGCTGTCTTTTTAGCTATGTCATTAGACTGAGCAAGATGGCATCCTTGGGCGGGAAGGGGACCGCACATGCGTGATGCAATCCCAAAGGCTTTCTCTGAAAGCTGGGGAATTGCTCTGCACGAGGGTTCTGTCGGCGCCGACATCACCTCATATGTGAGGACAGATTCCTGCTGTCCCTGGAGAACACCTGTTACAGGTGAGTAACTATGCTTTACTTTATAAAATACCAGTGTAAGTGACAAAGAACGCACCTGATAGAAATGATCACAGTTTTTGCCATTACATACGTGAATTGCAGTAGTCCACAATTAATGCGTGTACTTAGTCACGCTGCTCATGCTCCAACCATGTGCACCCTAACAGCGAAAGTACACGCAATGCAAACATATAAAATACCGACTAACGTAAAAGTGCATGAGGTCACTTAATGAGCTTAAAAGACTAAAATATTCACTTGCTCTGTTGGCACCTTCTCATAAACTTACCCCTTAGCATGTGTACTTCATGCTAAATTTTCAGAAAAGTGTGCACATTAAGAGGGTAATTTTACAACTATGGCACCCAGAATGCACCTATCTTGAGCCTGTTTTATGAAAGAAAAAAAAGCAGGAACATACTTTTCTTGAAATAGGAGCATCAATGGCTGAAAACATACTAGGCACAGGCACTTATATTGGTCCCAGGGCTGGCATAAATGCCTGTGCCCTAAATGTCTAGAGAAGACATGCAAGTTAAGAGTATTTTCTAAAATTCACGCTTGTAAATTTGCACTCTGCACCTGTGCATCCCCTCACCTAAAGCACACGCCATGTGCCCGACGCATGTACTTATAAAACAGCGACCGGCTGAAGTACATGCATAAAAGCCCATCCACATGCACAAGTCACTGAAGGACATGTGTGTGTTCACGGCACATAACTTGATGTGACCCTTTATAAAGTTGCCTCCTAAAAAAGTGATTGCAAACTTTGACCCCTAAATCAGCATATAATACTAGCAGAACAATAATGGCAGCATTTGGTTTACAGCAGAGAATGCTTTTTTTGCGACTCTCTCCCACAGAGTTTGATCCTTTCTCATCCACCCACAAAGCAAAGCCCAAATACACACAAGGCAGCAACTGGGAACAGCAGTCTACACCAACACTCTGCCGCCCGCTGAAAATCAATACCCCCAATCCCCCGAGTGCTACAAAAGCATGGCAAACTGGAACCAGTTGGGAAAGATGTATATAATAAATAATACTTCCCCCAGGCCACTTACTGACTAATGGAGCAAAATTCAAAATTATGCAGATAGTTGCAGGGGCTGTGGGTACCTTTACTATGGACTTTGAACAAATTCTCAGAGTACACACATCCTTTTGCTTTGAAAAGTGCCCAAGACAAAATCACCACCAGCTTTACACCTGCTTGTACCAGGGACACACTGCTGACTCCGACCAAGCTGCTTTTCTCACAGGGTAAAACCATGTGCTTTGATCCCCATGTGTGCTTCTGCCCAGGAACGAGGTAGCCAATCTTCAGACAGCCCTCTTACACAAGGAAATGACTTTTGAGACCCGCCCTCGTGGAGGGCAATTTTACATGTCTTCCAATGCATCAAATTATGTCCATTTTATAAAGACATGGGCACAAGATACGCAAATCAAACCTTGGCACAAGTGCTTACAGTATGTCTTCCCTCAACTTGGTATAAATGCACGTGCCTAGATTTGTGAAAATCGTAATTACAGTACTTTATACCTTCTGCCAGTGTCGCTATGCTCACGTCACCCCTCTTCAAGTTACTTCATTGGCTCCCTCTCCATTTCCGCATCCAGTTCAAACTTCTCCTGCTGACCTATAAGTGCACTCATTCTGCTGCTCATTACCTTTCCTCTCTCATCTCTCCCTACACCCCTCCTCAGGAGCTCCGCTCTTCTGGCAGATCCCTCCTATCTGTGTCCTTCTCTTCCACTGCCAACTCCAGACTTCGATCTTTCTATCTTGCTACTCCTTATGCCTAGAACAAACTACCCAAGTCGATATGTCAGGCTCCATCTGTGGCCCTAGTCAAATTCAGGCTAAAAACTCACTTCTGAGATTGGGGGGGGGGGGGGGACAGGATCCAAAAGCAGTCTCCTGTTCACCTTCTATGTGTTTCCTTATTTCCCTAGATATAGCCTAATCTCCACTTGTTGTGTTGTCTGTCTTGAATAGACTAAGTTTTTATGAGCAGGGACTGTCTAACATGTGTCTGTATAGTGCTGCATACACCTTGTAGCGCTATACAAATAGGCAGTAGTTTATATCTTACGTGTGTAAATTTGCATGCCACCCATGCTTTGAGCCGGGCCACACCTTGCTATTAAGCATTTAAGAGAGAGGTCAGAGAGTGAAACATGGGCTCCCCCATCTTAGAGATTGTGCTGCACGCTGATAACCTGTTCACTTAAAAATTTTACTTACTCAGTAACTTCAAAATAGGAATAAATCTTAAGATAAACAACAGTACCTGTTCCAGGTTCATTATAGAACTCATAATAGAGAATGTTAAAAACAAGAGACAAGCTCATCTTTTTGGTTGTAGATTTTTGTTTTAATTCTGGAAGCAGTATCAGTGTTGTAACATTTTTTTTTTATCTATGCCCTCTATTCAGCTATTTCCACCATTAGCAACCTCAGACTGTACATCAGAGCCCCATGAGGGTCTCATTCACATCATGTACTTTATAAAAAGACTGGACTTGGAGAAGGAAGAAAGCAGGAGTTCTCCATGGACAGCAGAAATAGGTCCTCACACATATGGGTGGAGTGGCCTAGTGGTTAGGTACCTCAGGGCTGGGGGTTCAAGTCCCACCTGGGGACAGCAATCTCAGGCCAGAGGGACTGGGGCTTCTAGTCCTATAGGCACTCCTTGTGGCCTTGGGCAAGCCACTTTACCCTCCGTTGCTCAGGTACACGCAGATTGTGAGTCCTTTGGGGACAAGGGAATGTATCCAGTACCTGTTTGTAGTGATTACATAATGTAAACTGCTTTCATTGAAGGATAAGGCGGTATAGAAAACTGGTTAAATAAATAAAATGGATAACGTCACTGATGGAACCCTGAGCAGGAACACAACTCAGCTTCCGCTGGAAGCTTTTGGGAGGCTCCATGTGCGTCTACCTTCCCGCCTGCTGAGGACCTATTCCTGCTGTCCACAGAGAACACCTGCTACAGGTGAATAATTACGCTTTCTCCATGGACAAGAAGGAAGGAAGTCCTCATGTATGGGACTCCCAAGCTACAGGGTACCGAAAACAGAGGTGGTTAACAGTCCTCCAGAGGCAACAAACTGGAGAACAGTATGGGTAGTCCCTCTAGGAACTCGACAGAGTCAACATCCTCATCAGCACAGAGGTCTGGGGTTTTTTGGGTTTTTTTGGTAGCCTGGACGGACAGAAGGACTGGTGGGCAGGAATTGGACCTAAGACCCAAAGAGATGCCAGAGCACAGCTGGCTAAAGTTGCTGTCCTATCGGGTATCCCCATCCAGACAGTCATGAGCTGTGAAGGTGTAGACCAAACACCATGTAACAGCCCTGCAGATCTTCTCTGTAGAGACAGAGCTCAAGATAGCGACAGACACAGCCATGGCTCAGCATTATGAGTCATGACATGATCGTCAAGGCTCAGGCCTTCCTGGGAATATGCCAGAGAAATGCAGACGGATTGCTACAGAGAGAGCGTGCATATGGAGATGTCAGCAGCCAGCTTACTGGGATCAAAGGAGACAGCAGCTGGGTAGGCCACCACCACCAGTGAGCCTTCATATAATTGAGGTAGAAGGCCAAGGTCTGCTTGCGGTCCAACCTTTGCAACGTCGCCTCACCCCAGTTGGCATGTGGCCTCAGGAAGAAAGTTGGTAGAGCTACTGACTGAAATGGAATGCGGAGACCACCTTTGGCAGAAAATACAGATGCGTTCATAAGACCACCCTATTCTGGTGGAATCTGGTATGTGGCAGGTGAGCCACCAAGGCATGCTGACGTAACCGCCACCAGAAACAGGACCTTCCAGGTCAAGAACTGCAGAGGACAGGAGTCAAGCGATTCAAAAGGAACCCACATGAGCTAAGCAAAAACCATATTGAGGTCCCAAGCCACTACAGAGGACTTGCGAGGAGCAAGCCCTACATGAAGCAAGCCACCAGAGGCTGGGTTGAAATGGGCTTCTCTCCAGCTCTGCGATGGTAGGCTCCCAATCATGCCGAGGTGGACTCGGACAGAGTTTGACTTAAGGCCAGAGTCCAAGAGAAGCAGGAGGTACTCCATGAACTGATCTACTGCGCAGGAGAAGGGATCCAGTGCACTGTCTAAGCACCAGGAGGAAAGCCTCCACCATTTGAATGCATAAGCTCTGTGTGTTGAATCCTTGTGAGAAGCTAGGGTGTTTGTGACAGACTCTGGCAAATTGAGCTCAGAGAGAACTACCCACTCAGCATCCAGGCCGTGTGGGCCAAGGAGTGGACACTGGGATGAAACAAGGTTCTGCCATCCTGGAAGATGAGGTCTGGGGCAGAGCCAAGCTGGAGAGGCTCCCTCTGAGAGAGTTGGAGCAGCAGGGGAAACCAGGGCTGACGAGGCCAGTATGGGGCAATGAGGATCATTTTGCCATGAGAGGGATGGGTAGGGGGGGGGGGAAATCTGTGTAAAGCAGATCTGCCCCGCAGTGGAGGAAGAAGGCATCTGAGGCCAGCTGGTTGCTGGACAGCCTGCTGGAGCATAACCAGCCTACTTTCGCGCTGTGTGGTGTGGTAAAAGATTTATCAAAGGTGGTACCCCACTCATGCAGTTGGAGGACTCTGCTCAACTGATCTGTCAGGATGTTGAGCTCACCGGGCAGACAGGTCGCCCTCAGCTCCATTCAATGGGCCAGGGCAAACTTCCACAACCAAACTGCCTCCTAGCAGAGGAGGTATGAGCCTGTGCCTCCCTGTTTGTTCACACAGATCATCACTATCTGGTTGTTCATCTGGATCAGGATCACTCTATTTGCCAGATGCGCCTGGAAAGCCCAGAAGACATTTGCTATGGCCCGCAGCTCGAGGAAGTTGATCTGGTGCAAGCTCTCCTGACTTCGACCACAGGTCCTGTGCATGCAGGCTGTCCAAATGAGCTCCTCAACTGAGCATGGACATGTCTGTTGTCAGTGTCCTATGGGGGGGGGGGGCTCCTCTTGGACGGGAGACCCCTTAGCAGTTTTAGCAGCTCCAACCACAAGTCAAGGAATTGTACCAAGGGAGCGGCGACTGCAACCCTGTCCTGAAGATGGCCCGTGGCCTGTTTCCACTGCATGCTTAGGGTCCACTGAGCCTGCCGCATGAAGATATGGGCCAGTGGGGTAATGTGCAACATGGAGGCATGTGGCAGAAAACCTTCAGCATCCCCTGGGCTGTTGTGTGGCGCAGACACTGTACACAGCTTTCTGTCAGCTGCTGCAGGCGGTCTCTTGGCAAGAATGCCATCTTTTTTGGGAACCAGAAAGAAGCCTCGTCTGATCTGAACTGGCAGAACCGGCTCTGTGCCAGTTTGGTTAGGAGAGCGGAGACCCCCCTCCTGAAACAGGCTTCGGTGCAGCGGATCCAGGGGGCACTCCCCCTGGGCAAAAGGAAGCAGCAACTAGGTGACGTGCAGCCTGTATCCCTGCTGGACAAGTTGCAGCACCCATACACCCAAGGTGAAAAGGTGCCACCTGTGGGAAAAACAGACGAGCCACCCCCTACCTCTCCATCATTATAACATTCCTTTACTTGGCCACTGAATGGCGTGGTTCTGTGGGGAATGCCAGTCTGAAGCAGGGTTTATGAAGTTTAAAAACTCCAAAACATGGCGCTATGTCACCGATTCATTCTTGGTTTTGGCCACACTCCAAATTGGACTTGCATTCAGATAAGTGCATTTGACATTACGGCTTGTACTGGCTAATCCCCACACACAGTCACTGTCTGACAAAATTTTTTTTTCCTGTCATATTCATTAGGTGTGCAATGGGAGATATCTGTTCAGGGTAGGCCATATTTTGATTTGGATATACTGTACATTGGGCAAGCCTAGCCCTGTTAGTGCCTCGGGGTTATATGTGATTTAGGACATGATTATTGGTACCCTTATAAACAATTCAAATCAGTTTGAACAGAAGAACCACATTCCCATTGCATTAAAATTAGACGCACCTGTGATCAATTGTCAGTACTCACATGACTTGAATCAACTAATGAATGATGGTTCTAATGTTTAAAATGGTCACATTCATTCCCTGTTCGTTTCACAATGGTGAAGACAAGAGAGCTACCTGAGACGGTCAGAAAAGCCATCACCAAACATCAAATTTCAAAGGGGTACAAGGCCATCTCCAAAGAACTTGGGATTCTTGTGTCTACATTTTGCAATGTTAAGACATTATATGCTCATGGAACTGTCAAGAACCTCCTAGAACGTGGTGGGAAGAGGAAAATTAATCCAAGAAAGTCTTCGAACATTATGCGAACTGTTGGAAAAACACCACGTACAACATCCAAAGAACTTAAGGCTGACCTAGAGCAATCTAGAGTGGTGGTTTCAACCTGTATCATATGCAGCACACTAGACGATGAAAGACTTGATGGGCAAAGACCAAGGTCAAGGAGGACCCACTGCTCAAAGACAGACATAGAAAGGCACACCTGATCTTTGCCCAAACCCACCTTGAGAAGCCACAATCATTCTGGGAAAATGTTCTGTAGACAGATAAAGCCAAACTTGAGCTCTTTGGCAATGCAGACCAGCAATACATTTACAGGTGAAAAAATGAAGCTTATAAGAAAACACCACCACGCTTTCTACAGTTAAATATGGTGGAGGTCCTATAATGTTGCAGGACAGTTCTACTACCTCAGGAATTGGAGGCCTGGAACGTATTAAAGGAATCATGAAGTCAGAGGACTACCAAGGTATTTTGGAGTGAAACGTGCTAAGCCAAGTCTGGGTCAAAAGTCATGGGTCCTCCAGCAGGACAACGACCCAAAAACAGACATCCAAAAGTACAAAAGAATGGTTAAAAAGGAACAAACTGACTGTTTTAAACTGCAAGCAGTGAGTCCTGATCTCAATCCAATTGAGAACCCTTGGAAAGAGCTGAAATCTGCCATTAGTAAAAGGAATCCTGGAAACATTCATGAGCTGGAACAAATCACAGTTGAAGAGTGTAAGAAACTACCAGGAGACAGATGTACAAAACTTATAGATGGCTACAAGAAATGTTTGGAGGCTGTCAACATTGCTAAGGGTTATGCAACCAAATATATTAGTGAAAAGGTGCCATTAATCCTGTCCAGGTCATATTTTGTTTTTTTTTCCTCAGAAATTACTATGTCTGTCTAAGTTACACAGACATCTTTTTGTTTGTTGTGGACCTTTGAACATACTATTAAAATATTATGACGACATACAGTTGGAATACTTCCAATTTCTTCTCAAGATATTGTACACAACATACCCAAAATACAAGGGTGCCAGTAATGTTGACCACAACTGTACATGTTAAGCAAAATACCCATTTATTGTTTCAAGACCTGTGCCACCTCTTACCAAATCTTCTGTAGTGACTGGTTCTCCCGTCTTACTGGACGCCACAACCATCTTGCCCAGCCGATTTCTCATGTCCTCCAGGCTGCTGGTGAGAGCAAGAACAGCCATGATTTCACTAGCCACAGAGATGTCAAACTGAGCCTGGAGGAGGAAAAAAATGAATAAAACACAAATTCAAGTGTCCACAGGACTCTCTCTCATGACGAGAAAGGTCATACATTACAGATAACTAAATTGATCACAATAAAAGTGGCTGCAGGCAAAACAGGTTACCATAGGCTTCCTTGGGGGTGGAAAAACGAATGAAATGCTAATGTGGGCCAGCAGTGGATGAAGAGGCCAGGAAGAGCGCAGTTTTCCTCTTACCATCCAGGGTTTCAGGGGAGGGGGAAGATAACCGGGAATCAGAGTTCAGGTGATTGATCTGGCTATGCCGTAGGTTTACCTATGTTTTCCCCAATAAGAGCAATCGATATAGATTGTCTATTTCCAGGGTCTCGTTATTCCAACAAGGGTCCGTTTCTTAACGCAATTCACATAATAAAGTAAGAACCCATTATACACCCAGCTGCCCCGACTTCTAAAATTCCTAATAAGGGTTCTGCAAGTTCATTATCATGCCGCAAGATTAAAAGACTGGTGAAGGGTTGTTTAAAAGAGTTATGGCACAAGGGCACAGGCGGTGTATACTAGTATAATACACATTTTGGGCGGTGCAATTAAGCATCACCTAGAAGGAAACGGCATACGCTGAAAAGAGAAGAGAGAGACGAGGTTGGGCAATCGAAAGAGAAACCATGAAAGCAGCAGTAGGCACCTCAGAATACACTAGCGCAGCTAGAATGGGTATTTGACCGTAGAATACAGACGGTGTGCAATGGGTACCAATGGTCCATTATGGGGGTCATTTTATAAGGAGCTGTAGAAAGCTACACGTTATCTGTGCACATAAATCATGGGCCCGATATTCAGCAGCAATGGCTGCTGTCGCCACTGAACTTTAGTGTCCTGACTGAGTTAGCCGGGGGAAGGCCTGTACGTGCAGGCCAGATGGAATCAGGGTCCCGGCCTGCATGCGATTCTGATCCCACGCGACTAGATGTGCCCCACGGGATCAGAATCGCAACTCCATATGTGCGTCCCGTTCCAGCCGAAAGCACAGGAGGGCCCGGACATGCAGGATGGAATATACCTTCTGTAGACTAATTTTATCATGTCTTCGTAAACGATTTCGTTGTCAGTCATGAAAAGAAAAAAAATCTGAGGGATGAGAGAAAGGGAAAGGGGAAATGGCATTTAGAATTCATATGGGCATCTAGGGATATAGCAGGAAAGGAAGAGCCATGGGGAAGAGAGGGGGGGGGGTATTTAACCCAGAACTGAAAGAGTGCAGTGCAGTCACACTCGCACCCGCCCTCCCCCCTCACTAAATCATTTTAGCAAATAAAGGACAAAAAATATTAAAAAATAAAATAAAGAATCAATCCCCACGTACTAGATGGTTTATATGAAACCAAATATCCCTTTATCGTCTTGTGAAGCAGGGACTAAAGCAATCATTCCTGCACCCCCAGCAGCCCAGAACCACATTTTGGGGAAAGTTTGACCAAATAAGGAAAAAAACGCCTCTGAAACGGAAGCGGAGTAGACTGACAGACTGCCCTGTTCTTCACACCTCTGCTCACTTACTGAATCAGTGAGAAAATATCAGTGTTTGCTAATGTGCAGAAATGAAGCTCTTTTAAAAGGTGAAAACTATCATTTGGATCCTAATAACTGCTTTTTTTTCCTGTGTGGATTCTGTTAAAGGAGGGGCAAAGATAAAAAGAAAAGGGAAGAAATAGGTACCGATCGTGAGTAGCCCTTCTCAGTTGGAGACTGTCCAATTGTGATTTTCCGCAGAAACCGATCATTGGTATCCAACACTAGAGAAATGTTTCAGAAAACAATGGTAAGAGCAGGATAACAGCATATCACACTCCAGCCACCATCTGGGCCTGACGGCACACCACACGCCAGCCCAGTCACAGCTCACCATCTGGGCCTGATAGCATACCCAGTGAGAGCTCACAATCTGGGCCTAACACACCACACAATTTATAAACTGAAAACGAATGAAAAAAATAAAAATAAAAAAAAGAGACCAACCATTTGCATCCAAATTTTAGAAAAAGGTAGCCATTAGAATGTGTCTCACTGAAATCTTTTCTTGGTGCTGGGGGATTTATAGAACTATAGGATCCTCACTTTTGTCCTGCTTTACAAATCTGTGACAGCTGCAGTGACTGGCTACAGAGATTGCCACAAAACCACCACTGAGAGGGAGCCAGAAACATGGGACTCGCAGAGGTTACACATAGATCTGAAGATTGGTGCACAAAATGGCACCAGTCTCATTGCAGTTGGGTATCTGCTACCGTTGCTTTCAGCTTACATACTATGCAGTTAGTCCTCTCCATCATTATACCAGTCGGCTCATCATTTTCTTGAGCCCTGTAACCTATTAAAATTGGATTTTCTTCTTACAATATAGCATGGAGGCAAAAAGCAAAGCTGCTTTGTGTATAAAAATGGTTTATAAAGTTATCCTCTAGAAGTGTAGTGCCCAGATATTTCTTTGAGAGGAGACTACTCTAGACAGAAGGCTCAATGTAAATCTAAAATTATTACCCCCCACCTCATTTGCATTAATTCTTGGCAATTAAAAAATGGCATTAGTGAAATATATAATAAATCATATTATTCAGGCAGCACTAATAACGACCCGTCCTCACAAATGTTCAGCAAAATGGGGCAGCAAGAGCTTCTGTGGCAGCCTGGACAACATTAGGACAAGGGGTATCCCCATAGAGACCTATCGCCAGAATACGATAAGGCCAGGGCAGAAACTCGTTTATGTTCTGCTGCTGGGGCTGAAACAGTTGAGAGCTCAGATTCTGAAGAGACGGGACCTGCTTTCCTTGAACAAGACACGCACCACAGAAGCCCCATATCAATAAGCACCTACCACTGAAATGCAAGAGAACACACAGGGGAGGAGAATTCAGCATTTATTGTAAAGTTTATTTTATTTTTTTAAATTTACAATTGATTACTCCTCACTGCTCCTACGCTTGATGGCAGAGCTAGTCATATCACGGAGGCCTGGAACGTAATTCTCCACATTGAACACTAACATCTAAGCAAGCCATCTGTTCAAAACTATTTGTGGGCAAGAAAATTTCGAAGCACTGCTGTTTCAGACAGTAAAAACAGTGACTGCCAAGAATTAGCAGTGTGAAGACACCACATCTAACAGGTGTTTGTCTTAGATTCATATTTTAACCTTTGACACAAAACCTGGTAAATTCTTCTTGTGTAGCCAGCACAGCCCAATCAGGTGCAGGCAGTGTGTGTGTGTGTGGGGGGGATATGTTCTTAAGAATTAGGTAAAAAATACTAAAAAAGGCAAAAAGTGGAAAAAGGCAAGACCAATGACAACTTCCTACATTAAATCTTCAAGCACCACCCTGATGCTTTGGAGGGGCAAGTATTGTGCACAGCCCTGGAGATGGTCTCCAGTTCAATTTGCAAATCAGGTCTTCTGTTCCCCAAGTTGTCTATGATTGCTGCAGATGCAATGTTCATAGCCTCCTGGGGAGATGGGAAAGACATGGTCATTGCTCAAGGGTGACACCTACTGGATGCATTCAGGATCCATAATTTCAGAGTTCCAGAAGGAACCCTGCCGCGTGCCCCTTCCCCCCTTCCTGGTTAAGGTGGCTGCAAATTAATGCTACTGGCACCGGATCACAGGATGGTTCCAACTGAAATGGAAGTCCAGGGGCAGGAAGATAGATTGACTGATAAGAAAAACAGCCCTTCAAAAAAATGAGCCAAGATGTAGTGTGCTGGAAACAAGTTAACATCAATGACATCCTTTTTACTCTTTCCTATATTTATTGGAGTTCTTCTCTATGTTGTTGTTTTCTTCGTTAATGTATTTTATTTGATTTTATTGTAACACCGTCTTGTACACTCTGTAAAGGACGGTCTATCAAGCCTAATTAAACCATAAATCCTTCCACAAATCTGAATAAGAGGCTTGAGCACCTCATGTTTCCGATGAAGATCCTCTCTCCCATGGGATTTAGGTATCAGTCCCTTGGCCAGCTCAAAATTCCTTTCTTGTCCTTGCAAGCCACACTTTGCTCCTTGAAAGCTTCATCATTGTGGCAAAATTCAAAGATATTTACAGTTGATTATATACTCAGCATTTCCAAAGGCCAAGACAATCTTTTATCCACCCCCCACCCAATTTATAGTCAACGTGCAAGTAAAGCCAGGACTGGTTCAGTCCATGACACGACGCTCACCTTAAAGAGATGGTTTTAGAGTCATAAAACTGCAGGCAAGTAACAAATTGAAAGTGCGCGTATGACGCTTTGTCAAAAAAGGCTTGCACTTAAGAGCAGTTTGATTCAATTACCCCATCCTCCTCCTGGATCTCTAAATTCACAACCCAGCAGAAGGAATATGCATTTGGTTCATTTGGGTGCCTTAAAAAAAAAAAGCACGGCTAAGAGTGAGATATATTGAGGCATTGAAAAACAATTCACCTTCAGGTTTTAACATACTGTTGGAAAAAACATAAGTTGGTATGGTCTCCTCTCCCCCACCTCTTCAAAATCCATAGTTTCCCGAATACTGGCTAACTATATAAAAAACATTTTGCTGTAACATGATCTATATCGGATTTTGGGGAGCATGGAAAGAAGAGGGACAAAGCTGGCCAAGCATTTTGAAAATCATCTTTCCCCAATTTGATTTAACTAACTATTCACTGTTTGGCTTATTCCTCACGTACCTCTCTGCCACGTTATGGTTCCTGGGTCAATATCCAGTCTCACAAACTTGTTCACCTCTTCCTCAGTTAAAGCTGCAGCCACAGTTTTCTCAATCCCTAGTCTCTGCAAATAAAATAATACCGAGACAGGAATGAAATCAACTGAACAAGCTGGAATCTGTGTATAAGTCTTAGGTGTCATGTCAATGAAATCCCCAAAAAATGGCATGGAACGAGGACAGGAGAAGTCATGCAGTGCACATAATGTCTCTTCCCTGAACAAGGTGCTTAGTGAAGACAGGCCACAGCTCTGGTCAGATGGCCCCGACAGGGTCAATCTGAAGTACGCTATAGTTCCACAACACAGATATGACCAAAAGCAGTCAACGTAGTAAAAATACCTCAATGTCCAGGTGACTGGTGCCTAGAGCTCCAGAGCTATTTTACTGCTTTGTTTGTTTTTGTTGCATTTGTGTTTCTATTTGCTATGGGATTTGAATGCCGATTTCTCTACTTTGCCTTGAGTCAGTTGGCGTGGTAAGTAATACGCTGAATACATATATAGCATCTACAGTCCCTTGCCCCCCAAAATAATTTTCCATAATTCTTCCTCACCCAAACTTATTTTTCATTGATTTTATAGCTTTTTAAATTTTCTGCTAGTCTGTTCCATGAGGGCGCAGGGCTGCCACGCTTCCTTTTCTGCCCAGTGCAGCTGCAGTATCCATACACGTTTCAGATTATGCTCACCGTTCATAAACAGGAGAGGCATGGCTAGTGGATGGGAAAATAGATATGCACTGGCAGCCATATTTAAATGAAATCCTGAAAAGTTATTCTTAATTTTATTCTTCCACCAATACTGAGAAAGGTGAAATTAGACCTTACCTGTTAATTTTCTTTCCTGGAGTCCCTATACAGTCCAGTCCAGATGCATGGGCTATGCTCACTCACCAGCAGATGAAGACCAAGAACACTGAGTTGAAAGCAGCCCTGTAAGAAGCCTGTGCACCCTTACTCAACCAGTAGGATCATAAAGCAGATACGGAGTTCCAAAACCCCAAGTCTCCGCTAGCCCATAGAAATTCTAATTTCAACAAAATCAACTGGAACAAACATGTCTTTCCTTTTTTTATTTTTGGTTTGTTTCCAACTCAACAAACTTTAAAAAAAACCAGCTCACTGCCAAGCAATACAACCAAAACCTGGCAGCAAAAACTTCCAACACCAAGAACCGAAAAGCCTTAAAGTGCACCAACAACATACTCTTCAAGCAGACACCAAGGCTAAGACACTGCAGAATCCCAGGTGGATTTTGGACTGGACTAGAGGGGACTCCAGGAAAGAAAATTAGCAGGTAAGGTCTAATTTCAGCTTTCCAGTCCAGACACGAAAACTGGAAACAGCACAAACACTTGCAAGTTAAATGCAAGGCACTGATAAGGCAGGCAGGCAAAGAGAGAATTTGAGAAGAAACTTGCTGTGGAAGCAAAAACGCATAAGACAGACTTTTTTCAAATACATTCGTAGCAAAAAAAACAGAGTCAGTTGGACCATTTAGATGATAGAGGGGTAAAGGGGGCAGTAAGAGGGGACGAGGCTATAGCAGAGACAGAATGAATTCTTTACTTAGGAAGATGTAGGGATGTTACCCATGATTGAAATGGTATTTAAAGGTGATACTGAAGAAGAATTGAAAGAAATATCGCTACACCGGGACGATGTATTACAACTATTTCATAAACTGAAGAGTAGCAAATAACCTGGACCGGATGGTATACATCCAAGGGTGTTGAAAGAACTGAAATATGAGATTGCAGACCTGCTATTAGTAATCTGTGAACTATCATTAAAATTTTCTATAATATCTGAAGATTGGAGGATCGCCAATGTAATGCCAGTTTTTAAAAAGGGTTCCAGGGGTGATCTGGTAAACTACAGACCGGTGAACGTGACGTCAGTACCGGGAAAAATGGTAGAAATCATAAAGAACAAAATTACTCAGCATGTAGATAGTTATGGCTTAATGGGAGACAGCCAACATGGCTTTAGACAAGGAAGATCTTGTCTTACTATCTGTTATGTTTTTATGAAGGTGTGAATAAACAGGTAGACAAAGGTGAGTCAGTTGATATAGTGTATCTGGACTTTCAGAAAGCCTCCGACAAGGTCCCTCAGAGACCTTTGGCAAAACTAAAAAGACATGAATAGGAGGTGATATACTATTGTGGATCAGGAACTGGTTAAAAGACAGAAAGCAGAGGGTATGGCTAAACGGCCAATTTTCCCAATGGAAAAAGGTGAATAGTGGAGTACCCCAGGGATCTGTGCTGGGTCCGCTGCTTTTTGACAAATTAATGACCTGGAAAAGGGAATAACGAGTGAGGTTATCAAATTTGCAGATGACACAAAACTATTTAAAGTTGTTAAAGCCCAAGAGGATTGTGTAAAATTGCAAGAGGATCTTGATAAATTGGAAGACTGGGCATCCAAATGGCAGATGAAATTTAATGTGGACAAGTGCAAAGTTATGCACCTAGGAAAGAACAACCCAAACTATGGTTACACGATGCAAGGTTCCACATTGGGAACCACCACCCAGGAAAAAGATTTAGGCGTCATCGTGGATAACATGTTAAAACCCTTTGCCCAGTGTGTAGAGGTGGCCAAGAGAGCAAACAGAATGCTGACCTAGATTGGCCACTGTTGAAACAGGATACTGGGCTTGATGGATCTTGGTCTGAGCCAGTATGGCATCTCTTATGTTCTTATGTAGCAAAGCAGTACTAACGGATGGGGCCAGAAACGCCAGTCTGCAAAACTCAAGCCACAAAGGCCACATCCTGCTGGGGCTGCAATCCAGATGGTAGTGCATTTTTAGGATTAAATCTCAGCTGCCAAATTCTTGACTATTCAACTAAGCTTGAAGAATGGTCGAGAATTTGGCCACTAAGATTTAATTTTAAAACATGCAGAGTCATGCATTTGGCCTGCAAAAATCCATGGGAATGGTACAGTGTAGGGGGCGAAGTACTTCTGTCCATGAAAGAAGAGTAGAATCTGGGCGTTGTTTCTGATGATCTTAAAGTAGCTAAACAGGTAGAAACGGCAATGGTGAAAGCCATAAGAATGCTTAGGGAGAGGAATGGACAGCAGAAAAAAAAGGGAGGTGATAGTGCCTTTGTATAATTCTCTAGTGTGACCTCATTTGGAGTATTGTGTGCAATTCTGGAGACCACACCTTCAAAAGGATATAAACACGATGGAGTCTGTGCAGAGGGTGGCTACTAAAATGGTTAGTGGTCTTCATTATAAAGCATGAGGACAAAGAACTTAATATGTATATGTTAGAGGAAAAGCAGGCTAGAGAAGATATGATAGAAACGTTTAAATACATCCGTGGCATAACTACATAAGAGGAGAGCCTCTTTCGATTGAAAGCAAGCTCTTCTACGAGGGGACATAGGATGAGGGTGAAAGGGGATAGACCCAGGAATAATATGTGGAAATATTTCTTTTAAGGAAAGAGTGGTAGATGAGTGGAATAGTCTCCCAGTGGAGATAGTAGAGACGATAACAGAATCTGAATTCAAGAAAGCATGGGACAAACACAGAAGATCTCTAAAGGAAAAAAGGGGTCTATTTTAGTTGATATGGAAGGGCAGACTAGATAGGCCATGTGGTCTTTCTGCCATCATGTTTCTATGATGTAAAAAGGAATGAAGCAAATACCAAGTCGCGACCTTACAGATATCCTGAGGTGGAACCAGGCCAAACTCCACCCAGGTACAGTTAGCCCTGGTACAGTGGCCCGCAAATCCATTGAGGCAAGACGACCCCTCACCAGTTATGTGTAGGCAATGGCCTCCTGAATCCAGCGAGAAATGGAGGCCACTTCGCCGTTCCACAGATTCCCAACAGCCAATCTGACTTCCTAAACTCCTGACTGACCCTCAAATAGTGTCCGAGAGCACTATAGACATCCAGCAAATGCAGGATCCATGTATCAGCAGAATCCTGTGACTCCAAAAACACTGGCAATGTCACCACCTGATTAAAGGTAGAAAACAGAGACCCATCTAGGCTAGAAAGGAAGGAACTGGACAAAGCATTACTTTTTCCTTCGACATCACCAGATATGGCACCCAATACGATAAGGCCTGCAACTCCAAAATCCAGTGTGCTAAGCAAATCGCAACCAAAACACACCACCTTCAACATCAGGTCTTTGAGAGAGGCCGCCCGCAGGGGCTCAAACAGAGCTTCCGCCAAGACCAAAAGACCAAATTCAGGTCCTAGGGTAGAACTACTGAACGACAAAGCGGTCAGAGATGCTCGACTCAATTGAGAAAAATGCACCACATCTGCTTGTGAAGCAAGGGACTGCCCCTGCACCCGGCCGCAGAAATAGCCGAGGGCTGCCACCTGTACCCTCAAGGAACTTAGGGCCAGACTCTTCTCCTGGCTCACCTGCAAGAAAGCCAGAATGTCAGGGAGAGAAGTCAAGAACAGCCACACCCCACACTCCTCACACCAAGCCTCAAAATCCACCATACATGAACATGGGCAAGGGAGGTGGAGCGCCACCATGACTGCAGTAGGGTACAATCACCTGTGGAGAATAACCTCCACAACTCAGACGTGCCCTCTCAAGAGCCAAGCTGCAAGCGAGAACCAATTCACCTCCAGGCCCCCTGAGCCAGAAGATCCCCCTTCACTGGAAGCAGAAAGGGGCCCACTATCAGTAAGCACATGAGATCCGCAAACCAAGGTCACCATGGTCCACCAGCACTACTAGCCCAGGGTGCCCCTCCACTCTTTGAAGCACCCTGCTGATCAGCAGCCAGGGTGGAAACAGAGAAGACTGGTGCTGGGCCAAGGTTGAACCAGAGCATCAATCTCTTCTGCCATACACACTCAACATCTGCTGAAAAAATGAGAGGCCTTTGCATTGGTCTTAGTCAGTCACTATCAGATCTATTATGGGTACTCTCCACCACCTCATGATCAACTCAAACACAGACTCAGAGAGACCACTCCTTCAGATCCAACAGGTGCTGGCTCAAGTAATCTGCCTGCACATTCTCCAGCCCCGCCTATGTGAGTTGCTGAGATTGCCGAGAGGTGCTGCTCTGCCCACTGAAGGAGGAGTGGGAATGCTTCTGACGCTATCAGAGAATGTCTTGTACCCCCTGTCGAGTGATAAAAGCAACTACTGTTGCATTGTCAGACAGGACTCTGACTGCCCAGCCCTGCACAAGGGGGTAAAAAGCTTGCAAGGCCAGGAACACTGCCCAGGTCTCCAGCTAATTGATGGACCGACTCCTCCTCTGGGGACCACTGGCCCCGAGTCACCTGCGACAGACAATGCCTGCCCCAGCCCACCTGGCATTTGTGGTCACCACTACACACTCCGGTGCCTCAACAGATATTCCTGCCAAGAGTTGCGCAGGGTCTAACCACCAATGAAGGTTCGTCCTCGCCACTCCCCGCAGGGCCACCCATACCTCCTTTTATTGAGTCTGTGCAGACTAATATGACAGATGCACTGGCTGTAGCAGATGCATATGCAGGCGTGCCCAAGGAACCAACTCTAGGGTTGCCACCATTGAGCCCAGGACCTGAAAGTAATCCCACACCTCGGGTGCAGGACCCTTAATGCCCGGACCCAAGACTGCAACTTTGCAACTTCACATCCTGTACTCTGGCAAGAACACCATAGAGAAACATGATGACAGAAAAAGACCACATGGCCTATCTAGTCTGTCCTTCCATATCAACTACAACAGTCCCCTTTTTACCTTTAGAGATCCTCTGTGTTGGTCCCATGCTTTTTTGAATTCAGTTACTGTCCTCATCTCTACCACCTCCACTGGGAGACTATTCCACGGATCCACCACTCTTTCCGTAAAGAAATATTTCCGCATATCACTCCTGAATCTATCCCCCTTCACCCTCATCCCATGTCCCCTCGTAGCAGAACTTGCTTTCAATTGAAAGAGGCTCTCTCCCTGAACATTTATGCCACGGAGGTATTTAAACATCTCAATCATATCACCTCTATCCCGCCTTTCCTCTAAGGTGTACATATTAAGATCCTTAAGTCTATCCTCATATGCTTTATAATGAAGACCACTAACCATTTTAGTAGCCACCCTCTGCACCGACTTCATCCTGTTCACATCCTTTTGAAGGTGCCGTCTTCAGAATTGCACACTATACTCCAAATAAGGTCGCACCAAAGACTTATACAGAGGCACTATCACGTCCTTTTTTCTGCTAGCTATTCCTCTCCATATGCACCCAAGCATCCTTCTAGCTTTTGCCATCGCCTTTTCTACCTTTTAGCTTCTTTAAGATCATCAGACACAACCATGCCTTCCTGCATGTCAAAACGAGACCCCAGGTACTCCAAAGAATGTGATGGCACCAACCTGCTCTTCACAAAGTTGACCTCACAAGCCCAGCTCCTGTAGGCACCAAACACCATGTTCGCTAGCCTCCCGATTCTCATGTGCGGACTTAGCTTGCGTTAGCCAATCGCCCAGGTATCGGTGGACCAAGACCCCCTGCTTCCACAGAGCAGCTGCCACCACCACCATCACCATCACCTTGGTGTAGTGGCCAGGCTAAAAAGAAGGACCTGAAACTGGAAATACCCCACTGGAACTGCAAAACGGAGGAAACGATGTTCCGGGTCAACGGGAACGTGAAGATACCTCCCTGGACCTCTTGGAGGCCTAAAAAACTTCCCCTTTTGGAAACCACTATCACCAAAAGGATCTCAATACAAAAATGGGAAACATCAAGGCTCTGTTCACACCCTTGAGATCTAGAATAGGCCAAGTTTCCTCCTTTTTGGGAACCACAAAATAGAGTAACGGCTGAAACCCAAATCAGATCTTGGTACTGGGACGTTGGCTTCGAGCTGTGGAAGGCACTCCAGGGTAGCCTGCACCGCTTGCACCTTGTCGGAAGCCCAAAAGGGTGACAGCATGAAGGAGTCTGCGAGGGGTTGTTCAAACTCAAGCGCATAGCCCTCCTGAATAATCTCCAACATCCAAGCATCAGAAATGATCTGGGCCCAGGCAGGGTACAAATGCTGCAAGTGGCCACCCACTAGCAGCACCCCTATCGGAGCCCCCACACCTTCACTGGGAAACCTTGGGAGCTCCTGAACATCTGTCGGGCTTGGCTCTGCCACTCTGGCAGTGGGAATTTGATTCCATTACCCCAGCCCTCTACTGGATCTAGAAATTTATAGACCTGAACGTAGGGATGTGCATTTTGTTCATTTAGGCGCCTTAAAAAAAGTGCACAAAATTGATTTTAAAATATTTAATATTTAAATAGTGGTTAAATAGTTAACCACTTTGATTGAAGAATAAGGTGGTAGACAAAACTGGCTAAATAAATAAACACGTGCATATTAAAAGTTGTAATGTGTGATTGTGTTAAATTTTTAACCATAAAAAAAGAATGAAAAATTGAAAGATCTGGCTAAAATCCCAAAATGAACCAAATACAGTGTGCGCACATCCCTACTGAATGGCTGATCCCACTTCTCCTCAATCCTACTGTAGCCCCGTCTTGTGCTAAGCAAACAGGCAGTCATACTGACAGCAGCTACTTCCAAACCTTGCAAAGATACAACCAAGGGCAAGAAGTTAGATTCAAATGTTCAGAGTCCTAAACTGGGAGAAGTCATTTGATCATTGTCAGAGTAAGATGCTTCTGAACTGTCAGGATACAAAGAGTAGTTACTCACCTGTAACAGGTGTTCTCCAGGAGCAGCAGGAATCAGTCCTCACATATGGGTGTCATCGGCGCCGATGAAGCCCCAGCGGAGCATTTCCCCAGCTTTCTATGAAAGCCTTTGGGAATGCAGGCACGCTGCGCAGTTCCCTTCCCGCCTAAAGGTGCCATCTTACCTCAGTCAAATGACATAGCTAAGAACAGCACACAAAAATGAAAAAATAAACTATGTACAACTGCAACTCCAAGGGGAGGAGGGAGGGTTGTTAGGACTGATTCCTGCTGCTCCTGGAGAACACCTGTTACAGGTGAGTAACTACTCTTTCTCCAGGACCAAGCAGGAAGTCAGTCCTCACATATGGGTGACTCCCTAGCTCTGGGCTACCGAGGAACCCAGGCTGAACAAGAGAACTCCCTCTAGTCCCAGCTGCAAAGAAAGGCTTTTCAAGGACACAACCCCCACCGGTAGCCCAACAGAGGGCAGGAGTTGCCTAAACCTCAAAGAGATTCCGGAGTACTGCTTGGCCAAAAGCACTGTCCCTACGGGACTCCCTTTCCAGACTGTAATGGGCTGCAAAAGTCTGGCTTGAAGACCAAGTTGCAGCCCTGCAGATGTCTACCAAGGGCACAGAGCGGAGATGAGCCACTGAGGCAGCCATTGCCCTGACACGATGGGCCGTGACCCTACCCTGCAAAGGAAGGTCAGCCGCCTTGTAAGCCCAGGTGATACAGTCAGCCACCCAGATATAGACAAGGTATGCTTGAACACAGCTAACCCCAACTTATTGGGGTCAAAGGATACGAAGAGCTGAGTAGCCCTTCTATGCCACTGCGTACGGTCAAGGTAGAAGGATAAGGCCCTCCTACAGTCCAGGGTATGCAGGACTGCTTCAGCCTGGCTTGCATGAGGCCTAGGGAAGAATGTTGGAAGAACCACCTCCTGATTGAGGTGGAAAGAGGAGACAACCTTTGGGAGGAACTTTGGATGAGTCCTAAGGACTACCCTGTTCCTATAAATCCTGGTGTAAGGCCTATCACAGACCAGGGCCTGAAGCTCACTCACTCGCCTAGCCGAGGTAAGGGCTATCAGGAACAGTGTCTTCCAGGAGAGGAAGCGCAGTGGACAAGTAGCCATCGGTTCAAAGGGTGGGCGAGTCAGTTGCTGCAAGACCACATTCAGCTCCCACTCAGGAGCAGGAGGACGGATGGGGGGCTTGAGCAAAAGCAAGCCCCTGAGAAAGCGGGACACCAAGGGGTGACCTGACAAAGAATGTCCCTCCACCAGTGAGTGGTGAGCTGCTAAAGCTGAGAGGTGGACCCGAACAGAATTGGACTTAAGTCCCTGATTTGATACGTGCAGTAAGTACTGAAGCACTACTGGCACAGTACAGGAGAAAGGATCCTCTGTACGTAGCTGACACCACACAGAAAACCTCTTCCATTTGAGAGCATAGGCTTTCCTAGTGGACTGTTTTCTAGAGGCAAGGACAACCTCCTCAACTTCCTGAGGCAGGCCCCCGGGAGCCAAGACTACCCTTGCAGCCTCCAGGCCATCAAATTGAGAGTCTTGAGATTGGGGTGTAGTAAGGAACCCTGCTCTTGAGAGAGAAGGTCGGGTTGCAACCCCAGAGGCAGTGGGGGATCCACCGCCAGTTGAAGCAGAAGAGGAAACCAAGGCTGTCTCGGCCATCTGGGAGCTACCAGCAGGACCGAGGCCTTGTCCCGAAGAATCTTGAACAGAGTTCGGGCCACCAAGGGCGTGGGAGGAAACGCATATAGGAGGCCCTGAGACCAGGACATCAGAAAAGCATCTGGTGCGATCCTCAAAGGATGTGGTTGCCTGGAGCAGAACCTGGGTAGCTGCTTGTTTAGTGGACTGGCAAAGAGATCTATCCAAGGGAGACCCCACTTCAGGAAGATCTTTTGAACTACCAAGGGATGCAGCTGCCACTCGTGGGGCTGCAGAATCCTGCTCAACCGGTCAGCCAGGCAGTTCTCCTGGCCTGGGAGGTACACCGCCTTGAGAAGCATGTGGTGCTTCAGGGCAAAGGAACAAAGGTCCTGAGTCTCTCAACAAAGGATCTGGGACCCAGTGCCGCCCTGCTTGTTCACATAAAACATGGCCACCTGGTTGTCTGTTTGAATCAAGACTGAGTGGTGAGCTAGGGCTGGAGAAAAAACAGAGCCAAGCGGATAGCTCAAAGTTCCAGCAGACTGATCTGTTGGGCTGCCTCCCAGGGAGACCAGAGGCCTTGGGTGCACTTGTCCAGACAATGAGCACCCCAGCCCGTCAGAGAGGCGCCGGTGGTGAGGACCACTGAGTATTCTGGCATTTGGAAGGGCATTCCCTTGAGTAGATTGGGTGGATGTAGCCACCAGCTGAGGGAGGCCAAAAGGTGTTTGGACACCTTTATCTTGTCTCGTAAGTGGCCTATGGCTTGAGACCACAGAGTTCGAAGGCACCACTGTGCAGGCCTCATATGGAGCCTGGCATTGGGAGTCACATGTACTGTCGAAGCCATGTGACCCAGAAGCCTGAGGCAGAGTCTGGCGGAGACCAGGGACCTGTTCAGAAACTGCTTTGCCACGTCCATCAGCCTTTGAGCCCTGTCTTCTGGCAAGAATGCCTTTGCCAGTTGAGAATCCAACCTTGCCCCTATGAACTCCAAGTTCTGGGAGGGGAGTAAAGTGGACTTTGCAAAGTTTATGACAAAGCCCACCTTTTGGAGCAGAGCAATGGTGTTGAGGGTGGCTTGTCTGGCCTCCAGGGACGTCTGACCCCTGATGAGTCAGTCGTCCAGATAGGGAAAGACAAAGATGCCTTGATTTCTCAGGTAGGCCGCAACCACTGCCAGGCACTTGGTAAAGACTCTGGGAGCGGAGGACAGACCAAAAGGCAGTACTCTGTACTGATAATGGTTTCCTCCCACAATGAACCTGAGGTACTTTCTGTGGTCTGGATGAATGAGGATGTGAGTGTATGCATCCTTTAGATCTAAGGAGCACAGCCAATCTCCCTGCTGGAGGAAGGGCAGAAGTGTTCCAAGAGTAAGCATCTTGAACTTTTCTTTCTCTAGGAACTTGAGGTTTCTGAGGTCCAGAATGGGTCGAAGGCCACCGGTTCTTTTGGGTATCAGGAAATACCTGGAGTAGAATCCGTGACCTTGCAAGTGGGGAGGCACAGGCTCCACTGCCCTGTCCACCAACAGACCATGAAGCTCTTGTAGAAGGAGGTCTGTGTGCAGGGGAGGCCTTGGAGGCTCTCCTGGAAAATATGGTGGTGGCAGTTGGTGAAAATGGAGGGCATAGCCATTTTGAACTATGTCCAGCACCCAACTGTCCCCAGTGATAAGGGGCCACTGGTGGGCAAAGAGGGCGAGGCGACCTCCTGTGCAGGGTGGGGAGAGCAGTGGAGGAGAGGCTACGCTCAAGGAGTCAAAAACCCCCACCCTGCTGAGTGGTAGCAGGGGCCTGAGGCTTGGGGGTCCTCTGCCTACGGGGCCCATTACCCTGGCCCTTGGCTTGCTGACCCTGGGGGGCAGGTTGGGCAGCCTGATATTGAGGGTACTGTTTGTAGGCAGTGCCCTTCCTCGGGTAAAAGGGCTTTTTACCAGAGTCCTTCTTCTTATGTGAAGGGGCAGAGGTCTTCGACAGCTTTGTCCGGGTAAGGTGCTCTGTCTCGAGCTGAGCGGCCTTCTCGGTCACGGGTTTGCCAAAAAGGTTCTCACCTCGGCAGGGGACATCGACCAACTTGTCCTGAACCCATGGCTCGAGGTCCGATGACTGCAGCCACGCCTGGCGTCGAGCCGCGATGCCGGCAGCCGCTACTCGGACCGAAGCCTCGAAGACATCGTAGGCGGCGTGGGAAATGAACTTTGAGCATTCCCGAATCCCCGAGGACAAGGTCTGAAATCTCTGCAAGGGTTCCCCGGAGAGACCAGCAGAGAAGCTGGCCAGTTTTTTGGCCAGGTCCCGCAAGTACATGCCCATGTACAGCGGTAAGACTGGACACAGCAAGCAAGCATCGACCCTTGGAAGCACTTCCTACCGACGCCATCGAGGTTGCGGGCCTCCCTGCCGGGGGGCACCGCAGAGTGCATCTTCTGGCTCTTCAGACGATGCATGGCAGATTCCACAACCATGGAATGGTGTGGTAGTTGTGCTTTCTGGAAACCAGGGCTTTTGCAGAGTCGATAAATGGAATCGACTTGCTTGCTTAGAACCGGCGCCGGGGCCTCCCACATTCGGAAGAGGAGCCGTTCCAGCATCGGAGGAACCGGGACAGTAAAGGCCTCCTTCGGAGGAGAGTCGTACTGCAGAGCATCGAGATCCTCGGCTCGAGGCTCTTCCTCGGGATCGGCAGGGATAGCCAAGGCAGCGGCCATATCCCAGACGAACTCCGAGAACCTAGTGTCCTCCGGAGGGGATCTACTCTAGGGATCAGACTGCGGTGAGTCCGACGGGACGCACCAAGTCTTAAAAGTATTGGGAGACTCTTCGTCCTCCGTCTCCCAGGCGGACTCATCCGAGGAGGAGTCGGGGTCCGACTCCTCGGGGCCCTGAGGCACCCGCCCCGATGCCGGGGGCACTGGCGTCGACACCCTCGGTCCCAAACGGGAGGTCGAGGGAGACCTCGACCGAGGACGACTTCGAGCCACGAGGGTCTCGAGTATCAGCTCAGTCTCCGGGGTTGACTTCGAAGTCGACGTCCCGGTGGTCGGGGCAGATGCACCAGGCAGGCTGGCCATCAGTGCCCGCTGCTGCTCCATGAAGGCAGACAGTCTGCACTCCAAGGCTGTCATCCTGAGACTCAGTTCGGGAGACGCAGCAGCCACTGACTCGAGCCCCGGTGGCGCCGGGCCCGACGTCAGCTCTCTGGGAGGAGAGTCCACGAGGACTACGGGGCTTACGTGTCCAGCAGACTCCGGCTCCACGCGAGGAACTTTGGCAGGCTTCTCTTGGTCCACGGGCCCGGGACGACGGTTGGGGGTCTTAGACCTGGCCCTCGAGGGACCAGGGACCTCCTCTGACACTGCCCTCGCGAGCCGCTTCTTCCTCTTATGTTCCCGGTCGGGGGACCCTCTGTCCGAGGAGCTTTGACGGCGCTCGGGATCGGAATCCCGAGATGTCGAGGCCTCAGACAAGGTCCGGGCCCGGCCGGAGGCAGAGTCAGAGAAAAACCTTTCCTTTTGATGCTGTCGACTCTTTAGTGCCTTGGAAGACATCTTCCCACATGGCCCACACGACTTTGGGTCGTGGTCAGGGCCGAGGCACTAAAGGCAGCAGTCGTGTGTGTCAGTGAGAGAGACATAATTTTCTTACACCGATCATACTTTTTGAAACCACTGGAAGCCATCGGGGAAAAAATAGCCCCAGCGAGGTCAAAAGACCGGTCTTCCAGTGAAAAATGAAAAAAGGGCATGAACGCCAGCCACGAAGGGCAAAAACCAAAAAATAAAGAAAACGGGCTTGATACTGGTGTACCGAACCCGGCGGGAGGGGAACCGGCGTCGAACCGGAGAAAAAGAGCGAAAATCGCCAAAGAAAAAAAAATCACTTTTAGCCGGGAGAACAGGACACACGTCCGATGGGCTTCTCAGAAAAAAAAAAAAAAAGTGACTGAGGTAAGATGGCACCTTTAGGCGGGAAGGGAACCGCGCATGCGTGCCAGCATTCCCAAAGGCTTTCATGGAAAGCTGGGGAAATGCTCCGCTGGGGCTTCATCGGCGCCGATGAAACCCATATGTGAGGACTGACTTCCTGCTTGGTCCTGGAGAACCCATGAAGCAATCGTGTGTGTGCACCATTCGGTCAACGCTGCTCACTTATCAGAGTCAGAACAAACATTTAGCTTTCTCTCTGGAGGCCCAACATGCTTCTGACTAGAGATGGGGGGAGGGGAAGTCAAAATTTTCTGGCAATTTATTTTATTCAGCCAGGCAATTAGGTGCGAGACAAGCGTGACTTGAGGATTAAATTCAAGAATTTTCCTTGATGTTCTCGCCACAGCATAAATTATCCCCATCTACTGCCTGCGTTTCAGGTTCACCTCTGTCAGCAGCATCTCTTCAGAAGTAAAAACAAGCCGTGAACCCGAGAGACTGCGATGCTACCCTATATGCCCTGGCTCATAACCAAGATTCATTACTCTCGTAAATACACAAAAAACTAGCTCATCTAGAGAGACACTGCCCCCAGGAGGAGAGAGAACGAGTCTGTTCCTGGCAGAGACCTCACTTTGTCACCCAAGATGAGTTTGTTTTTCATCCTTAACAAATGCGTCTCACAGAAGCACTTTGGAAGTGACTTCATGTCTTGGTATGCCTAGGCCTTAGCTCCCAGGCTCCTCCTTATTAGTGTCTCTGAGCCTCCGGTGGACATCGAAAATCCCCAACAGACCCTGAAAATGGACCGTTGTGTCTTATCTCCAGGAACAAGCAGGAATAAGTCCTCACATATGGGTACGTCGGAACCGACGGAGCCGGCGCGGGAAAGCTCCCCAGCTTTTCAGATGAAAAGCTTTTGGGGCTTCCCACAGCGCATGCGCGCTGCCTTCCCACCTTCCTTACCAGCTCTCTTCAGTTTCTCTTTTTCCGCGGAGCCAGCAGGTCGTGTTCCTGTCACCGCTGAAGAAATTGTTATTTTAATTTGTTTCTTTTGACCGCGTACCTGCCTTCCCCATACCAAAACCGGTACTGCCGGTCTCTCTTTCTTTATTTCTTTAAAAAAAAAAAACAACCTTTTTTTTATTTCAGCACAACGTGGTAACTTTTGCTAGGCCTTCAGGCCTACACTAATTCTCCTCATGGAGAAGCCAGCTCCTGGTTTTAAAAAGTGTACCAAGTGCAGTGCTGTTATTTCTCTCTCAGACACCCATGAATGGTGTCTTAAATGTTTGGGACCTGACCACTCCATACCGGACTGCCCATTCTGCTCCCAGATGTCTAAACGTGGTATGCAGAACCGGGCCAACAAGTTCCATGTGCTGTTTGCTTCAGATAATCCAGCATCACAGTCATCCAGGTCTTCCTCTCCGGATGGATCTCAGGTAACCAAACTTTCTGTGGGCAAATCCTCTAAAAGCAAATCTCTTTCAAAAGATCGAGAGGCTCTCAATCTTGAGTTTGAGGATTCTGACCACACCAAAAAACCCCGGCGGGAGGCCCCGGCCTCCAAAGCATCACCTATGGGGTTACAGGTTGACATCGATGGCACGGCCTCGACTGATCTGTTAAACTGCTCTGGGGTACCGGTCGATACCGGTACCGACATCCAGGCAGCAGTGGCGTCCATGGGCAATACTGTCCAGACCATGCAGCAGGCCGTTCTGGCTTTCATTAAGGCTGCGACGCCCTCGGTACCGATTCCATCGGTACCGACCCCGGTTCACCGGAACCGAGACCATCGACTTCCAAGCGTCGATCGGTTCCGCTTGCTGGATTCAGGCTTTTGCCCGATACCAATCCCATGCCCGATACGCCCGATCTCCATATCGATCGGTATGCGTATCGTGCATTGCAAGCACAGAGAGAATACTCAGATTCTTCTGATGAGTTCAATTCCTCTGATGACTCTGCTGAGTTTGATCTTCCTGAGGAGCCCTCTTCTCTAAAGAGGGCGATGTCTCCTCCAGAGGATTTATCCTTTCAGGATTTCATTGTTGATGTAGCTAAAGGACTTCTATTGCTACATCTTCTGAAAAGAAACCCAGATCAAAAAAAATTGGATATTTTAGGATACTCTAAAGCTCCTAAAGAGGCAGTTACTCTGCCTATCCATGAAATCCTTCAAGAACACTTGATGGATTTGTGGGAGACTCCTCTAACTCTGTCTCCTTATTCTCGTAGGTTGGACACCATGTACCGGGTCCCTCCTTCGCCTGGGTTTCAAGAAAACTCAGCTGCCTCACCACTCCATTGTGGTGAAGTCTGCTATGAAGAGGATAAAGAGTCCCAAAAGGCACTCTTTTACCCCTCCAGGGCGAGAATGTAAGACCCTTGACTCTTTTGGTAGAAAGATCTTCCAGGCTAGTATGCTTATAGCCAGGATCAATTCTTACAGCCTTTATATGGGCATGTTTCTCAGAGAACTTGCCCTAAAGGTACGGCATTTTGCCCCTTTATCCCTGAGGATAAAAAGGAGGACTTCACTTCTGTGGTGACACAACTTTCAGAGGTCTCCAAGTTTTCCAACAGGGCAGCCTTTGATTCCTTTGAGGTTGCTGGCAGGGCTTCGGGAATTGCTATTGCAGCCCGACGTCTTGCTTGGCTCCAGGCTTCTGACCTAGAACCCTGGGTTGTGGATGGCCTAAGGAATCTGCCCTGTACAGGTGAGAACTTATTTGGTGAAGACTGGCAAATTAAAGCTGCTCAAATGGATGCAGAAAATGCCACTCTAGATAGACTTTCTAAGTCTACTTCTACTCCTGCCAAAAAGAAGTCTTTTAAAAGGCCTTACTATAAGAAGGCCAGATTTTCCACAAATACTGGCCAACAATCTGCTCAGCCTCGCTTTGCTGCTAAATGTCAGCAATCTAAGCAAGTAAAGTCAAGGCCTGCAGTGTCTGCTACACCCCAGCAGGCTCAACCCCCTCAGGGGTTTTGACTTGCCCCTAGAGAACTTACCATTTCTGGCTCTAGAACAACCAGAGCCCCTCACCATTCCCGGAAGGTTAGCTCACTTTGCTCCCAGATGGGAGCAAATTACATCAGAGCAATGGACCCTCTCTATCATCCGAGAGGGTTACAAACTTCATTTCTCCAGCCTTCCTCCCCATACCATGGTGAGGCAATTCAGTTCTCCCCCATCTCTTCTGACCCTGTTGAGTCGGGAAGTCTCCTCTCTCCTTGCCCAAGGGGCAATAGAGGAGGTTCCTCTTCCTCAACAGGGGTTAGGGTTCTACTCCCCTTATTTTCTCATAACAAAGAAGACAGGGGGCTTCAGACCTATCCTAGATCTGAGAGAATTGAACAAGTTTCTATTCAAGGAGAAATTCAAAATGCTCTCTCTGGGCATTCTCCTTCCATACCTTCAGAGTCAGGATTGGCTTTGTTCTCTAGATCTCAAGGATGCGTACACTCATATACTCATCCATCCATCCCACAGAAAATATCTTCGATTTCTGTTCTAGGGAAAACATTTCCAATACAGAGTACTTCCCTTCGGTCTCGCCTCTGCTCCAAGAGTATTCACAAAATGCATGGCAGTCGTAGCCGCATTTCTAAGAGGCATGGGAGTCTTCGTGTTCCCATATCTGGACGACTGGCTCATCCGAGCTCCATCTTAGTCAGAAGCCCAGATTTCCTTGGACCGCACAAGGCGTATTCTTCAATATCTGGGACTTGTGGTAAACATTCCCAAGTCCCAACTTATCCCTATTCAGTCCCTGGAATTCATAGGGGCCCACTTGGACTCCACCACTGCAAGGGCCTACCTCCCTCTGGTCCGAGGCCAACGACTAATCAGCTTGGCCTCCCAGGCTCAGTCCAGAAGTCACTTGTCAGCCAGGGAACTGCTGCAACTTCTGGGCCACATGGCCTCCACGGTCCATGTGGTGCCCTACGCTCGTCTCCATATGAGGGCAGCTCAATGGACTTTGGCCACCCAGTGGTCTCAAGCATCAGGAGCGCTCTCAGACCAAGTACTCACCTCAAAACGTCTGTTTTGGTCTCTCCAGTGGTGGACATCCTCCAAAAATCTGTTGTTGGGGACCCCCTTCCAACCTTCGTTGCCCCAAGCAACCCTCACAACAGATGCCTCCCAAACAGGGTGGGGAGCTCATCTCCAACACCTCTCCACTCAGGGCACCTGGTCTCCCCAGGAGACCACCCTTCACATCAACCTTCTGGAACTGCGAGCAATCTTCCTTGCCCTCACAGTCTTCCACACCCTCCTTGTCAACCATGGAGACCATGTGGCCTAGCAATTGTAGCATTTCCCGAGCAGTGAGATAAGGTTTGAACACTGCTTGGGAAGCTAGTTGTACTATGCGAAGACAGCGGGGCTGTGGAAGGAAAACCCTTGTCTGTCTTGTATCCAGATGAGCTCCTATGAACTCTAGGGACTGAGTGGGAGCAAGATGGATTTTGGGAGGTTTATGACCAGTCCCAAATACTAAAGGATTTGCATTGTGCGAGACAGAGCAGAGCTGGCTTCTGGCACTGTAGGGGCTCGAATGAGCCAGTCGTCTAAGTAAGGGAAGACGAATATTCCCAGAGTGCGGAGAAATGCTGCTACCACAGCCATGCATTTTGTGAACACTCTTGGCACAGAAGCCAGGCCAAAGGGAAGAACCTTGTATTGGTAGTGCTTTCCCTGAAACAGGAATCGGAGGAATTTCCTGTGATTTGGATGGATGAGATCCTTGAGATCTAGAGAACAAAGCCAATCCTGACTTTGAAGGTATGGTAGCAGAGTTCCTAGAGAGACCATTTTGAACTTCTCTCGGAACAGATATTTGTTCAATTCTCTGAGGTCTAAAATGGGTCTGTGTCCTGTTTTCTTTGAAATAAGGAAATAGGGTGGAGTAGAACCCTGTACCTTGATGAGGAATGGGTACTTCCTCTATTGCTCCTTGAGCAAGGAACATTGTGACTTCTTGACCTAAGAGATTGTCGAGAGAGGTCTGAAAATTGAACCATCTTATAATTGTAGGAGGGGGCAGGCTGTGAAAATGAAGCTTGTACCACCCTCTCGTACAATGGACAGAGTCCAATTTTCTGCTGTTATTTGGTACCATCTGTGGGCAAAATGACATAACCTGCCTGAGATGGTTAAGGGTTCTGGACCCTTCAGGGGCAGGAAGGCAAAGTTCTCTAGAAAGGAGTCAAAGCCCATGAGGAGGCTGAGCCTGCTGAGCTGGCTGAGGTTTTGCAGCTTTTGGCTTCTTTTGTTGTCTAGGTTGTTGCTGCTGTCCCTTTTGGGCAGTCTGACCTGGACGGTGTCCCTGTTGGGTATAGGAAAGATAAAACTTCTTTTTCTTATTAAAAAATGGTTTCTAGAGGATCTTTTCTTTGCAGGATCGGCTGTAGATTTGGACAATCTATCCAATGTGATATTGTCAGCATCTATTTCATTAGCCTTCTCCTGCCAATTCTTACCAAAGAGATTTTCTCCTGTGCAAGGAATGTTTCCTAATTTATCCTGTACCCAAATTTCCAAGTCAGATGCCTGAAGCCAGGCGATCCAACGTGCACCAATGGCAATAGCAGAGGTTCTGCTTATGCACTCAAAGCAGTCAAAGGCTGCATGATTAACAAACTTGGAAACACCCTGAGCATGTTTGACAAGAGTGAGATAGTCTTGTCTTTTGTCATCAGGAAGAAGGGGGCTCATAAGCTCCAAGTCCCCTGTAACCTCTTTAAGTAACATTCCCATATACAAGATATAGGAACTGATCCTAGCTAAGAGCATGGAAGCATCGACGCCCAAAGGCATCGAGAGTCCTACATTCATAACCTGGAGGATTGGATGCATGTCTCTTTGCACTTTTCATCCTTCTCATGGCTGATTCCACCACAATTGAATGGTGTGGTGAGTTTTTTTGAAAGCCAGGACAAGGTGGAACTTGATACATGGTATCGAGTCTTCAAGAATGAGGAGATGTGGTTAAAGGTGTTTCCCACAGCCTTAGCATAAGATCATGTAAAATCTCATGAATAGGCAGAGTAGCTGCCTCTTTGGGAGCCTTAGGGTATTGGAGGATTTCCAACTCCTTTGCCCTAGGCTCTTTCGGGAGCTACTGTGATGGAAAGGCCTTGGGCCACATCACGGATTAAGTCCTGAAAGGACATATCCTCTGGCGGAAACATTCTGCCGCTGAGGAGAAGAGGAATCCTTGGGGAGAAGTACTCTGGTATTGACAGAGTCTTCAGACTCATCCGAGGATTCAAAATATCTCCGATCCCACGGTACCGGTATCGATCCAAGTCGGTATCGGGTTGTTCAGGTACTGATCTGTTGATGCCGGAGAGAGACGCATGACTCGATACAGGTGGCATACCTGCCGATGCCGATGCAGTCGGTACCGGTATCGGTTGAGGTGTCTGAAGTGGTTTCAACGGTACCGAAGCTGTGAGAAGAGCCGCTAGACTGTGTTCGATAGCAAGGAATCTCTGGTCTATCGATGCTGCCGATGCTTGGGTGTCAGAACCGGTAGAAGTGGCCGGAACCTCAGAGCATGGCGCCAGTTGTTCTGCCGAGGTTGAGGCCTCGAGAACATCCTGGAGCCCCGTTAATGCTTTGGAAGCCGAAGCCTCCCGCCAGGGCAGTTTTGCGGTGAGAATTCCTCAAGGGCAACGCCAAGGGCATCTCGATACTTAGAAGGAGATCTACCCTTTGAGGACCGGATAGATTTATGTTTAGTTACCTGAGATCCATGGGAGGAAGATGAAGCCCTGGAGGACGTTGATGCAACAGACGCCGCGCGTCTGAGGGAGAAAGGGTGCTAAGTTTAGCAGCTCGGTTCTGCCGGCCACTTTTTGACATCATTCCACAGGAGGCACTCTGAAATAGAGTGGTCAGGACCTAAACATTTGAGACACCAATCATGGGTGACAGAAATGTTACCACCACATTTAGAACATTTCTTAAAACCTGAAGTAGGTTTTTCAATTTTTAAGGAAAATTGGGCCTAGTGGCCAAAACGGCGCCTAGCACCAAGGAAAAAAAGATGCTGAAGTTAATCACTTCAGAAACTATAGTTTTTTGGTTTTTTTTTTTTGGTTTTTTTTTTAGAAGAACGAACGAATTGGCGGTTCTGGTATAGCGTCGAGGGAAGGCAGACGTGACCACAAAAACAAAGATTAAAGACAAAATCTTCTGAGGTGGCAGGGTGTGCGACCTGTCAGCTCCACGGAAAACGAAGAACTGGAGAGGGACAGTTGGAAAGGCAGGAAGGCAGCACGCAGGTGCTGTGGGATGCTCCCAAAGGCTTTCCTATTGGACGCTGGGGAGCGTTCCTGCGTGGGCTCTATCGGTACCGACGATACCCATATATGAAGACTACATTCCTGCTTGTTCCTGGAGATCAACAGACTTCAAAAGCAGTTGGACAGTATAATACTTGATTCTAAATTATTCAGTCTCCTTTGGATTTCTGATGTATAAATATCTTAAATGTGTGACATTCAACCGTCCAACCATTTCATGCAAATGCACATGACTGTCATTTGACCCCTCTGGATCCTCTTTGTAAAGGAATTTTAGCACTAAAGAAAGACTTTAGCAGACAGCACCAAGACAACCTCCAAGACAGAGGCCCACTAAGCAAATCTTGGAAGCTAAGAAAGCATCAACCCTCCCCCGTTTCCCTTAAAAGGGCAAAGGGAACAGAATCCAGAGGCAATCTAACAGCATCCCAACTGCTAATCCCAAAGGATTTTTGATACTCCGAGTACCACTTATGACTACTAATCAAAATATCTATATTCTTTTCCCTATGACAGGACAGCCTGACCTTGGGATGCAGCCCACTTGAGATTTTTATCACAAAAAAAAATGTAATTAGTTAGCAGATATGATTTTGAAGCACTGCAGAAATATTTGATGTATTCCCCCACAGACTCTCCACACAGCCAAAGTAGCAGTATGAGGAGAGCCAGCAGGGGGCAGCAGAGTGAGGGTGGAGCAGGGATGGGCCGATTCAGGTCATGGCCCTGTACGTCCTGCAGGTCAAGGGTGGATATGCTACTTATTCCACCTCAGAGGTGGAATAAGCAGCTGGGACTGCAGCGATCGGGGCCGGAATCCCCCACCCCAAGGCCAGATTGGTGGCAAGTAGGTCCCTGCCGCCCGATCCGGGCCCCGGCTGCACAGCCTAAGGTCAGGCAGTGGGGTAGCAGGGGGTTGGACTGCAGGAGTTGAAGGGCATGCGGGAGGATGTCCCGTGTGTATGCAGGGGCATGCCAGGTCATATCAGGACCTGATCCTGCACTGTGGGAAGATCTGGCTCCCATGGTGCAGGATTGGGTCTTAATGAGCCCGTCCTGATCAGGGGCGTCCAAACGGCCCAGACATGCCCATAATGGAATCTGGCTCTAAGAGGGTAACTTTATAAGACACTGCATAAAGTTATGAGTGGAGAGGTAGCCTAATGGTTAGAGCACTGGCTTGGTAACCAAAAGACCTAGGTTTGATTCCCACTAGCATTCCTTGTGGCCTTAGGCAAGTCACTTAACCCTTCATTGCCTTGGAAGAAAGGCCTGGCAGTCTACTTCCGATCACAGTGCCAACCAGAAGCTGGTGGGTCGCTAGGAGTCAGCACCGACTTGAAGGCACACATAAAAAAATAAATAAAGTTAATATGAACATTTTTATATACCACCCCTTCCAGAGATCAGGAGCAGTAACAAAACGATAATAATAATGAATTATTATTATTTACATTGAACAGTTTAATTCAGTGAACATTTTGAACAAATTCTCTCAAAACTCTTCAGTATTTTATAATTACTAACAGTAAACTATTTACAGAAGTAGCCGATTCAGTATGTATAAAAAAATAATAATGTGCTATTAATATACTTAAATCACGGTATGTTAATGATTTATGCACCTACTTTAGCTGATCACTGTGGGTGTACACAGGTGTGGAGTTTGGGCGGAGCGCAAGGTTACATGTGTAAATTAAAGAATTCTATACTTTATATGCGTTCCTTACAAATTTAGGTGCATGCATTTTATACCAGCCCAGGGCTGGTATAAGTGATCACACCTTACATTAATACGTGTTTTTGGCCATTTATGCTAGTATTTTAAAAAATCAAGTACACATGAAGACTAGGCAGCCGTGTTCATAAAGACAAATTGTATTTTATAAAGTTCCATAGGTATCTAATGCAAATCGAGCATCAGCAGCATCTAATTCGAAGCGCGGACATTAGGTCTGCTTGAGAGCAGATATAAATGTCAGCACGTACTTTACATGCATAATTTTATAAAATCCATGCATAAATTGCACCACCACTTATGCTCAGCCCAAACTTCACCCTGTGTCCCACAGCTACTGTGCAAGTATACACCTGCTTGCCTCACACACGCTTTTAGGCATGACCTAATTTTAGAAGGGTTGTTTTGTGCACGAAAATGTTTTATAGCCTTACTACGAGATGTTCAGCATGTGTAGGGTGTATGAGGATGATGCCAGGTTGCTGATCTGCTTGACCATTATTCCCTGCAATGAACATGGCCTCCTGTGCATTCTTGCAGAGAATTTTAGGCAGACGGATGTCTAAGGAATCACTGTAGTAGAAATTCGTAGCCTTCACAGTCTCTCCCCTCACCCCATGCAAACAATTCAAACAAACCGCCTTTCATCAGCATGAAATCACCAATCCAGCAGGTCCATTTGTATGCAAATACTTCTGATGCTCATCAGGAAACCATAAAGGGTATTTTCCCTGGTCACTTCAAACCTCGTTAAGCTGGTCATAATTAGCCAAACTACTCACCTTCAGTCTTCTCAGCTGAACATCAGAAAACGTCCTAATGCCATTGGTTGAAGGTACCAGACGGTTAAACAGAGCCTTGAAAAAGTAAAACTTGGATTAGCAGCAGCGGTGCTATACTAGTATAAAGTTATTGTTTAAGAACAGTCTATAACCACAACGCAGAAGATGCCAGGAGTTACCTTGTCAGACTGCGTTAATTCGTGGAACATGCGAGCGTCGATAGCAGCTGCAACCAGGTTATTGGCTGCAGTAATAGCATGAATGTCACCTGTAAGATGAAGATTAAACTACGGAAAAGAAAGATATTATCCAATTGTTATTAAAATAAACCCGATAATGGACACGTTGTATGCATCACCATGCTCTGTTAGCAGTACATCAGCTAGAGTGTAGGACACAAGATGACCAAGAAATGTGCCTCCTTGCATTACTTTAAGAGGACGTGTCTCCAACTTTTTATATTTATGCAAAAATCTCTCTTAAAAACCAACCGAGCCCTCTACTCAAAAAAAAGCTAAACTGACCTAGGCACCTCAGTCAGGAAAAATTTCAACTGAAGTTAGTTAGGTTCCTAAGTTCGGGGCCAAAAATTTATCTAATTTGAGGAACTGAAAGTTTGGCCTTCTACTTGCCTACATTTAGGCTCCACGTACTGAAAATCAGCACCAGGCTGCTAACATAATTGCTCTGAACCTGCTAATATTTTAGGAGCCCAGCCCTAATCGATTTTCAAATGATGCTAGCTTGGACACTTAACTCCTAAGCCCTTTGAAACTGATCCCTTTGTGTACCAGAAAAAAATAAAAAATGAAACTCTTTACAACATCTCCTACACAATTCTAACACTACATGTTTAGTGCAAGCCTTAGATTTCTTTACATAGGCCAAACAAAAGCAAACCAGACTGAGAGGCAAAAAAACCCCATGCAATGCTGCTTGATTTTTGAGGCGAGAAGAACAAATTAAGAGGAAAAAAAAGTTCAATATCATTAACTTTCCCATTTAAGAACAGATGGCGAGGTCCAATTAGATAGACGTTAAGTAACAGGACAGGAGAGATCAGAGCAGTAGTAAGAAATAGAAAGGAAGACTTCAGCCAAAATTAGCTTTCAAAATCTAGGGTTATTTTAATAAAGGATTTATGCACAATGACTGCAGGCTATAAAAAAGGAAAAGAAAGAGAGATACCTTTCAGAGGCAGTGGACTCCCTTTCTGCAGTATACGCCAATGAGTTAGATGCAGAAACCAATGTAAGCTAGTTATAATACTCTACATCAGATTTAACAAATTTTCTTGAAATCTAGGAGCCAGCTGCCAAAACCTAGGTCACAGTGCATGCCCCCAAAAAAGTGTATCGCAGTTATGCTTTTTAGGTTTTAGGGTGTGATCTACTAAGACCAGTTACCCATTTTCTACGAGAAAACACTTAATAAATCAGACTCTTTATGGAGCACTGCACAGTGCTAACAGACTGCCCCTTTAAGTTACACCTGTGTGTGCAGGTGCGTGGGGGGGGGGGAGGTGCGTGGAAGTGGGGTGCCTGCATGTGTGTGGTGGGAGAGGGGTGCAATTTTGCACACGCACACATTATGCTTTCTTCACCCTCCAACCTCCTGCACTATTCCCTCTCCCCCATTCCAGCCCCTCTCCTGCTGACCATCCCCACACCCCCATCTATTTCTCTTACCAGACTCTCTCCCCTTCTTCCTCCTTTACACTCGCCACTTGCCTTCCATCCTCCCCCCCCCAACTCTATTAAATCAAACCTGCTGCCCCTTTAAATTTCTTCAGCTGTCTGTTCAGCAAATTCCCCTGCCTCTCTAACCTCTTTGGCAGGCTCCAGCAACACGTCTGACTCAACTGCTGCCTTTTACAGCACTTCCACCCACAGGGATCCCATCTCACGCAGACAGAAGGGCTGCAAAAGGCCGCGATTGCAGCAGCGAGACTGATGCTGTCTGGGAGCCTTTTGTAGCATTTCTGCTTGCATGAGATGGGATCCCCGAGGGCAGACAACTCTGGACCATGTGCTCTGAACCCCAGGCACCAGATCTGATTTTTCAGTCGCCATGGTGACCTGGTGCTTGTCAGACCCTGTTCTATACAGTAGTATGTGATTATATGTGGGCCGGAGGGGTTTACATGGAATTACTGTTACCACTTGGAAAAAGAGGTACTTTGAATCCTGTTGTCTGAAATAAATATACACGCACTAATAGGGGACAACTGTAAAGAACTGAGCAGAAAGAGCATGTGGGAGAATGAAGCTGGAAGAAAGGAGGCTGTTAAGAGTGGTCCCCTACTGAGGAATAGTGAAGACCACAGGAAGTGACATTGTCCTAGGGCATGGAGGCTTAATCCATATGCTCTATTAGGTCATTGAGCAAGTCACTCACTAAAGCAGCTAATTTACAGCGAAATACCTCCTCAGATGTAGATGAACAAAGCCCATAAATTGCAAATATTGGCTCAGCAAAAATTAGAGGCGTACTGCTCACTCTACATGACTTGGGAGAAATCCAAGGTCCACCAGAGCCATGCAGTAATAGCCAAGGAGTGCTCAGATTTGAGATGTCGGAGTTTTGAGTATGCAAAATGGCTCACCAATGCAGACGTGCGATGCCTTAACTGAATTATAAAAAGAAATTAACAGCAAGCAAATTATGGAGAAAGCGAAGACAATGTGCCTTGATCTCATTGAGCTTGGGGACAGAGTAGAAATGTTGAACATCACGTAGAAGAGCAGAGCATGAAAATGGCGATAGAGCAGGAATCTCTCAGCCTGAGAGAGGTGCAGGAGGAGATCCGGAAAAAAGAGGATCTGGAAAACTGCTCACATGGAAATATTAGAATCAAAGGTCTACCCAAGGAACTGCCCTACTTGAATTGCAACGGAGTGATGGAGTTCTGTGTAGATTTGCCGAGAGTGGGAGGACCACGCTAGAGGCATATTGAAGTCTGGCCTCCAAGAGAGGATGCCAATTGAGACACATGGTGACATTTTATTTACCAGTAAATTGCATTTCTTCATAGTTTCAATAACAAAGAATGAGATCTTGGAGGCTTGTAAGCAGGGCAAAATTCACCTGGATGATACAGAGGTGGAGATTAAGCAATATGTTCAGACTAAGCAGCAGTATATAACTAGCTGCCCAATCCATTTTGGACCTTGGCTTGGCCAGAGGAGAGGGCAGGGAAGTGATTCATAATCCTATTTTGCGACATGTCCTTAGGGTATGGGGAAGGAATCAAAGGGTGGGAGAAGGACAGAGGGCTTTACACTGTGTTGGCCTCCTCAATATACAATGAAGAGTTCTGGCTGGGGAGGGGGGGTAGGATAAAGTATTGTAGGTGGCAGCAATTGGGCCATAGGGCCCTTTTCATGTTTTGCTGATGATGGGGAGATAGGAGGAGTTTGGGTTTCAGGACAGGGATAGGTTTTATTAACAACCAATCTATTCACTTTCTGTGTCAGCCTCAATGGCGTCAGGTGATAAAAAGGGCTCACAGATTTAGAGTACACTTGGAGTATGGTGGGGGGGAGGAATAGGGGGGGGGTTTAATTTATAAGCTATATAAAAGTTGTAAAGGGATGTAAATTTCAAAAATGTAAATTTATGGGAGGAATGGGAGAAGTTGGAGAATCTTTGATGGGGAAGAGGTGGAAGAGCTGTGCACCTGCATCTGCAGCTATAAGATTTTATTGAGGTGGTATTATACACCCATGAGGCTTCAGAGAAATGTGCCCAGGGTTAGGGTTGTCCCACTATTGTTGGTGGGAGTGTGGAGGGCTGGAAGTCTGCTTCATATCTGGTGAACACTGTGCCAAAGTTAAAATATTTTTAGAAGCAAACTGAGTTGGCCTTAAATTTTGTATTTCAAGTGGGACTGAAGTTGTATGCCAAGTAGGCCCTGTTGGGGGGATGTGGCCAAAGGAGGCAGGAAGAAATCACAGAAGCGCTATTACGGTCAGCCGTTAGTTTAATAGCTGCAAGATGTGAACTGGCATGTCACTTGAAGAAAACTGATCCACCTGCGCTAGACGACTGGATAAACAGCGGGCAGACAGCTGGAACTATCATCGGCTCTGCAGCACGAGAAGGGCGAGAGGGTTGATAAAAAGACAGGACGCTGTTTCTACAGTATTTAGATAAAAAGTAGCATCACCAATGACTGCTAAAGCTATGGGGAAAGGGAAGTTATTGTTCTCAGTTATACTGAAAGATCTGCATTGTTACTTGGAGATATGCATGGAATTCTTAAATGTCTACTGGAAAACCGAATACAAATTAAATTAAAACAAAAGAAATAAGAATACACAAATTCTAATGAGCTTCTGTGAGAAGACTGACATTCTTTCACATTGTCTGACGTGCTGTATCGCTCTGCTCTCTTGGAGAATAGGAGCTTCCTTGTTCTCTAATGATTTGCGCTCTCTCTCTCTCTCCTCCTTCTCCCCATGCACTTCTATATACACTAAATCGTAAATTAGTTGTATTATCAAAAGTTGGCTATAACTGCACAAATTGTGTTGTCATTCAGTTTACGTACCTGTAAAAACATATTACTTAATAAAAAATAAAGTTATAAAAAAAAAAAAAAAAAAGAGAATGCAGAAGACAATGTGCTAATTCTAATGAATTATTAGGCAGTGGTATGAGCCAACCTCCCAAGTATCAGATTATTTAATGGGATAATGATGGAAGCGTAATATCAAAAGCCAGAATCAAAGTTAGGCCGGGTAAATGTAAAGCAAGATGCTTTTATACTATGTATTATTTATCGTCCAATTTCTGCATGCTATTTACAATCGCAACAGAAGAGCCTGCCGATTCCCAGTGCTCCAATACACATTCAGTTCAACAATCATTGTTCATTTCTATGTTTCTATGTTTAAAAGGGGACTGTTGTAGTTGTTGATAAGGAAGGACAGACTAGATAGGCCATGTGGTCTTTTTCTGTCATCATATTTCTATGTTTCTATGAAGACTTCTGTTCTCTAAAGAATTTCCGTGAATGTTGCCCTCATACTGGGCTGCGTTTTTTTTACATTGTGCAGGAATTCAGTTTTTGGAAATCTCTAAGACTAAGAGTATGAAAGAGATTAAAGTACTAAACCCGCAATGGGATAATTCACCCTCTTCCTGGGCTTACGACACAAAGCCTACAAAAGCCCAAACCAAACAAATTTCAAGCCAAGTGTGTCCTTATACAGAGGCACTATCACCTTCTTTCTTCTGCTTGCCATTCCTCTCCCTATGCACCCAAGCATCCTTCTAGCTTTTGCCGTCGCCTTTTCTACCTGTTTAGCTACTTTAAGATCATCAGTCACAATCACGCCTAGGTCCCACTCTTCTTTTGTGGACAGAAGTACTATATATATATATATATTATGTTTAACTAAAGTAAATGGTGGTTTGTGTTTAATATTTATTTTTACCTTATTTAAAATCCTGTCAGAATACGAGGAAAGCCTTAAAGAAAATGTTCCCTATAGATTTGTTTAAAGGTGACAGATTTTGAGAAAACAGGCTCTCATAATGGAGAAGGGCTAACAGCTAGGATGTTTTTATCTTTCATTTGCTGATCATTTTTTCTTTTAATTTGATTATTGTAAATTGCATAAACATACATAAATCAAGAACAAATCTTGTATAGAAATTGAGACATGATTAGGCAACCAATACAAAAGAGAAAACATATAGGCAACAAAAAAGAAATCAAAATCCCACTCCAAAATCCCCAATACAAGAGATCTAAAAAAAGAAAATTATTCTATTAACAGAAAGGTAAGAAGAATCGTGAGGCATGAACAACTGGTATATCAATTAGACACGGAGGATCAATTGGCATAAATCGCCAGGCTCCCCAAGCGTCAGGTGTTAAGGAAGGCCAGCAGCTAAAAAACACATAGGAAATGGCCTGATATTTCACCAAGCACTTGCAAGGATATTTAAAGAGCGCTCTGAGCTGCACCCCAGGGAACAGGAGAAGAAACTCACACCTTCTCCACTGCGTATCCCGCGCCAAATCCGGAGACATGCAGACTGAAAATCCTTTAAAACACTTCTCTTCTCAAAGAAGATCTTCATTAACCATTCCTTTTCGGACAACAAGGCTAGCGTAACTAACAGTGTAGCAGGAGCAACAGGTTCCTCCCAGGAATCCTCCAAAACAGAAATATCCAAAACATCCACTGGGCCCAATTCAGGGACTGCATCAGAGGTAGCTGGTTTCCTTGCGGATGGAAGGTAGTATGCCTTTATTGTTGGCGGATGAGACTCTGCTGGAATACCCAGAGCCTCAATCAAATACTTCCGAAACCTATCCCTACGTGAAATCAACGAGGCCCTAGGAAAATTTACAAGTCTCAAGTTCGCAGCTCTAGCAAAATTTTCCAAAAGCTCCAACTTATCCTCTGGAATTAAAGTTTCTTTCATAATAGAATTTGAGCAACCTTCTAGCACGTTGACCTGTGTCTGAACCTGTCAAAGAAGTTTGTAGGCACTGTACCTTAGAAGTGGTCTCCGCTAAAGCTGAGGTAGTGGCCTGAACTCTCTCTGGTAAAGAAACAAAACGAGGAGCACTGCTCTTGCAGCTGTCCACAGGGTACACAAAGAGCAAGAGTCAAAAGACCGTCAGGATGAGTTCAAAAGTTCAAGAGTTTTTCCTCTAAACAATTCTGCAGTGTTTTTAGGTACATAAGAGTCATGGTTTCACTCTTTTTATAACACGGGGCACAGCGGTCTCTGGCCTCCACTGGCTCAACGTATCAATATGAAGCACATCCATTTCCGTGGGACCCATCGTTCATTTTTCAAGCAATGTACAATCTTTACTATATATATAGAAGCAGTGAAAGAGTTGGTTTATTACAGTTAGTAGTTATTTGTCAGTAGGCCCTTCATATGGCTCTTGTCCACATGTGAATATTCAAATATCACAAAGTTTAGTGTTCATACAGCACACATTATTTTTACTGCTGCACTTTACCACTGGTCTTAATATAGTATGATTTAACGTTATATAATTTTATGTTTTTTAATTTACAACCGTATGATTTGAATACCTATTAGATTTTATCCCTCATCTTAGTTTGCTACAATTAGATTTAAAATGTATATAAAACTTCCGATTTTAACTACATCATGACGTTCTACCGTTAGAGAGAACTCTGTTGAAGTCATGTTACGATAGCCATGCTATAACAGGTTAGGTTCCTCGTGTTTTTATTTTCATTAGTTTAAATTGAGTTAGAGGTTTAGTATAACCACATGTTTAGTATTTTATTACGTTAATTTTTGGAATTCACAATTCATAATTTGTGTGGATTAGTATTTTCATATTAACATTATTACTGTTTATGCATTTGCCCATGTTTTATTTTATATAAATAGATTGAGTATGTAATATAGGTACTAATATGTTCCCTTTTTGGCTCTGATCTGCATGTATCTTAATACAATTAATGTATAAGTTTGTTTGTTTTAATCTATAGCTTGATATCATCCACCTCTTATGACACATTAGTGAATTTATCATTTGTCTCATGTGAGTATTCACCCAAGTATAATGTTTTGTCTGAGTTTTTATATCTTTGGTTGTCTGTCCTTTTCATATCAAGTACTTTTAGTGTATATCCCTTCATTGTTATTTAATAAGTGCATATACAATGTCTGTGTTCTTATGGGAAAATGTATAGTCTTGTGTTTATACGTTAAGCTTAAATTCAATGATTTTATTTTAAAGTTCATTTTAAAATTCTTTTACATGTATCAGTTCTAGTTTTTTTCCTCCCCCTTTTAATGTATGTTATCTTATATATTGATCTTGTTGAGTACTTATTAATGTTACAAGTTTTCTATGTTTTTGATGTTTTAGCTGCTACCCCCCTGAGGAAGGCACTCCATGCCGAAACGCGTTGGGGACAATTCTAATAAAGCACTTTTGAACTCATCCTGACGGTCTTTTGACTCTTGCTCTTTGTGTACCCTGAACTCTCTGGTGCCAAGAGGAAACCTGGGAGCAAGAGCTGCCCCCAGCTGTACAATTGCAGTCCAGATAGACTCCAAAGTGAAGGTCTCTGACTGTTGCAGGGAAAAAGCAAATAGAGTCCAGCCACCACTGTTCCCCCCATCTTACCAAGCGCTCATTCCTGGACTTGTACAGCAGCCAAACCCTCTACCTGAACTCCTCCTGTCAGATGATATTGGCAGCATCAAGCAGACCCGGGAGGGTTAAAACATCCCCCCCCCCCTCAGTAGCCCCTCGCCAACCAACAGGAGACGTCTCTCCAGATTGCTCCCTTCGCTGCTGCACTTCGGGGAAATCCTGCTGACACATCTCCTTTGCCAGACGCCACAACTCAGGGGATATGGAATAGCTGCTTGAAGAACACCCAAGTCACCTGACTCTAGCGCCGCTCCAATCTCCCCTGCTGTCAGTTGCCGAGTCGGCTGCAACACGAAAGATCCAAAGGACTACAGGCCCAGGTAACTGCGTAGAGGTTTTGGGGGGGGGGGGGGGGGGCAGAGAGGGACTGCTGGCCCCCTTTACCTTCCGCTTCCTCCCCATTAGGAAAATGCACGTTCACACCCGCCATCTTGGATCTCCCTTATCATCGTTTTCTTTTGAAAAAATGGAATTTACTTCATACATCCATTTTCCTGCATCTACTCTGACATAAATTTTAAAAACTAATGGCGATTAATAAAAGTAGTATCTGAACATTAATGTGCCAAATATTCCATTCACTGCAGGCGTGCTGCCGATGGAATACAGCTCTCTGGTGAATCAATCCAAGCAGGCTGGCATTTCCTCTACTCTGTGTGGAGACAGGTGTAAATGTGATATCTAATCATGCATTTTATAAAATATGTGTACCTCCCAACTCCACCCAGTCTACATCCCTGAGAACACCTAGATGCAGAGCACCGTGCCACACTACAAAAACAGTCAAAAAAATGGTTCGTGGACAACAAGATCAAACTGTTACCAAGTTGGCCATCAAACTCCCTGGATCTCAATGTAATTGAAAACTGTTGGAATCTTTTTATTATTATTTACATTTCTTATATACTGCACTATTCAACATCAGCTCGGTTTACATCGAACACAAATTCAGACAGAAAACATGCATCTGAGTTTACAATAAACAGGATCATAAAAACTTGGATAACGAGGTAATTACAAACAGGACAGTAAACTTGGATTGCGAGGATAACTATTTACATCTTCGAGTTACAGAAAAAAATAAACACGAATAAATGGTCAAAAGACCTTACTACGTGAGGTATCCTGGCTCATTAGGTGCTTTGTTGTCGCTATAACTAATGGAGAGGGGGACGTGCGTCTGTGCTCGCTGGGAAGTATTTGAGGAATAAGTAATGTTTGATGGCCTTTCTAAATTGAATTAGGTTAGTGATTGCTCTAATGTTTGTTGGCAATGCGTTCCAGAGTTTTGGTGCACAGAGACTGAAAGCCCTGTTTGCTACTGATGCGATGCTTCTTGTAAGTTTGAGGAATCATTAGCATATTTATTGCTGTTGATCTTCTTGATCTATTCGGGGTTATGGGTTTGATGAGGTCGGTTAAAGATGTGGAGGAGAGACTATTTACTGCTTTGAAGGTCAGTAGCAATGTCTTGAAGATGATCCTGGCCTGTATAGGAAGCCAGTGTAACTGCTTCAAAAGGGGCGTCACATGGTCAACTCCTAGATGCCCCATGGAGAACCCTCGCTGCGCTATTCATTGCGAGCTGTAAGGGGTTCAAAGTGGATTGAGGGAGGCCTAGTAAAGTGACATTAGCATAGTCAAAGTGAGGCATGATCAGAGCCTGGTAGATGGTACGGAAATCCTCCTTGGTTCAAGCAAGGGGCGAAGATGTCTGAGTGAACGGATCTTGTAGTATATAGCTCTTACAGTGTTAGCTATATGTGCCTTCATGTCAAGGTTTTGATCAAGTGTAACACCTAGGTACCGTATTGTGGGTTTTGTTTGTAGATCGGCTTCTTTCACCTTCAAGTATTGCGGAGGGCTAAAATTCAGGTTCTTTGACATGAAGAGCACCTCTGTCTTCTTATATTGAATCCTGAGGTTTTGTGACATGAGCCATTCCGATATGGCATTGAGGCAATTGGTAAGGTGGGATAGGTCCAATTTGTCTATGTCGAAAGGCATATAGAGCAGGACATCATCCGCATATACCATGCAACTTACATTGAAAGACCGGATGATCTTACAAATGGGTTGCATGTATATATTGAACAACAAAGCAGAGAGGGAGGATCCCTGTCGAACCCCCTGACCTTGGTGAAATGGTTCCGACATCGCTCCACCAGATCGAACGTGTTGCCATCTTCCGGACAAGTATGATCTGCACCATTCAAGTGCAGTTCCACTGACGCCTTTCTCTTTTAGCCGTATTAGGAGGAGCTCATGACTTACGGAATCGAAAGCTGCGGCAATGTCCAGGAACACGAATGCAAATCCCTGCCGGATGTTGTCGATACCTTCATCTTATGAAGAAAAAGGTGGCAGCGCACCGTCCAACTTCAGAAGCAGATTTAAAGGACATACTCAAGTATGTATAGGTCAACGAAATCACTCCGGCATACTGTAAAACGCTAGTTAACAGTATGCCTACAAGAATCCAGGCTGTGCTGAAAAATCATGGACACCCTATCAAATATTGGCACATATATTGTTTCCTGAATAAAACTTTGAAAATGATATATAAATCTTTGATTCTTAAAGCTTTTGACCATGAAAGTGACAATAACATGTACTTTTCTAATAAAATTCTGATATTTTGGACTCTGCCTTAATTTTTTGGCCAGTACTGTAGATAGATGATAGATAGATCTATCATCTATCTATCTCAATATGTATATTTTGGAAAAAAAAGAAGGGAGAGGGATAAAGAGAGAGATTTAAAATACCTCTGTAGCATAAACACCCAGGAGGTTAGCTTCTTTCAATTGAAAAGGAAGCTCTGGAACAAGAGGGTATAAGACAAAGGTGAAAGTGGACAGACCCAGGAGTAATCTAAAGAAATATTTCTTTAGAAAGGTGGTGGGTGTGTGCAACAGTCTTCCAACGGAGATGGCAGAAGCTAGGTCTGCATGGAAATTCAAGAAAGCACGGGACAAGCACAGAAGACCTCTAAGATAGAGCTTAGCAGGCCATACCAAGGACTGTGCAAGCGGTTTGGCCGCACAGGGCCCAAGCACAGTAGGGGGCACAGATATTATCACTCTGCTTCTAGGATGCATTTCTAGCTTGCTACAGTCCTGGAGCTTAGTAGCTGGTAAGTGTGAATGGACAGACTGGATAGGCTATAGGGTCTTTATCTGCTGTCATTTCCAACATTTCTATGTAAGAGCCACTATTCATCATAGGCAGGGGCAGGAAGACCTGGGGTCCTTTGTAGCTTAAGTCCCTTCATTCATCTGTGGGGGGGGGGGGGCATTGGCTGGAAGGTACCAGGCATCCTTTAGTAAACATGTGTAAGGATGTGGACATTGAATGCACTTTAGGAAAAAGATCCTCAGAAACAGATTGTCCACCTTGGTTATCCCCAAAAAAAACAAAAAACACCCCCAGACCTGTCTGGAGGCCACAAACACCAAATGAGACAAGCAAAAACTTTCCAATACTTTTAAATCCACTGGGATCTGCAATGGGTCCTGGCCCCATGATAACAATATAATTTCTAACTTACCTCCTCCATAGGGATAACCTGAGCATATCCACCACCTGCAGCTCCACCTATGAAAAGGCAAAGACAGGTACTAGTTACAACATGGAAATCCAACTTCAATTTTTTTTCCCCATGTTTCAGACTTATCATCCTGATTAAACAATTTTGGAATAAGGGCTAAGAATGTTGAAACCTCCTAAGTTCTTAGAAACGTCTCATGGCTTTCCCATCCAAAAGTGGAGAAAGATTTCCTAGTCATTAACCACCATCATTTTTCTAACCTCAAAGAAAATTGTATTGCTTCATATAAACTGGATGCAAACTCAAGCAAGTTCTTGCTGCATGCTACATGAGATTAAAAATGCAATATTTTAAATAGTTACCTTTTATCCCAAATGTTGGGCCCTGAGAAGGCTGTCGGACGCAAGCAAAGGCGTTCAAATAAAGATGTGCCCCCAGAGCTTGAACTAGGCCTATGGTTGTAGTGCTCTTCCCTTCTCCCAGAGGCGTAGGAGTAATACTTAAAAAGAACACATACACAACAGTACAAAACCATGGCCCAAAGAATGCCGATTATACATTTCAACAAAATCTGGTTGACTACACATAATTACAAACTACAACACAATCTGTAGATTGATGACAACATTTAAACTCATGCTGGAGAGGTCAGTTTTCAAATTTAAATGTGAAAATTGTATCAAGAGGAAACATTCCTAGGGAAATATTCCAGGGATCCATGTCGGCCCCAGAGTTGGTTCAAGGTGTTGGTGCCCTAGGCAAACCTTAAACCTCCTCCCCCAGCTGTGAGAATCTATTCTTTGGCTTTGAATGCCCTGCTCTTTACTGTTCCCCCCCCCAAAAAAAAAATCCTGCTGCCCCAAGATGACCACCTAGTTTGCCTAGTGGCTCGGCCGGCCCTGGTTGGGATATATGTGTGGATGGCTTTTTCAAATTTTTATGTGTACTTTGCCAGCAAAAATCCACCCACATAAAAAGCAGTGCAAGTGACTGTGTGCCCTCTGTACCAGTTGCATGTTTCAAAGCCAAAGTACACGCACTTTTGCTTTCAGACTAGACGCAGAGCGGGTGAGTAAGCAGCACGCCCACTCTTTGTCCCAATGCAGTGTGTGTGAACATTCCATAGCTCACAATATCTATTGCTCCTATTGTTTGCTTATTTATTTAGCTCATGCCTTTCCAGTAGTTGTTCAAGGAAAGTTACAATCAGGTACAGTAGGTATTTCCCTATCCCCAAGGGACTATCCATCTAAATTTGTACCTGAGATAATGGAGGATTAAGTGACTTGCCCAAGGCTACAAGAAGTGCCAGTGGGATTTGAACCCTGGTCTATATGGTCACCAGGCCACTCCTCTAACCACTAGGAATATGATAATTATTCAAAATGTAAATGGGGGAATAGAAAGGAGGATATTACTAAGCGCTGTATGTATTTAGAGATGTTGTTAAGTGCCGTCAAGTCGGTGTCGACTCATGGCGATCCTCTGGATAGTTGTCCTAAATTGTGTTTGGTCTTCAGGCGGCTCACTGACGACAGACTGGCACCCATAGCTGCTGTTATTGTATCAATGCATCTCATTGCTGGCCTTCCTCTTTTACGTTGACCTTCTACCCTACCAAGCATGATGTCTTTCTCTAATGATCTCTCTCTTCGCATGATGTGTCCAAAGTATGAAAGTCAAAGTCTTGACATCTGAGCTTCTAAAGAAAGCTTAGGTTTGATCTCCTCTAGTACTGACTGGTTTGTTCTTCAGGCAGTCCATGGTATACGCAGTATTCGCCGACAGCACCATAATTCAAAGGCATCAATTTTCTTCCTCTCTATCTTTTTCACTGTCCAACTCTCGCATCCATGTTATTGAAAATACCATGGCTTGAGCGAGTCAAACCTTTGTATAGAAAGAGACATCTCTGTTCTTAAGAATCTTGTCTAGATCCTTCACAGGTATTCTGCCAAGAGCAATGCGTCATTGGATTTCTTGACTGCTTCTTGCTTCTTTACTGATAGTTGATCCAAGTAGGTTAAAAGTTGTCCACTATTTCAATTTCTCCTCCATCAACGAACTTATTGATTTTGCAGGTTGTCATGATCTTTGTCTTCTTTACATTAAGGTGCAGGCCCATTTTAAGAATATTTTCCTTGATCTTGAGGAGCAAATGTTTCAGATCATCTTCACTCTCTGCCAGTAATGTGGTATCATCAGCATAGCGAAGGTTATTGATGAGTCTTCCACCAATCTTCATACCTCTGTTTTCATACAATCCTGCTTCTCTCATGATTTGTTCTGCATATAAATTAAACAGGTATGGGGAAAGTATGCAGCCTTGTCATACATCTTTGCTGATTTTAAACCAGTCCGTTTCTTCTTGTTTGAACTGTTGCTTCTTGATCAATGTACAGATTGTGCAGGAGAATGATCAGGTGTTCTGGTATACCCATGCTTCTTAATGTGGCCCAGAGTTTCTCATGGTTTACACAGTCAAAAACCTTGCTGTAGTCAAAGCACAAATAGATATCCTTTTGGTATTCTTTAGTCTTTAAGGATCAATCTCACATCTGCAATGATGTCTCTCATTCCTCACCATTTCCTGAACCCTGCTTGCACTTCAGGAAGTTCTTGTTCCAAGTATGGCTGTAGTCTCTGTTGATGATTGTGCAAATTATCGCACAGTCAATTGGATCCCCTTTCTTTAGTACTGGCATACGAGGGGGTACCCAAAAAAAACAGGAATTATTTTTTAAAAGCTATTTATTTCAAATTCTTTACAAAACAACCTTATCCCTTTCAAAATACTCTCCATTACAACTGATACATTTGTCCCACCGGTGCTTCCACTGTTCGAAACATTTTTTGTAGTCATCTTTAGAAACGGCTGACAGCTCCTCCCTCCTTTTTTTCTTGACTTCTTCAATGTTGTCAAATCGGTGTCCTTTCATGCCCCTTTTCATGCGTGGAAATAAGAAAAAGTCGCACGGAGCCAGGTCAGGCGAGTAAGGTGCGTGGGGCAGCGGAACCATGCCATTTTTAGCCAAAATCTGTCTAACAGAGATGGCTGTGTGTGCAGGTGCGTTGTCGTGGTGGAAGAACCAGTCTCCTGTCTGCCACAAATCGGGTCTTTTTTGACGAACGCTGTTGCGCAATCTTCTTAAAACTTCCAAATAAAAGGTTTGATTGACGGTCTGACCTGGGGGAACAAACTCTGAATGAACTACCCCCTTGGCATCAAAAAAGCAAATCAGCATTGTTTTAATGTTTGATTTGACTTGACGACATTTTTTTGGACGGGGTGACGATGACGTCTTCCATTGGCTTGACTGTTGCTTTGTTTCTGGGTCGTAACCATAGCACCATGACTCATCACCTGTAATGACCTTTGACAGAAAATCTGGATCAGTTTCAAGCTGTTGTTTCAAAACACGACATGTTTCAACTTGATGTTCCTTTTGATTGTCAGTCAGAACCAGAGGAACAAACTTGGCAGCAACCCTTTTCATTCCAAAATCTTCCGTTAAAATTCGCTGAACCGAGCTCCAAGATAACCCACTAATCTCTGACAGTTGATCAATTGTCTGTCGAGCACAAGCTCTCTAATTTTTTCAATATTTTCGTCGATTCAGGCAGTTGATGGACGCCCAGAACGAGGTTTGTCATCAATCGACATGTCGCCATTTTTAAACCGAGCAAACCACTGGTACACTTGACTTTTTCCCATAGCGTCATCTTGATAAGCTGTTTTCAACATTAAAACCGTTTCAGCAGCATTTTTACCGAATAGAAAACAAAATTTCACAGCTGCACATTGTTCACTTAAACTTGTCATCATAAAAAAAGAAAAAAGAACAAAACAGCGCTAGCAAAAACAATCACTGCAGATGAACAGAACAAGCCAGGTCGACAACACAGGCGGCACTGAACTGAGTTGCACTATACATGCCTAGCGGCAGAAGTGCGTACTACACAAGCTCCGCCCACGGCAATGTTATTCCTGGTTTTTTTGGGTACCCCCTCGTAAACACAGATCTTTTCCAGTCAGTTGGCCATGATGTTGTCTTCCAAATTTCCTGGTATAGCCTTGTAGATATGGTAACAGCTGCATCAGATTGCTGTAATACTTCTATGGGAATGCCATCAATGCCTGGTGCTTTGTTCTTTGATAAGGCTTTCAATGCTGCTTAGACTTCTTCTTTCATCACCAATGGTTCTGGATCATAAGGTACAGGTTGAAATGGCTGTTGGTCCACTTTATCTTTATCGTATAATGACTGTACATTTACACCTTTTTTTCATCTTCTCAGCATCATTCAACATGGATCCTTGAGTATCTTGTAACATTCCAATTTGAGGCTGAGATTTTTTCTTTAACTCTCATAGCTTTAGGAAAGCCGATCTTGTTCTTCCTCTAATAGTTTCTGATTCTATTTCCTTGCATGCGTCATTGGAGTACTTTTCCTTGTCCTGCCTTACTGCCACTGTTCCCTCTAAGCTGTGCGTGTGTGCGCGCGCACACACACCTCACCGAGCGAGCGCACATACTTTACAACAGAGCGCACAAAAATTACGGTTCTGATTCTGATAGAAAACACAGATGTCTTAAAATTTAAAAGTTGTTATTTATGTTTTTCACAAGTTCTACAATGTTTTCTAGTGCAATCAATGTGGTGTACATACTGTATTCTGATGTGTAGTCAAATTTTAAAGTATATAAATCCGAGTGTCGTCATGTGGCGCACAAAAATTTAACCTTCCTTCAAAAGTTGCACAGCTGATATTTTATGCGCACACAGCCTACAGAAAATTAGAGGGAACATTGCTTACTGCACGTTAGAAATCTGTTGAGTTCTGCAATTGCCTCTCTTTCTCCTCTGGCTTTAGCTTCTCTGTTTCTGGGCAATTTTCACAGTTTCTTCCGTAATCCATTTTGGCCATTTTTGCTTTTTCACCTTTTGTAGAGGCTTCTAGCTTTCTTCCAACACAACCTTCTTCTGGAGCTCTGTCATTTGTATCTAAAGCAGTAAATCGATTTTGCAGGCAGTCTTTAAATTCCAGTGGTATATTCTCAAGGTCATATTTTGCTACTTCATGAGTGGTTTGCTATTTTTCAACTTTAGCTTGAGTTTGCATACTAGTAATTGATGATCTGTACCACAGTCAGCGCCAGGTTTTGTCTTTGTTGATGTTATAGAGCTTTTCCATCATTGACTTCCACATATGTACTCAATTTGATTTTTGTACAATCCATTGGGTGAAGTCCATGTGTACAGTCACCGCTTGTGTTGCTGGAAGAAGGTGTTTGAGATGAATAGATGGAATTCTGCAAGAACAACAATCAGTTTTTCTCCAGCTTCATTTCTGCTGCCAAGTCCATATTTTCCAACCATTTTGCCGCCTTCTTTGTTGACAAGTTTGGCATTCCAGTCACCCAGACTAGCAGGATATCCTGTTTGCATGTGTTAGTCATTTTCAGCTTGTACTTGTTCATAGAACTCATTTCATCTTCTTCTGCAGTTGTTGTTGAGGCATATACTTGAATTATAGTTGTGTTGATAGGCATTCCTCATAGATGAATAGAGATTAAGCATTCACCGACTGTACTATATTTCATTCTTCTTAATTATAAATGCAACACCATTTCTTCTTTGTCTTTCATTTCCAGCACAGTAGATCATGTGAGCATCTGATGCAAAGTGTCCGATGCCAGTCCATTTCAGTTCGCTGACACCCAACAGATCGAGTTGCACATTCCATTTCATTCTTGACCACCTCCAACTTCCCTTGGTTCATGCTTCGTACGTTCCATGTCCCAATATGTAAGACATCTTTGCAGCTTCTCACTCATTTCATGCGCAGCTACATCAGCAGTCAGACATTGAGGGCTTTGATCCAACCACATCATAAATGCTGGCTTTATTCTGAAAGGCTTCAGATCTTCCCCAGTAGCCAGCTGAGTGCCTTCTAACCTGGGGTTCTCATCTTCCAGCACTATAGTGCAATTTGTTTTGTTTTGACTAACCACTGGGTTTTCATGGCAAGTTACGGAAGTAGATTGCCAGGCCTTTCTTCCATGCAGTTTAAGTTTAGTGTTGTTGCCGTTGTCACAGAAATGTGATCCTCCGTCACCAACACTGTTCCATTCTGCTGCTGCCCAGATAGATGGTTTATCTTGGTCTGGCACCTCAGCTGAGATCTGTCCATCTTGGGAGACCCTGCCAATAGCTCAACTACCGATAGCTTAGCCCTCAGCATCACTGATGCACAGAAGCCCTCACAGCATGACAAGCTGCAAACCACTGAGGGATTTAGAGACTACAGGGGTATGGGTGGAGCAATAGCCTAATGGTTAGAGCACTGGCTTGCTAAACAGGGTTCGATTGCCACTAGCACTCCTCGCGGCCTTGGGCAAGTCACATTGCCTCGGAAGAAAGGCTTGGCAATCTACTTTCCAGTCACACTGCCAAAAAAACCTACTTGCAGATGGGTCACCAGGAGTCAGCACCGACTCGAAGGCACACACTGCATTTGTATAATATATACTCCTTGAGAGAACTGTGTGTAATTACTATCTCTGAGTAATAATTTTTTCTGTGCTACATCTTTAATTATTACTTAAAGATACAGGGCCCAATATTGAAGGGCATTTACAGTTTACAGCCCAGTAAACCATGAAAATGCTCTAAATCGGGATATTCAATAGCACTTTACACGGTTAGTGCCATTGAATATCCCCTTCAAAGCCCACTACATGCGGTTAACATCAGGACGTGTAGGGGGCGGAGCAGAGGCAGAGACTGTCGCTAACCGGTAAGTGGCGATACTGCACCGTTACCCGATTAGCGATCTGCAGCTAAAACTAGGCCAGCTTTTGGCTCGCCTAGTTTTAGCCATGGATGCTAACCGGGTAGCAGCGCAATATCGCCTTAGCAGCTCCAGGACATATGCAGTGATGCCGGGTATTCGATGCCATCGCCATGGCACTGAATATCCGGTGTTGAGGGTCAGCAGGAAGGGCTATGTGCCATAGTGCTGCATAGCCTGCCCAGCTGAATATCGGGCCCATAGCATTTTAAAAAAGATATGTACAGAGTTCTATCATAAATCCCAGCCTGTCCTCTCAGCTTGCTTCCCCAGGGCCTGGAGCACCCCATTGCTCTCTTGTCCCCCATACGCAAGTATCTCCAACTCTCTTGCTCCCCGCCCCTCCCCTCCCCCTTTCAACTTGATCCTTTCCCCCTATGCTGAAACTCCCTCCCAACATGCTTTTCTCTCTGCACGCCTGCTGCAGGCTTAACCTCCCATCCCAGCTTCTACTATCTGCTTCCACCTCCTCTAGGTTCTCGCTCTCTTCTCACCTTGCCCCTGTCCAAAATCCCCAACCCTCTCTCTCTCTCTCTGCAGCTTCTGCTGGACCCCCACTATTCCCAGTATTTCCTCTTTCCACCCCCAGCAAGACGATCAGTTCTCTGGCTCTCTTCCCACGCTAGGCGTTCACGGTCTCCCCCAGATACCAAACATATCCTCAGCTCACTCTGGACTGTGCTTCTCTACTTTCCTCTGATGCGAGGCCTGCGTGCAGTCAATGCTGCTTTCTGGCTGTGTGAGGCCCAGTATTGATACTGCTTCTTTCTTCCAACAGAGTGATGTCTGCCCCGAGGAGTGGGAAGCAGGAAGCCACAGACAGACAGTGGGGCTTCTGGTCTCTGCACTGCATGGACGCACAAAACTCCCCCAGGAGTAAACATTCACAATGAGGTTTGACACTAAAAACATTTGTCTGGTCAACTTCAGGGATCAACCAGAAAGATCTTTAGTTTTGAAATTTTGGGACACCAATCCACTTGTCCAGATTATCTTTCAAGTTATCAGTTAAAGAAAGGAGGAATCAGAAGGATGCTGGGGATCTGAGCAGTTTAACCAGATGGCGCCGATGTTCAGTGATATTCTGTTAAAGATAACTGGTTAGGTCTGCTTGGAAGAATTGCTCCCGAAAGTTAACTTGGTAACATCATCTTGTTAACTTTCACCAGGAAATTTTCAGCTTTCAGCTGCAGCATTAATTGGTTAAGTCTTTGAGATATTAGTTAAGGATATTCCATGGCCGAATACCAATCCCTAAACTCCCAAGACCAGCAGCCACATTCTTTAAACAAAAAGTAAACCAGATGCCCTTGAGACAAACATCTCAGCTGATTTACAGACTTCTGCTACTCAGTTTTACTCAGATTGCTAGATAAGGTGCTTCAGCAGCATCCACATCATGCTTTCTTATTGAGCACATGTTAGAAATGACACCCAAGTCCTGAAGATTATCTTACCCAGTAACAACAACGTATTTCCCATCTTGCTGGTCTCTGAGGCGTTTCATAGTAGAGAGGAGAACTTTGGCTTTGGTTTGACCATATAATTCCACTTCTTCGGAATGTAACCCGATTTCTGCAGCCAAGCGTCCAATGGGTTTGGGAATACAAGATCTGGATATCTCTATGTCACTTAAAGAAAGAAATAGTAGCAATGTTTACAGCAGCCCCATTTTGTACCATGCAGAACAGGGGTCCCCGAACTGTGGCCAATGGAGCTCATTTTTCTGGCCCATCAAATTTTCCTGCTCATGGTTGAACCAAGCCCGTGCTGGAAGGTTTACGTGATCTTTCAGCAGCAGTGAAAGCAGCCAGGCTGACAGGGTTCCTAGGTTTTTCCAGTCAAGATGACCATGGTAGTGCAGCATGACAAACTCAAAGGTGGACCCCTCCACCAGCACTTTTAAGTACATAACATATGCTATACCGAGTCAGACCAAAAGGTCCATCAAGCTCAGTATCCTGTTTCCAACAGTGGCCAATCCAGGTCACAAGTACCTAGAATGTTCCATGTGGCGCCTCTCTTGAAAAGTGTGGGGGCCCTTGCTGTAGAAGATCCAGTGAATTTGCCCAGTACCACTTCCTGCCTCTAAAAGCATTCCTCGAGGTCTCCGGACCTAATCTCTTACCTTGGGACAGGTGTCTGGACGCAGAGTTTGGGATACTGAATATTCCACTTTCCTGGGCTGAATTTCTGCAAATATCGTTTTGCACTTTCCACTGTGTTCTATACATTATAGGAGATAACAATAGTTTTGATTACAAAAAGTACAGTAGTTCATTTCTGGACAGAGAATATAAAGTCTAAGAACTGCAGCTGGCCACATCTCTGAGAAGTTTCCTTCTCATTCACCGAGTCTTCTACCACAGTAAACTCTACACTGAGACAAGATCAGAAACAGCTTCAGGATGGGAAGCAAACATCAACCCTCAAAGCCTTCCACTACACTCTCGGAAATCCTTTTATCCCTTTCTTGAGTCATGGCCTCTTCCTAAGGGTTACCAGTTCCCTACACATCAGAATTTCACTTAATGAGGACGACATCGGTGAACTGTAGTGAAATCACCTTTATGCAGCATCTTGCTACATATGTAGCACAATAATACTGCATTATTTAATCTTTAGAGCTGAAAATAAATGAAAAATAATGTATTTATTCTGTAATGTTCTAAACTCTTTTCCCTGTTATATCCTACAAAGATGCATCTCAGAGTTCAGGCCTACCACGACCAGGGGAAGATATGAAAATACTCGCACAACTAAGAACTAAAAACTATACAGAATTTCAACCTTTCACAAAAGTGCAGTGTTTTGTAGCTGTGCCATACAGCCCCCTAGCAGCGAGTTTCAAGAAGGCCGACTTTGAGAATAGTTTTGTTGAAATGTTGCTGCAATAGTCTCTTTCGATCTACGTGTATGCCACATATGTACTGATAAATGAAGAGACAGTCAGTTCCAGCATATGCATTGATTAAACACACCTCCATTAGCATTGCCACGGTCATAGGTCCCACACCTCCAGGAACCGGAGTGATGTAGGCGGCTCTTTCCTTTGCTTCCTCATATGCCACGTCTCCTACCACCCTTTTCCCACTGGACTTCGTACTATCTGCAGGAGAAAAAAAAAAACCTTATAGTACTTGCAGACTGCCAAATTTAACCAGTCACATGGGAATACAGAGGAGTACGTAAGATGAAATTAATAAAATACAGAGCATCTAAAAACACAGCCAATAGGTTGCATTTGTCACAAGGTTGTACCCCTTCACTTCATCATCATATACTGACGGATTAGGACGATTTTTTGAGAGAAAAGGAAGGGTTGGGTGTCTCTCCTACCCAAGGCCCGCTGATAGTGCCACTCATTGAAAATCAGTACATGGGAACTTGAAAGCAATACAACCAAAGCCTTCTCCATGAGTCTGGAAGGTTACCTGAGTGAGGAGCTCCTGCTGCCTCTCAAGCCGAGGCAATTTACCAAAGCCAGACAGATCTAGTGTTTCTTCAAACCCACGTGTGGCAAGTAATCGGATTTTATCTGAAGAAAAGCCAATTTCAAGATTTTCCCAGGAGCCAAGCTTTGACATACGGTCACATAAAAATCTGGATATGTACCTTAATATTTTACAAAGTCTTGACAAGGGCAACAACTTTAGTCACAGATTTCAATAAAGCAAAGTTGAGCTAAAGTTGGCCACTAAGAACTTTACACTCCAGAACTTACTCGACACCCTAAAGGCTACAGAGTTAATTTTATAAAGGATTTTTCATGTCTATATGCTAATATATGCAAGTAAGAGGCCTTTTATAAAATCACCACACATGTAAAAGTACACATAGTGCAATTAGAGACATAAATGTAAGTGACTTTAGAGTAGATGTGTTCAGGGGAGGAGTTTGGACGGACTGCAAGCAGTCATGATTTATGCGCATATTTATAAAATGCCTGCTAATAAATATCTGCTCCTGAGCAAACATAAAATGTCTGCAGCTTCAATTCAGCCACTACTTCTCCAGTTTGTGTGCTAGTATTTTATAAACTCACTACAGAACACCTTCTCAATACATCCAAAAGAAAAAAGGGCAACATTGGAATAAAAATAATATTTAAAGGATCTCAGCAGAATAGCTTTTTTCTCAAAAGAGTGCTATAATATGGTGCCCTATAGCCGACTGCGTCGGGGAAAAGGATAATCCTTCTTGCGCAGTCCACTTCATTATGCCCAAAGATATCAGCAAAACTTGAGTCAGGCTGAAGATTTATTTGAGCTTGCAGTGAAGGGTATGAAACACTTTGATATTGAACTCTGCTTAAAAAGTTTGTGGATAATTAAATCGGCAGTTTTCAGAGAGGTGTTTATTTAATTGCATTTTGAAAAAGCTTTTGATAAGAGTGACTACGACATCAACTGGGACCAATGAATGTGTTGAGGGCAGAAAACTGGCATGCACTATAGTGCTCTTTTCAGAAAAAAGCTGCTCTGCTTTTAATATATTTGCCGTGTGCATAAGGTGGTTAACAAATGCTTTCAAATTAAAAACAAAACAAAAACACCTATTATATTTTTACCCTTATCTTTTGGATGTACTGAGGTGGTGTTCTATAGAGAGTTGATTGTGAGAGTTTTTTTTGTCATACGCCAGTATTTTATAAAGACACATTTTATAAAGACTTGCTATAAAATGACCTTCCACAAAAGTTTTAATAATTGCAATCACTACTAAGGAATTAACACAAAGGTCAAGGTATTAAGCTTGTGCTTAAAAACTTTTCAAAAGCAAGAAAAAGGAATATAAGTGCCATTAGTGACCGTTATTTTTCTTACTTTCTTTTCTTGTGTGTCCTATCATTTGCTTTATTTTTATATTTTTGACTATACTTATTTTATTTATTGTATTTTGTAAACTGTACTGTTACATTTGTGAATTGTGATACTCCTAATCCTAGTTTAGTTTATTATTTGTAGTTTTTGCACATGTAGTTCATCTTTCTTGTACTAACGGCATTTGCTGTGCTTTTGCAAAACCAAGCTAATGAGGCACTGCGGCCACAGAGACAAATGATGGGAAGTGTAGTTCAGTGTTTTGTGATAAAAGTCAGCAACAGGGAATTTTTGGTTCTTGCTTGCAGACTGGGCAGGTTTTCAGGATATCCTCAATGAATAAGCACGAGACAGATTTTTATATCATCGTGGCAGAGTCTATGCAGGTCTCTTTTCTGCATATATATTAGTAATAGCCTGACCGGCTTCTCATTTTTTAACTATATCCTATATGGTAGTGTCCTCAAGGACTACCGACTGGTCACATTTTCCAGGTGGCTATTTTAATGTTCCAGGTGGTTTATATTCTGCCTTTTCAAACCATTATCTGTACAAAGCAAATTACAATTATACATCATGTGACAAATTTACAAAATTAAAATAAAATCGATAACACTAACAAACTTTGTTGACATTAGGAGGGTCATTTTATAATAGGTCACCTAAGATGAAAAGCCATGTAGGTGCCTATTTTGAGGCTACTTAGTAAAAAAAAAAAATAAAAAAAAAAAACACCACATAGGTGAATATGTCTCTATAAAACAACTTCAGGAAACCTGATCGATCATGGCTAAAATGCGCTCAAGAGCAGGCGCATATTGTACACAGGTGACTTACATGTGTTATGCATTTTATAAACTACATGTGTATTTCATGGCACCAATCAAACCACACTTATACACAGGTTACAAAAGTATGCTCCTTCTTGTCACTGTGTATAACTTATGGAGGAATTCTCTAAGAGGCTTTTTACGTGCAAAAAAGTGATTTATAAGATCACCCCCCACCCAAGAGTCTTATGCATATTCACTAAGGTTGAATAGCAACCTGACTCGTTGATGGCCCTTAAAGACCAGTGTGCAAAGGTCACAGATATTCATTTTACAAAAGGACAGTGGTCAAACAGCAAATTTACAGCTCTGCATACAGGGGGCAGCAAACATATATTCCTGCACAGTACAGCTATTTTGTCCATTTATCCAGTTATTCAGGGCCACCCTGGTGATGAGCATGAGGGCCAAAGACAACCATGTGCCTCCCAGGGTCTGTTCAGGAGCTCCCCCATCTACTGGGAAGCAAAATTGCACTGGAAGCCTGCAAAACATCCATAATATTGTTTGATGGACTTCCCGGTGTTGACCATTAATGAGTATCATGAGATTTTGCAAAGTGTTACCAAAAAATGTTCACGGCATTAATAGTTTGGCAAGGTCACAGAATGTGCACAGCATACTTTAGATTTTACAAGCAAATGTAGGGAGGAGGAAAGGGAGATAAGGGCAGCACAGTTTCTCATGGGCATAGTTTAGGGTGGGCAAAGGGGGGCATTGCTTGTTATGGTCGTTATGTTATGATGTAAACCGCGCTGATACTAAATAGCGCGGTATATAAGAAACTGTAATAAAAATAAATGAGCATAAAGGAGGAAGAGGCCAGCGCTAGAGAAGCCCGGGGCAGCCAATCTGAGGCAGCAGAGGGCAGTACTGAAGAAATCTGTGCACAGAATTCAGGGCGGCAAAGGGAAGATTTAAATCTTCCTGTTTCCTGGCCGCAACCCCCGAGATCGCTGTTGCCGCTACTGCCCAGAATCTCCGCCGACTCTGCCACTGCTGTCCAGGATCGCCACAGATGCCCAAAATCGCCACTGCTCCTGCTCAGGATCACCTACTTCATCTTTATTCAGCTTTTAATATAGCGCCCATCTGTGAGCATCAGAGCGGTTTACAATAAAATGCTAAACTCGGCCGCCCAGGATCACTGCTTCTGAGGCTCGCCGCTAGCCAGGCCCTGCTGCCTTTGCTTGACCTGCCTGGTAATTCTCTCTTCCTTTCTTCTCCCCCCCCCAATAAAGGTCCACCATCTTGTCCTCTCCTCTCCTCCCCACCATGGATGTCCACCATCTTTTTCTCTTCTGCAACCCCTTCCCCCAAAAAGGGTCCATCATGTTTCCCTCTCCCCCAGTGGTCCGCTTTTTATCTTTTGTGGGGGGAAAGGGTATGATGGGGCCGCAATGCTCTTCGCTTAGTATAAGACACTATGGCAGGGTCACTGTGCTCCTTTTCTGTTTGGTGACTGTATGATTGGTGACTAAGGTGGGGCTTAACAGAAAAAGGGCACAGAGACCCCACCATATGGTTACTAAAACAAGAAGGGCATGGTGACCACACCAAGAAAAGGACTACAGCGACCCCATCATAGATTGTAGTTATTAAAAACAAGAGAGGCACGATAATCCCACACTACAGTATTATACCAAGCATCAAAGGGGCACTGCAACTCCATCTAGTGGTTTTTAAAGATAACTATAATGAATATGCAAATGATATGCAAATGTTCATGCAAATATGTTGCCCTAGCCTTTGCCCCCTCAAATGAAGCAGTAAAACTCTGCCTATGCAATTGCTGGACAAAATGGTACCTGGGTAAAGGTTGCTTTCAGTGCCTCTTCTCTTTTGGCCTTTCATGCCCACAGACTGGCTCAAAACCAAAAAAAGGCAAGACGGCACCCTCTACCACAGCAGGGCATCCAGGGACCCATTTTCATGACCCTTGTTGAGGGAGGGCTGCTTTGTAATATCGCCATGTGCTCTGTTAATGTTATGCATGATAGAGGCTCGGGGGGACAGGGAGACCCAGTTAGTCAGCACTGCTTGCAAACAAAACCCTGTAATAAAGTCACAAAATTATTAACTAACCCAAAATAAAGGAGCAATATATTTACAAACCTTTATTTCCACATTTTCAAGAGGACTAACATGGCGACTACACTACTTTATCCCTGATCTACATCAGCAGAATCCCTCATAAGCAAATACCCTTTAAGCCAAAACCATTTCTACCAGCAACAACATGCAGCCTTCAGAACAGAGGATTTGAAAACCGAAAGAGCTCAGAACATACCTGCATTAATTGGCACTTTTATATTTAGCTACTAGTTAGTAGGACTTTATAACAAGATGAACTGCATTATGTACATGGAAGAAAGCTGCTGTTTGCATTACCTCAGAAATGCTAATTTGTGAAAAACCTAAAAAGTTACTTTTGCTCTCCGGAGTCTGATGGAAGTTGTGTCATTTCTCAAGGCGACGCAGAGCCACAGTTTGGAAAATTGGTTTCCACAGCAACTGGAAGCTATTCTTGGGAGTGCTAACAAAATTGACACCACATTCCAAAGCTAACTCAAAACTTAGTTCAAAGGGGAAAAAGAAATTATATAAAATTTGTATTTTTTCTCCTTCCCCACAAAAGGCAGAATAAAAAAAAGCTACACCAAAAAGCGTTTATTTCCCCGAACAGAGTCAAATATAAAACCATACCAAAGCAGCAACATCCTCTATGCACTGGAAAAATTACTTGTGCAGTGAGAATGCAGAGAAGAGGATTGGCGGGGGGTGGGGGGTGAGAGGTAAAAAAACAAAAACAAAAAGCAGAACGTCACCACCGTTGATGCTTTGACATAGGTTTTATTGGGTATTGTCAGGAGTCAGGATGCCATACACAATAAAAACCCCATTAAAGTCCTTGCCCAAGCAGCATCCAGTCTATAGGAAGGGCAAAACTTGCAGATGTGAGGGTTCCAGACTTAGGAACAGTTTTGTGTAAAGCATATTTTATACGTGCATGGGGTATACACATGGACACGTACACGTACTTAAGCGATCTACAGTTAAGCATTCCCAGGGACATAGTTCTAATGCATGCACATATTTTATTAAGCAGGCCTTTGAGAATTCTCTTTGAATGTAGAAGCCAGCTACTCAGACTTCTGTCACAGTGCCCTTTCCCCTCCGTGTACCGCTGCTCCTTTAAGGCCCAATTTACTAAGACTTTTATCCCATTCTGTCTCAATGGGAAAAGAAAACTTAACAAGTCAGGTCCTTAATATACCATTGCAACAGTGGTCCTTCCTTCCCTCCACCAGTCCTAATGCTGCTGACAGCATGCTTATTATCAATGACCCTTGACAGCTAAGCCCAGGGCCCCCTGTGACATGGATGACCATGGCAATTGACCTGCTTGCCACCCCCTAAAGCTGCCCTGTTGATAGCCGTGCCCGAGGTAACAGCTATTCATTTATCACCTTGGGCTGGATCCCCATCTGTCTCTCTCTCATACCTTCACTCCCTACCCTAACCCAGCCACCCCCCCAGCAGTCCTAGTCCTAGTCCTATTCTTACCTCTACCTCCATACCCTTAGAAACCTACCACCCTTCGCAGGCTTATTTTACCTCCCCTTCCCACCACTGCCAAAAAACAAGCACAATTTTTTTTTTAAATCTCTTTATTAGGAAACACTAGCAAACAATTATACATCAAAAGAAAAAAACAAAACATGGCTCAACCATCAAGCACCAAGTGTATAGACTACAGATCATAACAAATGCTGGTAAAATTACCCTCCCTAAACAAGTCTCCCTTCCCCCAAAACCATCCCCCCCCTCTCTCATATCATCAGGAACAGAGCAAAGACCCACCTAAGATTGGGAAAGTAGGGGCATGACACCGCAACTAAAAAAAAATCTGAAAGGATAACCAGAAGCCTTGTACCTACATGCCTAAGCACCACAAGTGCCTAACGGAAAAAGTCAGAACAACAGTTAGAAACAAAGATACAGACAGATCCACTGTAGCGCTGCCAGGCAAAGATTGAAATTCCTTCTGAAATCATAGTGTGATCAGGGCGCATTTGGTGGGTTGATGGATGCCTCAAAAAAAAAGAATAGGAGACCACACTACAAACGTACCCTCAAAAACAAAAAAACCCAACCACATGCAATTAAACAAATTCCATATCTTACACCAAAAACATCAGTTTTTTCCATAGTATAAAGATCGACCCCCTTCAGCAGCCATTCCTGCTTTGTAGGAAGAACTGTCCTTCCAATGCCTCGCCAGCACCACCTTGGGCCGCTAATAACAAACAGTGTATCAGCTGCATCTCATATCGACCCGTTAAGTAATCCTCCTCCCCAACTAGAATAAAAACCTCATAAAGAAGTTGTAATTCTACAGATAAAAGCAACTCTTAAGGCAATGTTATCTCTACCCAATGGGACACAAGCAATGGGCAGTGGGACCACATTTGGTCAAAATCTCCAAGCAGACCAGAGCTCGTCCAATAGATGGATTCCCGTGGAATCACCTCTCTATTGTCAGACGGCTGCCTGGGTGAGAATCTTCACAGACTTGGCAAGTGCATATATCTATATGATTTTGCAAGGGATTGTGGGCAATGCAGTTCATTCACACCAGACACAGCTGCTCACAATAATTAGTTGTGCTTTTGGGTAAAGCCAATAAGATATTTATTTATGGGGTTATTTCTCCCAACACAGATATGCTTGGTAGCACATAAATCAGGTTACTTGCTTTCAGTGTTAAACTTGGAAAAACAAAATCAGGAAACATTTGAACTTGTCAGGCAATCAAAGCAAAAGAAATAAGACCTGGTTGGCAACAAACTGGTCTTTTCTGTAGGCTTTAGCTAATATTCTCTTAGCAATATATCAAACAACAAAAGCCACAAAGAAAGGAAAAACTGTTCTTCTCAGGTTAACTTCTTGTATCTTCCCACAGATTCAGAAGTGATTCTCTCAGAGCCCACAAGCAATTAGGTAAGGCTCAATTACTAGCAGTTATCCAGCTGAAACCCCTTAGCTGGCTTGCTTTCTACTGCGTGGCTAGAAATCCTACACAGGAGCTTTTCTGAGTAGATTAAAGAACAAGTTTGTATTTCTTTGTGATGGTTGCTGTACTTTAACACAGAAAATCACCAAAGGAGTTTAGACAGAGAGCAGTCCATGTAAACAGATTCTTCATCTGCTATCACCCCCTCTTCTTCAACAAGCATGGGTTCAATATCATGGATTGGCACAGATGAATCTCCCAATGGAGCACTTTCAGGAGAATACTTGTTTCCCTGCTGTCTTTCAAGGTTATAGCTAGGGCATAGATCAGTGTTCATACCTGAGCTTCCATTGCTGTTAGAGTTCCTCTCTATATAGCCTGGCCAGTATGTAGTCCAGTTCTTATGTCCAGCCTTCCAATCCAGATCCCTGGACACTGGATCTCTCTTCACATACCTTCTGGCATGGGTCTTAGGGTCCCTTCCACGTGTAGCCGTCTCCCTCACAGGTACCATCTGGAGATTCCTAGCTCTGCAGCACCATTCCTCTGGCCTTCCCCAGTCCAATGGTGTATGCTGGCCCTTGGAATGCCTCCCAGTATACGTACTGCTCTGGACTCTTCTAGACCTCTCAAAGGCTTTTCTCCTCTTTCTTACAAAGGGTTTCTTTCCCTCTCTGTCCGTCCGGTTTGGCTTCTGCTTCTGATGATCCTCCTGATGATGAAGATGATCAAGCTCAAGCTGATTCTCTGTAGAATAAACTCTACCTTTATTCTGCTTAGATGAGTGCTCCTCCCTAACACAGCGCAGCTGTGCTGAATCAGGCCCTGCCCTTTGAGATGAGTGCTTGGGGATTACCTCATAGCCCTCCTGATTGAACACACGTTTCCCCACTTCAGCTCCTCTAAGGGCTGTTGGAAACCTGGTGCATTCTGGGACTGGTAGTCTTTTATGGGAAAATTCTGTTTTCTTATTTCTACCAGAACTGACAGGTTGCTTGTTCAGAGTCACTTCACCTTTCCTATAGCTCCTTCCTGAGCTATGATAAGCTTCCTTATCACACTATGTACCCTTACCGGAGTGAGATACATTTTCATCAGTATCTTAATATGCATCCCCACCAGATTTGTGGAAATGGATACTTTGAGTATACACTTGCCACTTCTCCCACACCTCTTCCTCTCGCACTCCCAAAACTTTATCCCAAAGTCTCTGATATGGTGGTGGTTTCTTTTAGAAAATAGAGGAGAAGGGGCATATAATCGCACAATGAACCTTTGATTACTCTTGTCTACAAAAAGCACTTTCTCCGATTCACTGGGTGCTCTGGTCACTTGACCTAAGCAACCTGGCCGAAGAAAAAACCAGCATAACTGAAAATACTGAAATGCCAGAATACATACCCCAAACTTTTCCTCCAACTGATCTTTTGGCAAAAATATTTAATGCTCGAAACAATCTCAGAAGCACAGAGCCTGGCCCTGTCTGGCCTTTCGCTACCAGCCAAATCTCCCTCAAACATTTTAGCGCACTAAGGAGAGTGAAGGGGGACGCTATCCGATGAAGACCAAGTCAGCACTTCCTTGTTGCAAGAAAAAAAAGGATGCGGCGCCGCCACCTATTCAGGGAGTTCTAGCAGGATTATAGAGAAATCCAGGCAGAGGAATCGGAGATAAAGCGATAGCCTCCAGCCTCACCCCAGCAGATGTCACCTCCATTTGTGCCAATACCTTATCGCCCACAAACATGCACAGTAATAGCATTCGGGAGTCCACCACCCCATCGTACCGATGGTCTTACAGGATATCATATGCTACTTTGTTTTATATGGCAAGGTAAATAATCCCAAGTACCATCACATTTCCCAGAAAACCCGCCGAGGGACAGAAATTGGAAACTGAGTGCATAAGAATAGAAGCTTGGGGAAAATGAAGGTCTTTATCACATTCACCTGACCATGCCAAGAAACGGCCGCATTCTGCATATGCACAGGGGCGGCTCAAGGCAATCTGCTGCCTGAGGCGAAGAATGAGATGGCGCCCCCCCACCCCACCTTAGAGATGGGCGGGGCTTTTTCAGAAACCCAGAGACTGAACCAAACGAAAAAGCCGATTAAATTATATGAGGAAATGCAAGATGTTTGCACAGGGCCATATCGAGCTGCAATCGCACCCTGTGCGACTTGCAGCTCAGGCGCATGCCCTCTTTCTCCCCCCATACCTCTGTCAAGCACTGCCTGCTCTTTCCCTGCTGCTGCCACCCTCTATTTTTTTCACGGCGGTGCCAGCAGCAGGGAAAGAGCAGGCAGCGCTGGACGGAGATATGGGGAGGAGGAGGGAAGCATGCGCCCGACCTGAAAGGCACCGGCACTTTAAGCAGATCTGTCCCTCCCTGTTCTGACATTGTGTCGGAGGAGGGAGGGAGCATACCTGCTTAAAGTGCTGCAAAGAGGTTTGGGGGTACATTTCGGCTGTCTGCTATTGTCCCGTCAGTGGCAGGATCCTGTTTCCCATCAGCGCCGGAAGGCTCAGCTTTAACAGAGCCACAGGGACGGGAAACACTCTCCCTTCACGCAGCTCTGCAAAGCTGAGCCGGCGCGGAGGGGAAACGCTGGTCTCTTCCGGGGAGGTGAGGGGGGGGGGCTGCAGCTGCGGGGCAGTTCATTCTGCCGCTGCAGCAGCAGCTTCTGCAGATGGAGTTTTTTTGGGTTTTTTTGAATTTTGAAGGCAGAGCGAGGTGGTCTTTTTGGGGGCAATTTTTGCCACCCCCAAAAGGTTGCTGCCTGAGGCTACCGCCTCACTCGGCCTCATTATAGAGCCGGCCCTGTATATGCAACAGCTCCTTTTTTTAGCTTGTTCAACAAAGCCACATAATTAAGACGATATAACTGAGAAAGATCAGAGAGAACAACTCCTCCCAAATATTTAGTGTTGCGCCATCTGAAACTCAAGGAGTTCCTCCAGGCATACTACCTATCCACCTTTAGACAAAGGTAAAAACGCAGATTTTTTTTAAAGATGACAGTATAGCCCGATAATCCACTAAACTCTCCTATGAAATGCATGAGGCAAGGCAAATACACGAGAATATCATATGCATATAGTGAAATCACGTGACAGTCTCATTCGCAATAGAGATACCAGTTCCCTAAACTGCTCCTGCAACTTACAAGTGGAGGGCTCCAAGGCTAAAACAAATAACAGCAGGGACATAGGGTATCCTTGCCTGGTGCCCCTCTCCAAGTGAAAAGGGTTCTGGCAGATGGATATTCACTAAACACTGAGATCGTAGGTTCCTTATAAATGGATTCAATTCATTGACAAAGTCTCACCAAAACCAAATTCTCAAAGTGCATAGAACAAGTAGGGCCACTCCATTTTGTCAAAAGCCTTCTCCACATCCAGTAACAGCACAGCAAATTGGCCCTCCTGATCATTCACTGCATGGATAATATTAAGAAGCCTCCAAATGTTATCTGCCCCAAATCTGTGGCCAGTGAATCTGTCTGGTCCATATAAATCAGGGAGGAGTTAACACCCTCAATAAAATGACTTAGAATTTTGGTTAAAATTTTATAGCCCATATTTAAAGAGGGAAATGTGGCAGTAGTTGGCACAGGAAGTGGCATCCCTCCCCTCCTCGTGAATTACTGTAATTGTTGCATCATAAAAGGATTTGGGGAGAGTCGATTAGCACCCTCTCTCATTGAAGGCTTTGAGCAATAATGATGTAAAACAATCTGCCAAACTCTTATATAATTCTGCTGGCAGCACATCTAGCCTGGCAGCCTTATTACTTTTCAAACTCTTTGATCACCACAGAAATTTCTCCCTCTGTAAAGGATCTGTCCAGAGAAGTCCTCTGAAAGTCATCCAGTTGAGCTAAATGGTAGTCCCGGAGCCAATCCCCTAACTGTTAGTAACCAGAGTCTGAGATGCATAGAAAGCGTAGTTACTCATCTGTAACAGGTCTTCTCCAGGAACAGCAGGAATCAGTCCTCACATATGGGTGACGTCGGCACCGATGGAGCCTACACGGAGCATTTTCCCATCTTTCAAAGAAAGCCTTTGGGACATGTTACCACACATGCGTGGTCTCCTTCCCAAGGGTGCCATCTTGTTCAGTCAGATGACATTGCTTTAGTTTTTACTGCCATCCTAGCTATGTAGGTAGGCAACTCCCATGGCAGGAGGGAGGGTTGCGAGGACTGATTCCTGCTGTCTTTTGGAAAACACCTGTTACAGGTAAGTAACTACACTTTCTCCAGGAACAAGCAAGAAGTCAGACCTCACATATGGGACTCCCTAGCATCAGGTTGCCGAGGACTGAACCATGACAGCACCAACGGCGACCAACCGGGTAGCCGTGAGTTGCAGAAGGTGAATCCCCACTGAAAGATTCTGCAAGACCCTAGCGTCCAGCAATACTATCACTCCAGTAGTCTGAACACAGAAGGGTGGGAGGGCAGGAGCTGCCTACACCCAGAGAATATTACGGAGTACTGTCTGGTCAAAGGAACTGTCCCTGTGAGACTTGCTCTCCAAGCAGTAGTGAGCTGCGAACGTATGAATCGAAGACCATGTGGCAGCCTTGCAGGTCTCCAAAGGCACTGAGCGGAGGTTGGTCACCGACATGGCCATCTCCGTCACACGATGTGCTGTGATCTGGTCTCAAGGGAGAGACCAGCTCGATCATAAGAGCAATACAATCCGCCATCCAAGTGAACAGAGTTTGCTTAGTCATGGGGAGCCCAAGTCTGCTGGGGTCATAAGACACGAAAAGCTAAGGAGCTTTGCAATGGGTCTGGGTCTGCTGCAAGTAGAAAGAAAGGGCCCATGTGCAATCCAGTGTATGAAGTATAGTTCCTCCCTGCCAGCATGAGGTCACAGGAAGAAGGTGGGGAGAACCACCTCTTGGTTGAGGTGGAAAGGAGACACCACCTTCGGGAGGAATTTGGGATGTGTGCGGAGCACTATCCTGCTCTTGTAGAATTTTGTATATTGTTGATCTGCCACTAGGGCCTGGAGTACGCTCATTCTTCGAGCAGACGTAAGGGCCACCAGAAAGGCCACTTTTCAAGACAGGCACCACAGGTAGCAAGTGGCCAGGGGCTTGAACGGCGGTTTGGAGAGCTGAGAGAGCATCACATTGAGGTCCCACCCTGCTGCTGGAGGGTGGAGGAGGAGCTTGGATAACAGGAGGCCCCGGAGGAACCTCAAGACCAGTGGCTGGCTTGAGAGGGGTTTTCCCTCAATAGTGTGGTGGCGAGCGGCTATGGCGCTCAGATGCACCTTCACAGAGTTACATTTTAGCCCAGTATGTGACAGGTGCAGTACGTACTGAAGGACTAGTTGCACATGGCAGGCGAAGGGATTCTCCTCCCTTTCCACACACCAGGCGGAGAACCTTCTCCACTTAAAAGTGACCAGTGACCAGTAGGAAACGAAGGGTAGTGGTGGTTGGAGACTCTCTTCTGAGGGGTACTGAGGCGTCCATCTGCCGACCAGACTTGATGTCCAGAGAGGTATGCTGTCTGCCTGGTGCCAAAATCCAAGATGTTACGGAGAGTTTGCCAAGACTCATCAAGCCCACTGACTATTACCCAATGTTGCTAATCCATGTTGGAACAAATGATACTGCCAGGTATACCTCGGAACGTATCAAAGGTGACTTCATGGCTCTGGGACAGAGGGTGAAGCAGTTAGGTGCACAGGTGGTGTTCTCTTCAATCCTCCCTGTTGAGGGTAAAGGCCAAGGCAGAGAGGCTCGCATCCTGGAGATGAATGCATGGCTGCGTGGATGGTGTCATCGAGAGCGTTTTGGTTTCCTAGACCATGGGATGCTGTTCCAAGGATTGCAGAGCAGAGATGGCATCCATCTGTCCAAGAAAGGTCAACGCATCTTCGGTAGTAGACTGGCTAATCTACTGAAGAGGGCTTTAAACTAGATTCATTGGGGATAGGTGAAGAAAGCCCCCAGGTAAGTAAAAGCCCCCAGGTAGGTGATACAGGTGAGTAACTACTCTTAATGTAACAGGTGTTCTCCAGGAGCAGCAGGAATCAGTCCTCACATATGGGTGACGTCGGTGCCGACGGAGCCCTCGCGGAGCAATTTCCTCAGCTTTCAAAGAAAGCCTTTGGGAATTGCAGCGCGCATGCGCGGTCCCCTTCCCGCCCAAGGGTGCCATCTTGCTCAGTCAGATGACATAGCTAAAAGACAGCAAAAAAATTAGCAAAAACGAAATGATAGGACTGCAACTCCAAGGGGAGGAGGGAGGGTTGTGAGGACTGATTCCTGCTGCTCCTGGAGAACACCTGTTACAGGTGAGTAACTACTCTTTCTCCAGGACCAAGCAGGAAGTCAGTCCTCACATATGGGACTCCCTAGCTTAAGGCTACCGGAGACCTCAAGTGGAAAAATGAGCTCCCTCTAGCTCAGTAGCACAGAAGGAAGGAATCTTCTCTGAAAATGCCCCCGACCGGTAGCCCAACACCAGGGCTGGAGGGTAGGAGTTGCCTAAACCTCAAAGAGATTATGGAGGACTGCCTGTCCGAAAGCACTGTCCCTGCGGGACTCCCTCTCCAGGCAGTAATGGGCCGCAAAAGTCTGGCTTGAAGACCAAGTAGCGGCCCGGCAGATGTCTGGCAACGGAACAGAGCGGAGATGAGCCACTGACGCAGCCTTCGCCCTAACACGATGAGCCGTGACTCGACCCTCCAATGAGAGGCCGGCCGCCCCATAAGCACAAGCGATACAGTCAGCAACCCATATGGACAAAGTACGCTTGGAGACAGGGAGCCCCAACTTATTGGGGTCAAAAGAAATGAAGAGCTGAACAGCCCTCCGATGCTCTCGCGTACGGTCAAGGTAGAAGGACAAGGCCCTCCTACAGTCCAGGGTATGCAGGACCATTTCAGCCCGGCTGGCGTGCGGCCTGGGAAAGAAGGTCGGAAGAACCACCTCCTGGTTGAGATGAAAAGGAGAAACCACTTTTGGAAGAAACTTAGGGTGAGTCCGTAAGACTACCCGATTTCTGTAGAACCTAGTGTAAGGAGGATAAGACACTAGGGCCTGCGGTTCACTAACGCGCCTAGCAGAGGTAAGGGCTACCAAAAACAAAGGTTTTCCAGGAGAGAAAACAAAGAGGGCAGGTAGCCATAGGTTCAAAGGGCGGACAGGTAATCCGCTGTAAGACCACATTCAGATCCCATTCTGGGGCTGGTGGGCGCAAAGGAGGCTTAAGGAGAAGGAGGCCTCGGAGAAAACGAGCCACCAAAGGGTGGTTGGAAAGAGGCCTGCCGTCCACCGGTGTGTGATGCGCAGAGAGAGCACTGAGGTGGACCTGACAGAGTTGGACTTAAGGCCAAGGTTAGAGAGGTAAAGCAAATATTGCAAGACCACTGCCACCAAGCAGGAGAAAGGATTCTCACACTGCCGACCACACCATACGGAGAAGCGATGCCACTTAAGAACGTAGGACTTCCGGGTGGATGGCCGCCTGGAGGCCAAGACGACCTCTTCCACCTCCCGAGGCAGCAGGAGGGGAGCAAGAACTACACTTTCAGCAGCCAGGCCATCAGATGAAGGGACCGGAGGTTGGGGTGTAGGAGAGTCCCCTGATCCTGTGACAGGAGATCGGGTTGAAACCCCAGAGGAAGAGGAGTGTCCACCGCCAGCTGCAGCAGAAGCGGGAACCAGGGTTGTCTCGGCCACTGGGGAGCCACCAGGATCATCGAGGCTCTGTCCCTGAGAACTTTGAAGAGCATCCGAGACACTAGTGGCATGGGAGGAAAGGCATACAAGAGGCCCGTGGACCATGGAATCAGAAAAGCATCCACCGCTACTCTGAGAGGATGCGGTTGTCGAGAGCAGAATCTGGGAAGTTGCCGGTTCAGAGGACTGGCAAACAGATCCATGGTGGGGAGGCCCCACTTGAGAAAGATCCGTTGAACCACCAACGGATCCAATCTCCAGTCGTGTGGTTGGAGGATCCTGCTCAGCTTGTCTGACAGGTAATTTTCCTGACCTGGGAGATAGACAGCTTTGAGGAGGATGCCGTGGCCGACAGCCCAAGAGCACAGTTTTTGTGCCTTCTGACAGAGAAGGAAGGAGCCTGTGCCTCCTTGTTTGTTCACGTAGAACATTGCAACTTGATTGTCCGTCTGGACCAGCACAGACTGGTGAGAAGTGAGGTGGGAGAAGGCTCTCAGAGCTAGGCGGATGGCTCTGAGATCCAGGAAGTTTATCTGCTGAGCAGACTCCCAAGGAGTCCAGAGGCCTTGAGTACATGTCCCTTGGCAATGTGCTCCCCAACCCAGGAGAGAAGCATCGGATGTCAGTACCTGAGAAGGCGGAGGAAATTGAAAATCCACTCCCAGCACTAGGTTTGTCAGATGAAGCCACCACCGCAGAGAAGAGACCAGCAGGTCGGATATCTGTACTGAGTCCGCCAGGCTTCCTGTGGCCTGATGCCATTGAGTGCGAAGGCACCACTGAGCAGGTCGCATGTTCAGGCGGGCATTGGGGGTTACATGGACCGTGGAAGCCATATGGCCGAGCAGTCTCAGAAATTGCCTGGCAGAGACCAGGGAATTGCTGTGAAAGTGGCTGGCGAGATCCATGAGCCTGTGGGCCCTTGTCCAGAGGCAGGAAGGCCCGCGCCTGAAGAATGTCCAACCTGGCGCCTATGAATTCGAGATTTTGAGAGGGGAGCAAAGTGGACTTTGCAAAGTTTATGACAAATCCCAAGTGCTGGAGTAGAGTCACAGTGCGATGAGTGGCCTGAGTGGCTTCTTGGGAAGACTGGGCTCTGATGAGCCAGTCGTCCAGGTATGGAAACACAAAAAGGCCTTGAAGTCTTAGATAGGCCGCCACCACTGCTAGGCATTTGGTGAACACCCTGGGGGCGGAGGATAGGCCAAAGGGCAGTACTCTGTACTGGTAATGATTTCCTCCCACAACAAACCTGAGATATTGTCTGTGGTCTGGATGAATAAGGATGTGAGTATACGCATCCTTTAGATTTAAGGAGCATAGCCAGTCTCCCTGCTGGAGGTAGGGCAGCAGGATTCCAAGGGTAAGCATCTTGAACTTTTCCCTTTCCAGGAACTTGTTGAGGTTTCGCAAGTCCAGGATGGGTCTGAGGCCTCCTGCTCTTTTTGGTACCAGAAAGTACCTGGAATAAAAGCCGTGACCTCTCAGGTGGTGGGGCACCGGTTCCACAGCCTGTTCCTGAAGAAGACTTGCTAACTCCTGAAGGAGTAAGTCCCTGTGCAGAGGGAGTCTTGGAGGCTCCCCTGGAAAGTAGGAGGGAGGTACCTGGTGAAAGTGTAGAAGATAGCCTTTTTGAACTATATGAAGCACCCAGGTATCTGATGTGATGGCTGACCACCTGTGGGCAAAGTGGATCAGCCGGCCTCCTGTGCTGAGAGAAACCAGCGGAGGGAAAGAGGCTATGCTGACGGAGACAAAAAACCCCACCCTGCTGAGCAGGGGCCGGTGTTGTGGGCTTGGGGGCCTGCTGCCTACAGGACCCATTACCCTGTCCCTTGGCTTGCTGACCCTTTTGGGGAGCTGCTGAGGCCTGATAATGAGGGTAGTGTTTATAGGCAGCCGCCTTCCTCGGGTAAAAGGGCTTTTTCCCCGAGCCCTTCTTCTGAGAAGGGGCAGAGTTTTTTCTGGACAGCCGAGTCCTGGTCAGAGTCTCGGTCTCGATCTGTGCAGCCTTTTCAGCCATGGGCTTGCCAAAGAGGTTTTCATCTCTGCAGGGGACATCGACCAACTTGTCCTGTACCCATGGCTCGAGGTCGGATGACTGAAGCCAAGCCTGTCGGCGGGCACCGATGCCGGCTCCGGCTACCCGAGCCGATGCTTCGAAGCCATCGTAGGCTGCTCGAGAAATAAACTTCGAGCACTCTCGAATACCAGTGGACAAGGCCTGGAACCTCTGCAAAGGTTCCTCGGAGAGACCAGTAGAGAACCCGGCAATCTCCTTTGCCAGGTCCTGGAGATACATGCCCATGTAGAGCTGGTAGGTCTGGACTCGACAAGCAAGCATAGAGCCTTGGAAGCACTTCCTACCGAGGGCATCCAGGTTCCAGGCCTCCCAGCCGGGAGGCACCGAGGAGTGCATCTTCTGACTCTTGAGTCGATGCATGGCCGATTCCACCACCATGGAATGGTGCGGTAGTTGTGCCTTTTGGAACCCGGGGCTCTTGTGGACTCGATAAATGGAATCGACCCACTTGCTTAATACCGGCGCCGACGCCAGGCTCTCCCACATACAGAAGAGAAGTCGCTCCAGCATCGGAGGAACCGGTACAGTAAAGGCCTCCTTCGGGGGAGAGTCATACTGGAGGGCATCGAGCTCTTCGGCTCGAGGCTCCTCCTCGGGATCCGTGGGGAATGCCAAGGCCTTGGCCATATCCCGCACGAAGTCCGAGAACCGGGTATCCTCTGGGGGGGGGATCATCTCCGAGGTTCGGACTCGGGCGAGTCCGATGGGACGCACCGAGTCCGAAAAGTACTGGGTGACTCTTCGTCCTCCGTCTCCCAGCCAGACTCTTCAGAGGAGGAATCGAGCGGCTCCGGTCGGGCGGGCACCGATGCCCGACGCCGAGGCCGGCCGAGGGAGACTGTAACCGAGGATCGGCTCGGTCTCCGGGGTCGACTTGGACGTCGACGTCCCGGTGGTTGGGGCAGAAGCACCGGCAAGGCCAGCGATCAATACCCGCTGTTGGTCCATGAAGGCAGCGAAACTGCTCTCCAAGGCCGTCAACCTGAGTCCGAGCTCAGGAGACCCAGCAGCCCCCGACTCGGGCCCCGACAGCGTCGGGCCCGACGTCGGCTCCTTCGGAGGCGAGTCCACGAGGACTACAGTACTCACGTGTCCAGGAGACTCCATCTCGAGATGAGGATGTTTTGAAGGCCTCTCCGACTCCGAAGACCCGGGACGGCTATCGGGGCTATGCGACCTGGCCCTCGAGGAACCAGGAGCGTCCACCGACGCCGCCCTCGCGGATTTTTTCTTCCTATGATGTTTCCGGGCAGGAGACCCCCGCTCAGAGGAACTCCGACGATCCTCAGGACCGGAGTCCCGGGATGTCGAAGCCTCTGACGAGGTCCGGGCCCGGCCGGACACGGAGTCAGAGAAGATTCTCTCTTTTTGATGCTGCCGACTCAACGCTTTTGAGGACATTTTGCCACACAGACCACAGATCATCGGATCATGATCGGGTCCGAGGCAGCGGAGGCAGCAGTCGTGTGTGTCGGTAAGAGACATAAGCTTCTTACAGCGATTACACTTTTTAAACCCGCTGGCAGCCATCGGGGGAAAAAGGGCCCCTGCGAGGTCAAAAGACAGGGCTGCCAGTGAAAAAAAAAATGGCGCGAACGCTAGTCATGAAGGACAAAAAACGAAAATTAAAGAACGAACTCGATACCGGCGTATCGGGCCCGGTCGAAAAAAGGATCCGGCGTCGAACTGAGAAAAGAATATTAAATAAGATCAACTTTTTCAGCGGCGATCACAAACGTCTGTAGGGCTCCGCGGAAAAAAGAAGACTGAGCAAGATGGCACCCTTGGGCGGGAAGGGGACCGCACATGTGCGCTGCAATTCCCAAAGACTTTCTTTGAAAGCTGGGGAAATTGCTCCGCGAGGGTTCCGTCGGCGCTGACGTCACCCATATGTGAGGACTGACTTCCTGCTTGGTCCTGGAGAAAATACCTTTATGGAAATGGGTAACAGGGGTAACATATGGAAAGCAGTGTGTATAAATGCCCGTAGCATGGGAAATAAGATCCCTGATGTTGAAGCATTGGTGGGAGTGACTGACTTGGATTTAGTGGCAGTTACAGAAACATGGTTCACAGAAAACCATGACTGGGATGTAACTATACCTGGCTATACTTTATTCAGAAAGGACAGGGTAGGAAGAAGGGGAGGAGGAGTAGCACTATATGTAAAAACTACTATTAAAGCTTTGGAATTACAGAGCTTAAAAGGGAGAGAGGAGGCATTGTGGGTTAAACTAGAAAGAGGGAAAGAGAAATCTGCTTGCATTGGTGTGATATACAGACCTCCCTCACAAGAGGAAGAGGTGGACAGAGAGTTAATTGAAGACATACGCAGCATTGCTAGGAAAGGGGAAGTGCTACTGATAGGAGATTTCAATATGCCAGATGTTGATTGGCACATTCCTGCTGCAGTATCATCTAGAAGTAAGGAGATCCTGGATTCTCTACAGGGAGAACTATTCAGGCAATTGGTAACAGACCCCACACGTGAAGGGACCATACTGGACTTGGTGCTTACCAATGGTGAAAGTGTTTCTGATGTTGTAGTGGGAGATCATTTTGCATCCAGTGATCACCAGATGGTGTGGTTCAGTATTAGGACTAGGGCTGTTAGAATCCATTCCAAGGTGAGGATCTTAGACTTTAGGAAGACTAACTTTGCGAAGATGGGCCAATACCTCAGGGAGTCGTTAGTTGGATGGGAACAGCTGGGGGACATAGAAAAACAGTGGGCAAAACTGAAAGGGGATATTTTAAGGGCAACCAACCTTTTTGTTAAAATGGTAAATAAAGGCAAAAGGAAAAGGAGACCGCTATGGTTTTCTAAGGAAGTAGCTGAAAAAATGAAGAAAAAGAGGGAGGCCGTCATGAAATACAAGAGATCACAGAGAGAGGAAGACAGGCATCTGTATTTGGAAAAACTTAGAGAAGCTAGCAAAGTAGTCAAGAAGGCAAAGATTCAAAAGGAGGAGGAAATAGCTAATGCAATAAAATGGGGGGATAAGACATTTTTCAGATATATTAGTGAGAAGAGGAAGGGCAAAAGTGGTATTGTCAGATTCAAGGGTGTAGGGGGGGAATATGTAGAAGCTGATAAGGATAAAGTGGAATTGCTTAACAAATATTTTTGTTCTGTGTTCACAGATGAAGAACCAGGAGCAGGACCTCAGAAAACACCCACAAATAGGAACAGAAGCGAGGGACATCTTGAACAATTTTCAGAAGACTGTGTTCGTGAGAAACTAGCTCAACTTAAAGTAGACAAAGCGATGGGACCAGATGGGATACACCCTAGAATACTGAGGGAACTTGGGGACGTTCTAGCAACTCCACTGACTGACCTTTTCAATGCCTCGTTGGAGTCGGGAGTGGTACCAAAGAACTGGAGAGAGGCTCATGTGGTGCCTTTACACAAAAGCGGAAGTAAGGATGTGGTTGAAAACTACAGGCCAGTTAGTTTAACTTCGGTGGTGAGTAAAATTATTGGAAACGCTGCTGAAAGAGAAAATAGTGAGGTTTCTGGAGTCCAGCGGATTACAGGATCCGAGGCAGCATGGATTCACCAGAGGCAGGTCTTGACAGACAAATCTGATTGATTTCTTTGACTGGGTGACCAGGGAGTTGGACCGAGGGAGAGCTCTAGATGTGGTGTATTTAGATTTCAGTAAAGCCTTTGACACTGTTCCTCACAGGCGACTTATAAACAAACTGAGCACCCTAGGGATGGACCCTAAAGTTACTGCTTGGGTTAGAAATTGGTTGGGTGGGAGGCGACAAAGAGTACAGGTAAATGGAGCACACTCTGAGAAGGATGTTACCAGTGGTGTGCCCCAGGGATCTGTCCTTGGTCCGATTCTTTTTAACATCTTTGTTAGTGATATAGCAGAAGGGCTGTCGGGTAAGGTTTGCCTCTTTGCAGATGATACCAAAATCTGCAATAGAGTAGACACCTAGGAAGGTGTAGATAACATGAGGAGGGATCTAGCTAAGCTTGAAGAATGGTCTAGAATTTGGCAGCTGGGATTTAATGTTAAAAAATGTAAGGTCATGCATTTGGGCTGTAGCAATCCAAGGGAGCAATACAGTATAGGAGGTGAAGTACTTTTGTCCACTAAAGAAGAGCGGGACCTAGGCATGGTTGTGTCTGATGATCTTAAAGTAGCTAAACAGGTAGAAAAGGCGACGGCAAAAGCTAGAAAGATGCTTGGGTGCATACGGAGAGGAATGACTAGCAGAAAAAAGGAGGTGATAATGCCTCTGTATAAGTCTTTGGTGCGACCTCATTTGGAGTATAGTGTGCAATTCTGAAGACCGCACCTTCAAAAGGAAGTGAACAGGATGGAGTCGGTGCAGAGGGTGGCTACTAAAATGATTAGTGGGCTTCATTATAAAGCATATGAGGACAGACTTAAGGATCGTAATAGGTACACCTTAGAGGAAAGGCAGGATAGAGGTAATATGATTGAGATGTTTAAATACCTCCGTGGCATAAATGTTCAGGGAGAGAGCCTCTTTCAATTGAAAGCAAGTTCTGCTACGAGGGGACATGGGATGAGGGTGAAGGGAGATAGATTCAGGAGTGATATGCGGAAAACGTTTTTACGGAAAGAGTAGTGGATCCGTGGAATAGTCTCCCAGTGGAGGTGGTAGAGATGAAGACAGTAACTGAATTCAAAAAAGCATGGGACCAACACAGAGGATCTCTAAAGGTAAAAAGTGGACTGTTGTAGTTGTTGACATGGAAGGACAGACTGGATAGGCCATGTGGTCTTTTTCTGTCATCATGTTTCTATGTATCTATGTTTAAAAGCATAAGCCTATCTAGTAAAGGGTTTTCGGGAGGCCAGTAGGATCTCCTTGACCTCTCCTGGGAGACTGCAAGGGGCCAACTCTATCCTTTCAGCAGCCACGCTGTTAGCATTAATGACCCCAAATTGGGGTGCAGGACAGAACCCTTTTCCTGGGACAGGAGGTCCGGGGCTCAGCCCAGAGGGACTGGGAGTGCCACTGACAGGGAAAGCAGCAGAAGGATCCAAGGTTGCCTGAGCCTCCCGGGGGCAATCAGTATGACACGCGTCCTTTCGCTCTGGACCTTGAAGAGCATCCTGGCGACCGGTGGCTGGTGGGGGGTGGAGGTTTGGTGGGAATGTATAGAGTAGGCCCTCGGACCATGAGATCAGGAAGGCATCTGCCGCCACTCTCTCCGGGTGCAGCTGGTGGGAGCAGAAGCGGGGTAGCTGCATGTTGTCCGAAGAAGCAAATAGGTCCATTACAGGCATGCCCCAGAGGTGGAAGAACTGCTTCGTTACTCTGGCATTTAAGCGCCGCTCGTGTGGGCAAAGAACTCTGCTCAGCCTGTCTGCTAGGCAGCTGTCCTGGCCGGGAGATACACCTCTTGCAGAAGTATGCTGTTGAATGCTGCGAAGGAGAGGGCGGCCACCGCCTCCTGGCACAGGGAGTACAAGTCCGTGCCCCCCTGTTTGTTGATATAAAACATGGCAACCTGGTAATCTGTCTGGACCAGCACAGGTCGGTGTGGCAAAATGTTTCTAGGGCTAGGAAGGTTGCCCTGAGCTCCAGGAGATTAATTTGTAGGAGCGACTCCTCCTGAAACCAGATGCCCTGTGTGCGGCAGTCTCTGCAATGCGCCCCCAACCCAGGAGGGAGGAGTCTGTGGTCCGGATCCTCTACGGCGCAGGTGCCTGGAAGGGCTTTCCTGCTTGAAGGTGGCACAAGCTTCGCCACCAGATGAGGGACTCCGCCAGCTGGCAAGTAACCCTGACCCCATCCCTGTCCGATAGCCTGCTTGTGGTCTGCGTCTACTGCGTGCATAGGCACCACTGGGCTGTCCACATGTGTAAGCGGGCTGAGGGCGTGACGTGGACTGTCGAAGCCATATGGCCCAGAAGGCGGAGGAGATGGCGAGCCAGCACTGATCGGCAGTGCTGTACCTCTCCTGCCAGTTGCCTGAGATGTTCTGCCCTCTCTTGGGAGAATGGCCTTGACCTGTAACGTGTTCAACCGAGCAGCTATGAACTCCAGGCTTTGGGCTGGAGAGAGATGGGATTTGGGGTAGTTGATGACAAACCCCAGATGCTACAGGAAGAAGATTGCATGCTCTGCGGCCTGACCGACCTCTGAGGCTGTACTACCCCTAATGAGCCAGTCATCCAGGTAGAAGACGAAATCCCCTTGTAGGTGCAGGTAGGCAGTTATCACCGCCGGGCATTTGGTAAAGATCCTTGGCGAGGAAGCCAGGCCAAAGGGTAGCACCCTGTAATGGTAGTGCCCTCCTCCCACTTCAAACCGTAGGTACTGCCTGTGGGAGGGGTGGATCACCTTTGGGTCCAAGGAGCATAGCCAATCTCCCTGGTGGAGGTAAGGCAGCAGTATTCCAAGGGAGAGCATCTTGAACTTCTCCCTTACTAGAAATTTCTTTAAGTTTCTCAGGTCTAGAATGAGCACGAGGTTCCCAGTTCTCTTTGGGACAAGGAAGTATCTGGAGTATAAGTCTTTTCCCCATAGGTGTTTGGGAACAGGCTCTACTGTGTTGTCCCTGAGCAGATCTACAAATTTTGAGAGCAGAAAGGTCTGGTGAAGGAGGCCGCACTGGTTCTCCTGGAAAGAATCTGGGTGGTACCTGTTGTAAGTGGAGGAGATATCCTTCCCTTACCACCTGCAGTACCCACTGGTCCAAGGTGACACTGGCCCATTTGTGGGCGAAGAGTGCCAGGCGGCCCCCCCTGTGGGCTGGTGAAGCTCTCCCAGAAGAGGGGAGGCACTGCCCTGGGAGTCAAAAACTCCCACGGGCTGAGTTGGAGCTGGGGCCTGGGGCTTCTGTGCCGCATGGCTTTGCCTTTTAGGGTGAGAACCCTGTTGCTGGCCCAAGAGCTCGTACTGGTGACTCTGCTGAAAAGGGCCCCTTTTCCCCCCCTCGGAAACAGGGGTCTTTTCCCTGATTTTTTTTGCGGGGAAAGGATGAGGTTTTCTTGGAGAGCCTCTGTTGAGTCACTCCGTTGACCTCGATACTGGCCGCCTTGTCGGCTATAGGCTTGCCAAATAGGTTCTCCCCAGCACAGGGGACGTTGAGCAGCTCATCTTAGACCCATTGCTCAAGGTCCGAGGACTGCAGCCAGGCTTGGCATCGGGCGCCCATGCCGGCCGCTGCTACCCGAGCCACTGACTCAAAGCCATCATAGGCCGCCCAGGAATAACAGTCCTTGATCTCAGAGGTCAGGGATTGGAACTGCTGGAAGGGTTCCCCGGTAAGCCCCACTGAAAATCCTGACAACTCTTGGGTTAAAAGCCTTTAGGTACATGCCTACTGTATGTACAATTCATTGGCTTGAATCCGGCAACCCAGCATGGAGCCCTGGTAACACTTGTGCCCGAGGGCATCGAGGGCTCTAGCATCCCTCCCAGGAGGGACTGAAAAGTGGGTCTTCTGGTTCTTAAGCTTCTGCATGGTTGACTCGACAACCATGGAGTTATGTGGGAGTTGGGGCTTGTGGAACCCTGGGACCTTCCGGACACAGTAGATGGCGTCCAAGCACCGGCTCACTACCGGCACAGAGGCCAGCATCTCCCACATTTTGGGCAGCAGTTGCTCAAGGATCGGCTGCACAGGCACCATGAGAGTCTCCTTGGGTGGAGACTCATACTGGAGAATCTCCAGTTCCTTGGTGTGCAGATCTTCCTCCACCTCAGTTTGCACTGAGGGGACCCTGGCCATATTCTTGTCAAAGTCGTGGAGGGCCACATCTTCTGGAGGAGAATGGCACCAGGGCGACTGGTCCAAGGGAATATGTTGGTGCTGCTTGGTTTCCGGGGATGCCTCGTCGTCAGTCTCCCATTTGGAGTCAAGTGGTGACGATGAGTCCGAGGCCCTGCAACTCATAATGTCAAGGCTGGGGCTAGGTGGCCAGCAGCCTCCGGAGGACCTGGGGTCTGAGTCGCAAAAACTGGCCGGGGAGGACCAGATGCCCAAGGAACAGGACAGAGACCTCGACCAATGCAGAGGGCTTACTCGAGGCCAATGGTGCTTGGAGCTTGGCTCGACGATCGGGACTCCCCCCGCAGTTGGGGGGGGGGGCAGTTGTCAGGGCAGATGTGAATGAACCAGCCATCACTGCCTGCTGTAGGGCCAGGATAGCAATGATGTTCTTCTCCAAGGCTGCCATTCTAGTTTCCAAGCCAGAATGCTCCGCAGCTTTGGGCACAGGCACAGAGGACATCGGGCCTAGTGCCAGCACTCTCGCAAGTGTGTCCTTGACAAGGACTATGGTCTCGAGGAACCTCACATAGTCTCTGCCGGCTGAGGAATCCTTCTTGAGGACCTTGGTAGAGCCGCCCAAGTCCCTCTGAGAGGTTTTACGAGGTTTCTCCGGTGCAACCTCGGCGGACTTCGAGGTCTTCTTGGAGGAGCCACCGCCACGGGACTCCAAGGAGGCAAGGGCCTCACGAGAAGTGCTGGGCTTGGAGCTCGGCGTCTGGGAGGCCAGTGCCGAGTCTGACCTGGAAACAGTTTTTCTTGCAACTCCCTCTTTTTATTGGTTTTAGGCGTCATAGCTTGGCACAGGTTGCAAGGAGGTGCTGTCATGGTCCCGGCCCAGCATAGGCAGGAGTCATGGGTGTTAGTGACCGACATCATTTGACTGCAGCAGTCTCATTTTCTGAACCCACTGTGGGACATGGTAGGGAATACCTAGATGAGGTTGACAGCTCCCAGGCAATAAAAAGGTGCAAACGCCACTCGAGGCGAGCCTCGATCAAAAAAAGACAAAAGGAATCAAGAACAGTGCCAGGAAACTAACTATTTTGAGGATAATTAGCAAGGATTTTTCCTGGGAAACAGGATAGATGTCCGTTGGGCTCCGCTGTAAAAAGGAGACTGAACAAGATGGCACCCTTGGGCGGGAAGGGGACCATGCATTCGTGGTAGCATGTCCCAAAGACTTTCTTTGAAAGCTGGGAAATACTCTGCACGGGATCCGTCAGCACAGACACTACCCATATGTGAGGACTGACTTCCTGCTTGTTCCTGGAGAACTGCTTATAGTATGCAGCAAAGACATTGGCCATCTGTACTGAACTCATTAGTTCTACTCCCTCCTCACTCCTAATTTTCTGAATTTGGCAACGAGTACTATTTTACCTCCATACATACAGCTCTCAGTTTAAGCCACATGGTGCAGGAACTCTGGTGCTAATCTAGCAGTCTCAAGTCTGAAACTTGCACTGGAGTTGCTCCCTGCACCCAGCAGATTAAACCTAATGAAAACCAGATGTGAAGAGACAGATCAATGTTTTTTCTTTCTTTATTTCTTTGGCAGCAGCCTCCGCCAATTCAGGGACCCAAAAATTCAGGCACCAAGGTTCAGTTTTTAGACACCAGGGCAATGAGCTCAGTTATAAGTTACAGGGAACGTATTCAGTGGCTTAAAACCAGCACAATTACATTGGCTGGCCATTGCTGCTTTAATTAATGCCCCGATATTCAGTGCCGGGTCCATACCTGACCATTGGCACTGAATATCCGAAAGCTGAACCAGCGCCAGCTTTTTTTCTGTCTAACTTAAGGCAGCTTTGGTTAGTGGCTGAATATCGCCGTTAACTGGCTAACTTTGGGTGCTGCCCTCGCTACACCCCAACAGTAAGCAGTTAGCGTTGGGGCGTTCAGGTAGCTTAGGAGGGGGTATTGAGTAACCCATACCCAGTTTGTGCTGCTGAATATCCCACTCAGTGGGATTACTGCAGTTTGCAGGTCTCTCAATATGCCCCCTACAAACACACACATTTACACCTCCTTTAGAGCAGGTGAAAGTCTGTGCAAGAGAATGTGTGCATTAATAAGGATAGTTCTGAAAATCTATTTTAAAGAAAGTACATAGGAACTTGTGTTACCTTATATACCAGGCGGGGATTCTTTTTTGACATTTCACATAGTTGCCCTCTTATGAGATTACCCACTTATTGTGTACTCCACATCCAACTAGGAATCTCTAGATACAAGCCTGCAACCTTCTGGCTCCTAAACAGGGACTGTAATGCCAAGTAAAAGGATCAGTTCCCCTAGTTTGGATCTTCTATGAGTCTATCTACTTTAGTCAAATTGGAATATCCAGTCTATAGTTAACTTAACAAATTTTTTTGGTTTGGTTCAGGTCTGCAATTTGGTCGATCAGAGTGTTCCACTGAATATTGACCAACCAAAGTTCAGCTACATATCAGGGATGCCCACAAATTCCTTTAAAAAAAATCAGGCTGAATTTTGTCTGGACAAAATTTAGAAGGTTGGTGGGGTGGGATGGGGCTTGAACTCTCAAGGGTTGTCCAGCCAACTCCCCACCATAGCCAGAAAACCCCTGTGGCAATGTTGCTTCAGTACGTGAATAAAGAAGAAAAAAAGTTAAATTTACAACATGGGATTGAATGGAAATGGTTAATCAAAAGTAATCCCCCTGTTAGGAGTACAATTATATATCATGTGAAGCATTTAGCTGACCTGGAACACATCAACAATACAGCTGCCTTATATTCTGCAATGCTACTGGGCATCCAGGGAGAAACTTACCTGGAATATAGTTGATTCCACAGTCTATTACAGTAGCACCGGGTTTTATCCAGTCACCTTTTACCATTTCAGCTTTGCCAGCTCCCACAACCAGGATATCAGCTTTGTTAACCTGTTAAAGCAATTTCTATTCGTTAGTATCTGAATCACTGCTATATACTGCAAAATGACAAGAATTAAACCAACTCTACTCAATTTCCACCTCCATTTTTCCACAAGATGACAAACACCCAATGTGATTCAGGTGTTCCTGCCTGTGCAGGTTAAAGGCTATAGGAAAACGTCATCTGAAGCTGGACCTGCTGTATTGTTCAAACACATCACCAAGTTTCACCCCTGCAGTGGCTGCAATGCTCCTCAGCACCAGAGCAGACCACTTCTGCTCATGCCCCATTTGGCAGGAAATCCCAAATTTAAATGCAAAGAGCTAACCAACAGGTCACAAAATCCATCAGATGCTGATGTTTCCAAACTTGACAAAGTTCAGAATAAGATCATCAATGCTTCATGTAAAAGGAAAGGCATTCATTTTCTTTGCTTCGGTCTTTACTGAAGAAGTTGTAGAGAGTTACCCATGCTGAAATGGTATTTAAAGGTGATGTATAAGAAGAATTGAAACAAATATTGATAAACTGGGAAGATATATTACAACTATTTGATAAATTAAAGAGAAGCAAATCACCTGGACCAGACAGTATACATCACAGGATGCTAAAAGAACCGAAATGAGATTGCAGACCTACTATTAGTAAATCTGTGAACTACCATTAAAATCATCATAGTACCTAAAGAATGGCCAATGTAATGCCAATTTTTAAAAAGGGTTCCAGGGGTGATCTGGAAAACTACAGACTGGTGAACCAGATGTCAATACTGGACAAAATGGTAGAAACCATTATAAAGAACAACATTACTGAACATGTAGATAGTTATGGGTTAGTGGGAAAATTCCAAAATGGATTTATCCAAGGAAGGTCTTGTCTTACTAATTTGTTATGTTTTTTGAAGGTGTGAATAACCAGGTAGATAAAGGTGAGTCAGTTGATATAGTGTATCTGGATTTTCAGAAAGCCTTTGATGAGGTCCCTCATGAGGAGGCTCTTGGCAAATTTTAAAAGTCATAGGATAGGAGGCAGTGAAGTATTGTGGACCAGGAACTGGTTAAAATATAGAAAACAGAGTAGGACTAAATGGCCAATTTTCCCAATGGAGAAAGGTGAAAGGTGGAGTACCCAGCAATCTGTGCCGGGTCTGCTGCTTTTTAACATATTCATAAATGACCTGGAAATGGGAACAAGTGAAGTGATAAAATTTGTAGATGACACAAAATTATTCAAAGTTGTTAAAACACATGAGGATTGTGAAAAAATTGCGAGAGGACCTTGATAAATTAGAAGCTTGGACATCCAAATGGCAGATGAAATTTAATATGGACAAGTGCAAAGTTATGCACTTCGGGAACAACAACCCAAACTAGTTACACAATGAAATGTTCCATATTAGGAACCACCATCAAGGAAAAGGATCTAGGCGTCATCATGGATAACACGTTGAAACCCTCTGTCCAGTGTGCAGCGGTGGCCAAGAAAGAAAAACAGAATGCTAGGAATCATAAGGAAAGGAATGGAGAAGAAAACTAAAGATATTATAATGCCTTTGTATTGTTCCATGATGAGACCGCACCATGAATAGTGTGTGCAATTCTGATGGCGTATCTTAAAAAGGATATGGCAGAATTAGAAAAGGTACAGAGAACAGCTGTCAAAATGGTAAAGGGAATGGAAGGATACCCCTTATAAAGAGAGGCTTAAAAGGTTAGGGCTTTTCAAACTGGAAAAGAGACGGCTGAGGGGAGATATAATAGAAGTCTATAAATTAATGAACGGAGTGGAACGGGTAAGCGCAGATCGATTGTTTACACCATCAAAATATAGAAAGACTAGGGGACATGCAATGAACCTACAGTGTAACATTTAAGACTAATAAGAGAGAAGTTCCAATGATGTCAGCTCTGTGATGGCTGCTTGAAAACGAAGCTCCGGCGATCATGAACAATTAAACACCCACAGGAGGGAAACAGAGCAAAAATAGAGAGACCCCCAAGCATCGGAGGATACGGGCTCGAGGCCAGAGTAGCAAGGCGCAGAAAGGATGGCAGCACAGAAATCAGGAGCAGACCTTAAAGCTTTTGCTTTCAAGGGCTCAGTGGGAGCCAAATGCCATGCGGGAAAAATGGTGGTGAGCGGTGGCGAACCCGGCGGTGCAGAGGAGAATGAGGCTGCTAGAGGTGCACCGAGCGAAATCCAAGCGCTGCGGGCTGATCTAAAAGGAGTGGTTCGACTCAACCAGGCAAGAATTTGGAGAGCTAAAGAGGGAGGTGCAAGGCTGGCTCCAGGAAATAAAAAAATGATATGGCCTCAATGGGAGCTCGGCTGAAAGAGGTGGAAAACCAAGTTGGAGTGGAGGAGTGGCCTAGTGGTTGGGGCAAGGTACTTCAGGCCGGGGGTTCAAATCCCACTAGAGGACAGCAACCTTGGGCCGGAAGGACTGGGGTTTCTAGTCCCACAGGTGCTCCTTGTGGTCTTGGGCAAGCCACTTAACCCTCCATAGCCCATGTTCCCTGTAAAATAGTTATCTCCAAGTTATAATGCCCTGTTCAATGTAATTTCAGTTTGTTCAATGTAAACCGCACTGATGCAGAATAGCGCGGTATATAAGAGAATATAAATAAATAAAATAAATAAATAAGTAGAGGAGCAGGAGGGTCGGTGGTCTCCTCTAGAGATGCGCTTGGACTCCTTAAGTGAGAAGCAGGAGGAGTTTGGCAGAAAGTAGAAGACCTAGAAAATAGGTCTCGGAGATCCAACATAAGAATTAGAGGCCTGCCTGAAAGTGAAGGCACAATCAACTATCTCTCTATGGCAGAGGACTTTTGTAAGGAGGCCCTGAAGGCGGCAGGTATGGTGGTGGAAGGTGTGTGCCTCACTGTCGATAGAGCCCACAGAGCACTAGGGCCACGGAGGGACAACAAAGTGTGCGATGTGGTGGTGTGCCTACATGAATTCAGGTCTACGGAGCTGGTGATGATGGCTTCAAGGAAGCTGGGTAAGGTACAATGGCAAGGAGCGGAGGTGGAAGTGTTTGCTGACATATCAAGTATTACGATAAGGAAACACAGGGAGTACCAAGCAGTGACCAGGAAGCTGAGGGAAGAGAACGTGTGGTATAGATGGCTGTTCCCAGTAGGATTACAATTCTCTATAAACGCGAAGACGGTGACAGTCCATTCAGTGGAAGCAAGAATGCAGCAGGCCGGATGGACGGATCTCCCTGTGAAGCAGTCTGGCGGGAAGGAGCAACTGGAGAAAGGTGATCTGGGAAAAAATTCTCAGCAACAGTGGAGCAGAGTGTCGGGAGGGGAAAAGCGATTGAGGCGCCGGAGACAGATAAAATGAAAAGATGGACAGTGTTGCAATTGCATTTATGTTTTTTTTTGTTGGGTATGTTGCAGGTGGGAGCTCTGGTGAAGTCAAGAGGGGGGATGAGGGGAAAGCATTAAGTGTGATGCGTTTCTACTGTCCATGTGGGGATTGTCTAAAAGAGAGAATTGGGGGGGGATCGCCGGGCCTGATGTCACCTGAGAAGCTCTAGTAATGGATCCGAGGAGGAAGGGGGGGAGATGGGAGGGAGGGGGAGTGTGGAAGGCAAGGAGAGGGAAGTGGGGGGGGGGGGGGGAAGTACAGGATAAGGGCAAATGGCAAATGTTTGGGGGAGAATTACTATGAATGCCAGAGATAAGTTTAATGACTGTGAATGTCAGAGACTTCAACTCTTTCAGGAAGAGACATTTGTTAATGAAAGAGTGCGCTAGACTGAAAGGTGATATTGTCTTTGTACAGGAGACACACCTTCTTTCTAAAGATGTGTACCGACTAAGGCACCCTCAATATCTCCAGCAGTTTTGCCTCAAAGTGGAAAAGAAGAGAGGAGGGGTGGGAATTTTGTTGTCTGCAAAGATCCTGGGACAGGTGGGGGAAATAGTGAGGGATAAAAAGGGGAGATGTGATCATAAAGCTCCAATGGGGTCAGAGGACCTACTCCCTGGGAAATGTATATGCCCCAAATGTTAAATCAGGGGGAATTTTTCCGGGCGCTTCATAATGTATTAATTGGGAAGGGTGAGGGGAGTGTGATTGTGGGTGAAGACTAACGTTACTTTGGAGCCACAAATAGACACATCCAAGGGAGCATCCTCAACACCAAAGCAGCATAGAATTGGTCTGAAGAAACTGTTAAAGGGGCTGGATTTGGTAGATGTTTTGAGGGAAACAAATGAAGGGCAGCGGGATTACTCCTTCTCAGCAGTACATGGGGTGTACTCATGAATTGATATGATATTTATGGAACACTCCCTATTAGCTGAAGTAAGGTCATGTAATATTAAGGAATGGACATGGTCTGACCATAGCCCAGTTGTATGCAACCTCCAAATGGGAGACCCCCGAGTTAATAGAACATGGTGGAAGCTAAGTGAATCATTATTGGAGGATAAGGAGGTAGTGCGGCAGGTTACGGAAGGAATATTAGAATATACACGGTTAAACGACACGTGGGAGTGCTCCCCGGGCACAGTCTGGGACTGCTTGAAAGCAGTGATACGGGGGACAGCTTATAGCGGTGGGAGCTCACCGTAAGAAGATGAAGCTGCAGCAGGAAAACAGCTTGCTGGCGGCAATTGGGGAGGTGAAAAAAAAAAAAAAAAAAAAGCTAAAAAGGGATCCGGCGGATATTAAATTGAAGAGGGAAGTCCAGGGGTTGCAGGGGGGAACTGAGCGAACTACATATGCATGACATTAGACACAAGCTTAACATGTTGAAGCAGAAAGGTTTTGAATTTAATAACAAGGCAGGAAGGATGTTGGCCCGGAAAGTAAAAAAAATTGAAAACAAGGAATACCATAGTAAAAGTTAAGGATGGAAAGGGGGGGGGGGGGGTGCTATGGGCTGGCGAAGATATAGAGGAACGGTTTGTTCAGTTTTATCAACTGTATACCCCGGAAAAAACTGTGGAGGAGGGGAAAATATAGGAATACTTGGGGAGGCTTGTGCTTCCTCATCTCACTGGGGAGGAGGCGGAGGAGCTGTTGAGTCAGATTGTGGAACAAGAGGTATTGGCAGTGATTAAAAGCCTACAGGGGCATAAAGCTCCTGGGTTAGATCGGTACCCAAACAATTGCTGGTTGGACCTCTTGTAAGAATGTATAATTCTTTCAATAAAGAGTGTATGATGCCGGTATCAATGCGTTTGGCAGGGATTAGTATATTACAGAAAGGAGGGGAAGGACCCAGTTTAATGTGGCTTGTATAGGCCCATCTCCCTGCTGGGGGGGGGGGGATCTTAATATATTTGCAAGGGTTCTGGCAAATAGACTGATGCCACACTTGGGTAGATTGATACATCAAAACCAGTCGGGGTTTGTTCCCGGGAGATATACATCTGACAATATTCGGAGGGCCCCAAATATAATGTGGGAGGGGGAAACGAGGGGGGAAGAGTTGGCCTTTCTAGCAGTAGATGCTGAAAAGGCCTTCGATAGGGTGAACTGGGATTTTTTGTTTAAAGTGTTAGAAAAGATAGGTATAACGGGGGATTTCTTGAAGTGGGTTCAGATCCTATATAAAATGCCTATGGCCTGCTTAAAAATTAATGGCTCCATAACGAGGGCGTTCGAATTACACAGGGGTACCCGGCAGGGTTGCCCATTGTTGCCTTTGTTGTTTATCTTAGTGATGGAGCCCATGGCTCAGCGAGTGTGGGATTGGGTTGACATCTCGGGAGTGCGAGAAGGACAACACTCCCACAACATCTCATTGTTTGCAGACGATGTTCTGTTTTTTATTTCGGACCCAGAACGGCCATTAGGCACGATTTTGGAGGAACTTAGCGGGTATGGGGAAGTTTCCGGGTTCCGTATGAACGCCTCGAAATCGGAGGTGTTAAACCTAACAATAAAAAAAATAAAGACGAAGAGGATCGTTTGAGGCAACTGTTTCCTTTCAGATGGGCAAAACAGCATTAGGTATCTAGGAGTGCAGATCACAATTACGAGTGACAGGATGTTCCAAGAAAATTATGCAGAAGCTAGGAATAAATTGTTTCGGGAGCTAGAGGAATGGGAAAGATATGAAATATCCTGGCTGGATAGGATAGACTTGGTTAAGATGATAGTGGTCCCCAGGCTATTATATTTGTTTATGAACTTACCGGTTGAGGTCCCAGTGGGGTATCTAAAAAAAATTGAAAAATAGGATCATGAAGTACATTTGGAAAGGAAAACCCCCCCAAGTATCCAGAAGCATCTTGTGTGCTAATAAAAAGGTGGGAGGGATGGGGGTTCCTAGCTTGGCTAGGTACTATTTATTTATTTATTTAATTTATTTATTTAGCTTTTCTTCTATACCGCGCTATTCACATTAGTGCGGTTTACATTCAAACATTATATATGCAGTCGCGCCGCATTGTATTTACAATGAACAGGGGTAATAACCTGGATCTAACTAGGGGTAACTATCTACAAATTTTACACTGATGCATCTATTCTCTTGCTCTGTTCTGTTTGGGCTGAGCCAATTGACCTGGTTACCCTCTTTCCTGCTGGGTATATTTATTGGGGTGCTCTAGATGACTGGTCATAGTGCTCACTGCTTGATCTCTACAGCTGGTTTCTGGGTAGAATCTTGTGAAAAGATGATACTTCAGCGATTTCCTGAATTGGGTCAAGTTAGTGATGTTTCGCAGGTTTGTGAGGAGGGCATTCCAGGCTCTCGGAGCATAGATCGAGAAAGCCCTGTTTGTCGTTGCCTTTGTGCATTTTGTCATTGCCTTTGGGATTACCAATGTGTTTGTCATTGTGGTCCTTCTGGTTCTGTTGGGAGGTACGGTGTGAATCATCTGGCTGATGGATGTAGGGGGCTGATTATTTAATGCTTTGAAAGTCAGTACTAATATCTTGTAGAGAAGTCTGGCTTGTATAGGTAGCCAATGGATTTTTTTCAGAACTGGGGTGATGTGATCCATCCGCGATACCCCAGATAGAATTCTTGCGGCTGTGTTCAACGCAAGCTGGAGCGGGCTTAGCGTTGCCTGTGGGAGACCATGTAGGACTGAGTTAGCGTAATCGAAATGAGGAATTCCTAGGGCTTGGTAGACTGTTCGAAAGTCACTGGGGTCAAGCAGTGGTCGTAAATGGCGTAATGTCCGTATTTTATGGTATATAGATTTCACAGTGTTACTTATGTGTGCCTTCATATCCAGCCGTTGGTCCAGGGTGATACCAAGGTAGCGGATTGTAGTTTTGGTTTTCAGCTCTGCATTATTAAACTTTCAATGAGGATGGTGGAAAGAAATCCTGATTTCTCGTGATGAAGAGAACGTCCGCTTTGTTGTGGTTGATCCGTAAGTTTTGCGTAAGGAGCCAGGCTGCAATTGCGTCGAAACATCTTATTAGTGGAGAGAAATCTGGCTGGTCAATCGTGAATGGTATGTATAAAAGGATATCAGCGTACGCAAGGCAGTCGACGTTGAAAGATCTGATCAGGGCACAGATGGGCTACATATAGATGTTAAACATCAATGCTGATAATGAGGAACCCTGCGGTACACCTTGCTCTTGTAGAAATGGTTCAGAGGTCGTGGTGCCGGTCCTGACGTGTTGCCATCTGTTTGACAAGTAGGATTTGCACCAATTTAGTGCAGTGCCTTGTATCCCTTTTTCTTCGAGGCGTTCTAAGAGTATGTCATGGCTCACCGAGTCAAAGGCCGCTGCAATATCCAAGAAAATGAGGGCAAATCCTTGGCGAATATTATCGATTCCGGAGATTAAGTTGTTGAATAATGTGGTGAGGAGGGTTTCAACACCATGTGCTTCCCTGAAACCATGTTGGGACGGGTCCAATGGTGCTTTGGTATCAATATGATGTTGGATTTGTCGTTGGACTAGCTTTTCAATTATTTTGGCGAGCAGTGGGATGCTCGATATCGGTCTGTAGGATTCAACTTTTGATGGGTCCAGTCTGTTGTTTTTCAATAGTGGTCTGATTGATGTGTATTTTAGACTCTGAGGGAAGGATCCTGTTGAGAGTGATTGAATCAATATTTTGATCATGAATTGGCTTAACTCACAACGTAGTTCTCTTATCCAGAGTGCTGGGCAAGGGTCGTTGGGAGCGGTGGTAAGGTTGATGGAGGCAATGGTGTCTTCAATCTCTTTGTTTGATATATAGGAAGAGTCCTATCGACCAATCGCCAGCATCCCCCTTCTATCCAAAATAATTGAGAAGGTAACAAATTCAGATCCAACATATAGACACCGCATCTCCTCTAGACCCCAGTCAACATGGTTTCAGAGAAGCTCATGGAGTCGAAACACTGCTGACCTCATTAACCAACACTCATCAGTGGAATTGACAGCATCAAAAATGGATTTGCATTAATATTCCTGGACATTTCCGAAGCGTTTGATTCAGTGGACCATAACATACTCCTAACCCGACTCCAATGCAAAGGGATCCATGGGTTAGCACTGGATTGGTGCAAATCGTACCTGGAAGAGCGCTGGCAACATGTTTGTATGGGAACAAACACCTCAGAACCATTCCAGCTGAAACAAGGAGTCCCTCAAGGATCCTCCCTCTCGGCGCTACTCTTTAATATCTATATGCAGCCGATATGTGAGATCACACGATCATTCGGAGTATCTTCTCTAATCTATGCAGACGACGTGCTGATCTTCACACCAATCAACATCACTCTGCCAGATTATACAGTACTAGTAGAGTGTTTCGATGCAATAGCAGACTGGCTTCTCACACAGAACATGAGAATAAACTTCAAAAAAACCGAAGTCTTAATCATCACGAAGAATAAGGAATTTTCTCCCCCATCTACCCTAAAAGTACGGGACGCCGAACTGCCAATCAAAACCTCCATAAAATATCTGGGTATAACTCTGGATCATCGCCTAAACTTCAAAGAGCACATAAACCGAACAGTGAAAACCATCTACTTCAAGATTAGGACCCTCCAACATCTCAAAAACATGCTCGATCCCGACAACTTCCGTACCATCTTTCAAGCGATAGTCATTCCCCACTTTGACTATGCAAACATAGTACTCCACGGCCTCTCAAAAAGCACCCTAAACACGCTGCAATTAGCAATGAACACCGCTGCTCGCATCCTCCATGGGGCCTCAAGGAGTGATCATATAACCCACATATTAAAAGAACTACACTGGCTTCCAATACCTTGCAGAATTACATACAAAGCATTACTTATGACATTTAAGGCCACCAACAACTTAGCACCCCCAGCAATCTGCATACTCCTCACCCACACCCCTAATACCAGATCCAGGAGATCAGTGGCAGCCAATACCCTAATCATCCCAACTGACTCCACAAAGCGTTCAAATGCAACCACGGAAAGAGCATTTTCATACTTCGCTTCTAGATGCTGGAACAATCTTCCACCCTCCATAAAGCACAGTTACTTACCTGTAACAGGTGATCTCTGGGAACAGCAGGAATAAGTCTTCCCGCCTTTCCTAACCAACTCTCCTCAGTTCGAGTTTAAAGCTGAGACAATAGAGAGAGAGAGAGAGGAAAGGAAAGATAGAAAAGAGATACAACTCCTAGGGGAGGTGGGTGGGTTGTGAAGACTTATTCCTGCTGTTCCCAGAGATCACCTGTTACAGGTAAGTAACTGTGCTATCTCCAGGAACAAGCAGGAATGAGTCTTCACATATGGGGACTCCCTAGCTGAGATGCTTGGGAGATCCCCAAGGATATGAGACCCTGAAAGGGGTCTGCGTCCTCCTATGGATCTCAGGCATCCATCCAGGGAAGGAGGGCAGGAGTTGTTTAAGAATGGAACAGGTGTCTGAGGACAGCCTGACCAAACAAGGCATCCCGGCGGGAATCCTTGTCCAAGCAGTAATGGGCTGTGAAGGTATGAACAGAGGCCCAGGTGGCTGCTCAACAGATCTGGTCGATGGACACAGAATTTAGATGAGCCATAGAGGTGGCCATGGCCCTCACATTATGAGCTGTGACATGGCTCTCCAGAGAAAGGTTCTTACTCTGGTAGGCGAAAGAAATACACTGAGCAATCCAATTGGACAGTGTTCTCTTAGAGACTGGAAGTCCCAAATGAGAAGGATCAAAAGCAACAAAAAGCTGGGAAGACTTTCTATGTTGCTGTGTCCTATGTAAGTAAAAAGCAAGAGCTCTTTTACAATCCAGAGTATGAAGATTCCTCTCTGCACTGGATGCATGAGGAGCTGGAAAAAAGACAGGTAGATATACCTCCTGATTAAGATGAAAAGGTGAGACCACTTTAGGCATAAAGTGTGGATTTGTCCTAAGGACTACCTTGTCATGATGGAACCTTGTATAAGGTGGATTAGCCACTAAGGCCTGCAGTTCACTGATGCGGCGAGCAGAAGGAAAATAACCTTCCAGGAAAGAAATTTCAAGGAGGTAGTGGCTAAGGGTTCAAAAGGTGGCTTCATAAGCTGACCAAGAACCAAATTTAAGTCCCATGCCACCGGAGGAGGCCTAATGGGAGGTTTAGTTAAAGTTAGGCCTCTCATGAATCTTGAAATAAGAGGATGAGAGGAGATAGGTTGTCCATTGATGGGCTTAAGGGATGCTGCAATAGCACTCAAATGGACTCTTACTAAATTTGTTTTAAGTCCTGCATTGGAGAGATGCAGGAAATAGTCTAACAAAGACGTTAAAGGTAGTGCTAGAGGGTCAAGACCCTTTTCAGCACACCGAATGGAAAATCTTTTCCACTTAAAAGCATAGGAAAGCCTGGTGGAAGGTTTCCTGGAAGCATGGAGGATATCCTTCACCTGCTGAGAAAGATTCAAGTTTTGAAGGTCTAGGCCTTCAGTAACCAAGCTCTGAGGTGAAGGGACTTGGGGTTTGGGTGCCACAAAGTCCCTTCCTCTTGAGACAGAAGGTCTGGAGCAGCTCCCAAGTCCAGGGAGGGGCTTGGGAGAGATGCAGAAGTAGAGGGTACCACACTTGGCGTGGCCAGCGTGGAGCTATGAGAATCATAGATCCTTGATCCCTCTGGAGTTTGAACAGAGTCTTGGGAATCAAGGGAATGGGTGGAAAGGCATACAGGAAGCCCTGACCCCAATGAAGGAGGAAGGCATCCTTGGCCTGAACCCCCTGACACGGAATTCTGGAACAGAACCGGGGAAGTTTGGCATTCCACGGACTTGCAAAGAGGTCTATGTCCGGGGTTCCCCATTCTTGAAAAATTCTGAGTACCTGATCCATGTGCAGGGACCATTCGTGTGGAAGCAGAACTCGACCGAGTCTGTCTGCCCAAGAGTTTTGGATTCCTGGGAGATATACTGCCAGGAGATGGATTTGATGCTCTCTGGCGAAGGCCCGTAATCTTAGAGCTTCGTTGCAAAGCGACAGAGCCAGTTCCTCCTTGCTTGTTTATGTAAAACATGGCTACCTGATTGTCCGTATGAATAAGGACTGTCTTGTAGTTGAGGAGGGTATGAAAGACCTTGAGAGCTAGAAACACTGCTCGAAGCTCCAAGTGGTTGATATGAAGAGAGGTCTCCTGTGGGGACCAAGTGCCTTGGGTGGAGAGGTCTTGTAGATGAGCTCCCCAACCTGTTTGAGAGGCATCTGTCGTGAGGGTTGCTTGGGGCAACAACTGTTGGAAGGGGGACCCCAGCAACAGATTTTGAGTGGACATCCACCATTGGAGAGACCAAAAGAGACGTTTGGAGGTTGCTATTTGGTCTGAGAGAGCTCCTGAAGCTTGAGTCCACTGGGTGGACAAAGTCCATTGAGCTGCTCTCATGTGTAGGCGAGCATAGGGTACCACATGTACTGTGGAAGCCATGTGGCCTAGCAGTTGTAGCATCTCCCTGGCAGTTAAGTGGCTCTTTGACTGAATCTGGGAGGCTAGCTGCACTAGACGGTGGCAACGGGCCTGAGGAAGGTAGGCCCTTGCAGTGGTGGTATCCAACCAGGCCCCTATGAATTCCAGGGACTGAGTAGGGATGAGCTGGGACTTTGGGAGGTTTACTACCAGTCCCAGATACTGCAGAATGCGCCTTGTGCGGTCCAGGGAAATCTGGGCCTCTGACTGAGATGGAGCTGGGATGAGCCAGTCTTCCAGATATGGGAAGACAAATATTCCCAGAGTTCGTAGAAATGCAGCAACTATTGCCATGCATTTGGTGAACACTCTCGGAGCAGAGGCCAGAGCAAAAGGAAGGACTCTGTATTGGTAATGTTCTCCCTGGAAAAGAAAACGTAGGAATTTTCTGTGAGTTGGATGGATGAGTACATGTGTGTACGCATCCTTGAGATCTAGAGAACAAAGCCAATCCTGACTTTGAAGGTATGGAAGGAGAGTGCCCAGAGAAAGCATCTTGAACTTCTCCTTGCATAGAAATTTGTTCAATTCTCTGAGATCTAGAATGGGTCTGTATCCCCCTGTCTTCTTTGGAATGAGAAAATAGGGGGAGTAGAACCCTGACCCTTGTTGAAGAAGAGGAACTTCTTCTATTGCCCCTTGGGCAAGAAGGGTAGTTATCTCCTGACCTAAAAGGTCGAGAAGAGATGTGGGAGAATTGAAGTGTCTCACCATGGTGTGGGGAGGAAGGTCTGAGAAATGAAGTTTGTAGCCCTCTCTTATGATGGAGAGGGTCCACTGCTCTGATGTGATTTGCTCCCATCTGGGAGCAAAATGAGCTAACCTTCCTGGAATGGTGAGAGGTTCTGGCTGTGTTAAAGCCAGAAAGGCTAGGTTCTCTAGCATCAAGTCAAAAACCCTGAGGGGGTTGGGACTGCTGGGTTACAGCAGCCCCTGTAGACTTAGGCCTGGCCTGCTTAGGTTGCAGACGCTTAGAAGATTGTTGGCCAGAAGTGGAAGGAAACCTGCCCTTTTTGAAAAAAGACTTTTTAAAAGTCTTTCTTGGCAGGAATGGAGGTAGACCTTGAAAGTCTATCCAGAGCAGAATTCTCTGCATCCATTTGAGTGGCTTTAATTTGCCACTCTTTGCCAAACAGATTTTCACCTGTAGAGGGCAGATTTCCTAAGCCATCTTGAACCCAGGGTTCTAAATCAGAAGCCTGGAGCCAAGCAATTCTGCGAGCAGCTATGGCAATGCCTGAGGCTCTACTGGCACCTTCAAAGGAGTCAAAGGCTGCCCTGTTTGAAAACTTGGAGATGTCCTGAGTATGCTTAAGCCACATGCGGAATTCTTCCCTTTTATCTTCTGGAATAAAAGGGAGGTAAGTGTGCAGCTTTTCTGCCACTTCTTTCAGAAACATACCCATATGAAGGCTATATGAGTTGATTCTGGCAATAAGCATACTGGCCTGGAAGATTTTCCTACCAAAAGCATCCAAGGTCCTGCATTCTCTTCCTGGAGGAGCAGAAGAGTGTCTCTTTGTACTCTTTATCCTCTTCATAGCTGACTGCACCACAATGGAATGGTGAGGAAGCTGAGTTTTCTGGAACCCAGGACAAGGAGGGACACGATACATAGTGTCCAACCTGCGAGAATGAGGAGAGAGAGTGAGAGGCGTCTCCCATAAATCAATCATGTGTTCATGAAGAATCTCATGAATTGGTAAGGTGACTGCCTCTTTAGGAGCCCTAGAGTATCCTAAAATATCTAATTTTTTTGCTCTAGGCTCCGATTCAGAGGTTACTGAAATAGAGAGTCCTTTAGCTACTTCTCTTATGAAGTCTTGAAAGGACAAGTCCTCTGGAGGAGACATTTTTGGAGAAGAAGTCTCCTCAGGAAGGGCTATGGATACTTCAGGAGACTCATCTGATGTATCAGAATCAGAGGAATCGAAGTATCGCCTGTCAGGGTGCTCTTCTAACGCTCGATACGCGTATCGAGCGGTATCGACATCGGGCGTCCCCGGTACCGGATCGGTACCGAGAAGTAGCCCTGGACAAGGAACCGCAGCAGTCGGTATCCTGGTCGATGTCGATGCCGTCGGGGCCGATACCGACAACGGAGCTCGTTGCGGTACCGCCGGCGTCGCAGCTTGAATGAAGGCTGAAATAGCCTGCTGCATGGACAGAACATTCTGATCCATCGATGCCATGAATGCCTGGAGGTCGGTACCGGTAGATTGTGCCGGTACCCCAGAGCATTCTAACAGGTGATCGGTCGAGGCCGTGCCATCGATGTCAACCTGTAACCCCATAGGAGGAGCTTTGGAAGCTGGAGCTTCCCGCCGGGGTTGTTTGGCTGGTGCAGGATCCTCGAGGGCAAGCCCGGAGGCATCTCGATGCTTAGAGGGAGATCTACCCTTCGAGGACCTGCAAGGTTTATGTTTGGTTACCTGAGATCCTTCAGGAGAAGAAGACCTGGAAGATGTCGATGCTACTGCCGGTGCCTCAGCGGGAAACAGGACATGGAGCTTAGCTGCTCGGTTCTGTAACCCCCGTTTAGACATTAGGGAGCAGGACGGACAATCCGGAATGGAGTGTTCAGGACCCAAACATTTAAGACACCATTCATGGGTATCTGTAACAGAAATAGTACCGCTACACTTAGTGCATTTTTTGAACCCGGAGGTTGGTTTTTCCATGAGGGAAATTTTCTTGTGGGCCCTGAGGCCTTAAGAAGAAAAGTACACCAAGTGAGGAAAAAATATCGATTTTTTTTTTTTTTTTTTTTTTAAAGAAAGAAAGAAAAGACCGGCGGTACCGGTCCGGTGTCGGGGAAGGCAGACACGTGACCAAAGAAATAAAATAAAATAAAGAACTTCTTCAGCGGTGACAGGGCTCGACCTGCTGGCTCCGCGGCAAAGAAGAACTGAGGAGAGTTGGTTAGGAAAGGCGGGAAGGCAGCGTGCAGGCGCTGTGGGATGCTCCCAAAAGCTTTCCTTTTTGGGAAGCTGGGGAGCGTTCCCACGCAGGCTCCGTCGGTACCGACGTACCCATATGTGAAGACTCATTCCTGCTTGTTCCTGGAGATGAGCAATCAATGACCTCAAGCAATTTAGAAAAGCTATAAAACACCACCTGTTCCTCTTACACTTCTCTCAATACCAATTACCATCACCTACCCCCTCAACTTTTCCTAAGCCCCCATTATAAACCAAAATTGATCTGATTTATCTCTTCTTGTATAACAAGAAAGTTACCATTGTATATAGTTGAATAATTAAGATGTACAAGGTTTTCCTAAGTTGAATCCTGTTAGATCTCCTGTTACATGTAAACTCACGACAGCCTGTTGCTGTCTGTGAGCACTTTATGTTTACTGTAAACCGCGCTGATGAGAAAGAGTGCGGTATATAAGAACGTTAAATAAATAAAATATAGCCGAAACTGGACAGTGGTGTTAGCTGTGATGGTTTATGTGGTGTGGTGTGAATTGTAGGGTTCGTGCTCTTGTCAGTCAGGATCATTTTTGATTGTAGATAGTCTAAGTAGGCCTGTGGCTGTGGCATGTGTGGTTGGTCTGGTGCTGGTTCTCGTTAGAGTCTTTACAATATTGAACAGGTCATGTGGTTTACTCATTGATCGCTTCAGTAGTTCAGTATGAAACTTCTTCCTCCTCTCCATTATTTCTTCTCGGTTTATTTTTAGGTATGAACTGTATGCAGATTGTGCTTCGGTGGAACGTGAACGGCGCCATCGTCTCTCGAGCTTGCACAGGTGGAGGAGTGATGAACGAAGTCCTTTAGAGTACCATGCTGCGTGCTCTTGTTTCCTTGGTTTGTTGCTCGTGGCTGGGAGGCAAGCGATGGATTTGAAATTGTCATCCCAGTTTGATATCATTTCATCTAGATCGCGGGCTGTGTTATCGAGAAGTGGCAAGATCTTCTCCAGTATCTCTTCTTTAACAAAGGGCCGAAAACGTTTCACAGGTATTCTGGGGGGGGGGGGATAGCTCTGTTGATGATCTGGTTGCAATGTTGGGTAGGTATGTAGAATCTGAGCAAGCTATGATCGGACCAGGGTACTGATGTTATAGATAGTGCAAGGTCCTGGGTTGTTTCTTCTGTTTGTGGGGTGAAAATCAAGTCTAATTTGCTTCCCTTCATGTGTGTGGGCGCATTAACTAGTTGTCTGAAACCAAGCTCCTCAAGTGCTTCAAGGCAGGCAGTGGCTTGGAAGTCTTGTAGGGTGGGCAAGTTGAAGTCGCCTAGTAGCCAGCTTGGGGATCGTGGTTTATTTGTGTTACAAGCGAGGTCGATTATTTTTGAGAGATCCTCAGGCGATGTTGGTGCTGTATAAAGTAGGTTGATTGTGCAGTGGTCGTTTGCTATGGTGATTGTGTCTAAGTGGTTTGTGCTGGTGGTATTGCTTAGTTTAAATTGTAGTTCAGCCTTTGCAAGGATGAGCGCTCCACCTCCTCTCTGGTTGGCCCTATGGCAGGCATAGAGTAAGAACTTGGGGGGTAACACCTGGTTAATGAGGACATTGTCACAGTCAGATAGCCATGTCTCCATGATCATTAGAATGTCGAGGTCATGGAGGGTTATCAAGTCAGCAATCACTGGCCATTTTGCCCGTATTGATCTGGCATTGATGAGGGCACACTTCAGCGGACGTTGGTTTTGGTGCTTTTCAGATTGTCTTTTTAATGTGTTGTAGTGGGATATGCAATAGGTGGGGGTGGAGTGTGTGGTTGGTTTCTGTTGAGAAGTAGTGAGAATTTTCCGCCCATCTCTTCCCGTCACTCCAGAGAATTGGGATATAATTGAGGCATGGATTAAAGGCCTGTGATATGCTGGGGAGCCCAGTAATCAGGTATATACTAGCTAGAGCTAAAATTGGGTGCATCTTCTCGGTTATTCCTATGGTGTCTTGGCCTAGATGCTGGATGTTATCTGTTCCTGGGTATGCAGACAGACAATCTCCTGGGCCTATTGTCGCAGGGCAAGTTGGTAGCAGGCAGGGCTAGGCACTCTGTCCGGGTACAGATAATATGGAAACAGTCACACTAGCTATTACAACGGCTTGCTTGTTGAATTGAGCAAATACATGCAACTGGTCAGACGTGTTAAACTAGGGCAAGACATGCACACTATCTATTCTAACTGTAAACAATATATCAGGTATAATACAGACGGTTAACAGCCCACTATCTGCTCTTATAACAAATAGGCTATTCTGGCTTATATATAAGCAGTGAGATGGCATGCATGTAGTTCTCTGTTTCGTCAGGATTCAGCGCTAAGTGATGTCCTGGTGGTTCACACCCTTTGATCCCACTATTGTGTAACAGATTACTTGCATTTTAGTCTGAGTGGTCTGTAGTTTCTGATTCTGGTTGTACCTTTGTTTGTGTTGATGGGTAGTGTCTTCCGGTTGGGCCTCCGCCTAAGGGCCACGCCAAAGGACCCTCTGGCGAGGCCCTTAGGCGCGGGTGCGCCTTCTGGCGCTCTTTAAAATGTGCCGCGGCTGCCCCGATTGGGCAGCGGGAGCCTGCTGGTGAGGTGAGGAGGCGGCCCCAAGGACGTCGGCGTTCTCTCCCTCCTGGGAGAGTGCTGGGGGCAAAGAGGTGGCCCGAGTTCAGGCAGTGTTTGAATAGGACCTGAGGGCGTCAACTGAGTGGGTGCAGATGGAGGGGCACAGAACGAATAAAAAGATAGATTTTAAAAATGTAATATGTCTCAGAGGGGAGGACCCCATTAGGAGGAAGCAGGGGAACCCCTTTGTTACACTCACACTACAGAGCTGGCGGAGATGGCAGGGAAGATGGTATGGCCTACAGGGGGGTTCAAAATTTACACCGTTGGTAGATAAATGGAAATTACACTAACCTGGTAATTGTAGTTCCTGGAGGGTCCAGTTTAGTCCTCCAACATCGGGTAGTGCCCCTCCTCCTGCAGCCGGGAGACTGGACCAATCAAATCTTCTGTAGTATATATGCAGCCGGAGCTCCCAGAAGTCCCCAGTGTACTAGTAACAAAGCATACTTAACGAAGCAACACATTAGATTAATATACAAAATGACCTAATTAAAGAACAATTTGTTCCCCCCCAAGGAATATCCAACCCCCTCCCCAAACGAGGAAGTCAGAACACGGCATTGCGCCGGCACCGACGCCTCAGGAATCAAAACACCGCTCCCCACCAGAAGTTCAGGAGCTGCCTGAACCCCCGAGACAGGGAAGAGCCTCTGCAAAAAACGCGGCTGCCACAGAGGGACCGAACGGCAAGAGGAACCGTCTTAATATCAACCGTTCGGAAAGGCACGCCGCACCACATTAGCAGATAGTCGGGAGGGAAGGAGGACTAAACTGGACCCTCCAGGAACTACAATTACCAGGTTAGTGTAATTTCCATTTCCTGTTCGATAATCCAGTTTAGTCCTCCAACATCGGGATGTAACAGAGCAGTTAAGACCGGGCGGGACCTTGCCATCCGGCGCGCAGAACCGCCGAACCAAAACAGGAATCCCGAGCCGCTGACACATCTAAGCGATGGTCGTCTCTGCATGCTTTCAGTAGACACTAAGTGGCCGCCCTACAGATATCTGCCGGCGGAACCAGGCTATACTCCGCCCAAGAGGTCGCCTGAGCCCTAGTGGAATGAGCCCTCAGACCCTCCGGAACAGACCGCTGTTGCAACAGATACGCGGACGCGATCGCCTCTTTGAGCCATCTAGCAATGGAGGCTTTAGCTGGCGCTTCCCCTTTACGCGCACCCCCGAAGAGCACGAAAAGCCGGTCAGATTTCCGAAAAGACTCGGTAACCTTTAAATAACGATGGAGCGTACGACCCACATCGAGCCGGAGAAGACCTTTGTCCGTTGACCCGACAGATTGCGAAGAAAGCACTGGAAGAAACACTGCCTGATTCATGTGAAAGGGAGACACCACCTTTGGCAGAAAGGAAGGAACCGGACGGAGAACGATCCGATCCGCGGAAAAAGAAAGGCTCTCGACAGGACAATGCATGCAGATCTGAAATGCGCCGTGCCGAACAGATGGCTACAAGAAAAACCGCCTTCAGCGTGAGATCTTTCAGAGACGCCCTGCGCAGGGGCTCAAAAGGTTCACGAACCAGGGCCCTCAGAACTAAATTCAAGTCCCAAGGAGGAACGAAAACTCTGCGGGAGGGCCGCAAATGAAAAACAGCCGTAAGGAATCGGCGTACATCCGGATGAGCCCCGAGAAGACGACCCAAAACCTTGCCGCGGTAACACGAGATAGCCGCCAGCTGGACTTTTAGGGAACTAGCCGCAAGGCCCTTATCGAAACCATCCTGAAGAAAACTTAAAACGACGGGCACGGAAACCGTCGCCGCCCGGACTCCCCGCCGGGAGCACCAGTCTTCAAAAATCCTCCAAATCCGAACGTAAGTAAGAGAAGTGGACGTTTTCCTCGCCCGCAGAAGGGTAGAAATCACCGCGGGGGAGTAGCCCTTCCTTTTCAGCCGAGCCCTCTCAATGGCCAAACCGTAAGCGAGAATCGATCCACTTGGGGCATCCGCAAGGGACCCTGAAGAAGAAGATCCGGTAGAGCGGGCAGGAGCCAAGGAACGCCGTCGCGCAACCGGACCAGATCGGCATACCAGGGCCTCCGGGGCCACCAGTAACACGCGACCCCGGTGGCTCTCGATACGTTGTACGACCCGGCCGATCAGAGCCCACGGAGGAAAGACATAAAGAAGACCGGACGTGGGCCACGGCTGAATGAGAGCGTCGAGCCCCCTCGGACATGCGCTCCCTTCGCCTGCTGAAGAAGCGCCCTGTCTTGGCTGATTGAAAGGTCGCCATGAGATCCATGATGGGTGGACCCCACCGCCGGACGATTTGTGCGTAAACCTGTGGGTTTAGCTCCCATTCTCCGGGGTCCACCCGCACTCTGCTGAGAAAATCGGCCTGGACATTGTCTACGCCCGCAATGTGAGCCGCCGAGATCGCTGGAAGGCGAGTTTGCACCCAGTTGAACAAGGCCGCCGCTTCTGCCTCCAGGGCCACGCTGCCGGTACCCACCCCTTGGCGATTGATGTAAGCTACAGTGGACGCATTGTCCGACAGGACTCTCACCGGCCGTCCGAGAACCAGGGTCTCCAGGTCCACCAGGGCTAGCCGGACTGCCCGCAATTCGAGACGGTTGATCGACCAAGAGGCCTCCAGGGGAGACCATTCCCCCTGAGCAAAGCGGAACTCGCAGTGAGCCCCCCAGCCGGTTAAGCTCGCATCCGTCGTGAACGGAACCCACAGAGGAGGCTCCAAGGGAATCCCTCGCGACAGGTTCTCGGTGGAGAGCCACCACCGGAGGGATTGGCGAACCGTCTTTGGGCAAGGCAATCTCTTGTTCAACGAGTCGAACTGGTTGGACCAACGTCGCAGAAGAGCACTCTGCAGCGGACGCATGTGGAAGCGCGCCCAAGGCACCACCTCCAAGGTCGCCGCCATCGTGCCGAGGAGCCGCAGGTACCACCACGCCGACGGAGCTGGCATCCCCCGGAAGAGACGGACCAGAGCCCGTAACGCCAGCACGCGTCGCTCCGGAAGGCACACCAAGCCCCTTGCTGTGTCGAAGCGGACTCCCAGATACTCGAGATCCTGTGTCGGAGACAGACAACTCTTGCATTCGTTCACCACCCATCCGAGGGACCGAAGGAGATCCACCACCCTGCTCGTGACTTGCACACACTCCCGACTGGACTTCGCTCGAATCAACCAGTCGTCGAGATATGGATGGACCAGGATGCCCTCCTTGCGCAACGCTGCCCGCGACTACAACCATTACCTTTGTGAAGGTGCGGGGAGCCGTGGCGAGTCCGAACGGCATGGCCCGGAATTGAAAATGGCCCCACGGGAGCGCAAAGCGGAGAAACCGTTGATGGGAGGGCCGGATGGGAATGTGTAAATAGGCCTCTGTAAGATCGAGGGATGTCAAAAGTTCCCCTTGACGCACCGCTACGATGACTGACCGCAGGGTCTCCATGCGAAAGTGCGGTACTCTGAGAGCGCGATTCACGCCTTTGAGATCCAAGATCGGACGAAGGGAACCGCCCTTTTTGGGAACCACAAAATAGATGGAGTAGCGACCTGCGCCTCTTTCCAAAGGCGGGACCGGAACCACGGCCCCCAGAGAGAGAAGCCGATCCAGGGTCACGCGGATGTCCCGCGCCTTTTGAGCTCCCTTGCTGGGAGACAGAACAAACGAATCCGGAAGTGGGTGCGCAAACTCTAGGGCATAACCTTCTTCTATAATCTGCAGCACCCACCGATCTGACGTAATTTGGGCCCAAGAAGGAAGAAAGTTGCGCAAACGACCCCCGATGACCGGGTCTTCCTCTAGAGCCCGCCTCGTTTCATTGTGGCTTGCGATTAAAGGAAGAGGCCGAGGAAGAGGCAGCTCCGGAGAAGCCCCTTCCCGCTCCTCTGAAACCACGAAACCCTTGATGACGGGTTCCAAAACGGCCGCGCTGCGAAGTCCACAGCCGGGAAGAACGAAATCTGCGAACATCCCGAAACTGGCCGCGCGCTGAGGTGGACGACCTATTAAGCTTAGGCTTATCCTCTGGAAGCCGACCACCCTTCGACTCACCGAGATCCTTCACCAACTTATCCAGAGCCTCACCAAATAACAACCTGCCCTTAAAGGGTAGTTTACTGAGGCGAGACTTGGAAGAACCGTCGGCCGCCCAATTGCGCAACCAGATGGACCGTCGTGCCGCTACCATGGAGGCCATGCTATTAGCTAGGGAGCGTATTAAATCATAACACAGATCCGCCAAGTAGGCCGATCCCGACTCCACGCGGGTAACGTCCAACAGCCCCTGTTGGTCCATACCGGACCCCGAGCGCAGGTGCTGCGACCATCGCAAACAAGCTCGAGATACCCACGCCCCACATATAGAAGCTTGTAACGATAAGGCGTTGGTCTCGAAGGCTTGCTTCAACAAATTATCAACCTTTTTGTCCTGAACATCCCTCAGGGCCGCGGCCCCTTCAACCGGGATGGTGGTTTTCTTAGTCACTGCCGAAACGGCAGCATCCACCCGTGGAGACTTAAACAAGTCCCTGTCCTTGTTGGCAAGGGGGTAAAGACGATTCATGGTCCGAATCCCTTTCAAAGCGGATTCCGGTTGCTCCCATTCCGCATGGATCATCTGCTCAACTACTCGGTGCACAGGAAAAACTACCTGGGCATCCCTGACCGCCTGAATGAGAGGATCCTCGAGACCCTCCTCCTCCAGCGGCCGCACCGCAGAGAGGTTAAGTGCTTGGAGAGACTCCGTGACCAAAGGTACCAGCTCGTCCCTTCAAAACACCCGAATGATGCGAGCCTGATCTTCCGGTTCTGGAAGCTCTCCGTCTTCTAATTCCTCCGCCTCAATATCCGGATCCCCCTCAGCCTCGGAATCCGGGAGGCAAAGGGCGTCCTGATCCTGGTCCCCCAACCTGGGCCGCTTGACAGCGGGTTGGGAAGACCGCTGAACCCCCCCTGCGGAAGCTGGGGGGAGAGAGGCGGGCCAAGCCTCCGGCAAATGGCCAGACCGGCTTAAGCGGAAGGCCTGATGCATGAGAAGAACAAAATCCGGGGAAAAGTCTATAGGCGACGCCACCATAGCCGCCTGCTGGAGCTCAGGGACCGACGTATTAGACGCCGGGCCCAGACCAGAAGGAAGGATGCTCGGTGAAGGGACACTGTCCCCCGAAAGAGAAGGGTCCCCGGGCACATGCTGTTCCTTAATTTCAATAGGCAGCTCCAGTTCAGCACAGCTCTTACAGATTCCAGAGTCAGTCATTGTACCTCTGCGGGAGCCACAAATTACACACTGAGGTTTGGCAGCCATGCCAAGGCCACCTGCCCTCAGGGAAAAATAAGGCAACAGGAACAGGGAAGCCCACACCAAGGGGACTAACCTTATTCAATTCAGCACAGTATTAAATTTAAAACCCTTTTTTTTTTTTTTTTTTTTTTTACAGTAAACAAAATACTCCCCAGAATCCTAGGGGTGCCCTGAGCAAAATCGCCAGCAAAAGAAACCCCAAAAACACCAGGGGAACCCGTGCGCAAGTGTTAAAAAGTGCCCTTAAAAAGCACACTTTAGAAATCCAAAATGGCCGCCACACTTTTTCACCCGCGGTAAAAAACGGCGCGAAAATACAAAGGTACCCAAATAATATGGAAAAGAAAGAAAACGACCCTCTAATAAAGGGCAAGCGAAAAAAGGCAGGAAAAAGTGCAATTTGGAAGCCAGGGGAGCCGACAGAGCCTCTGCCCAAGCAAAGAACAGAGAGCTGAAAGCTTAAAACAAGGAAAATTCCTACCAGCTCTGGGAACAGCAAGGAACTCAGCCCACTTCTCCAAGTGACAGGCAATGTTGCAGCCGGTATGGCTCTTCCCCGAACAGCCTTGGGGAGAGCTCAACCCAGGCTTCAGAGATTCCCAGGCAGGAAGGCAGGAGCCCAAGGCAGGTCTGGCTTTCCCCAGAAAGTCCCCTGTGTCTTTTTTTTTTTTAAAGATACAGCTACCTAGCAAAGGAAATAGAACATAAAGGACCAGAAATAAACCCCAAAAGAACTAACTAGTGTTGCTCCTTCAAGTGTCACTTAGCGTGCCCAGCAGGGGCACAGAAGTCCTCCAGCTGCAGGGAGACTGGACACACTGGGGACTTCTGGGAGCTCCGGCTGCATATATACTACAGAAGATTTGATTGGTCCAGTCTCCCGGCTGCAGGAGGAGGGGCACTACCCGATGTTGGAGGACTAAACTGGATTACCGAACAGGAATCTGGAGTTTCCGCCAGGAGTAGTTGACCCCTCCTTTAGAAGGTGGGCTGAATTTGGCCTGAGAGTAGTGGGGCAGTTCAAGGAAAGTGGGGAGTGGGTGAAGTTTGAGGAATTACAACTTGAGTATCAAGTACTAAATGAAGATTGATTCCGCTATCTCCAAGTCCTTCACTTTTGTAAAGAAATAGCAAAACGCGGGGATGGCCCTAAGGGTGGAGTCATAGATGGGCTTTTTGAAAGAAGAGAAGTCAAAGGCCTCATATCCCAGTTGTACAAGGCAATGGAGATAGAGGAGTGGGATACGTGGTCCCACAGGAGGGCGTGGGAGACGGATCTTAATAGAAGTTGGGACGGAGAACAGTGGGAGCGGGTTTGTAAGGGGCTGCTCAAGGGGGTGGTGTCCAGCAGTATCTTGGAGCATAACTATAAAATTCTATACTGGTGGTATTTGACCCCCCCAGAGGTTACAGAGATGGCAGGGAGGATCCGCAGGATGTTGGAGAGAGTGTGGAGGAGAGGGGTCTTTCCTACACATATGGTGGGAATGTGGCCAATTGGGCCCTATGTGGCAGGGGGTAACTGATAGGCTGGAAGAGGTTATGGGGGAGGAGGTGGGTTTGGGGCCCTGTTTGGCATTGCTCAATGTTGAAAATGAAGAGGGAAACAAAAAGGGCCATGGCAGATGGGGAATAGTGTGTACGGCAGCCAGGCAATTGATTGCATGAAAGTGAAGATCTCTGACAGTGCCCACATTGGACGAGATTAAAGGGAGAGTCGAGCATCTTTGCTTGATGTATCATCTCACAGCGCTTCACCAGAAGAGGCTGCTGGGCTTTCAAAAAGCCTGGGGCCCATACCTTGAATGGAGGAAGCAGGAGGAGGCATAGAATGATGGTACAGGGCTTTACTGCTGGGCGATAAAGAGTAAGTAGAGTGAGGCCTCTGGCACAAATATTGAATAGCTAGGGAAATGGGTTATAAGCAAGCAGGGAGAATGGTAAAGGATAAATGAGTAGTTTGTAGTATCTCTGCGTGTATGTCTGTTTATAGATATGTTGATTCCCAAGTAGAGAAAACACTTGGTGAAAATTGTTCATAGTGTTCAAGTAATCACAAGGTTGAATTGGAATGTGTAATGCCATGCTCAATTGGGTGTGTAAGTTAGCAGGGTGGGGGGGGGGAGATTGCGAAGGGGAACAAGGAATGTGGATGTAATTACTTGATGTATCATTTATTTATTTATTTTTTCAAATTTTTATTTATATGAAGAAACATACAGCAAAACAAAAAGGAAACAAATGAGAATAACTTCTCATCTGAAACCAGAAAAAAATAAACATATCATAATAATAGCCCACATCCAGGAAGAGCTCTAAAAATACTAAACAAAATACAAATCTGATCAAAACCTGGTAAAGATCCCCCAAAGCAACAAGAGAAAAATCAGTAATAGACTAGCATGAAATAGAGCTATATCTAAACAGGAGCTATAACTAAACTTTCTCTTTCAAAAATTCCAATAGTTGAGCTCTCTCCCCAAACACATATCGTTTATCCTGAAAGATTATGTGACATTTGCATGGAAATTTCAGATAAAACGAAGCTCCCATGGCCAAAACGCGTGGTCTGATCTCTAAAAAAGCCTTCCGACGCCGCTGAGTGGCCCTGGAAACATCGGGGAAAATCTGAACACATTGACCACAGAATTTCTCGAGTTTCTTCCTAAAATATGCCCAAAAAATCCTTTGTCTATCTAGGTCTGAGGCTAGCGTAACCAATAAAGTGGCTCTCGAAGATATCTCGTCCTGAGAAGACTCTAAAAATTCAGAAATATTCAATGAAGGCAAAGCCTTGGGATCACCCTGAAAACCTCTTTCCTGAGAAACAGCTGCTGAAATTAAATCTCTAGTAGGGAGGTAATAAATGTTTAACAGATCAATTGATTCCACATCAGATAAACAGCACATCCTTCAAGTATTTGTGAAAAAGAATAACAGGTGTAAGATAATGTGTTTTAGGAAAATTTAAGAGACGGAGATTCCTCGCATGCAAGGAGTTCTCTAATTCATCTTGACGATGCAATGAAGTAACATCTTGAACCAAAGCATCAAGAACTCCCTGCTGCGAGGTAAACCTCTCATCTTGTGATTCAACAAACTTTTCCACAGTCAACAATCTAGAATCTTGATTAGACAACTTTTCCACCGTTTCTTTCGTGAAAACAGAAATTCTTTGCAGGGACGAATCCAAGGCTGACTCCATCTTTGATAACATAGCCCAAAGATCTTTTAAAGAAACATTTTCTGGAGGGGCACGAGGCTCCCCAGGAACAGGAAAAACAACAACCGAAGGAAGTGGAGGAGGCCGAGTCTCAAGTTTAGGCTCAATCCGCAAAAAGGAGGAAGAAAGTATAGGCTCCCCAATCTCAAAGTGAACAAGACTAGCCTTAGAGGAAACTCCAGTAATGGATTTTTGCTCTTGCATAGTTGGGGTTGAGTCCTTCAATTGCGGGGAAATATCAGAAGATACAGTACTCACGGTTGACTTTTCCTCAGTACCAATATCCAACTCTTGAGGATCAAGCAACAGTCTCCCGACTTGTACATGAGCGTCCATTGGGCCGACTACCCTACCCGCTTTCGGTACTGCAGCCGGCAAAGGACGTTTCTTCCTTTTCCCCATCAATGAAGACTCCACTCGCCGAAAGCGCGCCGAAGGGGCGCCAAAGGGGCATAACCTGCCCCTTTGGTCACGCCCCTTCGGGCATGCGCCACGGGCATGCGCCCGCTATGCGTCCCGCGTTGGGGGCAGGATATTATAGCCCGTTCAATCAAGCGGCCCCAATGAGAGGAGCAGCCGCGGGTCACCTAGCCAATCAGATAGCAAGTTCAGCAGATAGGAAACAAAGAAACTCCTCCTTGATGTATCATTTATGATTGATTTATCAAACAGTAAATGGAAAAAAAGACTAATAAGAGGAAATATTTTTTCACGCAACACGTAATCAAACTCTGGAATTCATTACTGGTGGATGTAGTAAAAGCTGTTAGTGTAGCTGAGTTTAAAAAGGGGTTGGACAAGTTCCTGGGGGAAAGGTCCATAAACCATTATTAAAGAGGACCTGGGAAATCCACTGCTTGTCCCAGTACAAGCATTATGGAACCTGTGTCTCTTTTGACCTGGATTGGCCACTGTTGGAAACAGGATTCTGGGCTTGATGGACCTTGGTCTGACCCAGTATGGCATACTAACAGATGCCTAACAGATCGTTGGCAACATGTCCGGGTTGGGTCCAACACATCTGTACCTTTCCACCAACAAGGTGTTCCACAAGGCTCCTCGCTATCTACGCTGCTATTCAACATCTACATGCAGCTGATATGTGACATCATCCGCTCCTACAATATCTCTACTCTAATTTACGCGGATGATGTCCTGCTGTTTACACCTTTCAAAGTCAAACTCCCAGACTTCACCAACCTTGTCAACTGCTTCAACGCAATCACAGACTGGCTACTAACCCAAAATCTCCACATGAACAGAACTTCGGTTTTCTTGAAGTTTATCTCAAGGAACAAAATGTTCTCCCCTCCATCCACGCTAAAAGTAAGAGATGCTGACCTTCCAAGTAAATGCACCATACGTTACCTAGGGATTACTCTGGACCAGCACCTGAACTTTAAGGAGCACATAAGAATCACAACCAGGACCATATACCATAAAATCAGAACACTAAGGCACCTTAGACCCATGCTACCCCCTAATGATTTCCGAACCATTTTCCAGGCCCTCATACTACCACACTTTGACTATGCAAATGTAATCCTGTATGGGCTCCCCAAGAACATCCTCAACCCTCTTCAACTCGCGATGAACACCGCGGCCCGCGTTCTCTGTGGTCTAGCCAGAACAGACCATATCACCCCGATACTTAAGGAGCTCCACTGACTACCAATATACTGCAGGCTAACTTACAAAATTCTTCTCATTACATTCAAGATCGTCAATAACCTAGCCCCCATGACACTCAACAACCTCATCACCCCTACCCCGAAAAATAGAACGAGGAGGACAGTAAAAGACAACACATTGATCATCCCCAAAGACTCCATAAAGTGTACCCAATCAACCAGGACTAGAACCTCCGCCTTCTATGCCCCAAAATGCTGGAACGACCTCCCACCAGAAATAAGATCAAAGACCTCATGCAATTCTGGAAAGCAACCACCACATCTTCTTGCTACACTTCACACAAGCCTCTACCCCACCACCGTTCAGTCACCACCCAACCCCCACAAACTCTCCATTCACTTCATAAACAAATGTGTCTCTAGTAATAGCAGCTCCACCTATTAGCATTCCGTGACAATACTGGCCAAGCTATAATCTTTGTTCTATGTCAATATGTATATAGTTACTTTGTATTTGCTCCAAGTTTTATCTCCTGTTATAATGTAAGCGCAAAACAGTCTTGACTGATTTGAGCAACCTTTGTTTAAATGTAAACCGCACTGATAACAAATAGCGCGGTATAGAAAAGATGTTAAATAAAATAAACAAATAAATATATATCTTATGTTCTTAACAGAAATGGGGAAAGCCGATAATCATATAAGCACAAAGAAAAGAAAATGGAGTTTCTCTCTCTAGTACCTAGCCAACTCAAGAGTGAAAAGCCCGCCTACCAACCCTTATACCATACCTATAGGGTATCTTTCATATAAAACAGGAGAGAAAGAGGGTAATTTTATATCTGGCCTCCCAACCTAGATGACCTATTAGGAATCTATTTGAAGCCATTTTTATAAGGCAAATAGATGTCTGTCTGTATAAAATACTAGGGGAAAACCAGCAGAAATTGTGGCTAGACTGAAGCCAGAGACATTTCTGCCTGGTCAAGAGCTGGAAAATCCCGACTCTGCCCCAGGAGATGCCTAAACAGGGGCCATGTACAAGCAGGTGTCTTCTCACCATCATGCATACTTTTAGTATAATAAAAACCCCTTTAATGCACCAGGAGAAAGTCTATAACATTACTCCAAAAAGTGACCTGCCTGTGATTAAACACAAAGATAACACAGGAGGGTAGAATTTACCCTCATAAGCTCAACATGCTCTTGTATGCCTAACACACATCAGCTACCTATTGACTGAGGAACTTGGGAAGTGATACCACTACCAAATTAACATGTGTTTGGGGGTGGTGAAGAGTGGGATGGAGACAGATTAGATTGTAGTGAGCATGATTCAACCTTTTGGATAATTCAGAAATTTACATTAAAGGTTAATATATTATTTTTTCTTTGTTTGCATGAAACACCTCAGTCTACAATTCTATTACATATGCCAAAGTACCTCCTCCACATTCCCAGCTCAGCAGTACTGACAAAAGCAAGTTTTTCACTAGATTAAAATAAGATAAGATAAAAGTTTCAATGTGACAAGAAAACGAGAAGAAAAATCTTATTCTATTAAGTGATTGCCCCCACCAGTGGCTCAAGCATGTGGAGAGCCATTTGTAGTGTGGAAACTCTGAAACATCATGTTTTCAGGCGCTGCAGCCAGGTCAGAGAGAGAGAGAGAGACTGACCAAAGCCTTGAAAGGGGTGGGATGGGGGGAAAAGAGTGTACTGGCGATTACAAAAGAGAAATTGGGTGAAGCCGGGGGGGGGGGAGGGGGAGGTGAGGTATGAGAGAGAGAGAGACTGGGGGAAGCCTGGAGGGAGGGGTACAGGGATGGGGCCAGGTATGGAAGCATAAGAATTTTTTTCCTTAACATTATCACCAGGCCATGGTGTTATGTGAAAGGGCAGAAAGGGATTGGACGAAAAAGAACCAGAAAGAAACTATATGCAGTAGGATCACAGAGTCCCTTAGGGCCTGATATTTAGTCTTCGGCAGTCAGCATCTGTGAAGTGCCTGGTTGCCATGGGCAAAAATGAACCTGGATATTCAGCGCCAGACACTCACCAGTTCTGCCTCATTGCTATCCAGCCTATGGCGATATTCAGCTGCTAACCGGATAGCAAAATTGCAGTGCATGAAACTCTTGTAAACATTGGGCCCTTGACCTTTGAAAGGATGCCCATTCTCACTAAGCCACCAGTCCTCCTATTTCCCTGAGAAACTGCTCGATTTTAGTTGAGCATTTCATCCTGAATAATGCAAAGTAAATGTGGCAGCGTGTGGATTCAGGCTACATTTTACTAGCCCAGCGATCGGGCTTTAATAGGACTGTCAACAGAACTATTAAAATGAAGAATTTCTGAAGCCAGCTGTGACACACATAACCTACACACACGATGGGAGAAGACAGCAGTCATGTGCACCTCACGCTGCCACATCCCAGGTGTGTGTAGACTGAAAGCATCCTCTCTACTGTCCAACATTTTGAATTTTACATGTCCAAAATCTGCACATACGTTCTCATTCATGCTCATCAGAAAGACCTTTGTTGCAGGTATGTGGGTAGGGGGAAGAGGATGGCCAAGGGCAGACTAACAAGAAACTGGCCTGGTGGTTTTGTTTTTGGGGTTATTATTTTTGTTTTGTTTTTTTTAAATATCAGTCCATTCAGCTGGCCCCTTTCTCTCACAACGAATGGGCTGAAGAATCCCTGTAGCCCAGCATGCAATAACACGGGTCCGCCGAGTCACCCCAGGGCTCAAGGCCCTGCTGCTATCCTGGCAGCTCAGAGCTCCATGCTGAATTTGATTTTGGTTTTCTACTTTGCTTCTTCGGTGGCAACTCAGCTGTCATGTGCCTGCTGCTGGTGCTCCCCAGTCCAACTCTCAGCAGCATTCAGCCCACCGGGACATATCCGAATGTCCAGTATGGCAATTCGCCCAGTTGATGGCAACATTACACTCTGCTCCATGACATCAGAGGCAGCAGGCTGGATAAGGGCTGATCCAACATTCTTACTAGAATTCCTATATCTGCCTCATCATTTTACTGTTTCTATTGAAAAGGATCCAAGAAAAGCAGAACTAATAATCTGCTTTGAAAGGAACTGCTTTCCTTATACACTTCCATATTCTGTGCAATGCAGGCTAGAATTAAATGTGTCTAAGGCTCATTGTTCTTTAGTTCAATTAAAAAGGTTCTAAGAACCAGGAAGACAGACTGATGAATAGATACCTTAGTATAACTGTAGCCTAAAAGAGCTATTAAGAAGAACTCTCCCCACCTCTTCATTCAGCTGCACGGTCTTGGAGTGACAGGTTGTAACCGTGGCATGGTTCCACAGTAGCAGGTCATGCATAGGCGCACCAACTATCTTGCTTCGGCCAATCACCACTGCTTTTTTACCTGGAATTTGAACCCCTAAAAAAAAAAAAGAGAATTCAGCTTAATTATTACAATTAGTCAAATATCTCTGTAATGTATGGAGGTGAAATAAAAGTTCTGTTGGTTAATAGCTCATATACGCTATGTAAGTCATTATTTGGAAGATAATCTATCATTTTATTCATTGCTTAACAGGTTTTAGAGCTGCAATACTGCACAAAAGCATTCTGAACAGCTGCTCTTTTCAGTCTTTTTTCCTTTCCTCATTTGTCTCACGGTAAGGGATCTAGTTTCTCCCGCATCATCATCTTCCTATACATTGGAAAAACACTGCAGAGGCTTCCTGTGGACAGGAGGGTGAGATGCTGCAGCCAGTGCAAGCCTGTTTTGGGCTATCCAGCCCGTGCTCCAGAATAGCGCCTTAAGGATTTTACAGGAATCAAATTCCTTCTTGAAAAAGCGGCTTTTTCTCTTTGCTCTTTACAAGAAAGCATTTTAAGATGGCACGGGAATAAACAACAAAAAAAGCAGTACATTTAAACTGGACTAAATGCATTTCTTAACTAGCCTCAAAGAATTGTGTGCCCCTTTTTTTAGGTTAAAAGAACATGAGAAGATCAAGGCAAAAAAACATAAAAAACCCTGAATATATCAAGTGAGTCATATTATAGTACAATGATGGTGTGAAGGGAAAGCAAAGGGGGAGGGAAGGTGTCTGCAATGATAAGCACCAGCCAAAGCTGGAACTCCATGCCCCTGTAAAGTCCTTTAGGAAGAGGTACTTTCATAAAATGTTTTGGTTTTTTTTGAGTTTGAGCCTCTTATAAAATTAGGTCACGTCTAAAAGCATGCACGGTGCAAGCAGACATGCAATTGTAAAGTAGGCGTACTCAGGAAAGAAGCACGAGTGGAGTTGTAATTTATGCAACAGCATATGAAGTATGTAGATATCATGTGTAACATTTAAATCTACTCCCACAGCCTAGGTGACATTTCTACAGGATTTGTTCTAGTATTTTATAAAGACACAAAGGCCAAAAATAGGGGCCTTCTCCACCTCCAAACCTGTTATAAAATTACCCTCCACATTTTTGTTTTGAAAAGTTTGATCCTTTTAAATCTTAATGAATTCCATTCTTGGATAATTCTGAATTTCCTGATCATAAAAAGGTAACTGATGCAGCAGTCTGGTCCCAAGAAGTGTTCCTATATGGAGGTGTTGCCCTGCGCTTCTTTGTGATACGGTGTCTTGTGTACACACACATTCATTCTTTTCCTATATGTCTTGCCGGTCCGATTGACGTAACATTCCTTTTCACATTGAAGGACATATGCTACAGTAGAGGAGGAGAACGATACCATGAAAAGCCGTCTCATGATTAAACACCATTTCGTTCTGAGTTTGCTTGAAGCTCATTTCTTACTCGTTTGCGCTTCAGGGTAAACGGTTGCAGGAAAGTTATTGCTAGAAGGGCAGGGCATATTTCCTTCAGGATGCATCTTGTACGTTTTAATTTCCGTTTTCTAGCTCTAGGTTGTACTACCACAGATACTCTGTGTATATATTTTATTCTTTTGATCCCAAAAGGATGCTAGAAGGGAATTACATAGAGCAGGCCTTGACAATTTTTGTGCAGATTTAGGAGCCAAGCAAAAATCTTAGGAGACAGTGCTTGTGACGTCCTCGTGCACCCATCCCATCCACCATCGATTCTGATGAGACCAGCACCAAGAGTTCATAAACCGCGCCTCATCTTTAGATAACAAGAGTTATAGCTTCAGATAGCAAGTGTCTTTGTGGGTGTATGGTGCAACAGTGGTCTGCCCGTCTCTACGTGGGATATTGCAGTGGATGCAGTTGTGTGGGTGGGGTGCAGGGCTGTGGTGCAAATGTGCAACGTACAGAGGTAGGGTGCTCATGTCTCTGTGTGGTGCAGAGGCGAGGTGCCTATACGTGTGCATGTCTACGTAGCATGGAGCTGGGATTCATGTCTGTCCTATGGAGATGGGGTGCCTGTGTGTGAGTGTGTGGTGCTTGTGTGTGTGTTCTGGGGAGAGGAGACTGCACCTTTTGGAAATATGCGTTGCACCCTTTTATCCCCATGATTTCACCCCATTAACATCCAATACCTTGCACTCTTCCTTCCTCCCTCCAACCTCTCCCCTTCTCCCTCCCCTCCAGCAATCCCATCCCCCTGCCCTACATTCCCCCATCCTCACTGTTTTGTCACTGGCCCTGTAAGGTTTTGCAGTTTACTCCTCCCGTCTAAACTTTTTTTTGTTTTTTTTAACCCCCCCCCCCAACAATTGTCACCTCCTCTCAAGCCCTTCTGGATCCTCTATAATCTGGCTTTCGTCCTTTACATGCTACTGAAACAGCTCTTACCAAAGTCTCCAGTGACCCGTTCCTGGAAAAATCCAAGGACCTTTACTCAATCCTCATCCTTCCTGACCTATCTGCTGCTTTTGATGCTGTTGACCACAGCCTTCTCCTTGATACCATATCCTTACTTGGGTTTAAGGGCTCTGTGCTTTCCTGGTTCTCTTCTTGTCTCTTCCATCACTCTTTCAGTGTTTGTTCTGGTGGATCCCCCTCTGCTGCTATCCCGCTCTCAGTTGGTTTACCCCAAGGATCTGTCTTGGGTCTACTCCTTTTCTCTCTCTATACCCAGTCCCTTTGAGTGCTCATCTCTTCCCATGGCTTTCAGTACCATCTTTATGCAGATGACTCCCAGATCTACCTCTCTATACCTGAAATCTCTCCGGCAATACAGGCCTGGATCTCTGCCTGCCTTCCTGACATTTCTGCTTGGATGTCTCACTGCCGCTTGAAACTGAACACAGCCAAAACTGAGCTTCTTATTTTCCCCCCTAAACCCTCCTTTCGCATTTTCTATGGGTAACTCTCTACCTCTCTCTGTCTCTTCAGCTCACAACCTTGGGGTAGTCTTCAACTCCTCTCTCTCCTTCTCCACACACATCCAACTGATAGAAACGGCAGGTTTTAGCTTTCTCTACAACATCAACAAAATTGGCCCATTCCTTTCTGAACACACTACTAAGACACTTATCCACTCCTTAGTCACCTCCTGTCTAGACTATTGTAACCTGCTCCTTGCTGGTCTCCCTCCGAGTCATCTCTCACCCTTTCAATCTGTTCAACACTCTGCTGCGCAGCTAATCTTCTGCCAACCTCGTCATGCTCATATTACCCCTCTTCTCATTTCTCTTCATTGACTTCCTATCCATTTCTGCATCCAGTTCAAACTTCTGCTGCTGACCTATAAGTGCATTCACTCTGCAGCTCCTCACTACCTCTCCTCTTCTGGCAAATTGCTCCTATCTGTGCCCTTCTCTTCTACTGCCAATGCCAGACTTTGCTCCTTTCAACTTGCTGCTCCTTATGCCGTAACAAACCACTTGAGTGTATACATTAGGCGTCTTCTGACCCTTTTCAAATCCAGGATGAAAACTCACCTCTTTTCTGCTGCTTTTGGATCTTGACTCACCTAATGTCCTTTGTGTTTCCTTACCATTCCCCCTAGCTGTATCCCATGTCTACAGCTACTGTTGTCTGTCTTGACTAGATTGTAAGCTCCGATGAGCAGGGACCATCTTTTACAAGCATCTGTGCAGTGCTGCATACACCTTGTAGCATTATACAAATGTTCAGTAGTAGCAGCAGCAGCAGCCGCCATTGGCTCTCTTCTTCTGCCGTTCAAGCCACAATCTTGGTCTCCCCTACCTGTTCTGACAATGGGGATCTGATCTCATGCGCAGAACAAACGGGGATGGCTGTGATCACAGCCGTGATGCAAAGCTGACTGCCTGCAGGGATCAGATATCCTGTTGGCACGTAGCTTGTAACAGGGCTGAAATTGTAGCCATCCCGTTTTCTTCTGCCCGCAGGGATCGATCTCCCTCCGGCAAATTGAAGGTTCTTGTCCTGAGACTGAGGTGCCAAATGCGAATTTTTGGTCGCCATGGCGTCTGGGCTTAGTCCAGCCCTGACAAATTGAAGAAAAGAAAAAGATCCCCCTGGTGTCAGAATAATTTCCAAAAGCTTAATGGAACTGGACCAAAATTGGTGCAGGGTGGAGCCATCAAAAAGAGTTCCCCTACTCCCCTCTCTCTACTGGGCTGACTCTTCTGATGTACATTTCCTTTTCTTAACTTTAAATCATTCTATGAAGCCTAGTGACCAAATTGTATAGCTTCCCCCCCTTCATATCTTAGATTTTTATTAATGCTTTTAACGAAGTACAACCTACAAGGATGCAACATAGGCTGATGACAACATATAACAGTCTTTTACCGCTACCCTTAACCAACTCCCTTCCCACTATAAAGGTAGAAACTTTATCCAGATACTCCAACAACGGCTTCCATTTGCTTTCAAACACTTCTTGTCCATTCCATTTGTATAGCTTTCCTTATGGTTGCTATGAACAGAGACACCCTGTAGTGTGCTGCTAGTTGCTATGATGTTACATGTACTAGAGGTGAGGCACAGCAATACTGTTATCTTGGGATAGTGAACCTGTGGTTACATAGGAAAATCCATTATTTCAAGTCTGTTGTCAACAGCGACATCTAATGGTTAAAATATATTACACACTAGGTTTCATTTTATTATTTTTTCCAAACTGATGGAATGTCTGGATATCACTCTATTCTGATCACTTTTTCCCCTCCCCTCCCGGTCTCCGATACAGAGAAAACACACACATGCACACAGAGAGCTTACGATGAATTCCGTGAGCCATGTTTCGCATGTTTTCCCCATTTGTTTATTGAAGTAGATTTGCTCTGGGTATTTTAAGCCAAGATGCCATCTTCCTGAAGGTGAATTTTGGGTTGCATACATTTTGCTTTGAGGTGTCTTTCCCTCTTTTGTGTCAGAGCTTCTATGGTTTTTACCGTATGCTTTGACTGTGAATCATGCATATTTCTGTATAACAGTGAAAGCTGGAATTGGGAAGGTAGTTGTATCTGGTAGTTGGTTCTCTGTATACAGATATTTGTATATGGCTAATGAGGCTATACTAGCCCTAAAGGTTTGCCTCGTTCATTCTCTTTTTAAAAAAAATGTTTATATTTATTGAACATGTCAGGATTATCCATTGTAACATAGTGGGAAGTTATTTCTGGCGTTACATATTAACAGGGAAACAATGCCAATAAATATTAAAAACAATACAAAAATCAAATTAGTACTGAAATCCCTACTACGCCACAGTTCGAGGGGAACAAGATTCGGAAACTGAAAGAAAGGAAAATGTACTCGGTATCCATTGAATAAACCCATAAAGAGGCAGTCTGCTCTACTGCAGCTAATGGCAGGGGCCACTGTTGTAAGAGAGAAAACGAAACATCTCAGGGATTTTATCAAGGAGGAAAAATGTGTTCATAAGTGCTAATTCTCTTTCCTCAAGTCCAAATAAATAAATACAGTCTGGACTGGTTTAACTGTTTTTCTATACAGCTTAATCAGCAAATAAAAGTGGTTTACATGTAACAAGGAGCTTTAACTTTACACAGAACAGTGCTTTATTGTAACAGCAGTTTAGATTTTTAACTTATATACATACAGCTTTGTGGGAGGTATCTTGTTAATTGTAGAGGGGAATATTGTTAGTCCTTAAAGTGTTCTTTGAATAAATGAGTTTTTAGCTTTTTGCAGAATTCTGAGAGTTCTGATATTATTCTTAACTCTATGGGGAGTAGGTATGGGTTATGCCCATCTACCAGAAGATGGAGACAGAGACCACAGAGCCGTGAGCTCTTCCCTATAAAAGAGGCCCTATGTAGCTAGTAGCTGTTTGGTATTTCTGCAAAAAAGCACATGGTAACAAACCCAACCAACTTCAGCAAACAAAGCATGCGTCTCTGAACTGGTCTGGTTGCATGAAAGGCAAGAAAATTAGCAGGCAAGAACAGATTCTTCCTTCTTTTTCAATCACCAGACCAGTTTAGACTGTATGGAATGTAACAAAGCACTCACAATGGATGAGAAGACGACACTGCTACTCAAAGCACTCCAGCTCTGAAGGCCGCATCCTTGCTGGCCTGAAAATCAGGCCTGTAATGCTTAGCGAACAAATGCAACCACCATGTTGCTGCTCTGCAAGAAACTCCCCCAGAGAAAATTGGCCAAAATTCCATCCAAGAAAGGAGATACCTTTCTGGTCAAGTGAGCCTTAAGCCCTGTCGGCAGCATCCAATTCCTGAGGACCCAGGAAGTGAGAACTGATCAACAATCCTCTGACACTTACAAACAGGAACAAGGTCTCCCACAAGGCTCCGCCCTCTCTGCGCTTCTCTTTAATATTTACAACTAATCTGCTCCATATTCAAAAGATTCCGTGTAAATCATCATATTTACGTGGATGATATAATGATTTATCTACCCTGGGACATATCAAATCACCCACTGAAACGCCTCACAGAATGCTTCTCAGAAATAAAAACATGGCTGGAGAACCACAATCTCCATATTAATTTTTCAAACACAGATGCTATGTACATAACAAGAAATAAAAACTTCTCCCCAACAACCTCTATACAAATCAATGACATCAACATTCAAGTCAAAAATGACATCAAATACTTAGGCGTCATTATCGATCGCTCCCTCAACGTCACTTCACATATAAACACAAACAAAGAAAATATTTTTCAAACAAACTCCTTAAACAACTCCGCCCACTCCTACACCCTCAAGACTTCAGATCAATAATTCACCCATGATCACACCCCACCTCGACTTTGCCAACTCCATCCTCCAAGGAGCTACCAAACAGAACCTAAAACGCCTCCAACTGGCCCAAAACGTAACTGCCAGAATAATCACAAACTCTAACCCTATGGAACACATTACCCCAACACTATGCGCACTCCACTGGCTACCAATACCCAGCCGCATTAAATACAAAATCCTTGTGACCACATTTAAATTACTTCACAACTTAGCACCCTCACACCTTTCAAAACGTATAGAAATGAAACACAGCAGCCGATCCCAATGCTCCAAGAATCAAAACAAACTCTCTCTAACCAAAGATTTCAGGAAAGCCAAAAAAACCACCACCAATACGGCTTTCTACCATACTGCCCCCACACTCTGGAACACCCTCCCTGATTTCCTCAGAGAAATCTGCGACCTTCAATCATTTAAACACACCTCAAAACATATCTCGTCACAATGCACTACAACACACACGACCCTAATTTCTCCATAGAAACAACACAAACACCTCCCCAAACCACACGACCCTTCTTAGATACAACACAGATGCCTCCCAAAACCACACAATCTAATACAACCGAGAACACTGTATTCCTATAAACCCCGACTGTACATAGTTACCCCTGTTACCAGTTTACCAACTAGTTCTTTGTCTGTATTACTCAAATGTAAATAGTTAAATTGTTCTATGTAATTGAGCAAGTACCTGTTGTACCTCTCAAACACGTTGTTCTCTAAACCGCAATTGATCTTGGGAAATTGCGGTATATAAACAGTCAGTTAGTTAGTACATACACACAAATATATAAATAAATAAAATCCAAACACAACAGCCCCCAGAATCCATTAGGTGAGAGTCACTTGTAATGGCCTCATCCTTTCTTGCTTCCGCATACAACAGATGAACAACAATTAGTTATTTCTAGTTAATGCATTAGCACCCTGCAAAAGGCCAGAGTATGAAGAAGAAGAAATTCAGTCTCACTCCGAAGCCACGAGGCGATTTACATGGAAATAAAAAAATAAAAAAAAGAAGGACTAGCTGTGACAGAAAGTACAGAATGTGTAAAGCAAAAAATACCAGCCTTGGTGAACCTCCAAAAGAGTTTGACAGGATTTTGTTATTCGGAAATTCTTCTAGCCAAACAAAGCCACTAAAAGGGATTCAAAAGGTTCAGAACAAAATGCACGGAAAGCCAAATTAAGATTCCCTGCCAGGACCACTGGCCAAAGAGGCGAGGGATAAATGGGCAATTCTTAAGGAATGCGACCTAAGGAGGTCCCGTGTAGCTTGCTATGAAAGACTGCCACCATCTGGACCTTCAATGAAGCCAAGTCCAAGTCCTCTGCAAACTATCATATACACCTTCTTTTCCACGAAAGGTGCGGTATCGACTCTATTCCCATTAGTACATTTGCCAATCATGTGTGGTCCTTCTCCAGGATCTTTTTTCGTGAACACGGAATAGAAGTATTTGTTTAGCACTTCCATTTTTAGTTTGTCACATTCCATAAAATCAGTCATCGGTATCTGTGAATCCAACAATTCTACCTCTGGCCTTCCTCTTCTCCCCAGCATACCTGAAAAACATCACCACCTCGCTTCATATCTTTAGCCATTTTTTTTGTCTGTGTGTGTTTTTGCCATCCTGATTTCTCTTGTTTCTTTCAGTTTTATCTAGTTTTCTTTTCTAGTTTTTCTTTTTGTGATCTTTCGAATTCTATGAATGCCGTTTCTTTTTCCTCGTTTTTATTTACTTTCCTTACATATACGTTCCTTACTGTTGCTCTTTTTTTATAACCTCCCTCAGTTTATTTAGCCCACTGCTTTGCCAGTTCGCTTTTCTCCCATCCTGCCAGCTCCTCCCTCAGGTACTTTCCCATTTTACTGAAATTAGCAATTTGAAACCTAGGCGTTTTCTATGATTGTACTCTGCCTTGGCTTTTACCTTGGTGATCGCTGTTGCTCAAGTAGGCACCCACGTGGATATTAGATACATTCTCTCCAAAGGCGAGTGCTGGCTCTTCCTTGGCTCCATCACCAATTGTCTGAGGAAAGCCTCTTGTAAGGCATCCACAATCTTTCTACTTCTTTCCATATTTACAGATGGGGAAGCTCCAATTCTGATTAACCAAATCATCTAGTATCATTTCTCTTTTTACTATCACCTTTGCAATATCATTGAGCGAGTCCCTGTCCATTTCTTCTGTTTGAGTTGGAAGTCTGTAGACTACATCAGTGTGGATGGAAGTACTATCTTCTTTTTCCAAAATAATCCAGTGTGCTTCTTCCCCCCCCCCCCCTACATCCCCTGTGTTTTGACTGCTTTAATATTGTTTTTGACAGAGGATTCTTCTTCCTCTTATACTCAGTCTATCCCTTCTAAAAAGATTATAGCAGAGTATGACTATGTCCCATTCATGAGACTCACTGAACCATGTTTCCGTAATGGGCACAATGACTAAGTCCATTTCCACCATAAAGGCTTCCAGATCAGGAACATTGTCGTCTGGACTGAGCATTTGTGCTCATTGCTTTCCAGCAATTTTTGGTTGGCCTGCTTGTATTTTGCACAGTTTTTATTCTAAACTCCTCTTCCCCTTTGCTAAAAAGTGTCTCTATTTTCAACATTACTGTGATGCTTTTGCTGGGGGTGACAACCTGAACTTACTTTATGCCAGCCGTCATCTCCTTTCTCTGGTTTACATGCCTGTTCACATATTGTCTGACTTTTTCACTTACAATTCTTTTCCCTGTCACAGAAAGATGTAGTCTTATCAATACAGTTTAGCCTCTTGTTGTTTCATCTATTGCCCTATTCTTGTTTATGCCAGGCCTAGAGCCATGTATTAAAGCTTGTTGCGTGATACCGCTTCTCATCTCCCTTACCGTGAACAGGCAAAGATCAGAATGCTATATATAGTGTTAACAATAGGTGTAAGTCTCCCAAAATACAGAAGCCTATTTGCACTGCAGAGGTACAGTTCCTAGCCAAATCATTTGTTCCCAGATGGATAACAATATCAATTTTAGAATCCTTACTTTCCTCTCCAACTTCACCATTTGGTTTATATTCCTGCTGGCTTAAGATCCTGGAGCCATTTAACTACCTTCTGTCCCTTGAACTGCGATCCAAAATTAATGCCTGAGGATGAAGTCTCCAAACTGAGATTTGTTGACAATGCCTGGGGCATTTCTGGTGCACTGAATACCACCCTTCTTGTCCAAGACCATGTCAGTTTCTATTAATTGAGCATCCTTAGGCAAAGAAGACATTTTGGTGAAGTGGGTGTCTCCATAGAAGTCGTAACCTGCCAGAACCCACTGTGATCCATTTATTCCTGTGTTGTTCGATTCTTTGTGGGAGTGGTGATGGATTGTTTTTAAGTTGTATCCTAGAGGCGGCTTGTTTTTTTGCAGCTAATTCGTCCCTTAATTGAGCCAATGCCTTTTTCATAACAGATAGAGTTTGCCCTACGCATCTCAAGCTAAGACACCAAACGTTTTTTTTTATAATTATAATTAAGGCACCACTGTTATTGTTTTGAAGCCAGTAAAACAATATTATTGACATTATCTGTAATCTATTTTAAGCTATTGTAACATTTCACAAAACGGAATCATATACAAATTGAACAAAATTGACAAGTCAGATCTTTGTGAAAGTCCTGCTCTAGTGCATACCAGTCTGAAATATCAGTAGCAAAAGATACTTAATGTGCCAAAAAGAAAGAAAACCATTTTGAGATAAATCAAATACCAAATATCTTCTGTCTGGACAATAGACCATAAAATGTCATGGATGATTGTATCAAAAACCGTCTTAATAAAGAGAACTATTAAAAGACGAGCACCGTCACATTTATCAACTGCAGGTAATATGGTTTCAAAACAACGAAAGCAGCAATGTCTCTGGGCTATGGCCTGATCAAAAGTGTTTTATTTCTCTATATGATCTTATAGTTGAATCCACACAACCTGTCCCAACATTTTCTGTAAAAAAGCGGAGGCTTTATATTGGTCAGTAATTACTACAATCTGTCAGATCAGCTGAAAAAAATCCTTCAAAATTGTGTGAATATTTTTCAGTTTTTAACGTGACTGAAACCTCTCCTGCATCAGGGGGGGTTTGCACAAAATGGCATATGAGCCTTCTAAGAACACCACATGCCAACTTTACCAACGTTACAGAAATAGTATCATAAAAGCATATGAACACGCTGCACAATTTAACTGATGGATGATAGCACTTATTTGCACAAAAACAGTTTCCATGTCACATTACATCCTTTTTGATTATGATCAACTGAGGTTATAGATGGATTTCCTAATAAGTCAGTAATGGTCAGAATGTTATGACAGAAAAAGCCTCAAACTCCTGTGCCGATGGCCTACCAATAGCTAACAATGGCTGTGAGACACACTGCAAAATGCTCATGAGGGTGGGACAAAGCTCTATTAGTTCTATGTATATAATAAAAACGTTCACCGCATTATTTATTGATTCATGATAAATACCCATAGCTGAAAAATACTTAATCTTCTGACCCGACACGCACCATTTTCTTTCTAAACTTAAGAGCCTCTTTTGTGCATACAATAATTTTGAGAACCACTGATCTAAATTTGGGAACCTGACAAGAGGTATCCTCTGAAATTCCTCTGATAGAGGGTTTCAAGCTCCACATTCACAGAGTCAATTAGTCTTCTTGGCTTCTTGATCTGATGTAGCCTATTGATGACTATAAAGTTAACTATTTCCCACCTGTACCCTATTTGGTGTATCTATTGGTGTGGCCCTTTGGCGTGGCCCTTAGGCGTAGGACCGTGCGGGGCCGTTTAAAATGCTGCTACATTGGTTCTGCTTGCTGTGGAGGTCGGAGCGGTGGAGGGGTGATGTCGACAGCGGAGGTTGTGAGTGGGAGCTTAAACACCTGGTGGTATGATATCTACCTCTTCGGATGCTATGTGGAGCATTTCTTCTTGTCTCCTCTATTCCTTTAACTATCACTGTATCTCTTATTCTGTCCTATCTAATTAATGGCGTTCTTTTCATATCTTCTGTAACTTTTATGTAATATTGTAAACTGCTCTGATGCTTTGGCTTGAGCGGTATATCAAATGTAATAAACATAAATTAAATGATTTGTCCACAGCAACAGACCACCACCAACAGAGGTCAATAAAGGAGGCGATGACATGATAGGCAAGACAAAGATTAAGTCTAAAGTATGACCCTAGACATGTCGTCACACTCACAAGATGAACATTCTAATGCAGACATGACAGCAATCAATACGTTCCTTAGCTTGATCAAAGCTCTTAAGATGTACATTAAAGTTGCCCATGATTATCATATTTGAAAAATTAGAGTCTAATGATAATAGATGCTCTTCAAAAAAGGGAAATGTCAGATTGCACATATTCCCATAGAACGTAAATTATGCAAGAAACCAAGTGCCATTATATGCAATTAATATTTCAGAATTCCCAGAAAAAAAACCCTAACTTTTCATGACTCGATTTACATTAAGATCAGTTTGTGAAATTAACTCACATACATGCATTCTCAACCTTGAATGATGAAGAGCAGTATAGCCAGAAGGGCATATTTGATTGAGAATAACTTGCTTATAAATCAAGAAGCCAAGTCTTGGCGATACTGAGTGAACATTAATGTTTTTCACACTTATATCATTATCCTACTCTTCAGGTATAGCAATACTCATTTTAATTGGAAGTAACATTTGCAGCTCCAAACAACCCTCCGACTAGGCCACACATGGAGTAAGGACACACACTATTGTTAAAGTTATGTTCACTGAATGTTTAATATAAGTTCTTAAAGTTCATCCTGTTTCCCTTATCCTAATGTTCCCTGTAAGTACAAAACCAATGTTTATTGTAAACCGCTTTGACTCCATGAAAAGCGGTATAGAAGAAATGTTAAATACATAAATAGAATAAGATCCTCCGTTCCTGCCAAGGGCAGATAATTCACACGAGCTTTAGAAGCAATGCATAAAATTTAGTCCAATAAAAAGGTATCATCGTATTTTTCTTTTTTTCTAATTGACTGCCTTTATTTGCATACATTGAAATGGAGAGGAAATTAAATAGAACTATGGCTTCAAATACTTAACTCTTGCACTGTACATTCAATATAAAATATACAAGCATGGTGCAGAAGGGCACTAAAATCTCAGAAGATAAGTTCTCACCTGTCCGCCTGATTAGCTCCAGACATCCTTTAGGCGTGCATGGGATGAAGCAGTCTCCAAGGTCGCCTCTTGCGAGTTTTCCAGCGTTGATGCTAGTTAACCTAAATTAGTGGGATGAGGAGATGGGAGAAGAAAATCCTACATAAAAAAACGATTATGAATTTAACGAGTTTTTTCATACCACCTTATCATACATTCAAAGTAGTTTACATACTAACGTCCATCAGGAAATATACACAGAACAAGGAAAAGATAATTTGAAGGCTAATATGGGGGGGGGCCAATTGACGAACAAGATTCAAACATTGCTAGGGATACAGTAGTATAGGCAGGAGAAATGGAGGGAACTGTTGGGAAGAGCAAATTATTAATAACGGGGGGGGGGCAGGGAGGGGAGGGGCAGCAAGGATATATTAATGGGAGGGGGAGTGGCTTACATGGCGATAGGTAGAAAGGAGAGCAGGAGCTAGTGGATCCCCGCAGAAAGGGCCTCGAGGTGAGTGGTACAGGAGGTATAAGCAATGTGGGTTGCTGAATTAGTATGCTCATGCATTAGGACAAAAATGTTCCTTGAAGAGGAACATTTTTAGTGCTTTCCTGAAGTCATAGATGTCTTTGATGGATCTGACGTTCTGAGGGAGGGTGTTTCACATGGATGGTGCGTGTAAGGAAAATGCTCTGTTACAGGTTGTCTGCCTAGCTTTCACCTTGGCTTTAGGGATAGACTCTTGTTCAACGTTCACCTTAGTCTGTTTCTCTGGTTCCTTTATTATCATTGATTGGAGGATGGCTGGAGATAAGTTAAAGAATTTTGAAGATGGTCACTAACATTTTGAATTTGGAATTCAAAACTGGTAGCCAGTGAAGTTGATGTAGTGTAGGCATTATGTGGTTGCGTTTTGCCGATCCAGTGATTATGCGGGCTGCAATGTTTTGGACCAGTTGTAGTGGGTGTGCAAGTTTGTTCAGGAGGCCTTGGTAGATTATATTACAGTAGTCTATTAAAGGTGTTATCATAGCTTGGTAAACACTTCAGAAGTCGCTGTCATTCAACAGTGGTTTGAGTTTCTGCATTGTCCTTATTTCGTGGTATGCAGTCGTGGTGGTTTTTTTTAATGAATAGCTGGAAAGTAAGATTTTGGTCCATGGCGATGTCAAGCTATTTCGCCTCAGATATGACTTCCAGGTCATAGTTTAGGATCTGTAGTGTTTTGGGGAGAATGTGGCGTTTCTCGTGATATGTAGAACCTCTGAGTTCCTGAAATTTATGGAGAGGTTTTGTAAGCCGAAACACTTTGTCATTGCCTCGAGGCATGTTGTAATCAGAGTGTACTCAAGTTAGTCTGTGTTGAATGGAGTATAAATCATATCAGCATAAATTTAGTATTGGATATTATGTTCTTTTATTATGCTGCAGATAGATATTAAACAGAAGCGCTGACAAGGTTGAGCCTTGTGGGATACCTCGTGGTTGAGCAAATGGCTTTGAATAGTGTTTCCCTGATTTTACTTGTTGTCTTCTGTGGGTTAGGTAAGAAGTGCACCAATTCAGGATCGTGTCATGGATCCCTATTTCTTGTAGCCTTTTTAGTAGGGTGCAGTGGTTTACTGATCAAAGGCTGCAGCAATGTCAATGAAGATTAGTATAAAGCCTTGTCTTACGTTGTCTATGCCGGTTATTATTTTATCTAGGAGCAAGGTGAAGAGAACTTTGACACTGTGATTTGGTTTAAAGCCATGTTGGTGGGGGGGGGGGGGGGTCAACTGGGGCTTGAATATCGATGCGCTCTTGTTGCTGGATGGTCTTTTCTATGATCTTGATTATGAATGGCAAGCTTGATATGGGCCTGTAAGAGTTTGGATCCTTGCTTTTGAGATTGGTGCCTTTCAATATTAGTCTAAGAGATACTTATTTGAGGTCGGGCGATAAGTAACCTTGTGTGAGCAATAGCTGTGTGATTTTTAGTAATGAGGGTGCTTCCTTGCAAACTTGACCCATGGGACTGGGAATGGATCCAGTGAGGATATAGACGTGTTAAGGTTTGCTATGGTGATGTTCAGTTGATCTTCCATGGGAATGTGTTTCATATTTTAGGGTAGTTGTGGTGCGAGTATATCCTCAAGTTGAATAGCTTTTTGAGTGTATCCATTCATGTATTTGTGTTCCAGGAAGTCTGCCATATCTTGAGGATTTAGATTGCTGGTCTCTTTGTCCTGGATGGGCTCCTTAATCAGGGTGCATACAAATATCAAATAATTCTCTTGGTTTATTGAGAGAACCCATTATAAGATTATTATGGTATTGCTGTTTGTACTTGTTTATTAGTTCAAGTTATTTACTTTGCATTGAGTTGTATTCCTCTAGGTCTGTATGGTCTTTGGTTTGTCACCATCGCCTCTCTAGCTTCTTTTTGGACATTGATTTCGCTAGAGCACCAAGGTACCTTATGTCAGACTATACTAATTTATCTGGTGCCATTTTGGCCATCAAAACCAGTAGAGCATAAGGGAATCTACTTCCCTCCTGCCCAATCTTCATTTGAAGGTCACTGGATGGGGAAGGCATTGAAGTTGATAGTATTAAGGGTGGAAGGGGTCAGCTCATGAGGGCCCTTCTTCAAAAGTTGTTGATGGGGGAGGGGGGGAAAGAGACAGACAGTGGATTTGAAAGTCTCATTTCACTTGGTGCTATTGTGGCCAGTACTGCCAACCCCAATAGGACATTTCAATTCCTCAAAAAAGTATAAGCCGGGTGTTAAGAAAAGTATCTTTGTCAGAGAGGAAAAAATGATCTGGAAAAAAAATGATATGAAGATGGGAGGAGGAAGGATGTTGACTCAGGATCAACATCCAAAAATATTTATTCACAAAAAGGATGGTGGATGCACTGAAAGGACTCCCACAGGTGATGGGGGCAAAAAAACAGTGAAGTACACTACAGAAGCATGGGATAATCAGAGAGAATTCCTAATGGCAAGGGATGGTGAAGCAGCAGTAAGGTAGCCTGCATGGAGCAGCAAGCACAATCCAGAAGAGGTGTCTGCACTGGGCTTCCATGGTGGCTCAGTAATCTCCATGGAGGACATGGTTAAATTCCACATGTCAATGAGCATGGTGGACTAGATTCTTTGGGCAGGTTTCATTATTTGGATGGCCTTGGGGGGTTACAAAAACTTGGCAAGAAAACATGGAAAGGGTGAGAGTGTTGGATTCAATATTGGTCTTGCAAAATCAAAATTAAAAGCAAGTTCTGAAATAGCTTACCTGCACTTAACAGATTTTGGGCATATTCGGGAGTGATATGGAGGGCAGTGGTGTGGTGTTAAAAAAAAATCATCAGCTAAAAGGACAAGATGGCAGAGGCCTGGGAAAGGGGGTGTGCATCTCAACCAGGCAGATTAAAGGAGACAGCTTGGTCTCTACCTGCAGAGCCAAAAGCTACCTATTTTTTCTGCCCTGTGAAAACTATTACTGTGATTTTCATGAAGTCCTTTACAGCCTTCTGATTGTCCCCCAAACAATAACTGTACGAGCTATGGTAGCACCTGTAAAGCGTCTTCATTTTTCTATTGGATGGACTTGTTCCTTTTGGTGCTAATGGTAATTGAGCAGTTCATTTGAGGGGAGGGGCAGTGTCCAGTGAACTGTCCCCTTGCAAAATTGTAATCAAACACTCCAAAAATATATCTAAAAACTCTTTCCTTTAAATTCAGTTACCACTAAATATTGAAAATATGGAAGGCCAGCAAATATGTTCTTTATTTAGAACATTTGGTAATCTGTCCTTTAAATGGATGTTGGCATCATGGTGGTTTGCAGAACCATACAAATGCAGCTAAATAAAGCAAACCAGTAATTTTGGGTAAACCAATGACTGATACATAACAATTAAAACATGAATATCCCAAAAAGGAGGTGAATTGAGAAGGCCAATAACAAGTTTCAGTATAAAAACCTCACAACCATGGATGGATGTAAAGGGTTGCACGTTGTTTCAGATACGAGTCTGCCACACCAAGCACTGGGGGGAGGGGGGAAAGAGAGGGAGGATATTTTCTATGTATTGGATTACATTTATTATTTATTTAGACAGTTTTGTATACTACTTTATCCTTCAAAGTGGTCACAACACAATTGGGGATACATTTTGAATAAAACCCTGTGATCTGGCCACAATACTACGGCTCTTTCGGTTTCTGGTCCCTCAAGCAGTGAGAAATAAGCAGAGAGTAACACACAACACAATCACACACAAAGTGCTACTTTCTTCGAGCTCAAAGGGAAAACAACAGACGGTCTATGGACTCAGCACAGTTCCACATCTGTTGGATTCAAATTCTTCCTCCTGAAAAGCTCTTTTTATTAAAGAAAAAGGAAATAACACAGTCATTAATCATAACACAAGGTGTCGCTAGAGTTCTTTTTACAGAGTAAGAGCTGATTACATTGTATTAAATAAAATTTACTTTATTATGACAGAATTATTTATAATTGCAGAGTTGCACAAATTATGCTGTGCCAGCAGGGACCTATAGTTGACTGTACAATGAATTATGGTTACGCAGTTCATAGCCTATGTTTATTCTTTATGCTTGCATTAACAATGTTCCCAAACTATTTTAAAAAAGAGTTACACAGAACTCATGATCATGATATCCTATTCTATTTAAGTGGAAGTAGGTGAAAAGAAACTTCTGAGCACATTTTAGAGATCTGCATCAAGAAATTCATCTATCTTTAATTACATATTGGGGATTCTGGTATCCCCTTTATCTGTCCATTTCTACAGTCCTCCCTGTGATTCTATAAAGAATCATTACAAAAGAGCGGTAGCTAAAACATGTCCAAATCCAGAATAAATCTTCTACAGTAGGCTTCATTTTGCAGATGTTCCTTCAGAGGAAGTTGCTATACAAAATCATATGACATTGTTTGCCTTTGCTTAGCCTCAATAAGAATGTTTACGGAAAGCAAGACTTTACCAATTATTTTTGTAAGCCCTACCTCTTCTAGCAGTGGTCAACTGCTTCTCATAGATCTATCAATAATTCAGAGATTAGTCCCTCATATCATGACACCAGCCATCACTACAGATTCTTCAGCAGCATCCTTTTGCACCATTGGCTGCGTCATGCACATCTTATATAAAGCTTTTTCAGTGACCGTCCACCCAGGCTTCACTGCTGCACATACATGAGCAGTTCCACTGGAATCATTGATCTTTATCAGGAAGCTCCATATTCAGTAGCATTATCATTCACAGTAGTTTTCTTCTTCGGCCCATAGGATTCAGTGCACACGAGGGGATATGAGACACATACACTAATACTTACAGGGAACATGGACAATGGAAGGTTAAGTGGCTTGCCCAGACCACCTGTGGGACTAGAAACCCCAGTCCTGCCGGCCCAAGGTTGCTCTAGTGGAATTTGAACCCCCGACTTAACGGCCTGAGGTAACTTGCCCCAACCATTAGGCCACTCCTCCCTCTGAAATGCATCCTATTGTGATGTATGTGGTTGAAAACATCAAGTAATGGTTCAAGTTAGAAAAGCAAAAACAAAAAGAAAAATCCCACAAACCCCTCAGATATAAATATAGATGGCACATAGGAGGGAGGGAATCATATTAAGTGGTATCTCAGATAAGAAACATAAGAACATAAGATATGCCATACTGGATCAGACCAAGGTCCATCAAACCCAAGTATCCTGTTTCCAACTGTGGCCAATCTAGGTCAAACGTACCTAGCAGTTTCCCCAAAAGACACAGGTTCCACAATGCTTGTATTGGGTCAAGCAGTGATATCCTGGGTCCCTTTTAATAATGGTTTATGGACCTTTGCTCCAGGAACTTGTCCAAATCTTTTTTAAACCCAGCTACACTAACAGCTTATACTACATCCTCCGGTAACAAATTCCAAAGTTTGATTACACATTGAGCAAATAAATATTTTCTCTTATTAGTCTCAAATAGGTTACCCTGTAGCTTCATTGCATGTCCCCTAGTCTTTCTATATTCTGAAAACGTAAATAGAACATTTACCCGTTCCACTCCATTTATCAATTTATAGACCTCTATATCATATCTCCCTTCAGCCATCTCTTTTCTAGGTTGAAGAGCCCTAACTTTTTAACCTCTCTTCACAGGGGTATCCTTCCACCCCTTTACTATTTTGGTGCCTCTTCTCTGTACCTTTTCTAATAACACTATATCCTTTTTAAAATACGGTGATCAGAACTGCACACAATATTCAAGGTGCAGTCGCACCATGGAACGATACAGAGGCATTATAATATCCTTTGTTTTATTTTCCATTCCTTTCCTTATGATACCTAGCATTCTATTTGCTCTCTTGGCCACTGCTGTACACTGGGCGGAAGGGTTTTAACATTTTATCCACAATGACGCCTAAATCTTTTTCCTGGGTAGTGGTTCTTAAATGTGGAACCTTGCATCGTGTAACAATAGTTTGCATTGTTCTTTCCAAGGTGCATAACTTTGCACTTGTCCACAATAAATTTCATCTGGCATTTGGATGCCCAGTCTTCAAATTTATCAAGATCCTCTTGCAATTTTCCACAATCCTCATGTGTTAACAACTTTAAATAGTTTTGTGTCATCTGCAAATTTGATGACCTGAAAAAGGGAATAATGAGCGAGGTTATCTATGAATATGTTAAAAAGCAGCAGATCTAACACAGATCTTTGGGGTACTCCACTATTCACCTTTCTCCATTGGGAAAATTGGCCATTTAGCCCTACCCTCTGCTTTCTATCTTTTAACCAGTTCCTGATCCTCAATAGTACACTGCCTCCTATCCCATGACTTTTTAGTTTTGCCAAAGGTTTCTGATGAGGGACCTTGTCAAAGGCTTTCTGAAAGTTCAGATACACTATCTCAACTGACTTACCTTTGTCTACCTGTTTATTCACACCTCCAAAAAAACCCAACAGATTAGTAAGACAAGATCTTCCTTGTCTAAAGCCCATGACTATCTACATGTTCAGTAATTTTGTTCTTTATGATGGTTTCTACCATTTTTCCAGGTACTGACGTCAGGCTCACTGGTCTGTAGTTTCCCAGATCACCCCTGGAACCCTCTTTAAAAATTGGCATTACACTGGCCATCCTCCAATCTTCAGGTATTACAGATGATTTTAATGAAAATTCACAGATTACTAATAGCAGGTCTGCAATCTTATATTTCAGTTCTTTCAACACCCTTGGATGTATACCATCCGGCCCAGGTGATTTGCTACTCTTCAGTTTATCAAATAGTTGTAATACGTCTTCCCAGTATATCAATATTTCTTTCTATTCTTCCGCAGTATCACCTTTAAATACCACTTCAGTCATGGGTAACATCTGTACATCTTCCTCAGTAAAGACCAAAGCAAAGAATTCATTCAGTCTCTCCACTATGGCCTTGTCCCCTCTATCATCTAATGTCCAATTGACTCTCACAGGTTTTTTTTTTTTTGCTGCAAATGCACTTGAAAAAGTCTTTATTACAAGTTTTTACTTCCACAGCAAGCTTCTTCTCAAATTCTCTCTTTGCCTGCCTTATCAATGCCTTGTATTTAACTTGCCAGTGCTTGTGTTTCCATTTTGTCATTTGGCTCTTTTTTCCATTTCCTGAAAGATGCTTTTTTGGCAACAGCCTCTCTGATCTCACCTTTAAACCATGCTGGCAGTTTTTTGGATTTCCTTCCACTTTTCTTAAAGCGTGAAAGCTTTTTAGAAAGGTCCAAGATCACCTGAATAGGCGCTTAGAAGAGCCAGGTTTTCACCCATTTCTTGCATTTTTTTTTTATACGTCTCTTGACAAATGTCAGCATGAAGGAAATTCCATGAGGTTGGAGTTAGACAGCTAAATGCTGAACTACAAGACCATTCTAGTCTCAGTTACAGCAAGAAGGAACAATTAATAAGTCTGGCTGCAAGGATCATAAATGACCACTGTGGACAATATGGGATGAGTGAATTATGAAGTTAGTAGGGCTAACCAATGTGAAAAGACTGATGGGCTAACATGAGAATCTCACATTTAATTCTAGCAGAGATCAAAAGCCAAATGTTTGATTAATAAAGGAGTGAGTCGGCCAGCCCTTTTAGCGTTTAAAAAGTAGTTTAATAAATTTGGATGCATTTTAATCTCTATGGAGGAGCACCAGCCAATCTAGAATTCACTGATTGAGCATTAATGTGTGACCTAATATATTTAATGCTTTCAGATCCAAGAATGGCCTGATCTGCTCATTCTACGAGATACGTGCATAAAAAGGATTTTATTTTTTTGGCCAAGGGGGAACATATGGGGCAAAAGCAAGATCTTGATAAAGGATAATTCCAAGAGATTGAGTGCATTCCTTACTGGATATAGGAGTGTCTGTAATAAATGGCTGAAAACCACACACACGAGTGAATTAATTATACACCAGAAAAATTCTCAATCAGCCAATAAAATCCTGATGTTATCTATATATAAACTCTGTGCGAGAGGCACATTTCAGACAGGATATTTTATACAGATCCTAATATTCTTTATCAAATAAGAGCTTCCAACCTCTGTCATCAACTTGAATGTACAACTCAATGTCTTTTTTTCATTCTCTGCTCTTGGTTCTGTTCCTTCTTTTCTCTCTCTCTCATGTCTTTTTTTTCTGTAAGTTCTTGCTCTTCTTTTTGTCTTTCGCCCAGAGTGGATACTCTGTTTATGGTTTATTTATTGCTTGTTATACCACCTTTAGCTCATCACATCAATTCGGTTTACAAAAGTAATAACATAAATGAAGTAGAAAGAAAACAATAAAAGCCAAAACAAGCAAAAAGCAGGGCAGTGCAGATCAAGCTGGCAAATCAGGGCTCACATCCCTACAGGAAAACAGCTACAGTTTTATTTATTTATTTGAACTGGTTTTTTATACCACCCCTTCCAACAATCAGGGGCAGTTTACATTCAACAGAGTTACATGGAACATATATTAATTATATACAGGGAACTATTACATGCCAACTACACCAGGAATGGGTAAAGGGGCAGTTGACTAAATCATAACTATATACATAACAGGATGCAGAACATGTGCAGTGAACAGAAGTAACTATGTGGGATGTTTAGCCTAGGATGAAGCGCTAGGTGGTAGTTGAGTTGCTAGGTGGCATGATTGTATAGCAATGCTACAATGTTCAGTAAAGAGCAGTGTTTTCGGGTCTTTCCTGAATTCCTGAAGATCTTTTATTAATCTGATTGGGTCTGGGAGGGAGTTCCGAAGTGTAGGCACAATATAGGAAAAGGCTCTATTGATAGTGGCTTGTTTTGTTTTGTGAAATGAGGTTGGGGTTGCTAGTAGATTTTGCTTCCTTTTTCTCCGGTTTCTGGTTGTAAGAAAAGAGGGGAATATGCTATTGATAAGTTTGAATATGTTGACTAAAGATTTGTATTGTATTGTATTCTACTAGCCACCGGGAGCCAGTAGATTATAGAGGATGGGGGAGATATGATCAGTTAGTCTTGCCTTGGATATTTAACTTGATATTTCACCCTCATAAGTTTGTTCAAAAAGGTAGGTCTTAATTCACTTTAATCATTTAAAAAAAAAAGCCTCATCTTGCCAGATGTAAAGGGGAATAGAATTCAACAGGGCTAGGGCTAGGGCTAGGGCTAGGGCCAGGGCCAGGGCCAGAAAGTAGAAGGCCAACTGTCAGGTGGATTCCAGTAGGGCAACATTATTGGCTGGAAGCAGGGCTGGTCCTAGGCATGTGCGGGTATGTTTCCCACACATAGTTCTGCTTTGGAACAGGCTCCGAGTGAGCCATTGAGGCACTGGCTCAGGGTACTCCAAGCCCAGCTCATCTGTACACAACTGAGGGAACATTTTCCTTCGCTCTCATGGCTGTGTTAAGCTGCAGTCGATGGGATGATCGCATCGCTGTACTTTTAAAAATGAAATGGGAGCACTTCCTGCCTTGCACAAAATACAGGAAGTGCCCTCATTTCACTTTTTAAATTATGGCAATGTGATCATGCCATCGGCTGCAGCTTAGCACAGCCGTGGGAGCGAGGGAAAATGCTCCTACAGCTGTATAGGGGAGGAAGGAGGAGAAGGGGTAACTGACTGGGGGAGGGGGCGCATGACGCAAAGAGGACTGCGGCTGGGAGGAACAAGAACGGGAAGGGAGCTGATGGTGGGAGGGACTGGAAAGGAGCTGAGTGTGGTGGGCTAGGAATAGAAGGGAGCTGTTGGGAGAGGAGTAGAAGGGGGCTGATAAAAGAGCAGATGTTGGGGGTCAGGATGGAGAAAAGGCTTGGGGGGGGGGGGGAGTGAGGATGGGAGGGGGACCGATTTTGTGTAGGAGGAAACAAGATCATACAAAGCAAAAGGCTGGAGGAGAGGCATAAGATGGATACTGGGTAAGGAGGAGGAAGGGCAGAGTTAATGAAGGAAGTAGCTGGCTGGGTATGGAGAACTGATTAGGAGGCAGTACGGTAGGTACTAGGGGAAGAGCAGGGACTGGGATTTAGGTGGAGACTTTAAAATTGGGTGGGAGAAAAAAAAAAACCAACACACTAAACTTGTCTGGGCATTGGGCTCAGGGCCAGCACAACTCACTGTGCATGCAGCTCAGGCAGCAGAAAGATCACAGCACCATCCTAAGCTTCATCTTTCTTTCTCTGAGTCAGTGACAACAGCCACTGTTGCCCATAGCATTCACTTCCAGTGTGCGGGGCCATTGAACTATCCAGCACTGGCTGCTGCATGCTGACTCGGAGAAAGAAAGATGATGCCAAGGATGGTGCCGCATGATATTTTTGCCATGGAGTGGAAGGGGGACACAGAGGGGGAGATTTGGGGTTATGAGAGAGAGAAGGGATATGCCGGATTTGGGGGGAGGGGGCATAGAGAGAGATTTGTTATAATGAGAGAGAAGGGATATATATTAGACTGGGGATGGGGGGAGATAGAGGATGGAGAATGGGAAGGGGATAGAAGGCTCCTAATCTATGGAGGGGGGTGGGACTGGGGAAGTGGAAGAGAAAGGAGGAAATGCTGGTTCTTTGGGGGTAAAGGGGAAAGGTGAGAGGATTGGGAGATGCTGAATTGGGGTGGTGAGAGAGAGAGGAGATGGTGTGCATGGTAGAACTAAGTGGGAAGTTGGCAAGAAGATGAGTTAGAGGAGGATGGTCATTACAGAGAATATAATTGTGGTAATGGGGAGCACGTGAAAGACAGAAGGGAATACAAGGCTAGCAAAGGAGTGAGATGGGAAATGGGAGAGATTGGTTGGGCTGGATGTTAGAGGAGTAGATGGAAAGTTGCTAGGTGAAAAGTCAAAAGGGGGATTAAGGACAGGTGTGTGTGAGTGAAATAAGTGGATGAAGAAGGAGGAAAGAAAAAAAATGGAGGAAGAGCAAAATGGGAGAGATCAATATGTCAGAGGCAGATGTAGAGAGTGGAAAAAATAGCAGACAAGAGAAGAAAGGAGAAATGGACAGCAGAAGATAGAAAGAAAGCAGAAGAGACAGACTAGGGCAATTGCGACTGAAAAAAAACATACCCATGTTTTTTGTTTTTTTCTTTTTAAAGTAGAAGTGTTCCAGGGGTGATCCGGAAACTACAGACCGGTGAGTGACGTTAATACCGGGCAAAATGGTAGAAACCATTATAATAAAAAAATTTTTTTAAAAAGCTATTAAACATGTAGAGATAGTCATAGTTTAATGAGAGAAAGCCAACATGGATTTAGCCAAAAAAAGTCTTGTCTTACTAATCTGTTATATTTTTTGAAGGTATGAATACACAAGTAGACAAAGGTGAGCCAGTCGATACAGTGTATCTGGATTTTCAGAAAACCTTTGACAAGGTCACTCATGAACACTGCCTCTCATCCCATACCTCTCTCACTGGATGGTTGGAATCATGGTTTGGGAAGTGGAAGGGGGTGGTAGCATCTATATTTACTTCTGTACTTGTTGTAATTGGAGTATTAATTACGGTGGGGTGTTGCATAATACCGTGTATAGGAGGGTTAACTCAAAGATGGATAGAAACAGTAAGCACTAAACCAATGATAGTATTTCCAGTGCACAAAGGTGCAATGTTAATAATGAACGATAAAAGGGAAGAGAGTTAGGAAGAATGTTATCTAAGTTAGAGGCTTCTTATGGAACTGTGGAGTAAATGTAAAAAGTAACAAGAAAAAAAAAAAAAAAAAACTTTAAAAAGACAGAGGGAGGGGTTTGATATAAACAAATGTGATATGTTATTTTTACAATGTAATATAAAGCTTGTATTCCATTCATTCACCATTCTGTAATATAATTTTGTATGTCTGCATTCTGGGAAGAGAGACTGCATGGCTAAATACGTAGCCTGTCACAGGTGCAGAGGTACAAAGCTGATTCATCTTTACTGTATGTCTCCATTCTGGGAAAAAGGGATACATGGATAACACGTAGCCTGATGTAATGATTTTCTGGACTTCCGTATTGTATGTCTGCATTCTGGGAAGAGAGACCGTGTGGCTAAATATGTAGCCTGACAATTATTAATTACCAAATTTGATATAAAAATAACTGTGAAACAGAGGTTGGGTGTGAGTGCTTACTGAAGCGTCTCACCCTTTACTTGCAAGCAAAGACATTAAAAACTCTGCTTTACCAAGAAGTCTGTTACTGTGTAAAAAGTTATGTTTTCTTACAGAGTGTTCTATTGTGGACCAGGAACTGGTTAAAAGATAGAAAGCAGAGAGCAGGGCTAAATGTGAAAAACTGCAAGAAGACCGGACATCTAAATGGCCGATGAAATTTCAATGTGCATAAGTGCAAAGTTATGCACCTAGGAAATGATTACTTGATGCGAGGTTCTACATTATGAACCACCACCCAGGAAAAGGATTTAAGTGTCACTGTGGATAGTACACTGAAAACATCTGTCCCTTGTGCAGTGGCAGCCAAGAAAGCTAGGAATCATAAGGAAAGGAATGGAGAATAAAACAAAGGATATGCCTCTATATCGTTCCATGGTGAGACCGCACCATGAATAGTGTGCACAATTCTGGTCACTGTATCTTAAAAAGGATATAGCAGAATTAGAAAAGTGCAGAGAAGAGCCACTAAACTGGTAAAGGAGATGGAAGGATACCCCTATGAGGAAAGGCTTAAAAGGTTAGGGCTCTTCAACTTGGAAAAGAGACAGCCGAGGGGAGATATGATAGAGGTCTATAAATTAATGAATGGAATAGAATAGGTAAACGTAGATAGGTTGTTCACGCCACCAAAATGTAGAAAGACTAGGGGACACATAATGAAGCTACAATGTACCCTTTAAGAGTAATACGAGAAGTATTTTTTCACTCAATGCATAATCAAACTCTGGAATTAAATTACCGGAGGATGTAGTAAATGTAGTAAAAGCTGTTAGTGTAGCAAAGTTAAAAAAAAAAAAAAAAAGGTTTGGACAAGGTCCTGCAGTAAAGGTCCATAAACTACCATTAAAGAAGACCCAGGACAAGCATTGTGGAAGCTATGTACTTTTTTGGGGAACCTGCCAGGAACATTTGACCTGAATTGGCCACTGTTGGAAACAGGATACTGGGTTTGATGGACCTTGGTCTGACCCAGTATGGTTTTATGTTCAAACAAATGGGAGAAAAATTATTTTATTTTTAATTTATTACTTGGAATATATGTCAGCTCTGGAAAATGCGCCTCACTGATGTCTTTGTGCAGTTCAGTACAAGAGGAAATAAATGTATAGTTTTTTTCTCCAGTGTTGTGGTGCATTCCAAGTTTGGCTTCTGGGGTTCCTAGTTTAATTATTGCTTTCATATTTCTAAATTGTGATCCCTTGCTCTGTATTTGGTGACGGTTTGTCTGCGTTTTGCATATATGATTGAACTGTGGTATTCTATTTGTGTACTGTAGTTTCTATATAGCAGTCCCACTTGTTCTCTTTTCCTAGTAGGGGGATGTATTGGGTTAATATTTGTAGTGCTGCCATTTGATAGGTAGGGTTTGGTGCTGTGAGAGTCCTGGTTGTACTGTTAGGGTATGGCAGGTTTGCTGTTATGGTTTCTAAGCAAGCAGGTTTTGTAGAGCTTCCTAATGTACCTGGGCCCAAACTCCCCAAAGAAAAAAAAAACGTACCATGTCCTGGTGTGTGGCCAATGAGCAGCCCGCAACCACAGACTATGAAAACAGGAGACGGCCGCCACCTGCACCTTGAGAGAATTCCAAGCCAAACCCTTCTTAAGCCCATCCTGGAGGAATGCCAGGGTGGGTAGAATTAGTGCGCACCAAGGAAAAATCTGGCGCTGATGGCACCAGCTCTCAAAGATACACCAAACAAGGGCGTACAATTTTGCACAAGTTGTTGGGTCCATGTTGCTTTCTTTCCATCCAGTTTATTCAACATCTGGATCTGGGGAGGGGGGGTGGGGAGGATAAGGAGGGGGAGAGATGTCCGTGTGTGTAGTGGGATACCCAAAATTGTGCAATATTAGGTGATAGCAACTTTAAATCAGTGTCTAGGAAGGCTAATTTATTGCTTTGGAATGCTTTTTTTACATAGGTGAAAATACTTGATTTAAAAAAATAAATAAATTTAAAAAAAAAAAAAATGGTCTCTGTCCAAGAAGGTTCGAAGTGTCTTCTACAGCAGATTGGCTAACCTATTGAAGAGGGCTTTAAACTAGATTTGTTGAGGATGGGCAAAGAAAGCCTCCAGGTAAGTGAAAAATTAGCATACCTCTGTAGAAATAGGTAAAAAGCAAAATCTGGAAAGCGGTGTGTATAAATGCCCATAGTATAGGAAATAAAATCCCAGATGTTGAGGCTTTAATGGAAGAAGCTGACTTGAATTTAGTGGTGGTTACGGAGATACAGTTCATGGACAACCATGAATGGGATGTAATTATGCTAGGCTATACTTACAGGGTAGGAAGAATGGGAGGAGTGGCACTATATGTAAAAAATATTATTAAAGATATAAAATTACAGGGCTTACAAGGGAGCAAGGAGGCACTTTGTGTTAAACTAGAAAGAGGGAATGGGAAATCCATTTGTATTGGTGTGATACACAGATCTCCCTCACAGAAGAAGTAGTGGATGGAGATTTAGTAGAAGACATACACAATATTGTCATTAAAGGAGAAGTGCTACTGCCAGATGATTTCAATATGCCAGATGTTGATTGGTACATCCCTGCTGCAGTATCATTTGTTAATGAGATTACGGAAGGGCTGTCAGATAATGTTTGCCTCTTTGTGGATGATACCAAAATCTGCAAGAACAGACACCCAGGAAGGAGTAGATAACATGAGGAGGGATCTAGCTAATGGTCAAGAATTGGGCAATTGAGGTTTAATGATTAAAAAAAAAAAAAAAAGAAAATGCAGGGTCATACATTTGGGCTGCAAAAATCCAAGGGAGCAGCACAGTGAGGCGGGTTAAATATTTCTATCCACAAAAGAAGAGTGGGACCTGGGCGTGATTGTGTCTGACAATTTTAAAGTAACTAAACAGGTAGAAAAGGTGATGGCGAAAGCTAGAAGGATGCTTGCATGCATAGGGAGAGGAATGGCCAATAGAAAAAAAGGAGGTGATAGTGCCTCTGTAAGTCCCTGGTGCAACCTCATTTGGAGTATTGTGTGCAATTCTGGAGACCATACCTACAAAAGGACATAAATGGGATGGAGTCTGTGCAGAGGGTGGCTACTAAAATGGTTGATGGTCTTCATTATAAAACATATGAGGACAGACTTAATCTTAATATATATAGACACAGAAAATCTCTAAAGGAAAAGGAACTTAAGTATTTGATATGGAAGGGCAGACTAGATAAGCTATAAGGTCTTTTTCTACATCTTGTGATCAGTCCAGTTCTTTTATAAACAGTAAGATAGAGTGCTCTTATCGTCAAGAACGTGAAGAGATTTCAAATGGATTCTTATGAAGTCTAGGGCTAAATGCAGGGAGCAGTATTTCCTTACTGGCATGAAAAGATGCGACTACGTCGGGCAAGAAATTAGGATAAGTACAAAGAACTACTTTGTTGTCATGATGAAGACTATTATATGATTCAATGGTGATCAAGGCTTAGAGTCCACTTATTTTTCTACCCAAAGAAAACTGCTACAAGGACAAAGCACTTTCCAGGTAGCATGCTTGAATGAAGAAGAGACTGTTGATTCAAACAGTGAGGTTAACATTTAGGTCTCACAGCACAGTGATGTGTTAATGTCCAATTTTATTGCAGTTTAGTAAAACAGACCACCATGTCAATGCAGCAAATTACACAAAAGACAGACAACCTACTTACACAATACCAGGAAATGAGAGGACAACCCCACAACAGGACCAGGAGGACACACAACTTAAACAATTTGTGTGTCACACAGAATGTGCGCAATACCAAAACCCTCACTAGCAACATAGCGTTCACTTACTCAGCGCCCACCCAATGGAACAACCTACCGCATGAGCTAAGAAGCAACAATGATTTGCAAGATTTTCAGAAACAGTTAAAAACCTATATTTTAAGATTATTAAAATTGATCTATAAATGACTTGAAGTACAAAACTCGAATATGCAAAATAGCATGCAAGCCTATGTAAACAACCTGAAACAAACCACAAATATGCAACCTGTAAATACCGTTCAAATAATCTACTGTACAAATCTATTTACATGTTATGCAATGAAAATGTATAAACGATTACTGTGTGAAATTTTCAATGTAAACCACTACTGATCGCTGGAAGAAGCGGCATATAAAATGTAACCAAATAAAAAAACCAAACAAAATATGGAGAAAATTTACCGATAATTTCCTTTCCTGGAATCCTGCTAGACCAGTCCAGACTAATGGGTTGTTCCTCCCTGCCAAGATGGCGAAACAGAAAAATTCCCAAAAGCTTTGCGACATTACCCTTGGTATAAAAAAACATCCCCCAAGGGGAGATTCAGTATAAACCATAATAAGCAGCAGGAATTCAAAACAAACAAACACAGTCAAGGAAGCACAAAACCAGATCAAAAAGTAGTACATGAATGAATAACTCTTACAAGAAGCTAAATTGAACAATGTGAAACAGAAGTATGTACATGGTGAGGTACAGCAATGTCACCGATACATAAAAGAGAGAGTCTTAGCGAGGCGACAGACTAAACAGTTTAGAGGGGCAGGTCCTGGACTGTCTAGCAGGATTCCAGGAAAGGAAATGATCAGTAAGTAAAGATTTCTCCTTCCAAATACGTCCTGCTAGATCAGTCCAGACTAGTGGAGAGCATCATAGCTAAACTACTCCAGGGAAGGAAGAAACAGCTGCAGCCAAGACAGAGGCTCCGAAACAAGCTGCTTCTTGAGTTTGGACATCCAAGGAATAGTGACGTGCAAAAGAAGAGAGGGAGGACCAGGCGGCCGCCCTGCAGATATCTAGCAGAGCTACCTGAGAGCATTCTGCCCAAGAGTTAGCCTGAGCCCATGTAGAATGGGCCTGAAGACCTACAGGCACAGACTTGTTCAATAAAATATAAGCTGGCTCAATGGTCTGTTTGATCCAGTGTGCAATGGTCACTTTGGAAGCGGCCGCTCCTTTTCGTGGACCAGAAACCAGGACAAGGTGGTGATCAGAGAGACTAAACATAAAAGTGAGTTTGAGGCAACGGTGTAACACCCTACCAACATCCATCAGATGAAGGACTCTGTAGTCACCCGAAGACTGCTCCTTAAAAAAAAAAAAGGAAGGAAAACACAAACGATGGGTTGACATGAAAATCCAAGAAGGATCTTAGGCAAATAGGAGGGCTCTATTCGAATGGTAACCCCCCTCCAGGGGGGGGGAGGGAGAGACAGAAAAGGGTCCTGGCAAAAGAAGTGCCTGGAGCTCCAAAAAGGCACCATGCCAAACTGATTGCTATAAGAAAAACAGTTTTGAGTCAAATCTTTGAGAGATACTCTACGGAGAGGCTCAAACAGGGCACAGGTGAGCGCACGAACCACTAGGGACAGATCCCAAAAAGGGACGATTGGACGAATGTGTGGCTTCAGGGAGTCAATGCCCCACAGAAAAACAGGAAACGTCTACATGAGAAGCAAGAGACTGCCCATGGAGAGGCCCCTGAAAGAATGTCAAGGCACCTTTAAAGAATTAAGGGTGAGACACCTATCAAATCCTTCCTTTCTGAAGGAAAGAATGTCTGGAATATCAACTCAAAAGGAGAGAGAGATCTCTTAGAACACCAAGAAGAAAAAAAAATATATGCCAGATTCATGCATAGGCACTTGAGGGAGACCACCATCGAACCTGTAGTAGAGTGGCCACTATTAATGGTGAGTAATCTTTGCAATGCAAGTGATGCTACTCAATAGTCAAACCGTAAGCGAGTAAGGAGCAGGGTCATCCATGAGAATTGGCCCCTGACAATGAGGGGTAGGGGCGCCTCCTGCAGGAGGCAGAGGAGAGATTGTCATCCATGGATGCTGAGGCCAATCTGGGGCTACCAGCACTACCTGTCTGGAGTATGACTATCCAACAGAGTACACGGCCAATTACCAAAGAGGGAAGATAAAGAGAAGCTGGTTCGAAGGTCAAGTCTGAACCAGAGCATCTAGGCTGTGAATTTGCTTCCTTTTGACGACTGAAGTCTTGGCATTAGAAGAGTTGGTCATAAGGTCTAGGGTCGGATGACACTACCAATGCATGTTTGCAAATGCCCACAGAGCTAGTTCCCACTCGCCGGGGTCCAGGATATGACGACTCAGGAAATCCGATTGAATATTCTCCATTCCTGCAATGTTCTGCATAAAAATAGCCAGGAGGATGATTCTGCCCAGGGAAATAGAAAACTAATTTCCAGTGTCATTTCTGGATATTTGGTCCCACCCTGTCTGTTAAGATAAGTCACAGTGGTGGAATGGTCGGAAAGTACTCTGACTGCTCAACCATGGAGGTGGGATTAAAAAAAAAGAGTAGAACCAGATGAACAGCTCAGCCTTCTAGGCAATTTATGGTCCAAGAGGTTTCTTGAATGGACCAAGATCCCTGCACTGCCTATCCCTGGCAGTGCGCTCTTCAACCTGCAAGGCTGATGTCTATGGTGGTGACCACCATCCAAAGTGGAATTTCCAAGACTGTCCTGAGGGTTTCCATCCAGAACCATAGCACCTGAAGACAACGATTGACTCCCTTGAGGTCCAGGATAGAATGGAAGGAGTTGTCCTTCTTGGGAATGACAAAGTAAATGGAACAGTGACCAGAACCTCTTTCTGGAGGGAGGAACTGGGCATATCATATTGAGCTGAAGGCGGCGGTGGAGATTCAGGCATAGAGCCGCTGCCTTGGCCGCAGAACTGCATGGAGAGAGGAGGAAGACATTTGGCATGGGCTTGGTGAAGCTGAGAGCATAACCCTGTATTACTACCTTGAGTACCCACTGGTCCGATGTTATCTGGGTCCATTCGCAGAAAAAAAGATACTGTAAGCATCCGCCCAAGGAGGTACCCTGGAATGGATCCGAAAACCATCTACGGGAAGATTTGGCAGAACTGGAAAACTTGTTGGACGAGGAGAAATTGTACTGGTTGCAACAGATACTGCTGAAAGGACTGAGGCTTTGATCCAGCCCCATTCGAAGAACCATCAGATTTGCCAGGCCAATAGCAACAAACATCTCTGAAGAGGACTCTAAGATGAGGATGCAGACGACGTGGCAGGACGAAAACTGGATTTGGGCTTACCCTCTAGCAAATGCTGAGGCTTGACTTCCCCCAAATCCTCCACAAGTTTTTCCAAATCCTCATCAAAAAGAAGGTGGCCCTTGAAAGGAAGATTGGAATGCAGATGCTGCTTCCAAGTCCCGTCTCACCAATAACAGAGCCACAGCTAACGCCGAGCCACTGTAGCAGCAGCCACAGACTGAGCAGATAAGTGCAGTAGATCATAAAAGGCATCTTCAAGGCAGTGACCAACTCTAAACGAGGCAAAGCCGGATCATCCAGAAGCGACCGATGCCATCGGAGCAGAGTGTGTGCAGTGAGACCCCCCACAAACAGAGGCCTGCAATTCTAAGGTCGATGACAAGGAAATGCTTTTTTAAGAGGCCTTCCATCTTGCGATCTGTCTCCTGATGGCAGAGCGGCCTTCCACAGGAATGGTTATGTATTTAGTGACTGCAGTGATCAGGGTGTCTACTTTAGGGAAACACAACTACTTGTCAAGATCATCCGAAGACCAAATGTAAACCCACCCCAAGTAACAGAGAACTAATAGTTCAGCAAGTTCATTAAGTTCCTTGTAAACTGTCTAGAGCAGTGTCCAGTGTTAGTTCATTAGGTTCCCTGTAAACTGCCTTGATTATATGGATAAAGTGGTATATAAAACACGTAAATAAAGAAAATAAATAAATAGATATATATACTGAAAGGCACACATTGCATTTTGCATACACACATGCAGATTTACAACTATATACATATATATATTTGTTGAAAGTTAGCAGCAGGCCAAGCCGAGCCTTCCCTTCTCCACCGACCCCATCCATGGAATCTGTAGCAGCGGGGAGGAGAAGAAACAGCAGAAACCCTTAGGCTGGCCCTAGCATCAACCTATATATATGACTGCAATTTCAGGTATAAAAAGAGCATCACTAGAAATGAAATCTTTTTGATAATTAATAAATACAGCATGTTCAGAGCATCAAAAAAGAGAATAGCCCTGATGCAGGCGATAGCCGAAGTGTGAGCAGGTTTTATGTTGTAAGTAATGAATACATATAAATATATAGATTAAAAACAAAAACAAAAAACCCCCCCACCAAATATATATCAAAGTTTTTGTATTACTGTTTGTGTATAATTGTGCCCTCTTGCTTTCTCATTCGCCAAATGCAGCAATTTAAACATTAAAAATGCTTAATAGATTTTTATTTTAAAATCCAAACTAATAAGATCTTTCACTATATAAGGTTAGTTACCCATCCACATCTTTCTCAGGTGCAACGGCATTGGTCACTCTCTCGGTGCTGATGGGATTATCAGAATCCAGCGGTAACTGTACTATTAACCCGTGAATGGCGGAGTCTTCGTTCAAAGACGTGATACTCCTTAGTACCTATCATGGAATGAATAGCTAATCAGTTATATAAAAAGTAACAAACATGCAAAGCTCATGTCAAAACAAAAACAGAGCAGATATTTAAATTGTTCATCTTCTTAAACAGGATAGAAAAAAAATCTATTCTAGATTAAAGTGACTTGTAACTAGCAGTTAAAGTATGCATAAATATGTAAAGATAGGAATGCGTGTTAATTAATTAATTTAGCTGTATTTATATCCCGCTTTTCACCGGGTCAAAGCGGTCAATTGGGGGATACATTTAACACGAGGGGATATGAGACACATACGATAATACTTACAGGGAACATGGGCAATGGAGGGTTAAGTGGCTTGCCCAAGACCACAAGGAGTGCCTATAGGACTAGAAATCCCAGTCCCTCCGGCCTGAGATTGCTGTCCCCAGGTGGGACTTGAACCCCCGGCCCTCCGGCCTGAAGTACCTTGTCCTAACCACTAGACCACTCCTCCCTTAAGAGGAGTGGTCTAGTGGTTAGGTTAAGACCGTAATTCTCTAAGTGGTGCCTAGATTTCTGTGCAAGCCAGAATTCGATGGCTCTGTTCTGTAAATCAAATTCACATGAATTTGACTTTATAGACTACTAGTGTAAGTGGCTGTGGATGTGCATACATATTGTTGCAGTCACTTACACCAGCTCTAGAGCAGGCGCCAATGGCCACACATAACCACTGGGGTTCTATGCTGTAAAAGTACATATATGCTTTACCTACACTCTATCTAAACTCCACTCCGCACTTGCCCAAAGTGAAATCAGCTCCATTGGTCCATGGCATGTACTTTTAGAATAGTGCCCAATTGCAATCCACACGTTAACTCACTACAATACTATGATTTACGTGCAGAAACTCGCACAACTCTAGCCACGCCTTACAGAATCACCCTGTAAAGTAGGGGTACTCAACCCAGTCCTCAGGAAACCTGACTGGCTAGAAGTGTTTAGGATAAACCATAATGAATATACATGAAAATTTGCATAAAATGGAGGCAGTCCATGCAAATCTCTCATATGCATATTCATTGTGGTTATCCTGAAAACCTAACTGGCTTGGTGTGTCCCAAGGACTGGGTTGAGAATGTACTCTAAAGGATCGATTCTACACAGTGGCATGCAACCAGTTAAATGCTAGACATGCATAAGCCCCTAGGCTCAAGGACTTATATGCCCACATTGGGCAGTTGTCAGTCTGCACACGTATGCATTTTAAGTCCCATTGTATACACTTTTCTGAGCTTGGGGCAGAGCGGGGGGGGGGGTTAAATTCACGTGTGTATGTTACAGAATAGTATAAACGTATGCACTGCTCTAGAACAGGCATAAATGCTGCGACTGGGTTCAGAGCACTTATTCTATACAATTAAAAGCATACGTATGTTAGTTTACAGCAGTGGTTCTCAACCCAGTCCTCGGGACACACCTAGTCCATCAGGTTTTCAGAATCACAGTGAATATGCATGAAAGATCAGCATGCAGTGCCTCCACTGTGTGCAAATCTCTCATATGCATATTCATTATCGTTATCCTGAAAACCTGACTGGTTTGGTGTTTCCCCAAGGACTGGATTGAGAACCACTGCTTTACAGAATTGACCCAAAATACGCATGTGGCAATGTGCAGACACTATGCAGGGGTTTATATAATTACCCTCCACAAGAGCGAATGACGCATGTTAGAAAGGCAGCTTTATAACGGGGTGCCTAACAGGTAAGGCTCAAAAGATGCATATGCTGCACACATTATATAACGTTTACATATATACCCATGCTCCATTTATAAAGATGCCCCCTTCCTTGCCCTGTAGGCACCTGCTTTGACCCTTGCACAAAATTTCCCAATAGATTAGCATTTTGATATAATAAATCTTGAATCAGTTTTGTTTGATATACTTGCTGAGGGTATATATAACACTGTACTAAAAACTTACTATCTGTAAAAATGTATTTGCAAAAAATTAATCCTTCAGTTACCAGCATGAAGTTTGTTTAAAAGAAATTCATATCATTGTTCAAATGGGGTTCCTAAATTGCATCACTGGACCACCAGGAACATCAGTGTCTCAACATTGGTTTAAAGTGGATTGCACAAAGATAGACCCCACATTTGAAAGATTGCACATAAAAAAACCATCCATTTAGGCACACCTATGCATATGTACACTGCATGTAGACGTTCCAGAGAGCAGAGTGTGGACATAGCTGCAGCGCATTAATGAATCTTAGAGTACATGCATACATTTAGCCCTGCTCAGAATGGTGTAAATGTGCGCCTCAGCTTTTGCACGCCATTGGGAACGGTTGCTTTCATGAAACGGGCGCATTTTCAGAATTCTCACACAGGTGCTCCATTATAAAATCAGACCCAAAACCTTTGGCAAAACACAGAAATTGAAGTCTGCCTTCTCAACAAGGCAAGCCAGGACTGTAGTGCCAAAAAGTAGGTTCCACATTCATTGGTTGATCTTTAATGCCTTTCAGCCAGCGAAAGAGTTTCTAATGCCATTTGAGTTGCCCAAGTCTTTCTAGTTCCCAAGCTCCTAAAAAGTCTCTACCCAGTCTAATCAATCACTTTTCTATATTTGCTTTATAAATACTTGGTTTCATATGTGCTTAAATGGAATTGCATGTAATAGTCTACCCCCTTAACTTCCCAGATCACACCACAGAGTTTTCATTTCTGATGGCTTCTTTTTCACCTTGTTAGTTTCAGTGCCATTGGCGAGGGAGGAGCTGTATATAAAACCATTTAGCATCGTGAAGATTTTATTAGTAAATTATTGTGTATGTTTTATTGTAACCTGCCTAGTAATGATGTGATGGACGCAAAATAAATTTATGAAATTGAAAATGAAGAGCAGGGGCTTTGATCTGGACTCCTATGGTATGTCACTTTCTGCTCTGCCTGAAGTCGAACCCGAGATATCAGTCACCCATTCATTCCTGCATTTATTCAGTTTTTAACATATCAACCACTTTACCAGCCTCAGGTACTGCAGTACTGCAAGACAGACCCTGGGCAAAGCCCAGATACACAATATCAGTGTTCTCTTTCTACCATTACTACTGAAATTCAGCATTGCTGCTAGAGTCAAATTTACATACCTCTGTTTCCGTCACACTCTTTGGTAACTTGACATGATTAGCGCTGATCCCAATCTACAGAAAGCAAAATATAAAATTAAACTTTAAAATAAAAAAAATCCCCTGACAAATATAGTACAGTGCCTTGTAAAAATCTTCACACATTTTTCACATTTTGCTCTCTGAAAAGATACAATTTAAAATGCATTACATAAGAACATAAGATATGCCATACTGATCAGATCAAGGTCCATCTAGCCCAGTATCCTGTTTTCAACAGTGGCCAATCTAGGTCACAAGTACTTAGCGTTTCCTCACAAGACAAAAAAGGTACCACAGTGCTTGTATTGGGACAAGCAGTGGACTTCTCGGGTTCACTTTAATAATGTTTTATGGTCCTTTCCTCCAGGAACTTGCCCAAACCTTTTTTAAACAGCCTTTACTACATCCTCCAGTAACAAATTCCAGAGTTTGATTACACATTGAGAGAGAAAATATTTTCTCTTATTAGTCTTAAATAGGTTACACTGTAGCTTCATTGCATGCCCCCTAGTCTTTCTATATTTTGATGGTGTAAACAATCGATCTACGTTTACCTGTTCCACTCCATTCATTAGTTTATAGACCTCTATCATATCTCCCCTCAGCTGTCTCTTTCCCAGGTTGAAGAGCCCTAACCTTTTTTAGCCTCTCTTCACAGGGGTATCCTTCCACCACCTTTACCATTTTGGTGGCTCTTCTCTATACCTTTTCTAATTTCGCTATATCCAATAAGATGACCAGAATTGTACACAATATTTGAGGTGCAGTTACACCATGGGACAATACAGAGGCATTATAATATCCTTTGTTTTATTCTCCATTCCTTTCCTTATGATTCCTAGCTTGTTTCACTGATCTACACAACATGCTCTACACTTAACCTGACAGAACAATTAGAGAAATACTCAAAACGTAATAGCCCTGATTGTACAACATCTGCACCCTCCCTCATAGCATACCTAAAATAACCCCTGTTCTAAAAGCTGCCTTAACAAGACCCATAGTAAGCTAAATAGATCCCATAGGTGCTAATCACAGTAGTTAAGCTCATGTAAATATTCCTGAATGAAGAATTAAGCAGTTTCTGTTGTATAAAATGGATCTGAAACAAAAATCTAAGTAACAGAGTTGCCGAAAGAACTCCCATCATAAAGTTATTGAAAAGTACAGATTGGTGGAAAGCTATAATAAAACTTCAGAGTTTTGAATATTCACTAGGGCAATGTCAAGCACATCACCGTAGAGTTGTCACTTCCTTGATAAGACCATTCGACCAAGGTCATTTGCTGTGGATTAAGTGTTAACAATGGTCACTGGGAGGCCTAAGATCACATGAAAAGAAACTAGAGGGATATCTGGCCAAGACTGGGGAAAACAACTTGAAGATCACTCCACACACGCGGCCTGTATGGAAGGACGGAAAGAAGAAAGCCACTTTATGTGCTGCGCAGCGACACTGAGTGAGGACACTGCACACAAATAGGAAAAGGTTTTGTGATCTGCTGAGTCCAAAGTGGAACTTTTTGGTCTCAATGCTAAGAGAAATCTGTGGTGCAAAATACATATGGCATAATCGCCTGCTAAGACCATCTCCACAGGAACACACGATGGTGGTAATGTCATTGGAATGCTTTTCTGCAGCGGTGACAAGTTGGCTTGTGAAGATCGAAGAGAAGCTGGAAGGTAAAAAGCACAGGCAGATCCTAGACAAAACTCACTCCAGTCTATCAGAGACCTGAGGCTGGGGTGAAGATTCACCAGACGTCTGCGGCAGAGGGGGTGGAAGCTGCAGGTCACAGAAGGCAAGAACTGCGACGCAGCACCGGAGCGTTCCTTAATGACCCGTGTCACCGTTCAATGCCATTGCTGCTGCAGGTCCGAGGGGGCGTGGTGGAGTGGGGGCAGCAGAATCAAGGGCCTACCTCTAATCCCTGCAGTGGCACTGGATCCATCCACACCACGGCCTACAATGCGAAAGACACAACAGCTCTCAACACAGGGGGAAAGACAAGGGAGAGTAAGGAGGCCTTTTTACTGAAAAGCATTACATAACATAACAAATGCCATACTGGGTCTGACCAAGATCCATCAAGCCCAATATCCAGTTTCCCAACAGCAACCAATCCAGGTCACAAGTAACTGTCAGTTCCCAAAAATAAACAAACAGATCCCACGCTGCTTATCCCGGGCATAAACAGTGGATTTCCCTGGTCCTCTCTAATAATGGTTTATGGACTTTTCCTCCAGGAACTCGTCCAAACCTCTTTTAAACCCAGCTACACTAACAGCTTTCACTACATCCTGCAGTAACGAATTCCATTAAGTACACAGCGCATGAATTAGGCTGCCCCAACGGTTCTGAAGCCGGCTTCTCATGCACTAATTCACATGCAAAGTGCACCGTGTGAAATGGGGTGAGATATAGGCAGAGACTATGGGTGGACTGCACCTTGCAGTCAGCATACAGTAACCTACCACATATCATCTGCTACCACAAAAAGATACTGAGGTGATATTAAGTGATCTGCACTAGGTAACACCAATGTGGATGCACCTAACAGAGAGAAAAAACCTTTTACTGTGGCTGACTGTAAGGGAAGATACTGAGCATGCCCCTGCTACTTAGGGACCCTTTAACTAAAAGTGTGCTAAGCAGTTAACGTGTATTCTACTGCAGAGCAACCATAAATCCCATACACTGTTTAACACATGAATGGGTGGCGACTAGGTGGGTTCTGGGCAGAACGTGGTCATGGACCGCATGGCATTTAGCACACGGTCCTTATTACATGTTGTCCATTTTGTGGTTAATGCAGGTACGCAACGTACAGAAAGGAACCTCTCCCTGCAGTAACTGCAGGGGACATGTTGGGCACGTCCTCAATCGGAAGTGCATGGTTTGAGCTTACCGTGCATTGGGATTTGGTTGCAACGTGACGAGGCTGTGCTGTTACTGCATATTGCAAATACTAACATATGGTAACAGCAAAATTTACTGCACTTTAGTAAAGAGATCACTGTAGTGTTTTACTGAGAAATAAACACACATTACTGTGAATAAGGGATTACCTCGGCGGCAGCCTTCAGCTTCACCTTGATATATAGGTTTGAATCGTCTCTATCCCCAACCTAAAGGGCAAGAAGCAGCACATGGTAGATGTTAAATTACCAAACAATTCAGCTATTCCAGGCTACATTTCAGCATCAAACAAGAGCTTAAGAACCCGCAAGGTACACAGAAGCAGAGAAATGCCATCTATTTAACAAATCAGCAGAAAAACAGGGAATTGGGAAATGAAGCAGATGATACAGCAGCTTTAAATTAAATCAAGGACCTTTATTTGGTAAGGCATGAAGAGATGTTTGCCCAGAAACAAACAGTTTCAGCTGGCACTGGCATATTTGCATTTCAGAATTTTAAAGAAAGTGAGTCATGGGACACCACATAGGTCAAAGCTTTTGTGTAAGCTCTAAGGCAGGAGGCATTCTGGTAGCCCAACAAAAGATCAGAGTTTCACATAGCAAGTGAACAGGCAGTTGCAGCTGATGGGGATCTGTAGACAGTGTAAATGGCCCTAAGTGGGATATTCAGCGGCATTAACATGGCTAGTGCCACTGAAGATCCCCAATTACCATCGCTATATGCCCAGATGCTATGCAGTTGGCATCGAGGCCAAGGCCAGCTTAAGAGGTGAGCCAGGAAGGCACTAACTCAAGACATATCCCGATAGAGGTGCAGGAAACCTGCCTCACTGGTTCTCTTCCAGTCTGCTCTCTGCCTCCCTAGCCGTGGCATTAACACAGTCGGAGCATTTCCTTTTGCTCCCTCAGCTGCATTAAATACTCAGCACAGCCATAGGAGCAAAAGTAAATGCTCCTGCGGCTGTATTAATGTTTACTACAACTGCAGGAGCAGAAGCAAATGCTCCCGCGGTTATGTTGCTACAGGGAGGGAGGAGGGATAGCCGATACTGGGGCTGTGGGTGGGGGACAGGGTTGATACTCTGAGGGGACTGGGGCTGGGAGGGACTGGCAATGGCCGATACACAGGCTGGAGGGGGGACTTGAAATAGGTTGCTATGGGGACTGGAAATGGCCCAATACAGGGGGGGGGGGGGGGGGCTGACTGATTCTGGTAGCTGGGTGCTGGGATTGGAAAATGGGTTGATACTGGGGCTGGGGAGATTTATTTAACAGGGTTTTCTATACCGCCTTCTCCTACAATCAAAGTGGTTTATATGGTAAACAAAAGATTACATAGCAAGTTGGGTATATTTCTAGATCAAATGGGGTAGGGGGCATGTAACGTTTTACAAAGAAAAATATATACCTTAATTACAAGATGGTGTTTTGCACTGTAGGAACCGTTTCTGTTTGGGGGGGGGGGGGGCGAGGAAGAGTTGTGTATTAAGTGACGGGACTGGAAAAAGGCTGGAGACTGAAAGAGCCAATGCTGGCAAATGCTAGGGGCGGAGTAGGAAAAAAAAAAAGGAGGGAGATGCTGACGGAGTGAGAGGAGGAAAGATATTGGGGAAGAGGCAAAAGTCAACCAAGGGAAGGTTGAGTGTGAGGAGTATAAGAGCGCATGCTGAGGTAAGGAGGAGGAACGACAAAGTTAATGAATATTGGAGAAGGAAGTCAATGGATGAGTGCTGGGGGAGGTACTAGGGATATAGGATGTGGGGAAGCAGGGACTAACAGGTGGAGACTCTAAGACAAGCCCCGTTTAAAATCCCAAATACCCAGCCTGGGTGGGATTGTGAGTGGGAACTAAGAAACTGACCAGAGATTAAGAGGACAGTGGGAACAAGATGATTTGGTGAGCAGTATGAGTAGGACTGTGAGACCAAGTGCAGAAATATGGTGAGAGGTGGTCTGAAGGACTTGGAGGATTTTGGGGAGGGGTTGGGGCAGTTGAAAAGGACAGAGTGCTATAGAGTAGATGAAAGTCACAGGAAGGGACAGGACTCCCTTGAAGCAGGTGAAAGAGGGTAGAAATGGGAGACATGAAAGGGGAAATGGAAGCCTGGATGGGGGTAAGAAATAAGAAATGCCCTGGAGGTAGAGAGATAAGGAATGAGCTGGGGCTGGTAAAGGCATGAGAAGCACGTGGTGGTAAATGAGACTGGGGAGGAAATGGCAGACTAGAAAGTGGGAGAAAGACAGGGAGGGGGAGTAGGATGCTAGCAAAAAAATGAGACTGATGTGAAATAGAAGGACCAGGGAAGTAAGATTAGGAAATGGAAAGCTGGTAAGTACGTGAATGGTGAAAAGAGGGAGAAGGGGTCTAGTGGTTGGGGCAAGTTACCTCGGGCCGGAGGGCCAGGGATTCAAATCCCGCTAGAGGACAGCAACCTTGGGCCGGACAGACTGGGGTTTCTAGTCCCATAGGTGCTCCTTGTGGCTTTGAGCAAGCCATTTAACCCTTCGTTGCCTCAGGTACAAAAAACACATTGTGAACCCTTCAGGGAGAAGAGAAAAATATATATACAGTACCTGAATGTACACTGCTTTGACTGGTAGAAAAGCGGTATATAATCCTAGTTAAGTAAATAAACAAACACTATAGGAAGGAGAAAGAGGAATGGAATGAAGTAAGAGCAAATGAGAAAAACAGAAAGATCAATGTCAGAGAGAGATGTAGTGAAGGAAAGGACGAAGACGACAGGGAGTGTGAAGAAATGGAAATGGGATCTTGGAAAATAACTTAAAAGAAAACCAACAAGAAGAAGTAGAAAAAAAGACTGGGACCAACCCAACTGGAAAAATACGATGATCAGAGAAGAAAGGAACAAAAGGTGTGTCAGTTTTTAGAGAATAAACTATGTCAGCTTTGAAAATGTGCATTTCTTATAGTTCATTACAGGAGGAAATGCATTTCTGTTTCTCTTTCTTCCATGTTTCATAGCTTGGTGTCTGATTTTGGTGTTTTCTATTTCCATTTTTGTCTTTTGTAGTTTTTTTTATTAATTGGCGATGTCTATGTTTTCTACATATAGATGAGATCAGGGATTCTGTTAACATGTAGGTTCTCTAGGAATCAGTAGTAGTTCAGCTTTTTCTCTTTTCCAACTGGGGGTTACTGGTGTTCTAGAATACTTGCAGTGCTGATTTTCCATAGGTAGGGTTGGTACAACTGGAGTTTTTGATAGTCGTGTCGAGCGTCCATTTGTAGGGTTTTGTGTTTTGATGCTCAATGTCTTATCTGTGGAGGGAGTTAGCGGTGTTGTCACTGATCTGAGACCACAATTTGAATAGAATTTTTTTTGCATGTTGAGATGTAAAGTGAAATACCCTAGTTTTGCTCTGCATCTGTTGTTGGGAGAGTTTATTGGCGAGTCTGTGATCATTTCATATGAATGAATAATTATGTCCTTTTAGTTTGATATTCAAAGGCAATTAGGCATTGCTGGTATAAGCATAATTATCCTAATCGTGTATTTTCAAAAAAAATATGCAGATAATGTCAGACTTAAATTGCAGAAAGGCCAGATATCATCTATATACTTGTGGGGCACGTTAGGAGAGGAGCAAGGGTAAGTCTGAAAATTATCCAGACAGTGGCAACATTCAGCCATTATTCAGGTAAATTGCATGATTAGTTTAGGTTTGTGGCATATCAGGCCTAGCCTAAACAGATAATACACCATCACTGTCTGTATATTCAGTGTATCTATATGGATAGTGGCACAGAATATGCAGATTAAGATAAATGGGAGGGTGCCCTTTCATGAGACAGTGGGCTGAAAATTTACCCGTTTGCTCAGCTTGCAAGATCAGACCCAAGGGGAAAGGGCACAAATGCCAAGGCTGGCTCAGAGTGCTACAACCCCTTGAGCCGGTCTAGATCGGGGTGTTCCAGGAGTGGTACCTAGGGATATTCGGTCAGTGGCAATATTCAGCCACTGTCCGGTTATCCCTCGACAACAAAAATTAGGCACAGCAAAAGCTGTCCTAACGTTTGCTGCCAAATTTAACTGGACAGCGGCTGAATATCAATGCTGCCTGCTTAGCTTCTGGCTTCCACCTCTGATCCAGATGGTCAATGCCAGTGACCAGCATTGAATATCCAGGTTTAGTATTCAGCAGGGACAGCCAGGCACTGTAACTGTGCTAGCCGCCTCCGCTGAATCTCAGGCCCAAAGTGCCTATGGTGGCCCCCACTGATATGTGGTAGGAGCAGGTCTCTACGGCCTAGCACTGGCCCGGAAAGGTCTTCCTGCGCCAAACTACAAGTTAACCAAGCTTCAAATTTTTGAAGAACTAGACCAGAAAGACAAAAATGAATGACTACCCAGAAAAAATTATAAAGCAATTGAGCTTTACATAGTAAAATGCCGTATCTGCTTCATAATTATTTCAGTTTTAAAAAAAATAATATCTATACACACACGCACACAAATAAAGTGCATTTCAGGGGAATAGTACAATTACTGTACCTGCAAGAGAAATAAGAAAGCCAGTCATGCTTGATAAAAGATAATGATTTACAGTGTTCAATGAAACTAAGACAGGTAACAACTTCTTTATCAGCATCCACCATCCCTGTGGACCAGCATAAGACAGAGCAAATAAGAACCTGTACCTGTAAGATGGCGAGACCTGGACTAAAACCGGGGACTTTATCCTTCATCAAAGCCACCTCACTCTTCAGTCTCTCCCGTACTTGGCTGGACAGAAGAGACAAATAAAAAGCAAGGCTAAATCGTGTTCCAAAATATGTAGATGTAGATACAGATTGTTAATATACAACATTCGAAAAACATTTTCCTTTCTCTACCCAGTAAAGCAGTCAGGTCACACGTCTCCTCTTTCTGTATCAATCAGTTCTGTGGAAAGAAACAACCCCGATCCCTTCCCATCCCCAGACCTCATACAAGGCATGATTAGGTTTCCCTGCATAGCTCTAATAAGCGACCATGGAGCCGCTCTACAAGGTGAATTCCAAGATGCTCATTTTCAATGGCAGATTGGCTCAATCTGATGTTAAAGGGTTTTCAATACCTATACATAGGGCTTCCGTTTCATCCAGTGCAAAAAAGCTACAAAACTGATAGTTATTGCATGCATGGCAGGAAGAGACTAATAACAGTTAAAACATGTAATTGTGTAGTTAGTGATACATTTTGTATTCCCAATCTTGGTCCAGATTACTAACCAGTTATAGAATAAAACAAGTAAGAAATGCAGGGGCAACGCCACCAAATGTGTTAAATTTTTCACATCCTGTACAGTAATGAACTTTATGTTCCTATGCCAGGGTACATGGAATATAATTTCAGTCTCTCAAATTTACTGAACACACTAGTCATAGTACTCGCACTGTGCCAGAGCGAGTTTTCTGCTCGAGTTCGTAAGAGGTGTGTAAGTTTCTATGCTACAAAAGCTGCAATTTCTTCTCACATAGAAAAGGACTGGACCTTTTTTTTTTTGGGGGGGGGGGGGTGCCCCAGTCTGATCAGTCCCATTTTTGAATCCCGCGCATCTTGTCACCATTTTTTTCCCCGATGCCTGTTTTATTAAACTTTTTGGCAAGCTATTTGCCCCCAACGAGAGAGAGAGACAGATTCTTTCTGAATTATAAGGAGTTGAGAAAGTATCAGTGCATTTTTCCTAGAAAAAGAAAAAAAAGAAAAATGCTGGTACTCATATGCAGAGCTCTCTCATTAATACATAAGGACTATGGATCAATTTTAGCAAGCAATAAAAAAAAGGTGCCTGCACTCTGAACCACTGTGTAGCCACACAGAAAAAGCCCCAGAAAGAATAAAGCATATAGTTACTCACCTGTAACAGGTGATCTCCGGGAACAGCAGGAATTTAGTCTTCACATATGGGTATCGCCGGTACTGACGGAGCCTGCGCGGGAACGCTCCCCAGCGTCCATTTAGAAAGCTTTTGGGAGCATCCCACAGTGCCTGCGTGCTGCCTTCCTGCCTTTCCCAACTGCCTCTCTCCAGTTGAGTTTAAAGCTGAGACAAAGAGAGAGAGAGGGAAAGAGAAAGAGATAGAGAGATACAACTCCTAGGGGAGGTGGGTGGGTTGTGAAGACTAAATTCCTGCTGTTCCCGGAGATCACCTGTTATAGGTGAGTAACAGGAATGTAGTCTTCACATATGGGGACTCCCTAGCTTTAGATGCCAGGGAGAGACCCAAGAAGCTGTGTGTCCCTGTGAAAGGGCTCCACTTCCCCCCATGGATCTCTGGCATCCAACCAGGGATGGTGGGTAGGAGTTGATTAGGTATGGAACCGGTGTTGAAGAACAGCCTGACCAAACAAGGCATCCCAGCAGGAGTCCTTGTCCAAGCAGTAATGGGCTGTGAAGGTATGAACCGAGGCCCAAGTGGCTGCTCGACAGATGTCGTCGATAGACACAGAGTGCAGATGAGCCATTGAGGATGCCATGGTTCTCACATTGTGAGCTGTGACATGGCCCTCCAGAGGAAGATTCTTACTGATAGGCAAAAGAAATACACTGAGCAATCCAGTTGGACAGTGTTCTCTTGGAGACTGGAAGTCCCAAATGAGAAGGATCAAAAACAACAACAAAAAAAAAAAAAGAGTTGAGAGGACTTTCTATGTTGCTGTGTTCTTTACAAGTAAAAGGCTAAAGCTCTTTTACAGTCCAAAGTATGAAGATTCCTTTCTGCATTTGATGCATGAGTCCTTGGAAAGAACACAGGCAGGTAGACCGCTTGGTTAAGAAGAAAAGGCGAGACCACCTTTGGCATAAAGTGTGGATGAGTCCTAAGAACTACCTTGTCATGATGGAACCTTGTAAAAGGTGGATCAGCCACTAGTACCTGCAACTCACTGATGTGACGTGCTGATGTGATTGCAATGAGAAAGATAACTTTCCAAGAAAGGCATTTCAATGAGATAGTAGCTAAGGGTTCGAAAGGTGGCTTCATGAGCTGACCCAGAACCAGGTTTAAGTCCCATGCCACCGGTGGTGGCCTAATGGGAGGCTTAGTTAGAAGGCCTCTCATAAATCTTGCTATAAGAGGATGGGAGGAAATAGGTTGTCCATTTAGAGGCTTGAACAAAACTGCAATAGCACTCAAATGGACTCTGAGTTAGTCTTAAGTCCTGCATTGGATAAATGAAGGAGATACCTCTGGAATCATTACTGGGGTATCGCAAGGGGGTTAAGACCCTTCTGCGAACACCATATGGTAAACCTTTTCCACTTGAAAGCATAAGAGCGTCTTGTGGAAGGCTTCCTGGAAGCATAAGGGATATCCTTTACTTGCTGAGGGAGGTTAAGATCATGAAGATCTAGGCCTTCAGCAACCAAGCCCTGAGATGCAGAGACTGGGGATTGGGATGCCGTAACATTCCATGCTCTTGAGACAGGAGATCTGGAACAGAGCCTAACTCTAGACAGGGAGCTTGAGAGAGATGTAGAAGCAGAGGATACCACACCTGCCGTGGCCAATGTGAAGCTATGAGAATCATATGGCCTCTGTCTCTCTGAAGCTTGAACAGGGTTTTGGGAATCAGGGGAATGGGTGGAAAGGCATAAAGGAAGTCTTGACCCTAATGAAGGAGAAAAGCATCCCTGGCCTAAGAGCCCTGAGCCGGAATTCTGGAACAGAACCCGGGAAGTTGGGCAATCAGACTTACAAAGAGGTCTATGTCCGGGGTTCCCCAAATTTGAAAAATCTTGGCCACCTGGTCTGCATGTAGAGACCATTCATGTGGAAGCAGAACTCAACTGAATCTGTCTGCCCAAGAGTTTTGGATGCCTGGAAGGTACACTGCCAGGAGATGAATCTGATGCTCTCTGGCGAGGGCCCATAGTCGCAAAGCGACAAGAGAGCCTGTTCCCCCCTGCTTGTTCACGTAGAACATGGCTATTTGATTGTCTGTATGAATGAGGACTGTCCTGTAGCTGAGCAGGGTGTGAAACACTCGAAGAGCAAGGAAGATTGCTCTGAGTTCCAAGAGATTGATATGTAGATGAGTCTCCTGTGGAATCCAAGTGCCTTGGGTAGAGAGGTCTTGCAGATGAGCTCCCCAACCCATTGGTGAAGCATCTGTTGTGAGAGTTGCCTGGGGTAAGGGTTGTTGAAATGGGGACCCCAGCAACAGGTTCTGAGTGGACTGCCACCACTGGAGGGACAAAATAAGGCGATTTGTGTTTGCTATTTTGTCTGACAGGCACCCTGATGCCTGGGTCCACTGAGTGGATAAAGTCCACTGGGCTGCTCTCATATGGAGGCAAGCATAAGGAACCACATGCACGGTAGATGCCATGTGGCCTAGTAGTTGTAGCAGTTCTCGGGCAGTGAGATGAGATTTTAGCACTGCTTGAGAAGCTACCTGCACCATGCGAAGGCAATGGGCCTGGGGAAGATAGGCCCTTGCCTTTTTGGTATCCAGCAAAGCTCCTATGAATTCTAGAGACTGAGTAGGAGTTAGACTGGATTTTGGGACGTTTATGACAAGACCCAAATACTGAAGGATACGCATTTTGCAAGATAGGGAGGTCCTGGCCTCTGACTCTGATGGGGCTCGAATGAGCCAGTTGTCTAAGTAGGGGAAGACGAATATCCCTAGAGTGCGGAGAAATGCTGCTACCACAGCCATGCATTTCGTGAACACTTGTGGTGCTGAGGCCAGGCCAAAAAGGAAGCACCCTGTATTGGTAGCGCTTTCCTTGAAAAAGGAACCGAAGGAACTTTCTGTGAGTTGGGTGGATGAGAACATGAGTGTACGCATCCTTGAGATCTAGAGAACAAAGCCAATCCTGACTCTGAAGGTATGGCAGCAGAGTTCCTAAAGAAATCATCTTGAATTTCTCTTTGAACAGAAATTTGTTCAATTCTCCGAGGTCCAAGATAGGTCTGTATCCCCCTGTTTTCTTTGGGATAAGGAAATAGGGGGAGTAAAACCCTGTTCCCTGTTGATGAATGGATACTTCTTCTATTGCCCCTTGGGCAAGAAGCATAGTGACCTCTTAATCTAACAGGTCTGAGAATTGAACTGTCTTACCATTGTAGAAGGGGGCATGCACAGAAAGTGCAGCTTGTACCCCTCTCTTATAATGGAGAGAGTGTCCAATGCTCTGCTGTTATCTGCTCCCACCTGGGGGCAAAGTGGCATAACCTTCCTGGAATGGTGGAAGGCTCTGGTCCATTGAGGGCCAGGAAGGCTATGTTCTCTAGATGAAAGTCAAAGACCTTGTGGAGGCTGAGACGGTTGAGGCTTAGCAGTCTTTGCTTTCCTTTGTTTAGGTGGTTGCTGACCTTTCTGGGTAGGCTGACCTGTAGAACGTCCCTGCTGGGAATAAGAGGGATAAAACCTTTTTTTTTTTTTTGAGAAGAAAGGCTTCTTGAAAGACTTCTCTCACAGGATCAGCTGTGGCTTTGGATAATCTATCCAAAGCGGAGTTGTCAGCATCTAATTCATTGGCTTTTTATTACCAATTTTTGCCAAATAGATTCACACCTGTACAAGGGATATTGCCCAGTTTGTCCTGCACCCAGAGCTCCAAATCGGATGCCTGGAGCCAGACAATTCTCTGCCATTGCCATAGATGCACGTAGGTTCTGCTTATGCACTCAAAACAGTCAAAAGCTGCACGGTTGACAAACTTAACATCCTGGGCATATTTGACCAGTGTGAGAAAATCCTGCCTTCCAGCCTCAGGAAGAAGAGGGCTCAAAACCTCTAAATCACCTGTGACTTCTTTAAGGAACATTCCCATATATAAAATATAGGAACCAATCCTGGCAGAAAGCATGGAAGCCTGGAAAGTCCAACGTCAAAAGGCATCCAAAGTTCTACACTCACGTCCTGGAGGATTAGAGGCATGCCTCTTTGCACTCCTGATCCTTCTCATAGCTGATTCCACTACAATAGAGTGGCGAGGAAGCTGAGTTTTCTGGAATCCAGGACAAGGAGGGACTCGATACATGGCATCCAGTCTGCGAGAGTGAGGAGAGGTGGTGAGAGGTGTCTCCCACATTCTCAACATGAGATCATGTAAAATCTCATGGATAGGCAAGGTAGCTGCCTCCTTAGGAGCTTTGGGATATTGTAAAATCTCCAACTCCTTAGCTCTGGGCTCTGTTTCACGAGTCACCCTCTGGAGGAGACATCCTACGTTTAGGAGAGGAAGGCTCCTCCGGGAGAAGTATTCTGGTACCGACAGAGCTGTCAGAATCCTCAGAGTCCTCTAAGGATTCGAAGTACCTTCTGTCTGGATGCTCTTGAAGAGCCCGATACCCGTACCGACCGAAGTCGGTACAGGGGTGTCAGTACCGGAAGGCATCGCATGACTGCGTGCCGGCAAAGCAGACACCGATGTCGATGCTATTGCTACTGGTACCGGCATCAGTGCCGGTTGAACTGTCTGACGTGGTTCCGAGGGCGTCGATGCCGCAAAGAGAGCCGCCAGACCTTGTTCAATAGCCAGGAACCTCTGGTCTATCGATGCTGCCGATGCCTGGGTATCGGTACCGGAAGCAGCTGATACCCCAGAGCATGGCACCAATAGTTCTGCCGAGGTCGAGGCCTCGAGAACGTCCTGGAGTCCCGATAATGCTTTGGAAGCTGAAGCCTCCCACCGGGGCAATTTTGCCGGTACAGAACCCTCAAGGGCAACGCCAGAGGCATCTCGATGCTTAGAAGGAGATCTACCCTTTGAGGACCGGCTGGACTTATGTTTAGTTACCCAAGATCCATGGGAGGAAGACGAAGCCCTGGAAGACGTCAATGCCACCGAAGCTGCATCGGAGGGAAAAAGGGCGCTGAGCTTGGCAGCTTGGTTTTGTCGACCCCTCTTGGACATCATGGCACAAGCCATACAGTCGGAGATAGAGTGGGCAGGACCTAAACATTTAAGACACCACTCGTGGGTGTCGGTGACGGAGATGCTACCGCCACACTTGGTGCATTGTTTAAAAACAGAGGCAGGTTTCTCCATGATTGAGGAAATTTTGGGCCTAAGGCCCAAAATGGCACATGCACCTGGAAAAGTTTGGAAAAAGGAATATATATATATTTTTTTTTTAAAGAAAGAACCACCGGCAGTACCGGTGAAGCGTCGAGGAAGGCAGACGCGACCACAAAAAGAATAAGGAAAAAAAATTTCTGCGGTGACAGTAACACGACCTGCTGGCTCCCTGGAAAACAAAGAACTGGAGAGAAGCAGTTGGGAAAGGCGGGAAGGCAGCATGCAGGCGCTGTAGGATGCTCCCAAAAGCTTTCTAATTGGACGCTGGGGAGCGTTCCCGTGCAGGCTCCGTCGGTACTGACGATACCCATATGTGAAGACTACATTCCTGCTTGTTCCTGGAGATAGAGTTCTCCCCTATTGCAAGAATGCAATTACTACAGCTAATCAGGATCCTCCGAGGCCAACAGAGCAGCTCTGCACAATGTCATGTAAATTGGGGGAGACTCAGAAAATACTGTCTTTGCAACTACACTCTGCCAACCAAATGAAAATAAATGCCCTCTGCATAAATCAAATAACCTTAGGATTACTTGTCTCCACCACAGCTGGCCCTAAAGCCAAGAGGACAAATGTGCTACTACAAAGATTCAGGCCAGGCTTAAACCCAACAGCTAATAATTCTAAATCTGAAAAGCTTCCAAAGTTTGGCCAAGCATTATAAGCAATCAAGATAAGGTTTGGGCAAACAGTGGCATAACTTGCAAAAATGCTGGAATCCTATCAGAACATAAAAAAAACATTTAGCTAACAGGACCTGCAGTGAAGATTTCTGTAACAAGCTCAACCTGATGGGTGGGCAAGTCTGAGCCTTACTTGCTAAGGTTTATACGGTATGAGTTGTGTACATTCAGCGTCCTTCTACAACATTCTCTCAGAGTTCTTTCAAAGGAATGAAACTGTGTTAATCGTGAAAACTCTTAAAAAAAAAAAGACATTTAGGATCTTTAGGCTATCCAATGTTATAAAATAAGCTGTAAACCAATTTGTTTCATTCCTCTGGTGATAACTTTCTGAAGGCCACCCTCATCAGATCTTCAATATGCAGACAGCTCAGCAAAAAATATATTCCCTCCCCAAAAAACAACACAATAAAAAGGAATAGAATTCCTTTTGCTCCACAATGCTTGGAGTATGAAGCATACCTCTCATATCAGAATGCCCCAGTTCTCTTAAAAGAATGGAACTATTTCTAGCATGTTGCAATGTGGCCTAACAGATGTGGTCTAAGGACTCAGGGCTCCATTTGTGCTGGTTAGTCAAAAGTTGTATCTTGATTCCTGAAGCCAAGTCAGACTCATGGCATTAGACAATGTTTTGTAGGCGTTTCTATCCATCAGTCACTCCTTGTTATTCAGAATAAGTGCACGGCATGAACACAAAATTCTTTAGCTTTATGGATTGACAGATAGCACATGTGCATGTCTGTGGAGTGAACTTGACTGAATATCGATAGTTCAGATTCTGAGGTAATAAGAGTTTACTGCACTTTACACTGTGCTGTAGATTTTAATCATACAACACTGCTAAACAGCTCATCTTAGGCCAAAGTTAAAAGTCCACAGTACCATAAAAATAGATTTTGCAATTCTATGATCTCTAACGTGCATATAAATCTTATCAGAACCACACCTCAGACAGTGTAGACAACTCCAAATGGAGGGAAGATGCTCCTTATCAAGGCCCAGGGTAACATGGCAAAGTGTCTGCAAACAGCATGAGCAAAAACTAAATTCCTGTATGCTCTAGGCTGTAATCTGGAACGCATAGGTCTCCAACTTAGTTACTGTGAGAAAATGACAAACACTTCTTCCCTGGCCATTACGAGAAAACTACCATCTACCCCAAGTTTAGCACCATTTGGTTCTTTGTCAATTACACTGATTTCTTAATCTCAGTCGTATGTTGTGTTTTTTTCTTTTCCCTCAAGGATCTTCTCGTAGATCTTCGTTGAGGGCCACCAGTCTCTGCAGATCTAAAACCGGGACTTTTACAATAGAAGATGACGCTTCAGAATCAGAAACAGGTTCAGAAACTATGTGTATGAAAATTTGCATGTGCAACTAAATACAGAGAGGATAATTGTATAAAGGGACTCTGGCACATAGAAAAGCGTTTTACATATTCAAGTGGGCTATTATAAAACTGCTCCGTGCTTTGCACGAGTATGCAGTAGGTAGATAACCTAACACCTGGTAGGCATTTCCAGGGGTGTAACTGGCATTTATGCATATAGTTATGTGCATGCTGGAAAGAAAATACGCATTTTCATAATTACACGTGCCTTGTGTAAGTGTAAATGGAGAGAGGTGAATAGTGGAGTACCCCAAGGATCTGTACTGAGCCCACTATTTTAACATATTTAATGACCTGGAGGAAATGGGAACGAGCGAAGTGATCAAATTTGCAGAAGGATACAAAATTATTCAAAGTTGTTAAATCCCTAGAGGACCTTTAGAAACAGACTTGGCATTCAAACAGCATTTGAAATTTAGTGTGGAGAAGTGCAAGGTTATGCACTTAGGAAACGACGACGCAAACAATAGCTACAGGATGTATGGCTCCTCATTAGGAGTCACCGCCCAGGAAGAGGATCCAAGAATCATTGTGGATAACATGCTGAAATCCTCTGTTCAGTCTGCAAAAAGTGTCCAGCAAGACTAATAGAATATTAAGAGTTATAAGGAAAGGAATTGAGAACAAAAAAAATATCAAAATGCCTCTATCGCTTCAGGATACAGTTCCAGACACCGCATCTAACACAATATGGGCCTGATTCAGAGACATGGGTTGCAGGACGTGCAGCCCCATAAGCCATCAGGACCCTATTCCCTCTCCCCGCACATTTACTTTTTATTTAATGTTTCTTTTATACCGCGCTATTTGAAATCAGTGCGGTTTACATGTAACACATTTGTCCAGTGCAGGCAAGTCTGCAGGGGACTTACAATGAACGGGGTTCTATATACAGGGCTAACAGGGTAACTATGTACACTTTGGCTATCGCCGGTTATAGGATGGCTCAACCTTTTCTACATAACTATGTACAACTTATCTGCTGTCGCAGGGTGTGTGGGCAGGTCATTACTATCTACCGTTAGTGTCTTCTATAGACAAGGTGGTAGGTTTGAGGGGGGTGGGGCTCTCAAAGGCAGGGCTGGAGGTGTATGAGGTGTCTACGCTGGGGGCACTGATCTGGGTCCTGGGTGTGACTGGCTGCGAGATGTCGTCCCGTCCAGTATAATACTGGAGGAACAGATGGTGTTTCAGTGCCTTTCTAAACTGGGCGAGGTCATTGGTGGCCTGTCATGAGCAGTAGGGCGGGGAGAGCCAGCTGGAGAGGGCAGGGGGGGGGGGGGGTCAGGCCAGTCCGGTAGGATGTACAAGGCTGATTCAAGTCACAGTCCTGTACATCCTGTGGTGTCCATGGAGACGTGCTGCTTATTCCACCGTGAAGGTGGAAAAAGCAGCACTGACCCGACAATTCCCCCCCCCCCCCGGGGCCGGTTGCAGGGGGGCCCTGCTGCCTGATCCAGGCCCCGGCTGGCCAGCCATGGGTCAGGAGGCAGGGCCCGAGCCACAGCAGCCAGGCCATCTTCAGGCCCAATTCTGCATGCTGCAGGAATGTTTTGTTCCTGTGGTACAGAATCGGGTCCCAATGGCCCCATCCTGCACGGGGACGTCCGGATGGCCTCTATGTGCTCCTCTTGGAATCGGGCTCCATAGAAAAAGGTACAGAAAAGGGTGACCAAAATGATAAAGGGGATAGAAGGATATCCCTATGAGGAAAGGCTTAAAAGGTTAGGGTTCTTCAACTTAGCAAAAGGATGGCTGAGCAGAGACATGATAGAGGTCTATAAAATGATGTGAACAAGTAAACATAAATCATCTGTTTACACCTTCAAAAAGTGCAGACTAGGGAGGCAAGCAACCGAACCATGAAACAGTAAATTTAAAGACTAATGTGAGGAAAACTTTTTTTTTTTTACTCAATGCATAATTTGTTGCTGGAGGAAGTAATAAAAGCTGTTAATATAGTGGAGTTTGAACAAACTCTTTGGACAAGTTCCTGGAAGAAAAAACAAAACCCATTATTAAAGTGGATTGAGGAAATCCACTGCTCACCCCTAGGATAGGCAGCATGGAAACTGCCTAGGTTCTAGGATTTTGCCAGGTATCTATGACCTAGATTGGCCACTATTGGAAGCAGGACTCTGGGTTAGATGGATCTTTAGTCAGACCCAGTATAGCAAATCTTATGTTCTTAAAACCTGTGTGCCTTCTTTCCTTAGGGTGGCTTCAAAGACGCATAGGCAGTTGCATTTCCTGTCTTGGTGCCTTGTTATATTACATCCCCCCCACCACCTCCCATAGTTAAGGAGGTAAGAGGAGGAAAAATAATAGTTTTAGCAGTAAAGTATAAAATACAAAGTACAGAAATTACAATTTCCAGGTTCCACTTCTGGTCTGTTATTGCCTCTTCAGAACATGTTCCTGCACCAGACTGGTGAAGTCAGTGGCTAGTGCTGTGCTCCGTTATGCGGGAAAGGCTCTTGGTTCGATCCCTAAATTGTCTTTTCTGTTCCTTGGATCAGCTGGAGATGCTGCAGAAGCAGTGTGTTCATAGTCCTTGGGGCAGAGAATAATGGTTGTTGCATAAAAGGTGACACCTTATTGTTAGACCTGGTGCTCTGGAAGGAACCCCAGTGCCTAGTCCATGACCCAAGACCATCACTGCAATGACTAGTCTAAGTATAATTGGGAGGCGGCTTATAACATATGGGAAAAATACCCAGTAGTTGTGAATGAAAGCAGCTGTGTGTAGCTCTTCTGTGGCCCACAAACTGGGTTCAGAGAGAAACAGTTAATGTTCCTCTCCAAGGACTTCATTCGATTGCCGAAACGATCCATCGTCAAATAAAAAAAAAAATTCCCATCTCTGCTAAAATGCCACAAGACAGTTTTGTGACCAACCTTCACTCTGGTCATCCTATATTCTACCATATAGTGGTTATTGTCATCAGAATTTGGGATGGACCTACTTTTACAACTGACCCCTGATGTAAGCCACGGTGCTGAAACTTGGCCAAATTGGGTCCTTTCAATAAAAGGTTTGATTTTTGAAGATACTTCTTGTGATGGATGATTATAGTGTGCGGAGGATTTCCTCCCTTTTTTTTCTTCTGCCCAATCAAGTAGTTCCAATATTCCTGTTTCACATGAGTCCTAGCACAAGGAAGGACCCAGTAAAAAAGACTCAAGCTAAAAAACGCAACTGCAAACAGATATTTCTGAAGCTACATTCAGAGGCACACGGTTGGTATAAACAATGGGTGAAACCCCAGCTCCAGTATGTTCTACAAAAGATCCCGACTTGTGCTTGACAGAATATATTTTTGTGCCCAAGAACAGTAGATTGTTTTGTTGGGGGTTTTGCCCTTTATGGACAGAGCCACTGTTGTAACATCCCTTTTTAAGGAATATTGAACTACATGCCAATTGCATGACTGTTTTAAAAAAAATATTTGGTTATTGCCTACACGAGGGGCAGGAACATCTGTGACTGTGATATACACCATTAATGAGCGTGAATGTTGTACCCAATCTCCGAGTTTTCCATTGGGTCACTTCACTGTGATGGCTGCCATTTTTGTGCCCAAGCTCCTACTGGTCCCGATTGGACTGATCCTCCCACTTTCATCACTTATGCTTGCGGGCATACTACCCGTGTTTCTAATCATGTTTGCTCCTTGTGGTCTTGGGCAAGCCACTTAACCCTCCATTGCCCATGTTCCCTGTAAGTATTAGTGTATGTGTCTCATATCCCCGCGTGTTAAATGTATCCCCCAATTGTGTTGTGACTGCTTTGATTGAAGGATAAGGCGGTATACAAAACTGTCTAAATAAAATAAATCAATCATGTTGTTTATTTATTGATTTGCCCATGTGGGCTGAAATATGTTGGCTGCAAATTCGACTGGCAGAGCACAATTCTTGGATCCAGACTCTGGCATTGTTGGTCCACTATTTTCACACTGTCTCCAGTTCAATCATACATTTACACAATTTGCTTGGTACATGATCGATTGTAAAACCTCTACAGTGAGGGGAGGTGACCGTACAGCCCGCTTGCAATTTTTAGAACAGCGGTGGGTTTTTAAACTCTTGGTTTAAATCTGGAACTTGATTGGAATAGCATACTCTGAAGGTTAAGATTCTATGATCAGAACAAATTCTTTGTTGATTGGTCAGGGGTTGCTTGGGGACTTATCTACTTATTGGAGCTTTGTTTCAATGACATCAGATGCCATTCAGCATAAAAGAAAAATTACCAGTTTTGAATTTGCTTGTGACTGTCATTATGTTTGGAAGTATGTTAGGAGATGATCGCCACAAGGTGATCTACCCAACTTTCATCCTTCATCACTCCCCACCACAATCCCGCTCTGTCTCCTCCTATCTTTTTAGGAATCGTCATGCTATTGATCCATTGACTCTTTCCACTATCGTCCCATTCCCTTTTTCTTCCACTTTGTCTTCTAAATCTGTTGAGGCTATAGTTTCCTCTTCTCTGCTCTAGATACTTTTGCTCTACCCATCCAACTTTCTGTGAGATGTACTACACCCCAGCCCCAGTTCTCATCCACCAGCTATCTCCACTGCTGTTCCTGCTGAGCTGAGTAAAATTGGCTTAAATCGCGCTCCCTTTCGAACTTTCTTCACTTCAAATTCATGCTTACCTCTTTCCAGTCAGTCTTAGCACTTGCCAAGCAAAAACTATAGCCACCCAATTCTCATGCCACTGACCCCCGCCATCTTTTCTCTACTCTTAGCTCTCTTTCCCCAAAAGACAAAGGTTCCACAATGCTTGTATTGGGTCAAGCATCAAAATCCTGGGTCCCTTCTTAATGGTTTATGGACCTTTCCTCCAGGAACTTGTCCAAACCTTTTTTAAACACAGCTACACTAACAGCCTTTACCAAATCCTACGGTAACAAATTCCAGAGTTTGATTACACGTTGAGTGAAAAAATATTTTCTTTTATTAGTCTTAAATAGTTTACCCTGTAGCTTCATCACATGCCCCCTAGTCTTTCTATATTCTGATAATGTAAACAATCAATCTACGTCTACCCGTTCCACTCCGTTCATTAATTTATAGACTTCTATCATATCTCCCCTCAGCCATTTCTTTTCCAGGCTAAAGAGCCCTAACCTTTCTTCATAGGGGTATCCTTCCATCCCCTTTACCATTTTGGTGGCTCTTCTCTGAACCTTTTCTAATAACGCTATATCCTTTTTAAGATACGGCGACCAGAATTGCACACAATATTCAAGGTGCGGTCTCACCATGGAACGATATAGAGGCATTATAATATCTTTTGTTTTATTTTCCATTCCTTTCCTTATCATACCTAGCATTCTATTTGCTCTCTTGACCGCCGCTGCACACTGGGCCGAGGGTTTTAACATGTTATCCACAATGACGCCTAAATCTTTTTTTCCTGGGTGGTGGTTCTTAATGTGGAACCTTGCATCGTGTAACCATAGTTTGGGTTGTTCTTCCCTAGGTGCATAACTTTGCACTTGTCCACATTAAATTTCATCTGCCATTTTGATGCCCAGTCTTCCAATTTATCAAGATCCTCTTGCAATTTTCCACAATCCTCTTGGGTTTTAACAACTTTAGTTTTGTGTCATCTGCAAATTTGATAACCTCACTTGTTATTCCCTTTTCCAGGTCATTTATGAATATGTCAAAAAGCAGCGGACCCAGCACAGATCCCTGGGTTACACCACTATTCACCTGTCTCCATTGGGAAAATTGGCCATTTAGCCCTACCCTCTGCTTTCTATCTTTTAACCAGTTCACGATCCACAATCGTACACTGCCTCCTATCCCATGACTCTAGTTCTGCCAAAAGTCTCTGATGAGGGACCTTGTCAAAAGCTTTCGGATAGCAGTAGTAGTAGTAGTGGAGCACTTTTGCTTGCTGTTGTCCTGACGCAGAACCTAAGAGGAGGTCAGGTTCGAAACACACTGCTGTGTCGACTGTAAGTTAAATGAACGGGCTCCTAGGAAGTATTCCCCAACATTACTGCTTCAGCTAAGTGATTCTGTCTTTTTAAAAGTCTATGAAAAAAAATTTGATTAAAAAAGGAAAAGTTTGTTACTTTGGGGGCAATTCTGTGTTGGCAAACAGCCCGACCAAAAAACCCTTTTCTTTATGTCTGGTGGTATTTAAAAAAGTTTCCTTTTGTGGTCTGATCTTTTTCCTTTGAACAGAATATTGCCTGGCACGCAGCTAATCGTTAAAGACGTCTTCAGAGAAGAAACAAACAGCCAGAAAGCTGGCAATTGACTCAGTGACAGTCTGAGAACTACAGTGCCAGTCCTAATCACAAGGTGGAAAAATCCCAAACTCCTGGCTTCTTATAAAACAAAAACAAACATAAAAAGCTAGCCTCTCATTGTTTTCTCTAAAACAGCAAGGCTTCCTCCTCAGTGCAATTCTAAAAATATTATTAAAGACAGCCACCTGCTGTTCAAGAACTAAAATATATTTCACAAGTTGTATGCTAAAGGGGGGAAAAGGATAACTGCAGCGATATACTGGATGACTACACGATACAACAATTATTTTTCTAGTTTTGTAAATGGCAGGATTTGCAAATGCTAACTCTGTGGCCCCACTTAAATGCGCGCATTATCTGTGCAGCTGCTGATTATTGCCACTTAAATGGAGAACGTTTTAGCCAGTCCTGGAACGCCATGGCCAAACTTATTCATTCAATTAGCCTGGATTTAGAAAAGCACTTAAAGATTGGCGGCACCGCCGCAGCAACCACCAGTAACTGCATCAGTGCTTTTAGATATCAACCATATGGAGTTTAATGAATTGGCAATATTATAACACACATGGTTAGGGCTAGAACAAAACATTTATGCAGCAAACAAGCCATGAAAAAAAAAAAAAAAAAAAAAAAGGATCTAGCAGCCCTCAAAAAATATCAAAGGCCAGTTGAATAATGAATGATATACAGCATGCTATTATCGCATTAGTGCCATGAAATGTACCCAGCACTGCAGACACACATAAAAGTCCCTGCTGCATGGCGATTATAAGTCAGTCAAGAGACACATACAAGACAGTAAGAAACTTTGGGAAATGACGATGATTAATTTTAATATGGCCTTCACATGAGATGAATTATTAGGCAGGATATGAATAGGATCAGAAAGGGCAACGTGATGTAACACTTCAGGAAGACTTCTTCAGGTGTCCAGTGGAAAACGTGCAGTTGGTGGTAGAGAAAGGACAGCAAGGTTCCTACTTCTTGACAGTCTTGTGCAATTATGATATTAAATGTTCCAGTAAAACATCTCTCTCTTATATAGACAATTTGCAACGTGGGGATTGTGCACCCTGTGTCACACTCCAAAAAATGTGTGTGCGCTGACTTTTCAGGATATTTGCTGTGTAATTGTATTTCCTTTGGACTGCTCTCAGTATACCACCAATAAAACTGTCAATTGACACCTTTAATTGAACACACAACACAAAAATGATTTTCTCAGGGAACACAGAAATGTTCTATACTCTCCGTGCAGATGAAACTGTTTATATATGTAACATGAACCCCTCTAAAGCAGGGCTCAACAAATCCCAGGTGCCAGGTTGCTATGACAACTAGAAATCTGTGCCCTGTTACCACTGCCACCGGAGTGCATGTTTCCTACTCTCGGACCTGCACGGCTCAGAGTGAACTTGAGCTATGCACTGCAGAGCTCTCATGTTGGTCTCGGTATCGCAAATCTTTCAAGATCAGCACAAGACTTCCTGTACCACGCCACTCAAGTCATAGCACAGGACACTTTTACTCCAGCAGCAGCGTTTCCAGTGGTAACGGTGGCAGTGGTAATAGGCCTCGAAGTGCATAGAGAAGCTTCTATTCTGGTAACCACCTTGGCTGTAAATTAAGGATATGGTTGGGGAGGGGGGCAAGGAGTAGCTAATTGACTTGCAGGGATAGGGGCTGGAGTAGGACAATGACATGTGGGCTCACTGGCTTGACAGACAGTGAGGTATGGCTGACTGGCTAGCTGGGGGGGGATGAAGTTGGTGAAGGGTAGAGTATAGTGGCTTGGGGAGGGAGGGAAGGAAGATGATGGATGACTAGTCTGCTGGGGTGGGAGTAGGGGTCGGAGGAGGGTACTGGCTGCGGTGCTGGATGACTAGCTTGGGGGGGGGGGGGGCCTGACTAGTTTGCTGGATGGCGAGAGCTACCTGGGCTGTGTGGAGGGGTGCAGAAGGTAATAGGGAGGAATGGGATAAGAGTGGCTCGCTAATGGCAGAGTGAAGGAGGGAGGGAAAGAGCATGAGACTGGCTGATGGCAGGATTGGTGGGGGGTGGGAACAGCAAGGTGGGGGGGGGGAGGGGGAGGAAAACAAGCACACGTGGCTGTGTTTGTCTGACGGTGGCCTGCAGCACTGCATTAAAGAGCCCGATTTACTAAGGTTCGTTTAGCATTCCATGTCTAAAAATAAATCTTAGTAAGTCACTCCTTGAATGAACCACACTCCTCAGCTTTGGTGGAGACTGGAGAGAACAGGGTGGGTGTTTTGGCCCCAGCTCCTAAGGTTTTTCAGCTGGCTCCTAAATACAGAAAAACATTTGCCAAGGCCTGCACAATGCCCAGCATGTGTGTTTGACAGTATGCACACAATGCAACAGCATATGTACCTTTACCTCAAGGGGGCATGGGGGAGGGTGGGCTGCCTCGCAACGCATAGATATCTGTCTGCATAAACATGAATACTTTTTCCAGCAACCACACAGTGTCAACAGCTGACAGAAGGGTTATTCCTGGGGGGTAGGAAAGTTTGGCAGGGGGCATGAATTTACACAAGTAAATGCCTTTTTCCCCACCATTTCTTATGGACGCTTACCACTTTTTTTTTTCTAAATTTAAATATAATTGTGTTCAACATTATTAGCACCCTTGAATTTTAGGTATGCTATGTACAATATCTTGAGAAATAACTGAAAATATTCAAACTGTATGTCACATAATATGTTAATAGTATATTCAAAGCTATACAACAAAAAGATGTCTGTGCAACTTAGACATAGTAATTTCTGAGAAAAAAAAAAAATATGGCCCGGACAGGATTAATGGCACCCTTCACTAATGTTTGATTGCACAACCCTTGGCAGTGATGACAGCCTCCAAATGTTTCTTGTAGCCATCTATAAGTTTCATACATCTGTCTGCTGATAGTTTCTCCCACTCTTCAACTGCAATTTGTTCCAGCTCATGAATGTTTTCAGGATTCCTTTTACCAATGGTAGATTTCTGCTCTTTCCAAAGGTTCTCGATTGGATTGCGATCAGGACTCTTTGCTGGCCAGCTTAAAAAAAATCCAGTTTTTCATTTTTAACCATTCTTTTGTACTTCTGGATTTATGTTTTGAGTCAATGTCCTGCTGGAGGACCCAGACCTAACTTTCTGACACTAGGAAGCACATTTCGCTCCAAAATACCTCGTTAGTCCTCCGACTTCATGATTCCTTTAATGCATTCCAGGCCTCCAGTTCGAGGCAGCAAACCAGCCCCACGATATTATGGAATCTCCACCATATTTTTATTTTATTTTATTTTTTAACTGTAGGAAGGGGGTTTTATTCCTTATAAAGCTTCATTTCTTCGCCTGTAAATGTTCAAGTTTGGTTTCATCTGTCCACAGAACATTTTTCCAAAAGGATTGTGGTTTCTCAAGGTGGATTTGGGCAAAGAAGCATGCCTTTTTATGTCTGTCTTTGAGCAGTGGGGTCCTCCTTGGCCTTCGCCTATGAAGTCCTTTGTTTAGTGCATGGCATATGGTACAGGTTGAAATTACCAATCCAGATTGCTCCAGGTCAGCCTTAAGCTCTTTGGATGTTATACGTGGGGTTTTTCCAGCAGTTCTCACTAACCTTTGAAGACTTCTTAGATCAATTTTCCTCTTTCCACCATGTCCTGGGAGGTTTTTGACAGTTCCAGAAGCAGAAAACATCTTAACATTGCAAACTGTAGACACAGGAATCCCAAGGTCTTTGGAGATAGCCTTGTACCCCTTTGAAGCTTGGTGATAATGGCTTTTGTGTCTCGGGCAGCTCTCTTTTTCACCATTCTGAAAATGGAACAGGGAGTGGCTGTGGCCATTTTAAATATTAGAGCCATCATTCATTGGTTGATTCAAGTCATGTGAGTACTGGACAACTGATCACAGGTGTGTCTTACTGTAATGGGAATGTGGTTCTTCTCTTCAAATCAATTTCAATTGTTTATAAGGGTGCTAATAGCCATGTTCTCAAAAATCAAAAAAGTAGACCAAATATTGTACTAACAACTGGCAAACGAAATTTTTGTTGGAATATTTGTCATGAGGAATACAAACCTCCTGCAATAAAATTTTCCTTTTTAATCGTTTTAAGGTTTCCCAGAAAACCAGTGAATCATTCCTCAAAAATGTACACCAACACAACAGTGAGTGACACACCACAAACTTTCACTATTGATTAAAAATCCCCCATCATAAGGAGGTGTTTTAAACTAAAAAGGAGTTCTTTCCAATAGAACGTTGATACAGAGCTTTGAATGGTTGTCAGCTCTAAATGCAGTGTTGGAGGAGATCAACTCCAGACGTTTGCATAGATTTCTACATTTGAACAAACCATGCTGGGAGCTGGTGTTGATCTTGAGAAGGATTGAGCTCACAAGATATGTACTTTAACTGCCTTATATGAAACTATGGTACACTGAAGGAAGTTGGGGAACTCCTTCAATGTTTCATAGTTTCATCTAGGCCTGTAGCTCCTGCAAACTGTTGTTCACAAGGCCCCTGAGAGACGGTTAATGAGTACAGGCTCAGTTGTGAGCTGCATTACGTGGTGTCTCAGGGAAACAGGTAACATGAACATAAACACATTCCAGATGCAGTCATACAAAGCAGAGGTCAGAACCTTTAATACATCCTACATTCCCCTGTGCTGCTGCCACCATCAGGTCTAGGGAAAGCTCTCCAGTCGTATCTCCTGTCTCCAGTCACTTCCCCATCTAGTCTGCCCTCATCCTGCAGCCAACGACCATCTAGCCAGCTACTCTTCCCAGTCGTCCCTACTGAAGCACTTCATCTAGTCACCCCTCCCTGCTCACCTTTCACTGTATTAAAGGATACCTCCTGCTGCAAAAACAGACCTTCCTTCTCACCTTCACCATTTGTTTCTATCAGTTTGAGCCACACGGTTCAAAAGTCCCACACTAGTCTCAGGGTCTCACAATACTGGTTAAAGAGGTTCCTATACTGCTCTGCTGAAATGCACTAAGGACAGACCAAAAAAAAAAAGGGGAAGCTATGTGGGGAGTACCTGATCCGAGACAGCTGCTGGGAGTTCGGAATTAACGGGGCAGTCACTCCTGGGCATCCCTAGCAACATCAGCAGTGCGACCTTTTTAAGGCTGAAGGTCCTCTTTGGAAAAGGGTAATACGACAGGAGAAATACCGTTCTGGGGAATCTGGAGGGAACTCTGTAGATTCCCAGTCAGGGATGGAAGAGGACAACTCCCTCACCCCTAGAACCAAGTGCACTGCACAATTTCTGCGTAAGGGTTAGAGGAAAGGAGGACATGTTCAAAAGATGACCACAAAAGAAGCCTTTTAAACTGATGGGGTAGTCCAGCATCTCTTTCTTGTCACCGTTTTCCTGTCTCAGCTTCCTGTCCATTAGAACTGTAGGTTTCATGCATTAAACAAGTCAGATCATAGGCACTTAACTAACCTCTGCTGGGGGAGGGGGGAGGGGGTTGGATACTGATTTAAAGAAAGCATGACACTTTATAATATAATGACTGCGAAGTGAAGGTTTTTTTTAAATCAGTACGCTCCCATTACCTCCAACCCCTCTTCCAGGGTAAACTAAGTGTCCGTGACCCGACATGTGCCTGGAGTGGGGGTAGAGGTGGGGGACTGGCTTGCTGGGTTTGGGAGGTGTTTGAATGGTTTCCTGTTTGGTGACGGCTAGCTGACTGGCTTTCTGGATGATGAGGTGTAGGAAGATAGCAGGGAGGTGGTCGTTTACAAGAGGAGGAAGACTGATGGAGAGGAAGAGCTAGTGACAAAGGGGTGGGCTGTGTATTTTGGCCACTGGCCTGCAGGGATGCATTAAAAGTCCATTTTACCAAGCTCATTTTTCCCTTAGACAAAAAAAAAAAAAAAAAAAAAAAAGTGAAAACAGTTTTAGTAAATTAAATGAGCAGAGGCAATGGGGATGATCTCAGTTGCTGGCTTCTAAGTTTTTTGGTTGGCTCCTACATCCAAAGAAAAACATGTCAAGGCCTGTTTTAGGATGTTACAGATTTCAGGAAAAATGCATTTGAAACTTTTAAAATTAAGAATATATAGCATTTCTAAAAGCAAGGCTACTGTCTTTTCTTATAATTTAATTAGAAGATGTCTGGAGGGCCCTGGGAGTCTCATAGGGTGCTTTGCAGTGGCTAATGTGTCTTTTTCATTAAGTATTCTTACAGCTAAAAAATGAAAGTAAAGTAAAGCAGAAGACTTCACACACTAGGATCTCAGTATAATAAAGTGCAACTACTGTTAAAATGCATTTTATTTTCCAACACAAATTTTACTCTTGTACTCAGCTGTTTAAAAAAATGGTGCTTTAAGTTTAGTGTACTTTGCACGATACAATTACTTCTGAACTCTCTCCCTCTAGGTTTGGGGGTGGAGGAAGGAATTAGTCTTTAACTGGAATGAACTTCAAGCACAAAAGAGCAAAATTTGCTAACTCCTACAATATAATATGAGCCATGGTATACCTATTATGATCAGCACCTGATGTGAACCCAGAAAGCAAGACGTAGTTACTCACCTGTAGCAGGTGTTCTCCAGGAACAGCAGGAATCAGTCCTTGCATATGGGTGACATTGGCGCAGATGGAGCCCACACGGAAACCTCTCCCCAGCTTTCAAAGAAAGCCTTTGGGAGATCCACCATGCATATATGGTCACCTTCCTGCCCAATGGTGCTATCTTGCCTCAGTATGATGACATAGCTGGAAATTGGTCTACAAGATACCACCATCAAATGGTTCCAATCATACCTCGAAGATAGACAACAGAAAGTAAAATCTGGGAACCTCACCTCAGCACCTTCAGTACCACACAAGGAGTTCCCCAAGGCTCATCACTATCAGCTCTTCTCTTCAACATCTATATTCAGCCTATATGCAAAATATTCAATAAATACAAGATACAATATGCCATATATGCTGATGATATCATGGCATATAACCCTATTCAACTGGGCTCCCCAGACTACACCACTATATCAATCTGCATCCATGAAATAACCACCTGGCTTACTAACCAACTTAAAAATCAACATTAAAAAATCTGAAGCAATCATTACGTGAGACTCCACATTCATTCCCCTTACTTCTATCATATCCAATGCACTGATCACAATAAAAGACGAAGTCCGATATCTTGGAGTGATTCTAGACAAGCAACTCACTCTCCAACCATATATCAACAAGATATCCAAAAAAGCCTTCTTCAAACTCACAACATTCCGGAGACTAAAACCCCTCCTCAATAAGGAACATTTCTACACAGTATGCCAGGCCATCATTACACCTGTGTTGGACTACTGTAATATCCTATTCCAAGGCCTACCTAAACAAACCACCCATCCACTACAAATAGTCCAGAACACCACAGCCCGCATTATTGCTAGCACTTCAATACAAGACCACATAACTCCAATACTACATGAGCTACACTGGCTACCAATCTCCTCACGGGCAAAATATAAATCAGCACTCACCATCTTCAAAATTAAAAACCAACATGTCAGCAGAAATACTACAGGAACTCATCGGAACCAAAGCAAGCAAAAGACCAGACAGAAGCAGCACCAAAAACATACCAATACCTACTCTATTCACAAGAACCAACAAATCCACATCCATGCGAGCCTTCTCACTTGCTGCACCCACTATTTGGAATGCCCTCCCAGATATTCTAAGATCCACAACTGATATAAAAGAATTCAGAAAGCTGCTTAAAACCACCTTATTCATTGAACAATTCAAAGACCACCAAGCACACCAATCACCCCACAAGCCAATTTACACAAGACATGAACACTATAAAGACCTCACATGAACCAGCTACCAGCCTTCTACCACAAGCCGAATTACACAAGCCATGAACACTACAAGGATTTCACATGAACTAGCTACCAGCCTTCTCCAACCTATAAATGACTCCTGCATCCCCCACTGCCACTTGTATACAGCCCCTGTTCATAGTTCACAATGTATACAGATACCTGCTACCTGTATAAAGCCCCTGTTCACAGTTCACAATGTATATAGCTCACCAGTTAATCAATCACACTACTCACCCACACCACACAAGTCAATGTATCCACTGCATGTATTCACCCTCCCACTCTTGATTGTTTGATGTGCTAACCGCTTTGATTTAAAGATAAAGCAGTATATTAAATCCTTTTAAATAAAATAGCTCAAGGCGGCAAAAAGAAAAAGCAACTCCACAGGGAGGAAAGAGGGTTGTGAGGACCAATTCCTGCTGTCCCTGGAGAACACCTGCTACAGGTGAGCAACTAAGCTTTCTCAAGGAACGAGCAGGAAGTCCTCACATATGGGACTCCCCAGCTACAAGCTACCGAAAAAAAAAAAAAAAAAAAAACACCACACACTTGTAAGCCACGGGCGACCTGTAAAGTGAACTGTGAGAACAGCAGAGAGTACAGTTTGGTTGCAAGACCTCAGTAGTGACCTTGTATCAACCAGAGAAACCAACTCTCCGGTAGCCTCGACACTCAAAATGGCTGGAGAGCAGAGGTTGCCTTAAACCCCAAACAGATGGAGCACCACTTGGCCAAAAGTGCTGTCCCACCAAGAATCCTCCTTCAAGCAGTAATGTGCTGCGAAGCTGTGGACAGAGGACCAGGTGGCAGCCCAGCAGATCTCCAGCAAGGGGACTGAGCAGAGGTTCGCCACAGATGCCACCATGGCCCGGATGCTGTGCGCCGTGACATGGTGCTCCAGCAAAAGACCAGCCTGCCCTTAGGTGAAGGCAATTCAGTCTGCCATCCAGGTGGACAAAGTACTCTTGGAGACCACTAGGGTCGTAGGAAATGAAAAGCTGCGAGGAGACTTGGTTCGTGCCATATAGTAGGACAAGGCCTGCTTACAGTTCAGAGTGTGGAGAGTGGCCTATGCCCCATTAGCATGAGGCAGTGGAAAAAACGTGAGAAGCACCACCTCCTGGTTGAGGTGGAATGGAGAAACCTCCTTAGGGATGAATTTGAGCTGTGTCCAGAGCACCACTCTATTCCTGTGGAACCTGGTGTAGGGGGCATGAACCACCAGAGTCTGGGGCTCAGTGACTGCATGCAGATGTGAATGCCATGAGGAAGACCACCTTCCAGGACAGATACTTGAGGTGGCAAGAATCCAACGGCTCAAAGAGTGGAGCAATAAGCTCTGTGAGGACAACACCGAGAATCCATGCTGCTGCCAGCAGGAGGGTGGGTGGTCGAGAGAGCAGGAGGCCCTTTAGGAAGCAAACCATCAGAGGCTGAGCGGAGAGGGGCACTGAGGTGTACCCTGATGGAGTTAAGACTAGACCAGTGTTGGACAGGTACGGCAAGTACTGCAGCACCAGCTGGACAAAGCAGGAGAAGGGGTTCACACACTTCTCCGCATACCAAACAAAGAATCTATGCCACTTGAAGGTGTATGCACATCAAGTGCAATTCTTGCAGGACACCAGCAGGACCTCTTCCACCTCTCTGAGCAAGTCGAACTGGGCCAAGGCTATCCCTTTTCAGCAGCCAGGCCATCAGGGCCGGGGACCTCCGGATGGGGTGCAGGAGAGAGCCAGCCTCCTGCAAGAGCAAGTCCAGGCCACACCTTAATGGAACTGAGGGCACCTGAGAAAGGCTGAGGAGCAGAGGAAACCATGACTGCCAAGGTGGCCCAGTCGAGCTGGACCTTGAAAAGAGTCTTGACAATGAGCAGCGTGGGAGGGTAGGCATAGAGAAGGCCCTCCATCTATGGGATGAGAAATGCATCAGCCGCCAACTGGGAGGGATGTGGCATCCTGAAGTAGAAGAGGGGCAACTGAGCCTTGCACGGGCTGGTAAAGAGATCCATCACAGGAAGGCCTCAGCTAAGAAACATTCGGATGACTACCTGTGAGATGAGCCGCCACTCGTGGCGTTGGAGAACCCAGCTGAGCCAGTCTGCTAGGGCATTGTCCAGGCTGGGAGGCACATGGCCCTAAGGAACATCCCACTCTCGCTGGTGAAGGTGCAGAGATGGGCCGCTTCCCAGCATAGGAGGGATGACCCTGTGCCCCCTTATCTGTTGACATAGAATACTGCCACCTGGTTGTCTGTCTGAATCAGAACAGACTGGTACCGCAAGTGGTGATGAAAGGCCAAGAGGGCACAGGCAATGGCCTGGAGCCCTAGGAAATTGATATGCTGGAGGCTCACTGAACTCAGGCCCTAAGTGTGGAGGACATCGCTGTGGGCCCTCCAGCCCAACTTGAAGGTACCAATGGAGAGGACCTTCTGAGGTGGTCAGGCCTGGAAGGGCATTCCTGCCAGCAGGTTCTGCGGCTGTTGCCACCAGCTATGGACTCGGCAAGGGGATGGGCGACAGTCCCAAGTGACAACCATCATTTCCTATTTTGCTAAGATCCTTGCTTTCATTTCAAACAGAAGTATATCCCTAAACATCCCTAATACCAAGTTCAGACTAAAGGGATTTGCATACAGGTGGGACATGTAAATACGCAACTTTCACCAATAACAATGATATGCGATTTTAATTTATTATACACAAATAATACACCTCCAGTGCTGAGAAATATATAGAGATTTGGGGATATATATGGTGGGGGATCATAAGACCAGGTTCCAGGAATATATTCACTAGGCAAGCATATTCTTATTATGACCAAAAAGCATGGAAATGAAATCCTGGGATTGCTGATTTCAGAATGAAAAAGTAAGAAGGAGAAAGAGCTTGTCTAGTCTATATTTTTCTGCCTGATTCATGGCATTGTGGCTGAGAAGGGAAGAGCCCCTTTAAGCTGGCAGAAGCTTAAGCACAAACCATAAGCTCAGGCAGCTAGAGAACCACTAAGAAACTAGAAAATATTGCAACCCTTGGTGATAGAAACCCCTCCCAATAAGAAAGGTACTCCAGGATTTTGGAGGGCCAGAAAAAGGCAACAGTCCCAGCAGTTCAGAAATGAAGATCCCAAGTAGAACGGGGCTCAGCGGCTGAGAGGCAAAGTGTTTACAATTTTTTTTTTAACTTGCTATAGTCTCCAGATGAAAACAAGGTTTATTGGCGGAGAAAACCAGATTAACAGGTTTGTAACTACACCAAGGAGACAAACACAAATTTCCCCTTACTCTACTAACAGAATTGGATTGGTCTCTTTGGAAGGCTCAGTGGCATGTGTCTCAGTAAAGCAGCAGATCTGTGGGTGGGGGTAGTTTCAGTGATGAGTGATAGTCTATATGGGATGCATCAGTGCACATTTGGAGGTACGTGTGGGAAGCTGTACGTCCAGAGAGATGGTCTGTGTCAACTGTGTGTAATGAGTCTTTTTCTAAAGCAAGTGAGCCTTGGTGCCTGTGTGTGTTGGGGGGAGTTTCACATTTCTGTGCATGATGGGGGGGGGGGGGGGGGGGGGTATGAGTTGGAGCACTGGTTCCCAAAACTGTGTCCTGGGGCTCTGCAGCCAGTCAGGTTTTCAGGATATCCACAATTAAATATGCATGATAGAGATCTGGATACACTGCCTCCATTGTATGCAAATCTATTATATGCATATTCATTGTGGATATCCTGAAAACCTGACTGGCTGGGGAGCTCCCAGGACAGGTTTGAAAACCACTGCTTTAGAGGGATGCCTTTAAAGAAGGGGGGAGGGGAATGAGGGCACTTTCCTTCCCCCTTGCACCCTCTTTAATGTTCTCTCCACTTTAATCCTCAGCTCATCCTCATTATCACCCCTCCACTACACTCTTCAATTCATGTTCTTACTACCCATTTGCTCCTTTATGTTCTGCCACCTCCTAACTGGCTAAGTCTCTTGAGTGAAGGAGCAGATTGCAAGGAACCTTCATCGCTACCACCAGCTCTTCTTCAGGGGGCAGATCCTAGACTCCTGAAAGCTTCTGTCTGTGCCACAAGATGTTTCTTCTGCTGGCAGGATTACGGGACTCCTGTGGCAAGCCTCAATAAATTGTGTGTGGATTTAGGAGTCAGGCCATAATCTTCCTCGTTCCTCCCCCTCCCCCATTCTCTCACACTGGTCTCATGTTCTTAAGCCTTGCAAGACCAGCACCAGAGTTCCTACATCATGCATCATCTTTAGCTTCAGATAGCACGTGTCTGTGTGAGTGTGTGGTGCAACAGTGGTGGGCCAGTCTGTGCGTGGGATGTGGTGGTGGTGTAGAGCCGGGGAACGTCTGTGTGCGCGATGTGGAGATGACGTTCTTGTGCTGCATGTTTATGTAGTGTGAAACGGGGGTAGGTGCCTGTCCTAAGGAGGTAGGGTGCCTGTGTGTATGTCTGCATGTATATTCCCCTCCCCCAAGAACACCTTTCAGCAAATGGGCATTGTACCCTTTTGTCCCCATGCATTCATCCCTTTAACCTTGCACTCTTCTTTCCCTCTCCAATCCCCCCTACTCTGTTACCTTCAGACTCTTCCCCTCCCCTCCCCCATTCTCTTTCCTTTTTTTGTTTTTAAAAAAAGATATTGGCCCTTTAAGATTTTGTAATTCACGCCAACCCCACCTTCCCATCTAACTTTTAAAATTTTGTATTTATTTTTTTTTTTTAATAATTGCAGACCCCGACTGGCTCTCCTCTTCTGCCCGCAGGAGATGAGAGGACAGCAGGCTCCCCTCCTGTTCTGCCTGCGGGGAACCGATCTCCTGTGGGCAGAAGGGGAAGATCATAATAGCAGCTCAGATGCAAGGTGTCTGCCGCGAGAATCCATCTCCCGCAAATAGACAGCTTGCACCTGTGCCATGACTGCAGCTAACCCCTTCCCATCTCCTGCATGCAGAAGAGATCACCGCAGGCAGCCAGAGCCGGTCTAAGCCGTGATCGCAGCGCTTCTGCCCGTGAGAGATGGGATCCCCATGGGCAGCCAGGGCCGGTCCTGCATGCTGCTGCACAGGTCTTCTGAGCCCCAGGCCTGAACCATGGTGACCTGGTGTCTGGGGTTTGTCAAGCCCTGCTTAGACTTATTTGGTGGGGTACCAAACGCCCAATGCCAAACTTGCTCGATGTGCACCTCTGCCACTTCTGGTAAGTCCTCTGGTCTCTATAGTGTTCTAAAGATCTCACTCATCATGGTTGCCATGTCTTCCAATCCCTTACTTTCTGAACCATGTGAATTTGACAGCTTCTATTTTCAATTCCACCCATCTTGCATATTAATTCCTGTAGGTGTTTTTCTGGGCCTCCAGCTTTGCACTGTAGCTTCGTTGGGGATGAGGGTTGAAGAAATGGAAACTCAGGATGAGGCCACAACTCTTGCAAATCACTCTGAATATCCTTGATTTTAGAGGAGTTTTCCTCCCTCGTCAGAATTCACCAATCAATTCTGCAAAGTAACGTTTAAACTCACATTTAAGCCCATTTTGGGTCCTTGAGGCAATCCAATAGATCCACAGACGTTATGCTGGGCGTTTAGAGGCTCTCTGCAGGGTATCCTTATTAGACATCAGTTTACTTTTGCTTGACATTGCTTTTTTGCTAAATTTGCCTCAGGCCTTCCAATGTATAATAATGAACTAACAGCTGGGACTTGCTGAAAAATAAAACTTTTAATGCAGTAAGGAAATGGAGCTGCACTCCTATGCTGCCATCCTCTTGGGTGATGTCTCTTCTTCCATTGGCTTTTTTTTTTTTAAACTTCCTAAGGAGTCTCTCAAACGTCTTTAATCAAACGCTTTCTGAAAATCCAATACCAGCACTAGATTCACCAGTTTGTAGTTACTTGGATCACCATAAAGCTCTTCTTGAAAATTAGCAATAAATTTGGTACCCTGTAATTCTGAGTAGCACACTGCAGGTTTACAGATTCAGGAACTTGTATTTAGCAGGCCCATAGTATTGTATCAGCATTTCTTTATTTTAGTACCTCTGCCAGATTAACATTCATTGATTTGTTTTAGCTTCTCTGAATCATCACTTACAGATAGGGGTGGATATAGCCAACATCCTCTACCATAAAGACCAAAGCAAAAAAAAAATTAGTTTCCAGCAATGGGCTTATCCTCCTTTATCAAAGACTCACTCACAAATTTCTTGTCACTTGAAAAAGATTTTATTAGTTTTTTTTCCTGTATTTTATGTCTCTTCACAAGCTGCTTCTTCTGCTGCAGGGATCAGAATCCCCCACCAGCTTCTATTTTCCACCTCCACCAAACAAGGCCTCTAAAGTTTTAGTTTCAGAAGTGCATATGCTTCGGGAACAAAAACTTTATGTTCGAGCAAAAAGTGCCTGATAAAGACATTGAGCAGGTCAAAGTCGATGTTTGGCAGTTTATTTCTAGTGCTGAAATTCTCAAAAACTGAAGTAGCCTGATTCATCTAAGAAAAACTATCAGCTCTTCATCTGCGAGTATAGCCACACCTTTCCAGAATATGATACACAGCTTTTTAACAATGTGATTAGCTGTGATCACAGCTCTGCATTTCACTCTGTCCCTATTTCCCAGCACAGGGTCACGGCACAGAGTTCCTGCTTGCCTCTGCATCATAGCTGCCACTCTCGCTCTCACCTTTATTGCCCTTGTACAATAAGCAAGACATGATCGGTTCAGCTTTTACTTTGTTTCTGGATTTTTTTTTTTATCGCTGAAGCACATGGAGCACCGCATACCCACAGTGCTTTATATCCATATACAGTTCCAGTTCTGATCCCTGAAGAGGCTCCGATTCGGCAGCACCCGTAGTTCAAATCCACTAAGGGCATAATGCACTAACATGTTTTCCCCCATTTTGCGCGTAAAATCAAAGAAAACCAAAATTATTTTACATCTATCCCCAAGAGGCTCCTGCAACTTTACTGGACAGTTTGTATCCCCCCTCCTTAAAAAAAAAAAGCTCTCATATAAACACAGAAACAACACTGCATGTATACGTACGCAGAGACGACTGTGCCGCTCAACACCTGGGCAATCATGGCGAGCTTCAGGCTACCGCCGATCGCACCTACTTTAGCCGCGACACCACCGATCTTGTAGCACTTCGCTCCCGCCCTCGTGGGTCACAAGCTTACGCAAATCGCACCGCGCCATCGGTCGCCTTCTGCGCGTAAAGTGGGCGAGGCAGAGACGCCGGCTCTGGGGCGAGACTGGCCGAGCCAATCGTAGGCTCACCCCGGGGGGCGGTGCTCCCGGCTGCAGGTGATGTATTACTGGCCGAGCCAATCGTAGGCTCACCCCGGGGGGCGGTGCTCCCGGCTGCAGGTGATGTATTATAACGGGAGGGCTGGGGAGTTAGGTTTTAACTAAGTACAGGCATTGTGTAGTGTGGGCGGTTTGGTGTTGAGGTGATAGGTATATTCCTCTTCATAATATTCGCGGAAAAGTTTAGGTTTTATTTTTTTTCTCGGAATTCCCCTGTTTCGAGTATCCCTAGTGGAGGTGGTCAGGGCCGGATTTACCTTGAGTGAGGCCCTACGCCAACAAAAATTGTGGGCCCCCAGCAGGGGCGGCCCAAGGGGGGTGCGGGGCCTCATTTGCATAAGGGGCCTCATTTGCATAAGTATTTGCATAATGTTACCATATACTAACTTTTAGTAAACGTGCCTCTTAATGAGTGTATGGATAAAGCAAGACTAAAAGATTTCTACATTACTATAATCCAGTGCCAACTGCCAGACACATTAGGAACTACTACAAACACTGCCCATTTAGAACCCATAGTAAACCCGCCGTATCCTAACAGCACTACCAGGACTCACAAAGCACCATACTCTACCAATCAAAAGGCAACACTGCAAATATTAAACCAATACATTTCAGAGAACAACAATACATGACCTACTGGGGAAAGAGAACAAGTGGCAATGTCAAATAGGAATTATATAAACAGAACACCTCAGCTCAGTTACACATGCAGAACATAGACCATCACCAAACAAGTAATCACAATTTAGAAACAGGAAGACAATAATTAAACTGGGAATCCCAAAAGCCAAACTTGGAATGTACAACACTGTAGAAATAAAACTATACATTAATTTGCTCTTGTACTAAACAAAGCGCAGACGTTAATGATGCACATTTACCAGAGCTGACATATTCCAATTAATAAATTCAAAATAAAGAGATATTTTTCTACCTTTTGTGCATTTTTTTCAGCTGCAATTGCTCCAGACACTTTCTTCTGGTTTCTTCGTGTCTTCTGCTAACTCTCCATCGTCTGCTGTCCATTTGTCCTTTCTTCTCTCTTCTAGATTTTTTTCCATTCTCTCTCTACATCTGCTTTAACATACTAATCTTTCTCCTTTTGCTCTTTCCTCAATCCTATTTCATCCACTCAAATTTTACCCCTCCATCCTCAATCCCCACTTACTCTCCCAATACCCGGCCAATTGTAGATTTTTTTATCCCTCCCACACAAAATATTTTTCCCTTCTCCATTTTACTCTTCCAGCCCCATCCCATTCTAATCCTCCCCCAACATCAGCTCCCTTCTAGTTCCAGCCTCACCCAGCATCCATTCCCTTCTAGTCCCTGCATCAGCCCATTTCCAGTCCTAGCCACCCATCAGCCCATTTCCAGTCCTAGCAACCCCCCAACCCAATACCAGTCCTAGCCCCCATCAACCCACTTACAGTCCTAACTCCCCATCACCCCATTTTCAGTTTAAGCCCCCCCTATAACCCATTACCAGTCCTAACCCCCATCAGCCCACTTCCAGTCCTAACCCCATCAACCCATTTCCAGTCAGCCCCCCATAGCCCATTGCCAGTCCTACCCCCCCCATCAGCCCACAGCCCATTACCAGTCCTAACCCCATCAGCCCACCTCCAGTTTTAACCCCCCAGCCCATTTCCAGTCCTAGCCCCCCCATAGCCCATTACCAGACAACCCCCATCAGCCCACAGCCCATTACCAGTCTTAACCCCCCCAAAGCCCATTACCAGTTCTAAATCCCCCCCCAACAGCCCATTACCAGTCCTAACCCCACCTCGTCTTAACCCCCCAGCCCATTTCCAGTCCTAGCCCCCCCATAGCCCATTACCAGACAGCCCCCATCAGCCCACAGCCCATTACCAGTCTTAACCCCCCCAAAACCCATTGCCAGTTCTAAGCCCCCCCAACAGCCCACAGTCCATTACCAGTCCTAACCCCATCAGCCCACCTCTAGCCTTAACCCCCCCCACCCCATTTCCAGCCCCAGCCCCCCCCATCGCCCATTACCAGTCCTACCCCCCCCATAGCCCATTACCAGTGCTACCCCCCCCCCCCCCGTCGGCCTAAAGTAAATTTTAATTTTAAAAAAAAACCTGCTGGCTGTCGCCGCGGGGCCCCCTCTGCTGCCGCGGCAGCACCGACTGACCCGCGGGGGCCCCCTCTGCAAGCTGACTCCGTCGGTCCCTCCCTCCCTCCGTGCACGCTGTGAGAGGCGCGAAGGCAGAGTGTCTCCTCGCGTCTCTCACAGCCTGCAGCCTGCACCCTGCACGGAGGGAGGAACGAACCGACGGCTTCAACTTGTAGAGGGGGCCCCCGCGGGTCAGTCGGTGCTGCCTCGGCAGCAGAGGGGGCCCCGCGGCGGCAGCCAGCAGGTTTTTTTTTTTTAATTGTATTAAAAAAAAATTAAAACTTGTTCTTTTTTTGTGAGCCCCTGCCGGCTGTGGGCCCTACGCCATGGCGTACATGGCGTATAGGCAAATCCGGCCCTGAAGGTGGTAATTCATTCCACACGGTTGGGCCATAAAAGGAGAAAGCCCTGTTGCGTGTCCTTTGGCTCCACTAATACTTACAGGGAACATGGGCAATGGAGGGTTAAGTGGCTTGCCCAAGACCACAAGGAGCACTTGTGGGACTAGAAACCCCAGTCCTTCCGGCCCAAGGTTGCTGTCCTCTAGTGGGATTTGAACCCCTGACCTTCTGGCCTGAGGTAACTTGCCCCAACCACTAGAGCACTCCTCCTTGGAGCACTACAAACTATAGCGCTTCTCCATTCAAGTTTCTTGGCAGCCAGGGCCCTATAAAGCTAGAAATGCACCCTATGCAACTAATGAATCTGGTGCCCCCCCTACACCCGGTCATATTCAGTAACTCCCTCTTTTTGAGTTTTCCGGAAGTCCAGTGATGAGTTCAGCGTCCCCTTCTGTGCATGTGCCCTGTGTTGCTGCACTGCTTGCACAGCCCTTGCAACACCTGATGCCCCAACAAATTTTCATTCAGTTAACAATGCTAGAGATACCAGCTTGCAGAAAAGAGACTGCAGTCTTCATTTTTTAAATCATGAGTTACATCTTTGTATTTGAGCTAGCTATCCCTGCACCTTTACGTTTCAAGATTCATAGTTACAGTATTTGATATACAGTACTGCCTATCATTCAGATAGCTAAGCAGTTTACAAAGTCTAAAATACAGTACAATAACCCAGCTGTCCACCATGGTATAGTTGCCAGGTAGCTAGACCTGCTACCTGGCATCCATTCTGAGCACCTGGAGCTTCACTATGTTCAAGGTAGGTGCCCCCAGCTAATAAGGCTGAGCTCAGCTCATGCAACTGTAGCTCACCTAAGGCACCACGGGAGCTGTGCCACACCACACACCAGCTGACCTGAGTGACTCCTGTGGAGCATCCTCCAGTTGAAATTTCCAACAGTGGCAGCTTGTCCTTCAACAGTCCAGTTTAAAACCACTATTCCAAATACCTTTCTGAAGTGCAAGCACAGGAGATCGCAGCATGCCTCTCCATCTACATTCTGTCCATCGGAAGCACACACTCACCCAGCGGCATACCTCGTTCTGGCCACTCTACACATATCCAGCAGCCAGCCCCTCTGAATCTCTTAAGAATAGCATGATAGCTCAGGGACTGCCCCATTAGAAACCTAAAACCGAGTTACTTACCTGTAACGTGAGTTCTCCAGGGACAGCAGGATAAGTAAGCCACACGTGGTGATGTCATACGACGGCGCCAGAGACGGAGTACTCTCACTAGCCCAGAGGGCTTTAGCACCCTGGGCATGCCCATCAGCCCCACCTCCAGATCCGCCCCTAGCTGGCCAGGTTTTCCAAGCTGACGCGATATTCAGGCTAGGAGGCGGATAGCGAGAGACAGGAGGTCCCCGCCGGGGAGGAGGATGGGAAGGTGTGGCTGACTTATCCTGCTGTCCCTGGAGAACTCACGTTACAGGTAAGTAACTCGGTTTTCTCCCAGGGCAAGCAGGATGAGTCAGCCACAAGTGGTGTCTCCCCAGCTACACATGCAGCGGCGGGGAAGGACTGAAGAAATGGAGACACGCATGACCGTGAGGTGCAATATGTTTTAATGAATGAACGCGCCAGGGGGCGTAGTTCAAGTCAAACAACTTATAACAGGATGTGCAAATTGGCAAACAGTGCTCTTAGCAAAAAACAGTGCACAGTGACAACCAGCAAGTAGTAAGGCACGAAGTGCAGTAACAGCAAGAATAGTGCACAGCAACAACCAGCAAACAAAGGCACAAAGGGCAGTAACCGTAACAATAATCAACAGGCAATAAGGTGCAGTGATATCAATCACAAGAGCAACAAGGTGCAATGGCAACAAGGTGATAGACATCAATCACTAGACAATGGCAAGAATAGCAACCAACACTGATAGCCATAGGGCATGGCAATAAAATGCAGATCAGCAGAAGTCACATGTTCCTGTCCTGGCAAGGGGAAGCGGCAGCAGACAGCACTGCTAGCCCGAATGCGGAGCCACCGTGATTGGCTCTGTCGAGGCAGTAGTGCCTCTGGAAAATCTGTACAGAGGACCACGTTGCGGCTTTGCAGATGTCAGGTATAGGAACGGACTGAAGGTTGGCGATGGTGGCGGCCAACGCCCGCAGGTGATGTGCTGTGATACCTGCGGTGGGGCTCGCTCCAGCGCGAGAGAGGCAGAAGGCGATGCAGGCGGAAATCCAGCCGGAGAGTGTGCGTTTGGACACGGGTAGGCCAGGCTTGTTAGGGTCGTATGAGACGAAAAGCTGAGACCCTTTGCGTAGTGTTCTGTTGAGGTAGCACCGTAGGGCCCTGACACAGTCCAGTGTGTGCAGGCGTTGTTGATCCGGGCTGGAGTGTGGTCCGGGGAGGAAGCAGGGCAGCTCGATGGTTTGATTGATGTGGAAAGTGGACACCACCTTGGGGACGAACTTGGGGTGTGTCCGAAGGCAGACGCGGTCGAGGTGAAGGACGGTGTAGGGCGGGTAAGCCACGAGGGCATGCATTTCACTGATCCGCCTGGCTGAAGTGATAGCAACGAGGAACAGTGTTTTCCAGGAAGCAAACTTCAAGTCTGCCGAATGTAGAGGCTCGAAAGGTTCCTCCGTGAGCTGATTGAGGACGACGTTAAGGTCCCAGGCGGGCACGGGCTCCCTGCGCGGAGGGCGTAGATTGGATAGTCCTTTCATAAAGCGGGCCACGATGGGCATCGCTGCTATCGAGGTGTCCCCAACGCGGTGATGAAAGGCCGCAATGGCGGACAAGTGGACCTTGATGGACTGGGTCTTGAGGCCGAGCGAAGAGAGCGATGCAAGGTATTGTAGGAGCTGCGGCGCCGGGCAAGAGAAGGGGTCAAGGTGGTGGGCAGCGCACCAGATGGAGAAGTGCTGCCACTTGAGGCTGTATGACTTCCTGGTGGAAGGGCGCCAGGCTGCCAGTATGATCTGCTGGACCTCAGTCGTCAGGTTGAAGGGGGCCAGAGCTAGCCTTTCAGCTTCCAGGCCGACAGTGATAGCGTCCGCAGGTTGGGGTGGAGCATCATGCCGCCATCCTGCGAGAGTAGGTCTGGTCGCTGGGGGAGCTGGATGGGAGGGACCACTGCTAGGCGTTGGAGGTATGGGAACCATATTTGCCTGAGCCAGAAAGGGGCCACCAAGATGACCCGGGCCCGGTCCCTGATGATCCGCTGGAGCGTCCGTGCGATGAGCGGAGTTGGCGGGAACGCGTAGGCCAGGTGCCATTGGTCCCAGGTCACATCGAAGGCGTCCGCCACTAGTCTGTGCGGGGACGGCCTTTTGGAGCAAAAGAGGTGGAATTTGGCATTCTCCTGGGAGGCAAAGAGATCGATCTGAGGGAGGCCCCACTCCCTGAAGAGGAATGATGACACGTCTTCATGGAGTGTCCATTCGTGCGGGCTTAGCTGTCTGCTGAGGCGATCTGCTAGTACATTCTCCTCTCCCGGTAGGTAGCAGGCCTGGAGGCTGCATTGGAGCGAGAGGGCAAGGTGCCAGGTGAGGAGGGCTTCTCTGCACAGAGTTCGAGAACCCGTGCCTCCCTGTTTGTTTATGTAAAACATGGTGACCTGGTTGTCTGTCTGTATCTTGATTGTTTTTCCCCTGACCAGGTCCTGGAAGGCCAGGAGGGCAAGGCGGACAGCTCTGAGCTCGAGGACGTTGATATGGAGGTCCCTCTCGGCGGTGGACCATGATCCTTGAGTGTGTGCGCCCGCACAGTGTGCTCCCCATCCTAGGGCTGAAGCATCTGTGGTCAAGGTGATCTGAGGGGTCGGGGCCTGCAGGCGCTTGCCCTGTGATAGATTGGTGGAGAGTGTCCACCAGTGGATCGCCTTGGTTGCCCGGGGGTCCCTGGGGATCAGGGATGACAAGGGATGGGTGTGTTGGCACCAATGAGTGCGGAGGTGCCACTGGAGAACACGCATCCGTAATCTCGCCATGGGAAGGACGTGTGGCGGCTGCCATGTGTCCCAGAAGGCGTAGGATCGCTCGAGCGGAGGAGTGCGTGGAGTTGAGGTCTTGCAGAGCGAGTGCGCTGATGGCCTCTTTCCTGTTCTGAGGCAGGAAGGCCTTGGATTGCGTGGTGTCGATTCGAGCGCCGATGAACTCCAGACGCTGCGTGGGGGCGAGATGAAACCGGGTAGTTGACAAGGAATCCCAGAGAGGAGAGGAGGGCGGTGGCTTTCTTGACAGCCATCCGCAGTTCGGCAGGGGAGGGTGCTGAGAACAGCCAATCGTCCAGGTAGGGGAAGACGCATACCCCTTGCCTGCGGAGGTGGGCGGCACTGCTACACACTTGGTGAATACTCTTGGAGCAGATGACAGTCCGAAAGGTAGCACCCTGTATTGGCAGTGCTTCTCCGCTACCTTGAATTGCAGGAATTTCTTGTGATGAGGGTGCATGGGAATGTGAGTGTATGCGTCCTGAAGGTCCAGAGAGGCAAGCCACTCCATGGGTTGAATGAGGGGCAGGATGGTGGACAGGGAGTGCATCCTGAACCTCTCCTTGGCTATGCACTTGTTGAGCTTCCGTAGATCGAGGATTGGTCGCATACCCCCTGACCTCTTGGGAACAAGGAAGTATCTGGAGTAAAACCCCTTGCTGGTCTCACCGGGGGGAACAGGTTCGATGGCCCTGGAGGCAAGCAATGTCTGGAGCTCTGAATCCATGGCCTCTAGATGCTGGGAGGGAATGGTGCTCACCGGGGGTGGACGCGCAGGTGGCTTTGAGGAGAGGTTTATGCGATAGCCCTGTTTGATGATAGAGAGGACCCATTGGTCCGTAGTTATCTGCTCCCAGGAGTGAAGGAAGGCAGATAAGCGTCCCCCTGTCGGAAGGTGCTGGCAGGGCGGTGAGTCAAAAACTAGGATTGTTTTTGGCAGGTGCAGAAGGTGCTTTCTTTGATGTGCGCTCTCGTTGGCGTGGTTTTTGCCTATACGAGGATTGATAATGCTGTTGTTTGTAACGTGGCTGCTGCTGCCACCTGTTGTAGGAGTTATAGTGCTTAGGACCGGATGGGCCGTGGAAGGTTCCTTTGCGGTAGGGTTTTGAACGCTCGGAGCCCTCCTCCAGTGTCTTGAGCGTGGTGCAGCGCTCGCGCATGTCGATCACTGTCTCCTTGACCTTGTCGCCAAAAAGTGAGTCGCCTGTGCAGGGTGTGTCAGCAAGCCTGTCATGAGAGTCAGCCTGCAGGCCTGAGGCCCTGAGCCAAGCAAGCCAGCGTGCGGAGATGGCAGTTCTGGCCACTCTGGAGGCTGTCTCAAAGGCGTCATGGGCAGCTCGACCTTGATGTTTGGTGCATTCCTCGAGGTCAGCAAGGGCAGACAAGAGCGCCGGTGGAAGTTCTGTGCCCTTGGCGGCGGCTCTTATGCTGGCCAGCAAGGTGTTCTGGTAGATGGCGTGTTGAAAGAGATGTGCGGAGATCCTGGCGTTCAGCATGGATCCTTGATAAATCCGCTTTGCAACATCGTCTAAAAGTTTGTTGTCCTTCCCGGGAGGCGCATTGGTAGAGGTGCGCGAGGATTTAGACCGCTTGAGGGCGGATTCCACCACGATGGATTGGCGGGGCAGGTGTTGCTTGTCAAATCCTGGGACAGGCTGGACCACATACTTAGAGTCCAATTTCCGGGGGCATGAGTGGTTGGGCGCAGGGGTCTGCCATAATCTTGTAAGGTTCTCGCGGAGGAGCTGGTGAACAGGTAGGGCCGAAATGGCCTTGGGTGAGTCCACGAATTTGAGGGCACTTTGAACCTCGTCACTTTGATCTACGGCATCAGCAGGGGTGATGGATAAAGCAGCAAGGACCTTCCGGACGAATTTTGCGTAGGTTAAGTCCTCAGGAGGATCGGGTGGCCCAGAGGGGTTGTCCTGATCAGCATGAGAAGGGGTCCCTGATAGCAAAGGGTCATCAGGGCGGTCTTGAAGCTGAGACTGCACCAGGCTGGTCGAGGCGGCCGGTGTGGGTTCCTGCTCCAGCAGTAGTGGGATCTGTTGCTGGTTGGTTGCGGCCCTGGCAATGGTGTCCAGATGTGTGGTAGTTGCTGCCAGGGGCGCTAGGAGCTGCGCCTGGTGGGAGGACAGGTTGGAGAGCGCTGACGTCCACTGCTGAAGCATGTCTTTAAGGAGCAGCAGGGTGTCCGGGGCTCCTTGGGAGGGTAGAGCCACAGGAGCCTGTGCGCTGGCTTGGAGAGGTCGGCTGACCTCTTCCTGAGAGACTGGTAGCACAGGGGATGCGGGGAGGTAGAGGTCGGAGTCCTCAGAGCTGCAGGAAGCCGCGTAGACAGAGTTGTTAGCAGATGGGGGTGTGCTGGTCAGAGCTGCTGGAGAGAGAGCCTTGGGAGAGTGAGGAACTGTGGCTGCTGTGTCTGAGTCTCTTACCGCGGTAGTGTGATGACCCAGAACTGGAGCTGCGGTCCCTGCGCCGTCTGCATTCTTTGTGCCTGGGTCTGCGCTGATGATGGCTCTCAGAGGATGCGCGTCTGCGCCAGCTGCTTTGCTTCTTGTCTGCTTTGCGGTGTCCGTGCAGTCTCCGGGAGTGGCTCTGCCTCCTTGAGCGGCTACGGCGATCCGGAGAATGTCTGCGCCGTTTGTGGGCTCTGCGCTCACGGCTTTCCTGTCGGGCAGCATGACTCCGAAGGGGCAGGTAGTCAGCGCTGTTCACATCTGCTCCGGGGAGCCCGTGGAGGCTGCGCCGAGAGGAGGCGGGCCCGGGAGGACAGGAAATCGTCATAGTAGAGGCAGGAAGCAGAGAGGAGGAAACCCCAGGCAAGATGGCAGCCTCCATAGGGACACACGTGTCCGGAGGGGTGAGGGCATCGCGGCGGGGAACGGAGGCCGAAAACGGCGCGTCCCTGGCCGGAGCAACCACGGCGGCACCGGAGGAAGCAGCAACAGGGGGAGAGCTCACCGCAGCAGCCGGAGTACTCACATCAATAGCGGGAGCCAGAAAATCCCTGAGAGCATGCCGGCGTGACTTCAGAGCCCGGGGGGACATGCGGCCACAGGCAGAACAGTTCTCAACAGCGTGATCGGGACCCAGCCAACGGAGGCAGAGATGGTGCAAGTCCGAGTTGGCCATTTTCCTGGAACAGGATGAGTATTTCTTGAATCCAGGTTTCTTCATGATGAACAAGGTATGAGAGCAAAATAAAAAAACGTCTTACTGGCAAGGCGGAAGACAAAGACTGGCCAGCTAGGGGCGGATCTGGAGGTGGGGCTGATGGGCATGCCCAGGGGGCTAAAGCCCTCTGGGCTAGTGAGAGTACTCCGTCTCTGGCGCCGTCGGATGACGTCACCACTTGTGGCTGACTCATCCTGCTTGCCCTGGGAGAAACTATTTTGTAACTCATTGGTAGCTATACCATCTTTCACATCAAGGTATTAAAAACAGTTTTCAGGCAAAGGGGACATAAGGCTTAATTTTTGCCTACAGCACCAACACCTTGAACCAACTCGGTGTAAGTTCTGCCCTGACCTGCCTATTTCCCAGTCTATTGTGCAGGGCACATTAGCACAGGAATTAGCATGGGCTGTCACGCCCATCTGCTAACAGTGTATGCCACAGTATGTGGTTAGTACACACCAAAACCCACACTAACTGCATAGCACACTTTAGCAAAAGGGCCCTTTAATATCTGTTCTGGTATTTAAACAAAAAAAAAGAAAAAGCATCATTCTCATTCACTATTTTTCTTTATTATCTATTTATTGTACTGTTTATATTTTTAACAGATTTAATGTTTCTGAAATCAGGCGGTAATATCTAAGTCCATTGCACCGTGCCAGACATACCTCTACCACACCCTACTTGGACATCCCCACAAAGGAGATGTCTTTAAAAGGCATTTGTGAAATGGCTTTGGGGACGTCTCTATGGTTTGGACATCCAAATTATGACTAAGGCTTTTAAAATGACCCCCATAATTACCTCTCACCCCAGCCTCTGGGGGAACCTTCTGTGTTGTTCATTATTACCACACAGAGAGGAAACTGTTTGAGGTACAGGTTAAGTTTTAGCATACCATGCAAATAGAAAAGGATACAAGGGAAACCCAGTAAGACAATTTTCAGGATTCAGAGCCTGTAGGCAACTACAGTAAGTAAATAAATCAATCAACCACAAACCTTTGGAATCCACAGAATCTCTCAGCAAAACGTCCTGCCAGGGATGGCTCTATCCAATGCTATTTTCACTTTTACCTCTTACATAGTTTTGGTATCCTGCTCACTTCAAAGTGCAACCTGAAAATTGCATTTTGTGCACCATTGTTTTCACAGTTTGATAAAAATATCTATTGCCAGAGAAAATTGTATTAACGGCTAGCTACAGAAAAATTATGCATGGATAGGAAAGTTGGCTGCTCTCTACTCTCACAAGGTAGTGGCTCTTGGTTCTGTTGCCTTTTGTGGCTTTACTCAGTCCATTACCCCTGTATTCATAGCCCCTCTGAGCTGCATACATTAGCAGGAAACTTTCCTGATGATGTGAACCCACACACAGGAGGAAGAGGGCAAAGCATATATCAGCACCCATGCACTTTTAGTGGCTGTCTCCCCACACCATACTCAGAAGCAACTGTGGTTAGTTAGTCTACTTTAACTGCTGATGACTTAGCTGGGGCTTTCTATATTATGGTTCAAAACCTTTGTAATTCTATGCAGCTATTACATCAGACTAACTTCACAGATGAAAGCTTTGACAAGATTAGTGCTGAGTGCACTTTAGCATGGCGTTCTTTCCAGCCAGTGCCCTCAATATCCTTGGCAAAAACTCTTTCATCGCTGAATCCAACTATTTCTGTTCTGGCCCATTACCATGAGAAAGGCTGGCAACCAATCTGCAGGAACATTCTCCATTCATTTTGGCAATATTTGCTAATGGTTTGGAATCAGAAACCTTGCCCACAGCCTGTAAACAGGTTGCTTTTTGCCCTCTTCTTAAAAAGGCCAATCTTAGTCCATCAAGTCCTGGAGAACTTTTGACCAGTAACAAAGATATTGTTTATGGCTAAAATTATTGAGAAAACAGTCTTCTGCCTGTTGTTGATGTTTATAGAGACTAGAAACATCTTTCATGCCCAGCAGTCTGGCTTTCGCATACACCCTAGGTTGGAAACCAGTTTGTAGCAATGGTTAGTGAGATCAGAGAGGCCCTTGACAAGAGGCAAGCTGTTGTTTTCTCTCTCAATTTGATAGCGGCGTTTGACTTAGTCAATCATCAGATTTTATTACAGCGGTCTGATGAATATAGCAATCACTGGTAACATTTTAAAATTATTTAAATCATTTCTTCAAAATCGCTCCTGTACAGTTTCATTTCATTCTACTGAATCCAGACAGTACCCCCTTACTTGTGGGGTTCCCCAAGGCTCTATTTTGTCCCCTACTATCTTTCATCTGTATATCTGTCCGTTGGAGTGGAAGAGTAGCCTAGTAGAACACTGGCTTTGTAACCAAGCAACCAGGGTTCGATTCCCACTAGCACTCCTTGTGGCCTTGGGCAAGTCACTTAACCCTCCATTGCCTCGGAAGAAAGGCCTGGCAATCTACTTCCAGTGACACTGCCAAGAAAACCCAGGAGCTTCTGGGTCGCCAGGAGTCAGGACTGACTCGAAGGCACACATTGCATTTAGCATCTGTCCGTTAGCAATTTAATCCACTCTTAAGGTAGGGTTGCCAACTGGCTCCAGATGCGCCCGACAGGCTTGATCCAATCCTGGGTTTACCCCATTGCATGCAGGGCCATGTAGTCTTGCTTTTCTTATGGAGTGCAATGGAAAAATCAGAACTACATGTCCCTGCATGCAGTGGGGTAAACCTAGGACTGGATCAAATGTGTCGGGCGCATCTGGAGCCAGTTGGCAACCCTAAGTAGCAGTTATTTTTTTGCTGACGATATTCAACTACTGTTCTACACAAATCCATTAAACCCAGATTTAACTGCTGTTAATAAATGTTTGTCCCAAGCAGTAAGGATTACTGACTATTCTCGGACCATTAAGGTAGCCTTTATCATTCAAGGACTACAGGTACCTCTTGTTTCTATCCTGAAGGTGCTTGGGTGCATTGCAGATTCTCAATTGACCTTTAAACCTCAGATTGCAGCAATGTCTAAAGCATGTTTTTTGGCCCTACGGAGAAATCTGATCTGTCTTTAATATTTGGAGAAGCCAGCAATCTTGACTTTAATGCATGCAATTGTGGCCTAGTGCTTAGGACATGGTACCTCAGGGCTGGGGGTTTAATTCCCACCTGGGGACAGCAATCTCAGGCTGGAGGGACTGGCGTTTCTAGTCCAATAGGCACTCCTTATGGCCTTGGGCAAGCCACTTAACCCTCCGTTGCCTCAGGTACATATAGATTGTGAGCCCTTTGGGGACAAGGGAATATATCCAGTACCTGTTTGTAGTGATTACATAATGTAAACCGCTTTGATTGAAGGATAAGGCGGTATAGAAAAATTGGGTAAATAAATAAAAATAAATAATGCAGCTTGCCTCATACTTCACTAAAGGCAAAACTTATCAAATACCGTTTAATGACTCACCCTGCAACATGAGGGCTTGCTATTATCACTTGATCATAAACTGATTAATGCTTTGCTCTCGGCACTAAGTCTCAGAGAAACCAGATTGCACTTTAACCAAGGGCTTATAGCCCATTAAGTGTGCTTATTTCACATCAATGACCCGTTGCCATGTTGAGCTTATTTTTTAGTTTAAAATTTTTTTAAATTTTCTTTTTTAATAACTGATGACTTTCTTCTCATCGAGCAATATACTGCACTTTGAATTTTTTCAAATGTCGGTTAACCAACTGAACCGGTAATATAGTGACTAGATATTGCACTTAACTTAATTCGTACTGTTGAGCAGGGCAACAGTACGAATTAAGTTAAGTGCAATATCTAGTCACTATATTACCGGTTCAGTTGGTTAACCGACATTTGAAAAAGTCTGGTTTAGTTGGATAACCGACATTTGAAAAAATTCAAAGTGCAGTATATTGCTCGATGAGAAGAAAGTCATCAGTTATTAAAAAATAAAATTTAAAAAAATTTTAAACTAAAAAATAAGCTCAACATGGCAACGGGTCATTGATGTGAAATAAGCACACTTAATGGGCTATAAGCCCTTGGTTAAAGTGCAATCTGGTTTCTCTGAGACTTAGTGCCGAGAGCAAAGCATTAATCAGTTTATGATCAAGTGATAATAGCAAGCCCTCATGTTGCAGGGTGAGTCATTAAACGGTATTTGATACGTTTTGCCTTGAGTCAACCGTTTAAAGAGACATAGACTACACACTAATTGTATATCATACTTCACTAAAGCAATTGCAAACAATTCAAGGTAGTGTCACACTAAGAATTTGACAGAATCACTCCTTTACTGAGAGACCATTGCTGGCTGCCCATTTATTATTGAATAAGATTTAAGATTTTGATCTTGACTCATAGGGTCTTCTATGTGAGGCTCCTCTTTTTATGATTTATTGGAACCTTCTGTCCCAAATAGGAATCTTCGATCACTTCAACAAAATAGGCTTGTACTAACCTGAAACTCCAGAGTGCACCCCTGGTGTCACCTAGACTGCCTTTTATTATTGTGGAATTCTCTGCCCCTGACATTACGCTTCAGACATCCTGTTCTAAATTTAAAGCTGCTCTGAAGACTTTTTATTTTGAACAGGCTTTCTTAACCACAGGATTCCACTTATGGCTATGGAAGCTAGCAGGCATGGGATTGCACTCAGGATAGCAGTATGACTCATTTCTGTTCTGTGTTTTTGGGACCCTATTCCCATAAGCAATTGTAACTTAATTTCTTGTTTCTTTTTCTGTTCTATGATTTTCTTATCTGTTAACTGCTCTGAAATGGAAAAGAAGGGCAGATAGCAAATAAAAATAAACATAGGAGGTAGAGATGTACATAGGCAAAAAACCTTCAGATCATTTTCAGATTTTTTAGACTTTGTCCTAAGTTTCAGACAAATTTTCAGTTTGTCTCAGACCTTCATTTTAATTTTAAAAAATGAACACACTCTCTCGATATTTATGGGGGGGAAGGGGCGTAGGATTGCTCTGTCCATGCTAAGGGGTAGTTGGAGGCAGGGAGGAATGGGGGTTCTGGACATTCGTGCATATAATTTGGCTTGCTTGTTACGTCATCTGAAAGATTGGTTGTTTGAAGCCCAGGACTATACAAATTTAAGGTGCGAAAAAGCTCTGGTGGCGCCCTTTCATCTTAGGTATATATTGCATGTAGAGGGGCATAGGTTGCCTGGGGGCTGGAGACGTTGCCCGCTGATTACAACAATGAGACGGGTGTGGAAGTGGGTCTGTGAACATCTGCTGCATTCATATACACAAAGTGTATACTTGCCATTTTTGGGTTACTTGGACTTTACTCCGGGGCTTACGTCTGCTTGCTTTCAACGTTGGAGTAGAGGGTGTGTGTGTGGGGTAGAGCAAGTCTTGATGGATGAGGGGGACATTTTGCCCTTCGAGATATTAAAGGTGCCGTATGGTCTAACCGATAGGGATTTATTTCCTTATTATCAGGTACGCAGTTATATACGAGGATTGACGAAGGGGAATTTACTTAGTGATTTTTGTTCGGAGTTGGAGGATTTCTTTCTGTCTGAGGCCGTGGATAGGGTCTCCATTTCACAGGTACAATCTGCTTTTGCTATTAAGAAATCTAAGTCGACTTGCCATCGGTTGGCGGAAGTTTGGAATGCGGATCTGGGCACGTCCTTAACGGGAGAAAATATGTGGACACTATTTGGGTGAATTACGGAGTTTACAGCAATGGTGCCCCTTAGAGATGTGCAGTATCGGGTGGTTAGACGGGCATATCTGTCTCCGGGGCGTTTGTGTGCTATGGGGTATGAGGGGTGGACTAGTTGTCCTAAGTGTCAGGAAGCTGGGGCGCCATTGGTACATTTGTTGTGGGCTTGCCATAAGATTCAGGACTATTGGCAGGAGATCCATGCTTTTACTGAGCGGATTCTTGGTCAAACCTGGGATTATTGCCGCAGATGGCCTTACTCCATGAGATGTCTGAGATAGCTCTGGCAGGTCGGGGTAGGCGCCGTTGGTTATGTTTGGTGTGGACGTTGGCAGTCCGTATAATTTTGCAGAAGTGGAAATTAGAGAAAGTGCTGGATTATTGGCGTTGGCGCAACCAGTTACATGATCATTTGTTGCTGGATAAGATGTGGGTGATGAGAGAGCACAATCGACTTCCAGGATTTCACAGGGTTTGGGATGACTATATTCATTTCTTGCCTGCCTGTAGCCGCAGCCACATTTTAAATGGTCTTTCTCAATGATTTATGACATTAAAGATTCAATAGGTTAGGTGTTAGTCATAGATGAGGTTCGGGGATCAAGGAGGGGGAAGGGTGGGAACCAAATGGGGGGGGGAGGGGGGCAGTGGAGGGGGTTGGGGGTTGGGGAGGTGGGGGATTTATTGTAAAAGAAAAAATTGCAAATATGGAGTGTTCGAGAGGTTCCAATGTAATACCAAGTTGGCAGTATTGTTGTATTGTCATTTGGAACTGTGTTTATGTGAGTTGCAATAAAAAACGTTTGAACATAAAAAAATTAACCACATTAGAACTTTCTAATGCACATAGTTCAGCTGTAGACAGGTTATTTTAGAAGCCCTCTTCGAGTGTTGGGTTTCTGAAAATAGGCACAGAGACATCTTAGGAGCTAGCTCTATGGATGTCCCCAAGATGAAGATGTCCAAGTATGAGCAGCACATTCCGTTGAATCTGGGCATCACTGCTTGACCTCAGAAAGGTCCAGAGTCACCTCTAAGGTTATACATGCTCCAGGGATGGATAGGGATATGGAAAATGTTGTTTTGGCCATAAAACATCCAGAGGGTGTAGAGAAGATGGTACTCCACCATCCCCAATATTTTGCATAATCACATAGCAGTAGTGGGATTTGAACCCTAGTTTCCCTGCTTCTAGCCCACTATTCAAACCATTAAGCTGTTCCTAGATATCCATAGGCTGTAATTCTATTCTGGAGATGTCTGTGTAGATGCCCAGTAAACGTCCATATCGAGCATGTCCATGTTTGTGAAATGCTTCTTGAGCTTAGATGTGCCTGGCTTTTTTTTGGGGCATTCTGGCTTGGATGTCCCAGATTGCACTTAGACGTCATTTGTAAAATGTCACTTTCTATGAATTTTGTATGCATTAAGGGCCCGATATTGAATTGAGCTGGCTATGCACCGCTGACCTCTTACCCCAGATATTCAATGCTAGGATCATATGCAACCCCAGCACTAAATATCGGGATCGCCGCACATTCCCCAGAGCCTCAGAAGTTAACTGGGTAGCGGTGATATTGCACCACTGCCCAGTTAGCTCTCGCGGGTAAAACTAGGCCAGCTTTTGCTTTGCCTAGTTTTACCTGCAGTTTTCTAACTGGGTAGCGGTGCAATATTGCAACTATCTGGTTAGCGACTATCACCGCCTCTGCCCCCATCCCAGAATGCCCATGATATGCCCCGATGCTAAGCGGTTAGCATCGGGCGTGTAGGGGAGATCATCGAGGATATTCAGCGACACTATGTTAGTGCCATTGAATATCCTGTTCAGCGACATTTGCATGTAAACTGTGTAAATGACTTTCGAATATTGGGCCCTAAATGTTTTAAGGCATATTAACAAACCAAATATGTGCTAATGGATGCACATCCCTAATAGGCAGCTATGACCATGTGTCTCCTAATGAATCTCCATACAGAGGAGAGTATTTAACTAAGGGGCATGTTTACTAAACTTGGCTAAGGGTTAGCACAGACTATTTGTAACTAGGTCCCATGTTATTCAATGGAACCTAGTTACATATAGCCCATGCTAACTATTAGCTCAGCTTAGTAAACATGCCTCTGACTGTAGGATTTCTATTTTGGAAAACAAGCTTTGCAATATGAGGTGGTGGGGGGGGGGGGGGGTGTCTTTGTATTGAGAATTCTGATTTCTCCAGCACGTGTGTAAACTATGTTTTGTTTCTGTTCTATGTGAGCCATGATTATATGTGGTATTATAAGACTTATGAGTGTTCAACTAATTTTACTGCTCATATTCAAAGGAGAAGGGACAGTACACAATTTTGAGAGGACATAAACATGCGGGAGAGAAACTTTATTGAGAAGAGATACAAAACATGCCAAGTACTTAGAGATATGTAACTACAACAGTTCTGAAGTGAATGCAGTGTTTTCATGGTTTCTTTAGGAACAAGCCACACCTTTTCTGTTCTTAACCGTGTAAGTGGCAAAGGACACTTGAAGAATGTTCCTCCGAGAAACCCGGCTACCAAAAAGGGGATTATAGTATTTTCAGGAAATCTTCTTTGCCTGTGGGTGAGTTCGTTGCCCAGTTTTGTTGAGGAGCTAATGCAGCGTGGTATAGTAAGAGAACATACAGAAGCTGGTTTTCAACTGCATCAGCCCATCACACTTCAACCATGTCAAATCCATTCAGATTTTTAAACCTCTCTGATTCAGGGAGCCTTTCAGACCCAGACAGACTGCACGAGGATCCTCCACTGTTCATCGGGTCCCAGGCAACTTTCACGCCGTCATACCAAAGCATTTTAGAGGTAAGCAAAATCAAGGTACCAGCAGCAGTAGCTATAGTGATTACTAGTATTAGCTTAAAATGAACCTGGTAAAAGGATTTCTTATTTTTGTTTTAAACATTTCATGTACATGTGGAGTCCGATCCAGGAAGGGGCATGTCTGAGCCGTCCAGCCGTCCCAGACCAGGATGGGCCGCATTGTACCCGATTCTGCATCGTGGGAGTAAGACGCTCCTATGGTAGCAGGATCGAGTAATGGGATGGCCCAGCCTGGTGTGCCCTTCAGCAGCTGTGGGGGACATACAGCTGGCAGGATGGTCAGGCCTCCCCCTGCTCCCGCTGCTGCTGGACTCTTCCCCTGATCAGCTCGCCCACTGTCCGACACCTGATAGGTCTGCCCAGGCCAGGATTGGGTGGCAGCACATTACCTCTGGTGGATCCATTGCGCGGGGGGGGGGCCCTGCTGGGCCGGGCTGGGCCGGGCCAGGGTGCAAAGGCACCCAGTGCTTATTCCACCTCCGAGGTGGAATATGCTGTGCATTCCCCTGGTGCTTCCCAGATGTACAGGGCTGTGACCTGAATCAGCCCTGTATGTCATAAGAACATAAGAACATAAGATATGCCATACTGGGTCAGACCAAGGTCCATCAAGCCCAGTATTCTGTTTCCAACAGTGGCCAATCTAGGTCATATGTACCTAGCAGTTTCCCGAAAAGACACAGGTTCTGCAATGCTTGTACTGGGTCAAGCATTGATATCTTCAGTCACTTCTTAATAATGGTTTATGGACCTTTCCTCCAGGAACTTGTCCAAACCTTTTTTAAGCCCAGCTACACTAACAGCCTTTACTACATCCTCCGGTAACAAATTCCAGAGTTTGATTACACGTTGAGTGAAAAAATATTTTCTTTTATTAGTCTTAAATAGTTTACCCTGTAGCTTCATTGCATGTCCCCTAGTCTTTCTATATTCTGATAACGTAAACAATCGATCTACGTTTACCCGTTCCACTCCGTTCATTAATTTATAGACTTCTATCATATCTCCCCTCAGCGACCAATAAGTGCATAGGAGGCAGGGATCATCCTGGCCAGGCTCACCCACACCCTGCTCCCGTCCTGCTCTCCCTGCACAGTGGCTCTGTGTGTGGGGGAGTGAGGCTGCTGGAATTCATGCAGGACGACTAGCAGGGCTGCACGTCTCATTAGGATGTACAGCCCTGCTAGTCACCTTACAGAATCAGGCCCTTAGTGTTTGGGAAAGATCCACAACTGATGGCACTGGAAACCACAGTCTTCCATCCAACAGCAAATTCAGCATAGGCAATAATGGTAAAGGCTTCTTACACTGCCCTGCTGGTGCATCTCAGTCCTGACCTGGTATGAACCATCTTGCTGGATGAGAGGATAATTCATTCCCTTTCCAGTCCAGCCTTTGGTACGACTGCTGTGAAAAATTTGAGATGATACCGACTCTGAATTGAGACCCTCATGGTCACACCAGTTACCATTTGAAGAGGTCCAATATCTAATCCCCTAATAGTAGATCTGATGATTTATATCATACACATATATCAGAACAAACAACACCAAATACAGCAGTGGATAGATACCATATCTGACCTGTAGATCATCCTCTCAAATATATATAGACACCTTTCTTCAGAGTTTGTTTTTATTTGATATTAAATAGGCAAACCACTTTAAATGGGAGGACTTGATACAAATATTTAAGGAATATAGTTTTAAAATGGGCCTGCACCTTAATGTAAAGAAGACAAAGATCCTGACAACTGGCAAAATCAATAAGTTCATTGTTGATGGAGGAGAAATTGAAATAGTGGACAACTTTAACCTACTTGGATCAACTATCAATAAAGAAGCAACAAGCAGTCAGGAAATCAGATGACGTATTGCTCTTGGCAGAATGGCTACGAAGGACCTAGACAAGATTCTCAAGAGCAGAGATGTCTCTCCATACAAAGATTTGACTTGTTCAAGCTATGGCATTTTCAATAATGTCATATGAATGCAAAAATTGGACAGTGAAAAAGATAGGAAGAAAATAGATGCCTTTGAATAATGGTACTGGCGATGAATACTGCTTATACCATGGACTGCCCGAAGAACAAACCAGTAAGTGCTAGAGGAGATCAAACCTAAGCATTCTTTAGAAGCTCAGTTGGCAAGACTTCGACTCTCACACTTTGGACACATCATGTGAAGAGAGAGATCGTTAGAGAAAGACATCATGCTTGGCAAGGTAGAAGGTCAACACAAAAGGAAGGCCAGCAATGAGATGGATTGATACAATAAAAGCAGCTACGGGTGCCAGTATGGCAACAGTGAGCCGACTGACTGAAGATCAAACACAATTTAGGACAATTGTGCAGAGGATCGCCATGAATCGACACCGACTCAACGGCACTTAACAACAACAACATAGGGATATAACATCATTCCTCATAGAAATATCTTGAAATGTGCACAAACCTTGCATGTATTTTGACTTTCTTAAATAGTTTCACCTTTACAGACAGAAGAGGAAGTACCATCAGGAATTGCAAATTTTCGGGCTGATGTAGTAAAGTGCGCACGGCTGTTACACACAATCTTGTATGTGCCCTATGTAGAAAGGAGTTTTGTGCAGGAACTAACAGTGCATCCAGCCTCTGGCAACCATTAATGCACAGCACATTTCATTCCATGGTAATGAAGCTATTAGCTATTCTGAGAAGAAGCAGAAACGTGTGCAGAAGACCAAAAGGCTGAACTGAACCCTGGGTTTTAAAGCAAGGTCTGAGGAGGTATAAAGGGTTAGTTCGCTGTTCTGCGGTCAGCACTAGTGAGGAATTTATGCTTGTTTCTTTTCTTTACCGTGAACATACAGGACCTAAAACCTTTTTCTGGCTTTGCTGAAAAGGAAGGGTAAAAAGAAATGGCAGGGGATGAGGAGCTGAGGAGCAGGTCTGCCAAAACAAATAGGCATTAGCTGTTACTGTGGCACTAACGCTGTTGAAATGCAACAATTGCAGGCTATCTTCTGTGATAGCTGCATTTTGCTCGGTAGAGGAAGGGGGTGGTGGAATTGGGGTGGGGGGGGGGAAGGTGTGGAGAGAAAAGGCAGTTATTGTACGAACAACTGTTGCGCAATGGCTGCCAAAATTGCTGCAATTGTGTCTGCAGATAATGCCACCTGAAGAGGGATAGACCTTTATCTTCAACTCAGTGCAGGCTGGACTGGGAGCAGCGGCAGTTCAAGACTGACCCCATCAAAGAAGCAGCAGCAGCCTGCCTTTTTCTCAGCCCAGCACAAGCTGTATTGAAGGTGGGCAGGTGACCTGATGATACATGAAGGAAGCACTTCTGGCATAGGGAGATGGATGATCCCTGCCTCCTATGCACTTATTGGTCATATCTAACGACGGGATAGGATGGAAACTGACCAATAAGTGTTGGCTTAAGGATCAGAGGGCAGAGCCAGGAAGAAACATGTATTGCTGGAATCAAGTCTCTAAACTTAGGGACAATCCCTGCAAATCTGGGACATTTGGAAATCTTAAATGTGAGGACAGCAGGTAGCCTGGGAGTCTTCGGCTGTCTGGGGTTTCACAATAGCAGTTGTTATCTTATCTCATCTGTTTTTATCCCCCACCATTATAGGTGGTTAATCACTAACTGTTCATTTATGAACAAACAAATCTTATGGGCTCTTCATCTGTGAACTACCTTGACATTGCATTGGCTGATTCTGTAGTGAGCAGTGAGAGGAGTACTGCTATTGGCTATCATTTCCTCATAGATTCTGACAAACTAATGATCCTATATGCTACTAGATCAATAATTCAACTCTCCCCATTGGTTTTCACACCAGTATTGAGAATGAAACAGCCATTGTAATTGGCTAATTTATAATACAAACATTCTTATTTGCCTGCCTTGTCTCCCAGCAACTTATAGTTTTAAAATGAAGCAGTTGTAGAAGAACTTTCAGTTTGCCAAAGAACATCTCTGGCATAAGGTATTATCTTTAAAAGTTTCAGTGTTTCATTTTACTCTTTATTTCATTTTCAACTGCCACTATGTATAGGTATAGTTACAGGCAATCAAAGTTGAAACAAAAAAGTTCATGAACTAGTTAGATTAGCCCGTTCCATATATCCATATACAGGGCTTTTTTTGTGGGGATACACAGTGGTATGAAGTACTGGCACCTTGTCATTGCCTGTTAAGATGGACCTATGTTCCTCATGTATGAATGAAACAGCGCTGCGTATGAGTAATGACACGTTTAGGAAAAAGGCACAGCTCATATCTATCTATCTCAGAGATGCCAAGTCACACTCATTAGGAGCAGCGCCGTACCTAGTCCTGTGCGAGCGGTGCAGCTGCGCAGGGTGCAAAAGATTAGGGGCGCATTCAAAGCTGGCCCATCCATTGTGCGAGAATGTTCTCACAGGACCCTGTGCAAAATTCATGCTCTCACGGTGTTCTGAAATGCAGGCTTCAGAGGGAGCCAGGAAGACCTGCCTGAGGCCCCAGCTCACCTTGTAGCAGCAAAGTGCACGCAATGAATAAGACCAGGAGTCAATTGCAGGGTCCAAGCCAATTTATTGTGCACAAGGCTCAAACAGGAAAGCATCCAAAAAGGACTGAGCCATGGAGTACAGAAGCAAATTCCTTATATACAATTTTCACAGTTTGATACAGGCAAACTTTCTATTGGTCCCAACGCCCCTTGCACCTGTCCAATCGGGGACCCTCTCTGGGCCTAGCTCCCTGTTCCCCCTTCTCAGGCTATTCTTAGACATTGATACATTTCTACTTCAAGGCCATTTCTAGCTCAGGGAATGCAGGAACATATCTATCATCAGCATAGAGGAATTAATAAAGGCATTATACAGACTTTTCAAAAACAGTTTCAAAAGCAGTCAAAAGCAGTTTCTCAAACTCTGATTCTTCTCAGCACTAGCCTCAGGTGGGGGTTGGGGTCTAGGCCTAGTTTACAGGCCATTGCCTACCACATTCCCCCCTTTGATTATTCTCAACCCGACTAAAGGAGGGTGAGAAACTAATCACATATCAGACGCTTGTTAAACTGATGCTCTCATCTTGGGGTATAGCCTGATACTGCCAGATGGCTAATACTCTGGCTGCTGCCTTACGTTCTACCGTACTTTCAATAATGGAGGTAAACATTCGCACACAAAGAGGCAGAAAACATGGGAGAAGCAAGCACAGAGCTATCATTACAAGAACGGCAAACATAAAAGTCTTCAATCCACCCAGGCCTGAAAATGGGGTCCCAGACCATCCACTGAGGTCAAGGCCATTCCAAGTCTGGACTGGTACATATGCATGCCTACGCATATCATCAGCTATTTCTTCAACGACCTGACCTTGATCATCAATTTGCAAACAACAGTTAGTGAGATTAAACTTACTACACACACCACCCTCAGATGCTAGTAAATAATCAAGTGCTAAGCGATTCTGGTAAATAGCTGTACGCATTTGGGTACTCTGCTTTGCTAAAAGAGTTAGTGCTCTACTAGTTTCATTGGTTATGATTTCTGCAACAGCTTGTAAGCGTATAATACGATTCAATATATAAACAGGAGTGCGGTATCCCCAGGTCCCATCTTGTGCCCAAGTGGCTGGGCCATAATATGAGATAATTCGCTCAGGGGGCCACTCATCACCCTCCCACTTATCCCATTGTCCAATCTTGAGGGTGCTGCGCTTCCATCGACCGTTGTAGAGGGGGAAGCCTAACTGCTCCCCTTGCGAAAGTGGGATAAGGAAGAATGAAGGTCGTATTGTTCCCAAAACACATGCCCCTCCCCAGTTGGGAGGGAGTCGGGTATATGCTCGAGCGCCACAAATCCAATATAGTCCAGGAGGAGCTTCCCAAGTGTTGGTCGGGGCGAGGTTAGTCCATAGCTTGGCTAATGAGGGAAAGAGATCAAAGGGTTGGAAGGTTCTGTAGCATTAACACCTGACCACCAGGATGTCTTCTTTGTGGAGGCATTATAAATTCGTTGGCTCAAGCAGATCAGTTGTCCCACCGGCATGGTGAACTGTGGTCCCATTCGGACAAAACAGAGACGTCCGACGATGGTGTTGGTCAACACCCATTCACTAGCAGTCTTGTTCAGGGCAGTCTGGTTATAGGGGACGGAGTAGTTGAGTTCTCTTGCTTCCCAGGGCCATTGGTCTCCCATCTTGGTTCCGCCACAGAAGAAACAGTTAGAAATGTGAAGACTTGAGGCTACAGCTCCAGCAAGTTCAATAAATAAATTCTGCGTAGTCTGAGGAAGTTCTATCTCCGTCTGCATAGCTTCATAGAAGGTATGGTGGATTTGATAAGGGGAAGAAATGCGAGTCTTGGTGTTAAGTTGTATATGTAGGAAGGTTCCAGGGTCTACTCCCCTTCCTGCTATACATAAGCCAAATCGATATCCTGGCTTCCATTGGCTAGGGTTAAACACAAGGAGCTTCATGGGATTACAGGTACCTTTCAGGCACTTAAGGGGTGTCAGCAATGGTAGTCTCTCCAAATTAGCTTGACGTTGATCCCTGTCTTGCCCCTGAGGTGCGTCAGTCCAGGTGGCATAGTATACACACTCCCACTTGGGGCAAAAGTAGGCGTCTTCAGTTGCTTTGACATAAGTAGTTGGGGTACGCATCCCGGTACATATTCCCCACCGATAAGCTCCTTCGGGACACATGTATTTCTCATCATGGTAGTAAATTTGCTCATTGTCAACAGATCCACAGCTATAGTAGCCATTTCTGTTGATGGCCTCACAGGCATCAAAGTAAAGAGGGGCCAGTTTGGTGGGATCTGCGAGCTGTCGTGTAGCATTCAAGAGGGCTCCATCCTCGTTGTTCCATTGCAACTCTAGAACATAGTATGAGGGGTTCTGTCGGGGGTTAAAACAAGTTCTCATGTTGCCTTTGGTACAGATACTTAATTCTGTGCCATTATATACTCACCGGCTAGTCACGCCAGTGCAGGTGTAAAAGGAGTGATAGAGCAAAGTCTGGGTAACTTTTATGCCAACTCGGGTAGTGGTTATACAGGCCGCACAGGGAGGTAAAGCAAAAGTCATTTTAAGGGACCCCAGGGTTACCACAAAAGTCATTTTAAGGGACCCCAGGGTTACCACAAGCACAATATAAACATATAGAGAAAACATGATTACAATGTCTTAATGAACTTGTTTAAGAATTGCAAAGTCTTTACTGTAAGTCTCTGTTTCCACAGCTTTCACCGTACGTAGACCTGCCAGCTTCTGGTTGGTGACAGGAGTAGGGTTGTAGATTCCTCAAGCTTCTGCCGTATGTAGACCTGCCAGCTTCCAGCTGGGTGGCAGGAGTAGGGCTGTAGACTCTCACAGCTGTGGTTGTCGTCGCAGCGTGAGTCGCAGTGGTGACGCTGGATGGGCGGTTGAAGTCTAGGGATGTAGTTCAGTGGTCGCCGCTGGTTTTACTCGACTGTGATGAATCCAAGGTTCCAGCTCCGCAACTTTGATGGCAGTAGGGGTTGACAAGATGACGACATAGGATCCTCTCCAATGAGGTGCTAGCGGTGTATTTCTCCACTCCTTGATCCACACCGAAGTTCCAGGCTTATAGAGATGCAGTGGTTCGGTCAGGTTGATTGGCAGCTGATCTTGCACCCATGCATGGAGACTCTGCAAAACAGAACCTAGAGCCACTAGTTCTTGTCTGGTGATTCCGGACCCAATTTTACTCATATCCCCTTTTATCCCTTGAACAATGGGTGGAGGTCGCCCATACAGGACCTCAAAAGGGGAAACACCTAATGACTTAGTGGGGGCTGAACGTATCCTGAGGAGAGCTATAGGAAGAGCCTGGGGCCACTTCAGGTGCGCTTCCTGACAGAGTTTAGACAGCTGGGCCTTTAGGGTCCGATTCATTCGCTCTACTTTCCCTGAACTTTGGGGTCTATAAGCTGTGTGTAACTTCCACTGCACTTGTAGGGCTCAGGCCAGCTGCTGGGTTACTTGGGATATAAATGAGTACCCATTGTCTGATCCTATAACTAATGGTATACCAAATCGGGGAATGATTTCATGGAGTAGAACTTTGGTGACTTCCCTGGCTTTCTCAGTTCTGGTGGGGAAAGCCTCCACCCACCCAGAGAACGTGCAAACCAGGACTAACAGGTAATGGTATCCATACATTCGTGGCATTTCAGCAAAGTCCACCTGGATATTTCCCATGGGAGTAACTCCTACTGACTGAACTCTTGGGGGTGGATTAGGACCCTGCCGGGCATTGTTCTTGGCACAGGTTAAACATCTTCGGGCTACTGAGGCTGTCAGGGGTCCTAATAGCGAGGTGCAAAAGTGAGGTTTGAGCGCTTTTTCCATCGCAGTCTTCCCATAATGTGTGGCTTGGTTGAAAGCTTGGACAAAGGCAGGACCTAATGTCTCAGGGATCACAGTTGGGCCAGGAGGAAGACTACCTGTTGGTGGTGGTAGCACTATCCACCCGGTCTCTGATAACACTCCTCCTTCTGTTTGGCAATAATAGTCCAGTTCCTTGGAAGTGTACCGTGGGGTCCATGCACTGAGGGGTACCGGGAATATGGCTGCCTGGACTGTAGTACTGGAGATATGAGCTTGTTGTGTGATGGCTGCTTCTCGAGCCGCAGTGTCAGCAAATCTATTCCCTCGTGAAACTTCTCCTCCTACCTGATGACCTTGGCAGTGCATCACTGCAACTTGTTTGGGGGCCCATACAGCATCTAACAATGTCAATATTTCAGGGCCGTACTTGAGGGACTTGCCTCCCGAGGTAATTAACCCACGTTCCTTGTACAGGGCCCCATGTGCATGCAATGTTGTGAAAGCATATTTAGAATCTGTGTATACATTTAAGCGGAGCCCTGTCCCTATTATCAGTGCCCTAGTAAGGGCTATCGGTTCAGCTCTCTGTGCTGAGGTTCCTGGGGCCAAAGCTGATTACTCTACTACCATGTCCAGGGTCACCACTGCATAGCCAGCACATCGTCGCCCATCGATGACAAGGCCACTTCCATCCACAAAGAAAGTTCGTTCAGGGTCAGTTAATGGGACATCAGTTAGATTAGGGCGACTTGAGAAGACAGTGTCCATAACTTCCAAGCAATCATGATCCGGTGGGCCGGACCAATTGGTAACAGCGTAGCAGGGTTCAAAGCTTGACTGACGATCAACTGCAATCGGGGATTTTCACATAACATACTCTGATACTTCAGCATCCGTGAATTCGTGAACCAGTAGTTTCCTTTGTGTTCCATAAGAGTCAAGACAGAGTGTGGTACTGTAACTTGGAGACTTTGACCCAGAGTGAGCTTGTCGGCCTCACCTGCCAGGAGGGCTGTAGCTGCGACAGCTCTCAGGCAAGGTGGCCATCCTTTTGCAACGGTGTCCAGTTGTTTTGATAGATAAGCCACAGGTCACTGCCAGGATCTGAGGGATTGAGTCAATACTCCCAACGCATTGCCGCTTGACTCATGTACGTAGAGGCGAAATGGTTTTTGTACATCTGGCAGGCCTAAGGCTGGTGATGACATCAAGGCTGCTTTCAACGATCGGAATGCTGTATCCTGTTCTGGGCCCCATTCCAGGGGAGATCGCTCCATTCCTTTGGTGGCCTGATACAATGGCTTCACCAACAGTGCAAAATTGGGTATCCATATTCGACAATAGCCTGCAGCTCCCAGGAAGGCCCTCACCTGCTTTCTGGTGGTGGGGGTAGGGATGCGGCACACTGCTTCCTTTCGCTCTGGTCCCAATCTCCGGATCCCTTTGGACAGATTGAATCCCAGATATTTCACCTCGGTTTGGCACAACTGCGCCTTGGCTCTGGAGACCTTGTATCCAGCTTCGTTCAGGAGGTGCAGGAGATCACTGGTGGCGTGCACACATTTGATTCTGGAGTTGGTGGCTACTAGTAGGTCATCCACATACTGAAGGAGAACTCTCTCCCCTGGAGTCACAGGATAACTTGACAGGTCTTGATTTAGGGCAGCACTGAAGAGAGTAGGTGAGTTCTTGAATCCTTGGGGTAATCAAGTCCAGGTAAGTTGGCCTCGTCTTCCTGTGGTTGGGTCCTTCCATTCAAATGCAAACAGGAGTTGACTGGTTGGTGCTAAACGTATGCAGAAAAAGGCATCCTTTAAATCCAAGATGGTGAAGTGAGTAGCCTCAGCAGGAATCAGTCCCAGGAGTGTATATGAGTTTGGTACTACTGGATGTATGGTTTCAACTGCATTATTTACTCGTCTTAAGTCCTGCACTGGGCGGTAGTCACCTGTCCCAGGCTTCTTAACTGGGAGGAGGGGGGTATTCCAGGGCGATTGGCACTCTTTGAGAAGTCCGTACTTCAGTAATTTCATTAGATGACAGTGAATTCCTTCAATCGCCAGCTGCGGAAGAGGATATTGTCTCACGTGCACTGGTTCCACTCCTGGTTTGAGGGTGACAAGCACAGGGGCTATGTTCTTCGCTAGGCCAGGAAGATTATCCTCCGCCCAAACCTCGGGCGGAGCTGAGATTCTGGTGGGGATACAGGAACTGGTTGCCTTGGTCGGAGATGCACTATAGAACCGCCATTCTTCTTCCCAGGGGACAGTCAGCACCATCAGGCCAGCAGATTTTGAGTTCACAGTCATTTCCATCTTCCCTCCTTCAACAAAGGATATCTGCGCATGGAGCTTGGCAAGCATATCTCGACCCAAAAAGGGAATTGGGCACTCGGGCATGTATAGGAACTGGTGCGTTATCTTCCGTCCCCCTAGTTCACAAGTGCAGTTCTGCAAGAAAGGCTTTGTGGCCCTAACTCCCGTAGCTCCGACAATGGTAGTAGATCGAGAAGATAGAGGGGCCACTGGTTTTGCTACTACTGAATGTTCTGTCCCCGTATCCACCATAAAGTCCATATATTGGTCCCCAATCTTTAAACTGACCATAGGCTCCTGGGGACCTAGGGGAAATTTGGAGCCCGGTCTGGCCTAGTCTTCATCCTTTTTTAGCCTTCTTCGGTTGCCATTCCCTCTATAGCTGCTTCTTCCTGTTGGAACTGTGTACGATTCATTCCTCCCCGCTGCCGGAATCTTCCCCCTGCTCTCCGCATGCTCCCTCCTCCCCTCCAGGAGGCGGAGTTCAAATTCGGGCACTCATTCCTCCAATGTCCTTCTTCTTTACAGTAGGCGCACTGATTCGCGCCCAATGGGGACCGGCCGTCTCCTCGGTCCCTTCCACGTCCTCGAGTCCTTCAGTTAGAGATACTTCCTCCATGTCGTTCGACTAAAGCTGCAGCAAGGAACTCAGCTTTCTTCTTCATCTTACGTTCACTTTCCTTCTGACATTCTTGATCACGATTCACAAATACTTTCTAAGCAACTTTCATTAACTGGGCCGCATTCATGCCCGCAAATCCTTCTAACTTTTGCAGTTTTCGTTTTATGTCTCCTTGGGACTGACTCACAAAGGCTGCATTCACCATGTGTAAATTTTCCTGGGCCGCTGGGTCATATGGAGTATAAAGTCTGTAAGCTTTGGACAATCGTTCATAAAAGGCCGCTGGACTCTCATCTGACTGCTGGATGACTTCCGCTACCTTTTTGATATTCATGGCCTTCTGGCCTCCTCTCTTCAGGCCTTGTAGTAGAGCCTGGCGGAACCGGGTGAGAGCTGTCGCCCCGGTTGCACTGTTTGGATCCCACCTGGGATTGTCATTTGGAAAATCTGCGGCGGCTGCTCGCCGGGGATCTAGGTCTCTGTCTCCTACAGGATTTTCTTCTAACCATCGGGTGGAGGTTTGCACAATCCATGCTCATTCTTCAGTAGTGAAAAGGGTAGACAGGAGCTGGCGGCAATCAAACCAGGTAGGCTGATGGGTTTGCTTAATGCTAGACATTAACTCTGTCAATTCTTGGGGCTTCGCAGTGTAGGACGCATAATGCGTTTTCCAGTTCAATAAATCCGTGGTGGAGAAGGGCACATAGATGAGACTGGTGGGTCTCACCACAACCTGGTCCTGTTCGTTAAGGATGGGTAGCCCCGGGACCTGGCGTAATGGCATAACGTGACTATTTCTCTGACTTGCTGTTGTACTTCTGAGGGCATAATGTAGCCTGGCTTGCTGGAAGTTTGCTCCTCTGCTCCAGTCTCCAGCAACAGGTGACCCTGGACTGGCAACTGAATCCCTGTTTGCTGTATCATCAGTGGACTGTGGTTCCTCTGAATCACTTGGGCCAGAGCTAGGGCTCCCGCTCGGGTGGGGATGCATCTCCTCCGAATGCGGAGGGGTCGGGAGATCTAGAGGCAGGTTGGCAGGAGGGGATCCTCCCGCACCAGGCTCTGCCCGGGGTTGCGGTGGAGCCGAGGGGACTGGCCTATAAAGGAACTGGAGTGGATGGGTCGGAATTTCTGGCGATTCTGGGGCTGAATAGATAGGCAGCTTTTCTCCTTCAGACTTCCGGGCCCCCCTTGTGGTCGCTACCATTATCCTACACTGTTCCTCGTGACAGCGCTTCATCCAGGAGGGCTCTTTTTCACAAATATTTAACCAGGCATCTATATAGGGGAACTGGTCAGGGTGTTCTCTGCGTACAATCTGATGTACCTGGGATATAACTCTAACATCAAAAGTACCACCAGGGGGCCACTCAGTGACCAGCACCGGCCACTCCCTATCACAAAGTATTCCTAATCGGGATGGAGACATTTTTACTCCATAGTCACCGTCAAAACCCTTCTTGAAATTCTTAATCATACATTTTAGCGAAGTTTGCGTGGACTCCGCCCCTCCCATGATGACGTACACAACAACAGACAGTAAGGGCAGGTAGTATGGCTGCAGGTAAGGGGTCCGTACAGCCCTAGGAACAAATAGGGAGACAAACACCAAATGCTTCCTCCTTTTCGCGACCTGGGCGCGGTCGCCCGGCCAGGAACTGCGCTACTCAGGAGTCCGCTTTCACGTGGTCTGTGTTTCAAGACCTCCCATTCATGCACACACAATCAAACATGCTAGCAACGTTTTCCCAAATTTTCCCAGGCCATATCTAACTAACCAAGAGCAGCCGGTCTTGCGCATACTCATGCAAGACTTACTTGGACTGCTAACAAACCAAGAAAAGGGCAGTAGTTTGGGCCTCGCGCATACTCATGCAAGGCTTACTCGGACTCGCCCTGAGAGGTGATCAGGCTCTCAATACCTTTTACCAAATCAGTCTCGCGCATACTCATGCAAGACTTACCCAAACCTAACTAACTAAGGAACAAGAAGATTTCTACTCACCGGATCTGGTACCCGATACAGAACCAGCTCTTGGGTTGAATCCTGGACTCCCCTCGGGTTCGGAGGTGTTGGCCGGTCGGACCCAGTAGTCCGCTGAGGCAAGGCGGAACCCTCTCCGATACAAGAGGACCGGTGGCGCCTGAGGTTTCCCCTGCGGTCGGACAGACACGGTCCCAACCGGGCCAAACCTTGAGGCGGTAATATGTGGTATATTCACTTGAATACCATCCACTACTCGCACTTCCCGGCCAACGCACCAGGAAATGTAGCAGCGAAGTGCACACAATGAATAAGACCAGGAGTCAATTGCAGGGTCCAAGCCAATTTATTGTGCACAAGGCTCAGACAGGAAAGCATCCAAAAATTACTGAGTAATGGAGTACAGAAGCAAATTCCTTATATACAATTTTTACAGTTTGATACAGGCAAACTTTCTATTGGTCCCAACGCCCCTTGCACCTGTCCATTCGGGGACCCTCTCTGGGCCTAGCTCCCTGCTCCCCCTGCTCAGACTATTCTAACAAAGGCACAGTCTTAGACATAGATACATTTCTACTTCAAGGCCATTTCTAGCTCAGGGAATTCAGGAACATATCTATCATCAGCATAGAGGAATTAATAAAGGCATTATACAGACTTTTCAAAAACAGTTTCAAAAGCAGTCAAAAGTAGTTTCTCAAACTCTGATTCTTCTCAGCACTAGCCTCAGGTGGGGGTTGGGGTCTAGGCCTAGTTTACAGGCCATTGCCTACCACAACCTCTGCATAGCCACCAGCGTGAAGAGCGGCGTTTTCTCTCACACTGGCAGCTGTGTTCTTGTGAAGCGCGTGAGTGCCCGGAAATGCCCTTTAATGTTTCCCGGCATTCCACGTGCTTCACTAGAACATAGCTGCCAGCGTGAGGGAAAACGCCTCTCTTCACGCTGGTGGCTGTGCAGAGGTGAACCAGGGCCTCGGGCAAGCCTTCCCGGCTCCTTCTGAAGCCGCTTAGGCGCAGGGCTCTTCGGGGGAGGGGGGAGAGTCTAGGATAGCATTGGAAATGGCCGATGGGGGCTGATGGGGGGGGGGGGGGCTAGGACTGGAAATGGGCTGTTCGGGGAAAGGACTGGAAATGGGCTGATGGGGGGCTGAAATAGGACTGGAAATGGCTGATGGGGGAGCATGCATTGGAAATGGGCTGCTGGGGGGCTGGAATAGGATTGGAAATGGGCTGATGGGGGAGCTTGCACTGGAAATGGGCTGGTGGGGGGCTAGGACTGGAAATGGGCTGACCGGGGGGGGGGGGAGCTTGGACTGGAAATGGGCTGATGGGGGGCTGAAATAGGACTGGAAATGACTGATGGGGGTGCTAGGAATGGAAATGGGCTGATGTGGGGTTATGGGAGAATGGGACTAGAAGGGAGTGGATGCTGGATGGAGCTGGGACTAGAAGGAGATAGGGCTGGGGGTATGAGAATGGAGAGAGGAAAATATGTTTTGTGTGGGAGGGAAGAAAAATCTACAATAGGCCGGGCATTGGGAGAGTAAGTGGGGATTGAGGATGGAAGGGTGAAATTTGAGTGGATGATAAAGGAATAAAGAAAGAAATGGAGGAAAATACAAAAGGGGAAAGATCAGTATGTTAAAGCAGATATATATAGAGAAAATGTAAAAAATCTAGGAGAGAGAAGAAAGGACAAATGGACAGCTAGCAGAAGACCCGAAGAAACCAGAAGAAAGTAACTGGAGAAATTGTAACTGAAAAATAAAATGCTCAAAGAAAAGGTAGAAAAATACTTTTTTATTTTGAATTTATTAACTGGAATATGTCATCTCTGGGAAATGTGTATTGCTAACGTCTTTGCGGTTTTGGTTAGTACAAGAGGAAATTAATTTATAGTTTTATCTCTCCAGTGTTGTAGTACATTCCAAGTTGAAAGAACTGAAATATGAGATTTCAGACCTACTATTAGTAATCTGTGAACTATCATTAAAATCATCTGTAATACCTGAAGATTGGAGGATCGCCAATGTAACGCCAATTTTTAAAAAGGGTTCCAGGGGTGATCCGGGAAACTACAGACCGGTGATCCTGATGTCAGTACTGGAAAAATGGTAAAAACCATCATAAAGAACAAAATTTCTCAGCATGTCATGGCTTAATGGTAGACAGCCACATGGCTTTAGACAAGGAAGATCTTGTTTTACTAATCTGTTATGTTTTTTGAAGGTGTGAATAAACAGGTAGACAAAGGTGAGTCGATTGATATAGTGTATCTGGACTTTCAGAAAGCATTTGACAAGGTCCCTCATCAGAGACTTTTGGCAAAACTAAAAAGTCATGGGATAGGAGGTGATATACTATTGTGGATCAGGAACTGGTTACAAGATAGAAAGCAGAGGGTAGGGCTAAATGGCCAATTTTCCCAATGGAGAACGGTGAATAGTGGTGTACCCCAGGGATCTGTGCTGGGTCCGCTGCTTTTTGACATATTCATAAATGACCTGGAAAAAGGAATAACGAGTGAGGTTATCAAATTTGCAGATGACACAAAACTATTTAAAGTTGTTAAAACCCAAGAGGATTGTGGAAAATTGCAAGAGGATCTTGATAAATTGAAAGACTGGGCATAAAAATGGCAGATGAAATTTAATGTGGACAAGTGCAAAGTTATGCACCTAGGGAAGAACAACGCAAACTATGGTTACACGATGCAAGGTTCCACATTAGGAACCACCACCCAGGAAAAAGATTTAGGCGTCATTGTGGATAACATGTTAAAACCCTCAGCCCAGAGTGCAGCGGCAGCCAAGAGAGCAAATAGAATGCTAGGTATCAAGGAAAGGAATGTAAAATAAAACAAGATATTATAATGCCTCTATATCATTCCATGGTGAGACCGCACCTTGAATATTGTGTGCAATTCTGGTCACCGTATCTTAAAAAGGATATAGTGTTATTAAAAAAGGTTCAGAGAAGAGCCACCAAAATGGTAAAGGGGATGGAAGGATACTCCTATGAAGAAAGGCTAAAAAGGTTAGGGCTCTTTAACCTAGAAAAGAGACGGCTGAGGGGAGATATGATAGAAGTCTATAAATTAATGAATGGAGTGGAACGGGTAAACGTAGATTGATTGTTTACATTATCAGAATATAGAAAGACTAGGGCAAATGCAATGAAGCTACAGGGTAAACTATTTAAGACTAATAAAATAAAATATTTTTTCACTCAACGTGTAATCAAACTCTGGAATTTGTTACCGGAGGATGTAGTAAAGGCTGTTAGTATAGCTGGGTTTAAAAAAGGTTTGGACAAGTTCCTGGAGGAAAGGTCCATAAACCATTATTAAGAAGGGACCCAGGATATCAATGTTTGACCCAATACAAGCATTGTGGAACCTGTGTCTTTTGGGGAAACTGCTAGGTACGTATGACCTAGATTGGCCACTGTTGGAAACAGGATACTGGGCTTGATGGACTTTGGTCTGACCCAGTGTGGCAGATCTTATGTTCTTATGTCTGGTTCCTCCCTCCTCTGACACAAACTTACATCAGAGGAGGGAAGGATCAGATCTGCGTGGAGTTTAAAGACCCACATTCATTTTTTAAAATTTGAAATCAGGTCTGCTCTGCTGCTGCCGGCACAGACGATGACAAGAAAACACAAAAAGTGGCAGCAGCCGGGTAAGAGCAGGCAGCCGGCTGGGCATAAAGGTATGGGTGAGATGGGGAGGGAGGCGCGCCAGATGTGAAAGTCACACAACGGTCAATTATGGCTTCGTACGGCCCTGATTAGGAGTGTGCCATACTCATTTGAAGGCTTTCTCACTTTCACACTCATTGAACCCCTTATCTCAAGCATTGGAGCCTCAGTGCAAGTGCACTGCTCTGGATCACTGCTTTCATGAAAGATAAGCCTAAGGGAAGAACAATGCGATTTAAAAGCCTCTCCGCACTGAGCACGGAACTGAAAGGAAAGGCAAACCTACTCAACTGTGTGCAAAAGCCCCCAGCTGCAGAGTTTGCATCACCACAGTGGTCGCCGACCCAGCACTGCTCCCCCTGGCACCTTGGACATTGCCAATCTCTGCTGCACCTCTCTGGACAGCCCAAGTAAGTCACCGTGGGTCCCAGGACATAGTGACAAACTCTCCCATCAAAACCGGAGCAGCTCACCTGTGACTATGTGCGGCTGAGCTGCTTCAGTTCTGGCGGGAAGGTACACTGCCGCGGGTGCCCCAGGTGCCCTTTTGTCATGTGTAATCTGTTCCTGACTTCCTGGCCAGGTGCAACAAGCAAAGGGATCCTTCCTTGGCCCTTGATCTCCTATCTCTGGTCTTAGAAACAAGTGAGAAGAAATGAGAACAAACATTTTAAAAGGAGATAGAGCAGCTTTTAAACTAGATAATAGGGGAAAGCCAAGAGATGCCCAAGAGCACATGGTTCAGAAGTATGTATACGTGAAGGTTACTAACAAAATAGGGAAGTTAGGACATCCAAACAGAGAGGTTCCAATAAAGATAAAAATTACCCAGATGTCCTTAAGTACAGAGCTGAAAGATTCCAAATTACCCCTATCAACAGATAGCCGATTAATATGATTGAAATACAACATCTAAAATGCCTGTATGCAAATGCTAAAAGTCTTAAAAATAAGATGGGAGAATTAGAATATATAGCTATAAATGAGAGGTTAGATATGATTGGTAGAGACCTGGTGGAAGGAGGACAACCAATGAGACACTGTGATACCTGGGTACAAACTATATCACAATGATAGAGGAGATCAAATTGATGGAGGGGTTGCGCTCTATGTTAGTGAGGGCATTGAGTCACATAGGATTAAAGTTTTTCAGAAAACAAAATATGCTGTAGAATCTCTATGGATAAAAATTCCATGTAAAAAGGGGAAGGCAATGGCAGTGGGGGTGTACTACCATCCACCTGGCCAGAATGAATAAATGGATGATGAAATGCTAAAAGAAACCGGGGCAGCTAACAAAAGTTACAACACAGTAATAATGAGTGATTTCAATTACTCGGGTATCAAATGGGTCAATGTTACAGTAGGACATGCTAGGGAGATAAAGTTTCTAGTTGAAATAAATGACTGCTTCTTAGAGCAGCTGGTTCATGAACTGACCAGAGGGGAAGCTATTTTGGACCTAGTCCTTAGTATCATGCAGGATTTGGTGCAAGAGATAAGGGTGTTGGGGCCACTTGGCAATATTGATCATGATCACATTTGATTTAATATATGAAAGACGAATGGCAAGAAAATCCATAGTACTACCATTTAACTCTCAAAAAGGAGACTATGATAAAATGAGGAATATAGTTAACAAAAGACTAAAAGGAGCTGCTGCAAAGGCTAAAGATTTGCATAAAGTGTGGGCATTGTTTAAAAATACTCTGTGTAGGTTATCCCCATGCCTTCTTAGGAATGTATAAAGTCACTTCACTGTTGTTTTGAGCTGATGCACTCAAAAACTGAGCACCCTAGGGATGGACCCTAAAGTTACTGCTTGGATTGGAAATTGGTTGAGTGGGAGGCCACAAAGGGTACAGGTAAATGGAGCTCACTCTGAGGAGAAGGAGGTTACCATTGGTGTGCCTCAGGGATCTGTCCTTGATCCAATTCTTTTTGACATCTTTGTTAGTGATATAGTGGAAGGGCTGTCGGGTAAGGTTTGCCTCTTTGCGGATGATACCAAAATCTACAATAGAGTAGACACTCAGGAAGATGTAGATAACATGAGGAGAGATCTAGCTAAGCTTGAAGAATGGTCTAGAATTTGGCAGCTGAGATTTTAATGTTAAAAAATGCAAGATCATGCATTTCGTCTGCAGCAATCCAATGGAGCGATATAGTATAGGGGGTGAAGTACTTTTGTCCACTAAAGAAGAACGGGACCTAGGCGTGATTGTGTCTGATGGTCTTAAAGTAGTTAAACAGGTAGAAAAGGCAACAGCAAAAGCTAGAAGGATGCTTGGGTGCATACGGAGAAGAATGGCTAGCAGAAAAAAGGAGGTGATAGTGCCTGTGTATGTCTTTGGTGCGACCTCATTTGGAGTATTGTGTTCAATTCTGGAGACCGCACCTTCAAAAGGCTATAAACAGGCTGGAGTCAATACAGAGGGTGGCTACTAAAATGGTTAGTGGTCTTCATTATAAAGCATATGAGGACAGACTTAAGGATCTTAATATGTACACCTTAGAAGAAAGGCAGGATAGAGGTGATATGATTGAGATGTTTAAATACCTCCGTGGCATAAATGTTCAGGGGGAGAGCCTCTTTCGATTGAAAGCATGCTCTGTTATGAGGGGACATGGGATGAGGATGAAAGGGGATAGATTCAGGAGTGATATGCGGAAATATTTCTTTACGGAAAGAGTTATGGATCTGTGGAATAGTCTCCCAGTGGAGGAGGTAGAGATGAAGACAGTATCTGAATTCAAAGAAGCATGGGACAAACACAGAGGATCACAAAAGGAAACAAATTACTGTTGTAGTAGTTGATATGGAAGGACAGACTAGATAGGCTATGTGGTCTTTTTCTGTCATCATGTTTCTATGTTTCTAATACGTGATTTCTATCTTTTTGAAATTTTGGGATCCTCTGTGCTTGTCCCTTACCTTTTTGAATTCCTTCATTGCTTTTGTCTCCTCTGTCTTCTCTGGGAGGGTATTCCAGGCATCCATTATCCTTTCCATAAACAATTGTACTTGATGTTGCTCCTGAGTCTATCTTTGTGCTGCTTCACATCATGGCCCTTGTTAACTTATTTCTTTAGAAGAAAGAGCACTCGTCCTCTGTTCCTTCCCTCCTCTAGAGAATACTATTTAGGTTTCCAAGTCTCTTTTCATATGTTTTTTTATTGTAGACACTGCACGTTTTGCTGCTTTTCTCAGGACTGCCTCTACCAGTGAAAAATTATCTTTAGCAAATTCTACTCAATCTTTGACTTTACAGATCAATTAAGAATTTTCTGTTCTTATCCCATATTTTCTTGGATTCTAGTATTGTGCTTGTTTCTGCTATCTCAGAGGAGAGGCTGTTCGCACCAAGGGCGTAGCTAGACTGCAAATTTTGGGGGTCCCAAGAATAATGTGGAATAGGCTCAGGGTTAACTTTGGGGGGGGGGGGGGAGATAGCAAACAAGCACCCCCCCCCCCACGACACTCACCCATTCCTCAAGGAGAGCCAGGTTAAAATCTCATGGGTGGCACATCACGTGAGATCTTGAATGGGATGTACATGCCACAACTGTAAATGAGGGAAGCCATGGGAAGAGCCTGTGCCCCTCCAGCTCACCCATGGCTACACTCCTGATTCCCACATTCATCATCCTTTCTGTGAAGAAATATTTCTGCTACCACTGAGTCTGTACCCTTGAGCCGTATAGAGGATAATTTATATGGGGGCTCAGTTTAAGGCAGTCAAAATGTGCCTACTTAGACGCTATTTTATAAAGCAATGTAGGTGCCTAATTTTCTTTATAAAATACTAACATAATGGCAGAAAACACACCTTGAATGTAGGTTCTCACAAGCAGGCATAAATGATCACGGGTGCTTTACACACGTATACATACAAATTAAGGGGTTTTATAATCTACTTGTGTACTTTTGCACTTCGCCCATGCTCCATCCAAACTCTGCCCATGTGCATGCCCAATGCCATCAAATCAATGCATGTACTTTTACTTTTTAGAGACTTCTATGCCCTTCTCAGTCTGAGTCACTAGAGGGCAACTCAGTATTCTTCTGTCTCCAGCAGATGGTGGATAGATTTTCTCAACTCTGAAGAAAATCTGAACAATTGAGAAGAAAAAGATTGATTTTGCTCATGAAGACCCTTTGAGGGTCTCTCTCACTTGAGTGTGATGTGGGAGAATCCACTAGACTGTCTTTTTGGTAGCCAAAGGAGGAGGGAAAATTGGTTCAGCTCCATTCTCTTATCATGATAAGGGCCTGTTGAGCAGCCAGGAAATTGGAAGGATTTGGAAGAGATCAGCAGCCTCACACAACCTCAGTGCCCTCTCCCTCCTCCTCTTTTGCCCCCTGCTCTCTTCCAAAGATTGCAAGATGACGTTCAGAGATTTCTGCCTACAAGTCACAGTGAGTCTATAAAAAGAAACAGTTTCAGGGGAAGTAGTGCTGAGCCCAGCATGAGGTTTCTGCCTGGGACTCCCAGGGGATAAGTACCAAGGCTTGTTGGAGGCTCCCGATTCCGTCCATCTGGGGCGTAATTCGGGATGGACTGTCAGCAATCGTTGGCATGGTGTGGGTTTTCTGCCCTTTCCAGTGTGCATTTAATAATGTTTTTACTGCTGTGCGTCTTGCAGTCATGTGGTCCTAGCACATGCTCTGCCCGAGCGGCTCCAATATGCGTTCCTGCCTGAGTACCCTTTGCACGTGATACTGTAAGTTCTGTTAATGACTGTTTTTTGTGTCGGCACCTACCTTAACTTTCTATGTTTTCTTCCAGGATTCAGGCAGTGTGCCAAGAGGAGTTTCTTGCATTTCTGAATTTGGCAGAAGCGTATTTCCATATCCTGATCTGGGAGGATCAGCAAAGACATCTGCATTTTGTTGTGCTTGACTCTCACTTTCATTCAGCCTTTCCTTTGCCCTAAGGATGTTCTTCAAGGTCATAGGATGGATGATGGATGGTCAGGTCAGGTGATGGATGTGGCGCTGTGATGCCAAGGGATTTGCGTGCACCCATATCTGGACTACTGGTTCATCTGAGTTCATGCTTGGTTGGAGGTGTCTCACATTTTGTCCCAAGCAGTATTCTTTCCGGAAAGCCTCAGCTGGGTGATCAACTGAGGGAAGAATCAGTTGGTGCTTTCCCAATCCCTGGAGTTCCTGGGAGCATGGTTTGATGCTTGAGTGGGTAGAATCTTTCTGCTGGAGGAGAAAGTGGAAAGATTGTTTGATTACCTTGTGGTGTTTTGTTCACAACAGTCTCCCAGAGTTTGGGACTGTCTTCAGCTACTCTGATTGATGGCAGTGACAACTGAGAGAGTGCCATGGGCACATGCTCATATGCAGCTGCTCCAGCAATCTTTGCAGACTCTGTGGCCCCCAGGTTTTCAGGAGTTCGAGCTCAGGCTTTCACTCCAACCGATGGTGAGAACCAGTCTGCGCTGGTAGTGGCAGCCCCATCGCCTGCAGAAAGGTATGCTGCTGGATGATTACTCAAGGATCTTTCTGATGATAGATACCAGTCTTTTGGACTGGGGAACCTATTGCCTGAACCAAACCTGTGGGGAGGTGGCATGGTCTATTAGCCACCTCAAGGCCAGGGCCTTCAGGCTGGTCCTTTTGTGCTTCTGGCCTTTGGGCGAGGGTTGTGCGGTGCAAGTGTTCTTGGACAATGCCACAGTGGTGGCATACGTCAGTCAGCAATGTAGCACGAGGAGTGCTGGAGCAGCCCTGAAGAGGACTCTCCTGTTTGCCTGGACAGAGACAACCTTCTAGCCCTGTTGGCCCAGCACAATGCTGGAGTGTACAGTGTGGTGGCAGACTTCCTCAGTCAGCACTCTCTGGATCCCAGAGAGTGGAAGTTGAGTCAGGAAGTGTTTCAAATGATTCTCTGTCATTGGAGTCACCCTGAGATGGGCCAATTCTTCAGTTGCCACACAGCAGCAGGATCCGAGGGTGTTGATGCCCTGGTTCAGCCCTGGCCAAGTATGACAGGGTGTATGCCACTACAATGCCAGAGTCCCAGGGGATCCTGGCCAGTCCTAGTTCTGTAGGTATGGACCCATTTGGGAGGAGGCCCCCTAGAACAGTGGACAAGGAAACCCAGGGGCCGAGGAAGAGCCCAAACCTCTGTTCCCTCCTCAACCAGGAGGCATAGAACCAAACTCTCTGACAACATCTGGAGAGGGAGGGGGAAAGGGAGGTGAGGGACTTGCCCCAGACCCCCATGGAGGTAGACCCCCTTGGAGAGGATCTAAGGGACCCCCAGTGGGAGGAGGAGATGGAGCTGGGAAATGAGGAACCGTTAGTCCCTGAAGAGACACCCATGGACATTCAGTTGGTGGATAACCAGCCAGACTTGGGGTGGTTGTAGCAACAAGTAGCTATGTGGGAGGTGGCGGGGCGTCCAGGAAATTTCACACCTGGGACGCACCCTGGCTGAACCAGAGACTTAAGGGAGGGTATTTACTGTGATGTTGGATGTGTATGTTTGTCTAAACTGAAGGACACTGGGAAGTTAATTTACATACCAACCTCCTTGATTTGCATGTTGGCTACTTTTGTTGCCAGAAAGGACCTTTGAGGAGGACACCTTTTGGCCCGGGTGAGGGGCCGACACCCTAGATAGGGGGGCCAGATCCCAACTGTGTGGAGGGACCCTGTAAGATACTGGAAATACGAAAAACCTCACCCTAACTTATCCACCAGAGATAGATGGTCATAGGTGGTGGTTCCTGGACTCTTCTTTGGAAATAGACTAAGCCAAGAGTGACCTGAAAGGACCACCTGTCCCCTGTCCCTGGATGATACCAGACTTGACCCAAGATGGAGCAACAACAAGGCAGTGCCTGCTGTATATTTTTCTTTTTTGGCTGCTGTTGGGGAGTGTGATTCAGTGTGTAGAGCACCATCCAGTGTGGATTGTTCTGGTAGTGCCAGATTGATAGAAAAGAGCGTGGTTCAGAGACCTGATGTGGCTCCTTCAAGAGCCTCCTCTTTGCCTCTTTTTCGGGGCCTATTCCATTAGAAACTGATTACCCTGGACGACCCGGCTCCCTTCTCGCTTATATCTTGACTCTTGAAAGGAGACACATAAGAGCTACTCTCCTGAGGTGGTTCCACTCTGCTCAGGGTCTGGCAAAATTCTACCAGCCTGGCATATGTCCGGGTCTGGTGCCCCTTTGAGCATTGGTGTGGCGCTCGAAAGCTAGTTCCTGCAGTGGCCAAGGTATAGTCTCTGCTGGCCTTCTGCAAGATGGTCTTGAAAAGGGCCTGTTTCAGCTCCCTGAAAGTTCAGGTGGCAGTCTTGGCCTGTTTACGAGGTCCAGTGGCTAGCAAGTCTCTGGCCTTGCATCCAGATGTTTTGCACTTTCTTCAGAGGGTTCTACATCTGCTTCCTCCCCTTGGCCAGTTTTCCCTTCCTGGGATCTAGGTCTGGTACTCAGGGCTTTGATGATTTATTTATTTATTTATTTAACAGGGTTTTTTTATACCACTCTATCCTTCAATCAGAGCAGTTTACATTGAACATTGTTTCTTTTGTTGTCTGCATAAGTTAATGTCTGCCACATTAAAACATGGTAACATTTTATAACTTCAAACTTGTATGGGGGGAGGGGAACTATATACAATACAGTATATGCAGTAAAGGTGATTTGTTGGGTGACTTGTGTCTGCCAGCTTATGTATGGTTAAGTGATGTGTCCAAAGTATATGGAGTAGAGGTAGGTTTTTAGTTTTTTGTGGAAGTCTTTGATATCCATAGTTGATCTGATGTCCTCTGGTAGGGTGTTCCATAGTGCTGGTGCAGAGAGGGAAAGTGCTCTAGCGGAGGTGGTCTGGTCAGATCTCTTGTATTCTGGATGGGTGATGATCATATTTTTATTGCTTGTTCTCCTGGGGCATGTACTGGTGTCTTGGTTGATTAATTCCTGTAGAATATTTACAGAAAACTTGTGTAAGATCTTGAAAATTGTTAGGATTGTTTTGTAATTGATGTGGGAGTGTATTGAGAGCCAGTGCAATTGGTTAAGTATGGGGGTGATGTAGTCTTGGAGCCCTTCAAGCCTTTAAAGTGTGCTACTCTGAAGGATAGATGCTCAACCGTTTTCTTGGTCATGATTTATTCAGTGAGGTGGATTTTGGAGTTGCAAGCCTTGTCTTGCTGGGAACCTTATCTGTCTTTTTCAAAGGACGTGATTTCTATTTGGCCCGTGCCTTCCTTTTTGCCTGGGGTGATTTCTTCCTTTCATGTGAACCAGGCGGTTTTCCTGCCCTCCTTTTTCTAAGGAGCTTCACCTTGTGGATGTCGGAAGAGTGCTTCTCTAGAACCTGGAGGTTACAAATTTCTTTCATAAATTGGATCATCTTTTCGTGCTGTTAGCCACCGCCTCACCCTTGCATGAGACAGCAAAGTCGACTTTGGGGTGCTGGATTAAGGAGGCCATTGCCTTGGCGAATCTGTTGCGGAACTGGCTGATTCCAGAGGATTTGCACGCCCATTCTACCTGAGCACAAGCATCCTTGTGGGTGGAATGGAGCTTGATAGCCCCTGTGAATATTTATCAGGCAGTGACGTGGGAATCGCTTTCCACTTTTATCAAGCATTACCACTTGGCTGTCCACACATGGGTGGACACGGCCTTTGGCTCAAAGGTTTTGTGAGCTGCTGTGTCTTTTTTCCTGCCCAGTGGAGTTGTAGCTTTGGTACATTGCACTTGTCTGGACTGGTCTAGCAGGACAATATGGAAGGTGACATTCTACTTACCAGATAATGTCTTTCCTTGAGTCCTGCTAGACCACTCCAGGACATACCCCGAAACTGTGATTGCTCTGTTATTCTTCATCAGTACCTTGGTCTACTATGTATTTTTATTTTTTACTGCTTGTCTCTGCAGGTTCATAGCCTATTGACAGCCTTCTGGTCTATCGCTCATGTACATAGTTTACATAGTTTCTCTCTATAGTTTCTTGCCTGTTTTGATTCATCATTGTTGCCCACGTTGAGGTTGTGTGAGGTTTGCCATGTTTCCTATATGCTTTAACATAAGAACATAACATATATGCCATACTGGGTCAGACCAAGGTCCATGAAGCCCAGTATCCTGTTTCCAACAGTGGCCAATCTAGGTCATAAATACCTAGCAGTTTCCCCAAAAGACATAGGTTCCACAATGCTTGTATTGGGTCAAGCAGTGATATCCAGGGTCCCTTTTAATAATGGTTTATGAACCTTTGTTCCAGGAACTTGTCCAAACCTTTTTTAAACCCATCTACACTAACAGCTTTTACTACATCCTCCGGTAACAAATTCCAGAGTTTGATTACATGTTGAGTGAAAAAATATTTTCTCTTATTAGTCTTAAATAGGTTACCCTGTAGCTTCATTGCATGTCCCCTAGTCTTTCTATATTCTGATGAAGTAAACAATCGGATGTATACCGAGTTGCCTTTTAGTGGCTCAGGCTGAGAAGGGCATGGGAGTGATGTCATTGAAAATAGGGCTTTTCATTGGTTCTCTGTCTCCACCAATATGCTGGTAGGGAAACACCATCCATTTGTCTGGAGTGCTCTAGCAGGATTCAAAGAAAGGACATTATCTAGTAAGTAAAATGCCTCCATATATCTCAACAAATAGAGGAGAGTGATCTGCATGGAGCGGTGGATATAACCATTCTAGCCACCTTACTGGGCAGACTAGATGGGCCATACTGGTCTTTATTTGCCATCATACACTATGGGCCCTATATTAATTTGCAATGGCTATGTGCCTCTAAGGCGCATAGCCGTCGCTGCTGAACATTAACCCTGGATATTCAGTCTGGGGCCAAATCCAGCCACCAGCATTGAATATCTGGGGTCAATGCACAGCCACATATGGCGCAGAAGCTATCCATGTAGCGGCGATATTCAGCCACTGCCCAGTTAGTTCATCAGTGAAAGTTAAGACAGCTTTTACTGTGCCTAACTTTCGCCGCTGAGGGATAACCGGGCAGTGGCTGAATATTACCGTTGCACAGTTATCTCTAGGTATTGCCCCAGAACGCCCCTGACACCCCGATGCTAAGAGGTTTGCATCGTGGCATATAGCGCCATTATTCAGGGATATTCAGCGGCAATAACCGCGTTAGTGCTGCTGAATATCCCACTTAGGGGCATTTACATGGTTTACAGCTCTGTAAACCATGTAAATGCCTTTGAATATCGGACCCTATGTTATTATGTTTTCTTACATAGTATGCCATTTGGACTTTATTTTTTCATGTTTTTAGCATACTTTAGATAGATGATTACTGTATTTTAAGTTTGTGTATCTCTATTGTATTGCGCTTTAAATTTTATCTACTGCTGATTTGTTAATTGCTTGGGAATTAATTGATGGGTTGAGTATACATCTTTTTAAATTAATAAAGTACAGCCATTAATAACACCTTACTTTTAGTCCTCCTCTACCTGTACATAGGGTTGCCTCTTCTTCTTGGTGAACCTGGAGAGGCTGTTTCAGTCCTTGGTCCCCATTGCATGCATGAAGTTGTAGTCCTACTTTTAGTAAGGAAATCTGAAGTAGTGTTTGGTCCCTCAAGGGTGATGCGGGGCCAGGTGCGGAGACTCACTGTGGGGCTTAATTTGCATAGCCACTGAACCTTATTTGCATAAATGTCATTTATTTTATTTTAAAATGCATATGTTGCCCGTCTAAACTTTTAGGTGGCTTTCAAAGGAGCCCTTCAAAAGCCTCTTTTTTTGTCCTGGCAATGATTTAGTGACATGTTTACTAAATATAATGGATGTTAAGTGCCACTGCGCCAGTAGAAATAAATGGATGTTGTTGCACTTAGCGCACATTAACATTTGTGAATGCACATTAACTTTTAATAGACATTCCTCTTGGTGAGTGTCTAAATACCACATGCATGAGCAGTGAGGATAAAGAGACTACCAGATTTCTACATTACTATACTGCAGTATCAACTGCCAGGCACATTAGGAGTAATATACACCCCGCACATTTAGAACCCATAGCAAACTCATCGTACCACAACAGCACAACCAGAATTCACAAAATACAAAGTCCTACCTATCAAAAGGCAACACTGCTAATATTAAACCAATACATCTCAGAGAATAGCAATACATCTCCTACTGGGGAAAGAGAACAAGTGGCACTGTCAGACAGAAATGACATGAACAGAATACCACAGCTCAATTACACATGCAGAACATAGACCGTCACCAAACAAAGAACAAGGGATCACAATTTAGAAATAGGAAGACAATAATAAAACTGGGAACCCCAAAAGCCAAACTTGGAATGTACAACAACACTGGAGAGATAAAACTATAAATTAATTTCCTCTTGTACTAAACAAAATGCAAAATGTTAGTGATGCACATTTCCCAGAGCTGACATATTCCATTTAATAAATTCAAATTAAAATAGTTCTTTTCTACTTTTTGTTTGGGCATTTTACTTTTCAGTTGTAATTGCCCCAGTCACTTTCTTCTGCTTTCTTCATGTCTTCTGCTAACTCTCCATTGTCTCCTGTCCATTTGTCTTTTTTTCTTTCTTCTAGTTTTTTCAATTTTCTCTACATCTGCCTCTAGCATACTGATCTTTCCCTTTTGCTATTTCCTCCATTTTTTTCCTTCTTTTTCATCCACTCAAATTTCAGCCCTCCATCCTCAATCCCCATTTACTCTTCCAATGCAGCCAATAATAGATTTTTCTTCCTTCCCATACAAAATATCTGTTCCCCTCTCCACCCTTACTCCCCCAGCTTCTTTCTTTCTCCCACCAGCCCCGGTCCCCCATTCACCATCCCCCCACATTAGTCCATTTCCAGTCCTAGCCCCCCAGTATCAATTCTCCTCCAGTCCCTTCCAGCATTTGCTCCCTTCCAGTCCCAGTCCCCCATCCCCCAATATCAGCCCATTTCCAGTCTTGCCCTGCTCGTTCATGTTCTAGCCCCTAGTCCCCCCCTCCCCATTCCATTTTAGCCTCCTGTTCCCATTCTTGTTCTAGCCCACAGTCTCTCCCCCCCCAGCCACACACCAAAAGGGGCCCCATGCCTGATTGACTTCAGAGGGAGCCAGGGAGGCCCGAAGCACTGGCTCAAGACCGCAGGAGTAAAGAGCGATGTTTGCCTTCTCTCCCATGGCTGTGATAAAAAGGAGCCCACTGGCGTACTGAGTGCCGGGAGGTCAAACGGGGGCACGTTCAACATTGCCTGACCTCCTGGCACTCAGTGCGCTAGTGGGCTCCTTTTTATTATAGCTGCGGAAGAGAAGGCAAACGCTGCTCTTTACTCCCATGGCTGTTCAAAGGTGAGCTGGGACTTCAGGCCTCCCCGGCTCCCTCTGCAGCCGGTCAAGTGTGGGGCCCCCCTCTCGAGGTATGAGGCAATGTGCAGGCAACATTACCACACAATGGATGGGTCGGCCCTGTGGAGGAGTAGCTTAATGGTTAGAGCAGCAGGCTGAGAACCTGGGAAGCCAGGTTTCAATCTCACTACTGCTCCTTGTGATCTTGGGCAAGTCATTTGTCTCCATTGTCTCAGATGCAAACTTAGATTGTATGCCCACTGGGAACAGGAAAGTAGCTACTGTATATGAATGTAGCTCACATTGAACTATCACTGGAAAAAGGTGTGAACTGAATCCAAAATCTCTTTCCCTGTTTCCTACCAATTTCTGCATGTGGTGGGCAAAACCAGAACTGGATCAGCTTTTTTGGCATGACTGGAGTGAGGTGGCAGCCCTGGCTGTATCACATATGTAGCAGAACACTCAAATCTCCTATTTTCTACAGGGAGGAAGAATTCTGACCCTACCGTGTAGTGTAAGGGAATGGAGGCTGGGCCTGCCTGTTCTTTAGCAGTCAAGTGGTGTCTCCTTCTGTGTTTTGGGGCTATGGGTTTTATTCCTCTAGGGGCAGCGGGTCTTCTAGAGAAGTTCATGAAGGAGGAGAGGGACTGCAGGAGCTTAGGGGGACTCAGCAGTCCTCCCCGATGGTTAGCTAGATCATGTAGCTGCCCTTAAGCTGGGTAGGCTTAACACAGTAGTAAGAAATAAAGGAGAAGGTGGCAGCTGGCTAGATCACAGGAGGTCTGGATGGTAAGCCAGTAGAAGAGCAGCTTTGAGAACAGCTGAGGCATCAGCAAAACAAAAGATCCCAGCGGAGCAAAGCTGCATTCAAAGTTTGGATTCCCTCGGGAAAGTGAGTGGGATAGAAGAGGTGCGTCCCAGCTCTACCACTTAGTGACCTAGTGTAGTGGAGTGAAGGACTGATCTCTCTAGTGCAGGTGTGTCAAACTTGTCCAAGAGGGCTAAAAACCAGTCAGGTTTTCAGGATATCTCTAATGAATATGCACGACATATATTTGCATGCACTGCCCCCCATTGTATGCTAATAGATCTCATGAATATTCATTAGGGACATTCTGAAAACCAAGTTGGTTATGGTCCTCCAGGACTGAAGTTTGACACCCCTGCCCTAGTGTATCATGAGGGAAGAGGACTTTGATATTTGTGCTAAAGGGATTCCTTTATTTTATTACTCTCTCAGGGAGGAGGGTGATTTCCCACGGAGAAGATTTGGAGCAACCATTTTGTATAATCCAGATTTTATATGTTTTTATTTTCTTGTCACTCCCTCTTAGGAGGCCTTAAGATGTTACACCTCCCCGAATTCTCCAAGACCCTTAATTTTTACTGGTAATTTTTGTTCCTTTGTCCTCTTTTATTCGGTGCCTCTAGGACTATGCTCCCCCCATTAGCAAGAGGTGGGCTACATTGATATTTGTTGAATTTTGCATATAAATTAAGGCATACTGAAGAAGTCAACAGTGAAATGACCAGTTTCTCTTATGCAAGTAACATTATTCTAGTTTCTGATAACTTTATATTTTTTGCTTCAGGAACAGCCAAACCCATACACAATGCAGCTAAGAAGGAATGAGAATGGTCCTGAGACTGTACCAAGGTAAGCGTTGCTAGGCTGAGAAATCATAAATCTAAATTGGAACGAATGATTGTGTTTGAAACAAACATTAAACAATGGCTGTCACAGAAAGAGGCCTCTCCCCCTTCATTTTGGAGGGAAAGGGAATGGGACTTTCTGTATGAGACTTTTGTTTCTTTTTATATATATGCCTCATTAAGAGGCATGTTTATTAAAAGTGCATGTTAACATTATGCAAATATTTATGCAAATGAGGCTCATTATACAAATGAGGCCCCCAATAAGTCTCTACACATGGCCCAACACCCCCCTTGAGACACTCCTGAACACAACAGCTGAGAAGGATATATCTAGGGGAATGTTAAGGAAACACATAGGAAACTAAGCGGATCAGAATCCAAAAGCAGCCTAGAAGAGGTGACTTTCCAGCCTGGATTTGAAAAGGACCAGAGAAGGAGCCTGGGGTACAAACTCAGGTAGTTTGTTCCAGGCATAAGGAGCAGCAAGGTGGAAGGATCGAAGTCTGGAGTTGGCAGTAGAAGAGAAGGGCACAGATAGAAGCGATCTGCTAAAACTCCTTTGGCTTTTGATATACCACTCATTCTCACTCACACTCATACACATGTGCACCACCCTCCCCTACCCCACTGTCTACCCATGCATCTCATTTTCCACTCATCTACCCTGCCCCCGGAATATTTCTCTTGAAATTGCTTCCACAAGTGTGCATACTGTTTACATGCTGGCTCACTTTTGTCTTTATAGATCCACATTTCCATTCCAGCCATTTCATGCATAACCTGTACACAATGCTGGGTGGAACAGCTCTCTGCTCCCACCAACTACTGCAAAATAGTCTTCACCTGTAACAGTGCTACTTGAACAAATCTGCTCTTTGCCTGCTGCAGTATCCCCTCTTTTAAAGGAGCATCACCCTCCAGCATCAGTAGGCCATATGCCCATTCTAACTCTTTGTTAACAATATCACTGATCTGCTAACCTAGAGCATTCCAGAAAAATTTGTCTGAATGTGCCGGTTTGCAGTTTGCATTTTTCACAAGTATCCTTTTGCCAGAACTTCAGTTTTGATCTCTTCTCTGTGCAGGATTTTATATTGCAATTCTTGTAGCATTGCTAATGATACTGAAATAATTCTTAATGTGGCTGGACTCAACTTCTTCTGCCACATTTGCTGCCCAATCTGCAGTCAGTTTGGCTAAGTGTGCATTCAACAAACAATTACTCCCATTTTATACCAAATTGTCAGCTTGTTCCAGTAAGGAGTCAACTTCTGGAAGACCTGATCCAGTTCTTTGGATTGTGCTCCCCCAAGGTGTCTAGTTTCAAGCATTGCCTAATAGCGCTGTACCTGAAAATATTACAGTAAATGTATATTCAGGATGCCCCATTTATACTTACTTTGCGAGAATGTAGAAAACTCCAATCCACAAAGAAACAGCAACTGTTCTAGGTCTTGGCATCCCCTTTAGTTGCCAATCTTAAAACCCAGACTTCCCTTGTCCTAGTTCAAACTGTGGGTTATTGATCATTTGTAAAAAGTGAGACCAGCTCCCTCCACCCTTGGCTTGCTGTCACCACCATGTCTTCCTAAACAGCTCTATTTAATTTAATTTATTTCATACATTTCTATTCTGCATTTTACCAAAAAATGGTTGAAAGTGCATTACAGTGTTATAAAACCTGTCACAAAAGCGATGTACATCTAACTTTACAATTCTAAGATGAAAATTGGGATTATTTCCACAAAACTATGAAAACACAAAAAACTATTTCTTAGATGAATCGTTTATAACACACCTTAATTATATTCAACTTATCCACTGAATGAGTCATCTTCTGGGGAATATGTATTTGGGTTTGTTTTGCCATCTAAGAATGGGCCAATATCCTTCCTGTTTAGTGGTACCTTTTTGGAGTGTAACAAATTGAAAAAACTATAGGGTTCACACCACTACTCCTACAACTATCTTTGGGCAAATATGGGTCTTCCAGTGTAGGCTTCATGAATCTATCTCATCAGAGTGGAGACACTGTATAGTACATCCATCAGATAACTCTACTCCCTTACTTTACTACAAAATTAAGTTGGGTATCCAATCCTGGACCTATTGACTCCCCATATGAACTGCCAGACCACACTCCTAAAGTTCATCTTGTCCCTCTGCCTGACCCAAATGGGCATCATCTGTAGCTGATGCACTAATTTAGGGAGCATCATCATCTTAACCAAGGTGCTCTCCCATATAAAGTTAGTGAAAGATGGGAGAGTAACTTTGGTTAATATCGTGATGCTCCTCAAATTATTGTAACAGTGGCAAGAAACTGGTACAGTTGTTAAAATGGAGCTTTTGTTTAGTTGTCTTTTTGTCTTCTAGGTAAACGGTTAAGTATTAGGCATATGCATTTATTTGAAATGACATGGAAAATATCACAGATGTTTCTCATATTGTTTCATATTGACATATTCATATCATTTCAATCCAAAACAACATGAAAAGACACAACATTCTGTTTTATTTTCCACTGTTGTCATGGCCTTGCCTGACTTCCAAACCAGGTGTCTCCTGGGTTGGAATGCACTGGTCTTCCAGGGTGGGAGGCTGGCTCTAGCCAGTCTTTTCTTATTTCTTAGCTGTGTCTTGTATTTCTGATAATAGAAACATAGAAACATGATGACAGAAAAAGACTACATGGCCTATCTAGTCTGTCCTTCCAAATCAACCACTACAAGAGTGGTCCCCTTTTTATCTTTAGAGATCCTCTGTGTTTGTCCCATGCTTCTTTGAATTCAGATACTGTCCTCATCTCTACCACCTCCACTAGGAGACTATTCCACACATCTACCACTCTTTCCGTAAAGAAATATTTCCGCATATCACTCCTTAATCTATCCCCTTTCACCCTCATCCTCTGTCCCCTCATAGCAGAGCTTGCTTTCAATTGAAAGAGGCTCTCCTCCTGTGCATTTATGCCATGGAAGTATTTAAATGTCTCAATCATAGCCCCTCTATCCCGCTTTTCCTCTAAGGTGAACATATTAAGATCCTTAAGTCTGTCCTCATATGCTTTATAATGAAGACCACTAACCATTTTAGTAGCCACCCTCTGTAGTGACTCTGGCCTGTTTATATCCTTCTGAAGGTGCGGTCTCCAGAATTGCACACTATACTCCAAATGAGGTTGCACCAAATATTTATACAGAAGCACTATCATCTCCTTTCTTCTGCTGGCCATTCCTCTCCCTATGCACCTAAGCATCCTTCTAGCTTTCTCCTTTTCTACCTGTTTAGCTACTTTAAGATCATCAGACACAATCACGCCTAGGTCCCGCTCTTCTTTAGTGGACAAAAGTACTTCACCCCCTATACTATATTGCTCCCTTGGATTGCTGCAGCCCAAATGCATGACCTTACATTTTTTTTTTTTTTTTATTTAAACTTTATAACAATACAAAAGGACACACACATAATCACAGTCACAATAGAATCTTACGTGAAACCCCCCCTCCCCCCCCAGGTCCACCATACTCCCACATACAGTAAACAAGTCCGCTCATCAATCTAAAAGATCAATAACGAATAGCATTTTTCCAACTCAAATATTTCTCCCAGACATTATGGAACATTTTAGAACCATTGTTCTCGAGGGCTGTTGCCTTGCTCCTCAAGTAAGTAACGTCTAGGGACACTACATATTCCCCCATTGTAGGCGCAGTGGTCTGCTTCCAATTTCTAGCCAACATTTTCCGAAATGTGACGCACCCCACATTCACAAAGAAATTTTTGGCTTGAGTATGATCAGGTAACCTCTCCCCCAAAAGGGCCACTGTAGGGTTCGGGTCAATGGGCTTCCCCAAAATATCGCCCAATAGGCCAAACACCGCCCCCCATCGTACAGATACTATTGGGCAGGACCACCATATATGTAAATACGTTCCCCGTGCCCCACAGTCCCGCCAACACCTGTCCGACTGCCCTGGGAACATACCATGTAGCCGCTCGGGCGTTAGATGCCATCTATACAACAGTTTATAGTTGTTTTCGATATAGCTGGCCGCTAAAGCTCCTTTGTAACGAGATTGAAAGATGTCCGCCCACTCCTCCTCCGTCCATCGAAGCCCCAAATCTTGCTCCCAATGCTTTTGAAAAGAACCCCTCCGCCCCTCGGCCTCCATCATATTATAAAACTTAGTCAGTACTTTTTTCGTTTGCCCCATCATGAATACCCTCTCAAGCTCGGTAGGGTCTCCGGACAACTCCGGTAGGACCTTATGGGTCAGGTAGTGACACATCTGCTGGTAAGGGAAAAAATCCCTTCCCTGAAGACCAAACTGCCTCTCCAACACTGTGAAGGTTTTAATCTCCTTGCCCACTAGGACCTGGCCAATATGGTCAAGCCCTCTCTGAGCCCAGACCCGAAACACACTATTGCCCAACGCTGGGGGGAAATCAGGGTTGTCAACCAGAGGCATCAGCCGCGAAACCTCCCCCCCTCCCCCCAGCCATTTCCGCCGCCACCGATGCCAGAGTGCCAGAGTTCTCTGAACATACGGACTGCAGTCTCTCATCCCGCTCTGTCGCCCAGGTAGCCACATCCATTCGTGGAGCCGATCTACTCGGAGTTCCTCTGCCTCCATGCGCACCCACTCCTTGCAGTCCTCCCGCCCCCATTCCACTATAGCACTCAAGTGAGCTGCTTCCATGTACCTATGCACATCCGGAATAGCCATCCCGCCATTACGCCTGCTCCGCGTAAGCACTGGCCAGGCAACCCGATTACGCTTCCCTCCCCCAATAAACCTCATAAGGATCCGCTGGATCTTCCCTGTAAAACTCCTGGGCAGCCCTATAGGAAGAGCTCGAAAGAGATACAACCACTGGGGTAGGATCATCATCTTCACGGCAGAGATCCGCCCCAACCAAGACAGTTTTTTACTCTCCCATAGTTCGAGATCTCGCCTCAGCTTATACTCCATCCTGCCAAAATTCACTCTGCCCAAATCCCCTTCATTGGCCGTCAAGTGGATCCCCAAGTATTTCACCCCCTGCTTAGCCCACTTAAAGGGCAGGCTGTCCTTCAGCATCTGTTGAGTTTGCGAATCCGCTGAAACATTTAAAATTTCCGACTTAGTGGCATTAATTTTAAAGCCCGAAATTTTTCCAAATGTTATTAATATCCTATATAGGGCCTCCACTGACTGCCTGGGTTCCGACAGCATAAAAAGCAGGTCATCCGCAAATAAGGAAATCTTACTCTCCCATGTCGCCCCTCTAACCCCTGTCACGAGAGGAGTCTCCCGTACCAATTGAGCCAGTGGCTCCATAGAGAGTACGAACAGGAGAGGGGAAAGGGGGCACCCCTGGCGAGTCCCTCTGCCCAACTCAAAGGGCGCTGAATAGTCACCATTAACCCTAAGCCGCGCCAGTGGCGCCGTGTAAATCGCCCGCACCCACTGTAAATACCCATCTCCTAACCCCATCAATTCTAACACCTGCAGCAGGTATGGCCATGATACTCGATCAAACGCTTTTTAGGCGTCTATGGATAAAAGAACCAACGGTATGCCTGATTTCTTCCCCTTCCAGATCGTATTTAACACCTTGCGGATATTATCCGCGGTCTGCCGTCCCGGCACAAAACCCCCCTGGTTTTCATGAGCCAGCCTGGGCATGAAGGGTAGCAGGCGGTTAGCTAGAATCTTAGTAAAGATCTTGAAATCGGAGCCCAATAAAGAAATAGGTCTATACGAGCTGCATAAAGTGGGGTCTTTCCCTTCCTTAGGTAATAAAGTAACCCCCGCCGTACGCAGGGTATCTGGGAGGCGTCCCCCCTCTCGAAAGGAGTTGTAAAGCCGGGCCAAAAGACCACTCAGTTCTGCCCGGAAGGTTCTATAGAATTTGTTAGTGTAGCCATCAAGCCCTGGGGCTTTGTGAGCCGGCAGTGAGCCAATCACCACCCCCAATTCCTCCGCCGTAATTGGCTGCGCTAACGAAGCAGCCTCTGCTACTGAAAGTTTTGGCAACTGCATGGACAGATATCGGGCCCGCTCCTCGGAAGAAACAGATTCCTCCGCCGTATACAACTCTTGATAAAACTTCACAAACTGCTCCCTAATTTGAGCCCCTTGTCTTATCTCTCCCCCTCCCTCCGCCCGAAGCTTAGTAATAAAGTTACGTCGTTTACGCTGTTTCAACCGGTAAGCCAGCCATTTGGTGGGTTTATTACCCAGGGCGTAAAAAGTCTGCTGCAATTGTTCCTGAGCGAACCGAATCTCTCCCAGCTCTATATCTCCCAGTTCCCTTCTCGCTTCACGCAACGCCCACAATCCCTTATCATCAATCTCTCCTTGTTGATGGAGCCGCTCGCCCTCCCGGATCCGGAGGCGCAGAGATCTCTTCCTATCCTCCTTCATACGCTTCGTATACGTCCCCAGCGAGATCAGTTCACCTCGCACAACCGCTTTTAAACACTCCCAAAGTGTCTCCACTCTACAGCCATCCCGATCATTCAACTCTAAATAGTCTTTGATAACCACCACAAGTTTTTGCCGGACGTCCGGATTGTCCAGTAGGGCCTCATTTAACATCCATTGTCGCTGGGGCTTCGGCTCAGTCCCTATCACCACCTCTATCCAAACCGGGGCATGGTCTGTCCAGACTCGGTCTTCTATGCCACACGCCATCACCTCTACCAGCAGCGTGTCTGAGACCCAAATCATATCCAATCTTGAGAAGGTATTATGGACAGTGGACAAAAAGGTATATTCCCTTTGCCGTCCCCGCAGCTCCCTCCAAGTATCCCTAATACCTAGGGCTTGGCACATCAACTTTAAACGCCGTCGATCTTTAGCATTACCCCTCCCACCCCCAGGGGAGTTATCCACCGCGGGATCCATAGTCAGATTAAAATCCCCCCCCATTATCACTTCCCCCTCCGCAAACTGTTCCACTATGGTAGTTAAAGCGGAATAAAACCGCCCTTGCGCGGTATTGGGGCCATAAACATTCACTAGTGTAAGCCATTTACCCCGAATCTGGAGTTTAAGTAGCAGATAATGGCCCTCACGGTCCCGAAGAACCTCCCCCAAAGTGTAGCGTAGATTCTCATGTAGCAGTATCCCCACTCCCCCCTTCTTCACCTCTACTGTGTTGGAAGCAAACCACTGCCCGGGAAATTTTTTATGCTTTATCCTCCATTCCTCCCCTTTTTTAAGTGTGTTTCCTGGAGAAATATAATATCTCCCCGCAGCCTCATGCATTCTTTATATAACCGCTGTCGCTTAATTGGGGAATTCAACCCCCGAACATTCAATGTTACAACACGTGTCTCAGCCATGTTCCCAGTTACCTAAAGAGTCTCTAGCTGACGGACTCGTAGCAATCACCCCCCCTCCCCCCTCCTCCCTCCCCCCAACTCCCCCATCCTCCCCCTCCCCCCCACCCCCAACTCCCCGACCTCTTCCGCTCTCCCCATCCAACTGCGGCAAGGCATGACATCACCCCAGCCAGCATAGCAAACTTACCCCAAACCTTCCCACCCGCCACACACCCCAAAAACACTCACTCACAAACGCATGACCCGCATCCACCATACCCCCATTATACACAGGAACCAGAAATTAGTCCAGACTCAGAGGCAGAGTTCATTTGCTTGCCGCCCCGGTCCCCACAGGGTTCTTTGACTTGCGCAGGCGCTTGTCCCCCGAGGAGACTCTCCTCCATCGCCCCGCATCTGGCTGCTTTGGCTCTCGAGGGGGGCTTGAGGAACTTGCCTTTTCCAGCCACCCGGCCTTCTGCATGGCTGCCGTTGCATCGTCCATCGATCGCACGTGGAAGACCACTCCCCCCACACTGAACATCAAGCCAAAAGGGAATGTCCAACGATACCGTATATCTTCTGCGCGCAGCTTTGTTGTTAATGCTGACAGAGCTCGGCGTTTACGCATAGTGATGGCTGATAAGTCAGCAAATAGCTCAATCCTGTGATTGTCCCATTTCACCTCTGAAAGTTTGTGTGCCGCAGACATCACGAGTTCCTTGGTATGGTACTCGTGAAAGCAGGCTATGATGTCTCGCGGGCGATCCTCCCTTCGGGGGCCCAGTGCACGATGCGCCCGATCCACACTCCAGCACAGTCCATCACCGTTCACCCCCGCTTGCTCCAAAATCTTCCGGCCAATCTGCACCACTATGGCCATACAGTCCTCCTGCTCTTTGCATTCGGGGAGGCCTCTGATGCGGACGTTTGAGCGCCTCGACCGATTCTCAAGATCTTCTATTTTCGCCCATACATCCTCTTGCTCACCAAGGACTCCGTCCAATTTACCTTGTAAATCATGTAGTGTGTCCTCATGTTCCTCCATTTTACTCTCAACTTCTACCAGCCGTTGGCCCACCTCTTTCACTTCCTCTTTCAATTCCGCCATCCAATTTTGGGCCTCAGCCTTAAAAAGCGCCAAGTCCTGCCGCAACACCTCAAACCATCCTCTCAGCTCTCCTTTAAACGTTTCCAGCTCAGACCCGCAGGGCCCCGTGTCATCTCGGGGGCTTCCCGCCACCTCCACAGTCCCGGGTGCAGCTGCCGCCATTTTTGCTTTGCCAGCCAAGCTCCCGCTGGAGGATTTAAAGGCATAAGTTTTAAGGTCAGTGGTACTTTTCCGCGGTCCCGACATCACCGCTGTGCTTCCCTCACTACCACGGTGGGTCCCTGTGTTTTTCAATACAGCTGGGTCACTTTAGTGCGGGTTTCCCCATAAAATTTGACGGAGCTCTGTCCTCAAGCTGCCATCTAGCTGGATGACGTCATCCGACCCCCATGACCTTACATTTTTTAACATTAAATCCCAGCTGCCAAATTCTAGACCATTCTTCAAGCTTAGCTAGATCCCTTCTCATGTTATCTACACCTTCCTGGGTATCTACTCTATTGCAAATTTTGGTATTAGCCGCAAAGAGGCTAACCTTACCTGACAGCCCTTCTGCTATATCACTAACAAAAATGTTAAAAAGAATCGGGCCAAGGACAGATCCCTGGGGCACACCACTGGTAACCATCTTCTCCTCAGAGTGAGCTCCATTTACCAGTACCCTTTGTCACCTCCCACTCAATGCAAGGTTTCCTCCATAGCCCATGTTCCCTGTAAAATAGTTATCTCCAAGTTATAATGCCCTGTTCAATGTAATTTCAGTTTGTTCAATGTAAACTGCCTTGATATCATGAAAGGCGGTATATAAGAAATGTTAAATAAATAAATAAATAAATAAATAATTGGCTCAAGTTTCCTTGTCTGGTCTTGAGCTCTGTAAGAAATCCTTCTTGGATTTTTTTTGCCTTGTGAATCTATTGACTCCTGCTCTAGAAACCTACTTCAAAGATTTCTCTTGTGCAATGTTCTTGTGCCAGATATTCAGTGAAACCATCTTTAAGTTCCTTAGTCTGGTTTCCCAGAATTTCTGAATGGTGTGATTAATTGAACAACCAGGATCTGGAGTGGGTTTGGTAAAGGTCTCTGATAGTATAATAGTAACTGAAAATTTCATGCAAGGATTCAGGATTGTAAGCCCAAGAATTCAACAAGGAAAATATTTTAACAAGGGTTCCAGGATACTTTTCCCTGAACTTAGAAGACTAGGAACACGACATAAGAAAAGTCTTAGGAGTAAGTCTCCAAAGCAGGGGTTTTAAACCTGTCCTCAGGACACACCTAACAAGTTAGGTGTTCAGGATAAACACAGTGAATATGCATGAGAAAGATTTGAATATAATGGAGGCAGAGAATGTAAATCTTTCTCATGTATATTCATTGTGAAAACTTGGCTGTCTAGGTGTGTCCCAAAGACTGAGTTGAGAACTGCTGCTCTAGAACAAAAAGTCGGTAGATTTATAAGACAAAAAATCCAGGACATGTTTTCCACAAAGTTGAAGACTAGACAAGATAACTTTGGGCCAATCAGGAAACAGGAATAACCAGAAATACAAGACAAGATAAAATAGACTGGCTAGAGCCAGCCCCCAGGAGACAAAATAGCTCCCCCAGGAGACAAAAGGGCTCCTCCAGTAAGACCAACCCAGTTCAAGGCTTGGGTTAAAGGCCAGTCCATGACAACTATTAAAGAATCTGGAACCTTCCCAAAAAAGCTTTTGTTGTTTTATTTGCCTAGAAACATTGAGTAACCTTTCAGTCATTTTTTTGTTTGGGCTGCAGCCACAGCCACTTTTTAATTAACAAAATTGCCCTGAAATGAAGATTTATACAAACAAAATGAAACAAACTAAAAATTTATAAAAACAAAATGAAACAAGCCTGCAGACGACACAGGAAATGAAACAAAACAAAACAGTTTTGCCTGCACACTTCTATTAAATATTAGGTTCATAAATAAGAAATGAGAAAGAAAAAATGAAGGGCTGAGATAAATCTAAAATCAAATATACAAGTAAGCTTTGAATGAAATCTAATGTTAGATGTCAAATTATCTTAGTATTCACGTGATTAAATAAAACATGTGTTAGCATACAATGCCAATTCTTAATAGCCCCAAAGGGATGATTCAAACCTTTTTTCTGACAGATATAGAGTTGCGTATCTAGGGTTTGTTTGCCAGAAAGGCATGTCATGCTTGTTTTGTCAAATAACCCCCAATTTGCAGTTTAGCAAAAGGCTTGGACCAGTTGATGACTGCACATTTAAAGTGGCATTCTATATCGTCCTTCTAGACCAGTCCAGACAAGTGGGTTGTGTTCCCCTACCACACAGATTGGTGGAGACAAAGAACCAATGAAAAGCCCAGCTTTCAGTGACATCATTCCTAAGCTTCTTTTCGCCTCAGTCACCAGAGATCTCGTCAGTATTTCTTTGTCTCCAGCAGATGGTGGATGGATTTTCTCATCTCTGAAAAAACTGAAGAATTCAGATGTATGGGTGAATTGAGAGGAAAAGATTGATAAAACACTTGTGATAGACCACTTTGAGGGTGACTCTCTTACTTGGGCGTGACATGGGAGGTTCCACTAGACCAGGGGTCACCAACCTCCAGAGGGCCGCGGGCCGCACAGCCGACTACCGGCAGACTCGCGGGCCGCACCCCCCTCCCCCCCCCGCGCGAAAAAAAACCTGCTCATACCTGTACTTTGATTATTCCATGTCAGCTCCCTCCCTTCTTCTGCAGCCGCGGCTCCCTGCCTCTTAGGGAACCGCGGCTGTGCTTGTAAAATCATCGCGGAGCCCTTCCTGTCTTGACGGGCTCCGTGCAGCATTGTCCCGCCTCTAAAGGAAGTTGTTTACCACTTCCTTTGGAGGCGGGACAATGCTGCACGGAGCCCGTCAAGACAGGAAGGGCTCCGCGATGATTTTACAAGCACAGCCGCGGTTCCCTAAGAGGCAGGGAGCCGCGGCTGCAGAAGAAGGAGTCGGTGAGTTTGCCTTGGCGGGCCGCACTGGGGTAGAGTCTCGCGGGCCGCACGGAGGGACCTCGCGGGCCGCATGCGGCCCGTGGGCCGCAGGTTGGTGACCCCTGCACTAGACTGTGGTCTTTTCAGTAGCTATAGGAGGAGGGAAAATTGGTTCAGCTCCATGCTCTTACCCTGGATAAGAGCCTGCTGGGCAGCCAGAAAATTGGAAGGATTTTGAAGAATTCAGGCCAACCTCAACACCCTGTCGTCCTCCTCTGTCCCCTCCTATTTTCTCTTTCAAAGATTGAAGAAGGCTATCAGTTTGTTCAATGTAAACCGCCTTGATATCATGAAAGGCGGTATATAAGAAATGCTAAATAAATAAATCAGAGGGATCTGCTTGCTGGCTGTCTTAAACACAGTGCTGCAGAAGCCAGTAAAGCAGTTTCAGGGGAGTAGAGTGGAGCCCAGCATGCATCCTATGCCTGGGGCTCTCAGAGGTTGAGTACCAAGGCTTGACTTGGTCATTGTCCTTATTGATGGTTCCCAATTCTGTCTTCCTGGTAGGCTGGACTGTTGGCAACCATTGTTACAGTGTGAGGTTTTCCCGCCATTTTCTGCTCACATTAATAGCGTTTTCACCTACTGTGCACCTGGCAGCCATATGGTCTGTATGCGTGTTCCACCCAAGTGGCTCCAATGCGTATTCCTATCCTAGTGCCTGTAACACATGTAGCAGTATAATCTCAGTTAACAAACACTGCAGTAAAAGTGCAGTTAACACGCGCCACAGTAAAAGCATAGTTAATGTGTGCCTTTGGGCCGCTGTAGCCTTAGCACATGCTGTTGTGATACTTGCCTTTATTCTCTCTGTCTTCTTCAAGGAAACATTGTGTGACCTGTGGCGAGGTGCCACTTCTCCGGATTCTGAACTCTGCTCTTGTTACATGGCAGTTTCTGATTCATCCATGGAGGGTCTGTGCCACCTCTCTCATCCGGTGGAATCAGTTAGTCCAGCTGTGCCTTCCTCAGAGCAGGAGGTGACAGATGTGGTATGGGTAAGGATATCCAGCCAGCTGGAGGGTCCGGTGCTGTGAGCCATTCCTTGTTCTCAAGGGGGTCTGTGGTAGCTGTGACCCATGGTGTTGGCAATCATTTCTGAGAGGAGTGCTTCTGGATTCTGGATTGTCCTCCCCAGAATTGCTTTCTTTTTAGCAGCAGGCCTAGTCCTTCTGGTGTGGGCATTTGAACCCTGCCTCTGGGTGCCCCGGGGCACAGACTCATGCATGGCAGGCTGAGAGTGGAAGCCCTGTTCGATTGCCTTTGGCTAAATGTCCCCAGTGAGGGATGCCCCCTAGAGATGGGGACCAGCTGGGAGCTGTCTGAGAGTTTGACTATTTATTTATTTATTTACATTCTCTTTTATACCGCGCTATTCTGCATCAGTGCGGTTTACATTGAACAAACTGAAATTACATTGAACAGGGCATTATAACTTGGAGATAACTATTTTACAGGGAACATGGGCTATGGAGGGTTAAGTGGCTTGCCCAAGACCACAAGGAGCATCTGTGGGATTAGAAACCCCAGTCCTTCCGGCCCAAGGTTACTGTCCTCTAGTGGGATTTGAACCCCCAACCTTCCGGCCTGAAGTACCTTGCCCCAACCACTAGGCCACTCCTCCACTATGGCTGGGATTCAGATTGCTCGGTAGCGGGCTCTGACATGGATGAAGAAGTACTCTCACCTTCAGAAGACTGTGAAGAGGCCAAAGTGATCCACCTATTCCAGAAGAAGGAACTGTTGGCGTTGATTGCCAGGGTCTAATTTGCCTTGAACTTGACGGATGCTTCTGGCACAGAGCAGGATCTGAAGGTACACCCACTCCTTCAAGGGGTGTGGAAATCCACTACTGTCTTCCCATTCCCAGATGTGATCAAGGATATGATCCGGTCAGAGTAGGACTATCCCAACTCCCCACCTAAGGGCTAAGGGTGTGTAAGAAGATCTACGCTGTCCCGGAGAAGGAGTGCATCAAGTGGTTTGGTATTCACAAGGTGGATGCGCAGGTCATGGCGGTTACCAGATGGATCACTATTCCTTAAAGGATTTTTTAGACCATAAGGTGGGTTCGTTGTTGAAGAGCCAGTTCACCATGGTGGCTGCTATTTTGCAGCTGGTGGTATGTGCCAGTATGATATCTTGAGTCCTGCTCCGGTGGATTTGGTCTCGTCTGTTGGATGATACTACTCCTCTTTTGGAGTCAGTTACAGCCTTCTTTTCTGATGTCATATATAACCTGGTGCGTTTGGCAGCCAGGGGTGGTGTCCTGATGACTGTATCATGGCATTGGTTTGACTCCAGCACTGGACAGTGGGTTCCTCTTCCAAAGCCCAGTTGGCCAACTCACTTTTAAGGGGAAGCTTCTTTTGGAGCTGATCTGGAGAAGCTGGTGAAGGACCCGGGTGAGACAAAATCTTACCACCTTCCGTAAGACAGGTCCAAGGGGACTTTTAAGTGGGCTGGTGCCCTTTTCTTGTCAGCCTCTGCCTGTCCAATGAGGGCATGCTGGCCAGATCCCTGGTGGTCTCTGGACTTTCATCATTATCGACCTAGAAAACCTTTCTTCCCCTCTGCTTCTGGGCTTCAGGCTCGTTCTTAGTCCTTTCATGGAGCGCATTGGCAATGAAGGTTTGGGGGCCCATTCCTGGTTCCTCCAGTTGGAGGTAAGCATTGCCTTATCTTTCAGGAATGGGCCCAGATTACCAAGGATCGCTGGGTGCTTCGAGTAGACACCATTCAGTATGGCTTTGTCCTGGAATGCAAGAGCCGATTCCAGATGCCTTCGTCATCTCCCCTTGTGGATCTGCGTCAAAAGTGCTGATATGCTGACCACCTTGGACAAGTTGCTGTGCCTAAAGGCGACGGTGCCTGTCCCTCCAGATGAGTGGGGCAAGAGCAGATATGCCATCTATTTCATGGTGCCTAAAAAGGATGGTTCCTTCCGACTCATTCTGGACTTCAAGGGGGTCAACGAGCACTTGCGCATCCAGAGTTTCTGGATGGAAACCTTGCACTCTGTGATTCAAAAGAGTGTGCCAAGGGGAATTCTTGGCTTCTCTTTTCATATCCCGATCCGGGTGGATCAGCAAAGGTATCTGTGTGCTTGTTGTTCTTGGATCTCACTATCAATTCGCTGCCCTCCCTTTCAGGTTGTCCACTGCCCCAAGGATGTGCTTCAGAGTCATGATGATGGCCATCGCGGCAGTGCTGAGGGAGCTGTGTCCATCCATATCTGTATGAATGGTTCATCTAGGCCCATTACTTTTCAGAGGTATCTCAGGTGGTGTACCGAGTGGTGTCCTTTTTGGAAAGCCTCGACTGCGTGATCAATCGGGGAAAGAGCCAGCTGTTGCCTTTCCTGTCCCTGGAGTTCATGGGGGCATGTTTTGACACTTGAGTGGGCAGAGTTTTCCTGCCAGAGGAGAAGGTCAAAAGAATGTTGGATTGCCTGGCACTGTTCTGTGCACAGCAGGCCTCCAGAGTCTGGGATTATCTTCATCTGCTCGGATTGATGGCAGTGACCAAAGAGATACTGCCATGGATGCATGCTCACATGTGGTCTCTCCAGTGGTCCTTGTTGACGCAGTGGTTCCCCAGTTCTCCAGAGTTTGAGTGCAGGCTCCCACTCCCAATGATGGTGAAGATCAGCCTGCAATGATCGCAGCAGCCCTGTCATCTGAGGAAAGGTGTGCTGCTGGATGATTTCTCCTGGATCCTCCTGACGCAGATGCCAGTCTCTTGGGCTGGGGAGCCCATTGCCAAGATCATATGACCCAGATCTGTTGGAACCGCAGGGAAGTGGTATGGTCCATCAACTGCCTTGAGGCAAGGGCCACCAGGTTCACTGTTTTGCATTTCTGGCCCCTAGTTGAGGGCCAGGTGGTTAAAGTGTTTTTGGACAACGCCAAGGCGGTGGCTTATGTCAATCAGCAAGGCAGCACAAAGAGTGCTCAGATAACTCTGGAGATGATTCTCCTGTTTTCCTGCATGGAGAGGAACCTCCTAGCCTAGTTGGCTCAGCACATTACTGGGGTGGATAATGTGGAAGTGGACGTCCTCAGTTGTCACTCTCTGGATCCTGAAGAGTGGGAGTTGAGTCAGGAGGCATTTAAGCTGATTCTGCACTGCTGAGATCGCCCCAAAAAGAATCTGATGGTGACCCACTCCGATGCCTAAGTTTGTCACTTCATTTGCCACATGGAGAAGGGGTCCAAGGGCATTGATGCCCTGACCTAGCCTTGGCCAAGTTAGCACCTGCTGTACGTATTTCCTTCATGGCCGCTGGTGGGGCGTGTGATTTGGCGTATAGAATGTCACCTTGGGAGGATTGTTCTGTGATGCCATATTGGCTGAGGAGAGCGTGGTTTGGAGACTTGATGCAGCTCCTGCAGGTGCCTCCTCTTCGGTTGCCTCCATCTTGGGGTCTATTGAGGCAGGGACCAGTCATCCTGGAGGACACGGTTCCCTTCTTGCTTATGACTTGGCTTTTGAAAGGAGATGGCTAGCACGTAAGGGCTGCTCTCCGGCATTGATCTCCACTCTGCTGGGAGCCTGGAGGAGGTCTACCAAGCATACATGCAGATCTGGTGTCTCTTTAAGCAATGGTGCGGCACATGGCACTTGGCTCCTGAGGTGGCAAGGTACCATCTCTGTGGGCCTTTCTATAGAATGGCCTGGAGAAGGGCCTTTCCCTTAGTTCCCTGAAAGTTCCTGGACATCTCACACTTTCTCCAGGGGGTTCAACATCTGTTTCCTCCCCTCCAGTCTGTAATCCCAATCTGGCTCTGGTGTTCAGGGCCCTGATGGCAGTACCCTTTGAGCCATTGAAGCGTGCTACTATGAAAGATTTGATGCTCAAGATGGTCTTCTTGATCACAGTTTGTTATTTCCGAGCTGCAGGCTTTGTCTTGCTGAGATCCTTATCAGTCCTTTTCTAAGGAGGCTGTTTCCATTCAGCCTGTGCCTTCCTTCTTGCCTAAGGTGCTTTCTCCTTTTCACATGAAGCAGGTGGTCTGCCTGGCCTCCTTCTCTAAGGAGCAGTGTTGGAGGAAGGATAAGGATCTTTGCTTTGTGGATGTCTGGAGGGTGCTTCTCCAGTACTTGGAGGTTACAAATTCCTTTCGTAAGTCTGACCATCTTTTTATGCTGTGGCTAAGTCAGCTTTGGGGTATTGGATTAAGGAGGCCATTGCCTCAGCATATCTGTGTGGAACCAGCCAGTTCCAGAGGGTTTGTGTGCCCACTCTACCAGAGCACAGGTATCCTCGTGGATGGAGCGAAGCTTGGTAGCCCCTGCAGACATTTGTCAGACAGCAACATGGGTATCATTTTCCACTTTTGTCAAGTGCTACCGCTTGGATGTCCACTCATGGGTGGATACAGCCTTTGGCTCAAGGGTTTTACGAGCTGCTGTGTCTTCTTTCTGCCTAGTGGAATTATAGCTTTGGTACATCCCACTTATCTGGACTGGTGTAGCAAGACGATATAGAAGATGACATTTTACTTACCAGTTAATATCCTTTCCTTGAGTGCTACTAGACGAGTCCAGGGCCCGCTTCTGAAACTGTATTGCTAGGTTCTTCTGCTGCGGTACTCTTGGGTTAGCTATGATTTTTATACTTGGCTCTTCAGGTTCATCTTCTACTGACAGACTTCTGTTTATGCTTTCCTGTACATAGTTCTCTACTTCTGATTAGTCATTGTTCCCACGATTGAAGTTGTGTGAGGCTTGCCATGTTTCTCCCATATGCTTGGGGATAAATACTAAAGAGACCTCTGATGGCTGAGGGGAATAGAGGCATAGAAATGATGTCATTGAAACCTGGGCTTTTCATTGGTTCCTTTCTCAACATATCCATATCCATAGAAGAACCCACAATTCCAACATCCTTCACACTCCAACACATATAAGATCTGCCAAAGCTAACACCAGCCACAGGGCTTTCTCATATGTGGCACCAACACTGTGGAACCAACTCCCACCAGAACTACGAGCTAGCAATGACCTTCTAGACTTCAGAAAGAAACTCAAAACGCACATTTTCCAATCTCATTTCAACCTGAACTAAATCCACAGATGGAGCAGCCCCTGACCACTGTGGCCAAAAAGCTTATCCTGTATATATGTATTTATGTATATATGTAAATGAACTCCCCCATAGCTAAGAAGTGTTAACTCTGTATGATGTGCTTTTCTGACAATCTGTATGTAAACAAAATTTGTACCTGCCTTGATTCGGCAGTTTCACAATAGTAATCCTACCCGCTTCTGATCGCTGGAAGGAGCGGGCTACAAATGCTTGCTAAATAAATAAATAAATAAATATCTGCTGGTAGAGGAACACAACCCACTTTCTGGACTGGTCTAGCAGGACTCGAGGAAAAGACATTAACTGGTAAGTGAAATGTCACCTTTTACAAATGACATCCAAGTCAGTCTGGGACGTCCAAGCCAGAATGTCTGGAAAAAAAAGCAGGCATGTCCAAGTTCAGGCATGATTGCCCACTATGGATGTCTGTAGAGGTATCTACATAGAGGTTCCTGGAATAGTATTCCAGATCATGGATATCTAGGAATTGCCTGATAGTTAAGTACTGGGCTAGGACCAGGGAAGCCAGGGTACAAATCCCACTGCTTCTATCATTGTGCAAAGTACCAGAGATGGTAGCATGCCATCTTCTCTACACCCTTTGGATGTTTTATGGCCAAAGCAAGAATGTTCCCGATGCCTGTCCATGCCTGCAGCATGTATAGCCTTAGATGCGACTCCAGTCCAGGTTCTTGAGAATGCCTCAGCCATGCCTCCAGCATACCCTTGTTCAGACTTGGACATCCACAGACCAGACTTTTAAAATGCCTCTGGCGACATCTCTGTACTTTGGATGTCTCTTTGCCCATTTTCAGACGTCCAAAGCATGAATAGGGCTTCTAAAATAATCACCTTAACTACTGTATGTATGTACCTCGTATGTATGTATGTACCGGACGGACGGATGGCTATACTGGCTAAATATCATTTAAGGTAGTTTATTGTGAAAAAACAGAGTGTGTTGGTGCTTGATGACTGTATGATATGTTTACACAATGCTATTTTATATATTTATTCAGAAATCCACCTGGCTACGACTTTCTAGAAAATTTGACTGTCCCAAAGGTGAGCCATGATATCAAAAACTATTTGAAAGCTTGCTGCTACCGTACACAGCTTAGAAAATAATTACCACTCATGGGCTTCTTTTTCAATTTAAGAACATTTGCCAGCAGTGTATTCTGTTTCCTTGTGTAACTACTGCATAGAAAATGACCCCTAATTCTAAGTTGCACAACACTGTAAGCAGTTATTGTAGCATTAATGCTGTGACCTCTTCTATGGAGAATAACACACTGTACCTTTTTTTTTTTTTTTTTGCTGGAACGGAGTGAGAAAAATATGTGGTCCCTTAAGGCATAGGCCAGAGGGTCAGATATCTGTTCTGGGGGGACTCTAGCCAGTCAGGTTTTCAGGATTTCAACAACGAATATTCACAAGATAAATTTGCATGTTGCGGATCAGTTCATGAATATCTATCTCATGCATATTCAGTGTGGCTATCTTGAATACATGACTGGCTGGGGGTGCTTCAGGATACCATGGGAACCACTGACCTAGGCCTTCCAGTATTCACTGGTCCTGTCCCTGTTACCAGGCACTGCAGAAACACCTAATTGTTGCAGCCTTTTTAAGGTGGACTCCCTATATCCCCAATATGAGAAAGCACATTGTATTTTTTTTCCTAAGTGTATTCACTAGTGATACTGAAATATTTAAGTATAAATGATCTACTCAAAATGTTTTTTTGTACACCGTAGCTTTCTAAATAACCATAGGTACTATCAAATTGTCAAAATGAAAGTCTGTGCATACCTTCACTTTGAAAATTAACCCAGGGAATTTATTGCATATATTAGCCTTTACTCCATGGCACACGCAAACGTGACTGAAAACCCACACTAAGGCGTTTTGGGGGCAATTTTAGTAGCTCTGTCCAAGTGCAATCTGTGAGTCTAAGCCAGAACATCTGAAAAAAAAGCAGGCATAACCAGGTGTAGACATGATTTCACAAACTTGGACATGCCCGATAGGGACATCTGCAGGGGCACTTAGACATCCCAGAACCATATTTCAGAACCCAGACATCTATGATAGCATAATAGTTGAGTAGTAGGTTTCGGAACAGGGCAGCCAGGGTTCAAATTCTATTGCTGCTATATTTGAAATAAGTGGTGGCTTGAGAGTTTCTGCCACCTTAGGCAGACCCTCTGTGCCACTCCCCCACTCAAAAACTACTGAGCATTTATATAGCACTACAAGACTTATGCCATGCTGCACAGACACATGTAAAAGACTGTCCATGCTCAACAGAGCTTACAATCTAGTCAAGACAGACAACGCAGTAGCTGTAGACATAAGATACATCTAGGGGGACTGATAAGGAGACACAAGGGAGATCAGGTGAATCAAGATTCGAAAGTGGCAGCGAAGAGGTGAGTTTTCAGCCTGGATTTGAAAAGGGTCAGAGAAGGCACCTGATGTATAGAATCAGGTAGTTTGTTCCAGGCCTAAGGAGCAGCAAGGTGAAAGGAAAGAAGTCTGGAGTTAGCAATAGAAGCGATTTGCCAGAAGAGCAGAGTTCCTGAGGAGGGGGTTAGGGAGAGATAAGAGAGGAAAGGCAGTGAGGAGCTGCAGAGTGAATGCACTTATTGGTCAGCAGGAGAAGTTTGAACTGGATGAAGAAACGGATAGGGAACCAATGTTGTGACTTGAGAAGAGGGGTAATATGAGCATGATGAAGCTGGCAGAAGATTAGCTGCGTGTATTCAAGGGGGGGAGAGATTTCAGAGGGAGACCAGCAAGGAGTAGGTTACAATAGTCTAGATGGGAGGTGACTAAGGAGTGGATAAGTGTCTTAGAAGTATGTTCAAAAAAATTCACCCATTCCTTTTTGATGTTATAGAGAAAGAAATAGCAGGTTTTAGCTATCAGCTGGATGTGTGTGGAAAAGGAGAGAGAGGAGTAAAAGACGACCTCAAGGTTGCGAGCTAAGGAGACAGGGAGTAGAGAGTTATCCACAGAGACTGAGAAAGGAGGAAGGGGAGAGGAGGGTTTAGGGGAAAATAAGAAGCTGTTTTGGCCATGTCAATTTCAAGTGGTGGTGAGACATCCAAACAGCAGGCAAAGATCCGGGCCTGGATTACTGGAGAGATTTTATGTGTAGAGAGGTAGATCTGGGAGTCCTCAGCATAAAGATGGCACTGAAAGCAATGGGAAGAGATGAGTGCACCAAAGGACTGCATATAGAGAAAAGGAGTGGACTCAAGACAGATCCTTGGGGTACACCAACTGAGTGCAGGATAGCAGTAAAGGAAGATCCACCAGAACAAACACTGAAAGAGTGATGGGGAAGATAAGAAGAGAACCAGGATAGCACAGAGCCTTTAAAACCAAGCGAGGATAAGGTATCAAGAAGGTTGTAGTCAACAGTGTCAAAACCAGCAGAAAGGCAAGAAGGATGAGGATTGAGTAAATGCTCTTGAATTTTGCCAGGAAGAGGTCACTGGAGACTTTGGCAAGAGCCGTTTCGGTAGAATGTAAAGAATGAAAGCCAGATTGTAGAGGAGCCAGAAGGGCTTGAGAGGAGAGAAAGTCAAGGCAAAGGCAGTGAAATGCACATTTAAATAGTTTAGAAATGAAAGGGAGGCGTGAGATGGGTTGTTTAGTGAGAAGGACAGGTAGGGTCTAGTGAGGGTTTCATGAAGAAAGGAGTGACCGCAGCATGCTTGAAGGCTGCTGGGAGGGTTGCAGTGGAGAGCAATAGGTTGAGAATATGAGAGATGGAAGAGAGTACAGTGGAGGAGATGGAGCTAAGGAGATGGGTGGGAATAGGATCAGAGAAGCAGGTAGTGAGTTTGGATGAGGAAAGAAGATGAGTACTTTCCTCCTTAGAGATCATAGAAAAGGAAGAAAGGGTAGCAGAGGTAGGGGGGAAGGTTCGGAATGAAGAGGGGAAAGAGGGGAAGAAACTGACCTCGTGAGGAATTGGAGTGTGATTTTGTGGATTTTGTCATAGAAGTAGTCAGCCAGGGTCTAGGCAGAAAGGGAAGGGTTGGAGGCGGAGGAACCTTGAGGAGAGAGTTGAGAGTTGTAAAGAGACGGCGAGAGTCAGGGAGAAGAGAGTTAGTCAGAAGGACATAATAGTCTTGTTTGGAAAGTGCTATGGCTGAGTAGAAAGAGAGAAGCATGAATTTGAAGTGTAGAAAGTCCGCTAGGGTGTGGGATTTGAGCCAAACATGTTCAGCTGAGCTGGCGCAGGAATGGAGGTAGCGGTAGTGGAAGATGGCCAGGGTTGAGGTAGAGTACGCCTCACAGGACATAGTATGGGCAGAACAAGAACATCCAGAGCAGAGGAGAGTGCAGTGTTATAGGAAGCTACAGTCTCATCAACAGACTCAAATGACATAGTCGAGGAAAGAGGTGATGAGACATTAGAGGAGAGAACCAACGGGTCAATAGCATGAAGATTTCTAAAGAGTTTGAGGAGACAGGGTGAGGTTGAGACCACGAGTGGTGAAGAGTGAAGTTTAGCAGGTAATGGTCTGATAAGGGAAAAAGTGAGGTACAGAAGTTTGGGGGTAAGCAATCAGAGACAAATACAAGGTCAAGGCAGTGGCCTTGATGGTGAGTAGGGGCGGTGATATCACTCTTATCGTTTCCCTTGACCTCTCTGCAGCATTCAACCTGATTGATCACCGGACTCTCCTTTCTCGTCTATCTGATATAGGGCTGCGGGGCACGGTCTTACAATGGTTTCGTTCCTTTCTCACGGCTCGCTCTTTCACTGTTCAATCTAATGGCCATTCCTCCTCTTCTCTTCCTCTCACCTGTGGTGTCCCTCAGGGCTCTGTCCTTTCCCCTCTGTTATTTAATATTTTTCTCGCTCCGTTGCCCCTTCTGATTCAACAGTATCCTGTATCCTCTTATATCTATGCAGACGACATCATCCTCCTTTGTCATACCTCTCCGCTCACTCTGGATATCTCCCAATTTAACAACTGTCTCTCCCATATCGCTTCTTGGCTCTCTCAGAATTTCCTTCACTTAAACCCTTCAAAGTCCACGGCTATGTGGGTGTCCTTGAGTGGCTCTTGCCCTACCATTGCCCCCGTGATTGGTTCGACCCCCATTCCACTTGTCTCTTCTTTCCGTTATTTGGGAGTAACTCTCGACTCATCGTTTTCTTTCCATAGCCATATCTCTTCCCTTACCTGTCGTTCGTTCGCAGTTTTATGTCAGATTAGGGCTGTCCGTTCCCTTCTTCCCTTCAGTTCTCTGGTCACCCTTGTCCTAGCTTTGATTATCAGTAGACTTGATTATTGCAACATCCTCTTAGCTAATCTCCCGAGCTATCAGCTTCAGCGCTTGCAGTCTATTCAAAACACTGCAGCTCGCTTTATCACTTCTGCCCATCGTTTTGATCATATTACTCCTGTTCTCCTTCGTTTGCATTGGCTGCCCCTCCGTTTTTTTTATTTTTATTTATTTACATTCTCTTATATACCGCGCTATTCTGCATCAGTGCGGTTTACATTGAACAAACTGAAATTACATTGAACAGGGTATTATAACTTGGAAATAACTATTTACAGGGAACATGGGCTATGGAGGGTTAAGTGGCTTGCCCAAGACCACAAGGAGCACCTGTGGGACTAGAAACCCCAGTCCTTCTGGCCCAAGGTTGCTGTCCTCTAGTGGGATTTGAACCCCTGACCTTCCGGCCTGAAGTACCTTGCCCCAACCACTAGGCTACTCCTCCACTCCATTTTTTCATTTCCATTATAAGTTTCTCATCTTAACACACTGTACTATTTATACTGACAATCCTTTGTATCTTGCTGGCCTTATTTCCCTCCATACCCCTTATTGTCAACTTCGGTCCCTCCATGCTAATCGTTTGTTCTTACCCTCTCTGTCTGAAGCACGTCTGGAACAAACTCGGCATTCGGCTTTCTTTTTCCTTGGCCCGCTATTATGGAATGCATTACCACCTTCTCTCCGGCTAGAACCCTCTTATCCCCAGTTCAAAACACTACTCAAAACCCATCTGTTCCAACAAGCCTTTGATCTCCCTCCTGGTACTCCTCCCTGAAGTTGTTGATGGTTTGTTTGTTCATTGTCCATTGTATGTCTTGTCTCCCCTTGATGGTTTGTTTGTTCATTGTCCATTGTATGTCTTGTCTCCCCTTGATTGTTTTCCCTGTTTTGGTCTTTTGGAAGTCCTTGGTCTAAATGTGTGGCCATTAATTGCTTGCCCTGTCCTTTCTTTTGCTTTCCTGTTATTTTATGGCGTTCTTTTTTCTATAGTTTGCAGTGTTGATCTTGATTTTTATTGTACACCGCTTTAATGTCTTGGCCAAAGCGGTCTATCAAATGTTGAAATAAAGATAAAGATAAAAGTAGAGCAAAGTGGAAGGTTGAATGATGAGATGCGGTAGAGGAGCTTTAAAACATAAGGGTCAGAGGAGTTATCAACTTGAATGTTAAAATCCCCAAGAATAAGGGGGGGGGGGGTTCATGTGGGGAAGATGAATCAATAAAGAAGGAAGACCACGAGTCAAAGTCAGAGAGAAAGGTAGAGGTGGACTTGTCGAGGTGGTCGATAAATAACAGCTAATCGGAGAGGTAGTGAAAAACTGAATGGAGTGGACTTCAAAGGAGGAAAAGGAGTGAGGCTGAGGCAGAAGGAGGGGTTGAAATTGACAGGATGTTTTGAGAGTAGAAGCCCAACACCACCACCATGGCCAGTGGGACGAGGCGTGTGGGAGAACTGATAACTGCCATAACAGAGAGCAACGACTGAAGCAGAGTCCTCAGGGAGGAGCCAGGTCTCAGTTAGATCAAGGAGATGGAGAGCATTAGAGATAATGAAATCATGAGTAAAGGCAAGTTTATTTGAGGTGGAGTGTGTGTTCCACAAGGTACATGAGAAAGGGAGAGAGGAGGGGGAAAGAAGAGGGATAAGAAGATTTGAGCAATTGCGTGAGTATCTGTCATGGGAGTGTGAGAAAAGTTTAGGGGGGGGGGGCAGAGTTGTGATTGATGTCACCAGAATACAGAAGGAGTAGAAGAGATCAGGGCATGGAGGAAACAGGGTGAGGTTGTTTTAAGAGAGAGGAGAAGACTGAATGAGAGGGAGAAAATGGTGAAGCTCAAGAGCTGATGAAAGGGTAGATGACAAGATGCTGGGAGAAGTGGGGATGGTAAAAGGTGGCTGGAGGGGAGAAGATTAGGGAGTGTAAACAATAGAAAGAGAAAGTGAGTGGAGCGATAAGAGAGAAATGGAGAGGAGAACAGAAGTCAGTAGAAATATATGAAGGATAGGAAGGAGAGAGATCTCAGAGATTAGGATGCACCTGTAGCAGTGGTAATGAGCACAGGATAGATATAAGGGAACGCTAGCCACGGAGTGGGTGGGCTGAGGGGTGGGAGGAAGGGATAATAAGGCAGAGGAGGATCAAGATAGAGAACTGGGAAAAGCTGAACAATAGTGTAAAAAGTACAAATGAGGTAACAGAGCACACTAACAATGATGATTAATAAATATAATGTATAGAGAGGCAGACAGGACTCACAGAGCAAGCAGTTTCAATGTGCCAAGCAGAGCTTGTAATGGAGCTGCTGTCTTCCCACTAGAGAGAGGCAAAGACTGCACCTCTGTCCAGCCTGCCATGCTGCCCTCACCTTACAATGAAATGGCAGTGGCTGAACTGCCACTTCAGTGCTGCATTGGGCCTTAAAGTGTCCATGTGCATTTGTGCTCATGGCCTGCCACTCCTGCCCCCCCTCCAATGTAACCTTTTTGGAGGGCGGGCAGGAGCGACAGACCAGAACTGTGCCCACTTGCGTGGGCATTTTAAAGCCCACCACAATGCTGAAGCAGCAGTTCAGCTGCCGCTTCCCGGGGGTTAGGTTAGCAATGCCACCCACCAGGGTCTGCCACACTAGGTGAGCACCTAGTTTGCCTAGTGGACAAGTTGGCCCTGTTTGAAATTGTGCTGAGCACTGGGGATAATGGAGTGCTTTCGTCTCTATACCCTCTGCATGTTTTTCAGCTAAAACGAGCACTTTCAGAAGCTTGTTTGTCGCTATGCATGCCTCAGAGCAGGTCTGAAGTTAAATTTGATTCTCTAGTAACGTCCTGACCACACCTCCAAGTTCCTGGAACGCCCTGGCCACTGCTCCTCTGCGCCCTCATTTGGATTTGGATGTCCCCACAGCCAGCTTCTAAAATGGCTCTGGAGACAGTCTGTGCTTTGGATGTCTCTATTCTTGTTTTCGGATATCTAAAGTTTCTAAAATGACACCTATAGTTACTAAGCTTCAGTCATGTGTCTGTCTAACACTTGTATAGGATCAGCAGAGCTACGCCTAGATCCACTAAGAAGGTGGAGCTTTCACAAATGGATATCTCCCAAGAATGAAGTCCAAAGCAGTACAAAAAGTGGGATGGTAATTTGGCTCATTTTAGCTGTTACATGCATCATCAAAATCCCTTTTTTCTAGTTCTGTTGCTTTATGCTGGACTGTAGGATCTAGTCCAGTAGTGCTTGTGTAAATAGATGAATGGTCTCATTATCATTTAAACACGCGCAGCTCACATTTGAATAGGCACCACTCTACTTTCTGCACAGCCACTACTGCGCAGGTAATGCTCATGCCTACTTTTTTTTCTGAACTTTGGCATGGTGGTATCTGCGCACAGATGTCACATTACCTTTGTGCAGATTGTGCGCTACCTTTTCTGTGTTGTCCCAAAAGAATGACTCTCTCAGTGACCCTGGCTATTACCTGGATATAAAGGTAATGTGACATCTGTGCGCAGATACCACCATGCCAAAGTTCAGAAAAAAAAAGTAGGCATGAGCATTACCTGCGCAGTAATGGCTGTGCAGAAAGTAGAGTGGTGCCTATTCAAATGTGAGCTGCGCGTGTTTAAATGATAATGAGACCATTAGCTATTCTGCCTGGATGAAAAGAAATACGCAAAAGACCAAAAGGCTGAGTACAGGGTTCAGTAGCACCATTATTCTAGCACCTGATCGGAGGTGAAGTAAAATTTCAGTACGTGTAGGAAAAGGAAACTTTGGAACCTGTAGGAGAAGAACACTTTGGCACATGAAACTTCGGCGCATATAAGAGAAAGCAGATTGGAGTGCAGAGAACAGAAAGGTTTTCTGGTGTGATTTATTTGCTGGTAGCTTTGCAGTCACGTTCCTTTAACTGTGCCTATGAAATGTATAGATGCTCTCCACAAAGCACTGTTTTGGGCACTAAAGTTCACTGCATAACTTCTCCCACCTCCACGTGACTAAACAATTATTACTCTGCACCGAAAACTGTCATTTTAAATTTAGCTACAGATATGTCATTGCTACTGCGTCAGCTTTTTGCACACGCGTATGCCACCTCTGCCAGAGTAGACCCTTTCTGCTCATGTGTCTGTCACTCAACGCACATTTAGTGCAAACGTTTTGTGCACATCTAATGTGCGTGCATTTTGTTTTTGGCATACTGACACACAGGTCCGTACCAAGGTGGAAGTGCACCCTGTGCGAGTTATGAATCTGGTGCCCCCCCACCCCCTTCACCCAGCCGTGCACAGGAAATAGCTTTTGTCAGGCTTCCTGGAAGCCCAGTGATGACATCGGCACCCCTTCTGTGCTTGCACACTGTGTGGCCGCACTGCTCACAGAGCTCTTGGTATGGCCCCGCCAATGCACAACTTAGGTGTTACTCTTGTGTTGAAAACCGTGCACATGGCTTTTAGCGCATGGCTCTAATGCCAGCTTTCTGCATCAGCCTGTATGTTCCACTTTTGCAAATATCATTTCTGTTCAGTTTTACTTTCATATTTAACAATAGAGGGAGCTCTTGCAATTCAAAAAAATATATAAAACAGATACTTGTATCTTAGTATGTATCACAAAACAGAAAAAAACTATTTTCCAAAATACAAGAATATGCAGTATTTCAGGTTGAAATTATGCCCTTAATCTATAACAGTTAAGTCTGCTGGATTATTCCCGTTGAAGAAAGATCTCCCCCCCCCCCTTGTGAACTATGCAGTCAACAAAGAGGGTGAAATATCATCTAGTTATTAGTTTGCTTCTTGTTGTAGTGATAATAAAACAGAACAGCATAAAGAAAACGTTTTTGTCCTCTTTATTTTGTGCAAGCGTATGGGACCTTGTAAAAGTATTCATACCATTATACATGTTTCACATTCTGCTGTCTGAAAAATACAATTCAAAACACATCAAAGTAGGAATTTGTTTAATGGATCTACATGCACTACATTTTCAATATCAAAGAGCAATTACAGAAATATTCAAAAATAATTAAGAATAAGAAATAGAACAATCTTGATTGCATAAGTCTTCATACTCCTTGACTCTTGTACTTGGTGAAAGACCCTTTTGCAGCAATAACAGCTAACAATTAGGATACAGTTGTGGTCAACATTGGTACCCTTGCAGTTAAACTCCTTAATGTCCAATATCTCCTAAAAAAAAAAAAAAGATGGGCAGTGAAATGGCTTTGTACTTTATTTTCACACATATTTGACACATAAAGGAATAAAATAAAAGAAGACCAATTAACAAAGGAAATAGTGAGAAATAGTATAAAAAATGAGACATTGCCAGGACATGATTATTGGCACCCTTATAAACAATTCAAATCAGTTTGAACAGAAGAGCCACATTCCTATTGCAGCAAAATTAGATCAGTTGTCAGTACTCACATGACTTGAATCAACCAATGAATGATGGCTCTAATGTCTAAAATGGCCACATTTACTCCCTGTTCCATTTTCACAATGGTGAAGACAAGAGAGGGAAAAGCCATTATCACCAACATAAAACATCAAAGGGGTACAAGATCGTCTCCAAAGACCTTGGGATTCCTGTGTTTATAGTTTGCAATGTTATTAAGATGTTTTCTGCTCATGGAACTGTTAAGAACCTTCCAGGATGTGGTGGGAAGAGGAAAATTAATCCAATTAAGTCTTTGAAGGTTAGTGCGAAGTGTTGGAAAAACGCCATGCACAACATCCAAAGAGCTTAAGGCTGACCTGTAGCAATCTGGAGTGGTGGTTTCCATCCACACCATTCTCCATGCACTAAACAAGGAAGGACTTCATGGGTAAAGGCCAAGGAGGACCCCACTGCTCAAAGACAGACATAAAAAGGCATACCTGATCTTTGCCCAAACCCACCTTGAGAAACTACAGTCCTTCTGGGAGAATATTTTGTGGACATATGAAAACAAACTTGAGCTTTGGCAATGCAGACCAGTGATACATTTACCGATGAAGAAATGAAGCTTATAAGGAAAAAAACACCCTTCCTACAGTTAAATATTGTGGAGGCTCCATTATGATGTGGGGCTGTTTTGCTGTCCCAGGAACTGGAGGCCTGGAACATATTAAAGGAATCATGAAGTCAGAAGACTAACAAGGTATTTTGGAGCAAAATGTGCTACCTAGTGTCAGAAAGATAGGTCGGGGTCGAAGGTTATGGGTCTTCCAGCAGGACAATGATCGAAAACATATATCCAAAAGTACAAAAGAATGGTTATAAAGGAACAAATGGACTGTTTTAAACTGACCAGCAGTGATTACTGATCTCTATCCAATCCAGAACCTTTGGAAAGAGCTGAAATCTGCCATTGGTAAAAGGAATCCTGGAAACATTCATGAGCTGGGACAAATCGCAGTTGTAGAGCAGGAGAAACTACTAGCAGACAGATGTGCAAAACGTAATGGCTACAAGAAACTTTTGGAGTATGTCATCACTGCTAAGGGTTGTGCACCCAAATATTAGTTAATGGTACTATTAATTCTGGTCAGGGAGTGGAGGAGTAGCCTAGTGGTTAGAGCAACAGTCTAGTACCCAAGAGAGTCCCACTGGCACTCCTTGTGGCCTTGGGCGAGTCAATCTACCCTCCATTGCTTCAGAAGAAAAGGCCTGGTAATATACTTCCAGCCATACCTTGCCGAGTAAACCCTAGGGGCTCCTGGGTTGCCAGGAGTCAGCACTGATTTGAAGGCACTTTAAAAAAAAAATCCTGTCTGGGTCACATTTTATTTCCTCAGAAATTACTACGTCTAAGTTGCATAGACATCTTTTTTTGTTGTATATATTTGAACATACTATTAAAATATTATTATGACATACAATTGGAATATTTCAAATTATTTCTCAAGATATTGTACACAACATCCTAAAATGCAAGGGTGCCAATAACGTTGACTACAACTATAAATGTCTACCAACTTTGCATAGTGAAATGTGCAATTCTCGCCCATTCTTCTAGGCAGAATAGCACAAACCCTTTCAAGAGGGCTGGGGATTGTTTGTGGACTGCAGTTTTTAAGTCATACCATAGATTTTCTATTTGATTCATGTCTAGACATTGACTAAGCCTCTTGAGGACATTCACTTCTTGCTGAGCAACTGCAATGTTACTGCTTTGAGCTTAGGGTCATTGTCCTGCTGAAAGGTGAATCTTCTCCCAGTCCCAATTCTATGACAGACTGGAACAGGTTTTCCTCCAGGATCTACCTGTACTTTGCACCATCCATCTTTCCCTTGATCTTCACAAGCCTCCCTGCCTCTTCTGTTACAAAGTATCTTTGATGCTGCCATCACCATGCGTTACTGTAGGGATGGGGTTAGAAGAGTGATATACTGTATATGTTTTATACTGCGTATATCACTTCACATTCAGATAAAAAATTTCACTTTCGTCTCATCAGACCATAAAATTTTTTCCCACATATGTAGTGTCCCCGAAGGTGGTTCAGCCATGCAAATTTGCAAGATTTAATTCAAAGAAGTGCAGAGTCATGCACTTGGGATACAGAAATCCAAAGGAATTATGTGATAGGGGGTGAGAGGTTGGTTTGTAAGAACCAGGAGAGGGGCCTCGGAGTAAGAGTGTCTGAGGATCTCAAGGTGGTGAAACAATGTGACAAGGAGGTAGCCAAAGCCAGAAGGATGCTGGACTGTATACAGAGAGGAATAATTAGCAGAAAGGGGGAAGTATTAATGCCCCTGTACATATTGTTGGTGAGTCCTTACTTGAAGTATTGTGTTCAGTTTTGGAGACCAAATCTCACAAAGGACTTGAAATAGTTCAGAGGAAGGTAACGAAACTGATTTGGACCCTGTGGCAGAAGTATAAGAAGAGACTTGAAGACCAAAATACATATACCGGAGAGGAGAGGAGGGACAGGGGAGATATGATACAGATGTTTTAAAGAAAACCCCTTCCCACTGCATGCTACGCTATCACATATGGTGGTAGCTTGGGGATTTCCTCTAACCACATGACTGAGGGCAAATCCACATTCCTCTAGGGCTGGACCTCTACAGCAGGTCAGGATTTTTTTTTTTGTTTATATGGGCTAAAAAGAGTTAGCCTCGCCCTAGTTAGGGAACTTGAAGAAGGTCTAGTCAGTGCTAGACAGGCAGGCTTTGTTTTGGCCATTAGAAGTCACTAAAAGTTTGTTGAAGCTGAAATACTGCAGGGTTAACTCGGCTGCAGAAAGAAGATGAAGCTGTGGTGGTGTTGCAAGAGAACAGTGACAAGCCAAAATGGAGCAGCTCCTCCATATTCTGGCAGAAAGTCAGTAGCAACAGCAACAATATCAGCAGCAACAGCAACAATACCAGCAGCAACTACATAATAGTTTTTTTTTTAATTATTTCTTTTCAAAATTTCAAAAAGAGAAAGAAATTAAGCGACATATTATTATACAAGAAAATGAAAACAAAAAATGACAAAGAACCAAGCCGCTATATGGAGAAAAAATGCCAAAAGAAAACCAGGGCAAAATGAAATATATAGGCTACTACCCCCAACCTACAATAAACAAAAATAACTAATTAATTACACTAGTAATCCGCATTCATCTCAAACCTGCATAGACACTAAAAAACTTTCAAGTTGAGTGTGATCGGTAAAAACATATCTAATCCCCTGCAGAGTAATCAAACATTTACAAGGAAATCAGAGAAAAAGAGTTCCCCCATCAGCCAAAACACGTGATTTGAGCTAGAGGAAAGTCTCTTTCTCCGTACTTGTCTAAAGCAGGAAACAGGGAAAATAGATAGTTTTTGTGCATGGAAAAGCAAATCTTTTTTTGAGAAAAAGGCCTTCATAATCCCAGCCTTATCAACCAAATTAGACAAAGATATAACTAGTGTGGCTCAAGAGGGAATTAAAACATCAGAACTTTCCAAAAAAGCAGTTAAATCCACACTGTTCCCCCAACGAGGTCACACTACTATTCCCTGATGCTGCACGCTCTGGCAAATAATAAAGATGAGAAACCAAAATGGAATCAGCCTGCTTAAACAAAACTAAAGGTGACATAAAACGAGTCTTAGGAAAATTAAGTACTCTGATATGTTTTGCACAAGAAACATTTTCCAAAGATTCAATTTGTTTATACAAAAGCAAAGTATCTTTCAATCCTGTAGCACTCGCAGACTGCAAAGAGCCTACTTGAGCTTCAACTTTCCCAACACGCTGTACCACATCCAAAACACTAGCTTCAACCTCTTGAATTCTTAGATCAGCCTGCTGAGAAAAGGTAACAGTTTGATACATAAATCTTGCCAATATATGGTTCGTATCAGAGACTATCTTCCAAATATCCAACAGTGTGACCTCTGCAGTGTTAATAGACAAATACAATTGTTGATCACAACTTACACGAACAGCCTGAATAGGAACCAATGGAGACACCCCACTGGATCAGAAGGGCAGACCAACAGGCACCGCCTCTTCCTTCATGGTACTGGAGGCCACCAAAGGAGGAGAAGGTTCACCCAAAGTACAAGTTTGAGAAGCCCCTGGGCTAGGTAGTGGAGTCCTTTTGATGGAACTAAGAGAGGCACCAGAGGAGGGTAATGAAAGATCTTGAAAATCTGCCTTCGAATCCTGTAAAGAAAAAATGTGCTGATCCATAGGTTCTATAATCTCTGTCGGAGTAGAAACAGGCATACTGTAACAGAGGAATGCTTCATAGACTTATTCCACTTCGCATGTCCTCTGGGCATCTCTCAGCAGCCAAGGAGCTCACCTGGCCCCGAATATGCACCGTAGGGGCACCAAAGGGGTGTACCCCTTTGGTCACGCCCCCTTCGGGCATGCGGCCGCGGAAAGGCAGCCGGCGTTTAAGTACTTGCAGGAAATCTCCGATGACACAAGAAGGTAAGAGTGGCTTTCACTGCAAGTTCCAATCACTGGAGAGGTACAGCTCAGCTGCCAAAGCCCCAGTAACTTCAACCACTGCTTCTCACCACCAGAAAAGCAGTCAGCATTTAAGTACTTGCAGGAATCTTCCGATGACACAGGAAGGTAGGAATGGCTTCCACTGAAAGCTGCAATTGCTGGAAAGGTACAGCTCAGCTGCCAAAGCCCCGGTAACTTCAACCACTGCTTCTGCAACAGCTACAAAATCTTATTCAGTCGCACAGGGAATTACAGAGGAGTTCCCTGGCTCAGTTGACTCAAGCCCTACAGAGACCGTCACTCCACCCTCTAGTACAAGCGCTACTTAAAATGACAGCATAAGATGGATCTGATCACTTTTTGGTGAACTTTGAATGCACTGCCAGCATGGCCAGGTGACCAGAGGCAACAAGGATTACTTACTTGGGGAATCTGCTGACGGGCAGCAGTCAGGCTGTATTCCAGGATGTCAACCCTGATGGGCAAGCTACATATGCAGCTGTCAAGGCCGCCATGTTTGGAATAGGCTGGCTGTACACCAGAGGCCTACCACCAATCATTCAGAAAGGAGGGTCTTCAGGTAAAGAGAGCCCTCAGAGGTTCCTCTGCCAATTGAAGGAGCTCACATGGAAGTAGTTGCAACCGGAGGGAAAGACCGGGCCTGAGGTAGCCAAGGTTGTGTTATTGGAGCAGTTTTTGGAGAGCTTGACCACCTCGATGAAACAGCACCCCAAGCTTACACTGGAGAGTGCACTAGAAATAGCTAAAGGGTATTATGAAACCCAGTCGATAACTGAAGTCAACAGTGAGAAGGGGAAGAAGTCACCTGTTAGCCCAGGAGGATGAAAGGAGAAGTCGGAATGGATGTTGGCTCCATGTTCCAACCCCCAGAGTCACCTTCTAGGTGAGGGCATGGCTCCAGCCACAACCCCTTTACCTGTTTTAGGTGTGGAGCCTGGGGACGTCCCCTGGTTACAGAATCCATGGATGTCAGCCTAACTACATTTCACACCTGTGCTTTTGTGGACACTTCCCAACCAGGGGCACAGAACTTTGTGATTCCAGTGGAGTTCAAGGGGACCTACCTCCAGACCTTGATAGTCTCTAGAAATGTGCAGACTCTCATTTACTGGGAAACAATAACCCAATTTCAAATTGACTATGCAAAGACTGTAACACTGGCCTGTGTGCATGGAGACTGGAGGCAGTATCAACGGCACAGATTTCACTCAAGACTCCGGCAAGGCAAACCACATTTGAGGTTATGGTGCTTCCTTGGCTCCCATATCCAGTGGTGATCGGCCGAGACTACCCAAACTTCGGAGCGATATGGGCTCAACTACTGATGGCTCCACTAGTCGGACTAGGAAAATTTCCCTCCTGGGAGACCCGGATCTATATGTCAAGAATCCCAAGCCTGCTATGTTCCGGTGTCAGCATCACCAGGAAAAGCTGCACTACCAACAGCATCTAGGGGTGGCTATGGGGGAGAGATTCGGGAAGGGAGAGCCTAGGAAAGAAATCCCTGGGGATATCTCAGGTCTCAGCAGTAGTGATCAAAATATAATTTTCCTCTTCCCAGAGTGAGGGCTGAGGAGGCCCAGCAAGAGGATGAGTCCCTTAAACATGCCTGTTTTTTGAGGTGAATGGGGTAGGTAATGGAGAGTCCCCTGTAAAAACCTATCTCCAGGAACAAGCAGGAATAAGCCCTCACATATGGGTACGTCAGTACCGACGGAGCCTGCGCGGGAATGCTCCCCAGCTTCCCAGAATGAAAGCTTTTGGGGCATCCCACAGTGCATGCGCGCTGCCTTCCCGCCTTTCCTACCAACTCTCCTCAGTTCTTCTTTTCCGCGGAACCATCAGGTCGTGTTCCTGTCACCGCTGAAGAAGTTCTTTATTTTAATTTATTTCTTTGGTCGCGTGTCTGCCTTCCCCGACGCCGGACCGGTACCGCCGGTCTTTTCTTTTCTTTTCTTTAAAAAAAAAAAACAACTATCTTTTTTCCTCACTTGGTGTATTTTCTTCTTAGGCCTCCAGGCCCACAAGAAACTTTCCCTCATGGAAAAACCAGCCTCCGGCTTCAAAAAATGCACTAAGTGTAGCGGTACAATTTCTGTTACAGATACCCATGAATGGTGTCTTAAATGTTTGGGGCCTGAACATTCCATCCCGGATTGCCAGTCCTGTTCTCTAATGTCTAAACGAGGGTTACAGAACCGGGCAGCCAAGCTCCATGTGCTTTTTCCCACGGATGCACCGGCAGTAGCATCGACATCTTCCAGGTCTTCCTCTCCTGATGGATCTCAGGTAACCAAACATACTTTTAGCAGGTCCTCGAAGGGCAAATCTCCCTCTAAGCATCGAGATGCCTCCGGGCTTGCCCTTGAGGATCCTGCCCCAGCCAAACAACCCCGGCGGGAAGCTCCGGCTTCCAAAGCTCCTCCTATGGGGTTACAGGTTGACATCGATGGCACGGCCTCGACCGATCACCTGTTAGACTGCTCTGGGGTACCGGCACAATCTCCTGGTACCGACATCCAGGCAGTCGTGGCGTCCATGGATCACACTGTGCAATCCATGCAGCAGGCTATACTGGCTTTCATCAAGGCTGCGACGCCGTCGGTACCACAACAAGCTCTGTTGTCGGTACCGGCGCCGGTACCGGTACCAACTTCGATACCGGTACCGGCTGCATCGACATCGGCCAGGATACCGGTTCCGGCTCCCTGTCCTGGGCTCTTTCTCGGTACCAACCCGGTACCGGGGATACCCGATGTCGGTACCGATCGATACGCCTATCGATCTTTAGAATCGAGCAGACGATACTTCGATTCTTCTGATGATTGAGTCATCGGATGAGTCCCCTGAAGTATCTGTCACCCTTCCTGAGGAGCCTTCTTCTCCAAAACGGAGAATGTCTCCTCCAGAGGATTTGTCCTTTCAAGACTTCATAATAGAAGTAGCTAAAGGACTCTCTATTTCAGTAACCTCTGAAAAAGAACCTAGAGCAAAAAAAATAGATATTTTGGGATACTCTAAGGTTCCCAGAGAGGCAGTCACCTTGCCAATTCATGAAATTCTTCAAGAACATTTGATTGAATTGTGGGAGACTCCTCTCACCCTTTCTCCTCATTCTCGTAGATTGGACACTATGTACCGTGTCCCTCCTTCTCCTGGATTTCAAAAAACTCAGCTTCCTCACCACTCCATTGTGGTGCAGTCAGCTATGAAGAGGATAAAGAGTACCAAAAGACACTCTTCTACTCCCCCAGGAAGAGAATGCAGGACCTTGGATGCTTTTGGTAGGAAAATCTTCCAAGCTAGTATGCTTATTGCCAGAATCAATTCATACAGCCTTTATATGGGTATGTTTCTGAAGGAGGTTGCAGAAAAACTGCACAACTTTCTCCCTTTTATTCCAGAGGATAAAAGGGATGAGTTCCTTCTTTGGCTTAAGCATACTCAAGACATTTCAAAGTTTTCCAACAGGGCAGCCTTTGATTCTTTTGAAGGTGCCAGCAGAGCCTCAGGCATTGCTATAGCTGCTCGTAGAATTGCTTGGCTCCAGGCTTCTGATCTAGAACCCTGGGTTCAAGATGGTTTAGGAAATCTTCCCTGTACAGGTGAAAATCTATTTGGCAAAGAGTGGCAAATTAAAGCCACTCAAATGGACGCAGAAAATGCTGCTCTGGATAGACTTTCTAAGTCTACCTCCACTCCGGCCAAGAAAAAATCTTTTAAGAAGTCTTTTTACAAGAAGGGCAGATTTCCTTCCACTTCTGGTCAACAATCTTCTACAGGTCGCTTTGCTACTAAGCGTCAGCAACCTAAACAGGCCAGGCCTAAACCTGCAGGGGCTGCTGCAACCCAGCAGTCCCAAGCCCCTCAGGGTTTTTGACTTGATACTAGAGAACTTAACCTTTCTGGCTCTACAACAGCCAGAACCTCTCACCATTCCAGGAAGGTTAGCTCATTTTGCTCCCAGATGGGAGCAAATCACATCAGAGCAGTGGACCCTCTCCATCATCAGAGAGGGCTACAAACTTCATTTCTCAGACCTTCCTCCTTTCACCATGGTGAGACATTTCAATTCTCCCACATCTCTCCTCGACCTTCTGGATCAGGAGGTAACCACCCTTCTGGCCCAGAGGGCCATAGAAGAAGTTCCTCTTCTTCAACAGGGGTCAGGGTTTTACTCCCCCTACTTTCTCATTCCAAAGAAAACAGGGGGATACAGACCCATTCTAGATCTCAGAGAATTGAACAAATTTCTATGCAAGGAGAAGTTCAAGATGCTTTCTCTAGGCACTCTCCTTCCATACCTACAGAGTCAGGATTGGCTTTGTTCTCTAGATCTCAAGGATGCGTACACTCATGTCCTCATCCATCCATCTCACAGAAAATTCCTACGTTTTCTGTTCCAGGGAAAACATTACCAATACAGAGTGCTTCCTTTCGGTCTAGCCTCTGCTCCAAGAGTGTTCACCAAATGCATGGCAATAGTTGCTGCATTTCTACGCACTCTGGGAATATTTGTCTTCCCATACCTGGACGACTGGCTCATCCGAGCTCCAACCCAGTCAGAGGCTCTTATCTCCCTGAACCGCACCAGGCGCATTCTGCAATACCTGGGACTTGTGGTAAACCTCCCAAAGTCTCAGCTCACCCCTATTCAGTCCCTAGAATTCATAGGGCCTGGTTGGACACTACTACTGCAAGAGCCTATCTTCCCCAGGCTCGTTGCCAACGTCTAGTGCAGTTAGCCTCCCAGATTCAGTCAAAGAGCCACTTAACTGCCCGGGAGATGCTACAACTACTAGGCCACATGGCTTCCACAGTACATGTGGTGCCCTATGCTTGCCTACACATGAGAGCAGCTCAATGGACTTTGTCCACCCAGTGGACTCAAGCTTCAGGAGCTCTCTCAGACCAAATAGCAAACTCCAAACGTCTCTTTTGGTCTCTCCAATGGTTGATGTCCACTCAAAATCTGTTGCTGGGGTCCCCCTTCCAACCTTTGTTGCCCCAAGCAATCCTCACAACAGATGCCTCCCAAACAGGTTGGGGAGCTCATCTACAGGACCTCTCCACCCAAGGCACTTGGTCCCCACAAGAGACCTCACTTCATATCAACTTCCTGGAACTTTGAGCAGTGTTCCTAGCTCTCAAGGTCTTTCATACCCTCCTCAGCTACCAGACAGTCCTCATTCAAACGGACAATCAGGTAGCCATGTTTTACATAAACAAGCAAGGAGGAACTGGCTCTCTGTCGCTTTGCAATGAAGCTCTAAGATTATGGGCCTTCGTCAGAGAGCATCAAATCCATCTCCTGGCAGTATACCTCCCAGGAATTCAAAACTCTTGGGCAGACAGACTCAGTCGAGTTCTGCTTCCACACGAATGGTCCCTGCACATGGATCAGGTACTCAGAATCTTCCAGGAATGGGGAACCCCGGACATAGACCTATTTGCAAGTCCGTGGAATGCCAAACTTCCCCGGTTCTGTTCCAGAATTCCGTGTCAGGGAGTTCAGGCCAAGGATGCCTTCCTCCTTCATTGGGGTCAGGACTTCCTGTATGCCTTTCCACCCATTCCTTTGATTCCCAAGACTCTGTTCAAACTTCAGAGGGATCAAGGATCTATGATCCTCATAGCTCCACGCTGGCCACGCCAAGTGTGGTACCCTCTACTTCTGCATCTCTCCCAAGCCCCCTCCCTGGACTTGGGAGCTGCTCCAGACCTTCTGTCTCAGGAGGAGGGGACTTTGTGGCATCCAAACCCCAAGTCCCTTCACCTCAGAGCTTGGTTACCGAAGGCCTAGACCTTCAAGACTTCAATCTTTCGCAGCAGCAAGTGAGAGATATCCTCCATGCTTCCAGGAAACCTTCCACTAGGCATTCCTATGCTTTTAAATGGAAAAGATTTTCCATTTGGTGTGCTCAACAGGGTCTTGACCCTCTGGCACTTCCTGTGAATTCTCTATTAGAATATCTTCTGCATCTTTCCAATGCAGGCCTTAAGACAAATTCAGTAAGGGTCCATTTAAGTGCTATTGCAGCATCCCTTAAGCCTATCAATGGACAACCTGTTTCCTCTCATCCTCTTATTGCAAGATTTATGAGAGGCCTAACTTTAACTAAACCTCCCATTCGACCTCCTCCGGTGACATGGGACTTAAATTTGGTTCTTGGTCAGCTTATGAAGCCACCTTTTGAACCCTTAGCCACTACCTCCTTGAAATTTCTTTCCTGGAAGGTTATTTTCCTTATTGCAATCACTTCTGCTCGCCGCATCAGTGAACTGCAGGCCTTAGTGGCTAATCCACCTTATACAAGGTTCCATCATGATAAGGTAGTCCTTAGGACAAATCCTCACTTTATGCCTAAAGCGGTCTCACCTTTTCATCTTAATCAAGAGGTATATTTACCTGTCTTTTTTCCAGCTCCTCATGCATCCACTGCAGAGAGGAACCTTCATACTCTAGATTGTAAAAGAGCTCTTGCTTTTTACTTACACAGGACACAGCAACATAGAAAGTCTTCCCAACTTTTTGTTGCTTTTGATCCTTCTCATTTAGGACTTCCAGTCTCTAAAAGAACACTGTCCAATTGGATTGCTCAGTGTATTTCTTTTGCTTACCAGAGTAAGAACCTTTCTCTGGAAGGCCTTGTCACAGCTCACAATATGAGGGCCATGGCCACCTCTATGGCTCATCTTCATTCTGTGTCCATCGACCAGATCTGTCGAGCAGCCACCTGGGCCTCGGTTCATACCTTCACAGCCCATTACTGTTTGGACAAGGACTCCCGCCGGGATGCCTTGTTTGGTCAGGCTGTCCTCAAACACCTGTTCCATTCTTGAACAACTCCTGCCCTCCTTCCCTGAATGGATGCCTGAGATCCATAGGAAGACGAGGAACCCTTCAGGGTCTCATACCCTTGGGGATCTCCCAGGCATCTTAGCTAGGGAGTCCCCATATGTGAGGACTTATTCCTGCTTGTTCCTGGAGATAGCACAGTTACTTACCTGTAACAGATTCCAGGAGGGCTGGCAACAGGCCGATGCCAAGGAGCTGGAAGAGATGCTTAACCTGGGAGTTATAGAAGAGTCTATGAGTGACTGGTTGTCTCCCATCATCTTGGTTCCGAAACCTGATGGAAGCATCAGATTCTGCATTGATTTCCAGAGGGTCAATGCAGCTTCTAAACTGAAAGCGTATCCCATGCCCAGAGTAGATGAACTAATCAAGTTACTTGGTGGAGCATGCTTTATATTAATCTTGGATTTGATGCCAGCTGCCAAGGAAATACTTCTGTTTCGACACTGCAAGGTCTGTTCGAATTTAAAATGCTGCCCTTTGGAGTACACAACACTCCTGCCACATTTCAATGCCTACTGAGACCAAACAAGGAGTATGCGGCTGCAAAGCTTGACGACATCGTCATCTACAGTAGAGACTGGATCACCTATCTAACCCATGTACAAGTCATATTGACCAGCCTACTGAAGGCTGGGTTGATGGCCAACCCCAAGAAATGTTTTCTGGGAAGCCGAGACATTCAATACCTGGGATATTTAATCTGAAATGGGCAGATACGACCTCAACTACGGAAGATGGATGCCATTGCCCAGGGCCCCACCCCAAAATCAAAGAAAGAGGTTGGTGCCTTCCTTGGATTGATTGGCTATTACCGCTGGTTCATCCCTAATTTTGCAGAGGTGACAGAGCAGTTAACCAATCTCCTCCGGAAGAGAGCTCCTGAACAGATTCAATGGTCACTGGACCTGGACCTGGCCTTCCAACATCTCAAGAAGGTTGTGTGCTATGAATCCATCCTGATTAGCCCTAATTTATCTCTACTGTTTATTGTGCAAACTGATGCCTCAGAGATGGGCCTAGGAGCCATTCTGGCCCAGGAAGTCAGGGGTGAAGAGCATCCCAAAGCATTCATCAGCAGGAAACTGCTTTCTTGGTAGAAGCATTATGCGGTGATCCAAAAGGAAGCCCTGGCTGTCAAGTGGGCACTTAAAACCTTCAAATACTACCTGTTTTGCTGTCTGTTTATGCTGATAATGGACCACCAATCCTCAAGTGGCTGGCTCGACATAAGGAGTCCAATGGCCGTATTATGCAGTGGCTTTTGAGTCTCCAACCCTACCAGTTCCAGGACTGCCATAGGACTGGTCGAACTCACCTAAATGCAGACTTTCTTGCCCGGGTGGGAGTCCTGGGTGAGGCAGGTGTTCAACGTGGCATGGTTGAACTGAGGGGGAGAGTGTGTGATGGGGTTTATAGAATGCTACCCGTCCTTCTCTAAAGGGATTATCAGCAGTCCCCTTTAAGAGAGTCTGCAGCCCAGAGTTCAGGGCTGTGAGGGCGTGTCTCACAAGGAGAGGTTAAGAACCTAGCAGACTGCAAGTGGGAGAGAGGCCTTTGGAGTCAGAGGTCCTTCCAAGGCAAGCCATGCAAAGGAGTTCTGAGGTAGGAACATTAACTGGAGCTGGAGGAAGGGCCTGGAGAACCAGCTTGTGGAGGTTTATCAAACTGGGAGAGAAGTAAGCTGATTTTTGTTTTCCCTGTACTGTCTGTTCTGGGTTTTGCTTTGTGGAGGTTTAACAAGCTGGTGCCAGAATAAAAACTGCTTTTATTTTCCCTAAACTACTGTCTGGCCCGTGTTTTTAAAGAAAAGCCCTTCCCACCACATGCCACACTATCACAATTGTGTTTATGCCCTTTTTTGTTATTGTTATTTTTGTTAGTTTAATTTGCACTATATATTTTGTTTTCATTTAATTTGTATTGTGTTTTTATTGTCCTGTTCTTTATTATTTTGGATTTTGCTGATTGCATTGGCTTCCTAGATTACTATAATGGGAAATAACACCAGTTACAAGTGTTGAATGTATTTAAAATAGGTACATTGCTATTTTAAAAATCAGGTCACTTTAAAGTTTCCAGACTATGTTTTTATATTTGGAACCATTGTCAATAGTCGAGATTGTTAGATTCCTTTCTAATGCATTCCAATAACAGCCTTTTTCAAACCACATCATGCTACAGTGGGTAGAGACACCTATTACCTGATGTATGTGTTAACAAGTAACCATAACCCACATTTCCACTATATTGTGACTCCTCTGACAATAGTATCCTTGGGGCCTGATGAGAGTTTTCTTACGCGCAGAATGTTTTTTAAGAAGAATCTTTTTTATGAGAAGGAACACATCTAGACCTTAACAAAATGTTCTCATTTCCAGGACATTCTTACAAGAGGACTCCTTGTAAGTAAAAGCCACTGTGCTACATTCTACATGAAAAGCACTTCGAATGCTATGATCTGTAAAGTACTCAGATGTTTAAATAGCTCTCTTTAAATGGAGTTCTGCTTTCAGGGGAAAAGTCAGAATGTGATGCAGTAATAAGCTGATATCATTCATGTGATAGTCTTTTACTGTTTACAATTAAATGAACAGTCTTTGGAAAAGTAATACCTACACATGCATGCTGTATTCACATAAGTTTATCCACGTAGCAGGAAGGTCTATTTCTGCACATAAAACACTGTTTTGCCTGCACCTCTGAGGTGGAATAAGCAGCATGGCCATCTTCTGCCTGCTGGACAGTGTGATAAGGAAGCTTATCAGGACCCAGGAGATAGGGATAAAGAGAAGGAATTCACCCTTATCAAAGGACCTATTTTACAAGGTCAGAGACACAAAACTCCATTTACAGCTAGAAAGCAGGTAATTCCTAGCTGCAATAGGTTGCAGAATGCCTCTAGTGGAGAAAAGGAGAGGGAATGCAGGCCCAGGGTAAGGAACCCTTACGTCACTGAATTCCCTAATCACTCAGCTGCCCCGAGGCAGTTTGATCTCCAACACCTGAGAGGAGAAGGGGTGGGGCTGGAGCCTGAGAGGTTTAAATCTAGGTCAGATTATCCAGAGAGAGAGAGTAGTAGGAATTCTTACTGGAAGAGGAATGGAGCTGGAACAGTAAGAACAGCAGGAACAAGGAACACAAGTTGGAGGATAGGATGAGGAAGCTCAGGTGAATGGTGGCCAGAGCATGAGCGAGGAGAAGCTGGTACAAGCCTTGACCCAGGTAGGAGCATTGGAAGCTTGTCTAATTTGGAGCACTACAGAGTTGCAAGAGACAGCTTTTGCCCTAAGGGAAGGTAGTCAGCTATGCCCTCTGAGCCAGAAACTAAGGTAGAGCCAATGCAACTGGGTGAACAAGACCTGGCTGTAGAAGAAGAAGAAGACTCATACATGGATTGCTCTTTATGCCAATCTTCAAATACAGAGGGTTTGGAAGGGAGTCAACTGTAAGGAAAACCTCCAGAGTCTGGTAACCCTGAGAGCCTGTAGATAACTTGTGAAAGTCCTGTATTAAAGGAGAAATACCTTTGCTGAGCAAACTGCAGCTGTCTAATTACAACTTGTTAAACAGCTGCTAGCCAGTGCAGTGCACAGCCTGAAGCCGTGCTGTCGGTGAAAGTAAGGAAAGCTTTGATTTTGGTTTCACTACTTCTAAAAATCTTGCATAGAGAATTGTTTGCCTATGAAGAGTTTAACTTCTTGTTGAAAGTTTTCCTGTGCTTAAGGAGACAAACAGCCGGGAAGTGTACTGGACTGAGAGAAAAGAAACCTGTTCTAGGAAAAGCTGTTTCTGTTTGTTTTAAAACAGCACTGCTAGCCATGTCTGGTAGCATTAGCTGTTGAAAGGACTTTTCTTTATGCTGAAGAAACGTTATGAGCTGTTTTGTTTTGAGTTCAGTTATATCCTGATGTATTTTTGAAAGAATCCTGGAGAAACAATCCAAAGATGTTAATTTGTGAGCTTAGCGTTTTCCCCATCAATAAATTTCTGTCAAAAGCCTTACCACTCAAAGCCAACTACAAATATGTTTTTTTTTTACCTGAAGCCAAGTACCTCCTGACTGAACTACCTTTCCCATGAGGCATTACAAGGCAGCCAGTCAGGTAAAGGCTAAATGGTGAATCTCTCCTATGACAAGCACGCCCCTCCACACTGTCTGTAAGGGGCTAAGAGCGTGACAACGTACAGGGCTGTGACCTGAATCGGCCCTCTATGTCCAGGTGCCTGGCCCACCCCTGCTCCTCCCACTCTCCACCCCGCTCCTCCCACTCTCTGCCCCCGCTCCTCCCATTCTCCACCCCCATGCTGTCCCCATCCAGCGCTACATGCATAACAGAACTGTGCATGCGGGGGGCACTTGGGGCAGAATACGGTCCCAGCGGATAGCAGGGTAGGACATCCCACTGGGACATACAGCCCCGCTATTCGCTAGTCAGAATTAGGCCCTTAGGGAAGAACAACCAAAAGTATAGCTACACAATACAAAGTTCCACATTTTGAGGCACCACCCAGTTAAAGGATCTAGGTGTCATTATAGATAATATGTTGAAATCCTCTGCTCAGTGTGCAACTGCAGCCAATAAAGCCAATAGAATGCTAGAAATTATAAGGAAAGGATTGTAGAATAAAGCCAAGGATATTCTGATGCCTCTGTATTATCCCATACCGCAACCGCACCTTGAGTTTTGTATGCAGTTCTGATTGAAGCATCTCAAGAAAGATATAGTAGAATTGGAAACAGTACAGAGAATGGGAACCAAAATGATAAAAAGGATTAAAGGATATTCCTGTGAGGAAAGGCTTAAAAAAGATTAGGGCTCTTCAGCTTGGAGAAGAGATGACTGAGGGGAAAATATGATAGAGGTCTATGAAAAAATGAGGAGAGCAGAACAAGCAAATACAAACCTGTTGTTTAATCCTTCAAAAGTACAAAGACTAGAGACCATGCAATGAAGTTACAAAGTAGTGCATTTAAGACTAATTGGAGAAAATATTTTTTCACTTAACAAGTAATTATGGTCTTTCACTTAACAATTAATTACAATCAGACCAAAGATCTACCAAGTCTAGTATCCTGTTTCCAGCAGGGGCCAATGCAGCTCACAGACCTATGTGCGGATTGGGAGTAGTGATTTTAAGCTGCTTTTGATGCTGATATAGGGGTATTTTTGTGCTCCCCCCCCCTGCAGCTTTTTAAAATCACTACTTCTATCAGCAGGGGCGGCTCAAGACAATCTGCTGCCTGAGGTGAAAAATGAAATGGCGCCCCCCCCCCCCTTTAGAGGAGGGTGGAGCTTTTTCAGAATTCCAAATCAGGGACTGAACCAAACTAAAAAGCCGATTAGATTCTATAGAGGAAATGCAAGATGTCTGCACACAGGGCCGTACCGAACTGCAATCGCGCCCTGTGCAACTTGCAGCTCGGGTGCACGCCCCCTCTCCTCCCCCTCATACCTTCGTCCAGCGCTGCCTGCTCTTTCCCTGCTGCTGCCACCCTCTGTTTTTTTCACGGCAGCACCGGCAGCAGGGTAAGAGCAGGCAGTGCTGGACGAATATATGGGGAGGAGGGGGGGAGCATGCGCCCAATCTGAAAGGCACCGGCACTTTAAGCAGATCTGTCCCTCCCTGCGCTGACATCGCCTCAGAGGAGGTAAGGACCAGACTTGCTTAAAGTGCTGCAAAAAGGCTTGGGGGGAGGGGGGGCTCATTTCAGCTGCCTGCTATTGACCTGCCAGCGGCAGCAGGGCAACAACAGACAGCCGAATTGCGCCCCCTAAGCCTTTGCGCCCTGTGCGGCTGCACTGATTGCACATGGCTAGGTACGGTTCTGTTTGCACACCAAGGAACTAAAAGAGAGCAAGAACCAACAGCACAGTTTATAAAACTAAATTATAACTCATTTTTATTTTCTTATAAACTGCGTTATGGTTCTTGCCTTTTCTTTTTCAATATATAGTTTGCATCCATAGTGGATGCAGAGCAGAACCAGGACATTCACCCACAGAACTCAATATTTAAAAAAAATATCTGATTCTGATCATCTCACTAACAACAACAACAACCACCACTATTCTCCAGTACCAGGCATATTGTGAACTAATACAAAACCCTACAACAAAGAGCAAACCTACCATACCATATCAGCACAAACTTCCAAAACTCACATAAGGAGCCCATCCAAAAAAAGCGTCACTGTAAATACTAAAATGGGCCCTGGAACATCCATACACCTATTTGAAAAGCTGAACAAGTCAAATTACTACAGTACAGTATAGATCTTTATGTACAAACTCCATGTTATCAGAACACCTGGCCTCAGTCACACACTCACAACACCAACCCTCACCAAGTACAGAATGAGTAACCACAATATAAAGTAAAAATAAAAATATGTAGACAAAATTTAAACTGAAACCCCAAAAAGCCAGAGTCAACATGCAGTGCAACATCAGATAAATAAGAGATGCAGTTCCCCAATACTGTATAAAATATAAAGATAGCATAAAGTCCAATCACTAAAATTAAATAAAATTATTTTTTCTACCTTTGTTGTCTGACCATTTTATTCTCTGATCATGCTGGTCCTGATCTGAGGCTTCTGCTTTCCTTTCTTCTCTTAGCTCTCTTTCTGTGGTCTATGGTCCATCTGCCATTTCTTATCTCTTCTTTTGTTTTCTTCACTTCCTTCCATCAACCCAGTTCCAGTAGCCCTCTCCAGTATCAGCCCCCTTTCCAGTCCTCCCCTCCCAGTACCTTCCAATGTCAACTGCCTTGCATTCCCACGACTGCCACTAGTGTCCATTCCCTTCCAGTCCCCCTCCTTTCCCATTGTCCAGCCCCTTCTAGTCCAAATACCATCCCAGATATCAGCTCACATCCACTCTCAGTGCCACCCCCCCAGTCAGCTCCCTTCCAGTCGCCCTACCCTCTGGCCATCCCCCTTCCAGTGCCATTCGCATGTCAATTCCCTTCCAGCCTCCTCCCCATTACCCAGTCACCTACCACTCCCATCCCCAAATGTCAGCTCCCTTCCAGTCCCCCTTCAGTACATCCCAGTTGTCAGCTCCATTCCAGCCCCCCTCCTTCCCCCCCCTATCAGCTCCTTTCCAGCCCTCTCCTTCCCCCATGTCAGCTCCCTTCCTGCCCCCTCCATCCCCTGGCAGACCCTCTCAGTATCCGCTCCCTTCCAGTCCTATTCTCCCATCCCCCGCATCAGCCAGTCCATTTATAGCCCTAGCCCCTAGTTTTCTTCTAGGGCCAGCAGCATTCTCCTCTCCTCCCCCATTAGCCCATTTCCAGTCCCAGCCCATTTTCAATCCTATCCCGCTTATCAGCCCACTCCAGTCCTAGCCCCCATCAACCCATTACCAGTCCTAGCCCCCCAATCAGCCCATTTCCTGTCCTAGCCCCCCTAATCAGCCCATTTTCAGGCCTAACCCCACCAATCAGTCCACTTCCAGGCTTAACCCCATCAATCAGCCCATTACCAGTTCTAGTCCCCCCTCCCGATCAGCCTATTTCTATTCATAACCCCCCATCAGCCCATTTCTAGTTTTAACCCCACCTTCAGCCCATTACCAGTCCTAGCCCCCCCCCCCGATCAGCCTATTTCTATTCTTGCCCCATCAGCCCATTTCCAATTCTAAACCCCATGATAGCCCATTACCAGTCCTAGCCCCCCTCCCATTCATCCTATTTCTATTCTTAACCCCCCATCAGCTCATTTCCAGTTCTAACCCCCCGATCAGCCCATTTCCAGTCCTAACCCTCCCCCCATCAGCCCATTACTATTTCCTGTGCTACCCCCCCCCCAGCCCAGCCCAGCCCAGCCCAGCCTAGCCTAGCCTGATCTTCTGAAGGGAAATTGAAGAAAAAAAATGGTTGCAGAAGCTGCTGCCACTGCTGCTGCAGCAGCGGCAGCATGAAGTGCCCTGCGAGCCCTGACAGCTGCCACACGTTTCCCTCCCCCACCCGCACCGGCTCAGCTTTGCAGAACCGTGTGAAGGAAGTGTGTTTCCCTTTTCTGCAGCTCTGTTAAAGCTGAGCCCTCCGGTGCTGATGGGAAACAGGCATTTCCTGTTTCCCATCAGCGCCGGCGGGCTCAGCTTTAACAGAGATGCAGAAAAGGGAAACACTCTCTCCCTTCACACGGCTCTGCAAAGCTGAGCCGGCGCGGTGTTGGGGGGAACGAGTGGCAGCTGTCAGGGCTCTTCCTGAGAGGTGGCGGCTGTGGGGCACTTCATGCTGCCGCTGCTGCAGCTTTTGCAACTGTTTTTTGGTTTGTTTTTTTTTTTTGAAGGCCGAGTGAGGCGGTCTTTTTGTGGGCAATTTTTGCCGCCCCCAAAAAGTTGCCACCTGAGGCTACCGCCTCATTATTGAGCCGCCCCTGTCTACCAGATATTGAAAGCTATACCCTTCTAATCCTGTGCCACTTTTACAAGAGACTTTACGTTTGGCAGAGCCTTTTATAAAATACTTTGTGAATTCTTCACATCCTGACCTGGATGTGTGAATTCCCTACTCCATGTCCTATTTAAAATGTGCCTTCACATGTTTTAAGTAACATTACTTCTAGTTTTTGCCAGTTCATGTGAGACGTGCTTGCTGTTTTCCTCTGAAGTGTAACAACTTTCTTTGATTTTCTGATACAGAAGGTAATGCTGCCTTTCACTGACATAAGTTGAAGTGTACCCTTCTGGAAATACAAATATAGGATCAAATATTCATTTGGGCAGACTATGCGCCACTACAGTGCCGACCCCTAACCCCGGATATTCAATGCCCGGGTCATATGTGGCTCTGGCATTGAATATCTGGGGTTTGCCGTACATTTATTTTTATTTAACAGGTTTTTTATACCGCTTTATCATTTTAGTCAAAGTGGTTTACATTATAAGTTAAACTTAGTGATGTACGTTAAACAGGGAATAACTTGGATTGTTCTGAGGCAATGGAGGGTTAAGTGACTTGCCCAAGGCCACAAGGAGTGCTAGTCAGAATCAAACCCTGGTCTTTTGGTTCCCAAGCAAATGCTCTAACCACTAGGCTACTCCTCTACTCCAGAAGCCATATTAGGTAACCGGGCAGTAGCAATATTGCATGCTGCCCAGTTAGCCCCTGCCCTTAAAAGATAGGTGAGGCCTGTCCTCACTTATCTTTTAGCTGCAGGTCCCTAACTGGGCAGCATGCAATATCGCTGCTGCCTGATTATTGTCTGCATCTCCGCTCTTCCCCGGAATGCTCCTGACATGCCCCAATGCTAAACGGTTAGCATCGGGGCGCATAAGGGCCATAATCAGGGATATTCAACATTGAAGATCCCTCTCAGTGGCTCTTACATGGTTTACAGGGCTGTAAACCATGTAACTGCCCTTCAAATAGTGGGCCCATAATGTTTAAGGAGTAAGACACAACAGGGTGTAGAGTCCAGCAGATTTGGTTTTTTTCTGAGATATGAGGTAATATATCCTGCTCCCAGGTTCAAGAAAGATGCCTTACTGTGACTAGGATATATTTTCATAGGTGCATTTCACAAAAAACATGAGAGCCTGTTTGTAGAGGAAAAATCTCTCTGTCTATTTGTGTGCTGCTCCATCTGCATGTTCAAATATGTACAGGTTTTATAGAGTAGTGGAGAACTGCAGCAAGGAGCAGTGAGCTTTAGGGGACCTAGGATCCCCCATGGGAAGATTTGAAGGAGCCATAGAAGAAGGCCAGAAGATCTGGAGGAACCATTCAGCAGTTGATAAGAAGCTTCTATGGGAACAGGGTAGTCCTTAGGACTCATCCAAAGTTCCTCCCAAAGGTTGTCTCCTCCTTCCACCTTAACCAAGAGGTGGTTCTTCCAACATTCTTCCCTAGGCCTCATGCAAGCCAGGCTGAAGCAGTTCTGCATACCCTGGACTGTAGGAGGGCCTTATCCTTCTACCTTGACCGTACGCAGGGGCATAGAAGGGCTACTCAGCTCTTCATATCTTTTGACCCTAATAATTTGGGGTTAGCTGTGTCCAAGCATACCCTGTCCACCTGGGTAGCTGACTGTATCACCTGGGCTTACAGGGCGGCTGACCTTCCTTTGCAGGGTCGGGTCACGGCCCATCGTGTCAGGGCAATGGCTGCCTCAGTGGCTCACCTCCGCTCTGTACCGTTGGTGGACATCTGCAGGGCTGCAACTTGGTCCTCAAGCCAGACTTTTGCGGCCCATTACTGTCTGGAGAGGGAGTCCCGTAGGGACAGTGCTTTTGGCCAGGCAGTACTCCGGAATCTCTTTGAGGTTTAGGCAACTCCTGCCCTCCTGCCCTCTGTTGGGCTACCGGTGGAGGTTCTGTTAGTGAAAAGCCTTTCTTTGATACTGGGACTAGAGGGAGTTCTCTTGTTCAGCCTGGGTTCCTTGGTAGCCCAGAGCTAGGGAGTCACCCATATGTGAGGACTGACTTCCTGCTTGGTCCTGGAGAAAGAGTAGTTACTCACTTGTAACAGGTGTTCTCCAGGAGCAGCAGGAATCAGTCCTCACAACCCTCCCTCCTCCCCCGGGAGTTGCAGTTGTACATAGTTTATTTTTACATTTTTGTGTGCTGTTTTTAGCTATGTCATTTGACTGAGCAAGATGGCACCTTTAGGCGGGAAGGGAACCGCGCATGTGTGCCAGCATTCCCAAAGGCTTTCATGGAAAGCTGGGGAAATGCTCCGCAAGGGCTCCACCGTTGCCTGTTTGCTTGCACCATCTCTGCACATGTTGATGCTGCTGCTATGCTGTATGGTCTTCATAATCTGCAGCACTAGGTGGACCCTAACCCCTGTATGTCTGTATGCATCTCTGTGAAGGACTTTTGCTTAGCCCATAATATTAGTATATAAGAAATAAAACACAGTTAAGTACATCTAGTAGTGGAGGAGTGGCCTAGTGGTTAGAACACTGGCTTGGTAACCAAGCAACCACGATTTGATTCCCACTAGCACTCCTTGTGGCCTTGGGCAAGTCACTTAACCCTCCATTACCTCAGAAGAAAGGCCTGGCAATCTACTTCCAGTCACACTGCCAAGAAAACCCAGGAGCTTCTGGGATGCCAGGAGTCAGCATTGACTCAAAGGCATACATTGCATTGCAAGTACATCTGGCATAAACATGCCCTAGCTTCCAGCCAGTTAATACTCATCAGGCAAGTTTCATATTTAGTGTCAGGATGTCTTGCAAGAAAGGGCCCATGTGAGAGATGTAAGAAATCCTATAGCACTTAAAATGCATTTGTTTCCATTCCAGGCTTCCTTTGACCCTGGTGCAGATGGAAATGCCTCCAGGGACCAGTTGCTGCATTACAGGAAGGCTGCTGAAGTAGCACACAGTGAATATGCAGCTATGCTGGTGAAAAACAAGAGCCTCCAGGCTGAGGTAGAGTACAGAGCTAATCCATAATGACTTACCACCACTATTACTACTACCTAACATGCTTCAGGTCATATGTGCATGTATATACAAATGATTATGCATCTCATTTGTTCACCAAAGAAATGGTAAATGATCCATTGTTACTTTGTGTCTTTGCCAGTCTATAGGATATGCATGTCCTGCTTGTCATAACTCCCTCCACTCAGCTGCTATCTTCTGCTTCCTGAGAGCCCATACACATTAAGGGGGTAATTTTAGAAGGAGACACCTAGATTTAGGCAGCAAGAATACATGCAGATGGGTGTATTTTAGTCATCTACATGTGTAATTGGCCATGCATGTGTGTAAAGGAGCATGCTTGCGCTGCACCCCATTCTGTTACAACGTATGCACATGTGATGGCATGTACTTTCACCGTGGATGTGCATAGGAGTGGAGTTTAGGTGGGGCGTGGGCAGGGTATAAAGTTACGTGTGTAAATTACGAAAAACTATAATTTATTGCGTTATTTAGTAATCTAGATGTGGGCATTTACTCCAGCTCTAAGGCTGGTGTAAGTGATTGTGCCTTAAATTAACGTTCTTTTTCGACCACTTATGCTAGTATTTTGTAGAGAAAAGCAGGCACCTACTTATAAAATAACCCACAAAAAGTACATGCATACTTTCCCCTGTGTTGGCTTCAGTGTATTTTCAAAATGAAAACATACTTATGTTTCTCCTTTCAAAATTACCCAGGGGAATTTATATTATTGCGTTTATGGCTTTCAGAATATTCACAGATAATCAACACCTTTGCATGCTGCTGCTACTACTACTACTGAGCATTTGTATAGCACTACAAGATATACGCAGCGCTGCATAGATAAATGTAAAAGATGGTCCCTGCTTATCAGAGCTTACAATCTAGTCAAGACAGACAATACAGTAGCTGTAGACATGGGATACATCTAGGGGGAATAGTAAGGAAACATAAAGGAGACCAGGTGAGTCAAGATCTGAAAGCGGTAGCGAAGAGGTGAGTTTTCAACCTGGATTTGAAAAGGGTCAGAGAAGGTAACTGATGTACAGACTCAGGTAGTTTGTTCCAGGCGTAAGGAGCAGCAAGCTGACAGGAGCAAAGTTTGGCGTTAGCAATAGAAGAGAAGAGCACAGATAGAAGCGATTTATTTATTTACATTCTCTTATATACCGCGCTATTCTGCATCAGTGCGGTTTACATTGAACAAACTGAAATGACATTGAACAGGGCATTATAACTTGGAGATAACTATTTTACAGGGAACATGGGCTATGGAGGGTTAAGTGGCTTGCCCAAGACCACAAGGAGCACCTGTGGGACTAGAAACCCCAGTCCTTCTGGCCCAAGGTTGCTGTCCTCTAGTGGGATTTGAACCCCCGACCTTCCAGCCTGAAGTACCTTGCCCCAACCACTAGGCCACTCCTCCACAGATTTTCCAGAAGAGTGGAGTTCCCAAGGAGGGGTATAGGGAGAGATAAGAGAGGAAATGTAGTGAGGAGCTGCAGAGTGAATGCAGCAGCAGAAGTTTGAACTGGATGCGGAAACGGCTAGGGAGTCAATGAAGTGACTTGAAAAGAGGGGTAATATGAGCATAATGAGGGTGGTGGAAGATTAGCCGTGCAGCAGAGTGTTGAACAAATTGAAGTGGAGAGAGATGATTCAAAGGGAGATCAGCAAGGAATAGATTACAATAGTCTATATGGGAGGTGACTAAAGAGTGGATAAGTGTCTTAGCAGTGTGTTCAGAAAGGAATGGGCGAATTTTGTTGATGTAGAGAAAGAAACGGCAGGTTTTGGCTATCAGATGGATGTGGGTAGAGAAGGAGAGAGGAGTCAAAGATGACCCCAAGGTTATGAGCCGAGGAAACAGGGAGGAGTAGAGAGTTATTCACAGAGACTGAGAATGGAGGAAGAGGAGAGGAGGGGTTAGGGGGAAAAATAAAAAGTTCAGTTTTGACCATGTTCAATTTCAAGTGGCGGTGAGACATCCAAACAGCAATGTCATAAAGACAGGCAGAGATCCGGGCCTGGATTGCCAGAGAGATTTCAGGTGTAGAGAGGTAGATCTGGGAGTTATTAACATAAAGATGGTACTGAAAGCCACAGGAAGAGATGAATGCACCAAGGGACTGTATATATAGGGAGAAAAGGAGTGGACCCAAGACAGATCCTTGTGGTACACCAACTGAGAGTGGGATAGTAGCAGAGAAAGATCCACCAGAACAAACACTAAAGGTGCGATGAGAGAGATAAGAACAGAACCAGGATAGCACAGAGCCCTTAAAACCAAGTCAGGACAAGGTATCGAGGAGAAGGTTGTGATCAACAGTGTCAAAAGCAGCAGAAAGGTCAAGAACATTGAGGATTGAGTAAAGGCCCTTGGATTTTGCCAGGAACAAGTCACTGGAGACTTTGGCAAGAACCGTTTCAGTAGAATGTAAAGGACAAAAGCCAGATTGTAAAGGATCCAGGAGGGCTTGAGATGAGAGAAAGTTGAGGCAACGGCAGTGAACTGCACGTTCAAATAGTTTACAAACGAAGGGGAGGAGGGAGATGGGTCAACAGATAGGATCTAATGAGGGTTTCTTGAAGAGAGGTATAACCACAGTATGCTTGAAGTCTGCAGGGACAGTTGCAGTGGAGAGTGATAGGTTGAGAATATGAGAGATGGAAGGAACTATAGTGGAGGAGATGGGGCTTAGGAAACGGGTGGGAATAGGATTAGAGGAGCAGGTAGTGAGTTTGGAGAAGGAAAGAAAGTGCATGGTTTCCTCCTCAGAGATCAACGGAAGAAAGGGTAGCAGAGGTGGGGTAGAGGTGTGTGTGTGGGGCAGGGAACTGGCAGTGAAGAGGGGGAGGAGGGGAAGTAGCTGACCTCATGGGGAATTAAAGTGTGATCTTGTGGATTTTGCCATGGAAATAGCCAGGGTTTGGACAGGAAGGGAAGGAGGGGTTGGAGACAGAGGCTCCTTGAGGAGAGAGTTGAGAGTTGTAAAGAGACAGCGAGGGTCAGAGGAAAGAGAGTTAGTTAGATGGACATAATACTCTCGTTTGGCAAGTACTATGGCTGATTGGAAATGGCATGTGTTGATATTGCAGCATCTTATTAGAATTATAAATTACTTTGCATAAACCTTAGTGCATAATGCATGAAAGTATACTACAAGGATGAGCCCTAAAGTTCACTATTTTTGCACATTTTGGTGCGTTTTGTCATTTTAATAAAAATATCTATAATAAAATAATATAAATTTTAATAAAGAAATAAAATAAAGTTCATATGAAATTAAGAGAATTGGCATACTGTTATACAGGTTAATTAAGGTATTAGGGTACACTTGCATAGTTTTTAGAAGGTGAGCACTACAGTCCCTGGCAGGAAAAGCTTAACCCGCCATTAAGATCAAAACAAAGGATTTTCATCTCCAGAAGAAACCTGCTGGTGCAATTAATCACCAGGTGCTACAACTAGCTTTTTGGAGATGTATCATAAAATGAGGACATGCCAAGGTAAACCAAGGAGAAGTGTTTTTACTTAAGGAGAGGAGCGATATCAGGTGAGGAACTCTCACCTCTGATGTACAAGCTTTTGGTTTTGATAAACCTACAGGTCAGAAAGTTTTCCAGGTACTTTATCTCTGTGGCGCTATCTGCCCTGTAATATTGCTAAAATGAATATCTGCATGACTTATCTAATGCCTAAATCTGATTGACAAGGCAATGTTATCATAACAGTAGACTTTTCCCTTTTATGTTTATGTTCTGCAAGGCTTTCTGTATACTGTACATTCCACTCTCTGGTCACTTTTCTGGCATCACATTTGTTTTTTCCCTAGTGCTCCACATCTTACACTGCTTATAGGAGGCACAGATTATGTTTGGCTGTGACAAGAGACTAAAGCTCATGCCCTTTAAGCGCAATGATTCCCAACCTGTGGTCCATGGACTCCTGGGAATCTGAGATCATTACAGGGGATCCACAGGGCACAGAAAAGAAAAAAAGAGAGAGAGATTGGAAGGAATTGATTGAGGAGAAGGAAGAGAGACTGGAGGAAAAAAGAGAGAGACTGCTGGAGATAGGGAAGAGAGATAGAGGGCTAGTGGGAATAGGTGTGACACTGAGGAGAGGGGTTTGGGAGAAGTAGTGGGGATGAACGTTCTGGAGGTCAATAAGAGGTCCACACAGCCAAAACGGTTGGGAACCTTTGTTCTAGTGCAATTGTTTGCAGGAGTCTTACATATGGGGAATGAATATAAACATGAATCAAAATGTAAAGATGCTAAAAGAAAATATGAAAAATCTGCCCTAAGAAAAAGAGCAAGAGAGAAGGGGAAATGGAATGAGCCAGAATTAAATATAAGACATGAACAAAAGAAAGAAAAGTTGTCTTAACTTTTTGCAAAGGTGACTCAGTGAAGTTGCACTTTTCTGTTGGAGAGGGCAAAAGGGGAAATTTTGTGTTCACATTAAGAAAGCTAAGTATTCAAATAATTTTACTAATGTTCTTGTAAAAATAAAAAGGTTTGGCGGAGAAAACCTAAATAAATTGGTAGTAAGGAATCTAAGTGCCCAAGTAGCTGGAGTAGTGTTTCTCGATTTTTACAGGTAAGGCTAGTACTGCTTATAATAGGTGCAATTTCTTGCAATAACAAAATGTTCCTGACCTTTTGCTGGTCACAAAGCAAATGTGCTTTTACCGTGTCAAGTAAAATCAAACTTGTCTCTTTTTCTCTGGCTGGTTCTGAAGGATGTAGTTATCCACCATCTAACCTGATAAGAAATTTCAACTATTAGGAATTAGACTATAAGTTCATTCCTTCAACCTCGGTAAAATAACAGATTTTTAACTATGATAAGAAAGTCTACTCAAATGTTATCATAAGTGGATTCTCAAGTCTGTGTTCCTGAAATATAGTGTGGTTTATATTTATGTAGGAAGGAAGCTATTTATCCACAGAGGTAGATAACTGCCAGCCCCTGTGGATTTTCAGGATATACCTTATGGCCCAATATTGTACTGAGATGGCTATGTACCGCTATGGCGCATAGCTGTTGCTGCTGACCTCTAACCCTGGATATTCAATTCCGGTGTCCTATGCGGCCCCGGCGTTGAATATCCGAAGTCACCGCACAGCCTCCGACGCTGCAGAAACTAACTGGGTAGTGCCGGTTAGCATTGGGGCGTACAGCGGCATTACTTGTGGATATTCAGCGGCACTAACCATGTTAGTACTGTTGAGTATCCCTTTCAGCGACAGTTACATGGTTTATAGGTCAGTAAACTGTGTAAATACCTTTAGAATATTGGACCCTATGAATTCACAAAAGGCCGATTTGCTTCACTGTAAGCAGCATGCCTGCTAACCTGAAAACCTTAGTTGATTAGTGTCCATGGACATAAGAGATTGCCAAGCTGGGCTCTCATTGTCAGACTGGAGCCCATTGATTCGTAAGACACAGTTCTGAGGTGTAGTATGGGTGGAGTAGCTTTAAGGTTTCTTAGGCTGTGGCAATGCAGTGAGCCGTAGCAACAAAGCAACACAGTAATGTAGATGATGGCACATAAGAAGCAGCTGGATGTTGTTTGTTTGTATGGCTCTTTACACTCAGGGTAAATCAGCAGATAAATGGCCATATTTAAACCAATATCGGCTCTCCCTCTCCATGTTTTTTTTCCCCCCAAGCCTCGTGCTTATCACTGCCCTCAGTATCTGTACCTGGCTTGTATAAATTCTGTTACAGTATGGGTTTCCACTATATTTGCTGGTAGAATGCTCTAGAACTGTTTCCTGGGACCTTCCTTTCAGTTTTATATCATGGCCTTTTGTTCTCGAATATCTTTTCCTACTTAGAAGCCTGGGAGATAGCTGAATATTTCTGTCATATTCTCCTTTTTCTTTACTCCGGCAAGTACATTTTGAGTTCTGCAAGCTTCCTTGTGTCGGGTTTGTGTGGCAGGTTCTCACCACTGTAGCAGTCTTTCTCTAAACAACTTTCATCCTTTCAATAGAGTCAATGATAAGACACCACAGGTAGTGCTTCTTTAAATATTGGCTGCAGCGTATAAATCATTCATGTGGGTCCAGATTGCTGGAAGCACTGAATATATTTGCAGTGTGACTTTTTGGCTGACTAAAGATGTCCGGATAGTTTTGCAGACAGAGGACTGGATATCCTACACACTACGCTGGCACTTTTCAGCTAGTTCTGAGGCAGTCTGTAAGCGCATTTAGCAGCACTATTCATATAGTGCTGCTGAATATCCATGGATAGCGGTGGCTAAGGGAATTATTCAAATAACGACTGACATCCATTACACAAATAATTCTCTTTGCATATCAGGCTAAATATTTTTACACAAGTGAGGACTCCAGAAATAAACACAGAACTAGTGACCAATAGCAGAGCACTATTACCTTTTCATACAATCTACCTGATGCGATCATCCATGCTGTCAGCTTCCCCAACCGCTTGTTCCCAGATCTCTTTCTAGTTAGGTCTTTTTCAGTTCTTGTCTATCTATGATATGTTAACAAAGTCAAGGTCCAGCAGTCATGAAGGGACTTCGGGCAGAGGTTTGTGCAGTTTGGCTGAAACACTAATAATGAAACTTCTGGAGTAGTTCATTCAGGGCCAGCCCAAGGTTTTCTGCTGCCCTAGACAGAAACCCCGGTCTCGCCATCCCCCCCAGCTGCTGGCACGCCTCCCACATTCCCCCTCAGCTGCCGCCGATTCTGTCTCTGGAGGGAGAGGTGGGCAGTGGCAGTATTTGACAAAGCGGCAGCTGTTTCCGCTGCTTTCTTGCCTGTGGCAGGCCATGGCATGCCGCTTCTGATCCTCTTCCGGCGCAACTTACTGTCGGAGAGGGGGTGAAAAGGGGCAGGCCATGTGTGCTGAAGGACATGGCCTGCTGGGGACAAGAAAGTGGTAGCAAAAACCAGCCGCTTTTGGAAATGCTGCTGTTGCTGTCCGCCTCCTCTCCAAGTGGAATCGGCAGCAGCTGAGGGGTAGGAGGTGGCGCAGCCCACCTGGGCCGGCCGCCTAGCTCGCCTAGTGGACGGGCTGGCCCTGAGTTCATTGTCTGTGTGGTTCCTACACATTTTCAAATTGCATAGCATAGCAAGTAGCGTCTGATAGGACCCAAATAAATATCTTAACTTGGAAACTGCAATTTCAAAGTTTAGCACTCATCAGGTGCTGCCATTCAATTATTCTTTAGGATTTTCCTTGTTTTCTTCAGCATGAAGGGGATAATTTTATAAAGCTTTTCTGGGTATAAACCTTCTTTTATTTGTGAAAAAGGTCTTTTATAAAATTGCATGACCACATGGGTGTATAAAGGAGATGTACATGAACAGTGGGGGCGATATTCAAAGGCATTTAGGTTCTGCGCGCCCAGATGCTGGAACGCCCTTCCACCTAGCATCCGGGCAATCCCTGACCTAACACAATTTAGGAAGGCTTTGAAGCACCACATCTTCCTCAAACACTACCCTGATGATTGCGCACCATTAACCGCTCCCCCTTCTAGTTCCAATGCACTATGAATACTCTTTATTCGACTTGATGTGATGCCTATATGTAAATAGTTTCCCCGGTTTTACTCAAGTTAAAGCACCTGTTCTTTGTAAATGCGGAGCAGATTCCGGCACCGTATAAGCTTTCTGTTGTCATGTAAACCGCACTGATGTTGAATAGCGCGGTATAAAAGAGACTATAAATAAAATAAATAAATAATTTATGCGGTTTGCAGCAGTAACCCAGTTAGTGCTGCTGAATATTCCTGGTTTGGGATGCTAAATACCCCAATGCTAAGAACGTAGTGTCGGAATGTTCTGGGGGAGAAATGGGGGTGGCACTGCAGGATAACAGCCAGCGGCAATATTCAGCTGCTGCACAGTTACCCTAACCAGCTAAATGGCTGTCCTAACAGTTATCCTGACCAGCTAAATGACTGTCCTAACAGTTATCCTAACCGGCTGAATGGCTGTCCTAACAGTTATTCTGACCGGCTAAATGGCTGTCCTAACAGTTATCCTAACCGGCTGAATGGCTGTCCTAACAGTTACCCTGACCGGCTGAATGGCTGTCCTAACTTTAGCCAGTTTTGCAATCTGGCCAGCGGCTGAATATCTCTTCTGAGTGGACTGCAAAATCACAAAATCTGCAAGTTGGTAAACTGAAAGGCAATGTCAGGAAATACTTTTTCACAGGAAGGGTGGTGGATGCTTGGAATGCCCTCCCGATGGAAGTGGTGGGGGCAAACATGGTGACGGAATTCAAAATGGCATGGGACAGACACAGTGGATCCCTTTACAGCAACAGGATAAAATCACAATAAACTGAACCATCTAATTTTTCAAATAGGGGTGTCCTGCATGGAGTGGTGAGTTCACCCCTAAACAGGGACGTGGGGAGGGGTGGCCTGCACGGAGCGGCAGGTGCATCTACTCTTGCCATCATGCTGGGCAGACTAGATGGACCATGCTGGTCTTTATCTGCCGTCATTTACTATGTTGCTATGTTACTATGTTACAATCCAGGCAACCCGAATATTCAATGCTGGGGCCTGTATATGGCCCAGCATTGAATATCTAGAACAAATTTAAAGTGGCGATGACCAGCTGCTTTAACTGTGTTGCTGCAGCTGAAAATCCCCCCCTCCTCCAGTGTGTCTACTTTTGTGCACTTTGCATGTAGGCATTCTCAGGAAGTGGAGTTGTGATGTACACACATAGGGCCAGCCCTTGCACTACGAGGGCCAGGCAATCACCTAGGGCAGCACCATTTTAGGGGCAGCACTTGGAAGGCACCAGCTTCTGCGGTGCAGCAAGAACATAAGAGAGAGCTACTGTAGGCAATGCTGCTGCCCCTCCCCCCACCCTCACCCCTGCAGCAGCCACATCCTCCAGAGCCAAGTCTTGATTTCTGGCTACCTTTCCTCACTCCTGCTTCCAGCAGCAACAGCTAGCTCAGCCACTGCAGGGCCAGCATGACCCAGATGGTGACAGTTTGCACTGCTATGTTGGGTAAGGGACTTAGTAGAGGTGCCAAGCCCAACTTAGCTTTCTCAATGAGGCTCTGGGGGCAAGAGGAGCAAGCGGTACCCAGGGCGGCTCTATGACGAGGCAGAGTGAGATGGCTGCCTCAGGCAGCAATGTTTTGGGAACGGCAAAAAATGCCCCCAAAACAGTCAAGTGGCTGTTGCCTCACTCTGCCTTCTAGGGTTACATTTTTTTTTTTGAATGGGCCAGTTGCTGCTTCTGCTGCCGTTTCCACTTCTCCTGGTCGGCAGCAGCAGAATCCAAACCCCTCCCCCACCCACTGCCGCTGTCTCTGCCCCAGCTCCAGCCCCAGCTCTGAGGACAATGGGGCAGCAGCAGCAAGCTATCAACTATGAAAAAAAGTACAAAGTCTCTCTAGGACTCTGGTGCGCTCATAAGTCCCTGCTGCTTCCGCCCCCCTCTGATGCGCAAAGCATCATCAGAAGGGGCAGGACCTATCAGGGCCTTACAAGCATGTTGGAGTCGCAAGAGCTAGCGCTTTTGCTTTCCGTTTTTTTTCCAAAGTTGATAGCTCACTGCTGCTTATATGTGCAGTGAGCTATCAACTTTGAAGAAAAAAAAAACATGTGGACAGGGGCTGTGCAAGGCCAATTGTGCCCTGCCTCTCTGGGCTGGGATCACGGCTTGCACAGCCCCTACCCTTGGGACATGCAGCTCTGCGGGCAGGCTCTGCCCCTTGTACATAAAAGGGGTGGACATGGGGGGGGGGCATTGGGAGGTAGACATGGATGGGCACAAGGAGTCAGAAGGGAGATGGTGGGTGCAGGAGGGGGGAATAGGGAGGCAGCAGGGATAAGATTGAGGTGAGGGGCTAGGGAGATACTAGACATAGAAACGGACATAGGGAGAAGCAAGGAGGGGAGATGGAGTGGTGATGTTGGCCAGGGGGTTATAGGGAGACTATGGGAAAATTCTAGACTTGGGGAAGGGGGGGGGGGAAGAGGGAGACAGAAGGGAGATGCTGGACATGGGGTAATAAGGGGAGAAGGAAATGCAGGACATGGGGGTAATAGGGAGAGCTTGGGGAGAAGACGGGCATGGGGTAAATAGACTGAGAAAGATGGAGAGATGCTGGATATTTGAGTAATAGGGAGGGGATGGTATAGCATGGAGATATGGGGTAGATGCTGGTTGCAGGGGGATAGGAAGGGAGAGGGCAGACATAGAAGGAAAAGGAAAGCGGAGGTACTGGATGGAGGAAAAGACAGAGCCAGAGAGAGAGAGACATTGGATGGGTGATGAGAGATGTTAGACATAGAGAGAGTGAGCAAAAGACTGGGGAATAATTAACATGGGAAGAAGAGCTGGGGAATGGAAGGACCAGGGTGAAGGTTGAAAAACTGTAGATAGATGGCGTACAAAGAGGGAAGTTGAGAATTGGATAGTAAGGAGTAGTCAAATCTGGGTAGACAGAGAGAGAGAAATAAATGGAAGAAAGCTGAAAGAAAAAAAACAATGTCCAAGATGGAAGGAAGTGAAGAAAACAAAAGCAGAGACAAGAAATGACAGATGAACTAGAGATCATAGAAAGAGAGCTAAGAGAAGAAAGAAGAAAGCAGAAGCCTCAGATTGGGACCAGCATGATCAGAGAATAAAATGGTCAGACAACAAAGGTAGAAAAAATAATTTTATTTTCAGTTTAGTGATTGGACTTTGTGCTATCTTTATATTTTACACAGTATGGGGAACTGCATTTCTTTTATTTCTCTGGTGTTGCTCTGTATGTGGAGTCTGGCTTCTTGGGGTTTTAGTTTAATTTTTGTCTACATATTTCTATTTTTACCTTAGGTTGTAGTCACTTATTCTGTACTTGGTGAAGGTCTGTTTTCTGAGTGTGACCGAGGCCAGACATTCTGTTAACACGGAGTTTGTACGTAGGGATCTATACTGTAGTAATTTAACTTGTTCAGCTTTTCAAATAGGTGTATGGATGTTCTAGGTCCCGCTGCAGTATTTATAGTGCTGCTTTTTTCTGGGTACGCCCCTTGTATGAGTTTTGAAAGTTTATGCTGGCATGGTATGGTAGATTTGGCCTTGTAGATCTTCGGTGACTTATGTAGGGTTTTATATTAGTTCACAATGTGTCTGGTACTGGAGAATGTGTATGTTGTTGTTAATGAGATGACCAGAATCAGATTTTTTTTAATACAGTTGTGATCAATGTTATTGGCACCTTTGCATTTGAGGTATGTTGTGTACAATATCTTGAGAAATAAATGGAAATATTCAAACTGTATGTCATCATAATATTTTAATAGTATGTTTAAAGGTATGCAACAATAAAAAAGATGTTTGTGCAATTTAGACGTAGTAATTTTTGAGAAAAAAACTAAATATGACCTGGACAGGAATAATGGCACCCTTCACTAATAGTTTATTGCACAACCCTTGGCAGTGAGGACAGTCTCAAAACATTTGTTGTAGCCATCTATAAGTTTTGTATATCTGTCTGTTGGTAGTTTCTCCCACTCTTGAACTGCAATTTGTTCCAGCTCATGAATGTTTCCAAGATTCCTTTTACCAATGGCAGATTTCAGCTTTTTCCAATTTTTATCAGGACTCATTGCTAACCAGTTTAATACAGTCCATTTGTTCCTTTTCAACCATTCTTTTGTACTTTTGGATATATGTTTTTGGTCATTGTCCTACTGCAGAACCCATGGCCTTCGACCCAGATTTAATTTTTGACACTAGGTAGCATATTTTGCTCCAAAATACCTTGGTAGTTCTCTGATTACATGTTTCCTTTAATATGTCCCAGTCCTCCAGTTCATGAGGCAGCAAAACAGCCCCACAACATTATGGAACCTCCACGATATTTAACTGTAGGAAGGGTTTTATTTTTCCTTATAAGTTTCATTTCTTCGCCTGTAAATGTATCGCTTGTCTGCATTGCCAAAGAGCTCAAGTTTGGTTTCATCTGTCCACAGAACATTTTCCCAGAAGGATTGTGGTTTCTCAAGGTGGATTTGGGCAGAAATCAGGTGTGCCTCTTTATGTATGTCTTTCAGCAATGGGGTCCTCCTTGGCCTTTGACCATGAACTTTGGACTTTAGGAAAAAACTCAAGACCCACCTATTTCAGATTCATTACAACATGATGTAAATCAAAGTAACTTCAGCCGTGCTACCCAGGAAACCAAAGATGTATACCTGTAAATTATGTAAAATTATGTAAATTATATTTAAAAAAAATGTACATATGTAAAATTAAAATGTATATTTGTAAAAATGTACATAGGTAATAACTCCACCCTCCTTATGGAAGGAAACTCTCTTTCATAATTGCTGTGTGCTGTGCTTTTCCTATCAATCACCTTGTATATATTTCAAATATCCCTGTCCTGATCAGACAGCTCCGTTTTGTAATCTACCCCGTTACTGATTGCTGGAAGTAGCGGTATACAAATGTACGCTAAATAAATAAAATAAAAATAAATGAAGTCCTTCTTTGTTTAATGTGCGGTGTATGGTGCAAGTTGAAACCACCACTCTAGATTGCTCCAAGTCAGCCATAAGTTCTTTGGATGTTGTATATGGTGTTTTTTCAACAGTTCACATTAACCTTCAAAGACATCTTGGATTAAATTTCCTCTTTCCATCACGTCCTGGGATGTTCTTGACAGTTCCATGAACAGAAAACTTATTAATAACACTGCGAACTGTAGACACAGGAATACCAAGGTCTTTAGAGATGTCCTTGTATCCCTTTGAAGTTTGATGTTGGTGATAATGGTTTTTCTGATGGTCTAAGGCAGTTCTCGTTTCTTCACCATTGTGAAAATGGAACAGGGAGTGAATGTGGCCATTATAAACATTAGAGTCATCATTCATTGGTTGATTCAAGCCATGTGAGTACTGACAATTTATCACAGGTGCATCTAATTTTAATGCCCGAGGCCGCGGGCCGGGTCCCGCGGCCGACAGTAACCTGGGCCCGGGCCCGGCCGCGGCCTCCAACATGCGGAGAGAAGGGGGGGGGGGTGCGTCGGGAGTGAGGAGGTGGTGCGCGGCATTTGAAATCGCTCCGTCATGCCGTCAGAGCGATTTCATTGGCCCGCAGGGTAGGGGGTGGGCGGTGCTGTGTTCGCGAGGAGCCGCGTGGCCGTCTCCTTCTGGCCGCGGCTCCTCGAGTAGCGGTCGCGTTCTGTGTTGGTCCGGTGAGTGGGGTTCTTTGGGGGGTCCTTGTGCTCCCGGGGGAGGCGGGGGTGGTTGAGTTCGGGTGGGGGGGGTCGGCAGCCGGTGGTCTGCCTTACGTGGGGCCGTGTGCATATCAAAAAAAAAAAAAAGGAAGAACCCCGTGCAGCTTGCAGCCCGCTTCCTGGTTGCTGCAGCAAGTCCTTTACCCTGCGCTGGGCTGCCGCTCTCAGCAGTAAGAGGACAGGTAAGCGGAAGGTCGGGGCAGGGATGCGTGGGGCTCTCCCTGCCCCTGCAGCCGTGTTGGGGGGGCCGGAGGAGTTGGTGGGCCCCCTAGAAGGGGTCGAGGGGCCTGGGGCGCTGGAGACGGATGAGGCGATAGGGGGGGGTGCAGGGGTAGGGGGTGTAGCGGAGGGGAGCGTCGCTCGGGGGTCGGTGGGGGACGGCGGGGAGCGGTCGGGTGGGGTGGGGCCTGGGTGGGTTCAGGTTCCTGCTGGAGCCTATGGGCCCGCCCCGGTGGGGTGGGGAAGGTTGGGAATGCATAGCGACGGGTGGCAGACTTGGTCCCTGGCACCTGGGAGGGCTATGGGTGAGAGCCCTTGGGGAGGGGGATGGGGAGGGGGCTGGGGAGGGGAGCATTGGGGGGCCGGTTTTCAAAGTGGTGGGGGGCAGCTTCCCTGGGGGGCTACAGGCTGGGGAGTCGGGGGGTTGGGGTCCTCGGGGGGAGTGCAGGGAGGGGGTGCGGGGTGGGGGGCGGGGCCTTATGGGATGGCTTCGCAGGGGGTTGGCTTTCCTCCGTCCCCGTGTGTTGGCTCTCCTCTCCCATTGCAGGTTCCGGGGAGTGCACCACTGGCAGCGGGTGGAGTTGGCGGCGGTGCGACAGTGATGTCATCGAGTGGGGGCCAGTCCGGCCCGACCTTGGCGGAGCAGACGGAGTCCACCTCGGGGGTGCAGGTGGCGGCGGAGCAGGCGGCGGCAGGTGAGTGCTCCGGGACGACAGCGGGGGGAGTTGGGGGGGGCAGTGCCGTCGGGGGAGGGTGCACCGCCAGCTAGTAAAGCCAAGGCAAAGCGGAAGCACCGACGGCGTCGGCGGCGGAGCGCGTCGTCTTCATCTACATCGTCGGGGTCTTCGGACACTTCTTCAGCGGACGCCATCGGCGGGCTGCGGGTTGGTGAAGGGGCGGGGTCCTCGGTGGTGCGGTGCGCGGAATTGTGGGAGAGTGTTCCGCGCAAGTTGAGGCGGCGGATTGTGAAGCGGCGTTATTTGGATATTTTCCGGCTATTGGAAGGGAGGAAATGCTCGGGGGAGAGTCGTAAGAAACGCAGGGAAGACGAGAAGGCGGGGAGGGTACGGAAGGTTTCACGGAACACGTTGAATTGGACTCGGGCTTTTTTGCGTTTGGCGAGCGTATGGGGGCATGAGGACCCGAGTCGATACGGTGAGCTGTTGGCTTATGCTGACGCGATCTTGGCGGCTTCCCAGGCACACGAGGGGTGGGCCTGGCTTAATTACGATGAGGAGTTCCGCGATAGGATGGAAGAGAACCGGCAGTTGTCGTGGGGCATGAAGGATATTAACCTTTGGCTCATGCAAATGTCGGCAAAGAAGAGTGGAACGGGGGGGAGGTGCAGGTCCGGCTAGGGCGGCGGGCACAGCAGCTACGGCGGGCTTGCGGTCCTTTCGGCCAGCGGGCCCGGGGCCCGAGGCGAGCAAAATTGGGGCGGGCGGTCGCAGCGGAGATTTGTGCTGGCGCTTCAATAAAACGTCCTGCCCATTCCCGGACTGTAAGTTTCGGCACGCCTGCTCACTGTGCGGAGCCGGTCACTCGGCCGTTAAGTGCAGCCGTAGAGCGGTGCAAGGGGCGTCGGCTGCAAGTAAATGACGGGTTGGAGGGGGGGCTGGCGCCTACCCCCATTAGGATACAGGCGTTGCTGCCATGGCTGGAGCTCTACGCGGCTACCAGGCATGGCACGGCGGGGACGATGTTGTGGGCGGGGTTTTCTGAGGGCTTTCGTATCCCATTTCAAGGGGCAGTCCGGGAATTGGAGACGGGGAATGCTTGCTCAGTGCTGCGGCTGGCGGATGTGGCCCGTGCGAAGATTGCGGCGGAGTGTGCTCTGGGCAGAGTCGCTGGGCCGTTCGTAAGGCCGCCCTTTTCGCCATTTATTGTTTCACCGCTTGGTGTCATCCCGAAGAAGGAGCCCGGGCGTTATCGGCTGATACATAATCTTTCTTGCCCCCTCGGGGCCTCAGTGAACGACCATATCCCGCGGGAGCTGTGCTCAGTGCGCTATGCGTCCTTCGACGAGGCTTTGGAGCTGGTGCGCCAATGTGGAAAGGGGGCTTTGCTCGCGAAGGTGGACATTGAGTCTGCCTTTCGTCTCTTGCCGGTGCATCCGTCCGCCTTCCCCTTGCTGGGATTTCGTTTCGACGATTATTATTATTATGACAAGTGTATGCCCATGGGTTGTGCGATCTCGTGCGCTTACTTCGAGGCCTTCAGCTCTTTCCTGCACTGGGTGTTGGTGCGGAGGTCCGGTCTTAGGACTATAGTGCATTACCTCGATGATTTTTTGTTCGTCGGGCCGGCCCAGTCCGCAGTGTGTGCATCCTTGTTAGAGCTTTCCTGGGTATGGCGGCGGAGTTTGGCATCCCTTTGGCGGAGGGTAAGACGGTGGGGCCGGTGACTTGCATTTCCTTCTTGGGGATCGATATCGACTCAGTGGAGTTTGTGGTCCGGTTACCGATGGATAAAGTCGAGCGGCTGCGGCTCTTGGTAGCGGAGGTGGGCTCCGCTACGAAGGTGACGTTGACAGAGCTTCAGAGGTTAGTCAGCCACCTGAACTTTGCCTGTCGGGTCATCGCAATGGGGAGGCCGTTTGCGCTGCGGTTGTCTTTGGCGATGGCCGGGGTGCGCTGTGGGCACCATCGCATCCGGGTGACTGCGGGGATGCGAGCTGATTTGCGCGTGTGGGATGCTTTTTTGGCGAATTATAATGGCTGCTCGGTCTTACAGTCTGAGGAACTGTCCAACAGGGATTTGGACTTGTTTTCAGATGCGGCAGGGGGTTCGGGTATGGGATTGTACTGCCAGGGCTCGTGGTGTGCAGCGCCGTGGCCGGCGGCTTGGTCCGCGAGTGGGTTGACGCGCAACATGACGTTTCTGGAGTTGTTCCCGATTGTGGTGGCCTTCTGGGTATGGCCAGAGAGGCTACGGGACAAGCGGGTGGTCTTCTGGTGCGACAACGCGGCGGTGGTGCAAGTCATTAACCGTCATTCGCCAAAGTGTCCGAGGGTGGCGGCGTTGATGCGGGTGTTTGTGCTGGCCTGTCTTCGTCTCAATGTCACGGTTCGGGCGCGCCATGTGCCAGGTGCTCTGAACGTTATTGCTGACGCATTGTCTCGTTTCCAGTGGGAGCGGTTTCGGGAGTTGGCCCCGGGGGCGGAAGAGACCGCGGCGGTGGTGCCGGAGCACCTTTGGCGAATTGGGATGCCGGAATGATCTCATTGTTGCGGTCCTCCCTGGCTCCAGGTACGTGGAAGGCTTATCAGCGGGGGTATGTGCGGGTTCGAGAGTTTCTCTGGGGGAGGGGCTGGAGGGGGGGCAGAGTCGGGGACATCTTAGCGGGTTCCTTCATAGCGTGGGCAAAAGAGGGTGGTTGGTCCCGGGCGGCAGCGCGGGTGGCTTTGGCCGGCTTCTCCTTTTTTAGCAGGGTGGCTGGCTGGGGCAGTCCGAGCGCCTCGTATGTGGTGAAGCGGCTATTAGCCGGGTGGGCATGAGCACAGCCCCCCGGCCCAGATTGGCGTCGCCCCGTGTCGCACGCCTTGCTGCTGCGTATTTGGGGCGTTCTACCCGAGGTGGCGGCTACTCCGTATGAGGCAGTCCTTTTTCGGGCGTTGTTTGTCACAGCTTTCTTTGGGGCCTTCTGAGTTAGCGAGCTGGTCCCTCCGTCGGGCAGACGGGGTGGGCGGGGGGGTTTGCTGGTTCAGCAGCTGGACGTACAGGAGGCGCGCGTACGGATATTTCTGGCCCACTCGAAGACTGACCCGCAGGGGCAGGGTCGGTGGGTGCTGCTGAGGGCCATTCCGGGTCTGGGATCCTGTCCGGTGCAGAACTTGGCGGCATACCGGCGGCAGCGGCCGGATCGGGCCGGGTGTTTCTTCTGCCATGCTGATGGGACAGCTGTTACCCAATTCCAATTCATGGCAGTCTTCCGCTTGGCATTGCGGCGGCTGGGCATGGATGAGCGCGGTTAAGCGTCTCATTCCTTCCGGATAGGTGCGGCAACGAGCGCAGCAGCCGCTGGCCTGGGAGGTGAGGTGATCCAGCGGATCGGGCGCTGGCGCTCCAGGGCTTACGAGGGCTACGTGCGTTTGGAACAGTTGTGAGCTGTGGTGGTGGAGGGGGGGTGGGCGTGGGGGGGGTTCTAATGCTGTGTTTCTTTTTCAGGTGTACTGCAGAGCGTGCCGACATGGAATGCTGCCCGGGGCACGCCGGGTGTCTGGTGGCTTCTGGGACATTCGTTCGTCTACTGGGCGGAACGCAGAGCCTCAACTCGTCCGCAGGGTACACACCTGGGCTTGGTGTCCTGCAATTTCCGGTTGGAGTGGCTCGGCGAGCGGGGCATGCGTTGGTGGCAGCTACTTCCAGTGGTTCGAGAGCACGCGGAGCGGCGGCAGCGGCCGGTGGGACTCCTGATACATCTTGGAGGGAATGATCTTTCCTGTTGGACGTGTCGGCAACTCATCCGCGCAGTGCAACGGGACCTGCGGGCGCTGCAGGAGCAGTGGCCTGACGTTGCAATCGTCTGGTCGGACATCATCCCTCGGCCGGCCTGCTTGCCTCAGCGACGCTGGTCGAGAGGGCTGGCCAAAGTGAACAGGCAGATTGGCCGTTGGTTGCAACAGGCCGGGGGATGGCAGGTCCGGCACCCTTGGGCGGACCCCCAGTGCGCTGGACTGTACCGTACCGACGGGGTACACTTGTCCCCGGTCGGACAGGACTTATTGCTCAATGATTGGCAGGAAGCGCTTGAAATGATTGGTCGCAGCTTTATGGTGGGGGCGGTGCGAGGATAGTGCCTACCTCGCACCGGTGGCGGGGTACAGAGCCAGCGCTCGCAGGAGCGGCGCGGGCTTGACCTGGTTTACAAGCAGTGGGAGCGAAGTGCTCCCCGGGGTGGGGCGAGACAGCCCGGTTGGGGGTCTCGGCCCGGTAGCGGGGGGGTGGGAGCCGGCCTTTGCTACTAGGATGGCGAGGCAGGCGGCGGGGTTTGGGGGGGAGGAGGATGCTCCGCCTTGCTACTAAGATGGCGGGTGGGGGGGCATCCTCTGGTAAAGGGGTGCGGGGCTGGATTGTGTTCAATTGTTATATTCAGGCCCGTGTTGGGCCGGTTGTATAGGTTGTAAATAAAGCTGCGACCAAAAGTTTGTACCAAAAATACTGTTGGTGAATTTGTTGGGGGGGGGGGAACAGGATTGGGGGGTGTTAAGTCGGGGGATGGAGGCGAGGAGGGCTTCCGGGTTACCAGTGTTAATGCCCGAGGCCGCGGGCCGTGTCCCGCGGCCGACAGTAACCTGGGCCCGGGCCCGGCCGCGGCCTCCAACATGCGGAGAGAAGGGGGGGGTGCGTCGGGAGTGAGGAGGTGGTGCGCGGCATTTGAAATCGCTCCGTCATGCCGTCGGAGCGATTTCATTGGCCCGCAGGGTAGGGGGTGGGCGGTGCTGTGTTCGCGAGGAGCCGCGTGGCCGTCTCCTTCTGGCCGCGGCTCCTCGAGTAGCGGTTGCGTTCCCGCCCGCCCGCCCCTGTTTTTTGTTTGTTGGGGATGTTGCAGCTGGTGGGGGTGGCGGGGTACAGAGCCAGCGCTCGCAGGAGCGGCGCGGGCTTGACCTGGTTTACAAGCAGTGGGGGCGAAGTGCTCCCCGGGGTGGGGCGAGACAGCCCGGTTGGGGGTCTCGGCCCGGTCGCGGGGGGGTGGGCGCCGGCCTTTGCTACTAGGTTGGCGTGGCTGGCGGGGGGGTTTGGGGGGGAGGAGGATGCCCCGCCTTGCTCCCACGTTGGGGGGGGGGGGGGCATCCTCCGTTAACGGGGTGCGGGGCTGGGTTGTGTTCAATTGTTATATTCAGGCCCGTGTTGGGCCGGTTGTATAGGTTGTAAATAAAGCTGCGACCAAAAGTTTGTACCAAAAATACTGTTGTTGGTGAATTTGTTGGGGGGGGGGGGGAACAGGATTGGGGGGTGTTAAGTCGGGGGATGGAGGCGAGGAGGGCTTCCGGGTTACCAGTGTTACTGTAATGGGAATGTGGTTCTTCTGTTCAAACTGATTTGAATTGTTTATAATGGTGCCAATAATCATGTCCCAAATTATATATTATACAAAAACACGTGAAATCAACCAATCTATCACCCTAACTATAAATGATTTCTCTAACGAACTAGTGTATTCTCTGAACCGGCTGAATTAAATAAGTGTAATGTTGTTTTTTGTTGGATCACTCACCATGAAAGGAAATCCTCTCTTGCAGTGAGTCCTCCATTTTAATCAGATTTAAAAAGACCCAAATAGGTCTAAACCTGGATTCGGCCATATAATTAATTGCCACTCCGATGTGGGATGCAAGAACTATAAACTTCAAGAGTTCTATATCCCCAATTCACCATTTTTTGATGCTGCCTTTGAAAAAGTGATAAAGTCAATTCTATAGCACTTAGTTAATTCTGCTATCACCATCATCGTGCCACCAGCGATGTTGATAATTGTCACACCCTTCCGGGACAATGCCAACCATACTCTGTACTGGTCTGCTGTGACTGCTTTCCACATACAAAATCGCAAGGTTCTCGCAACATCATATGGTGGTTCAAGCCATCCAGCCTCAAAGCTCTTCCTCTAATGTTGACCTCAACTCTTATATTGAGTTTTGTGAGTGAATGTCCTACTTCTGCTCTGCACCCATTGTCGAGGGAGAGGTTTTTGTGGATGCAGAATATATATTCAAAAAGCGAGAACCATAACGCAGTTTATAACAAAATAAAATGAGTTATAATTTTATAATTTGGTATTATAAACTGTGCTGTGGTTTTCGATTTTTCTTTTAGTTCTTCGGTGTGCGAGCATCTTGCATTTCCTTTTTTTTTGCAGAATATGTTTTTACATTGACGCCATGCTGGTCCAGTGAGCAGTTTCAGGATTTATGTTGGGGTTGTCAAGCCTTTCTTGGTGTTTATGTTGCAGTGGGAGGTGTGTTGAGGTCACAAAATCCCTCTTGTTTTTCAGAGCGTGGGAAGTGCTGTATAGGAGCAACTGAGCCTCTCTTATTTTTCAGAGTGTGGGAAGTGCTGTGTGGGAAGTGCTGTGTTGGGGTGCCAAGTCGCTTTTATTTTTGAGGAAATGGGAGGTGCTGCATTGGTGCTGTTGAGCCCCTCTTGTTTGGCATATTTAGCAGCATGATTCCTAGGCTCTGCGCTGGTAACATATGCACAGATAATACACAATTTGTAGATAGCACACAATTTGTATATAGCATACAATTTGTTGTAAATAACCATTAAGCGGGCATGTTGCCGCCTGCTCCCACGGACCCGAATGTATCGCCTATGTATATAGCTTTTTATCTGAGCAGCTTGTACTGAGTAGCCTGTACATAGTTTCCCCAGTTAGCCAAGTTGTAAACCCTGTTCCATGTAAGTACAATGCAGATGCCGACTGCACGGTACAAATTTGTTTTAACTGTAAACCGAGCAGATTTTAAAGAGCGCGGTATAGAAAAACCTAAAATAAATACAATAAAATAAATAAATAAATACATATGAGCATAAAAACATAAGAAATGCCACACTGGCTCAGACCAAGGTTCATCAAGCCCAGTATCCTGTTTCCAACAGTGGTCAATCCAGGTCACAAGTACCTGGCAGGTTCCCAAAAAGGCATACAGATTCCACATTGCTTGTCCCAGGGCAAGCAGTGGATTTCCCAGGTCCTCTTTAATAATAGTGGACCTTTCCTCTAAGAACTTGTCCAAACCTTTTTAAAACCCAGCTACACTAACAGCTTTTACTACATCCTCCGGTAACTAATTCCAGAGTTTGATTACATCGGGCTATAGGCTAACTACAGGGAGGCAGTTACATCCCCCTGTAGTTCCCACATTTCAGCGTGGCAGAACAGCTGCCAGTGCAACTAAGGCCACCCACTGAGGCTACTTGCGCTGAGCCATTATGTTAGTTTCTGCCGACAATGCAGATGCCTGTGTGTGAGTTCTTTCTCTTGCCTCACTCTGGAGTAAAATATAATTTTGGGAAAGAAATCCTGTAAACCTAAGAGTAATGGGTAAAAACATTTTTTTGTCTACAGATGTCTGTTTTTAGTTTGTATTAATATATTCCCTACTTGGTGAAGATCTATCTCTGTTCTGCATGTGTGACTGAGGGTACATGTTCTGTTAGCATGGAGTTTTCTATGTAGGCTTGTTCAGTTTTCTGAATAGGAATATGGATATTCTAGGGCCCATTGAAATATTTATGGTGCTGCCCTTTTCTGGGTATTCTCCATGTTGTGTGAGTTTTGAAAATTAGTGCTGTTTTGGAATAGTAGATTTGTTGTATGGATCCTGTACTCTAGGTTCTTGGTGTAATCAACTCTACAGTGTTGGTTGAGGGGGTACTGGAAGATCTATTGTCTTAGATTTGCAGTTTTGCATTCCTTATGCTGCCAGACTGAAATTTAAAATATTTTGTTAGTTCAGATTCAAGGACATTTCAAATTTTAATGGACAACCTTTGGAAAGGAGGTTGCCAGAGGACCAACCATAAACCAGCATCAGAATCCCGCGAGTCCCTCTTCCCATATAGAGGCAGGGGGGGGAGAGGGTGGAGGAAAGGCAAGTGATTTTAAAAAAGGGTTAGAAGGTGAGGTAGATGGGATCATTAACCTGTCTAGCTATTCATTAACAGAAGACAGAATTAGGATGTCACAGAAAGGCTTGTCCTTTGTTCCTACACGGAAACATGATGCATTTACTACTCAGGTAGAATTGTTAATTGAGAATCAAAGATTATTTTGGACCACATGGGGCATCCATTGGGGATACATCAGTAATTAAGAAACCTTCTAATTGGGTACTGCCCAACACATGTGATGTTCTCATAGAGGCCTTTGAAAAAGTAGTACTACATAAGGTGGAATCCCTTTATCAGAAAAACCAACGCATACACTTTAATTTGACAAAGAGTAAAAAACGGGCACTGGATTTCTGGAGCACTAAACACAAATAGTTATCAAACCGGCAGACAAAGAAGGTGCCCCAGTGTTACAAGATGGATCCGATTATGTTGGGGAAATATATCATCAGATACGCGATTCTTCATTTTATACCAGGGTTATATGAAGATCCGACTCTTAGACTTAAAAGCAATCTGGACACACTTTTATATGTGGGCCAACAGGCAGGCTATTTGACCATAAAAGAATTTGAATTCCTATTGGTTAGTCAACTGGTTATGCCAGCAATCTACATGTTGCCTAAGGTGCACAAGTCTCTAGATAACCCTTGAGGTCTCAGCCATAGGATCATCTCAGCCCTAGGATCTCTGTTTGAGCTGGTCTCAAAAATTGTAAACGTCTTTTTGAGACCATTTGTTACTGAGTCGCCATCATATGAATGCGATTCTTCGCATATGATAAAATTATTGGATGAATTAAAAGATTATAACAAAGATATTATTTTGGTCACCTTAGACATAAATTCTTTATATACCAATATTCCGCAAGTTGCGGCCTTAGAGGTTCTAGAGAACACCTTACTTCATTGTGCCAGACAAGTTAGAAATTCCACCTGTTTTTTAATACAACTTGCCTCCCTGGCTATGACTGAGAATTTCTTTTGTTTTAGGGAGGTGTTTTACAAGCAGATCAAAGGGGTAGCCATGGGCTCGTCTATGGCTCCTGATGTGTCTAACTTATGCATATCTCATTTTGAAAAACAGTTTTTGACAAAACATCCTTTTTGTAAATAAGTAAAAATATGGAGAAGGTACATTGATATCTTTTTTAATTGGGACGGCTCAGAGACCGATCTCCATGATTTCTTGGATTGGTTGAATGATCTTGATGAGAATCTGAAGTTCCAGCATCAGTATGACACCAACCAGATCTCCTACCTGGACATTTTGATTTCAAAAGGACAAGATGGCTTCATCTCCAGCTGTTCCGGAAGCCTACAGACAGGAATTCTTTACTACATTTTCCAAGCTTTCATAATAGATCGCTCAAGGAGAACCTCCCTACAATCCAATTCCTTAGGATTTGCCATTGCTGCACCTCAGAACAGGATTTTGAAGCTCAGGCCCAGGACCTCAAATGACGGTTTGAAACTAGAGGGTATCCTGGTGACTGTATAAGTAAAGCATACCACAGAGCCTGGACGTCTAACAGAGCTCAGCTCCTCCGAGGCATTCACAAGAACACAAACTTGTCCACACACTCACTTTTTCTAATTTAGCGCATGATATTGCGCGCATTATTAAAGACAAATGGCATCTCTTATCTTTGTCCTTGAAGACATTATGTCCAAATATAGCCTACAAAGGAAATCATAGTCTTGCCAATATTCTGGTTCCCTCGGCATTGTCTAAACCCCAAATTTGTCCAAGGGCAAAGGGCCATTTTTGATGCAGTCGGTATTCAATTTGTTCCCATTGTCTGGTTGTCAAGGACCAATTCAAACATCCCTTAGGTCTTTGGACTATAAAAATGGATGATTTCTCTAACTGTGATACACAATATGTCATTTATTTGATCATGTGCCCATATAACATGCTACATAGGCAAAGCAGTGTGAAAATGCATGTTACAGGACATAAGAGTTGCATCAAACAGAGGGTTGCAGAGAAACCATTGGTTGAACACTGGCCGTCCATGAACCATACCATTGCAGATCTCAAGTTCATAGTGATAAAAGTCATCAGATCCCATTGGAGAGGAGGAAACATTGATAGTCTATTATTGCGTCTGGAACAAAAATACATTTTTGAACTGAGGACTTTGAAGCCTAACGGGCCGAATCAGGAGGTTGATTTGTCTGTCTTTTTGTAGTTATATTTTTGTTATCTCTCCACTCATGCCCTCTTACATTTTATTGATATTCATTTATAATTTTAATTTTGTTTTTAATTCATTACACAGGTACACTAAAAAAATTTTTTTTAAACTGCCTCTAATGTTTCGATTGATTTTTATGTTTTTTGGTGCGCTGAATCCAAATCTGGTAACCAATTTGCTCAATCATGTTCAGATTTTTTGCTACATTGGGTTAGCAGTTTGAGGTGAACGTTTCAGATTGAGTGCGATCGAGATAAAAGTTTCTTGGATGAATTCTTTATACTAATTGTTTAGTAGTTATTCAAATAAGAATAAAGAAAATTGTAACAAGGCAGCACATAAGAATAGAGTAATGTCAACAAAACACACTGTGATGGTAGCAAAATTGTCTGCACTTAAAACAGCCACATACATGTGCACAAACATTGAGCATATAAGAGCGAGGTTAGACACAAAGCAAAGCAAAGAAATGTGCAAAAAATGTTGTACAGGTATGTATGTAAGAATAGAAAACGCAAACCGCACCATTGCAATACATGAAGACAAACACCCGATGGTGTGAAAATAAAATTCTAATAAATGAGATCCGACACTGTGGTAATAACTAGCAAATTTTTATTTCAAAGTTTAGTAAAAACACGATATTTGTCAACACAGTTTAGATTTTAAAGTCATTCTTGGGTCAATCAATCTCCTGGTGGGCCCGTTTCTTCTTCCCCTGAATGCTTCTCTTGGTGCGCTGCTTGGCGTATTTTTCATCTGGGGTTTCCCGCAGCAGCAACCAGCAGAAATCAGCCATCATAGTGGTGTTCCATCTTCCTTGGTACCTTCTCTCTGCGTCCTTGATGTCCTGGTGAAACCTTTCACCTTGTTCTTCACTGTACGCCCCCAGGTTTTCGGGAAAGTAGTTCACATGGGAGTGCAAGAAATGGACTTTCAGGCTCATATTACAGCCTTGTTCTTTGAAGGCATTGAGCATCCTGGCAAAAATATCCTTATAGTTCTCATCCTGCCTGTTCCCCAAGAATTTGAGAACAACATCCTTGAAGGAATCCCAGGCTTCTTTTTCCTTCTCAGACATCGTTTCAGCGAATGCTCCATCTGAAATGAGTTTCCTTATATCAGGGCCAACAAACACTCCTTCCTTTAGCTTTGCTTCAGAAAGTCGGGGGAACTTTGAGCAAAGGTACCGAAAGCACTCACCATCTTTTGGAAGGGACTTGATGAATTGCTTAATGAGACCCAACTTAATGTGGAGAGGTGGTAATAGAATTTTATCACGAGGTACCAAGCTCTCATGAAGAACATTTTTCTCACCGGGTCTCAAATACTCCCGAATTGGCCAGTCTTTTTTCCCCCAGTGTAGGTCGCGGGCCCGGCTATCCCACAAGCAAAGGAAGCAGGGATATTTGGTGAAACCGGATTGCTGCCCTAATAGCATGGATAGAATTTTAAAGTCTCCACAAATCATCCACTTATGCTCATCATAACGAATCTTCTGAAGAATCAGGACCAAATTCTCGTATTTTTCTTGGAGAATAACAGAGTGAGCAATAGGAACTGAAGCGAATGTGTTGCCATTATGAAGAAGAACACCTTTTATGCTGTCTTTTGACGAATCAATGAACAGCCGCCATTCAGCAGGATCATACTTGAGTTTAAACTTTTCCATCACTCCGTATATATCGTTGCAAAATACCAAATCTTCCTCTTTGCTGAAATACTTCAAAAATTGTGTCTCGCGGTTGCGGTACCAATAAAAAGTTGTTCCTGGTGACAATAGATTTTTCTGTTTAAGCCGAGAACCTAGCAGTTGGGCAGCATCTTTTGGGAGTCCTAAATCCCGGACTAAATCATTCAATTCAGCTTGAGAGAAAAGTTCAGGTTTCGGATCTGGTTCAGTTTCAAACTCGGAAGTACTGGACTCATCGGGAAAAGCCATCTGATGAGTCTCATCATGATCAGAACCGTCCACACAAATATGATCCAAAGATTTTGGTGGTTCAGGCACAGGTACTTCGTTGCTATGAGGCATAGGCCTAATTGCTGAGGGAAGGTTGGGGTAACTTATTACGTTCTTATTTTTTAAGTTGTATCCCTTCACAATGCAAGAGCAAAAATAGCAGTCACTGCTGTGGTCTCTTTGTTCACGCCACATCATAGGTATTCCGAAACGAAATGCTTGTTTTTTACCTTTCATCCATAAGCGTAGATCTTCCTCACATGTCTTGCACACTTTGTGAGGAGCCCACGGTTTGTCTTGATCGCCTAACTTCAAACCGAAATAGGCGAAATATACTTTTTTAATAAATGCAGAAATGTTCCTCTGCCGCTTTTTCACGGTATATTCCCCACAAATAAAACAAAAACTGTCCGGAGAGTTGACGCAACCTCTGGCTCTGTGAGCCATCACAAATACACAGCACTGCAAACTACAACTGTAGTGAACCACTTCGGAATAAAGCTGGATTACGACTGAGCAAACAAAAGGTAATAATGAACTTGCAAGAAACTGAAATTTGACAGGAATGTTCATGTCGCAACCACCGTGTTTGAGCGAGCGAACGAGGCGAGGCGAACAGGAAAGAACATGCGCCAGCGTGAGTACTGGATTTAGCCCCCCGCCTCCCAATTGTCCTGTTAATGTATAAAATGAATACAAAACACTCTAAAATATCATGAGGGAGTGTTTCTAGTTAGTTAACCATTACAACCTCTATTTTGGGCCAAGAAAATAAACTGCAGTCGGCTAAAAAGAAATTATGTGAACATTCCTTATATGGGTAAGAAATCTAATTTTGCAAGAAAACGTGACGTGATGGAACATTTTGGCTATTTTTCCTGGATTCAGCACCCCAAAATCTATAGGAATCAGTTGCAAAACTGGAGGCAGTTTTTTGGTAGTGTACCTGTGTTATTTATTGACAGTTTTTATGGATTTTAATTTATTATTTATTTTTTAAGTATTCATTGTTCATTATTTATTATTCACACTCCCCCCTTTCCCTCTCCCTTTTTCCCCTCCCCCTTCTCCTCCCTCCCTCCTGTGCCAGATAGTGTTGCATTTATACATTTATGTATATCTTTTATTTACCGGGCTTTGTGATGCCTTTTTAATATACATTTTTTGATTGCTCTTATCTTCTCTTTTTGCCATTGGAGGTTTATTCCTTTATTTATTATCTTTTATCATTTTTCTTTGGTCATGATTTTATTGGATCCCAATACCCCCAGGAGCCATACTACAGGTATTTTTAAGATATATAGTCTCTGGCTACCCCTTTGTCTTCTCATAGTACAGCGCTGATTTTACTTCCCTACAATATTCACAGTATGGTTTGATACAGAGTGCCTGAACGTTTTTTTGCCAGAACAGTACATCCTGCTATGGGTAGGGTGCAACTGACATCTGCGTTCATGATTTTGGTAATATCAACGGGCTTTGCCTAATTTGATATTCTTTAGATGCCTTGTGAGATATTCATGTAAATTGGTGTTGTCTGGTATACAGTGATAAGAGCAGTTTTGAAGTAATTTCATACCCTAAGATTCTGAGGGATTGCATTACATACCGTGCATATACTGATAGGGACTGACAAATACCGGTAGCGAATTGATAACATTTTTTTTACTACAGAAGCGTTCACAATGCCAGTTTGTCTATGCATAGCACATACTGATAGGACTGTTCCTCTTATTGGGTATTTGTACACCAAAATAAGTACTCACATGATATGACCTCTCACCTACCTTTTGGTGCGATTTTGCCCATTTAAACAGGGTCTACTAAGAGTTTTTTCAATGCTGTCAGCTCTTTGACTCTGCAGGCTCCCTGATTCAGTTTGCACACTGTAAGTACCTCAGGTTATTTGGATTTTAGATGATATATGTTATCACACAGCACATTATTTTTTGACTTCGTACAGTGTTTAGTGATACAGCTTCGGATATGTTCATATTGTTTACCGGGATGGTGCCATTTTATGCAAACTAGGAGAGCGGTTTGTGAACTGCAGGACACCATTGCTTCCTCTCAGCCCATTTACTAGGTGATTATATAATAAGAACCAATGGTTATTACTTAGTTTCCATGTCCCTATCATGCATTGAACTTGCATGCTTAATGTCCCCTGGTATCCGGGGTTAAAAGATGAAAGTTGTTACATTGAAACTCAACCGATTAATGTACATTTTGCCTCACAAGTTACATTATTGACATGCGGTTCTCTGACTTTATTCCATTCATATATGCTGTTCATAGGTGCACTGTGTGATTTATTATTCAACTGATTCATCAATTGATATAGTCACTTGTTGAAAACCAGATATTATACCCCTTAATATGCTCATTTTATGCTTGTTTGTTTTTTAGATTAACAAGATTTGCTGTTAAATAGTAACACTGGTCTCAGCGTTTGATTGCTTTTGGCCCTCCTCTCCCTTGGTATACAGCACTTTTAATGTCTATCCTACCTCTTCATTCTGAGATGGTTTTTCAGCCTTGTACTTTTATCTTGTCTGAATTTTAGATTACCGGTATACTTCTGTTGAATGAGAGATGTTTTACTCTAATTATTGCCAGCCTTTCACTTGTATTATAGATATCTGATTTTAATTGGCTTTTATTTTGTTTTTATATATTTGTTTATTTATTACTCTATTGATAATGTTTGTTTTATCATAATTTATTCAGTATAGGGTCATTCCAAGATGCGAATTGTGGGGATAGACATCCCATTGGAACGTCCATCCCCGCTATTCGGCCCCTTTGCCCTGACTAACTTCCCTGTGCGTTGTACTGGGAGGTTAGATGGGGCGGGAAAAGGGCATTGCAGGGGCGGAGTTAGTGTGGATAGTGGGCGGTCTGCAGCTCCAGACATACAGGGCCGATTCCAATGTCCTCTGAGGTGGAATAAGTTCCCCTAGACAGGTGGTTCTGATAGACCCGGGGCACAGCAAAAGCGGGAGAAGGTAGAGGAGATTCTCCACAGCCCAACCATGGCCTTGGGAGGCCAGATCGGGGATTGTGCTGTGGGAAATAAAAATTCTTTTCTGTGGCTAGGGATCACGGCTCCTGAATGGAACTGCGGTGCCATGGCAACCGGATGCCAAGGTGTCGCGGTTCTATTCAGGCGCCTTGACTGAGTTAGCTAGGCTAGGCCTGTACTGAAGGCCGACTGGAATTGGGGTCCTGGCCTGCACGTACAGGCTTGGATGCGATTCTGATCCCACGGGGCTAAACGTGCCCCATGGAATCAGAATCCCATCTAATTCTGTGTGTGTGGTTCCAACCGGGCACACAGAGGGCTGGGACATCCAGGACAGAATCAGTCCCTATGTGTTTTATTTGATTGTGTATTATTATTATTGTCATGGTTTTGCACCCCCTGAAGAAGGCCTCAGGCTGAAACGCGTTGGGTTTTGCTTTTGTGAATAAAGAGCCTTTATCACTCATCGCACACCTGCTGTTTTAGTTCCTGTTCATGTGTGGGTATTCTGCTCTCTGTTGGACTCTTAAGAACCAGGGAAGCCATGTTCAAATCTCACTGCTGTTCCTTGTGATCTTTTGCAGGTCACATAACCCTCCATTGCCTTAGGTACAAACTTAAGAGAGTGGGGATATTCAAAACGGTTTGGCTGGTTAGTGTTGACAGGGATTCAAAGTGGGGTAAGAGGGCCCTCTGAAAGGGTTAATATGGAGAATGGCTTGGAACGTTTCTGGCAACCTGAAGCTTGATCTGTAGCAGCTTAGCAGTGTATGTGTATAGAAGTCAAGGCTGTTTTTTCTAGGTGTTTGTAAAAAAAAATAAGAGAGAATGTTTTGGCTCATGCCGACTAAGCTGAGCAATGTCTGTGCCTAGTTTGACCTGTAACATGTAGTGTTTAGCTTGACTTGAAACACATAGATAAACAAAAAGTAGTGCAAAAGCATGACATAGAGCGATAAGACACATTTGTACCATGTAGTAGTTTTTTCCTAACAAAAGAAGTGCTATAGCCTAGCTGGAGTAGGAATTATGGGAGAACTGCTCAAGTTTTCAGGCTCAAATTCCTCTGCTTAAGCTTAAGTAGTACTATCACTGATATAATTCTGTGTATGTGTGATTTCATTCCTTAATTGAATTTAGAGAATTGAAGCCAAAGAGCCGAGGTTGAATTTTGCTACCTGATGATGGCCAGTCAAGAGTAGGTCATGCAAAGAGATTCTTTGAATTAACCAGCTGATAGTGCTGCGGAATATCAGGATAGTGCCACTGATTAATCACCAAAGACTGCAGGAAAGACACATGGTTAAAACCAGGATGGTCTGTGGGTGGAGCAGAGGCAGTCCTAGCAGCTATCCATTTAGTGGTGATGAAGAAGTGAAAGTGTGTGCCATCGACTCAATGAAGACTCCTATCAACGCAGTCAGTAAATTGCCCAACCTTTCTTCTGCAGAGTATTCAGCCGCTAATTGGATAGCTAAACTGCATAAAGTTAGGACAGGTCACTGCTAACCAGATAGCAGTTCCTTTCTCTGGCAAAACCAGATATTTAGCGCCAGATACTGAATATCGACCCCTTAGATTATAAAGCCCTCTGGGCATAAGAAAATACTACTTTACCTGAATGTAACTCACCTTGATCTACTACTGGAAAAGCATGAGCTAAATAACAAAAAAATGTTTGGCTATTTTAATTTTAAATTGCTTACATTCCTGGTTAGTTCTGAATTTCCCCTTTGTATCCCGACCATAAGGCCCTTCTTGTAGGGATCTAGTCCTATAAAACATTCTCCCATTGAAGACTTGCTTTTGTGTTCTATGTGGTGTGTTGTCTTCATTAAAAAAAAGCAAAGTACACGAGTTTCCTGATTAGTTTACCTCCTCAGTCTGTTTCGAGCTGATGAAGGGAGTATAACTTCCGAAAGCTACTCAAGAAACATATTAAGTCAGTCCAGTAATAAGTTATCACCATATATTTTTGTTGACCTAGATTTCATCACAATCACTAACACAGCAACTGCATTGTTTTATTTTTTTAGGTAAGGGATCTTCAGAATGCACTGGCAAAAAAAGAGGCTTCTTTGGTAGAAATGAAAGCAGAGTTGGAAACCTACAAGGAAAATAATGCTCGACAGGCTGCCCATGTTCTATCCCTGAAAGAGCACATCAGCGAATTAGAGGAGACTGTCATTGCCAAGTACCAGACAAACACAGGCATTCATTCCCTGAAAAGGGGAAACCAGGAGTTAAATGAAAGAGTCTCAGAGCTGGAAAACCGAGTCAGGTAGGGTTGCAAGAAAGTTCTTTCAGTGGCCCTTTTACTAAAGGCCACTAACCAGTTAATATGCATTTTAGCAAGCAGTAACTGGCAGCTGAGAACGCTAATGCACATGTATGCTAGCTGCCGGCCACAAAAATGCATGGTAAGTGGCCATCATGCACTAGGGAGGACAGTGAGTGGATTAGGGGTAGAGCGTGGGTGTGGAGAGCACATTGCTATTAGCATGACTTTAAATGCTGCACTCCCAGAGGCAATGTTGATCACCACCTTCTCAATATTTTATTTTCACTCTGTGCTGTCCTGGTTCTCTTCTTATCTCTCTCATAGTGTTTATTCTGGTGGATCCTCCTCCACTGCTATCCCATCCTCAGTTGGTGTACCCCAAGGGTCTGTCTTGGGTCCATTCCTTTTCTCCCTCTATACCCAGTCTTTTGGTGCACTCATCTCCTCCCACGGTTTTCAGTACCATCTTTACGCTGATGACTCTCAGATTTACTTCTCCAACGCTTCCCACTTCCGCAACTTACTCCCGATAGCAACATATCTATCCTATCACCCCACTCATAATACGGTTGTCTGACCCTCTCCAGTTGGAATGCAATTGCCTCCAACTGTAATTTGTGCAGCTCCATTCGTAGTTGGGTCAATTGTCTCATTCTCTTGGCATTTCTCTGCCGCCTATACTGCTCTGCAGCTTCCCTAATGACCCGCTGCAGCTTCTCTTCCTGCTCCAGCCTCTTCCTCTTAAACCTAGCTGTCCACATTATCAGTCGCCCTCATATAACTGCCTTCATCCCCTCCCAGAGGACCACATCCCCACCTCTCCATTATCATTCAGTTGCCAGTACGCCTGAATACTGTCCCGAACATCCTTCACCACCTCCTTTTTTTTTAATAGGCTCTCATTCATCCTCCAGAACCTGCCTCCACACCCCCCCTCTTTTGTCCCCAAGATTCACCCACACTGGGACATGGTCCGACCAAGTAATATTTCCGAGCTCTATCTTGTGGACTCGCAACTCCCATGTCCGGTATACCAATACATAGTCTATTCGACTGTAGCTATTATGAGGGTGTGAAAAAAAAGTATAGTTCTGTCATCCACTATTGTGCACCCACCATATGTCTACAAGCTTGTGGCATTTCATAATCCCTCAAATTATCCTCCTGGTCCTCTTATCCCCATCTCCCCCTTTGGCCTGCCGGTTCCACCGAGGCTGTAATGCCAAATTAAAATCCCATCCAAGGATAAGCTTCCTCTGCACAGTGTTCCCTAATAATGCTCATACCACTCACCAAAAAGGGACTTTCTCACATTAGATGCATAAACATTCACCACCGTGACTAATTCCCCCTGCAATTCCCCCCATAATATTAACATCCGGCCTTTATACGTACTGTCTTCCTGAGTGCTAAGGGCCTCAAGTGCTGATTCGAGGCCCAAATCCTTCAGTGCCTGCCAGGCCTCCCCAACAATCTTAATTCATTGGGATGCCCCTTTAACAGTAATTAGGAGGTCAATGGGATATAGCCATTTATATTGCCGTCCCTCCCTCCAGAGCAGAGCTGTCACCTCCCGCAACTCTCTGCAGTGCTGTAATGTTCCTGGTGAAAGGTCATTGTACAGTTCCACATTGCAGCCATCCCACTTGAAGGGTCCTTGCTTCCTCGATATTGTAAGCAGTTTCTTCTTTATCATATAAAACCGCATGCAAACCACCATGTCCCAGTGGCAATTCTCCCGCACCAGGCCCAGACTACGGTGTACCCTTTCTATTTGACGTAGCACATTATTGTTTACCCTCTCAGGCCCTGAGGTCGCTGACAGGTCCCGGATGAGTCAAATCAAAACACTTTCACAGTCCTTGACTTGATTCTTTTCTGAGATGCCCCTCACCCTCAAATTACACTGCCAAGTTCTAGGTCTTCCAGGTTTTCTTGAAGCAGATTCTGAGCTTGCTTTAAGTCCTCCCAGCCAGCATGGAAATCAGTGAAGGCTTCCTCGTGCTGCTCAATATGTCCCTCCATATCCTCAGTACATGCCCCCAAATCAGCCACATCTTGCCATACTGCCGATCTTAACTTCACAGATTTCTGCCTTCAAATCTTCCTGGAGCTCACCCAAACAGGCCTTCAAAGTTTTGGCTGCTCCCAAGCCACATTTATTTATTTATTTAGCTGTATTTATATCCCACTTTTCACCGGGTCAAAGCGGTCAATTGGGGGATACATTTAACACGAGGGGATATGAGACACATATGCTAGTACGTACAGGGAACATGGGCAATGGAGGGTTAAGTGGCTTGCTCAAGACCACAAGGAGTGCCTATAGGACTAGAAATCCCAGTCCCTCCGGCCTGAGATTGCTGTCCCCAGGTGGGACTTGAACCCCTGGCCCTCCGGCCTGAAGTACCTTGTCCTAACCACTAGACCACTCCTCCCAGCACTAGATGCGGACCACATTCCGCATCTAGTGCTGATTCAGCCTCCTTCGCTTTCCCGGCGGCCATCTATGTGCCATTCTCCATACTCTAAGCTGCATTGGCAGTGGCATAAGAAGAGTGGAACTCTGCCAGCCTCTTTTTTCACGGACATGCTCCCCACCTGTTACAGATGTTCTCCCAGTCCTGGGGCAATGAAAGGTGAGCTCCCCACCACACTTTCTTAGCATTGTAGGGGACAGGCTCAGAACTCCTTCAAGCTGCGGCCATCCCCTGACAAATTGCTTCTATCTGTGCCCTTCTCTTCTACTGACAACTCCAGACTTTGATCCTTTCACCTTATGCCTGGAACAAATTACCTGAGTCTGTATGGCAGGCTTCATCCCTGGCCCTTTTCAAATCCAGGCTGAAAACTCTCTGAGGCTGCTTTTAGATCCTGATCGCTTAGCCTCCCATGTGTTTCCTTATCATCCCCCTAGTTGTATCCCTGTCCTCCACTGTTGTGGTGTTTGTCTTGACTAGATTGTAAGCTCCCATGAGAAGGAATTATCTCTTACATGTGTCTCTACAGTGCTGTGTATGCCTTGTAGCACTATACAGATGATCAGTAGTAGTTAGAATGTGGCAATTAATGTGATTGCACATAACAGTATCTCTATGGGTGTCGTTAGGTGCACTTGCATTAATCATACAGTGTATTCTAATGCTTCATCGTGTGCTAACTTGCTGGGCATGCCCTAACAGGTAGCACCCAACAGTTGCACTTACTGTGATTTAGTTTTGCCACTAATCAAGTGGTATGTGCAAACCTGTAGTAAAAGGGCCCCTTGAAGTGCCCAGTTTGCTAATAGCTTAATCATATACCACAAAGAGAGGGCAATGGACCTGATATTGAGCTAGGCTCATTTCGAAGGGCTATGTGCCTCGTCAGTGCATAGCCCTTCCCGCCAACCTCTAACCTGGATATTCAATGCCACGGCGATGGCATTGAATATCCAGGGATTGCTGCACACACCGGAAGCCACTGAAGCTAACTGGGCAGCAGTGATATTGCATGCTGACCAGTTAGCTCCTGCCCCTTAAAGATAGGCGAGGGTTTTCCTCGTATCTTTTCAGCGCATATCGTGAACTGGGCAGCATGCAATATCACTGCTATTTGGTAATCGCTTGTCACTGCCCTGGAATGTCCTTGACACGCCCTAATGCTAACCGGATAGCACCGGGGTGCATAGAGGAGTTAGAAGCGGATATTCAATGCCGCTAATCATATAAGTGCCATTGAATATTCCAGTTTAAGGCAGTTACGTGGCTAACTGAGCTGTAAACTGTGTAAATGCCTTTCGAAAATCAGGCCCAATGTTTAGGGCTTCTGAAGATTCTTCGAACCAATGATACAACCCATCACAGTCTTTTTACAATGCTGATGAGTAATAGTTTTATTTTCATAAAGGATCAAGTAAACCTTTGTCAGGCTACTGAGCACTAACATGTGCTTTTCAGACAGATAAATCAGTAGCTCAACATTTTGCTTAGTGTCCCCTGCATTTCTTACACCCAATTCCCATGAAAAGTTGGACTTTAGTTGTTGGATTCCAAAATGTAAGTTCTGATAAAATGGATCACATAGAAATGGATCGAGAGTCTGTAGCCCCAGAAGTGGCAGTAGAAAAACCAGTTGGTGATTTATTGAAACTCGGTGCAGAAAGAACCAGGAAGGCTTTTATCTAAGATAGGCACAATAAGGGTAATATCAACCACAAGCAAAGCAAGATACCGCATGTGCTTTATTTTATAGAATATGGGCATATGGACGTGCCTTAACCTAGAAGCCATAGTCTTGCCTGCTCTCAAGCAGACATAACTGCCCACTTATGTGCAGCAATGAGCATAAGTTAGAGTATTCGAGAACTTAACGCATGTAGATATAGGCCCCACCTATGCTCTACCTAAGCTCTGCCCTGAGCACACCCAAACTGAAGGTATATGTGAAGGGTCGTACGCACACGCTTACAGAATAGCAACCACTGTAAGCGTGCACAGAAGTCCCCATTCATGTGCATAAGTCCTTTAAAATATGCATGTTTTGAGTGGATACCGCCCTGCGCACCCTATGTAACATCAGTCCCAATATGTGCCTTCTGAGCCTAAGCAGTCTGTTCTAAAATGACCTTCAAAGTATGCACTTACATTTTATCCACATAGTCCAGTCTTCAAGCACAAATTATGCTGGTACTTTGTGTCTGCATGTGGACTGTATCGTATTGCATATATTACCTGTTATTAGGTACCTTATAGAAAATGTATTCCATAGGTCCATATATAGGAATAGGAAGCCATCTTTTGTGCTCATAAAATTTCTTAAAAAACCCAAACCAGACTGAACTGTCAGGCTAAGGAATGTGCCTTTGGAAGGTAATTTTATAGTAGTTGTCTTTGAGTGAAGGCAAGTAGATGCCTTTTTTGGGCATATTTTATAAAGACACATGGTTAGATGCAATTTGGATGTCTGAAAACATGCATGTGGATTTCCAAATCACAGAAACATCCCCAGAGTGTTTTCAGAAATGGGATTTATAGACATCTCCACTGAGGAGATGTCTAAATAGGCAGGGAGCGTGACAGAGGCATGTCTGGAGTGGAGTTACAAACATAGATGTCTGCGATCAATCTTAGAACTGTTGGGGACACCTGCGCGCAAACGCATCCAAACTTAGACCTGCTTCAGGCATGAATAGGCATTAGAAAACCTTTGAAGTGTGTCGAGAAGTTGGCCTCAGTACTCTTCACAATGACAATGCTATAATGTGTGTGTTTGGGAAACTTGTTTTGGGTTTGCACCATCTCTACATGTCTCATAGATGTCCCTGGTATTAAATACTATAACGAGGATGTCTATGAAGACGTCCTTGCAGAAGTCCATATCAGGCATGTCCATGTCTGTGAAATCATGCTCAATCTTGGATGTGCTTGCTGTTTTGATGGACGTTCAGGTTTGGGTGTCCCCTTTGCAATGGGGCATCCTTTGTAAAATATGCCTACATGTGTCTTTATAAAATACTAGCAGAAACCCTGCAGAAATCAAGGGTACAGTGAACTCGCAGGAGCAGGTATAAATGTACACACATATGCATATATTTTATAAAGAAAGTGTTTAAATTGTGACTGCCGATGTTCTGTCCAAAACCTGCCTCCGAATATGCCTACACTTAAGTCACATAAAAGTAAGCACATTATTGTCAGCACACATTCTCTTATAAGAACCATTTTATGCACCCATATACTAGCATATATGGCTGAAAAGATCTGGAAATTTGCCCCTAGGACACTCTAATGGCTCCTTCTCCCTGCCTGATGGATGAGCTCTGCCTTTCTCTGCAGTTGTGTGAGTACAAAGGCTAAGAAGCACCATGGCAGAACCCAATCATTCTTTTCGGGTGTACAGGTGAGGTGTGAATGATGGAGAAATGGTGTGAAGGTGCACTGCCAGGTGCCTCTGTACCTCTCTCACCTTGACTGCCAGGGAGCAGGCCAGCAAACTCAGCAGAGCTCCCACACTGGCCTGACAGTCAGCCTTTGGGGTAGTGTGTGCATGTGTGCTGACATGTGCATACACCCACTTCCCAGCATGCACTGACAGCCACACCATGCTACCACTATTTTATTGATAGAATAAAAACTGTAGTTAAAATAATCAAACGGCACAAAAAACTGTCATATATTCAAAAAGGACAACCCAACCTGACCATGTTTCAACAAATTTACTGCATCAGGGATACATATCCATTTTGAGAAATTATTGACTTGTCTAAAGAAATATAAAATAACTTAAATATCTATAGATATACAATAATGTTCCTAAAATGTAAGGTCAGAAAACTATAATAATCTATATGTTCATTCAAATTTTGTGTATCTGAAATTACTTTCACCATGGGACAGTTAAAAATTAATTCACCTCAATGGCTTATACTGTGGGGGGCGTTTTCAGCGGTGGCAGCCCTGCTAAAGCAGCTGGCTATCGCCACTTTAAATTAAACCTAGACATTCATGCCGGGGCATATCCAGTGACCGACAATGAATATCCAGTTTCGTCAGATTGCTGTTTTGCAATCCAGTTAGTGAGCAATCTTTTAAGTGACAATATTCAGCCACTAACTGGATTGCAAAACCCTCTAAAGTTGGGATAGCATTTCCCCTGTCCTAACTTTATGTGGTTTTACTAACTGGTTAGCAGCTGAATATCACCGCTAACCAGCTGGCTAACACTGCAACCCCCATGCTGCCTCTGGAACGCCCCATTGCTAAACGGATAGCAATGGGGCATTTAAATCACTTAGGGGCAAATATTCAGTGGCACTAACCAGTGCCACTGAATATCCTGATCAGCGAGATGTATACAGTTTTCAGGTTTGCAGACCGCATAAATCCCTTTGAAGATGCCCCTCTATATTCATAATTTCAGATAATTCAGGATGCATAAATGCTGTTTTACTCACCAAACATCAATTTTCTCTAAAAAGTAAAAGCATTTGGATAAAGGAAACCGGAAACTGGAAGCTTAAAACTGAAGAGAAACAAAAATTGAAGATTAAAAATATTAAAAAAACCTGTTTGAAATAATGCACCATGTAAACTAAAATAAGTTGTTAGTCATTAGTCAAACAAAAAAAAAATCAATAAAAAACAATAAAAGAGAAACAAATAAAATAAGTTAAAAATGGCACACTTAACAATGTGACGCAATGCACGATTCCCCTTCTTCCATTTGCAAACTCATGTGTGTCTGTCTGTGAAACTCTGTGGGAAGAAACCTGGTAAAGTGTATCTTAATAGGATAGTAGGGACTATGTGGGTGTGTGGGAGCAATAGGGGGAGTGTGAGTGGTATCGTGTATATGTGTGCCCATTTTGAGAGCATAACTGTGTATTTGTTGGGATGTATGTGCAAGAGGGTATTGGAGGAGAAGAATGGGGTCATCGCAGGGAGTGTTAGAAGTGGGTATGGTGCCGGGATGTGTGTGGGAGGGAGTGTGTGTTTCTTGGAAAATAGTTCTTTCTCCCCCTCCCTCCATTACATCTTCCCTGCCCCTTCACTCTATCCTCCTCAACCTCCCATCTTCTTGTACTCACCTGTACCTCCCATCTCTCTGTTCCTTGCATACTCTCTTCCTCACCCCATCCTTCTTGTGCACTCTTTCCCCTCCCCCACGCCCTTCAGTACCTCTTCTCCCTCTTGTCTTCTCCTTTCTTTCCTCTCCTCCTCCCTCTCCATCATCCCCTTAAACGTTTCCTGTTTTTTAACTTCCCAATCATTTTCCCTCTACCTCTGTGCTTTCTCTTTCCTTTTTTCCCTCCCATCTCAACAATTCTTATCTTCATCTGTCAGCAGGAATTGGGCTCCTTATGGTAGTGCTGCACACACCATGGTCACAGCCTTTCTTATCCTCTGCCACCAGGGGATCGGGTATTCAGTTGTATTGGCAGTGGTGCTTCTAGATGCCACAGCCCTGGATGGTGTCCTTATTTGCCAATGTGTTAAGTTCATGGCGATAGTAGTTGGCACTATTTTGTCACCATGGAGCTTCCTTTTTTGGCATCACAGAGGTTGGGTTCTTCACAGCAGTTGCTTCCATTCTTGTGGTAAGGCCTGACTTCCCCCCCTTGAACAGATAGATAGATGGACTCTCCTAATAAGCGCTGTAGCTTGAGAGAATTGTGCCTAAAAAATCAGTCAGAAGCAGTGCATGATATCTCCCTGACACAACTTAAAAGAGATTACAGGAGATCCTGGATTCTCTATAGGAAGAACTGTCGAAGCAACTGGTAACGGAATCAATGTGGTGAGGCAATACTGGACTTGGTACTTACAAAAGGGAAGAGTATTTCTGATGTTGTAGTGGATGATCATCTGGTGGGCAATGATCACCAACCAGATGGTGAGCTTCAATATTAGGACACAGGAGGAAATGGTTCATTCAAAAGTGACGGTTCTAGACTTCAGGAAAACTAATTTGCAAAGATGCGGGAACACCTCAAGGAGACATTAGTTGGATGGGAATATCTGGGGGGAAGTAGCACAACAGTGGGCAAAACTGAAAAGAGATATTGTAAGGGTAACAAATCTTTTTATTAGGAAAGTAAATAAAGTAAGAAGACAAGGAGGTCACTATGATTTTAAAAAGAAGTAGCTGAAAAGGTAAGGAAAAAGAGATTGTCTTCATAAACTATAAAACATCGCAGAACAAGGAAGACAAATAACAATATCTGGATAAGCTAAGGGAAACTGGTAAAGTAGTCAGGAAAGCAAAGGTGCAAATGGAAGAAAAAATTGCTAATACAGTAAAACATGGGGATAAGACTTTTTCTTAGGTATGTTAGTGACAGGAGAAAGTGCAAAGGTGGCATTATGAGACTCGAGTGAAGGGGAAGAAAATTTAGAGACTGATGAAGATAAAGCAGAATTGCTTAACAAATATTTCTGTTTGTGTTAACATTTGAGGGGTTGAGAATAGGACCTCACAAAACAGAATTTATTTATTTAACATTTCTGAGGTTGTTGAGGAGGACTGTTCACTGTGGGCTTTCGATGAAAATCCTGGCCCAAAGGGGTTGGGTGCATTGGTACCATTTGAGTCTGAGATGCCATTGCAGGGGGCACATGTGCAGCTGGGCAAGTGACACTACATTTACAGGTGCCGTTATGTGCCCCAGGAGACGTAGGAATAGGTGGGCTGGCACTGATTGGCATGTGGCGAGAGTGCTGCTTAGGAACCCCAAGGCTTGGACCCTCTGGTTTGGAAGGAAAGCTTTGCCTTGCAGCATGTCTAGATGCACCCCAAAGAAAAACAGACGTTGCTGAGGGATGGGCTTAGACTTCTCTGCATTGAGGACAAAGCCAAGGGTCTGCAAACTGACGGTGGTGGTCCACACAGCTTGAGCTGCTATGTCTTGAGAGGTGCCCAAGATCAGCCAGTTGGCTAGGTAGGAGTAAACACAGTGGCCCTGGCGCTGAAGGTGGGCTGCATTAACCGCAAGACACTGGGTGAATACGTGAGGGGTGGAGGATAGCCCGAATGGAAGAACTTTGTACTGCTAGTGGTGGTTGAGGAAGGTGAAGCGAAGGAACTTCCAGTGATGGGGGTGGATGGGGATAAGGGTGTAGGCATCCTTGAGGTCTAGCAAGGCAAACCAATCCTGAGGACTGAGCAGGGAAAGGATTGTGCTCAAAGAATGCATTTTGAACTTTTCCTGCTTGATGTACACATTGAAATGATGGAAGTTGAGGATTGGCTGAAGTCCCCTGGATTTATTGGGGGTCAAGAAAAACCGGGAGTAAAACCCCTGACTCCTCTCAGGAAGTGGAACAAGCTCAGTGGCATCATTAAGGAGGAGTTGTTATCTCCTTTGTTTGGGGCACATGCTGCTTCGGGGAATGGCTGGTTGTACCCTGACTGAACAATGGAGAAAACACAGTGGTTTATAGTGAGGAACTGCCTGGCCTCTGCGAAGTGCTAGATGCGTCCCCCCACTGGCAGGTAGTCAAAAACCAGAGGAGGGTTTGGGAAGGGTAGTCTGCGGGAGCATCTGGATTTTCCTCTATCGGGGGTGACCCTGCTGGGGGTATGACTACTATGGCTGGCCCTGAGACCCAGTGAGGGGCTGCTACAAGTAGGGCTGGTAGCGCCACTACAGGTAAAATTGTTGAAAGTAATTATAGTGGAAAGGACAGCAATATGATGGTAGGGAGGCGCGGCAGGTGGTGGAAGCTGCCTCCGCCGGCTGAGCAGAGAGTTCTTGAACTGTGGTAGAATGGTCCCTGACCTCCGAGACCACCTCCTGAACTTTGGACCCAAAGAGACTGTCACCTTGGCAGGGGGTGTCTGCCAAACAGTCATGAAGGTTCTCACGGAGACTGGACATGTGAAGCCAAGCAGTGCGTCTAGCCAAAATAGCCATAGCTGAGGACCAGACAATGGAGTCCTAGATATCGTACGTGGCACAAATAATATGGTAGAGGGATTCGTGTAATTCTGCAGCCAAAGGAGCTGGATCTGCCTGGGGGGGGTGGGGTCATCCAGCTGCAACTGAAGGTCACAATGATAGTGCAGCATGTGTAGCTGATGAGCTAATATGTGCATGGCAGGGTACTGCTCTGGTAAGACTTACACTCCACTATTTTCCAGGGTCCACTGCTCTTTCCCTGGAGGCGTCTGGGATGGCGGCTTAGTGCTCTTGGATTTTTTAAGGTCTGCCTCGAAATATGACTGACATGAGGGAGCTGAGGGTGATGGAACCCCAGAGCCAGAAGGACTTTGTACTTAAGGTCAATGCTTCGGGACACAGCACTGCCTGAAGGTGGGGTCTTCCAGATGGAAGATTGTAGATCCTGAAGGATCTGAGGAACAGAGAGTGCAGAGACCTCCTTAGGAGTTCTGTAAGCTTTCAAAATGGAGTGAAAATTCTGCTTATTGGTTGGGGACTGCGAGTCACTGAGAGCCAGAGCATGGGAGCGTTTCTGGAGGAACTTTAGATGGGAAAGATCCTTAGGCGGATTGTCCTATCCTAGAAGTCCTCTTCAAAGAAGATTGGAATGGGGTCCTCCATGTAGGACTGATATGGCTCCCAAGGATAAGATGAGAGTGAATGAATGTCCTCATCAAGGGGTGATGTGCCAGTCAATGAGTGGAAGGGGTCCCACAACCACCTGATTGGGAAGTATCCAGGAATCTGAAGGTGCACTAGGTTGTATATTGAGCCTTTGGTAGGGGGGGGGATCTGCAAAAGAGCAGAACTATCCTGAAGAAACTTTTGGAGGAGAGACAGGAGGAAAGACTGAGAAGTTTGTAGGCCTCTCGAGAAGGAGGAGGGCTGTCAAGCGAGGAGAGCAGGGGTTTGCTTTGCATGATGCTAGCCCGATGAGTGCACTGGTGGAGGGAGCTGATGCTTATGCTTAGCCTTAGCCTTTTGACCCGATGCAGGCATGTCCCCTGGAGGAATAGAGGAGGATGCCAACGTATTTGTAGTCAGTTCAAGAGGGGGAGGGATACTACCCGATGGCAAGAGTAGCCGAGGGGGAGCCCCAAACCCCACAGCTGTACCTGAAGGTGACAAGACCGGTGCTGAGCCTGTGCTTGGCCCGATGTGGGGGGAGAGAGGAGGAGGAGTCTGACATGAGATCTGACCCTGCAAAGGCAGTAAAACACCGAGCAAAGCTTGACTCTAGTGACGTGAAAAGGAACAGCTCCCTTGCACTAAAGTACTTACTCTCCTCTTGAAATGGTTTATATATATATACAGGGTGGCCCAAAAAAAGTGAGAACATCTCGTAGCATATAAGTTATTTAAAAAGTCAAAAAGACAGATGTAAATGATTGACAAATTTAAAAAAAAGATGGCGACTAGAAATTGTCGAAATAAAGATGTTATATAGCTAAAAAAGGTAAATAAGTAAACTATTTAAGCTTTTAATTTACCAGATGTTCTCACTTTTTTGGGCCACCCTGTGTGTGTGTGTATATATATATGTATATATAATTATTTTTTTTCTGTCTGCTGACGAAGATGGGTCGAGTTGAATAATCACTTACCCAAAGTCCTGCGGTGAGGTGAAGGCAGACACGTTTTACTTTTTTACTACCCGACAGTTCCAGATTCGCGCGGCTGAAAGAAAACAACAGCGGGAGCGACTCGATGTGAGAACCAAATAACGGAACCGAGAAAAAACCCCCAAAAAGAAGAAAAATATAGGCAAAAATGAAGAGGAAGGGAGACCTATGCAGGCTGCTGTGTGGTGAAAGAAAAACTAATTCTCCAGGCACAGACAGGCGGGAAGCAGACACGCTGTGGGAGATATGGAACAAGGTTCAGTCTGGTGACTTCACCTTTGAATGTGCCTGTTTGTCTCCGGAGAAAGAGTTGATCCAAAGAGCAGCTACTAAAATGGTCATTGGCCTTCATAATAAGGCATATGGGGATAGACTTAAAAATCTCAAAATATGTATTTTGCAGGAAAGTGGGATGATAGAGACATTTAAATACTTCCGTGGTAACAATGCACAGGAGGTGGCCCTCTTCCAGTTGAAAAGAAGCCCAGGAATGAGTGGCCATAGGATGAATGTGAAAGAGGATAGACTCAGGAGTAATCTGAGGAAATATTTCTTTATAGAAAAGGTGGTGGATGCGTGGAACAACATCCTTGTGGAGGTGATGCAGACAAGAACTGTATCTGAATTCAAGAAAACATGGGATGAATAAGGAGAATCTCTGAGGGAGCAGAAAGGATTGTAGAACTTAATAGTTTTTATGAATGACCAGACTGAATAGCTCATATGGGGCTCGATATTCAGTAAGGCGACAAAGGCTTCACAATGCACAGGAAAACACATGCACAAAGAAAGGCACGAATCGTGAGTAAGGCGGATTAAACACAAGTAAACCATGAATATGAGGTTTAGTGAATGTGTGGTGGGCAGCACAGAAGCCTGTGCATGTTGTTGAAGACTGATGCCATATTGGAGGAGTGTGGGCAATGTGCGTAGGGGGGGGGGGGGCAAAATGCCTGCATATATTGGACCTAGCAGACAAGCCTACTTCACCCATTTGACTAACTCTCTCACCTCTGATCCTCGTCGTCTCTTTAATACTCTCAATTCTCTCCTCAATGTGCCTCCACCGTTGATTCCTTCCTCTTTTCCTGCCCGAACACTAGCTGATTTCTTCCATGACAAAATCCATAAGATTACCCTTCAATTCCCCATTACCCCTTCTACCTCACCTTTCTTCCATCTCTCGCCACTAACTTCTACCCTCTCCTCCTTTCCCTGTGGTCTCTGATGATGAAAAAACACTCCTTTCTTCCTCCAAACCCACCACCTGCTCCTCCAGCCCCCATCCCCACCCGTCTCTTATGCCTCATCTCATCCTCTATTGTTCCTTGTATTTCTCATATCCTTAACCTATCCCTCTCCACTGCTACCTTCCCTACTGACTTCAAGCATGCCATAGTCACACCCCTCCTCAAGAAACCCTCACTCGATCCTACCTGTCCGTCTAACTATCGACCCATGTCTCTCCTTCCCTTTATCTCTAAACTACTTGAGCGTGTTGTTCACCTTCGCTGTCTCGATTTCTTTTCATCTCATGCCCTTCTTGATCCTTTACAGTCCAGCTTCCGTCCCTTGCACTCCACTGAAACAGCTCTCACTAAAGTATCAAATGACTTGTTCCTAGCAAAATCCAAAGGTCTTTATTCTGTCCTCATCCTTCTTGATCTCTCTGCTGATTTTGACACTGTTGACCACACCCTTCTTCTTACCACCCTGTCATCACTCGGCTTTAGAGGCTCTGTGCTGTCTTGGTTCTCCTCTTATCTCTCCCATCGCTCTTTTAGTGTGTGTTCTGGTGGCTCCTCCTCTGCCACCCCACTCCCAGTTGGTGTTCCCCAGGGTTCTGTCCTGGGACCGCTCCTCTTCTCTCTCTATACCCAATCTCTTGGTGCTCTTATTTCTTCCCATGGCTTTCATTACCATCTCTATGCTGATGACTCTCAAATCTACCTCTCTTCGCCTGATATCTCTCCAGCAATCCATGACAAGATCACTGTTTGCCTTTCAGACATTGCTACATGGATGTCTCACCGCCACTTGAAATTAAATATGGCTAAGACTGAACTCCTTATCTTTCCTCCCAATGCCTCCCCTCCTCTACCCCCTTTCTCAGACTCTGTGGATAACTATTTAATCCTACCTGTCTCTTCGGCCCGTAACCTGGGTTTTATCTTTGACTCCTCTCTCTCCACTCATATCCAACTCGTAGCTAAGACTTGCCGTTTCTTCCTTTATAACATCAACAAAATTCGCCCCTTCCTTTCTGATGACACTACTAAAATGATTGTCCCCTCCTTAATCACCTCCCGTCTTGATTACTTCAATGTTCTCCTTGCTGGCCTTCCCGTGAACCATCTCTTTCCCCTTCAATCTATTCAACATTCTGCTTCTCAAATAATTTTCCGTCAGCATCGCTTTTCCCATATCACTCCTCTTCTCAAGTCCCTTCATTGGCTTCCCATCCGCTTCCAGATCCAATTCAAACTCCTCTTGACCTATAAATGCATTCACTCTTCAGCCCCCCACTACCTATCATCTCTTAGCTCTCCTTACAACCCCTCTCGCGTTCTTCGCTCTTCGAACAGCCTTCGTCTATCTATGCCCTCCACTCGTACTGCTAATTCTAGACTTCGCTCTTTTCACCTGGCTGCACCCTTTGCCTGGAACAATCTACCTCTGTCTGTGCGCAAAGCACCCTTTCTGGACCTCTTCAAGTCCAGATTGAAAACCCATCTCTTCTCTATTGCTTTCTGTTCTTGATTCTTGTTTTTGCTCTTCTTGTTATTGTATACTTTGTCTTACTTGATTGTATTTGTATTTTGTGATCTTCTTGACTAGATTGTGAGCTCTGATGAGCAGGGACTGTCTCTTCTTCATGTATGTACAGCGCTTCGTATGTTTGAAGAACTATATAAATGTTAAATAGATAGATAGATAGTATTGTGGATATATGCGGTTGGGGGGAAGCCTGCATATCGCTCAATATGCCTTCTTACATACCCGTGTAATATGGTGTGTCCACGCCACAAACACGGGTAATGAAAACCCTGTGCTGTGATGCCCGGGTGTGCCAGAGCTCTCCATTGGCACACCCCCCCCCTGAGTAGCCCACCCCCAAGAAGGGGTCACAGTAAAATGGAGAGTCAGAGAAGACAGGAGAATTTCAGCACGGAGGAGGCAAAGGCCCTATCACAAATGGCGCTGAGGTGGGAGCGGGTGCTGTATGTCAGGGGGCCACTGCAAGGCCAATCTACAACTGGCCACATGCATCTGGAGGGCCATCCGGTTGTGGCCACGAGGGCGTGTAAGCCATTGGTGCTAGGTGGTGGGTGGGGGAGGGGCATGATAGTAGGAGCCCAAAAGGGATGGCCCTCAAACTCACAACCTCAGCCTACCTCCCCCCAAAACTATCTATCATGCAAGAGAGAACAGTCTCTGGGAGGAGACAGCATCCAGCCCTGCAATGTCACACAACCCAGGGCTGCCACTGTAGCAAACAACCAGCCAGTCATCTACAAAGCAGGCATAATGACTCAGCCTGGAGGAGCACTGCAGCCAAACCATGAGGGCACAGATTCATAGAAAGACAGAAACATGATGGCAGATAAAGATCACTTGGCCTTTCTAGTCTGCCATCCATATCAACTACTACAACAGTCCTCTTTTTACCTTTAGTGATCCTCTGTGTTTGTCCCATGCTTTTTTGAATTCAGATACTGTCCTCATCTCTACCACCTCCACTGGGAGACTATTTCATGCATCTGCCACTCTTTCCATAAAGAAACATTTCCGCATATTACTCCTTAGTCTAGCCCCTTTCACCCTCGTCCAATGTCCCCTCATAGCAGAACTTGCTTTCAATCAAAAGAGGCTCTCCTCCTGTGCATTTATGCCACGGAGGTATTTAAATGTCTCAATCATATCACTAGGGTTGCCAACTTTTTCACTGAGAGAAACCCGACACCTGTGGCTCGCCATGCTCCACCCATTCTCCGCCCCTAGTCCCACCCCTGCCCCCCCAGCCCCACCCACAAAAATTACCGAGGATACGTGTAGGCTAACTTCCTTGGTCAGATAATAATTAAACTGGGAACCCCAAAAGCCAAACATGAAATGTACAACACTGGAGAAATAAAGCTATAAAGTAATTTCCTCTTGCACTAAACAAAAACACAAAGGGGCTTGTTTACAAAGCCGCGGTAGCGGTTTGCGATCGTAATCGGAGCCGCGGCCCCATTGATTTCAATGGGGCCGCGGCTGCTATCGCGATCGCGAACCACTACCGCGGCTTTGTAAACAAGCCCCCAAAGATGTTAGCAATAGACACTTCCCAGACCAGACATATTCCAGTTAATAAATTCAAAATAAAAAGTATTTTTCTACCTTCTGTTTGGGCATTTTATTTTTCAGTTGCAATTGCTCCAGTCACTTTCTTCTGGTTTCTTTGTGTCTTCTGCAAGCTATCCATTTGTCCTTTCTTCTCTTTTAGATGTTTTCCATTCTCTCTCTATTTCTGCTTGTTTCCCTTTTGCTCTTTCCCCCAATTCTTTCCTTATTCCTTTATCATCCATTTAAATTTCACCCTTCCATTCTCAAGCCCCTCTTACTCTCCCAATACCCGGCCCATCGTAGACTTTTCTTCCACACAAAATATCTTTTCCCCTCTCCATTCTCATTCCCCATCCATTCTAGTCCTCCCCCAAAATCAGTTCCCTTATATTTCTAGACCCACCCAGCATCCACTCCCTTCTAGTCCCATTCTCCCATGCCCCCCATCAGCCCATTTCCAGTCCTATTCCAGCTCTTCATCAGCCCATTTCCAGTGCTAGCCCTCACATCACAGGCCATTAGAAGTCCTAGCCCCCCCCACCATCACAGCCCATTTGCAGTCCTAGCCCCCCTAATCACAGCCTATTTCCAGTCCAAGTTCCCCCTCCCTCCACCATAGCCCATTTCCAGTCCAAGTTCCCCCCCTCATAGCCCATTTCCAGTCCAAATCCCCTCCCCATAGCCCTTTTCCAGTCCAGGTCCCCCCCCGCCTCATCACAGCCCATTTGCAGTCCTAGCCCCCCCCACCATCACAGCTCATTTGCAGTCCTAGCCCCCCTAATCACAGCCTATTTCCAGTCCAAGTTCCCCCTCCCTCCATTATAGCCCATTTCCAGTCCAAGTTCCCCCCCTCATAGCCCATTTCCAGTCCAAGTCACCCCCCCCCATAGCCCTTTCCCAGTCCAGGTTCCCCCCCTCATCACAGCCCATATGTAGTCCTAGCCCCCCCCATCAAAGCCCATTTGTAGTCCTTGGCCTCCCCCCCCCGACCAGCACTGCGGCTTCACCACCCCCCCTTAGTGCAGCTTCGCCCCCCACCAGTGCAGCTTCACCCCCTGCCACTTAGTGTAGCTTTGCCCCCCTTAGTGCAGCTTCTCCCCCCCCTTAGTGTTGCACCCCCCTTAATGCTGCTTCCACCCCTCCCCCCACTACTCTGTGCTGCCTCTGCTTTGCCCCGTACTGCTGCTGCTTCTGCTTTTTACAGAGCAGCAGCTGCAATAAACTTAATTTGAAAAGGAAGAGAAACCTGAGGAGCCCTCCGGTTGTCCTTCTGCAGCCCCTGAGGAAGTGATGTCAGAGGGAGGAGGGCTCCTCAGGTTTCTCTTCCTTTTCAAATTAACTTTATTGCAGCCGCTGCTCTGTGAAAAGCAGAAGCAGTGGCTGCACGGAGGATCGATTGCGTTCGCGTTCGCGCTCGCGCACTGTGGAGAAAAGTTGTTGTTTTTTGCTCTGGCCGCTCCCGATCTTGCGGCCAGAGCAAAAAAAACGGCTTTTCAAGGGCCGGTTCTATATCTGTGCCGGCAGCCGGCCTGGCCATGGAAAAACCGGCCAGGCCGGCTGAAAACCGGTCAGTTGGCAACCCTACATATCACCCCTATCTTGCCTTTCCTCTAAAGTATACATATTAAGCTCCTTAAGTCTGTCCTCATATGCTTTATAACGAAGACCACTAATCATTTTAGTAGCAGCCCTCAGCACCGACTCCAACCTGTTTATATCCTTTTGAAGGTGCAGTTTCCAGAATTGCACACTATACTCCAAATGAGGTTGCACCAAAGACTTATATAGAGGCACTATCACCTCCTTTTTTCTGCTGGCCATTCCTCTCCCTATGCACCCAAGCATCCTTCTAGCTTTCGCCATCGCCTTTTCTACTTGTTTAGCTACTTTAAGATCATCAGACACAATCACACCTAGGTCCCGCTCTTCTTTTGTGGACAGAAGTACCTCACGCCCTATACCATATTGCTCCCTTGGATTGCTTCAGTCCAAATGCATGACCTTGCATTTTTTAACATTAAATCTCAGCTGCCAAATTCTAGACCAGGGGTCGGCAACCCGCGGCTCCGGAGCCGCATGCGGCTCTTTCTCACCTTTGCTGCGGCTCCGGAGCACACTGCCCGCTTTAAACGTCGCGTTATGGGCTCCCTCCATGTCAGCTCCCTCCCTTCTTCTGCAGCCGCGGTTCCCTGTCTCTCTTAGGGAACCGCGGCTGTGCTTTTAAAATCATCTCGGAGCCCTTCCTGTCTTGACGGGCTCCGTGCAGCATTGTCCCGCCTCTAAAGGAAGTTTTGGAGGCGGGACAATGCTGCACGGAGCCCGTCAAGACAGGAAGGGCTCCGAGATGATTTTAAAAGCACAGCCGCGGTTCCGTAAGAGGCAGGGAGCCGCGGCTGCAGAAGAAGGGAGGGAGCTGACATGGAGGGAGGGAGCAGATATGAATGGATGGATGGATGGAGGGGGGGGGGGCTGACATGGAGGGAGGGAGGGAGGGAGCAGATGAATGGATGGAGGGAGGGAGGGGGGCTGACATGGAGGGATGGAGGGGGCTGACATGGAGGGAGGGGGGCTGACATGGAGGGAGGGAGCAGATATGAATGGATGGAGGGAGGGGGGCTGACATGGAGGGATGGAGGGGGCTGACATGGAGGGAGGGGGCTGACATGGAGGGATGGATCGAGGGGGGCTGACATGGAGGGATGGAGGGGGCTGACATGGAGGGAGGGGGGCTGACATGGAGGTAGGGAGCAGATATGAATGGATGGAGGGAGGGGGGCTGACATGGAGGGATGGAGGGGGCTGACATGGAGGGAGGGGGGCTGACATGGAGGGAGGGAGCTGATATGGATGGATGGATGGAGGGAGGGGGGCTGACATGGAGGGAGGGAGCTGATATGGATGGAGGGAGGGGGGCTGACATGGAGGGATGGAGGGGGCTGATATGGAGGGAGGGGGGCTGACATGGAAGGAGGGGGGCTGACATGGAGGGATTGGGGAGGCGGGCTGACATGGATGGAGGGAGCTGATATGGATGGAGGGAGGGAGGGAGGGGGCTGACATGGAGGGATGGAGCACTGGTAATGGGGTTGAGGGGACGAGCACTGGAAATGAGCTGATTAGGGGAGGCTAGGACTGGTAATGAGCTGATGGGGGGTAGGACTGGTATTGGGCTGATTAGGGGAGGCTAGCACTGGTAATGGGGTTGAGGGGGGATTAGCACTGGAAGCGAGCTGATTGGGGGGCTTTGACTGGGCATGGGCTGATTGTGGGGAGGGGAGGATAGAGCTGCTGGCCCTGGAAGATAACTGGGGGCTAAGGCTACAAATGGGCTGATATGAGGGGATGGGAAAATGGAACTGGATCTGAGAGGGGCTGCCATGGTATTTGTACTAGAAGGGACTGGTCAGTGGGGAAGGAGGGGGACTGGAAGGAAATGGACACCAGTGGCAATCATGGGAATGTAAGTTGACATTGGAAGGTACTGGGAGTGAGGACTGGAAAGGGGCTGATATTGGGGAGGGTTACTGGGACTGGAAATAGGCTGATGGAAAGAAGTGAAGAAAACGAAAGAAGAGATAAGAACTGGCAGATGGACCATAGACCACAAAAAGAGAGCTAAGAGAAGACAGGAAAGCAGAAGCCTCAGATCGGGACCAGCATGATCAAAGAATAAATTGGTCAGACAACAAAGGTAGAAAAAATAATTTTATTTCATATTAGTGATTTGACTACAAAATCATCATAATTTTGAAATCAAATATTGTTACTTCTTGTTGTTATATTTCTGGCGTATTTTTTTTGGTGTGCGAAGGAAGAGGGGTAGTCTTATACGGCGAGTATAGGCCAAACACCTATATTTTAACAGGAAAAGTAGGGGGTCGTATATAGCATTAAGGTAAGAAACAATATATGCAGTGTTAGATTTGTTTTAAATGTCGCAATGGTTTTGCGGCTCCCAGTTTTTTTTTCCCTTCGGAAACGGGTCCAAGTGGCTCTTTATGTCTTAAAGGTTGCAGACCCCTGTTCTAGACCATTCTTCAAGCTTGGCATTCAAGTCTGGCATTGTACCACAGAACCAATACACTGTACAGGATGTCTACACTATCAGCCATTATTTTTAGCAATGCTAATTTCTGCTCTGTGGTAGCCCAAAGATAAATATTTTGGCAGGAGTAGTGTGTGTTCTCAGCCCCTGTATGGCCCCATGCAAGGAAAATGATGTGGGAAGCATAGTGGTGTGTGTGTGTGTGTGGCAAAGGCAGCTCCACTGAGAGGGCAAGAGGGGAATAATGAACAGGGGGTGGCAGGAGAAGATCAAGGATGATGTGAGGGCAAGGGAAATGCAGTAGTAGTGTACAAGCAGGGGAGTGATATGTGTGTTAGGGGAGGAGAAAGGGGGCACATAGAGGCTGGGGGCCATTTGGCCTATCAGCTCTATGTATGCACTGCATCAACAAAGCACATTGTAAATGCTTGGAGAAGGTACTGCAGGTTCTGTTGAGGAGGGATGGGAGACAGCAGTGCAGAAGGTACAGAGGGGGGCAGATGAGGCAGTGGCTGTTTCGTACATTGTGCACGTGTGGGAGGGGGCAGGCCTGAGACGCTGTGTTAAGCCTAAAGGACACCTTATGATCCCACCGATCTCTCCCACAGGGATTTTGGTGTGAGGTGGACCCTGGAGGTCCTGAAATGCAGGTTCAGGACTATGAGGTGCCATACTCCAGACCTCATCCAGTGCCTCTGAGAGGAGGTAGCAGCTGCAGGAGGTGAACCAGGAGATGCCCATGTCACAGAAACCCACACTAGTGAACACATGCAGACAGCTATGTCAACTAGGCTGGCAAGATGTGGGTCTGTGATTCAGCAGTATATACAGTGTCGGAAAGGTCAGTCAGACAGTTGGCATTGCAAGCATGAAATAGAAAGCCATGGAAGTAGATCAGGGGACCCAGGGTCTGGGAATGGAGAGAGGAAGGCCTAGTCCCTCAGCCATTGACAATGTCATAGTGCAGGGGTCTCAAACACGCGGCCCGCGGGCCACATGCGGCCCGCGAGACAACTTTGTGCGGCCCGCGACGGAGGAAAACAAAAAAACCCCCAAAACCCTGGCTTCTGCTGCTGCCGTTGCAGCGGCAGAATCAATTGTCAAATTCAAAAAAAAAAAACTGACTTCTGCTGCTCAAGCAGCTGTCCTGCGGCCCCTTCCCCTCTGCCCGGAGATCCGACTCTGCTCTATCAGCGGCGTGCTTTTCAAGCCGCGAAGAGAGTATTCCCCTCTCGCGCGGCTTGAAAAGTGAATAGGCTTAAACCGCGCGAGAGGGGAATACTCTCATCGCGGCTTGAAAAGCACGCCGCTGAAAGAGCAGAGTCGGATCTCCGGGCAGAGTGGAAGGGGCCGCAGGACAGCTGATTTTGCTGCTTGAGCAGCAGAAGTCAGTTTTTTTTTAATCTGACACTTGTGGCTGCCGCTGCCACGGCGCCACTGAGCTAGGGTGGGGCTGACTGTATGGGGGATTTGGGGGTTTGGACGGGCAGTGGGCTATTGGCAGGGGGGGGGGTTATGACTGGTAATGGGCTGGGGGGGGGTTATAACTGGTAATGGGCTATGGTGGGGGCAAGGAATGGAAATGGGCAGATGGGGGTTAGGACTGTAAGTGGGCTATTGGCAAGGGGGGGGTTATGACTGGTAATGGGCTGGGGGGGTTATAACTGGTAATGGGCTATGGTGGGGGCTAGGACTGGAAATGGGCAGATGGGGGTTAGGACTGGAAGTGGGCTATTGGCAGGGGGGGGTTATGACTGAAAATGGGGTGATGGGGGTTAGGACTGGAGGTGGGCAGATGGGGGTTAGGACTGGAAGTGGGCTATTGGCAGGGGGGGGGGGTTATGACTGGTAATGGGCTATGGTGGGGGCTAGGACTGGAAATGGGCAGATGGGGGTTAGGACTGGAGGTGGGCTGATTGGGGGCTTAGAACTGGTAATGGCCTATGAGGGGAGGTAAGACTGAAAATGGGGTGATGGGGGTTAGGACTGGAGGTGGGCAGATGGGGGTTAGGACTGGAAGTGGGCTATTAGCAGGGGGTGGGTTAGGACTGGTAATGGGCTATGGTGGGGGCTAGGACTGGAAATGGGCAGATGGGGGTTAGGACTGGAGGTGGGCTGATGGGGGGGTTAGGACTGGTAATGGCCTATGAGGGGAGGTAAGACTGAAAATGGGGTGATGATGGGGGTTCGGACTGGCCGTGGGCTATTCGCCGGGGGGGGGTTATGACTGGTAATGGGCTATGGTGGGGGCTAGGACTGGAAATGGGCAGATGGGGGTTAGGACTGGACGTGGGCTATCGGCAGGGTGGGGTTATGACTGGTACTGGGCTATGGTGGGGGCTAGGACTGGAAATGGGCAGATGGGGGTTAGGACTGGAGGTGGGCTGATTGGGGGGTTAGGACTGGTAATGGCCTATGAGGGGAGGTAAGACTGAAAATGGGGTGATGGGGGGGTAAGACTGGAAGTGCGCTATGGGGAGGTTAGGACTGGTAATGGGCTATGGGGGGTCTAGGACTGGTAATGGGCTGGGGGGGTTGCTAGGACTGGAAATGGGCTGAGTGGAAGGGGGGCTTGAACTGCAAATGGCTGATGGGGAGGGGGGCTTGGAATGGAAATGGTCTGTGAGGGGAGGGAGCTAGGATTGGAAATGGGCTGATGGGGGGCTAGGATTGGAAATGGGCTGATGGTGAGGCTAGGATAGGACTGGAAATGGACTGATGCAGGGACTAGAAAGGAGCAGATGCTGGGTGGGGCTGGAACTAGAAGGGAGCTGATGTTGGGGGAGGATTAGAATGGGATGGAGCTGGGAAAGTGAAATGGAGAGGGGAAAAATATTTTGTCTGGCAGAGAAGACAAATCTACAATTGGCCAGGTATTGGGAGAGTAAGTGGGGATTGAGGATGGAGGGGTAAAATTTGAGTGGATGAAATAGGAATGAGGAAAGAGCAAAAGGAGAAAGATTAGTATGTTAAAGCAGATGTAGAGAGAGAGAATGGAAAAAAACTAGAAGAGAGAAGAAAGGACAAATGGACAGCAGACGATGGAGATAGCAGAAGACACGAAGAAACCAGAAGTGGCTGGAGCAATTGCAACTGAAAAAAAATGCACAAAAGGTAGAAAAATATCTCTTTATTTTGAATTTATTAACTGGAATATGTCAGCTCTGGGAAATGTGCATCATTAATGTCTGTGCTTTAGTACAAGAAATTAATTTATAGTTTTATTTCTACAGTGCTGAGGTATTCTGTGTAATTTCTATTTGACATTGCTACTTGTTCTCTTTTCCCAGTAGGTCATGTATTGTTCTCTGAAATGTATTGATTTAATATTTGCAGTGTTGCCTTTTGATAGGTAGGGTCTGGTGCTTTGTGAGTCCTGGTAGTGCTGTTATGATACGGGGGGTTTGCTATGGGTTCCAAATGGGCAGTGTTAGTAGTAGTTCCTAATGTGCCTGGCGGTTGGCACTGGATTATAGTAATATAGAAATTTTCTAGTCTTTCTTTATCCATACACTCATTATGCAACATTATGCAAATATTTATGCAAATGAGGCCCCGTGTCTTATGCGGCCCCCGGGTTACTTTACAAGTCCTCATTCGGCCCTCAAAGCAATTTGAGTTTGAGACCCCTGTCATAGTGTAACCGAGGTAGCATTGTCCTGCCTTGCGATGTGACTGTACAACATCTAGCTGTGAGATGCCATGTAAAGCCACATAAAACTTTAATTTACGCAGCACAAGAGCAGCAGGATGCTCCACAGGGGCACCAGAGGGTGAGTAGGCCCGGTTTACTGCTTACATCTTTCCCAACCACAGCCACCTCTACAGTGCAACTCTCCGGGACAGCAGTAGATGTGTGTTGAACTTCCTTCCTTGTGCGCCCCCTCTTACCTGTAAACAACCTGCTCCCTTTCACAGTGTCCAGTCCACAAGTTGCTCATCTAACATCGGCTGCTGCTCACCTTTGAACTGTCCCAGGTGCCTTGCAATGTTCCTATGCCTCTCTGCCTCCCATCACCATCACCATGCCTGAATACACATTACACAGGTCATGGCGAGTGTACAACCCTGAACAAGTCTGCCGCATCTTTATGGCATGCTGCATTCTCCACAATATTGCCATACAGTGGGGGATTGAGCTGCCATTGGAGGAGGTGTCTGTTGATGTGGAATGCTATAATGAGGGGCTGTAGGAGGATGACCACATTGGCAGCCAGCATGTGACAGCAGTGGCGCAAGCAGCAAGAGACAGACTGATACATTAGTCAGCTGAGTGTGTTTCCACATTGACACATTATCCATTATGCTAGGTCTGGGTTTGGCAGATATCCCCCTTCTCCTCCCTGTGCCATGCATCCATAGGTCTTGCCTTTCTGTGCAGTCACAGCAGTCCATTGATGAGGGACGGTGACCCCTATGAGGCAAGTGAGGAATTACAGTTAACGCTTCAAACATGTGCTTTGTACCATAACAACTTCCTACTTATTAACCACATATTTGTAAACTCAGCGGTGTTCCAGTATTAGCAATACATACACTCCTAATACCTTGCCATTCTGATAGCATGGGCTTTCGAATTCTACCCTGTGCCATGGCCTACATTCACTGCTCCTCTGCCCCATGGGGGGGGGGGGGAATCCATATGTGTCAGCCCACACATCCCACACCTCCTTATGTAGCCAGCTGAAACCCTCCCTCACCCTAATTCTTTGCTTACTGTTTCTTCCACAGATGGACTCTCAAACAGATCCTCCAATGAAAACCCAGGGCCTTCTAGAGTGCACACGCAGCTGTGTCCTGGTATTCCTGAACAACACAGCCACATCACTGTACCTGCCACACTCCTCAGCCCTTAGAAAGACCCATTGCTGCAACAACTCAATCTCCTCAGCCACAAGGTCATCCCCAGGATCTGCTGGAGCTGGAGTTCCCCAGCCCCGAGCAACCCGTCGACACCTGTTCTGATTCTGCTGAACAGCAGATGCCACAAAACGGGGCAGAGATGCTCAGCCTGATTAGGGGCATCCTCAGAAGCCTTGAGAGGATAAGACATGAGTTATACGACTCAACCCAGTTGATGTGTGAAATGGCAGAGTGGCATCTCGATCCCCTACTGTATGGCAATATTGTGGAGAATGCAGCATGCCATAAAGATGCAGCAGACTTGTTCAGGGTTGTACAGCAGCTCTCCTCCACTCCTACCAAGGCATTGGACCCTGCTTTTCAGGAGCCCAAATGCCCGCTCTACCACCACCCTTGTACGCGCCAGCATTCTGTTGTAGTTCTCCTCCTGAGCAGTTTGTGTGTTGTGCCCTGGTGTCATGAGTTAGGTCCTCAGCGGGCATTCCGTAGCATGGGAAATAAGATCCCTGATGTTGAAGCTTTGGTGGGAGTGGCCGACTTGGATTTAGTGGCAGTTACAGAAACATGGTTCACAGAAAACCATGACTGGGATGCAACTATACCTGGCTATACTTTATTCAGAAAGGACAGGGTAGGAAGAAGGGGAGGAGGAGTGGCACTATATGTAAAAAATACTATTAAAGCTTTGGAATTACAGAGCTTAAAAGGGAGAGAGGAGGCATTGTGGGTTAAACTAGAAAGAGGGAAAGATAAATCTATCTGCATTGGCGTGATATACAGACCTTCCTCACAGGAGGAAGAGGTGGACGGAAAGTTAATTGAAGACATATGCAGCATTGCTAGGAAAGGGGAAGTGCTACTGATAGGGGATTTCAATATGCCAGATGTTGATTGGCACATTCCTGCTGCAGTATCATCTAGAAGTAAAGGGATCCTGGATTCTCTACAGGGAGAACTATTCAAGCAATTGGTAACAGACCCCACATGTGAAGGGGCCATACTGGACTTGGTGCTTACTAATGGTGAAAATGTTTCTGATGTTGTAGTGGGAGATCATTTTGCATCCAGTGATCACCAGATGGTGTGGTTCAGTATTAGGACTAGGGCTGTTAGAATCCATTCAAAAGTGAGGATCTTAGACTTTAGGAAGACTAACTTTGCCAAGATGGGCCAATACCTCAGGGAGTCATTAGCGGGATGGGAACAGCTGGGGGATATAGGAAAACAGTGGGCAAAACTAAAAGGGGATATTTTAAGGGCAACCAACCTTTTCGTTAAAATGGTAAATAAAGGTAAAAGGAAAAGGAGACCGCTATAGCTTTCGAAAGAAGTAGCTGAAAAGGTGAAGAAAAAGAGGGAAGCCTTCATAAAATACAAGAGATCACAGAGAGAGAAAGACAGACATCTATATTTGGAAAAACTTAGAGAAGCTAGCAAAGTAGTCAGGAAAGCAAAGATTCAAGAAGAGGAGGAAATAGCCAATGCAATAAAATGGGGGGATAAGACATTTTTCAGATATGTTAGTGAGAAGAGGAAGGGCAAAAGTGGTATTGTCAGACTCAAGGGTGAAGGGGAGGAATATGTAGAAACTGATGAGGATAAAGTGGAATTGCTTAACACATATTTCTGTTCTGTGTTCACAGATGAAGAACCAGGAGCAGGACCTCAGAAAACACCCACAAACAGGAACAGAAGCGAGGGACATCTCGAACAATTTTCAGAAGATTGTGTTCGTAAGAAACTATCTCAACTTAAAGTAGACAAAGCGATGGGACCAGATGGGATACACCCTAGAATACTGAGGGAACTAGGGGACGTTCTAGCAGCTCCACTGACTGACCTTTTCAATGCCTCGTTGGAGTCGGGAGTGGTGCCAAAGGACTGGAGAGAGGCTCATGTGGTGCCTTTACTCAAAAGCGGAAGTTAGGATGTGGTTGAAAACTACAGGCTGGTTAGTTTAACTTCAGTGGTGAGTAAATTATTGGAAATGCTGCTGAAAGAGAAAATAGTGAGGTTTCTGGAGTCCAGCGAATTACAGGATACGAGGCAGCATGGATTCACCAGAGGCAGGTCTTGTCAGACAAATCTGATTGATTTCTTTGACTGGGTGACCAGGGAGTTGGACCGAGGGAGAGCCCTAGATGTGGTGTATTTAGATTTCAGTAAAGCCTTTGACACTGTTCCTCACAGGCGACTTATAAACAAACTGAGCACCCTAGGGATGGACCCTAAAGATTCTGCTTGGGTTAGAAATTGTTTGGGTGGGAGGCGACAAAGAGTACAGGTAAATGGAGCTCACTCTGAGGAGAAGGATGTTACCAGTGGTGTGCCCCAGGGATCTGTCCTTGGTTCAATTCTTTTTAACATATTTGTTAGTGATATAGCGGAAGGGCTGTCAGGTAAGGTTTGCCTTTTTGCGGATGATACCAAAATCTGCAATAGAGTAGACACCCAGGAAGGTGTAGATAAAATGAGGAGGGATCTAGCTAAGCTTGAAGAATGGTCTAGAATTTGGCAGCTGGGATTTAATGTTAAAAAATGTAAGGTCATGCATTTGGGCTGCAGCAATCCAAGGGAGCAATATAGTATAGGGGGGGAAGTACTTTTGTCCACTGAAGAAGAGCGGGACCTAGGCGTGGTTGTGTCTGATGATCTTAAAGTAGCTAAACAGGTAGAAAAGGCGACGGCAAAAGCTAGAAGAATGCTTTGGTGCATACGGAGAGGAATGGCTAGCAGAAAAAAGGAGGTGATAGTGCCTCGGTATAAGTCTTTGGTGCACCCTCATTTGGAGTATAGTGTGCAATTCTTGAGACCTCACCTTCAAAAGGATGTGAACAGGATGGAGTCAGTGCAGAGGGTGGCTACTAAAATGGTTGGTCTTCATTATAAAGCATATGAGGACAATCTTGTTGTTGTTGTTAAGTGCCGTCGAGTCGGAGTCGACTCATGGCGACCCTCTGGATAGCTATCCTAAATTGTGTTCGATCTTCAGTCAGGCGGCTCATTGTTGACAGACTGGTACCCGTGGCTGCTGTTATTGTATTGATCCATCTCATTGCTGGCCTTCCTCTTTTGCATTGACCTATCTTGCCAAGCATAATGTCTTTCTCTAATGATCTCTCTCTTTGCATGATGTGTCCAAAGTATGAAAGTCGAAGTCTTGTCATCTGAGCTTCTAAAGAAAGCTTAGGTTTGATCTCCTCTAGTACCGACTGGTTTGTTCTTCGGGCAGTCCATGGTATACACAGTATTCGCCGCCAGCACCACAATTAAAAGGCATCAATTTTCTTCCTGTCTATCTTTTTCACTGTCCAGCTTTCACATCCATATGATGTTATTGAAAATACCATGGCTTGAACAAGTCGAATCTTTGTATGGAGAGAGACATCTCTGCTCTTGAGAATCTTATCTAGGTCTTTCATAGCCATTCTGCCAAGAGCAATGCGTCGTCTGATTTCTTGACTGCTTGTTGCTTCTTTATTGATAGTTGATCCAAGTAGGTTAAAGTTGTTCACAATTTCAATTTCTTCTCCTTCAACGATGAACCTGTTGATTATGCCAGTTGTCATGATCTTTGTCTTCTTTACATTAAGGTGCAGGCCCATTTTGAGACTATGTTCTTTGATTGTGAGAAGCAAATGTTTCAGATCATCTTCACTTTCAGCCAGTAATGTGGTATCATCAGCATAGCGAAGGTTGTTGATGAGTCTTCCACCAATCTTCACACCTTTGTTGTCTTCATACAATCCTGCTTCTCTGATGATTTGTTCTGCATATAAATTAAACAGGTAGGGGGAAAGTATGCAGCCTTGTCTTACACCTTTGCTTATTTTAAACCATTCTGTTTCTCCTTCTTCCGTTCAAACTGTTGCTTCTTGATCAATGTACAGATTGCGCAAGAGAACGATCAGGTGTTCTGGTATACCCATGCTTCTTAATGTGGCCCAGAGTTTCTCATGGTTTACACAGTCAAAAGCATTGCTATAGTTGATAAAGCACAAATAGATATCCTTTTGGTATTCTTTAGTCTTTTCAAGGATCCATCTCACATTCGCAATGATGTCTCTCGTTCCTCGCCCTTTCCTGAACCCTGCTTGCACTTCAGGTAGTTCTTGTTCCAGGTATGGTTGTAGTCTCTTTTGAATAATCTTCAGTAGAATCTTGCTGGCATGTGGGATCAGAGAGATTGTGCGATAATTTTCACAGTCAGTTGGATCACCTTTCTTTAGTATTGGTATAAACACAGATCTTTTCCAGTCAGTTGGCCATGATGTTGTCTTCCATATTTCTTGGCAGAGCCTTGTGAGTACGGTAACAGCTGCATCAGATTGCTGCAATACTTCTATGGGAATGCTATCAATGCCTGGTGCTTTGTTCTTTGATAAGGCCTTCAATGCTGCCTCAACTTCTTCTTTCATCACCAATGGTTCCCGATCATAAGGTACAGGTTGAAACGGCTGTTGGTCCACTTGATCTTTATCATATAAAAACTCTGTATATTCCTTCCACCTTTTCTTGATCTTCTCAGCATCATTCAACATAGAACCTTGAGCATCTTGTAACATTCCAATTCGAGGCTGGAACTTTTTCTTTAACTCTCGTAGCTTTAGGAAAGCCGATCTTGTTCTTCCTCTAATAGTTTCTGCTTCTATTTCCTTGCAAGTGTCATTGTAGTACTTTTCCTTGTCCTGTCTTGCTGCACGTTGGAAATCTCTGTTGAGTTCTGCGATTGTCTTTCTTTCTCCTCTGGCTTTATCTTCTCGGCGTTTCTGGGCAATTTTCAGAGTTTCTTCCGTCATCCATTTTGGCCGGTTTTGCTTTTTCACCTTTTGTAGAGACTTCTCGCTTTCTTACAACACAACCTTCTTGATGTCATTCCATAACTCTTCCGGAGCTCTGTCATTTGTATCTAAAGCAGCAAATCGATTTTGCAGGCAGTCTTTAAATTCCAGTGGTATATTCTCAAGGTCATATTTTGCTGCATTCATGAGTGGTTTGCTCTTTTTCAACTTTAGCTTGAGTTTGCATACTAGTAGTTGATGATCTGTACCACAGTCAGCTCCAGGTTTTGTCTTTGTTGATGTTACAGAGCTTTTCCATCGTTGACTTCCACATATATAGTCAATTTGATTTTTATATAATCCATTCGGTGAAGTCCCTGTGTACAGTCGCCGCTTGTGTTGCTGGAAGAAGGTGTTTGAGATGAATAGATCATTGGTCTTGCAGAATTCTATCAGTCTTTCTCCAGCTTCATTTCTGTTGCCAAGTCCATATTTTCCAACTACTTTGCCTTCTTCTTTGTTGCCAACTTTTGCGTTCCAGTCACCCATGACAATCAGGATATCCTGTTTGCATGTTCTGTCAATTTCAGCTTGTACTTGTTCATAGAACTCTTCAATTTCATTCTCTTCTGCAGCTGTTGTTGGGGCATATACTTGAATTATAGTTGTGTTGATAGGCAGTCCTCGTAGACGAATAGAGATTAAGCGTTCGCTGACTGCATTGTATTTCATTACAGTTCTTGCAAGTTTCTTCTTTATTATAAATGCAACACCATTTCTTCTTTGTCTTTCATTTCCAGCATAGTAGACCATGTGATCATCTGATGCAAAGTGCCCCATGCCAGTCCATTTCAGTTCGCTGACACCCAACAGATCAAGTTGTACACGTTCCATTTCATTCTTGACCACCTCCAACTTCCCTTGGTTCATACTTCGTACGTTCCATGTTCCAATGTGTAAGACATCTTTACAGCTTCGGACTCTCATTTCATGCGCAGCTACATCAGCAGTCAGACTTCCCGAGAGCTTTGATCCAACCACATCATAAATGCTGGCTTTACTCTGAAAAGTCTTCAGCTCTTCCCCAGTAGCTAGTTGAGTGCCTTCTGACCTGGGGGTCTCATCTTCCAGCACCATAGCACAATTTGTTTTGTTGTAACTATCCATTGGGTTTTCATGGCAAGATACAGAAGTAGATTGCCGGGCCTTTCTTCCGCGCAGTTTAAGTTTGGTGTTGTTGCCGTTGTCACAAAAATGTGATCCTCCGCCGTCAACACTGTCCCATTCTGCTGCTGCCCAGATTGGTGGTTTGTCTTGGTCTGGCACCTCAGCTGAGACCTGTCCATCTTGGGAGACCCTGCCAGTAGTTAAACTACCGATAGTTTAGCTCTCAGCATCACTGATGCACGCAAGCCCTCACAGCACGACAAGCTGCAAACCAAGTGAGAGGACAATCTTAGGGATCTTAATATGTACACCTTAGAGGAAAGGCGGAATAGAGGTGATATGATTGAGATGTTTAAATACCTCCGTGGCATAAATGTTCAGGGGGAGAGCCTCTTTCAATTGAAAGCAAGTTCTGCTACGAGGGGACATGGTATGAGGGTGAAGGAGGATAGTTTCAGGCATAATATGCAGAAATATTTCTTTACGGAAAGAGTGGTGGATCCGTGGAATCGTCTCCCAGTGGAGGTGGTAGAGATGAGGACAGTAACTGAATTCAGAAAAGCATGGGACAAACACAGAGGATCTCTAAAGGAAAAAAGGGGACTGTTGTAGTTGTTGATATGGAAGGACAGACTAGATAGGCCATGTGGTCTTTTTCTGTCGTCATATTTCTATGTTTCTATCCCCTTTCACCTGTGGAATCACAAAGGTGGGGGGGGGGGGCATATGCATGTGGAGCCATTGGTAAGGGATTGTGGTCTATGCAACTGTCATTCTACATGACAAAAAATATGTGTGTGATATCTACAACCATGCTTTGCAGCTCCAGCATCCCAGCGTCCTATTTCAGTTCTGGAGGGGATGTCTGGGCTGTTGCCCTGTCCACAGTTCTATCCACCACCATGTGCTTAACTCCTCTAAATCTGTGCTCCAACAGTGCCCAATACATGCTGCCTTTCCTCCCCCCCTTCAAGTTGGGCTGCCAGGATATGTGCTGTTAGCACTTGCTAACACATATTCAGTGGCAGGGGTCAGATGGGGCATGCCTACCTTCCACCCATCTGGGGTCTTCCCCTATCCTAGCACACGCATTGCCTCCCCATACAGGTGACCGGGCAGTCCTTCCACCATCCCCCAGTTGTGTCTGTCTCACACAGACTGGACACTTCCCCATGCCCCCACCAGGCCTTGCCAGTAGCTCTTACAGCCCCATAACCACATACCAGCATGCAACCATAACTTCAGTTATGCATCACTCACTTAGTAGCCAGGCATCACCAAGGTGTCCAGTGACAGCTGCCTGGCCCAGGGCAGACTGCGATAAGACAAACGCATCATGGCAGGACCCAGGGAAGTGTACATAAAGGTCTGTGATGTGCATGTGGACATCAGTGACAACCTGTATGTTCATTGAGTGGTATAGGTGTCTGTTGCGGTATGCTCTCTCATCATGGCGGGATGGCCTCAGGGCCACATGGGTGCAGTCAATCACACCTAGGACAGATGGGAAGGATGCAGTCTTGTGAAAAGCCTGCATGGTCTGTTGTCTGGCCTGTGGTGTGGCTGGAAACACACATAGTCATGGAGCCATCTGAGGAGAGCTGTTGTCACTGCCGCAATGCAATGGGATGTTGCTGATTGTGCAATACCTGTGGTTGCCCCTACAATATGCTGGAAGCTTCCAGTGGTGAGGAAGGCAAGGGCAGTGGTCACCTTGAGAGCCACAGGCATTGCAGACCTTCGCATAGTTGAGGGTTCCAAGTCATGTCTCAGCATAGCACAGAGGTCTGTGATAGTGGCAGCATTAAGATGGTAACCTCCTCTGTGGTCAGCTGCAGTTAAATGATCTTTGGTCAGTACGTCCAGAGCGTCCGGTAGCGTCTCTGCCCTGCCCGGGCCAATACCAGCTGCTGTGGCTGCTGCTGGCGCTGTCACCTTGCCTGTCTATGGCATCTCTACCTCTGGTGTTGCAGGGGTAGCCACCACATCTCTCTGCCTATGTCTTGTACCTCATGTCTGGTTTGAATGCTCTGGTAGCGGTGTATACATGCATAGTGAAACAGATTTTGTTGGTCCCATAACCAGTTAAAACCTTGACATAGAATTATATGATTTTGGCCCTTATATGTGTCCATATACTGCATAGAATATTGCCGTTTCACGTGTATGTGGATACCATGCCCAGACTCTGCCCTGTTACACCCTTGTACATACACAGTTATGCTACTGAGCTTTGTGGTAATATCTGGTCATGCATGTGCCACTCGAGATCGGATTTACCCGTGTTTGTGAGTTTTAAATGGATTTCGGCTGGATTTGCCCCCCTATTGGCCGCCTAACGTTTCCAATATTGGGCCCATGGTTTTTATCTGTAATCATTGTCTATGCTTCTATGTTTCTATCTTTCCTTTTCATTCTACCAGGCAGCCACTGCTATTTCTCACCCAGATTGCTAAGTGAGATGGAATAAAGGGAGAAGTCTTGCATAGTATAAGCAAACAACAAGAGGTTTGTATATAAAAACTGTATTTTTGTCATAGACTGTTCTCTTAGGTAAATTTTCTATTTAATTTTCCTTTTATGTAAACTTGCCTACTTGTAAGTTATATGTGTAAACTGCCTAACACCCTTGGGTCTCCCCATTACACCAGAGGACTGCAAACCAGTTAGGGTTTCAGGATATCCCTAATGAATATGCATGAGATATATTTGCAGACAGAGTAAGCAGCACACACAAATCTCTCTCATGAACAATTAGGGATATGCTGAAAACCCAACTAATTTCTGGTCCTCCAGAACTGCAGTTCAACACTCCTGTACTACACTACAGTGGGCTGTGAGGCTCTTTAACACTATGGTTGCCTTTCAGACAGGGCCAGCGCAAAGAGATGAGGCACCCTTGTCAAACCTCATCCCTTGCATCTGCCCTACAGCACCCATTGCTGCCATCGCTACTGCCCCTCTCTGGGACCTACAGCAGTAGCAATGGCCACAAGCAGCCCCATGACGCTTACCTTACAACTTTGGTCCCGCAGGGCTGTCTCTTTCCACCACCTCTGATGCCCTCAGGAAGTCCACATCGAGCATCGGAGGGGATGTAAGCAAACAGCGCTGTGGCGTTGAAGTTGAAGGTAAGTGCCCCGGGTCTGTTTGCAGTCATTGCCACAACTGCAGATCCTCAGAGGGGCAGAAGTGGCAGCAATAGATGTCCCTGAAGGGACAGTGCTCTAGGTGACTGCCTAGTTCACCTAAAGGTAGCACCAGCCCTGCTTGCAGACTGGACTGTTGACAGATTAAATGATATCCCAGGCAGTCCGGGTGAGAAGTGGGGGAGGGATTTCTCTGATGTCACAGTCAACCCAGTGAGGGGACAAAGGAATGTTCCTTCCGATGATGTGGCACCTCGTGAAGGAAGCGGTTTTGTTCACCCCTTCTGACGGCCCTTCTTGCAAATGTAGAAGTTGACCTTGGGCACTCTCCTTTTTGCTGAGTAAAGGATTTCTCTATATCACTGAAGTTTAAACTGTTCTAGTCTGTAGTGTTTGCACATCAAATCTTTAAAACAATCTGTAGGCATTAGGAGAGGTAGTTAATGATGATACTTTAACAGACGTTATTTTTGAACTGCTTGATAACAAGTGGCAGATGGCATTTATGAGTTGGACCTCCAAGCTGGGAGAATCCCTGGGGCTTAGACCTTTTCTACAGAAAGCTGGATACTCTGGGCTGTCATCAGTAGAATTGAGTTGCTTCCAATAACTAAAGCTCTCAGTCATGAACACTCTCGGGAAAAGCTGTCACCTACTAGACCATGCTCAGTATAGACCTAGTTGGGTCACTATAGCCTTCTGCGCAGAGTAAATGAAACATACCAGTTTAATTGGTAACAAGGGGCTGTTGTTGTTGTTAAGTGCCGTCGAGTCGGAGTCGACTCATGGCGACCCTCTGGATAGCTATCCTAAATTGTGTTCGGTCTTCAGTCAGGCGGCTCATTGTTGACAGACTGGTACCCGTAGCTGCTGTTATTGTATCGATCCATCTCATTGCTGGCCTTCCTCTTTTGCGTTGACCTTCTATCTTGCTAAGCATGATGTCTTTCTCTAATAATCTCTCTCTCCGCATGATGTGTCCAAAGTATGAAAGTCGAAGTCTTATCATCTGAGCTTCTAAAGAAAGCTTAGGTTTGATCTCCTCTAGTACAGACTGGTTTGTTCTTTGGGCAGTCCATGGTATACACAGTATTCGCCGCCAGCACCATAATTCAAAGGCATCAATTTTCTTCCTGTCTATCTTTTTCACTGTCCAGCTTTCACATCCATATGATGTTATTGAAAATACCATGGCTTGAACAAGTCGAATCTTTGTATGGAGAGAGACATCTCTGCTCTTGAGAATCTTATCTAGGTCTTTCATAGCCATTCTGCCAAGAGCAATGCGTCGTCTGATTTCTTGACTGCTTGTTGCTTCTTTATTGATAGTTGATCCAAGTAGGTTAAAGTTATTCACAATTTCAATTTCTTCTCCTTCGATGATGAACCTGTTGATTATGCCAGTTGTCATGATCTTTGTCTTCTTTACATTAAGGTGCAGGCCCATTTTGAGACTATGTTCTTTGATTGTGAGAAGCAAATGTTTCAGATCATCTTCACTTTCCGCAAGTAATGTGGTATCATCAGCATAGCGAAGGTTGTTGATGAGTCTTCCACCAATCTTCACACCTCTGTTGTCTTCATACAATCCTGCTTCTCTGATGATTTGTTCTGCATATAAATTAAACAGGAAGGGGAAAGTATGCAGCCGTCTTACACCTTTGCTTATTTTAAACCATTCTGTTTCTCCTTGTTCCGTTCGAACTGTTGCTTCTTGATCAATGTACAGATTGTGCAAAAGAACGATCAGGTGTTCTGGTATACCCATGCTTCTTAATGTGGCCTAGAGTTTCTCATGGTTTACACAGTCAAAAGCTTTGCTATAGTCGATAAAGCACAAATAGATATCCTTTTGGTATTCTTTAGTCTTTTCAAGGATCCATCTCACATCCGCAATGATGTCTCTCGTTCCTCGCCCTTTTCTGAACCCTGCTTGCACTTCAGGTAGTTCTTGTTCCAGGTATGATTGTAGTCTCTTTTGAATAATCTTCAGTAGAATCTTGCTGGCATGTGGGATCAGAGCGATTGTGCGATAATTTCCACAGTCAGTTGGATCACCTTTCTTTAGTATTGGTATGCTGAGAAGATCAAGAAAAGATGGAAGGAATATACAGAGTTTTTATATGATAAAGATCAAGTGGACCAACAGCCGTTTCAACCTGTACCTTATGATCTGGAACCATTGGTGATGAAAGAAGAAGTTGAAGCAGCATTGAAAGCCTTATCAAAGAACAAAGCACCAGGCATTGATTGCATTCCCATAGAAGTATTACAGCAATCTGATGCAGCTGTTACCGTACTTACAAGGCTCTGCCAAGAAATATGGAAGACAGCATCATGGCCAACTGACTGGAAAAGATCTGTGTTTATACCAACAAGGGGCTACATATGGTTAAATATCCACATATTACGTCTTGCGGAGAATGACCCTTTTAGGAGTGCAGTAATCCATTTTTGCCAATAGGTGGGGGTGCAGAGACACTTGTAAGAGCTGTTAATCTGTAGTTCCTGGAAGGCCAAGGAAGTACGTTCCAGCTTCCTAGTAACATAGTAACATAGTAAATGACGGCAGATAAAGACCATTCTCCAGGACCAAGCAGGAAGTCAGTCCTCACATATGGGTGACGTCGGCGCCGACAGAGCCCTCATGCGGAGCATTTCCCCAGCTTTCAAAAAAAGCCTTTGGGAATGCAGCGTGCATGCGTGGTCCCCTTCCTGCCCAAGGGTGCCATCTTGCTCAGTCTTTCTTTTTCTGCAGAGCCCAACGGACGTAGTTCGTATCACCCGGGAAAAGTTTATTTTTTTTCTGTGATTTTTTCACGTCTCGTTATCCGGTTCCCCATCCCGCCTGGGCTCGGTACACTAGTATCGAGTCCGGAACTTCTTTTTCTGTTTTTGTCCTTTGTGACTAGCGTTCACGCTTTTTCTGTTATTTTCACTTGCAGCCCTGTCTTTTGACCTTGCAGGGGCCCTTTTTCCCCCGATGGCTGCCAGCAGGTTCAAAAAATGTGATCGGTGTAAGAAACTTATGTCTCTCACCAACACACATGACTGCTGCCTCTGATGCCTTGGGCCCGACCATGACCCGCTGGTCTGTGGCCCATGCGGCAAGATGTCGAAGGCGCTTCGGAGCCGTCAGCATCAACGTGAAAGAATTTTTTCGGAGTCCGCGTCCGGCCGGGCCCGGACTTCATCAGAGGCCTCGACATCTCAGGAGTCTGACCCCGAGTGCCGTCGTGGGTCCTCTGAAAGGGGGTCTCTCACCCGGGAGCACAAAAGGAAGAAGAGGCTCGTGAGGGCGGCGTCAGTGGGAGCACCTGAATCCTCGAGGGCTAGGTCACGCAGCCCTGACCACCGTCCCAGGCTCTCGGAGTCGGAGCTGACCAAACTACGTCGATTGGAGCCAGAGTCCCCGAGTCAGGTAACCTCTGTTGTCCTCGTGGACTCTCCTCTGGGAGAACCGATGTCGGGGCCTGAGTTGGGGGCTGCGGAGTCTCCTGAGCTCGGACTCAGGTTGACGGCCCTGGAGAGCAGCCTGACTGCCTTCATGAAGCAGCAGCGGGTACTGATTGCCGGTCTGACTGGTGCATCTGCCTGTCTAAGTTGACCCCGGAGGCTGAGCTGATCCTTGAGTCCATTAAGTCTCGAGTCGATCCTCGGCCAAGGTCTCCCTTGACCTCCCGTGCGGGGATGAGGTCGTCGATGCCGGTGCCCTCGGCGTCGGGGGCGGGTGGCATCAAGGCCCACATGGCTGGAATCGCTCGACTCCTCCTTGGAGGATGAGGAGTCTCCTGACACCTTCCGGACCCGGTGCAGCCCGTCGGACTCCCCGGAGTCCGAGCCTCGGAGAAGGTCCCCCCCGGAGGATATCCAGTTTTCGGATTTTGTCAGGGACATGGCCAAGGCTTTGGCATTCCCAGCGGATGCCGAGGAGGAGCCTCAAGCCAAAGAGCTCGATGCCCTCCAGTATGATTTTCCTCCGAAAGAAGCCTTTACTGTTCCAGTTCCTCCGATGCTGGAACAGCTGCTCTTCCATATGTGGGAAGCACCGGCCTCGGCGCCGGTTCTGAGCAAGCAGGTCGATTCCATTTATCGAGTCCGTAAGAGCCCTGGGTTCCAAAAGGCGCAGCTACTGCACAACTCCATAGTTGTGGAATCGGCCATGCACAGGCTGAAAAGTCAAAAGATGCACTCCTTGGTGCCTCCCGGTGAGGAGGCCCAGAACCTGGATGCCCTCAGTAGAAAGTGTTTCCAGGGCTCTATGCTGTCTTGCCGTGTCCAGACTTACCAGCTGTACATGGGCATGTACTTTCGGGACCTGGCAAAGGAGATTGCCGGGTTCTCGGCTGGCCTCTCCGAGGAACCCTTGCAGAGATTCTAAGCCTTGTCTTCAGAGATCCAGGAGTGCTCGAAGTTTATATCTCGAGCAGCCTATGACAGCTTCAAGGCTTCGGCCCGGGTAGCAGTGGCCGGCATCGGTGCACGCCATCAGGCCTGGCTACAGTCGTCGGATCTGGAGTCATGGGTACAGGACAAGTTGGTCGATGTCCTGTGCTGAGGTGACAACATGTTTGGCAAGCTCATGACTGAAAAGCTGCAGAAATTGAGACCGAGGCTCTCACCAGGACAAGACTGTCCAGAAAGACTTCTGCCCCTTCTCACAAAAAGAAGGGCTCGGGAAAGAAGCCCTTTTTCCCCGAGGAAGGGTGCTGCCTACAAAACCTAGCCTCAGTATCAGGCCTCTCCAGCTCCCCAACAGGGCCAGCAGGCCAAGGGTCAGGGGCATGGGCCCCGTAGGCAGAAAACCCCCCAAGCCACCAGCTCCAGCTCCTGCACAGCAGGGAGCAGGGTTTTGACTCCCACAGCATAGCCTCTCCTCCGCCGGTGGTTCCACTCAGCACTGGGGGCCGGCTGACCCTGTACGCCTACAGGTGGCCAGCCATCACAGGGGATACCTGGGTACTGAGCATAGTCCAGAAGGGCTATATGCTCCATTTCCACCAGCTAACCACCTCCTATTATCCAGGGGAGCTTCCAAGACTCCCTCTACACAGGAACCTCCTCCTTCAGGAATTGGCAAGTCTTTTAAAGGAACAGGCGGTGGAACCGGTGCCACACCACCTGGAAGGGCAAGGCTTCTACTCCAGGTACTTCCTAGTACCAAAGAGAACAGGAGGCCTCAGACCTATCCTAGACTTGCGAAATCTGAACAAGTTTCTGGAGAGGGAAAGGTTCAAGATGCTTACCCTTGGGATACTGCTGCCCTACCTCCAGCAGGGAGACTGGCTATGCTCCTTAGACCTAAAGGATGCTTATACTCACATCCTCATCCATCCAGACCATAGACAATATCTCAGATTTGTGGTGGGAAGAAACCACTTTCAGTACAGGGTGCTTCCCTTTGGCCTGACCTCTGCCCCCAGGGTTTTCACAAAATGCCTGGCGGTGGTGGCGGCTTTTCTCAGAAATCAGGGGATTTTTGTCTTCCTGTACCTGGACGACTGGCTAATCAGGGGCCAGTCACTCCAGGAGGCCCGACAGGCCACTTTTCGCACTGTCTCTCTTCTTCAGCATCTGGGCTTTGTCATAAACTACGCAAAGTCCACTTTGCTCCCCTCTCAGAACCTAGAGTTTATAGGGGCGACTAGACACGCTTAAGGCAAGAGCTTACTTGCCCGAGGACAGGGCCCACAGACTGATGGAGTTGGCCAACCAGTTCCAAAGCAATTCTCATGTTTCCGCCAGGCACTACCTGCGGCTTCTGGGACACATGGCATCCACTGTACATGTGACCCCGAATGCCCGTCTGCACATGCGGGCTGCTCAATGGTGCCTCAGAGATCAGTGGATACAAGCCACCGGCGACCTTCGAGCCAGAGTAAAGGTGTCCAGATGACTTCTGAACTCCTTACAGTAGTGGCTACATCTGCCAAACCTTCTCATGGGCGTACCTTTTCAGGCTCCAGCATACACCAGGGTGCTGACGATAGATGCATCCTTAAAAGGCTGGGGTGCACATTGCCAGGGCATGTGCACTCAAGGCCTGTGGTCCCCTCAGGAGGCCACACAGCAGATCAACCTTTTAGAGCTGCGAGCAATCCGTTTAGCTCTGCAAACCTTATGCCATGCTCTCTCTCAACAGTCTGTCCTAGTTCAGACGGACAATCAGGTAGCAATGTTCTACATGAACAAACAAGGAGGCACAGGGTCCAGGATCCTATGTCAGGAGGCACTGGACCTTTGCTCCTTTGCGGTCAAACAAGGCATGTTTCTCAAAGCAGTTTATCTACCTGGTCAGTAGAACTTCCTAGCGGACAAGCTGAGCAGGATTCTCCAGCCCCACGTATGGCAGTTGAATCCATTGGTGGTCCAGCAGATCTTCCTCCGATGGGGACTTCCATCCATCGATCTCTTTGCAACTCCACTGAACTGTCAGATGCCCAGGTTTTGCTCCAGACAGCCGCATCCCCTGAGGATGTCAGCAGATGCTTTTCTAATCTCTTGGTCTATGGGCCTCCTGTATGCATTTCCTCCCACGCCCCTGGTAGCCCGAACTCTGTTCAAGATCCTCCGGGACAAGGCCTCGGTGATTCTGGTGGCCCCCAGATGGCTGAGGCAGCCGTGGTTTCCACTTCTGCAGTTGGCTGTGGAAGCTCCGTTCCCTCTGGGGCTGCAACACGATCTCCTGTTTCAAGAGTAGGGTTCCCTTCTGCACCCCAATCTCAGGTCCCTCAATCTGATGGCCTGGCTGCTGAAAGGATAGTGCTAGCTCCGTTATTTCTACCTAAGGAGGTTGAGGAGGTGGTCTTGGCCTCTAGGAGGCAGTCCACCAGAAAGTCCTATGCCCTTAAGTGGCGTAGGTTTATGATATGGTGTGCTCAGCGCAATGAAGATCCTTTTTCTTGCCTTGTGCCAGTAGTACTGCAGTATCTACTTCACCTTTCAGACTTAGGCCTTAAGTCTAACTCAGTGCTTTGTCAGCGCACCACTCACCAGTGGACGGACAGCCTCTGTCGGTTCACCCCTTGGTGTCCTGATTTCTCAGAGGTCTGCTTCTACTCAAGCCTCCGATTTGTCCACCGGCGACTGAGTGGGATTTGAACGTGATCTTGCAGCAACTTACTCGCCCACCGTTTGAGCTGATGGCTACTTGCCATTTGCGCTTCCTCTCTTGGAAAGCGCTCTTCCTGGTGGCTCTTACCTCGGCCAGACGTGTGAGTGAACTACAAGCTCTGGTTTCTGATAGACCGTACACGCGGTTCTATAGGAACAGGGTGGTCCTACGGACCCATCCCAAGTTCCTCCCAAAAGTGGTCTCCTCTTTCCACCTCAATCAGGAGGTGGTTCTTCTGACCTTTTTTCCCAGGCTGCATGCCAGCCGGGCTGAAACAGTCTTGCATACCCTGGACTGTAAAAGGGCGTTGTCCTTTTACATAGAATGTACGCGGGAGCATCGAAGGGCTACTCAGCTCTTCATCTCGTTTGACCCTAATAAAATGGGGTTACCTGTCTCCAAGCGTACGTTGTCCACTTGGGTAGCAGATTGCATCGCCTGGGTGTACAGGGCAGCCGACCTCCCCTTGCAGGGTTGGGTCACGGCCCACCGTGTCAGGGCGAAAGCTGCGTCAGTAGCTCATCTCCGCTCTGTCCGTTGGCAGACATCTGCCGGGCTGTAACTTGGTCTTCAAGCCAGACTTTTGCAGCCCATTATTGCCTGGAGAGAGAGTCCCGACAGGACAGTGTTTTCGGTCAGGCGGTACTCCGTAATCTCTTTGAGGTTTAAGCAACTCCTACCCTCCGGCCCTTGTGTTGGGCTACCGTACGGGGTGTGTTCTCAGAGAAAATTCTTATCACGGATGCTGAGGCTCTTGAGAGGGAGCCATTTTTTCAGCTCTGGGTTCACGGTAGCCTAGAGCTGGGGAGTCCCATATGTGAGGACTGACTTCCTGCTTGGTCCTGGAGAAAGCGTAGTTACTCACCTGTAACAGGCGTTCTCCAGAAGCAGCAGGAATCCATCCTCACGACCCTCCCTCCTCCCCTGGAGTTGCAGTCATATACTTCATTTTGATTTTTGCTGTCTTTTAGCTATGTCATCAGACTGAGCAAGATGGCACCCATGGGTGGGAAGGGGACCGCGCATGCGCGCTGCATTCCCAAAGGCTTTCTTTGAAAGCTGGGGAAATGCTCCGCACGAGGGCTCCATCGGCGCCGACATCACCCATATGTGAGGACTGATTCCTGCTGCTCCTGGAGAACACCTGTTACAGGTGAGTAACTGCGCTGTATGGTCCTTCTAGTCTGCCCAGTACGATGTCAAGAGTAGGTACACCTGCCGCTCTGTGCAGGCCACCCCTCCCCATGCCTTTGTTTAGAGGTGAACCCACCACTCCATGTAGGACACCCCTATTTGTTGAGGAATTAGATGGTTCAGTTTATTTTGATATTTTCTTGTTGCTGTAAAGGAATCCACTGTGTCTGTCCCATGCCCTTTTGAACTCCGTCACCGTGTTTGCCCCCATCATTTCCATCGGGAGGGCATTCCAAGCATCCACCACCCTTTCAGTGAAAAAGTATTTCCTGACATTGCCTTTCAATTTAGTAAAAGCAGAAGGTAGCTGAGAATTGGGAGGGAGTAGCTTTCCAGCCTCTCCACTATGCCAAAGGAATCAGAAGGGACTTTGTGAAACTCTAAATTTCTTTTCCTTGTGGTGCAGAAACACATTTTTCTAGTTTGGTATCATCATCTGCAGTGGCCCAGTGCTAGATTTAAATTTTAAGTATCCATAGGCACTTAGGGGCAAGGGCTAATTCCTTCCCCACTCCTCCACTGCCACCACCACTGCCCAGATCCTCCTCTTGGATCCCTCACCTCTCAGCATGGTTGTCCCAGCAAGTACAGGAGAGAGCTGAAAGCAAAACTTGAGTAACAACCCTGTGGCTCCCTGCCTCCTCCCCCTGAATGAGTTTCTCATTACCATGGATTGAATACCACCAGAGAACCCGCAGGAGAGCGAAAGCAAGCAGACCTTGTACCTAGGTTTTGCTTCGAGCTCTCTGCTAAACTCGTTGGAGCAATGGTGGGAAAGAAAGGGCAGGTCTGGATGGAAGCACAGCAGCAATGCTCCAGTGCCTGTTAACATTTGGCACTGGAGGCAGTTGCCTATACCTAAATCCGAGCCTGCAGTGGCCAGAAAGAGGCCGCTTGAGTAGATAATATGTCTGTGCTTTAATTTAAAGAAATTACCAACTCTGTGTTTGGGAAAGGCAGTAGCAGCCCTAATGAACTGACTAAATTGTTTATTGTAAACTCAATGTAACCGGTTACATTGCTGTATATTTTGTTCAAATGTAAACCGCACTGATTGAAATAGCACGGTATATAAAAAATTCAAATAAATAAAATAAATAAATAAAATAAATTGCCAGAAAGCAGTGTGCATCTGGAGTCTTCTCACTAACTGAGTCCCTGTGTGGATTTTGTCTTCTTTATGTCCCAGGGTAGTGCAGCGTTGGGTGGTATATCATATTTGTAGATAAATTAAACCGATACATAAGCCTGTGAAAGCCACAGCTAGAAGAAGATTGTAGTAAGAGGAACCTTAAGTAAGAGAGGAATGTAAATATTTGACTGCAGAAGCTTCAAGATTTAGGGGCGTGTTTACTAAAGTGTATTACGTTTTCACACATACTGCACAGTAGGTGCAAAACTTAATGTATGGAAAAGGCAAAGCCTGTGCAATGTTAGGGGTGTGGTTAGAAAATGCCCTGCAGGTCACCAATTTACTGCATGGGCCCACATTAGATGCATTAGCAGATAGTGTGTATGCACCAAACACAGACCCTTTGCTGCCCACACCAAAAAGACTCCCACCCGATGGTCTACCTTTTGGTAACCAGACAGGCACTTGTGACTTGGATTGGCCACTGTTGGAAGCAGATACAGGATTTGATGGACCTTTGGTCTGACTCAATATGGCATATTTTATGTTCTTATGATTATGGCAAAACACCTCAGCAACTTTGATAACAGCCCCAACCATCCCAACCCCAATTTATTTATTTAGCTCACACATTTCTAGTAACTGTTCAAGGTGAGTTACAATCAGGTACTTCTCTATCCCCAGAGGGCTTACAGTTCAAGTTTGAATCTGAGGCAATAGAGAGTTAAGTGATGTGGCCAAGGCCATAAGTAGTGCCAGTGGGATATGACTCCTGGTTTCTTTGGTTACCAGGCTGCTGCTCTAACCACTAAGCTACTCCCCCCGCCCCAGCCTCCATGATGACAGCCCCAACCCCACCTGATCAAAGCCCCTCAATCACATACTACCCCATCAGCATTTTCTGACTTTCCTGCCCCTCCCTCCGAGACTGCCCCTCACCGGGATATGCCTGATGGTATAATGGACAGGGCAGCAATGATCCCAGCCACACTAACCCCATTGCCAGTGGGGTTCAAAATGGCAGCTACTATCCCTTGCGGAGTCTCGTGCGATTACTGCTAGGGGTCATAGCCACCATTTTGAACCTGGGCAGCAACAGAGCAAGAGCAAAGAGGAATCTCTCCTGCCACAGCTACTATATCACCAGGGGGGTTGGGAAATTTGGAGGAGGACTGGGTAATGCTCTAGGAAGGGTATGTGATCGGCAGGGGCGGCCCAAGGGAGGTGCGGGGCCATGTGCAGAGACTCGGTGCGGGGCCTCATTTGCATAAATATTTGCATAATGTTGCCATATACTAACTTTTAGTAAACATGCCTCTTAATGAGTGTATGAATAAAGAAAGACTAAAAGATTTCTACATTACTATAATCCAGTGCCAACTGACAGACACATTAGGAACTACTACAAACACTGCCCATTTAGAACCCATAGCAAACCCGCCGTATCCTAACAGCACTACCGGGACTCACAAAGCACCATACCCTACCTATCAAAAGGAAACATGCAAATATTAAACCAATACATTTCAGAGAATACCAATACATGACCTACTGGGGAAAGAGAACAAGTGGCAATGTCAAATAGGAATTATATGAACAGAATACCTCAGCTCAGTTACACATGAACAGAACATAAACCATCACCAAACAAGGAATCACAATTTAGAAACAGGACGACAATAATTAAACTGGGAATCCCAAAAGCCAAACTTGGAATGTACAACACTGTAGAAATAAAACTATACATTAATTTGCTCTTGTACTAAACAAAGCGCAGACGTTAATGATGCACATTTACCAGAGCTGACATATTCCAATTAATAAATTCAAAATAAAGAGATATTTTTTCTACCTTTTGTGCATTTTTTTTCAGCTGCAATTGCTCCAGCCACTTTCTTCTGGTTTCTTCATGTCTTCTGCTAACTCTCCATCGTCTGCTGTCCATTTGTCCTTTCTTCTCTCCTAGTTTTTTTTCCATTCTCTCTCTACATCTGCTTTAACATATTAATCTTTCTCCTTTTGCTCTTTCCTCATTCCTATTTCATCCACTCAAATTTTACCCCTCCATCCTCAATACCCACTTACTCTCCCAATACCCGGCCAATTGTAGATTTTTCATCCCTCCCACACAAAATATTTTTCCCCTCTCCATTTTACTCTCCCAGCCCCATCCCATTCTAATCCTCCCCCAACATCAGCTCCCTTCTAGTTCCAGCCTCACCCAGCATCCATTCCCTTCTAGTCCCTGCATCAGCCCATTTCCAGTCCTAGCCCATCAGCCCATTTCCAGTCCTAGCAACCCCCAACCCAATACCAGTCCTAGCCCCCCCATCAACCCACTTCCTGTCCTAACCCCCCATCACCCCATTTTCAGTTTAAGCCCCTCCCTATAACCCATTACCAGTCCTAACCCCCCCATCAGCCCATTTCCAGTCAGCCCCCCATAGCCCATTGCAAGTCCTAACCCCCCCCCATCAGCCCACAGCCCATTACCAGTCCTAACCCCATCAGCCCACCTCAAGTCCTAACCCCTCCCCATCAGCCCATTTCCTGTCCTAGCCCCCCCCATAGCCCATTATCAGTCCTAACCCCCCATAGCCCATTACCAGACAGCCCCCATCAGCCCACAGCCCATTACCAGTCCTAACCCCTCCCCAGCAGCCCATGTCCTGTCCTAGCCCCCCCATAGCACATTATCAGTCCTAACCGCCCCATAGCCCATTACCAGACAGCCCCCTTCAGCCCAAAGCCCCTTACCAGTCCTAACCCCCCCATAGCCCATTACCAGACAGCCCCCATCAGCCCAAAACCCATTACCAGTCCTAACCCCTCCCCATCAGCCCATTTCCTGTCCTAGCCCCCCCATAGCCCATTACCAGTTCTAACCCCCCCAACAGACCACAGCCCATTACCAGTCCTAACCTCATCAGCCCACCTCAAGTCCTAACCCCTCCCCATCAGCCCATTTCCTGTCCTAGCCCCCCCATAGCCCATTATCAGTCCTAACCCGCCATAGCCCATTACCCGACAGCCCCCAACAGCCCACAGCCCATTACCAGTCCTAACCCCATCAGCCCACCTCAAGTCCTATCCCCTCCCCATCAGCCCATTTCCTGTCCTAGCCCCCCCATAGCCCATTATCAGTCCTAACCCCCCATAGCCCATTACCAGACAGCCCCCATCAGCCCACAGCCCATTACAAGTCCTTTCCCCTCCCAATCAGCCCATTTCATTTCCTAGCCCCCCCTTATCCCATTATCAGTCCTAACCCCCCATAGCCCTTTACCTTACAGCCCCATCAGCCCAAAGCCCATTACCAGTCTTAACCCCCCCATAGCCCAGTGCCAGACTGCCCCATCAGCCCAAAGCCCATTACCAGTCTTAACCCCCCCATAGCCCATTACCAGTTCTAACCCCCCCCAACAGCCCACAGCCCATTACCAGTCATTACCCCATCATCCCACGTCACTTCCTAACCCCTACCCATGAGCCCATTTCCTGTCCTAGCCCCCCCCATAGCCCATTATCAGTCCTAACCCCCTCATAGCCCATTACCAGACAGCCCCCATCAACCCACAGCCCATTACCAGTCCTAACCCCTCCCCATCAGCCCATTTCCTATCCTAGCCCCCCCATAGCCCTTTATCAGTCCTAACCCCCCCATAGCCCATTACCAGACAGCCCCATCAGCCCAAAGCCCATTACCAGTCTTAACCCCCCCATAGCCCATTACCAGACAGCCCCCATCAGCCCAAAGCCCATTACCATTCTTAACCCCCCATAGCCCATTACCAGTTCTAACCCCCTCCAACAGCCCACAGCCCATTACCAGTCCTAACCCCATCAGCCCACCTCAAGTCCTAACGCCTCCCCATCAGCCCATTTCCTGTCCTAGCCCCCCCCATAGCCCATTATCAGTCCTAATCCCCCCATAGCCCATTACCAGTCCTAACCCCCCCCATCAACCCACAGCCCACCTCAAGTCAAGTCCTAACCCCCTCCATAGCCCATTACCAGTCCTAACCCCCCCCCTCATCGGTTCAAGGAACATTAAAAAAAAAAGAAAAAAAGCTGGCTGCTACCGCTGCCGCTACCGCAGCAGCAGCAGCAGAATGGAGTGTCCCGCGGGGTCCCCTCTGTCCGGCTGAGTCCCTCTCTCCCTCTGCGACAGCTGAGCCCCTCTGTGCCGGCTTTCAGATACATGAAGGGAGAGTGTCTCCCTCGCGTCTCTGTTAAGCCCGCAGGGGCTGATGGGAAATTTCCCATCTGCCCCTGCAGGCTTAACAGAGACGCGAGGGAGACACTCTCCCTTCGCGTATCTGAAAGCCGGCACAGAGGGGCTCAGCCATCGCAGAGGGAGAGCTCAGCCGGGCAGAGGGGGCCCCGCGGGACACTCCATTGTGCTGCTGCTGCAGCGGCAGAGGCAGCGGTAGCAGCCAGCTTTTTTTTTTTTTTTAACTTAATTTTGAAAAAAAGCAGAATGTTCTTTGCGCGGGGCCCCCTGAAACGCGGGGCCCTGTGCAAAAAACATTCTTGCTCAATGGACGGGCCGGCCCTGGTGATCGGAGGATGGTGCTCTGATTGTGGGGTGGTGATGTCATTGGGGGTGTTGGGCTTACATCAGGGGTGTCAGAGTTTGTAATTTTTTTTTGAGTCGCAGCCACACTACTTAATACCATCTCTTGAGGTAGCATAAAGTAGACCCATACTACTGTCAGCCTTGACAGCATGCAATAACATATCGCATACTGTCTCTACTCTCCATGTCCATTCTCCGCTCGTACTGGCTCAGTTCCCTCCTCACAAAGTATTAAGCAGTTAGTGTGTGATTTTTAAAGCATAGCTTTCATAACATGCAGTATCTTTAGCATGGGCTCATACGAATGTGTTAATCACACACTAAATGCTTAATGCACTTAAGTAAACATCTCCCATAGATTTTTCCCTATGTCAAACTGCAGCTGTCCAATTTCTTTTTCTGTCTCACTGTGTGCAAATAGAACTAGACTGTAAATATTTTTGCTCCATATTCAAGCAGGAGGATGCAGGCACGCTCCAAGGTGCACTGCATGCGGCAGCGCCAGCGTCAGCTATCCCTTAGCTATCTGAGTATGCATGCGCCTTCCCGCCTCACTGTCACCATCTGGTGCCTCTGCTGTCTTAATTGTACTAGTGAACTGAAGTGGTTGAAGAAAGCTATAATGTGCCTGGGGACCTTAGAGACTTATACTCCCCCCCTCATGAACCCATTAACAAGAACTCTGGTTGTTATTCTTGGACAACAAGTGAGCCAAGGATTACATTTATATTTTTTAAACAAAGTACTACCTTAAGAGACTCCTGTTAATTTGACGTGTTTAGTTCACTTCTAGATGTTTCTTTTAACTAGTAGATCAGATAGAGAATGTGTGAGTTGATTATTATCAATGCTGCGTTTCCATTGGATCTTACAGTGCAACAAAAAATGTATTAAAATTCAACTTTCTTTGGTTTTAGGTGCATACCACATATGCCACTTCAAAATTGGGCAAATATTAAGGAATTCCTAGAGTTGTCGGGAGTTTTTTTGCAGTTAATAAATGTATTTTATTTTGCACTCTAACCAGCATGCTTTTAAAGCAGTGATTTTGCATTTGGCTGTGTGTGAACATGTTGCATGCAGGATACATCTGACAGAGAGAGAGAACGCAGAGCAAAGGGCAAGTGCTCTAGAGAAAAAATTCTCTGACAGCATTGTGAAGTTATCCTCTTGCCTGAAGATGGATATAAAGGGGCAAGAAGATCCTCTGATGTCTCTGGTAGCAAAGGTAAAACTAAACATTCTGAGCTTTTTCAAAATTCTATTTATTTAGTGTTGATTTTCTATCTTTAACTTATTAAGCCTGAAGGTAGATTGCAATAGCTAAGATCAAATAGAAGATATTGGCAATATAAACAACACATATAGAATACAGGCTTTAAAAAATGTGTTCAGTATGGTTATTTTTGAGCTTTGTAGCTAAACTTTCTGTTTGACATCTAGTAGTACATTAGAAAGGCTTGTCAAAGGGACCTTCTTCTAATTAAAGTAAGTACTTGAGCCATCACCCACATTGCCACATCAGAACAACTGTGAGCTACCATAAAGTATATCCATGTGTGCCTTCATGAAGTGATGAAGCAAAGAGAGCAAATAGAATGCTAGGTATCATAAGGAAAGGAATGGAAAATAAAACAAAAGATATTATAATGCCTCTATATCGTTCCATGGTGCGACTGCACCTTGAATATTGTGTGCAATTCTGGTCGCCGTATCTTAAAAAGGATATAGCGTTATTAGAAAAGGTTCAGAGAAGAGCCACCAAAATGGTAATGGGGATGGAAGGATACCCCTATGAAGAAAGGCTAAAAAGGTTAGGGCTCTTTAACCTGGAAAAGAGACGGCTGAGGGGAGATATGATAGAAGTCTATAAATTAATGAATGGAGTGAAACGGGTAAACGTAGATCGATTGTTTACGTTATCAGAATATAGAAAGACTAGGGGACATGCAATGAAGCTACAGGATAAACTATTTAAGACTAATAAAAGAAAATATTTTTTCACGCAACGTGTAATCAAACTCTGGAATTTGTTACCGGAGGATGTAGTAAAGGCTGTTAGTGTAGCTGGGTTTAAAAATGGTTTGGACAAGTTCCTGGAGGAAAGGTCCATAAACCATTATTAAAAAGGGACCCAGGATATCAATGCTTGACCCAATACAAGCATTGTGGAACCTGTGTCTTTTGGGGAAACTGCTAGGTACTTATGACTTAGATTGGCCACTGTTGGAAACAGGATACTGGGCTTGATGGCCCTTGGTCTGACCCAGTATGGCATATCTTATGTTCTTATGTTCTTAAGTGATGTATATGACATTCACGTTTTGTTGCCCCTGCGGAGAAATCCAGATGAGGCAGTACAACAGATGAATTAATATTTTTGGGTGGTTAAAGGAAAGCCACTTAGTTATTAATAATCTGAAATCAGAAGCCGGGGGGGGGGGGGGGGGGCAATTAAAATAAGTCTTATGATTGAGGGTCTTATGATTCCGTTAGTAAATGAGATTAGGAATTTGGGAGAGAGGATGGATCGGGATGGCTTTTTGGCTACTTAGGTGATGGCGGTGATATGAAGTGCCTATTATGACTTGTGGTTAGTTAAACAGCTGAGACTGTTTTTGGATCAACCAGCCATTCAAATTATGATGCATACTGCGACGCCCTTGCTTGGGCCCGAAGGCTTACAAGCATAGAGCGGCCTTATAGTGTCCCTTTAAATAAAGCTTCCCTTGTTTGTCACCAGAGGGATTCTGGGACTTGTAGTTGGCTTACTTATATAAGGACAAATGTAGTTGTGAGACCGGTGGTTTAAGGCAGCAAGAAAATTTATTTTTTTGCAGGATTCCAAGGCATTAAAGCTCAAAACACAAAAGCCCAAAGGATGCTTCTCCAACATAAGAGTAAATCATGTTAACAGAGGAAAATGCAACAAAAACCTTCTATCACTGGGCAGCAGCTTTCATTCAAATAAACTTTCACAGAGCACAGCTTCTTGTGGTCATTCCACGTATCAGGTAAACTTTTTAACAGCTGCTGTTTTCTTTTCCAAACCAAACGTTTACTAAAGGCAGCTTCTGGGCTTCAGAAGCTCACATACTTAGTAGGACACAGTCTTGGCTTTTTCCAACTCTTGGCAGTCACAGAAATTAGTCACTATATTGTTTCACAGTCTTTCAACCCTGTTCAACAATGCTCAGTTCTCCTTTAGACAAAAAGAGCAATCCATTGGTGACAATTCTGACTCAGCTTCTGGCATACAAGAATCCACCTGCATCTCTCCTATGGACACCGGGTACTTCTTACTTCCACCAGTTTTATAAACTTGCTCAGCCTTCCTGTCTTCTAAAAACTCTTGGAACTGCTTCAACAGCAAATCACCCTGAGAAGGCACACTTGAACTGGGAGGGTAAAGCTTCCTCTCTGCAAACAGTTTTCTTAATGCTTCTAGTGTTAAAAGCTCAGTTTCTCTGCTCTTATCTGGGTTTCGGTTCTCTTCATACATAAAACTGTCCACCCACCTCTTAGCAGACGTTAGGTCTGGCTCCTGAACATTAGCGGAAGCAAACTGTTTCTCTGCAAGCTGTTCAGGTTTACATGTACTGGCTTTACCTTGGGGCGGGTCTCTCAGGCAGCTACTGATTCCTTTCCTCCTGATATCTTTCAGGCTATGGAACTCAGCCTTCTGGTGCCTTTCTCCACTCCTTCCCAGATAGCCATTCTCTTGAAAGTTTCCTTGGAACCTTTCTCCCTTTCCAGGATCTCTCAGAGTTTATCCTTCGTATGCCTCTGTTGCTCTGTCTGCAGCTCTATTCCTTTCCAGCTTCTCTTGGACCTGCTGGCTCTGCTCTCTCTGCTGTGTCTCCTGTGTGTGTGTCTCCCTTCTCTCCTGTGGGTCCTGTGTTCTCCTTCTTTGCTCTGAGTGTGTTTTTAAAAACCGTTTGCTGTCGGGCACTCCCTTGCCTCTGCACAGGTGTAACCAATCATTGAGCAAGCTTGGCTCTACGTCTGAACTAGGGCGTGGCCTGGCCTCAGCAGAGAGCTGAGTTTTTTTCTTGCCTGCCTTGCAAACACTGTGCACAACTGAACTGTCACTTGTTTTAAAGGGAAAAAACAGGGTTTTCTTCCACTTCCATCTCTTCCTGGGGGCTCTCCTCACCACAATATTCCGGTGATTGGTTCTGTTGTTTTTTATGTCTCTCAGGCAGAATGAAAAGGAGTTTGCAAATATTATAGAATATGGCACCCTAGGTAACACTGAAGTATACCAGGTGGGCAAGTCTTTTGCTTGTCAAATTGCATGGACTACCAGGATTGAGCATGAGAAGTTTAAATATTTAAATTGTTGCTGCAAGCCTTTCCGACTTTATGGTCTGAATGTCTCTTTGGTTGGATCAGATGCCATGGTACTTCCTTGCAAGGGAGTTCAAACCAAAGTTCTCTTGTGGAGATGAGCTTGAGTGTTTTCAAAGTAGTGTCTGATTTGTGGAACAGGTTTCCTTTTGATGTGTGTCAGGAAGTATTGTGCTATTTAGGAAAAAGGTAGGAGACAGGGTCATTAGTATACTGTATAGTGATGCGCCTGCGCTACTAACTGAGGAAACCTGTGTGCAGTGCACCACCATTCTGAGCCTGTCAGATCCTGACAGATATATAAACACAGAAGAACCTCCTATGCTTCAAAACAATGTGTAAAAATAAACAACTGCACCAGGTACTGCTTTTTATGATGGTTTTGTTTCTTTTTGTGTTTTAGGTTTCTCTGTATATTTTTTAAACTCATTTGACTGATTTGTATTTATACCCGTGACAGGACCTGGGACTGAGAAATTTTTTCAAATGCCTTTCCCTATTCCGTGAGGTTAAATTCCTCCCAGAAAGGAAGAGCATAGAAAAGCTATAACTACTAATTCAAATCCAATTTCTGCCATTTTTGTATACAAGTTGCACTCAATAGACAAGGAAGAATCTCAGAAATACATTTGAGTTCTCCTTTTTTACTTTAACACCCTCATCAACCTTGTAAATGTTTTGTTTCCCGAGAGTCCCTAACAAACGATGGACTTATATTAATGAAGTCTCAGATCCATAGACTGCTGCAGTGAGAGTGAGAGACAGGTAGAGAGGAGCGCTGGGAAAAGGGAAACAAAACTAGAGACTAGGACTGAGAAGCAATGAGAGACAACTTCAGACCAAGGCCTGCAGATTGAGAGATGCCTGTGGTAGGCAGGTGACAAAGGTAAAAAAATAAACATTTGTTTTGACCTTGAAGTCTTTTTGGATATTTTATTTGCATTTTTAAACATTTAATATTTTAGGACCATTACCAAAACAAATCACTCTCCCACCCTACCCCTTCCCTCTTTGAGATTACTCCTCTTTCAACAATACTATCACTGTCTAACTATATAGTTCAATTTGTACATAGTTAATTGTATACAGTTCACCCCATGCACTTTCATCCTGTTTACTGTAACCCCTCAATGTTTAATGTTGGTTCATTGTAAACTGCCCCAGATCTCAGGAAGGGGCGGTATATCAGAAATTTGGAAATAAATAAATAAATAATGCACAGTTACTTGGAATAAAATGTCCAGGGGGGTGGGAGATAAATTGGAAAAATAATATAAGGAACATATAAAGGGTTTAAGGTAACCCCGGCTGTGTAAGAGCACCATAACAGGGGGAGGCTGAACCCTAATTTTCACACTTCATGTTTAGATGTAATGTCCTCACGTCACTGTTGACACAAAAAGGGGGGGAGTGGGAAGGAAGGGGGGGTATAAAAATGTGAAAAAGTGATACAGTATGCTTTAATATAGTTTTGTCCAAAAAGTTCATGATTAAGCTTGTTTTTGTCGGTTTATATGGAATGTGTATAATACATTTCCCAATAAAGACATTTAAACATTAAACATATAGGGCTCGATTCCGAATGGGGAACGTCCTGCCCTTTGGACAGGCCGGTCTAGTCCCCGATTCTGACCCCATGGGAGCTAGACGTTCCTGCGGGATCAGAATTGGGTCTAGATGGCCTGCCTGTGCCTGGACCGGCAGGCCGTCCCCTGATTCTGTGCCACTGGACGTCCAGTCATTTCCCTACACAGGCCTGCCCCGGCTCCTGCATGGAGCCGTGATGCCATGGTGTCCTGTTGCAATGGCACTGTTTCTCCATTAAGGAGCCATGATCCCTGGCCGCTGCCACAAAGTTCATTCCTTGCAGTCCAACCCCCGATGTGGCCTTCCAAAGGCAGGGTCAGGCTGCAGGGAAGCTCCTATACCCCCTCGCCCCACTGACCTGGCCCTGCACCGCTATCCCCCGTCCATGTTGGTGACCCCAGACATAGAGGGCCAACCTCAGAATCGGCCCTGTATGTCCGGGGTCATATCCCTGCCCACCACCCGCCCTGACTCCTCCCTTGGCTTGCCCCTTCCTGGCCCTGTCCAGAGCTCCCCATGCATCTCCTATGTACATGTGGGGAGCTTTGGGCAGGGGATATGGTCCTGGTGTTTAGCAGGGATGGACATCCATCCCGCTAAACACAGCTTGGAATGACCCCTTTAATATTTTAGGTGTAATAACTGGCACCGGCTTATTGCCGTGCTCTGCTTTTAAAAAAATTATTTTTACCTGGAATGGGTTATGTACACTATAGATTTAGAATAGTTTTAATGGTTAAGACAGCATGCTGAGAATCAGGGAATCCAGAATTCAAATCCTGCTGACACACTTTGTAATCTTGGACAAGTCATTTTATCTTCCATTGCCTCAGGTGCAAACTGAGGGGCCCTTTTGCTAAAGTACGCTAAGCAGTTAATGCACATTTTTGCATGTGGTAACTATGTGCAAGGGCCCTTGGTAACTGTTACTGTGAGGGCATGACAGTTTCCATGTACTGATTCATCCTCTAACTGCCACTTGCCCATTCAAGTGGTGAATGGGTGGATTAGAGATGGAGAGTGGGCATAGAGAGCACATGGCAGTTACATGGGGAGATATAGCGCGTGCTATCAATGTGCAGTTATCATGGTAGCAATTAATGCTACTTAAATAGTTGGAGTTGGGTGAACCCATGGTAATTGCACCATGCATTAGGAGATGCATTTGTATGTTAACTGCCAGGAACATGCTGGCCTCACCCTCAACAGTTACCACAGAGGCTTTGCACTTAACGTACGTTAATTTTAGCACTAAATATGCATTAAATGCAAAAACCTAATGCACTTTGGTAAAATGGCCCCTCAGGTTGTAAGCTTTCTTGAAAAGGAACCTAACTACTGTACTTGAAATGTCATTTACCTTGCACTGTGGATAGGAAAGCCAAGTAATTACATCCAAATTCAACCCTGTCTGGTCCCATCTCAGCCACCCACCTCCCTGACGTTGATAATCTGTTTTTGAGTTGTCTGCAACAAGACCACCCAGATCCCCTCAACATCTCCAGGGTCCAAGCTTTACATTTTCTCTTTCCCTTTCCCCTGGCAAGAGAAGAGTTGCTTATCTTTTATTGTCCCATTGCTGTCAAAATTGTGCTGGCTAAGTTCTTCTTCCACTTTAACTGACATGCAGTCAGCCAGCACGGCCATATGCCTGCCTTCACTGCATTGTGCAGAACAGCAAGAGCAAAGCACCTTTCCTTCTGCCTGTAGAGGGGTATGAGCAATTGGTGGTGAGATGGGTTTCTTGAGGTTCCAGGCAGCTTTGTTGCTGTGTTGGAGGAGAGGTTTGGGGAAGGGGGTTTGGGTTCAAGCTGACTTATTCTGTCCTGAAGGTGAGATATCAACATCTGAGTAGCCTTGTTGTGATGGATAGGAGGGAGTGTGGGTTGCTAGGATGCTAGTTCACTAAGGCTATGATGCAAGGTCAGCATCCCTTTTTTGCTGCCCCTTTTTATCTCCCTTTAGCCCTCCCATGTTAATTTTTTCACAGTTAAGTGACTGTGGGTAACATCTGGAAACCTCTGTATACTAATGCCTATAGTATGAGAAATGCAGTTTCGTTTGTAGAGGCTGTAATGGAAGAGACCGACTTCGATTTAGTAGTAATCACGGTGATGTGGTACATGGAGAAGCAGGACTGGAATATAGTTATACTGGGCTATAATCTATTCAGGAAGTATAGGGTAGGAAGACAGGGAGAAGGAATGATACCATATGTAAAAAATTAATAATAAAGCAACAGAACTGCAGAATGAGGTGTGGAAGAGGCACTGCAGGGTTAGTCTGGAAAGAGGGAATGGAACATCTGTTTACACTGGTGTGATTTGCAGATCTTCACCTCAGGCAGAGGAAATAGAGATTTAATTGTAGACATTCATAATATTGCTATGACGGGGTAGTGCTATTAACAGGTGATCCCAATTTGCTGGATATTGATTAGGACATCCTGGCTGTGGTGTCATCCAGAATTAGGGAGATCCTAAATTCTCTGCAGCCTTGGTCTTCACTGCCAAGCATGGTTGCTTATGGACTGTTTGGCACCTCAAACCCCTACACAGGTAACACCATGTGACCATACAACCCTGACCTTCACCTGCTTTTTTTGTACCTGTAGCCTTTAGAGCATGCTGCCACATCTGATAGCCAATGGTAGCACATCATGTGTAAGCGGCTGCTCCTTCACATTATCGTGGTGGTAATCCATCACACACATAACACACATGCACATAGAGGTGAGACAAGCTCCCAGAGATCAATGTATGAAACATGTTTATTATGAGTGTTGGCATAGAGGACGCATACTGAAGATGCATCCATGAGTACATAAGTATGAGTCATAGTAAGGCACGTCAGACATGGTACAGATCAGGTAGCATTGTAATGGGTCTGGCCTCCTGCACCTATATACACCTTAAAATGGGCTGTGGGGGCCCCAGGGAGCTTATATACATAGGGCCCGATATTCAAAAGGCATTTACATGATTAGCAGCCAGTTAACTGTGTAAATGCCTGCTAACCAGATATTCGGATGACACATACCCTCGCCTATCTTATAGGTGCCAAGGCTAGCCATGCAGCATCCAATATTGATGCTGTACGGTTAGCCTCGGCGGCTTCTGGGCAGCGTGGCCAGACCCAGATATTCACTTCCGTTGCCGTGGAAGTGAATATCTGGGTTTTGGGGGTCGGCAGGCAGGGCTAAGTGGCTACGGCACTTGCCCTGCCCAGTTGAATATTGGGCCCATACAGTTTAGAACATGCAACACCTCTTTACATATCTAGCCTCTCACCCCTCCCTAGCCATATCTTGAAATGAAGTCAGCTTCCTGTGGATACATGCAGATGAGATCCATTCAGATGAATGATCACACCATGACAAACTGAGTGCAACGCTCAGACATGTGTGACAATGGGTGAGCCACTGCTCATCAAGAACCTTTACAGATACTTAGGGAGCACCCTAGAAAATGTAGATCACAGTACAATTACTGATCATGAGCCAGTAATTTTGCAATCAGTCACGTGTAGGTTGGATAAATGTGTGTCACCCATTTATAAAGTGGCCATTAGATAGTTTATCCCCTGTACATGTACACATCTGTGGCCCAATTCAGAAATAACCACATGTAAATTGGTAGTGTGTAGGCACTACCTCTATGCATGTGTTTAAAACCGGAAGATACACGTATATCAGTCCATTTTAGAAGTGCTGTGATTTGTGTCCTTTCTCAGCAATCATGGCACCAAAGCCTAAGGTTCTCATCAGGAAGGACAATATGTATCAAGGAGAGGTGAAGCTTATGCTCAGGGAGGTGTTCGGGCATCAGCATGTTCTCCTGGGCCATGACATTGTCCGTATGAGTGCTCATCACAGACATAAAATCTGGCAGAATATCGTCAATGCTTGAATGTCATTTACCTCAGAAATCAGGATGCAGATGACCTGAAGCATAATACCAAGAAGATCTTGGAGACTGGTTCAGATGGGCAGCCAAGGCTCCTCAGTGATCTGGAATGCTAGGTCCTGGAAACAATTAATAAAAGGTCAGTGAGGGGTGTTGAGCTAGATTCTTCAAGAGCCTCATAAAAACACAGCAGGTATCTGTTGTATATCCTGCATTCCCTTCCTACTCTTCCCTGCATGCTTGCCCACCAATTGTTGACACCTCCCCTGAATTTAGCCTTGCTGTTATGCCATCCAGTTCTCAATGCCTTCATCCATGGTGGGAGTGTATACATCATGCCTTTGCAATGGTATATACAGCAGTAGAGAGGTGGCCTCCAGTTACCAAAGGTGCGTTAGCACCATGCTGTGGAGTGCTCTCAATTCCCTGTAGCTGTATCATTGCTATGGTGTGGTTGCTGTTCTGGGAATATCCCCTACATTGGCCACTGAATGCAGAGGTAGTGACCCACACTGTTGTGCCCCAGTAGTCAAACTGTCCTCAAGACAACACCCAATAAACAATTCTGGAGCAAGAACTGATATGAAAAGGAGCTTGTTGAGACATATAGGACCATCTCCAAGGCTGCTGCCGTGGAAGTTGGAGAATTGTCATCATGTCTGACATGCCTTGCATACCTCTGGCCTGCAGCAGGCTCACCACCACCCTCTGGCCCAATAGCAGTTTCCCCAGTGGCATGTCTTTCAGCATGATGGTGCATCAGACCCGAATTGTGCCCAACAGGCATATGCTGCATGGTCAGCCTTTTCATATTGCCAAGTTGTGTGGGAGATGGTTGGTTGTGTGCAGAACCCATATCAGCACCCACTCCAAATATGCACTGCGGACATGTGTGCTATGGATATGCATTGTGTGGCACTGGAAGGCCCAGCTGTCCCTTCCACACAGTGACACCTCAAATGGCCTTGGGTATATCACTTGTATAGTGCTGGTAGCTATGGGTTATGTTGTGCCATAGACGAATTGGGCACCCTTGGAAATGCCATCCTCAATCACATACTTTGCACATCTGGACTGGCAGGGATATCTTTGCTGGAATGGACATACAGGGCTATTTTCACCATGAATGTATACATGATTCGCACATAGTGATAGGTTGAATTTGATGACCTACCTACATGAGAAGTAATGGCAAATGATCCACTGGAGGGCAGCAGTACTGCTATGGTAGAACAGATCCATGTAGATAGATCCCAATTACAGTCTGTGGTAGAAAAGGCAGATGGTAACAAATGGTGAGGTAGCAGGCCAGGCGGTCAGACCAGATGAACATCTAAATGTGGGGATGGATGGCCATGCCAGTGTCCAGGTGGAGGGCACTGGGGATATAGAGGGGCACTGCTGTCCCCCATCCATGGTGGGCAGGGATTTGTAGAGTGGGCACCAACAGCTGTGGATCATGAAAAACCCTGGACTAGTTGGTGCAGCCATCAGCCACTGTGATATGGGGAACAGCTGCTGCTGCTGCAGAATGAACAGCCACAGGCATAGTTGACAGAGAAGTTCCAACTGCTGCAAAGATTGGTCACCACTGAGGAGCAAAGATTGCACCTGGAACAAAGATAGTTGGAAGCATCAGAAACCCTCACAGATGAGATCCAGAGACTGCTCAGGGACCTGGGCACTCTCATCCACCAATGTGCTATTGCAACCTAAGTCAATCTTCAGACTGACACAGCACCATCTGGACCCCAGCTTATACATGCACAACAGAAGAGGAGGATGTGTTCACTCCCCACTGCCACCATGGGCACCTGCATAGCAGAGCACTACCTGCCCAGAACACACAACCCTTCTCACCTATATATTTAGATTTGTCCCCCATAGAAGGGGGATCCACTCCAGTATCCCCTTCCAAGAAGCAACCCAACACTCTGGTGGGTTGGATGATGTCTCTGAATGCTCCTCAGAGAGCAATGAGACATTATCCAGCACACCACCATGGCAACATGTTTAGCATCAAGATCAGGGGGTGAGTAGGAAGGGGCAGAGAGGCTGGGGATGGGGAGGGGATGCAAGAAGAAATGACCATGTCATCCTACTATGTGCCTCCTGAAGTGGAAGGCCAGAGGACTGTTTCTATGGAAGAGAAGGAACAAGGCAGGGAGACTGCTGCTGGGAGGTTGCTGGTGTGTGGGTTGGTAGTGTGGGTTATGTGGCGCTGGGTTGATGATGGGAGTGCTGGGGGTTGTTGCACTGGGCTTGTGAGGAGAAAGTGGGGCAGAGGTGGGTATTGGACGTGGGAGGAGGTATGGGGGTAGGGGAGATAGAGGTAGATAGGACACTGCTACATAACATCATCCATTATGTGCAGTAAACCACATAACCTCACAAGAAATGCCTCTATGTATGAGCGCCTCTCTTGCATTTGCACCCAGCTGGTACAGATGACCTGTGTCCTCCTACCTAGGGTCTTCAGCATCATTGCCTGTGTCTGGGTCCAACATTACTAATCTTCAGGCAATTATTGATGCCACCTTAGAGCCAGATTATGGAGCATTTAGCAGGCCATAAATATCTGGCAGACCTTGGGTGAACTGTAGTGCCAGGGTATGTGATGCACTGGGTGGGCATTGCAAACATGGGCTGTACTTCCTAATTGTTGCAGCTATCAGGGATCATTGAGACCTCCTGGCATACACAATCGCATGATAGAGTGGGATAGAGCAGGACTTACCCAGCAGCCATTCACCAGTGATTTCTCTGCTCTCAAATCTTTCATGCATGTCAGGGTGAGTCAGAATATAGGAGTCATGGCAGGGATCTGGAAACCTTGGGAAGACTTTGGTTATCTTGCCCTGTGTATTGCAGACCAATTGGCTTCCCTCCCTCATGGGTGCCTAGTGGCCACATGTGTACAGTTGATAACCTTTAACATAAATGGAAATCTGGCCACCTCATCAAATTTTATTTATTTATTTGTATTTAGCTCATACCTTTCTAGTAGGAGTTCAAAGCAAGTTACATTCAAGTGCAGTTTTTACCTCTGAGGAAAGGCTACATATTCTGTAGTGTGGGTTAGGAAGATCCTCAGAAACTGGGAGATGACTGACTGGTTGAGATCCACTTTGGCGGCCAACACAGACTGGAAACTGTCAATGGTTAGGAAGGCAAGGGCCATGGTGACCTTGAGGTGGATGGGCATGTGCTCGCCCCTCTGTATGAGGGAGTGGAGGGAGAGGGCTGCAGCTGCTGGTAGAGATGGTAGATGGCTGCCTTGTCAAAGTGGAACCTGATCATCTGTGAGGTCTAGAAATTGGATCCTGTGCCTGGAGATCCTCTGATATGGGATGCCTTCTGGCGGCTCTCCTTTGTTCCTTGTGGGCCTTGTGACAGATTGCCTGTGCAAACCATCTGTTCCTGTCCTCCTTGTTTGTTGCCTCCCTGTACCCACACTGAGTGATTTGCTCTACCCACACCCAGTGATTCCATTCACACCTACTGATTCCATCCAACGCTCAGTGACTCCTTCCACCAACATCTATAGCACTGCACTAGCACTTGCAAACACATACATGCACACATACATGCATATTAGATTGGGCACACTGATACAAGCAGAGGCTGCAGGGAACACTGGGGCACATACAGACAGAAAGGACCAGGCAGCTGGGCAGGGACTCTGACACAGCAAGAGCCAGGGAATGGAACATTAGGAGTTTGGGATTGGACTGGTTGAGGGGAGGGGGAGGGGTTCAGGAAGTAGCAATATACTGGGGTCTTTAGAAGGGGTAGATAATAGGTCTGGAAGAGTGGAACAGGATACAATACAGGGAAACAAAGATTTGCTCAAAAGACACCTATGTAGACACAAGCAACAGCCGGACATGGAAATTGCAAGCATAGCAACCCATCCAGTACCTAAAGACAACAAAGTCCAGTGCTTATTTGTGATTTATAGTAGGATGCAAATTGGCATATTCAAAAATTCCACTCCGCACATCTTCGGCCTGTGCTAAATATGACAGGGATTGTGCACATGCTGGTGCCACTCAAGCCAAACCCTGAAACACCCCTAGAACACCTCCCAGGAAAATGTGCAGAGATTGATGTGTCTGGTGCAAAAACATGGATTTTGTGGTGGTTCCAAAATTACATTTTCCACATGGATGCATCTTACACATTTTTCTGCTCACATTCATAGTTAAAATGTGATTATGTCATCTAAAATAAGCCTAAGCGTTTAAATTGTTGTGCTCGGATGATTCAGCAACCTGTGTTGAAACTGCCAGAATGAATGGCACAGGGGGTAATATGGAATCTTAGACGTCCTAGTGGAACTGCAGGTACTTACCTGGCTGGGTTAGGGGATCTGGAAGGCTGGATCTTCAGGCAACAGGCATTCTGGTGCTGCTTGGTAGCTATTTCAGTTACAAAGCTTTGAATAAGGCGTGGAAGGATGCTGGGTTTGGATTGAATGGGGGATCTTGTATGCTTATCTGTCTAATACAGTAGATTATAAATGAGGTTATGAAAAGAGAGAGAGTACAATCTCTGCTGCTGGTAGTTGGGATATATCCTTGCACCATGGACAAGAGTAACCAAGGAGATTGGATGGGTTAATTGGTCTTTTCTGCCATCATCTTCTATGCCACTATGTTGGTTGATCATAATATATTTTGTCATTAAAACCATATTGCAGAGGAAATTGTTTTGTTCTTTACTGGTTTATAAATCTACATCAATAGCTTAGATCAGACTTGTCCAGTCCTCAAGGGCTGCAAATGGGCTATGTTTTCAGGATATCCCTAATGAAAATATGCATGAGTGGAGGCATGCAAATCTCTCTCAAGCATATTCATTAAGGATATCCTGAAAATCGAATCTGTTTTTGCAGCCCTTGAGGACTGAACTTGAGCAAGCTTGGCTTAGGTGATTTTGGTCAAATTACTATTTTTTTTTACTGTACAGGTTTCAGAGCTGGCGAAACAGTGGTCTCTGGAGAAATCAAGAATTGCAAGCCTTGAGGATGCCTTGGCCAATCAGCAAAAGGAGTTTAAAGCTAGTAGAGAGACCATAGTACAGCTTGTTTCAGAAATAGGGAAGGAACAAAAAACAGCAGCTGGCTACAGTGCCGAAACACAAACACTGAAAAAGGTAGGAAAAGGTTCTGACACACAGAAATGCAAACTTGAAACTAATTGCAATGAATTCTTATCCCCAAGTTTTGAAACCGTCTGTTCATATATTCTACAGTACCAATGCAGCAAACCTTGATCATTGCTTCTTATTCAAGATAAACTGCTTTTGGCCATTTTTTGCAACACATTAACATATGGGGGCAGATTTTAGTAGCTGCCTAGATGCAAAATCTATGGGTCGTTTTTTTTTATCTATGGACTTGAGAGGCAGCTTTCAAAGAAAGCTACACATGCAGGGAGGAGAAATTCAAAAGCATTTATCTGGTTAGATTTGGGAGTTAACTTGTCAGGTTCATTTATAAGTTACTCATTATCACCCACAGAGCCCTCTACACCGATACACCCCGATACCTTGCTGATCTCATTCACCTCCAGCCTGCCCCCCGTCTCCTCCGTTCTGCACATGGTAACCGCCTCTTCCTTCCTTCTCCTTCTCAGGCTCCCCTCAAACTCACTCGCTGATCAGCCTTTTTATTCCTAAGTCCTGCCCTCTGGAACTCATTCCTGCACTCCCTCCGCACAGAATCATCCTTCCCCTGGTTCAAAGCCCTCCTTAAGACTCACCTCTTCCACCAAGCCTTTGACCTCCCCCCCCTCCTCAGACTACCCAGACTCCCCCCCCCCCCCCAGTCGGGGTCCTTCCATAAGATACGAGACCATACCTTCCGCATAGACCATCCCCCCCTCCTCCCTCCCCCCCCCCCCCTCCCTCCTATTCATTTTGCACATTGTGTTTGGTGTCTTTCTCTGTCTCTTTCCTATACCTTTTCTTTCTTTTTGCTCTTCATCCTCTCTTTCCTATAAGTTAATGGCGTTCCTTTCTCTCTTGTTCTCTTCTGGCAGCCTACGTTTTATTGTACACCGCCCTGACGCTCAGGCACAGGCAGTATATCAAGCCTCGCAAATAAATAAAGAAAAATTTCCTGGGCTGCTAAATGGGTAGTTTTTGGGCAGACAACTTGATATGTGAGCACAGGTTATTCATGTAGAATTAGGAGGTATGGTGGAGGGGAGGGAGTTTAAACTTTAGCCAGATAGTGATATTCAGCTGCTATCCAGTTAAAGTTCTCTAGATTAGTTGACTACAGATTTAGCAGGCCTAAGATATTCAGATAAAGATAACTTTATCTGGCTATATTTGCCAGCAGTGACTTATCTGGATGTCCTTTTAAATATCTGGTTAAAGATAAGCAGATAAGTTGTCTTGTTATCTTTTAATCAGATATTGTTCAGCTGAATATTAGTCTTGTAGGTTTTCTTTTTGAAAATTGGCTTACAAGGCCCATAGGCACAAAAGCCCCCATGAATCTTTCATCTCCTCTTTATGTAAGCAAAAAAAAAGGGATAAATATTTGTGTGCTGATTTGAACATGCACTTTATTCCTCCAGTTTAAAATAATCTGCAGGAATGTCCCTTTATAAAACATCTAAAAGCACACATGTTGTGAACTGAGCATATGCTGTTTAATTATCCCAAGGAAGTCAATTTCCAGGCAGGCCAATTAACATCGGTAAATTGTAATTATCTTTTCCCTGAATAAACGTCTTTGAAAATTATCTTCCTTATGTGATTGCCATTCTTTTTTATTATCTATGTTAAAAAAAGTACTAACTTATAGTGGTGTTACAATAGCAAGTCTTCGTTTGCACAATGGAATTCCAGGCCTGATTTTTAGAACTTGTGGAAAACAAATGAACTGTTAGTCTGGTCAGCGAAAGTTTGTTTTACAGCTTCAAATGCTTGAGCAGGTCATGAGGCATGACTCCATGTGTGCACAATCTTCTTCCCTCTGTGCAGCTGTAATTGTTCAGCACAAAAGTATTCTGCATTAGCCTGTAGTTTGAGAAAAGCTGCACTACCAGCAATGGAAAAAAAATCTTTTTTTATGTTGAGTGTGTGATATCAGCCCACTGCAGATTAAAAATTGCAAGGTGAGCCCAGAAGTAGATTGCCAGGCCTTTCTTTTGTACATTAAGTCTACAGTACTTGGTATTCCAAGGTAGTCTCCCATCCAAATACTAGCCAGTCCTGACCCTTCTTAGCGAGGCCAATATTCAGTGGCAGGATATCTGATAACCAGATAACTTAGGGGGCCCTTTTACTAAAGATGTGCGCTTACTGTGCGATTAGCAGAAAGACCAACATGTGACAAGTGCATCCATTATGTGCTGTCGAGGTGTCCAGCAAGTTCCCGGCAGTTGGTGCATGATTGCAAACCCTAACCCGGGGCATGATTAATATGGGTGCACCTAATGACATCCATTGAGGTATTGTTATGTGCATTCAGGATAAATGCCACAATGCTGTCGTGCCAGCGGTAATGTGCTCTCCATGCCTACACTCTGCCTCTGACCCAGCCACTCTTCACCCTAGTGCCCAATGGCCGATTACCATGCATTTTAGTGGCCATTAGCTGGCATGACCATATTCTAGCATTCACCGCTGCCAGTTAACTACATACTAAAACGCGCATTAATGGTTAACAGTTTTAAATAAAAGGGCCCCTGATTCAGCTAACCTGATATTCAAAGATAATAACTGGTTAAGTTGGGCTACTGTAAGTTGTACAGTTAACCAGATAACTTAACTTGGAATGCCGGTGGTATTGCATATTCATTAGGGATAACCTGTTATCGGTTCGTAGAGCTAGAAGTGAAAATATTGCTTTGTGCATTTACTTATTTGTTTAAGGCGAGAGATGACGCTGTTCTAGCCAGGAGGAACTTGGAGTGGGAGAAGAGTACCCTTTTAGAAAAGCTGAAAGACAGCCATGAAGAGCGTGATAATTCTCACCAGGAGCTACTGCGCAAAGAGGCACAAATGGCTGTGCTTGACCAAAGCCTCCGTGCATCCGTGTATGATGCCAAAGCTGCGCAGAGCCTGCACCAAGCCTTCATCACTCAGCTAGCAACACTCCTCAGCAATGCATTTATCACTGTACCCAGCACGGAGGAAGCTGTCAAAGGCAGGGTACAAGATATCCGTGCCAGCGAACAGACTTGGAAATCTGTAAGTTGTACTGAGCGCAGGGTTTTAAATGGTCACATTGGAAATATTTTTTGCCTCTTTCCAGTCAATAACCAACATACAGTATTTTGCATATTTTAAATGTTGTAGTACATTGAGTTTCATTCCATTTATTAAAATTTGAAATACCGCCCTTTGTGGGGACATCAGAACGGTTTACAATAAAATGATGTAAAATAATATAACATGCAGAAAAAAGAAAAGGGAACTCCAATAAAATGCAGGAAAGTAAAAAGGACGCACAAACAACAAGGAGCAGAAGGGCTGAAGAGGTGTGGACTAAAAGGTTAGGGGAGTAGGTAGATGGGGGGGACCAGGGGAGGTCAAGGTGGGAGGTCAGGCCAAGGTAGGAGGTTCACCTGGTTTTGAAACATTTCCTAATAGTTGATTACTTATATAATAGAGAAACTTTTTATGTTTTTTAACCAATAGGAAAAATGGTTTGCAATTCAGACTCTGTATGTAGAGTATGGTAGTCTGGCATACATTGTATAACAGAGAGGTGGGCAACCTCTTTTTCAGTGTAGCCACAGGTGCAGCGAATGAAAAGTAACATTTGTCACACCATGGACTGTGGAAGGGAGTATTAGCTGGTAGCATTGCATCAATGAGTCAGTCAGAAGAGGGAATAGAATGAGTGATCACGTGATAATAATGACACTCTCCCATTGGTTGATTCTACACAGAGGCCACACTCATAAAAGGGATTTCTTACATTTTATTGTTAGAGCCAAAATATAGCCAACTCAAATTCACCACATTCTCATGGCAAATTTGCCATTTGTGGTGATTGGTGATAAGGTTGCCCACCCTGCTTGAAGAAATTGTAAATGTAAGTTTAGTACTTTGACAAATGGTTTCAGGCATGGCTTTTTCCCATTAGTTACTTGTGTTTGATAATAATCAATACAATATAAAACCAATACAATATGAAATTAGGTTTTACAGCTGGGGAGGAAAACCCAGTACTACTGCTCCAAAGTGACTTTTCCAGTTATTTGTTCCAATGTGAATTAAATCTTCTGCTTTTGAAATGTTGTTCAGAAACCCCCCTTATTATTATTTAATAATTCACACAGCTGGACTTAGGAGCAACACTGGGAAATATTGGTGGATGTGGTGGAACTAGTGCAAATGGCATCCTGGGTGAAAATGGTCAATGACATCCCTTCCCTCCTCCAGATATTCTAACCCCCTTGTCTCTTGTCTTTCCTCACATTCTCTCCTTCATCTCCCACTGTTCTACAGGCATTCCCTCTGGTTCTTCCTTCCTCCATCCATTCCCTTCCCTCTCACCCTCCCTCCATGCATTCTCTCCTTTCTCCCCATCTCACCAGTCTTTCTGTTGTCTCTTCTCCCTCCTTCCGGCCACTGTTTCTTGCTGCATATACTGTAGGTCTCCCTTGCATAAGTCTCACTCTCGTCCCTCCTGCACCACCACATGTATGTCTTCTTTCCATGCCCCCCCCCCCCCCAAGATAGCTCTCTCTCTATGTCCTTTCCTGTCCCATGTTGGTCTCCCTTTTCATGTCCTCTAGGTAGGTTTGTGCATATCTGTCAGCTCACCCCCGAGTTCCCAGAACTTTAATTTTCTTATTTGCTCTCCCCATTTCCCAGCAACCATACCCCAGTGTCTCTTTGGTTCCCCTGCAAACCTCTTTTTACTACTACTACTACAACTATTAATCATTCTACTGCTTGGGGCCAATCTTGCAGCTGATATCACTAGACAGACCCCATGCACAGAGGACACTGACATGCTGTTAAGCACAGTTCCTCTTATTGGCTGTGCATAGGTGGGGATGGTGTGGAAGTAGTTTGGCCCAGTCCAAGGAAGAAAGCTGGCAATGTCTGCAGTGCTTCTTTTCTCACAACACTCTGGGCAACTGTCCTGCTCACCCTACCTGAAGAGCAATCCTACATGGAACATCTTCCAAAGTGTGTGGTGGAGGCTGAAACGTAGCAGACATGAAGAAGGCATGTGTAGATACAAAAAGTGAAGAGAGAGTAGAAGCACAAACTGTTGACACCAGAGGCACAGGGTTGATTGTGTTGGTACTAGCAGGTTACAGCTCAAGGGTAAGAATGAAAAGAAAAAGGGCAGTGCCAGACTGGTCTTGCAAACCACAGGTCTAGCCTGTCTGGAAGGCTGAATAGAACTGCTAATAACTCTGTATAGAATTGGCAACACTGAACCGTAAGAGTTGGGTCCCAACTGCTATATAGAGAAATGTAATATTTATTTTATTTAACATTTCATATGTACCGCCTTTCATGATATCAAGGTGGTTTACATTGAACAAACTGAAATTACATTGAACAGGGCATTATAACTTGGAGATAACTATTTACAGGGAACATGGGCAATGGAGGGTTAAGTAACTTGTCCAAGAACACAAGGAGCACCTGTGGGACTAGAAACCCCAGTCCTTCTGGCCCAAGGTTGCTGTCCTCTAGTGGGATTTGAACCCCTGACCTTCCAGCCTGAGGTAACTTGCCCCAACCACTAGGCCACTCCTATATGCTAATTGTTACTGATGATTGTTTGAATTGCAATTATATAAATAAAGTTACAGCTCCTTAGAGACCGGCCAGCTTGGTGCAGCAAGTTGATGGTGTGCAGTGCATTGTTTGGAAACGCACAATGACCTTAGGGATTTAGATTTTTGGGTATTTAGATTATTACAAGTCTTATGGTCAGTCATGGAAAGAGAGGAGGTGTTGGGTGTAAATTAAATAGGGGATATTTTGCAGTATAGTTCCTCAGCTCATAATTTTGCAGTCTTCTTTGACTCCTCTCTCTCTTTCTCTGCACATATCCAGCAGATAGCTAAAACCTATCATTTTTTTATAACATCAGCAAAATTCATCCTTTCATTTCTGAACACACTACCAAAACCCTTATCGACACTCTCATCACTTATCCTGCTTAGAGTACTGCAACTTGCCCCCCACAGGCCTTCCACCGAACCATCTCTCTCCCTTTTAATCGGTTCAAAATTCATCTGCATGACAGATCTTCCACCAGTGTCGCTATACTCACATAACCCCTCTTCTCAAATCATTTTCATTGATTCCCTATTCATGTTCACATACAGTTCAAACTTCTCTTATTGACCTACAAGTGCATTCTATCACTATTACTTCTACTGCTACTACTGATCATTTGTATAGCGCCACAAGATGTACGCAGCTCTATAGAGACATGTAAGAGACTGTCCCCGCACATCAGAGCTTACAATCTAGTCAAGACAGGCAACACAACAGTTGGGGACTAGGATATGTCTAGGGGAATGGTAAAAAAACATATAGTTGGAGAGCAAGAGACTACGCGGCTCAGGATCCAAAAGCAAAAACTGTATGTTGGTACTAGGTGCTGCATGTGCATACATCTGCGCATTTGTTGGAATGCCTGTCTGTACATAAATAACAGTATTGTGAATATTGTATGCAGAGAATAGCATTCCAGCAAATGTACGCACATGCAACTCCAGGTGCCTATACAGTTTTTTTCATGCACAAAATATAATTGCCACTAGTTCAGCCTATTTGCATACCAGTCTGTCTGTGGGAACATTTCTAACCTGTGTAGGAACTGCTTTACCCTCAGACAACTGAAGATCTTCAGGTGAAAGTTCTGACACTGACGAAGCAGTTGGAACATCAGCGGGAGTTGTATCATGAAGCCCTGAGCAAGTCTTATAAAACTGAAGAAATGCTGCAAGAACACAAGGACTCGCTGAAACATCTGAAAGGAAAATTAGCTTCTGATGACTTACTCAAAGATGGGTATAACAGCGAGAGAAAAAAAGTAAGAAGGCTTCTAAGAAACACTTACATTTCAATATGTGGGTATTCTCTACAAACTAAGATTCCCTTCATTTACAATAAATCTTTCATCTGGTATCATCTTTGCATTCTACTTATACATTGTAAAATAAACCAAAAGATGTATTTGCTAAGAAGAGCAGAAGCTTTTTAAAGTCACTTTCTCCTATGGGGAAAATCACCCAAGAAAGCCATTATGACCACAGACTATTTCAGACCCAATATAAAAGCCTTAGGGCTGGCAGGTGTACAAGCAAATTAACTATGCACCATAAAATGTTAAATCAGCCAGCAAAATACAGCATTATCAACATGTGAATTCTATGTGGGGGGCAATATCAATGTTATAGCTTTGAACTCGATCCCAGAATATGTTAAACTGATGAACTGTTAATATTCTCTTTAAGGCACTAAAATAGTTTCCAATCTTTGCTGTCTTTGGCTCGATTTTCTAGCTCACTGTTTCTATATTTCTCATTCTCTGGTGATTTCTCTGTTCTTTTTTTTCTCGTGTCATCCTTTTTTTTCTTTTTTCGTTTTCTGTTTCCTCTTTTCTGGATATTTTAGTATTCTCTTCTGTCCCTCTCCTTTCTACCTCCAACTGCCTATCCTCCTTTCCCTATTCCTCCTTTCTCTTATCTTTCTGCTATGCTTTTCTCCATTGCTCACTAACCATTCTAAATTATCTTCCTGGATTTCTCTTCTTCCCCCTACTTCTTCTCTAATCCAAATCCAAAATTCCTTATCGTCCCTCCAGTTCAGTCCCTCACCGCTGGGTTGTGTACCTCCTCCTGAAGCATGGAGACTGGATCTTTCAGAATCGTGACATCACTGGAAGCATTCCGCTGGTCTCTCCCATCGGCCCCCAGTGTTCTATTGACAAAGCAGACTCAAAGGAGCAACAAATAAGTAGCTATAGTAATAACATACAACAATTAACACTCTCTCTCTCTCTTTCTCTCTCTCTCTCTCTATATATATATATATATATATATTGTGAGACTATACCCGCCTTAGGCACCCGCCTAGACATGGGGTATAGCCTGGGTTGTTAAAGGAATACTCTGTAGTCGTGTCCAAGTGTAAATTAAAGCTGGGCTTTATTCCCCTTCCCTTGAGGATTGCCTTCTGAATACTTCAAACAATGGTAACACAAATAAACTGTTGCTTCACAGACAAATAAAAGTTTTTCCAAATGATAATAATGTTTCTTCTTGCTTCTTTTTAACAAAGAGATTCTATCTCATCAGAAATGCACAAAGCACACTCCATCGGTTCTGGAATGACCTCTGGGTTTGAACTTTCCCACTGCATAACATCAGGACCTGGTCCTGTATATGGGCACCATGTTTCTGTATCACTGTTTTCAGAACCTTGCCCTCAGGAGACCTCAGCTTCTAAGAGAGGAGACTGCTTTGTGCAGTCAGAGACATAAGGAGCTGTGCTTGGGGTTTCTTCCCAACACCTATTCCAATAGGGGTTTTCTATCACCCTGTAAGCTTGGCTTTTTACAAAAGGACCCACTTCTTTCCCTCTATAGAAGACAGGGTACTTATCTTTCTTCTGGGTTAAGATTGTTTCCAGCCCTTCCTCTGTTAGCCACGGCTTCTTCTCTGTGGTGCAAACTGCCTTTCTCCGGGAGTAGGAGACACTAGGCTTAGCTGAGCTGAAATCACTTCCTGGTTTCAGTGAGCTTTCCTGGGTGTGACTTTTGCTCTCTACCTGCTTGGTTGTTTTCCTCAGAATACACCTTCAGGTCAGGGCAAATCAATAGCATATACAAAAAACTCCCAACCTCAATCAGTGACCATCCAAGTAATTATTCTTTTGTCGGAGCTAGTCGTGGGAAGGCCGGAAGGGAAACCGACCCTCACCAGGCGAATAGCTACTTTTTATTCTCAAAGGTTCTTCACCAAAATTAAAGTTAAAGTTTAATTAACCAATAAAATATTAGTCAGGTAGACTTATCTCATTCAGAAACGCCAGTTATGATGGGTCCACGACGCGCACGTTTCGGGCACTCTAGCCCTGTTTCAAGTGTGATAACCAGAATTTCAGAAATCTTCATACACCATTTTTCAAATGCCGTCAACGCAGCTGAGGTCCAGCTGCGTTGACGGCATTTGAAAAATGGTGTATGAAGATTTCTGAAATTCTGGTTATCACACTTGAAACAGGGCTAGAGTGCCCGAAACGTGCGCGTCGTGGACCCATCATAACTGGCGTTTCTGAATGAGATAAGTCTACCTGACTAATATTTTATTGGTTAATTAAACTTTGAACTTTATTTTTTGGTGAAGAACCTTTGAGAATAAAAAGTAGCTATTCGCCTGGTGAGGGTCGGTTTCCCTTCCGGCCTTCCCACGACTAGCTCCGACAAAAGAATAATTACTTGGATGGTCACTGATTGAGGTTGGGAGTTTTTTGTATATGGTTGTTTTCCTCGGCACGAGGACCCCTCTGGCTTGGAAGTCTTTGGCACTGTTCTTCCCAGCACTCTCTGGTTCAACAGCCTGCTTCCTTTCAGCCCTGGTTCTCCAAGACAGCGTGTCTCTCTGTGTTTGCTCCTGAGTCTCTATTCCCTTCTGAGACTGACTCCTCTGCTTGAATTCCCTAAACTCCTTGAACCCCTTCTGTGGGATTTCCCACCTGGTTTTATTTCCCTGCTTGTTAGACGTAGTACGTGACTCTTCCCTCAGGTGAGCCTGATTAGAACTCTGAATTTCTACTGCGTCACTAATGCCATGAGGAAAGTTTGTTTCTCCATTCCTTGCTTCCCTGCACCCTGAATGTATCAACTGCACATGTGGCTGTGAGGTAAGCTCTTCTTTTTCATTTCCCTTTATTATCCCCGGCTCAGTGCTGTCTACCTCAAGACATATCCCCCCCCTTAAGCTATTTCGGGCTGAGGGACATATGTCCTTACAGCACGGAATACGTGATACTGCATCCACATTGAACTGAAGCTGTACCTGTAACTGACCAATAGTTGCTGTCCGCTCCTGCCAGGATTTTAGGACATTGACATGGTACACCTGACGGCGTCCCTTGTTGGTCTCCACGACATAGGGACTGGTCCCTTGCGAGCTACTACAGTGTAGGGCCCTCTCCACTGAGCTTCAAATTTTGGCCCAGGGTCTGCTACCATTACGACTACTTTCTCGCCTATGGTGAGTTGACAGGGTTTTTTTCCCCCGGTCATAATATTTTTTCTGCTGCTGTTGACTATCTTGCAGATGTTGTTCAGCAGCTTGTGAGGCCCTCTGTAAGCGCGATCGGAGTTCCTGGAGGAACTGCGGTACCCCTATTTCCTCCCCTTTTGGCTCTGCCCACTGCTCCCTTAAAATGTCAAGGACACACCTTGGAGCCCGGCCGAACATCAATTCATATGGGGAAGCTCCTAACGAGGCCTGTGTGCGCTCCCTGCTGGCATATAAAGCAAATGGGAGCATAATGTCCCAGTCGGCCATCTTCCCGTCTAGTCCCCACCTCAACATTTGTTTGAGGGTCTGATTAAACCGCTCTACCATTCCGTTGGACTGGGGATGGTAAGCTGCTGTTTTTAGGTGACATATCCCGAAGGCGTCCCAGACTTGTGTCAGATATCGTGATAGGAAATTGCTTCCCCTGTCCGTTAACATCAACTTCGGGAATCCTACTTCACAGAATATTTTGATTAATTCCCCCGCTATTGTTTTTGCTGAAATGTTCCTCAGCGGTATGGCCAAGGGGAACCGGGTGGCCTGATCCATTATGACCAAAATATATTGGAACCCCCTAGGGGTTTTTACTAAGGGTCCTACTATATCCATCGCCATCCGGCGTACTGGTTCAGATATGGTAGGTATTGGTATCATGGGAACCCCTCTTGGTTTTGCGGCAGAGACCCTCTGACACGAAGGGCATGCCTCGCAAAAACGCTTGGTCTCTTGGAACACCCCCGGCCAATAGAAACGGGCCAGTACCTGGTCCAGGGTACCTACAACCCCTTTATGCCCTCCCACCGGGTGGTCATGGGCCAATCTCATTACACTTGCCTTAAAAGCAGTGGGTACCACTAGCTGTTTCCTAACAGCGCCGGTCTGGGGATCGTTACTCTCCCGATATAGTAACTCTTCTTCCAGGAAAAACCTGGGAAGAGAGTCTTTATCAGACTGGGCATACTCAAAAGCGCGGGATCCGCTTTTTGTTCTTTCGCGAATGAGGGAAACTTCTGTACTAGCTCAGCCGGTACCCAGGGAAAACCTATCCCATCCCCTGCTCCTGCCCTTAGTTGGGCCCTATTGTGGCGCTCTTGCCGCTTATCACCCTTGCTTTTCTTACTAGCCTTTTTTGGAAGGTTGATTAAATCCTCATGTTTGGGTAGTTCTCCTAGCAGGTCCTCTAGGGGCCTATCTTCCTCTACCCGGGGTTCTGCCTCTTCCTCTGAAGGAGGGTCAATGTCCTCCGAGGGCTCAAGACTCTCCCTCGAACTTTGGGCCTGTGACCTGGTGGATACCAGCCCCCTTTTCCCTTGCATGCCTTCCCCAATGCTCCTACAGAAGGGCGGCCAGTCTCGGCCTAAAACTATATCATAGGGCAACCGGAGAATTACCGCTACTAGGACCTTTCTTCGGGTGCCTAAAGCTTTTACTACTACCCTATACAGAGGTTAGGAAGTGGATGACCCGTGTATACAGCGGATCCTAGTTCTGCCCTCTGGTTGATTCAGGGGAAATGCCCCACTATCCTGTAGGAGGCGCCAGAATTTCTTCGACACCATAGTTTGGTCTGCCCCTGAATCAAGTAGGGCCTTGGCCAACACGCCCTGTACCTCTACATCAAGGCGAAAGCCTTCCTGCCTATATTTCTCCTTTTCACTCATCAGTGCGGTGCGTGACATGCATTCATCCCTCTTGTGACCCCTCTTCCCACATTTAAAACATTTCATGCGAGAGTCATTCCCCATACCTTTATCCATACATTTCTTTGTACCTAGTATACATGACATTGGGTCTTTCATTATTCTGCTGAAATTTGCCACCCCATACGAGTCGCTAGCTCCTCCGTGCAGTTTATGGGCTACCTGAGCCTCCATGAACCTTTCGGTTAAGTGAGCAGCCTCGTCTGACGTCTGGCAATTCTGGAGAGTGAGGAATGCCCTGACTTCAACTGGCACAGCCTCAGAAAACTGCTCCAACACCAGCATATCAAGAATACTCTCAATTGTTCTCTCTTCTGGCGTAAGCCACTTCCACACCAGGCTACGTATCCGTTGGCCTAGTGCCTTAGGAGTTTCACCTGGCTGGATTTTTGTTGCCCTTAACATTCGGCGATACACCATAGGCGCTTTATAAGCCGCCAAGGCTTTTCCCGTCAGGGAGGTGGCTAATCGGACCGCCCACTGCTTCTCGGGCCAGCCTGCACCTCGAGCTACCCACTCAAAGGCCTCGAGAAAGTCATCAATATTGTCTTTGCCTGACCATTGTCCAAAAGATAAGATCCCACATGTTTGTGGGTCTACCCCACAGTAGTGTCCTTCAGGCATTTTAACTGTCAGCCGCTCCTGTAGCAAAGCCTGCACCAAGTCTGTCAACGGCTTCTGCTGTGCCTGCATGGCTGCTAAAGCTTGCTCCTGACACTGCTGGGCCAGCTCTCGTTGTTTTTCGAATTGGAGCCCAATCCAACGCAGCGTCTCCTGTGGAGTCTCCATGATGGCAGCCTGCAACAGACCAAGAAAAAAAAACACACCAAGTGCGGCACTTTTTTTCCTAAATGCAGTTAAGCTGGGGTTTTCAGTCCCCCTTATTTCTCCTTACAGAATCCCATCCTGGCTGTACCCAGATACCTTTACCTGAGTCAGGCGGTGATTCTGGCTTTGAGAAAATTCTTTGCCTTTCCGGATCCTGGAGTCCTCTGGGCGTGGTCCACCGCAGTCCCGGTCCTGTTCTCCGGTGCTGGTGACTCCACTCTGCTCACACGGTATCCTTCTTTTCAGGAATCCAAAGAACTGTGCCATTTGTGAGACTATACCCGCCTTAGGCGCCCGCCTAGACATGGGGTATAGCCTGGGTTGTTAAAGGAATACTCTGTTGTCGTGTCCAAGTGTAAATTAAAGCTGGGCTTTATTCCCCTTCCCTTGAGGATTGCCTTCTGAATACTTCAAACAATGGTAACACAAATAAACTGTTGCTTCACAGACAAATAAAAGTTTTTCCAAATGATAATAATGTTTCTTCTTGCTTCTTTTTAACAAAGAGATTCTATCTCATCAGAAATGCACAAAGCACACTCCATCGGCTCTGGAATGACCTCTGGGTTTGAACTTTCCCACTGCATAACATCAGGACCTGGTCCTGTATATGGGCACCATGTTTCTGTATCACTGTTTTCAGAACCTTGCCCTCGGGAGACCTCAGCTTCCAGGAGAGGAGACTGCTTTGTGCAGTCAGAGACATAAGGAGCTGTGCTTGGGGTTTCTTCCCAACACCTATTCCAATAGGGGTTTTCTATCACCCTGTAAGCTTGGCTTTTTACAAAAGGACCCACTTCTTTCCCTCTATAGAAGACAGGGTACTTATCTTTCTTCTGGGTGAAGATTGTTTCCAGCCCTTCCTCCGTTAGCCACGGCTTCTTCTCTGTGGTGCAAACTGCCTTTCTCCGGGAGTAGGAGACACTAGGCTTAGCTGAGCTGAAATCACTTCCTGGTTTCAGTGAGCATTCCTGGGTGTGACTTTTGCTCTCTACCTGCTTGGTTGTTTTCCTCGGCACGAGGACCCCTCTGGCTTGGAAGTCTTTGGCACTGTTCTTCCCAGCACTCTCTGGTTCAACAGCCTGCTTCCATTCAGCCCTGGTTCTCCAAGACAGCGTGTCTCTCTGTGTTTGCTCCTGAGTCTCTATTCCCTTCTGAGACTGACTCCTCTGCTTGAACTCCCTGAACTCCTTGAACCCCTTCTGTGGGATTTCCCACCTGGTTTTATTTCCCTGCTTGTTAGACGTAGTACGTGACTCTTCCCTCAGGTGAGCCTGATTAGAACTCTGAATTTCTACTGCGTCACTAATGAGGAAAGTTTGTTTCTCCATTCCTTGCTTCCCTGCACCCTGAATGTATCAACTGCACATGTGGCTGTGAGGTAAGCTCTTCTTTTTCATTTCCCTTTATTATCCCCGGCTCAGTCTACCTCATCTATATATGTATATAGATATAGATATATATATTTATTTAAACTGAATTAAAATAACTCCCTCTGAACTGAGGAAACTCCTTCTTTCCCCTCTTATAAAAAAAACCTAGCATAGAAAAAAGATAACTAAAAGAATACAACATCTAATAAAACTTTGGGATGTCCTACCCAAAATGTAAATGTCCCCCCCCCCCCAAATCATAGACACCTACGTTAACTAACAAATCCCCGGGTGGGTATCGGGACTGAACTGGAGTTCCTCAAGGAACAACAATTAGCAGGTAAGTCTAATTTCTCTTTCCTTATCGTCCCTCCAGTTCAGTCCCTCACTGCTGGGATGTAACAGAGCAGTAATTATTGGGAGGGACCTGTCCATCTAGATCACAATACTGCAGAACCGAAACAGGCATCCTTTGCTGCCTGAACATCTAGGCGATAATGTTTACTGAAAGTATGAAGAGAAGACCAAGTGGCTGCTTTGAAAATTTCCACCGGTGGAACCAAACTATGTTCCGCCCAAGAAGTTGCTAGTAGAATGAGCCTGTAACCCCATCTGGCCAATCTGAGACCAAATGCTGATCCTCCAAAGACTGTGTCCTTTTAAGAGGTCTCACTAGCCCACTTGCCAGCTCATCTGAAACTGATTGTGCCAGCGGTGACGGATCCTGCTGTCGCAAGCAACCCAGCGGTGAGGGACTGAACTGGAGTTCCTCAAGGAACAACAATTAGCAGATAAGTCTAATTTCTCTTTCTCTCTCTCTAACCCCATCCGCAGTCCTCATCCCTCATTCCTGTTCCAGGAACAAGCAGAAAGTTAATCCTCAGATATGGATAACGTTGATACAGATGGAGCCCCGTGGAAGCATCTCCACAGCTTTCAAAGAAAGCCTTTGGGAGATGCCACCACACATGCATGGTCCCCTTCCCGCCCAGGGTGCCATCTTACTCAATCTCCCTTTCCGCAGAGCCCTACAGATGTTCGTCTAATTCCCCTGGAAAAAAGTTGATTATTCTCGTGCATTAAGTGCATTGTCCAGTTAGCACCGATCTTTTCCTGCCTCCAAGTCCTGTTGCCTTGGCTTCGAGAGAACCGTTTTGTTAGGTTTCTTTCTCCAGCACGGTTTCACGTCTTTTTTGACCACTGGCCGCATTGAGGGTCTTCAACCTTGCTGGGTTCTTTTTGTCCCAATGGCCAATGGTTTAAAAAGAGTGATCGGTGCTCGAAGAACATGTCCCTTACTGATACACATGACTGTTGCCTCCGGTGTCTAGGTGCCGACCATGACACAGAGGTTTGCTCCCTGTGCAAAAAGATGTCCGCTAAGGCCATCCAGAGTTACCGGCAGAAGCAGGATGACGTCTTCCACAGGTCAGATTCAGCCCCAGTATTCCCAGTAGCCGCATGCTCTAAGGCCTCGCACGGATCCTAGAAGCCACGTAAATCCCCCGTGGTGCCTGAGCGAGCACGCAATCACTCCGACAAGGGATCCCCAGAGGGAGAGCGCAAAAAAAAAAAGAGAAATCCTTGAGAACCTCTTCCTGTCCACACAGCAAGTCCCATGCGAGGAGTCAGAGTTGGAGGTACCCAGAACAGACACAGGGACCTCCGGTGAGAGATCTCATACCCCTGAGGCCCATCCCATCAAAGACTCCCTCTCCTCACTGACACCAGACCCAGTCACCCCGATGTCCATTTCGAAGGCTGTAACTCCACAGGATGATAGCATTGCAATGCAGCATTTCTGACTTCCTTGCCTCGCAGCAAGCATCGCCCGGTCCTGTGGGTGCAAGCACTGAGACCATAGGGACCTTGATGTCGAGGACTCCCTGGGCCGCTGAAGAGAACTTCGAGAGCCCTATGCCTCGAGCCATTCCTTGGTGAGGGTCTCGATCCCGCTCCCAGTCCTTTGTGGCGAGATCCTCCACGGCAAGCGCTTCTGGCTCCAGCCAAGCAACAGCCAAGGGTCACCAGAGGCCAGATCCGATGACGCCCCAGGAGCCATCAGGTATCGAGTCCTTGATGGACTACTCAGACTGGGAGTCCAAGGACGAGGCTCCCCAGAGACACGAGCTCACCATAATTTCCCCTCGGATCCATCTCCCCTAGCATCGAGGCGATGGTCTCCAGATGAGGACATCTTGTTTCTCAAGTTTGTCTGGGTTATGGCAAAGGCATTGTTCCTCACCACAGAGTCGGAGGAGGACCCTCGCATGGAGGAACTCAAAATCCTCCAATACGAGGCTCCACCTAAGGAGTCCCTTATGGTCTCCGTCCCCATCATCCTCGGGCAACTCCTTCTCTGGATGTGGGAAACACCGGCGTTGGTGCTGAGAGTTAGCGGGCACCTGGACACCATATATTGAGTCCAGTAGGGCCCCAGCTTCAGGAAGGCACAGCTCCCTCACACCTCCATGGTGGTCGAGTTGACAATTTGCCGACAGAAAAGCCCAAAGACTCACTCTTCAGTGCCCCCAGACAGGTAGTCCCACGCCCTCGGGCACAAATGCTACCAGGGCTTGATGCTGGCTTGCCAAAAACAAGCATATCAGCTGTATATTGGCATGTACCTCCAAGACCTGACTAGGGACCTCGGAGATTTCTCGGTGGGTCTCAGCGTAGCTCACCTCCAGCGATTTCAGACCCTCATGAAGTCCATCAGGGAATGCTCGAAATACTTGTCTTGAGCAGCCTATGACGGCTTCGAGTCTAACACGAGGGTGGCTGCCATGGGCATTGATGCGCAACGCCAGACTTGGCTCCAGGCTTTGGACCTCGAGCAATGGGTCCAGGAGAAACTCCTCGACGTCCCCTGCCTCGGTGAAAACCCAATGGAGGACAAGGCGGCAGAGATCGAGACTGAGTATGTCACCAGGACGCCACTCTCCAGGAAGATCTCCACTCTTCCCAAAAAGAAACTACCAGGGAAAAGGCCTCCCTCCCACCAGAAAGGCCAGCCTTATCGAGGATATCCCCAATACCAAGCCCCCCAGACCCCTCAGCAGGATCATCAGGGCAAGGGAGCAAGGGAGTGGACCAAAGGCTGCGCAAGCCTGAGGGCTCCAAGCCTCAGACACTGGCTCCAGCCCAGTCAGGAATGGAGTTTTGACACCCAGAGCATAGCCTCTCTACCCATGAGGGACCAGCTACCAATGGGGGGGGGGGCATCTGATTCATTTTGCCCATCGGTGGTCAGCCATCACCACTGATTCCTGTGCACTTCAAGTGGTCAGGGAAGGCTACCTCCTTCACCTGGACCAGACACCTCCCCCCCTTTCTTTCCAGGAGAGCCCTCTTGGACTCCCCTGCACCAGGCTCTGCTACTACAGGAACTTGCAGGCCTTCTTAGGGACAGGGCCATGGAGCCCATACTCCTCCACCTTAAAGGAAAGGGGCTCTATTCTAGGTAGGTGTACTTATGATCTAGATTGGCCACTGTTGGAAACGGGATACTGGGCTTGATGGACCTTGGTCTGACCCAGTATGGCATATCTTATGTTCTTATGTTCTTATGTAAGATACCAGGAGGATCCACTGGAGGAACATAGGGGTATCATGCGTTACTAATAGCCCTGGATATTCACGCAGAAAAAGCTTATATTCTGAATTATAACAGGAGACAAGAGGGTGTGGAAAACCCTCACAGTCATGGGAATGATTTATAAGTTTTTTTCTACTATATAGGATAGCCCTCAGAGACAAAGATCAATGCTCTGTAGCAAGGGCCCATAGTAGAAAGCTTCTCTGAAGATTGCAGAGAGCATTGTGCAGGAGAATTATGAGATAAATCTGACTGAAGTCAGGCATGTTGCCACATCCTAGGAGAAGGAGATGGCTGGAAAGAAGATAATGTGAGAAGCCTAAAGTGAGTAGGAATGTCCAAGATAGATGAGGATCAGCTTGGAATCACTACTGAGGCTGGTTCAAATACTGGAAGTCCTGCATGCACAGAAGCTGAAAGACAGCAAAGAGGATCTTTCTGTGCAAAAACAGAGAGGAACAGACAAAGGGAGAGGAGATATTCCTGTCCGTGTCTGATGAGTTATCTTGAGAATGTATTCAAGAAACTAAAAAGATCTACACTGGAATGAAAGGCTAGAGAAGCCTTTCAGTATGGTACCACTCAGTCAGGGAAAATCCTGGATGAGAGGGTAGAGAATACAGGTAATTGGAGGGTGACTTACCCATATGGCGAGTCAGCTGAGGGAAAAAATGTTCATGTTGGGCCAGACACGATCATGAGATAGTTGTAACCTCCCTTCTTAATAGTAAGAAGAGGAGAATTCTGTAACCCATGAACAAGAATATCCTGACAGCTTAAAGAAAAAACAGGGAACAAACTTCTGTAAAGAAGAAGTTAACTGTAGATTGTAACCCTCAGAACCTATGGTTGCTGGGTATGTCAAGACTGGCTAGAGTTTGGAAACTTCAGACTAGGACGAGGTGTCCCTTGCTTGGGCACCTTTGGATGATGGGCAGGAGAAGAGTGAAACCTTCTTTTCTTAGGGAAAGAAGGCTTGGTAGGACATTTCCTACCTCCTGGGGAAGAAGGCTTAGAATGGTCTCCAGAACCAGGGAAGTCAGTGGAGCAATGAGCAACCTGACGTAAAGCCTCCTTATTGAAGAGATTTTCTCCAGTACAAGGAGAATTACCCAGTGTATGTTGTGCCCATCTGCTCAAGTCTGAAGCTTGGAGCCAGGCTCTACGACGTGCTCCAATGGCAATAGCAGAAGTTCTGCTAACAGACTCAAAAGAGTCTAGGGAAGCACGAGAAAGAAACCAAGAGATATTCCGGCTATGACTAAGAAGCAAGGAATAGTCAGCAGCCTTAGGCTCTGACAAAAAAGGAGTCAAAAAAGATAATTTCTTTGTGACCGGGATATAAATACAGCTAAATAAATAAATCTTGTTCCTGTCTGGAATCTGTATATAAATCTAACTCTGGCTAGACTTCTTTTGCCAGAGCTTGGTCTGCACCTTGGTGATGCCTTGTGCTTGGCTCCTTGTTACACTTTGGATCCTGATTTGTCTTGCTGGATTTCTTAGATCCTGTACCAGTTCCTATTAGACTTTGGCTTTCTTTTGCTTTGCTGCTTCTTGGTGCGTGCCTTGTGCTTGTGCATCATGCCTCCTTTGGAGTTATTCTATTCCTAGCTTTCACTTGGGTCCAGCGTTTGGGCAATTCAGGGTCATCAACCATTTTCTAGATTCACAGGCACAGATTACTGTCCTCCTCAATACTGTGAACTTCCGTCTTGATTACTGTAATATCATTTATATTAGACTGCCACTTTTTAAAATTAAATGTCTGCAGACCATCCAAAATGCAGCTTTGTATATTCTTTCGCATGCTTGAAAATATGACCACATTATGCCTCTAATGACCAAACACCATTGGCTACCAATTCATTACCATAGTCGCTATAAAATACTCACCCTTATCCATAAGTCCCTTCATGATGCAGCCCCCAATTATCTTTCATCCCTTATCACCTTGCATGCCCTAGCTCATTCACTCTGCTCGATACACGGTAACTGTCTGTCAATCCCCCCACTTTCGAGAGCCAGGCTTGAGGCCACACGACATTCTGCATTTTTTTGCATGGGCCTGTTTCTTGGAATTACTTACCATCACATCTGCATCTTGAGCCGATCTTTAAGTGCTTTAAAGCGGGCCTTAAGACCTTTCTCTTTGAACAAGCTTTTGGGGTCTCAGGATAATGCCTTAATTTGACATGCAGAATTGTCTTCTCCTTGTCTCCCCTCTTTGCTTATACTATCTCTTGTTATTAATGTTTCCTTTTTCTTTTATGACTGAATAGAGTTCTGTTTCTTTTATGTGAATTATTATTTTATTGTAAACAGCTTTGTCCTTGTGAAAGGCAGTATAGAAAATCTAGTAAACCATAAACCATCAGAGAAAATAGTGCAGAAGCAGTCTTAATTGTAGGGTTCTGGGGAGGGAAGCAATTTTGCTGTTCTTGGAAAGCAAGGCCATCTGCAGCAAGGTGTGGAGCCAGGAGGATAATCTTCAGAATGGTGGGGTCCCTACAAATATAAGGCCCTAGGCCAGTGATGGCTAACCTTTTTGAGCCCGAGTGCCCAAACTGCCGCACAAAACCAAAGAATTTCCTCAAAGTGCCAGCACGTCATTTGCATAAGTGGTCTTATTTGCATAAATATTTGCATAATGTTACCATACACTAACTTTTAGTAAACATGTCTCTTAATGAGTGTATGGATAAAGAAAGACTAAAAGATTTCTACATTACTATAATCCAGTGCCAACCGCCAGGCACATTAGGAACTACTACAAACGCTGCCCATTTAGAACCCATAGCAAACCCGCCGTATCCTGACAGCATTACCAGGACTCACAAAGCACCATACCCTACCTATCAAAAGGCAACACTGCAAATATTAAACCAATACATTTCAGAGAATACTGGGGAAAGAGAACAAGTGGCAACGTCAAATAGGAATTTCCTCTTGTACCAAACAAAGCGCAGATGTTAATGATGCACATTTCCCAGAGCTGACATATTCCAGTTAATAAATTCAAAATAAAGAGATATCTTTCTACCTTTTGTGCATTTTTTTTTCAGTTGCAATTGGTCCAGCCACCTTCTTCTGGTTTCTTCATGTTTTCTGCTAACTCTCCATCGTCTGCTGTCCATTTGTCCTTTCTTTTCTCTTCTAGTTTTTTTTCCATTCTCTCTCTCTCTCTACATCTGCTTTAACATACTAATCTTTCTCCTTTTGCTCTTTCCTCATTCCTATTTCATCCACAAATTTTACCCCTCCATCCTCAATCCCCAATTACTCTCCCAATACCTGGCCAATTGTAGATTTTTCATCCCTCCTACACAAAATATTTTTCCCCTCTCCATTTTACTCTCCCAGCCCCATCCCATTCTAATCCTCCCCCAACATCAGCTCCCTTCTAGTTCCAGTCTCACCCAGCATCCATTCCCTTCTAGTCCCTGCATCAGCCCATTTCCAGTCCAAGTCCCTTCATCAGCTCATTTTCAATCCTAGCCCCCCCATCAGCCCATTTCTACTCATTTCCTAGCCCCACCATCAGCCCATGTCAAATCATAGCTCCCGTCCACTCAGCCCATTTCCAGTCCAAGCCCCCCCATGAGCCTACTTCCAGTTCTAGCCCCTCCATGAGTCCATTTCAATTCAAGCCCCCACCACAGCCCATTTCCAATCTTAGCTCCCCCCAACAGCCCATTTCCAGTCCTATCCTAGCTGTTCCATCAGCCCATTTTCAGTCCTAGCTCCCTTCCCTCACAGCCCATTTCCATTCCAAGCCCCCTCCCCATCAGCTATTTGCAGTTCAAGCCTCCCCTTCCACTCAGCCCATTTCCAGTCCTAGCAACACCCCAACCCATTACCAGTCCTAGCCCCCCGTCAATCAACTTCCAGTCCTAACCCCCATCACCCCATTTTCAGTTTAAGCCCCCCCCCCCTATAACCCTTTACCAGTCCTAACCCCCCATCAGCCCATTTCCAGTCAGCCCCCCATAGCCCATTGCCAGTCCTAAACCCCCCCCATCAGCCCACAGCCCATTACCAGTCCTAACCACATCAGCCCACCTCAAGTCCTAACCCCTCCCCATCAGCCCATTTCCTGTCCTAGCCCCCCCCCATAACCCATTATCAGTCCTACACCACCATCAGCCCACTACCAGTCTTAACCCCCCCATAGCCCATTACCAGTCCTAACCCCCCCCATCAGCCCACTACCAGTCTTAACCCCCCCCATAGCCCATTACCAGTCCTAACCCCCCCATCACCCCATTTCCAGACAGCCCTCATCAGCTCAAAGCCCATTGCCAGCCCTCATTAGCCCACAGCCCATTGCTAGTCTTAACTCCCCCCCATAGCCCACTGCGTCTTAACCCCCCTCCCCAGCCCACTGCCAGTCTTAACCCCCCCTCCCTAGCCCATTGCCAGTCTCAACCCCCCTCCCTCCCTCCCTCCCTAGCCCATTGCCAGTCTCAACCCCCCTCCCTCCCTAGCCCATTGCCAGTCTCAACCCCCCTCCCCCCCTCCCTAGCCCATTGCCAGTCTTAACCTCCCTCCCTCCCTAGCCCATTGCCAGTCTTAACCTCCCTCCCTCCCTCCCTCCCTAGCCCATTGCCAGTCTCAACCCCCCTCCCTCCCTAGCCCATTGCCAGTCTCAACCCCCTCCCTCCCTCCCTCCCTAGCCCATTGCCAGTCTCAACCCCCCTCCCTCCCTAGCCCATTGCCAGTCTTAACCTCCCTCCCTCCCTAGCCCATTGCCAGTCTTAACCCCCCTCCCTCCCTCCCTAGCCCATTGCCAGTCTTAACCCCCCTCTCTCCCTCCCTAGCCCATTGCCAGTCTTAACCCCCCTCCCTCGGCTCATGGCAATAAAAAAAAAAAAAAGCTGCCCGCTGCCGCCGCGGTGGCATGGAGTGTCCCGCGGGGCTCCCTCTGCCCGGTGGGACTCTCCCGGCGCTGCTCAGCCCCTCTCTGCCGGCTTGCAGAGACGCGAAGGGAGAGAGAGTCTCCCTCGCGTCTCTCTTAAGCCCGCAGGGGCAGATGGGAAATTTCCCATCAGCCCCTGCGGGCTTAACAGAGACGCGAGGGAGACTCTCCCTTCGCGTCTCTGCAAGCCGGCAGAGAGGGGCTGAGCAGCGCCGGGAGAGTCCCGCCGGGCAGAGGGAGCCCCGCGGGACACTCCATGCCGCCGCGGCGGCAGCGGGCAGCTTTTTTTTTTTTTTAAATGTGCGACCTTCCCGCGTGCCAGCTGCAAGGCCTTCGCGTGCCACAGCTGGCACGCGTGCCATAGGTTCGCCATCGCTGCCCTAGGCCTAGAGACAGCCCTGTTAAGGACCCAATTGAGAGAGGGAATTTTTCCTAGGAATAAAATGATAGAATAATCAAAACCTCAGTTTAACTTGCCCCTTGAAGGATGATAGCTTCAAGAATACATTGTCCCCAAACACATGTTGGAGGTGTTGGTTATGCCCTGATAGGTAGTGTGCTCCTATTAAACTATCAATGCCACTTCCTGTAGCACCCAGTGTTCCTTGAATATCCACCTTTCAAGTATTGTCACACACAGTCTGTAGGGTTGCAGGAGCATCAAAGAGTTTCTTTGTAGGAAGCATATCTTCTGGTTCATTTCTGTTTATACAGTACAGGAAATTATTTAATGCATTTATCTGTAATCAGATTTAGTGACTGATATATGATAACATCTTGCTGTGTTTATGCACAACTGAAAGCAAAAAAAAAAAAGAGAAAGCGCCAACAAAGGAAAGTTAAAACGTAGTTGGCTTAAAACTGTACCTTTTGCCTTTTAGTGTTGCAAAAATGTCGGAATCAGCTAAAATGGCAAAGATAGCATGCCAGAAAAAATATTGCTAAAAATGCAGATCTGACTCCTTTTCTGTAGTTGACAAGTTTAAAATCTTGAATATAAAGAAGCTCAAGTCATTACTTTTTTCTCTACAGCTAATGAGATTTTTACAGCAGTTGGCAGAAAAGCTCAAGATACAAGATATTTCAACAGAGAGTTTACAGTCCCAGTATGCATTATTCCTCGATGCTGCTGAAGAGCTAAGTAAACTGGATAAGGAAGATCTCAGTGAGAGAAAAGCCCTCATCTACAACTTACAGAAGAAGGTCGGTCTTAAATCTTCACCTTGGTGACTCAAAATCATTACAGCTTGGAAGGTAGCACTAGACAGCGAACCCAGATATTCAATTGTTTTCTCTCTCCACTATTCATTGTGACCTTGAGTAACTTACTTATTTCCAGGAACAAGCAGGAATGCAGTCTTCACATATGGGTGATGTCGGCACCGATGGAGCCCGCACTGGAATGCTCTCCAGATTTCAATAGGAAAGCCTTTGGGAGCACTCCACTGTACCTGTGCGTCCCCCTTCCCAACTCCTCTCATCAGTTCTTCATTTTCCGCAGAGCCAGCAGGTTGCAAAATCCTGTCACTGCCGAAAAACATCTTTTTTTGGTGTAATATTGTGCTCTGCCTTTCTGTCGACGCCGGTTCCATCAGAATCGACTATGGTCCGGATAAAATTTTCTTTTTAAGTTATAACATTTCTATTTCTTTTCTTTTCCTGCAGGTTAACTGCTTACTAGGCCTTTGTATCCCTTTCAATCCTAGGGATATTTTTCTAAATGGAAAAACCAACTAGTGGTTTAAACAAAATGTACCAAATGTGTTGGTACCAAATCAGTCACGGATAAACATGACTGGTGTCTAAAATGTTTGGGCCCTGAACATTTACCAAATTCTTGTCCTTTGTGCCAACAGCCAACTGTATTGGCCTCGATGCCAATCCTTGAGCCTGCATCAGTGGACCTCTTGCCTCCAATGCTTCAGGTGGAACCGACTGACAACAGCGGTAACCCACAGGCTAAAACTGCCAGGGCTCCTGATTCCGATACCTTGGAGCATAAGTATCAGCATCGACCCTTGACATTTATGAAGTATCAGGGTCAAAAGCACGACCGCCGATACTTTGACTTCTTGATAGATTCTAACTCCACTTCGTCTGATTCTGATGGGGACTCTCAGGATTCCCAAGACCTTCCAGATATTCCTTTTGACCGTCCCCTCCTCAAGAGTGGTGCAGGTCCCCACCATAGGACATGTCTTTCCAAGAATTTATCTGGGACATGGCAGCAGTGCTGCAGATCACCATGGCCTCGGAGAAGGAGGGCAGAGGATCTCTAAATCTTTCAATACCTTTCTATGCCTAAGGAAGCAGCTACTTTACTGGTGCATCGCATCTTACAGGATCTCATGCTCCACATGTGGGAGGCTCCATTCATGGTTCTGCACATCAGTAAAAGGCTTGATACTATGTACCAAGTTACAGAGTGCCCAGGCTTTCAGAAGTCTCAACTCTCCCACCACTCAGTGGTGGTGGAATCGGCCATGCACTGAATAAAGAGTTCAAAGAATCACTCTTCCATGCCTCCAGGTAGAGACTCGAGGACACTTGATGCCTTTGGGTGTCGATGTTTTCAGACATGAATGCTGACCTCAAGGATTACCTTCTATATGTTATACATGGGCATGTTCCTGAAGGATGTCACCAGGGATCTGGAGACGTTTGCCCTCATATTTCCTGATGATAAGAGGAGTGCATTCCAAGCGCTTATCAGACAGGATACCTCAAAATTCCTTACCAGGCCATTTGTGATGCTTTTGAATCAACTAGCAGAACTTCCGCAGACTGCATTGGGGCTCAAAGGATGGCCTGGTTACAGTCATTAGATCTTAAACAGTGGGTCCAAGACAAGTTGTCTAATATCCCATGTACTGGAGAGAACTTTTTTTGAAAATGTTGGAGAGAAAAAGGCCGGTGTAATTGAGACAGATGATCTCACACTCACCTTTCCAGGAAGATGGCTGACCCCTCCAAAAGGAAGGCTCTTCCAAAGAAACCTACTCTAAGAAAAGAGATATTATCCTTCCTACACACTTGCAGCTGCTTACCAGCCTCAGCAGCAACAGCAGCGCCAGCAGGGCCCTCGCCAACCCAAGAAACCCAAAGCTCCTAAACCCAAACCAGCGACACAGACACAACCTGCACCTAGTTTCTAACTTCTTCCTAGAGAGCATTGTCACTCTGCCTCTGCAGGGTCCCCAGTCCCTGAGCATAGCAGGCAGACTCTGTTCCTATACCCACAGGTGGCACCTCATCACTTCAGAACAGTGTACTCTCAACATTATCCAAAGGCGGTATCTGCTTCACTTTGAAGATTTACCCTCCACTGGTTTCACAGGGGACTATCCCACAAACCCCCTTCAAAGCACACTCTTGAAGGAAGAATTCTCCACTTTGTTATCTCAGGGCGCCATAGAAAGAGGTACGATTGGCTATGTTCTCTAGACCTAAAGGAGGCATACACACACTTACTGATCCATCCTTAGTAGAGACAGTATCTGTGTTTCAGGCTTCAGCAAAACCTCTACCAATACCGGGTACTGCCCTTCGGCTTAGCCTCCGCATCTCGAGTGTTCACAAAATGCATGGCAGTAGTTGTAACCTATGTCCACACTTTGGGAATCTTTGTCTTCCCTTATTTAGATGACTGGCTAATCAGGGGAGACTCTCCCCATGGAGTTAAAACTCTCCCTGCATTGCACCATCATCGTGCTCCAAAATTTAGGATTGTGTCCTAAATTTCACAAGTTGCACCTTGTTGCAACCCAAAGGTTCGAGTTCATCGGAGCCAGGGGCGGCCCAAGGGGGGTGCGGGGCCATCTGCAGAGACTCACTGCGAAGCCTCATTTTAATAAGGGGCCTCATTTGCATAAATATTTGCATAATGTTAACATGCACTAACCTTAAGTAAACATGCCTCTTAATGAGTGTCTGGATAAAGAAAGACTACCAGATTTCTACATTAATATACTCCAGTGCCAACCACCAGGTACATTAGGAAGTACTATAAACACTGCCCATTTAGAACCCATAGCAAACCCACTATATCATAGCAGCACTACCAAGACTCACAAAGCACCAAACCCTACATATCAAAAGGCAACACTGCAAATATTAAACCAATACATCTCAGAGAATACCAGTACATTTCCTACTGGGGAAATAGAACAAGTGGCACTGTCAAATAGAAACTACATGAACAGAATACCTCAGCTCGGTTACACATGCAGAACATAGACCATCACCAAACAAAGAACAAGGGATCACAATTTAGAAATAGAAAGACAATGATTAAACTGTGAACCCCAAAAGCCAAACTTGGAATGTACAACACTAGAGATATAAAACTATAATTTAATTTCCTCTTATACTAAACAAAAACGCAAAGACATGTTTCCCAGAGCTGACATATTCCAATTAATAAATTCAAAATAAAAAAGTATTTTTCTACCTTTTGTTGTCTGGGCATTTTATTTTTCAGTTGCAATTGCTGCAATCATTTTCTTCTGGTTTCTTTGTGGCTTCTGCTAACTCTCCATTGTCTGCTGTTCATTTGTCCTTTCTGCTCTCTTCTAGTTTTTTTCCATTCTCTATATCTGTTTTAACATACTGATCTTTCCCCTTTTGCTATTTCCTCCGTTTCTTTCTTTCTTTCTTTTTTATCCACTCAATTTTAACCCCTTCCATCCTCAATCCCCACTTATTCTCCCAATACCCGGCCAATTGTGGATTTTTCTTCTCTCCCACACAAAATATCTTTTCCCTTTTCCATCCTCATTCCCCCAGCCCCATCCCTTTCTAGTCCCCCCAACATCAGCTCCCTTCTAGTTCCAGCCCCACCCAGCATCCGCTCCCTTCTAGTTCCATTCTCCCATCACCCCCCATCAGCCAATTTCCAGTCCGAGCCCCACATCAGCCCATTTCCAATCCTAGCCTCCCCATCAGCCTATTTCCAGTCTTATCCCAGTCCCCAATCAGCCCATTCCAGTCCAGGCTCCCCCCTCAGCCCATTTCCAATCCTACCCCCCCATCTGCCATTTCCAGTCCTATCCTAGCCCCCTCCCTCCCCGAAGAGCTCTGCGCCTGTCTGAGCAGCTTCAGAAGGAGCCAGGGAGGTCGACTCACTTCTGCACAGTGCTGGAGTGAAGAGCAATATGTTCCTTCGCTCCCACTATGTTCTCATGAAGCGAACTGAGTGCTGGGAAAGTTTAAAGGGCATTTCCTGTTTCCCGGTACTCTATGGGCTTCACAAGAACACTGCGTGAATGAAGGAACACGCTGCTCTTCACTCCAGCACTGTGCAGAAGTGAGCCGAGGCCTTGGGCCTCCCTGGCTCCCTCTGAAGCCAGCCCTGCAAACCCACCCAATGGAATGAAGTTTGCGCAGGGTCCCCTGAAGCGCGGGGCCCTGTGCGAACAATATTCTCGCACAATGGATGGGCTGGCTCTGATCGGAGCACTCTTGGACATTCAGCAGGCCTGAACTTTCCTTCTGCAGGTTTGCTCTGCCTGCCTCATCAAGCTCATAAAACACATACAGCAACAAAGGCTGGTAACAGCTTGAGAGATGCTACGCTTCTTGGGACACATGGCCTCAACGGTTCATGTAGTCCCCTATGCTTGTCTACACATGCAGCAAGCCCAATGGACTCTGTCTTCTCAATGGATCCAAGCAAAGGGGCATCTCAAAAACAAGATGCATATCACCCCTCAACTAATCAGGTCTGTTCACTGGTGGTGTTCCCGAAAGAACCTACACGGCGGGTCACCTTTTCCGATGCCTCCACCTCAGTGCACCCTAACAATGGATGCCTCCAAACTGGGATGGGGAGAACATCTGAATGACCTGACCACACAGGGTCTGTGAATGCTGCAGGAATCTGTGTTGCAGATAAGCTTCCTGGGGCTGCGTGTCCAAACAAATGCCCATTGGGTTTTTCAAGTCCGACTTTCAGGCCAACAGGTATTAGTCAGAACAGACAACCAGATGGCCATGTTCTATGTGAACAAACAGGGAGGAACAGGATACTATCCCCTATGCCACACCACATTCACCTCAGAGCGGTGTACTCCCGGGCGAATTCAATGTCCTTGCAGACAGACTCAGCTGTATCCTTCATCCACACGAGTAGACCCTACATCGGATCTTCCGAATTTGGGAAACCCCACTCATAGATCTTTTCTCCACTTAACAGAACACACAACTTCTATTGTTCTGCTCACAGCTTTCGTCCCTATATCAACAGGCCTCGGACGCCTTCTTTCTCGATTGGAGATGGGGCCTGCTTTATGCATTTCCACCCATCCCCTTCATACCAAAAACACACTTCAAGCTACAAGTTGACAAGGGCTCCATGATCCTCATAGCCCCTTTTTGGTCCCGTCAACCATGGTTTCCTCTGTTCCTTCGTCTGGCGCAGACTCAACCCCTCAGACTCGGATGTGCTCATTAACTCTTCTCACAGGACCAAGGGACACTTCTCCATCCCAATCTTCATGTCCTTCACTTCACAGCATGGCTGCTGAAGGGATAGTGCTTGCTGACCTTGACCTGTCACAGGAGGTCAAGGATATCCTGCTTGCATCACGAAAACAGTCCACCAGGCGAACCTATGCCTTTAAATGATGAAGGTTTGCCCTTTGGTGTTCCCAAAAGGGCATTGACCCCTTTGCCTGCCCAGTGGAATCCCTTCTTCACTATCTCCTCTACTTGTCCTTGGTAGGTCTTGACTAACTTGGTCAGAGTTCATCTTAGTGCCATTGCGGCCTATTTCCTTAGATCCCTTAGCAGCAAGCTTCATGTAGGATCTCCTGCTGTCCAAAGCCACTGTTTAAGCTGGCTGCAGTGGCTTGGGACCTCAACATGGTTCTAGCTCAACTTCTAATGCCTTCCTTTGAGCCTTTAGTGACTGATTCACTGAGGTTTCTCTCTTGGAAGGTAATCTTCCTCATAGACGTCACATCAGCTTGCCACATCAGTGAACTGCAGGCTCTAGTGGCAGATCCGCCATATATCCGCTTCCACCATGACAAGGTGGTCCTCCATACCCATCCACACTTCCTTCCAAAGGTGGTCTCTTCTTTCCATCTGAACCAGTCGATAATCCTAACGATTTTCTTCCCGAGACCACATGCGTCTCAAGCAGAAGCAGTGCTACACACCTTAGACTGCAAGCAAGCACTGGCTTACTACTTAGATAGAACTAAAGCTCATAGGAAATCCTCTTAATTATTCATTTCCTTTGATCCAGGTCACCTTGATCTACCAGTGGCAAAGTGAGCTCTATCCAGATGGATAGCGGAATGTATCCTTTTGCTCATGCACAAGTGGGTCTCTCCCTGGAGGGTCACGTCACTGTCCATAATGTGCGCATCATGACAACTTCCTTAGCCAACCTCCTGTTCAGTATCCATTGATGAGATCTGTCGGCAGCTAGCTAGTCCTCCATTCATATGTTCGCTGCACATTATTGTCTGGACAGGGACTCCTGTTGGGACGCTGTCTTTGGCCAAGCTGTACTCCAGCACTTTTTTGGGACTTAAACTCAACTCCTATCCTCCTTCCCAGACTTCTGCAAGAGACCAGAGTTCCAGAGGCAACCCAAGGGTTTCCGCCACCCTAGGTAAAATCCCCAGTCTTGCTGCCCCCCCCCACCTGCTGCTGCCCCCCTCAGCTGCCACTGCCCTCCCCTCAGCTGCTGTCACCACCGCCCCTCCCCCATCTGCTGCTGATTCTCAGGAGGGGGAGGCGGGCAGCAGCAGCAAGAGCTTTTCTAAAAGTGGCAGCTCGGAGGAAGTAATATGATTCCGAACTGCCTTCTGACAAATCTGTCCACCATTTTTTTAGTTTTGGGGGAAGAGTAGACTTTATGGATGTAATTCTAGAAATTTTTTCTTGCACATAAAGGCCTTTTTTTGCAAGTAAAAAAGCTTCTATAAAATCGCCACACGGGCTATGTGCATAAAAGTTCAGGAGGCGACAAGAAGGCATGTGCTTTTATGTGACCTATGTTCCTAAGCAGAGTTTGGGCAGACACGATTTATGCATGTACTTTACACATTAACATTTATGCCTATTCCTGAGCTGGCATAAATATCTGCAGCTCCAACGTAGTTGCTCTTCCTACCAGCTTTTCCCTAGTATCTTGTAAAGATTCGTGGATGCCTGTTTTTTTTTATAATAAGCTCAAAACAAGCACCTATGTGGCCTTCACACATAGGCGATTTATAAAAGTACTCTCTAAAAGTCAGCATTAAAGATCCGAAGCATAGACAAAGGCTGATATGCTTTATAATTACGTTTATTTAATACAGGTAAGCTCTCAGAAAGAAAAACTGGAGCTTAAGAATTCACAGCTTGAACAACTAGAAAAGAAAATCAAGCAGTTTGAAAGAGAGAGAGAGCAGCTGGCGTTATTGAATACAGACAGTATGCAGAGTTTGACTGTCCACAAACTGGAGCAAAAAGTTGGGAAACTTCAGGGGCAACTCAACGAATTCAAACTTGCCAATCAAAATATGACAGCAAAGCTTGTGGATATCAGCGATCTCAGGGTAAGTATAGTAATAAGTTATAATGATCTATGTTGTCCCAAAGCAGCAGCCAGAGATCCTCTGAGGTCTCTTCATTAAGCCGCATTAGGGCAATAGGCTGCGTTACATATCAAGTAATGCATGTTAAAATCCCGCAATGTGCATTAATTGCAGCTAACATGCATTATTTCACCATAATGTCTGAAAATTTGACCTAATGCATGTTAAAAATGAAATGTACATGCAAAGCAGCTCATTATTATGCAAAATAAATAACGCAGCTTGTGTTAAAACTTTGAGCTGTGTTACTCATAGAAAATTAACACCACCTCCAGAGGTTTCCCTGGGAGCAACTTAAAGGAGGCAGTGCTTAGTAATACCCCGCACCCTGATCCCTTTCCAAACAGCCTCCCACCTCCATTCCTTTTCAAATATACCCCCCAGAACCCACCCACCATCCCTTTTCAAACCCTTGCAGAAGCCCACCCTCCTCCCACATTCCCACACCCAATGGGGGTTTCCCTGGTGGGTAATGAGGGGCAGGAGTGATCCCCAGGCACTTCTACTCTAGCAGTTCCCTGACTCAAAATTTATTTTATTTTTTATTTTTTATTTATTAATTTTTATTTTTATACCGCTCCTTCCCATGATCAGGGGCAGTTTCTTACATCGAACATGGTTTAACAGGTTTAACTATGTACAAAGTAGGATTGTTACTTAAGGGAATCATCTTACAAAACTATGTACAATTGTAGTAATCATCTTATAATACAGAGATCATCTTACAGAACTATGTACAATTACAGCGGTCTGCATTGTTTACAGTTGGTGTGGTGAGGGTGTCATTGAGTGGGTGGTGTTTGTGTTGGTTCATGGAGCAAGCCAGTGTCTTCTTTATGTTCACCGAAGTGTTGGGTGAATAGTAAGGTTTTTATTTCTTTTCTGAACATTTTGATATCTTTGGTTGCACGTAAATATTTTGGGAGGTTATTCCACAACCTGGGTGCAGTTAGTGAAAATGCTCTTTTACTTGAAACTTGCTTGGTTTTGTGGTAGGTGGGTGGGAATGCTAAGGTGTTCTGGGAGTGTGTTCTTGTTCTAGTACTGGTTGATTGGGTTATTAGTGTTGACAGGTATGATGGTGCTATATCATTGATCACCTTGAATATAAACATTAATGTTTTATATTGGATTCTGCTACTTACTGGTAGCCAGTGAAGGGTGTATAGTAGGGGTGTTATGTGGTCTGATAAGCGGGCTTGGCATACAATTCTTGCGGTTACATTTTGTGCTGTTTGTAATTGTTTGAGGTATTTTTTGGGATACCATTTAGGAGGCTGTTGCAAAAGTCAAAGTGGGGTGTTATCAGTGCATGAACTACTGATCTGGTAGCCTGAGCACTCTAGCAACATTACTATAGTACTACCACTAGGGATCAAGCTGCCAAATAAATGAGTGGAGATGGGGTTGCAATGTATTTCATAACATACATATGTACATTCAGAGCAGTTGTAAATTTGTGCTTATGAGGCTGGTTTTGGTGCTTAATTTGTAAAGTTACATATGTACCTATGTTTCCTTTATAGAATAGGTGCCTTTTTGGACATTCCATTTAGGCACCCTTTTATAAAATTACCCTCAATGTATATAAATTTGTGCCATAAAGTCATATGACCTCCGCTCCCAACAAGGAGGCCACAACTTTCTTAAAAGCCATGGAGTCACTAAAATATAGCCAATCAACGCCCCAACACACCAGCATGGCACAACTCTGGACATGGTCTTTATTCCAATGAACATGGTGGAACAGGGCAAGGCCACAACACCAACAATCACGCCGGTCCCTTGGTCAGATCATCACGTGATAGAATTCACCCTGACCCTGAATAACCCCACTCAACACAAGGAAGATGAGAGTATAACAAGGCGTTATAGAGCCTTCAATAAAGACTCATTCATAGACAAAATCATTCCACAACTCCAGCAGGAATACGACACCCTGGACCTAAGCATAGAGAAATGGAACTCCATAATAACTAATGCAGCATCAGCCCCTATGAGTACAAAACCACAAACACGAAGGAGACCCAATGCCCCCTGGTACTCAAGTGATATCAGAGATGCAAAGCGCATTCTCCGAAGACTGGAGATAAAATGGAGGTGGAACAAGTCGCATAACTCCCTGACTCTATACAGAGCCAAGCTACTGGAATATAACAATTTGATAAATGAGCGTAAACAGCAGCACCACACCAACCTAATTATGAAGTCTGTCAACAAACCAAGAGAACTCTTTAGCATTGTCCAACAGCTCAGTAAGGACACCACACAGCACTGTACCTACCATCTTGACTCACAGGAGTTTGCGGACTACATGAAAATGAAAAACAACACTTAGACCTACTCCATCATACTACAGACAGATGACCATGAAATGAAAGAGCAACATCAAACCTGGGAGGACTTCAGCATACCATCAGCACATCAAGTAGAGGACATAATACATGGACTCAACACAACAACCTCACCATCAGACCCGTGCCCAGTGTCTTGGATCAAAGTCACAAGAAGCCAGCTCTCCCATTACACTCACAAAATCATCAAAGATTCTCTCCAAGAAGGATACATGCCACAATCACTCAAGCATGCCATGATACGACCGATACTTAAAAGCAACAACCTAAGCCCATCTGAACCAAAATCATACCGTCCCATCTCCAGCCTACCATTCCTTGCGAAAATTGTCAAAAAGACAGTGCAAAGGCAACTTCAGGACCATATTGACATGAACGCCCCAGTGGACATCCATCAGCATGGCTTTAAACCCCAGTGGAAACACTACTCACTTCCCTAAGAGGCATAGATAACATAAAGAATGGATTCTTACTAGTGTTCACAGACATCTCGGCAGCCTTTGACACAGTGTCCCACGCTAGATTACTGCAGCGCCTGCAACAGATAGGACTACGCAAGAATACCCTGAAATGGTTCACCTCCTACTTGGAGAATCGAACGCAACAAGTCAAATGTGACCAAAAGAAATCATTGCAGTTCCCCGTCACGCAGGGAATACCACAAGGTTCAGCCCTGTCATCAATGCTCTTTAATATTTACATCCAACCCATATGCAACATCATCAAACGACACAAACTTCTCTATCACATATATGCTGACAACATCATGGTGTATGCTCCAATCAACCTACTAGCACTTAACACCATAACAATAACCAAATGCTTTGAAGACATGAATGCCTGGCTCACAGCAAATAACATGACGGTCAACTACGATAAAACTGAGGCAATGTTCGTCACCAGGAACCCCACCTTCATTCCACCACAGACTATCAGCATCCTAAACAAACTCATAGTAGTCAAAGATGAAGTTAAGTACCTGGGCACCACAATGGACAGAGCGCTGAATTTGAAATCTCATATCACCAAAACTGCAAGCAAGGCCTATCAGTGTCTGAGGACCATAAGAAAGATCAAGCCATTACTCCGCCAGGACCACTTCCGCACAGTGTGCCAAGCACTCATTACACCTCTGCTTGATTACGGAAACTCGTTATATCAAGGCCTCCCTCAGCAGACCTTACACTCACTCCAAATGGTACAAAACACTGCATCACGCATCATTACAGACACTTCAAGAGCTGAGCACATCACCCCCGTCTTACAGCAACTACACTGGCTCCCAATGGTGGCCAGACAAAATTTTAAAACAATACTGATCATCTTCAAAATCATTCACCATCTCTTGGCAGATGCACTCCAAGATATCATAAAAAGGGATATCGGTAATAGACCAAGAAGGACTAATAATGACAACATGATCGACACACCTGCAGGATACCACAAGACTAAACAAAATACTTCAAGAAGAGCTCCATCACTACTGGCATCCACATTATGGAACTTCTTCCCAACGAGCCTGAGGACATTGGAAGACATCACAGACTTCCGCAAGGCCCTTAAAACATTGCTGTTTACAGAAACATATGAGCAGGCAGACAACAGTCCCCACCCGAACTGTATTACAACTACCCCAGCCAACCCAACACTCAATCATCCGAACTAGACTTAGGAGTTCATTGTATAGTGTTGTTAAGTACCCTCATGCTAAATGTAACCCTCCATAATGTTGTTAAGTACCCTCATGCTAATTGTAACCCACCAACCCAAATTGTGCTGTCTAAATGTTGTTAAATACCCTCATGTTAAATGTACCCTCCAATGTGTTGTAACCACTTTGATTGTCTAAATAAATAAATATATGACACAGGTATCTTATAGGTACCAACTCAGCATTGATGTAAATTCCACCCAAGCAGCTCCCACACGGAGATCCCAGTGACGTGCACTGTGAGGACAGAGACAAAGTGCAGTAGAAATAAGTTGCCATGCCACCTCCCACCAGCTTTATTTAATTCAATTACTTGATCCTCACCCCTGACAGCCAGAGAAATGCTTAAGTACCTCATTTCCCACAGCCAGGCTAAAGTCTTGGGAATAACAGCCACAAAATCACATGGCTGTTATTGCAAGACTTCAGTCTGACAGCCTGAAATGAGGAGCTTCAGCTGCCAGGTGACCTTGAAGATTTTAATTGAAGAACACTATTTGTAGGTAGCACAACTTTTCCAAAAGTAGCTAATGTGTGCTGCACTCTGCCTTCTCATAACTGAAGGTTGGGGGAGAGGAGACTTTCCTCAACTCTGTCATGGGGGCTTCAACAAAATTTTACTTGGGGACCCTCATTTGAATTTACATCACTGTGGCCTAGTTCTCAAAGTCAACTTGCTTATTTACCTTGTGTGTTCAAAAATCAAGGGGTTCTTTTGTGCTTGCTTCAAAGTACATATGCAGTTAGGAATAGTTTGACAGTTTCCTGCAGTCACATTTTCTGATGATTAACAAATAAATTATACTAATCAGAACTTTAATTTCAGATCGCTAATAATTTGGGAGGACACCTATAGAATTTCTATTTGTACTACACATGTTGACATACCAGGTGTGATCAAAAATATCAAGACTTGTTGTATAGCTATATAACAATATGTCGCACCGTGATGCTATTAAGCACACAGTGACCTAGTTATGTGCTCTGCATGTGCAGTGTGTAGCGTGGCTGCAACACACCTGTACTTTTTAAATCACTTGATGTTTGGTATATTGTAAAAGCAGTTTGTCAGATTTACGATGAGTGAAAATAATTGAACAGCGAATTTGCATTAAATTTTGCCAGAAACTTGGAGATTCATGCAAAGAGACTTATGACAAGTTACAGCAAATGAATGGTGATGAATGCATGAGTTGTGCTTGAGTTTATGACTGGTACAAACGTTTCCAAGAGGGCCGCCAAAGTGTTGACAGTGACGAACGTTCTGGAAGGCCATCCACGAGCAGGAATGAAGACAATGTTGAAGAAGTGCGTGCCGCAATACGCTCAAATCATCGATTGACTATCAGGGAGCTTGCTGAGGACATGGACATCAGTTTTGGGCATACTTTTTGGGGTAGTACAGTCCATTCTTACTGTTGATTTGGGGATGAGATGTGTGTCTGCAAAATTTGTGCCGAAAATCTTGTCCCCTGACTAAAAAGAAGATCAACTGTCTGCAGCCATGGAGTTGTTGGAATGCATTGAAAATTACTCATATTTCATCAAAAAAGATTATTACTGGTGATGAATCATGGGTTTATGGTTATGACCTGGAAATTAAGGCTGAATCCTCACAATCGAAGACTCCAGACTCTCCGACCCAAGAAAGCCCATAAGGTGAGGAGCAATGTCAAAGTCATGCTCAGAGTTTTCTTTGGTTACCAGGGTATTGTTCATCATGAATATGCTCCAAAAGGCCAAACCATCAATAAGGAGTACTACATCCAAGTTCTGACTCATTTGAGAGATGTAGTTTGTTGTAAGAGGCCAGAGTTGCCCAGTAATAGTGAATGGTTGCTTCATATCTTGCATCATATCACATATCATATCTTGTCCAGCAGTTCTTGGCCAAACACCAAATTGAGGAAGTCCGTCAGCCTCCGTACTCACCTGACCTCGCACCCTGTGACTTTTTCTTATTTCCAAAATGGAAATTACCACTGAAAGGAAGGAGATTTGACAACTTGGAGACCATTAAGCAAAATTCAACACAGCTGCTTCAAGGCATAACAAAAGAGGCATTTCAAAATCATTTCCAGCAGTGGCAGGAATGCTGGAAGAAGTGTGTTTTATTGAAAGGGGACTACTTTGAAGGAGACTGAGTACAATAACTGTCAGTGTTATACTTCTTGTGTTATTGTACAAGTCTCAATATTTTTTGATCGCACCTCATATTAGGGATCATGGGTGCTATTTTGAAACCAGGAGCTGAAGGAGCAGGAACAACTGAGTATTGCTGCTGTTCCCACCAGACACCAGGGACCCCGTTAGGGCAGTGTAATGGGGTGTATGAGACATTCCCCATCCCCTGTACTGATATACCTCTAGCCAGACTAAGGACATGCCCCTTTAAGCATGAGAAGCTGAGTCTCTTTAAGGAACCCGGCTTGAATGTACCTGGCAAGGGTGTGGCTAGGGATGGCCCTTTTAACTGGGAGGGAAGAGACAAAGAGAGAGAGTGTCCAAGGTGTTCCTGAGGACGGATTGACCACCTACCTCTAAGTCTAAGGAGATCCTATGGGACGGTAGGAGCTGGGGTGTTTCCATGTTGGTCAGCAGGCTTGTGATGCTACTGCTGCGAAGCCCAGAGTGAAGGAACTTTGGGGGATGGGAGAACCGTTTCTCTTTTACTGCTGTGAGCCCAGAGTGAAAGAACTTTGTGGAAGGGGAGAACTGTTTCTCTGCTACTGCTATGAAGCCCAGAGTGAAGGAACTTTGGGGGATGGGAGAACTGTTTCTCTGCTATTGGTATGAAGCCCAGAGAGAAAGAACTTTGGGGGAGGGGAAAACTGTTTCTCTACTACTGTTGTGGAGCCCAGAGTGAAGGAACTTTTGGGGAGGGGAGGACTGTGTCTCTGTTACCACTGCTGTGAATTCCCTGTAAATAAAACATTTTCTTCTAACCCTCCACCTGGCTCCATGGGGGTTTGTGTCCCGACCTGCTCGCAGCATCCTATAGGCAGGGAAGGAGATTGGGAGGGGGGGGGTCTTCCAAGGGATGCCTCAGGGGGGTGTGCCTTGTTGCTGGAGTATCTTTGTGTCAGGAGGTTCAGATGGGGGGATTCCGATGCTTCTGGAAAGAGAGATTGGATGTCTTGGTTGTGTCAGGGAAGGGATCAGGTGTGTTGGGGTGATCAGGAGGGGAGATCAAGGTCTGGGAGTTGATTGGGGGGAGGTCGAGGATGGGGTGATCAAGGAATAGGCAGGCCTTGGCCTTTACAGCTACCCCTTCAAAAAGCCACTTATTCGTGCAAATGTGGATGTCTACATTTTTTCTGTACTTTAGGCTTGCGCTAACCTCTTAAGAACATAAGAACATAAGAACATAAGACATAAGACATGCCATACTGGGTCAGACCGAGGTCCATCAAGCCCAGTATCCTGTTTCCAACAGTGGCCAATCTAGGTCATACGTACCTAGCAGTTTCCCCAAAAGACACAAGTTCCACAATGCTTGTACTGGGTCAAGCATTGATATCCTGGGTCCCTTTTTAATAGTGGTTTATGGACCTTTCCTCCAGGAACTTGTCCAAACCTTTTTTAAACCCAGCTATACTATCAGCCCTTACCACATCCTCCGGTAACAGATTCCAGAGTTTGATTACACGTTGAGTGAAAAAATATTTTCTCTTATTTGTCTTAAATAGTTTACCCTGTAGCTTCATTACATGTCCCCTAGTCTTTCTATATTCTGATAGCGTAAACAATTGATCCACGTTTATCTGTTCCACTCCATTCATTAATTTATAGACCTCTATCATATCTCCCCTCAGCCGTCTCTTTTCCAGGCTAAAGAGCCCTAACCTTTTTAGCCTCTCTTCATAGGAGTAGCCTTCCATCCCCTTCACCAATTTGGTGGCTCTTCTCTGTACTTTTTCTAATAACGCTATGTCCTTTTTAAGATACGGTGACCAGAATTGCACACAATATTCAAGGTGCGGTCGTACCATGGAGCGATACAGAGGCATTATAATATCCTTTGTTTTATTCTCCATCCCTTTCCTTATGATACCTAGCATTCTGTTTGCTTTCTTGGCCGCCGCTGCACACTGGGTGGAGGGTTTTAAAATGTTATCCACGATGACTCCTAAATCTTTTTCCTGGGTGGTGGCTTCTAATGTGGAGCCTTGCATCGAGTAACTATAGTGCGGGTTGTTCTTTCCTAGGTGCATGACTTTGCACTTGTCCACATTAAATTTCATTTGCCATTTGGATGCCCAGTCTTCCAATTTATCCAGGTCCTCCTGCAGTTTTCCACTTTCCTCTTGGGTTTTAACAGCTTTAAACAGTTTTGTGTCATCTGCAAATTTGATAACGTCACTCGTTATTCCCTTTTCCAGGTCATTTATGAATATGTCAAAAAGCAGCGGACCCAGTACAGATCCCTGGGGTACTCCACTATTCACCTTTTTCCATTGGGAATATTGGCCATTTAGCCCTACTCTCTGCTTTCTATCTTTTAACCAGTTCCCGATCCACAATAGTACACTGCCTCCTATCCCATGACTTTTTAGCTTTGCCAAAAGTCTCTGATGGGGGACCTTGTCAAAAGCTTTCTGAAAATCCAGATACACTATATCAACCGACTCACCTTTGTCTACCTGTTTATGCACACCTTCAAAAAAACATATCAGATTAGTAAGACAAGATCTTCCTTGTCTAAAGCCATGTTGGCTGTCTCCCATTAGGCCATGACTATCTACATGCTGCGTAATTTTGTTCTTTATGATGGTTTCTACCATTTTCCCTGGTACTGACGTCAGGCTCACCGGTCTGTAATTTCCCGGGTCACCCCTGGAACCCTTTTTAAAAATTGGTGTTACGTTGGCGACCCTCCATCTTCAGGTATTACAGATGATTTTAATGAAAGTTCACAGATTACCAATAGCAGGTCTGCAATCTCATATTTCAGTTCTTTCAACACTCTGGGATGTATACCATCCGGTCCAGGTGATTTGCTACTATTCAGTTTATCAAATAGTTGTAATATATCTTCCCGGTGTAGCGATATTTCTCTCAATTCCTCTGCAGTATCACCTTTAAATACCACTTCAGTCTTGGGTAACATCCCTACATCTTCCTCAGTAAAGACCGAAGCAAAGAATTCATTCAGTCTCTCCGCTATAGCCTTGTCTCCTCTTACTGCCCCTTTTACCCCTCTATCATCTAACGGTCCAATTGACTCTCTCACAGGCCTTTTGCTACGAATGTACTTGAAAAAGTCTTTATTTCGTGTTTTTGCTTCCGCAGCAAATTTCTTTTCAAATTCCCGCTTTGCCTGCCTTATCAATGCTTTGCATTTAACTTGCCAGTGCTTGTGCTGTTTCCAGTTTTCATCATTTGGCTCTTTTTTCCATTTCCTGAAGGTTGCTTTTTTGGCAGCAACAGCCTCTCTGACCTCACCTTTAAACCATGCTGGCAGTTTTTTGGACTTTCTCCCACTCTTCTTAATGCGTGGAATACAGCTGGTCTGGGCTTCGAGGATAGTAGTTTTAAATAACGCCCAAGCTTGCTGTAAGTCTTTAACCTTTGGAACCGCTCCTTTTAGTTTTTTCCTAACTATATTCCTCATTCTATCATAGTCTCCCTTTTGAAAGTTAAAAAGGTAGTACTGTGGATTTCTTTACTATTTGTTCTCCAATAATTAAATCAAACATGATCATATTATGGTCACTATTGCCAAGTGGTCCCAACACCCTTATTTCTTGCACCAGATCTGGCGTTCCACTAAGGACTAGGTCCAGTATGGCTTCCCCTCTGGTCGGTTCATGAACCAGCTGCTCCAAGAAGCAGTCATTTATTCCATCTAGAAACTTTATCTCTTTAGTTTGTCCTGCCGTGACACTGACCCAGTCGATACCGGGGTAATTGAAATCACCCATTATTACTACTCTGTTGTGACTTTTGTTAGCTTCTGTGATTTCTTTGAGCATTTCATCATCCATTTGTTCATTCTGGCCAGGCGGTCGATAGTACACCCCCCACTGCCATCACCTTCCCCTTCATAAGTGGAATTTCAATCCATAGAGATTCTACAGCAAATTTTGTTCCCTGCAAAACTTTAATCCTTTCTGACTCAATGCCCTCTCTAACATAGAGCGCAACCCCTCCACCAATTTGATCAGCTCTATCATTACGATATAGTTTGTATCCAGGTATCACAGTGTCCCACTGGTTATCCTCCTTCCACCATGTCTCTGAGAGTGCAATCATATCTAACCTCTCATTTAGTGCCATATATTCTAACTCTCCCATCTTATTGTTTAGACTTCTAGCATTGGCATACAAGCATTTTAGAGACTGTAATTTTATTCATATTAATCTGGCTATTGGTAGGCATGGGTAATTTGGAATCTTTATTCTCTGTCTGCTCCTTACTCAAGGGCATTTCGGCTACTATACTCCCTTTTGGAACCTCATTGCTTTTGGTAGTATCCTTCAAGGATACCTTCGTCCGAACCATGCGCTCCTGGGTGACTGTCGGCTTTCCCCTAATTTCTAGTTTAAAAGCTTAAAGCTCTTCCTCTCCCTGCCCTCACCACAATCTCCTGGATTAGAAAAGATACAGAGAAGAGCGTCAAAAATGGGGAAGGGGATGGAAGGATATCCCTATGAGGAAAGGCTTAAAAGATTAGGTCTCTTCAGCTTGGAAAAGAGATGTCTGAGGGGAGATATGATAGAGGTCGATAAAATAATGAATGGAATAGAATAGATAAATGTAGATCAGTTGCTTATTCCTTCAAATATTAGAAAAACAAGGGGACACACAATGAAGCTACAATGTAGCGCATTTAGGACTAATTGGAGAGGTACATAGATGAGACCTACAGGGATATAGTCCTGAAGTCCCACCTCCAGTCTGGAAGCATCCCTGTTGCCATGGAAGAGAGAGGTCATGTAACAGGAGAGCATCACCCTGGTGTGGTAGGAAGTGATCCTGTAGCTAGGACCTGTCCTCCAGGTGATGTAAAACCCTCTTGCACCAAGGAAGTTTCTCCAGGGCCATGTGCCCAGGAGGGAAGGGTTAGGACAGTCGTTATAGTTGGTGATTCGATCATTAGGCATGTAGATAGCTGGGTGGCTGGGGGACATGAGGATCGCCTGGTAACATGCCTGCCTGGTGCGAAGGTAGCGGACCTCACGCACCACCTAGACAAGGTCTTAGATAGTGGTGGAGAGGAGTCTGCTGTCTTGGTACATGTCGGTACCAATGACATAGGAAAATGTGGTAGGGAGGTTCTGGAGGCTAAATTTAGGCTTTTAAGTAGGAAGTTGAAATCCAGAACTTCCAGGGTAGCATTCTCAGAAATGCTTCACGTTCCACGCGTAGGACCCAAAAGGCAGGCAGAGCTCTGGAGTATCAATGCATGGATGAGAAGATGGTGCAAGGATGAAGGTTTTGGATTTGTTAGGAACTGGGGAACATTCTGGGGAAAGGAGGGCCTCTTCCGAAGAGATGGGCTTCACCTTAACCAGGCTGGAACCAGGCTGCTGGCATTAACTTTTAAAAAGGAGATAGCCAGTAGCAGAATGGGATAGTGTTGATGGCGGAGGATCACATTTCTGTGACAACGGCAACAACACTAAACTTAAACTGCACGGAAGAAAGGCCGGGCAATCTACTTCTGTATCTTGCCATGAAAACCCAATGGATAGTTACAACAAAACAAATTGTGCTGTAGTGCTGGAAGATGAGACCCCCAGGTTGGAAGGTACTCAACTAGCTACTGGGGAAGAGCTGAAGACTTTTCAGAGTAAAGCCAGCATTTATGATGTGGTTGGATCAAAGCCCTCAGGACATCTGACTGCTGATGTAGCTGCGCATGAATTGAGAGTCAGAAGCTGTAAAGATGTCTTACACATTGGAACATGGAACGTACGAAGCATGAACCAAGGGAAGTTGGAGGTGGTCAAGAATGAAATGGAACGTGTACAACTTGATCTGTTGGGTGTCAGCGAACTGAAATGGACTGGCATCGGGCACATTGCATCAGATGAACACATGGTCTACTATGCTGGAAATGAAAGACAAAGAAGAAATGGTGTTGCATTTATAATAAAGAAGAAACGTGCAAGAACTGTAATGAAATACAGTGCAGTCAGCGAACGCTTAATCTCTATTCATCTACGAGGAATGCCTGTCAACACAACTATAATTCAAGTATATGCCTCAACAACAGCTGCAGAAGAGAATGAAATTGAAGAGTTCTATGAACAAGTACAAGCTGAAACTGACAGAACATGCAAACAGGATATCCTTTTAGTCATGGGTGATTGGAACGGAAAGGTTGGCAACAAAGAAGAAGACAAAGTAGTTGGAAAATATGGACTTGGCAACAGAAATGAAGCTGGAGAAAGACTGATAGAATTCTGCAAGACCAACGATCTATTCATCTCGAACACCTTATTCCAGCAACACAAGCGGCGACTGTACACATGGACTTCACCCAATGGATTGTATAAAAATCAAATTGACTACATCTGTGGAAGTCAACGATGGAAAAGCTCTATAACATCAACAAAGACAAAACCTGGAGCTGACTGTGGTACAGATCATCAACTACTAGTATGCAAACTCAAGCTAAAGCTGAAAAAGAGCAAACCACTCATGAATGCAGCAAAATATGACCTTGAGAATATACCAATGGAATTTAAAGACTGCCTGGAAAATCGATTTGCTGCTTTAGATACAAATGATAGAGTTCCAGAAGAATTATGGAATGACATCAAGAAGGTTGTGTTGGAAGAAAGCGAGAAGTCTCTACAAAAGGTAAAAAAGAAAAAACGGCCAAAATGGATGACGGAAGAAACTGAAAATTGCCCAGAAACGCAGAGAAGCTAAAGCCAGAGGAGAAAGAAAGACAATCACAGAACTCAACAGAGATTTCCAACGTGCAGCAAGACAGGACAAGGAAAAGTACTACAATGACGCATGCAAGGAAATAGAAGCAGAAACTATTAGAGGAAGAACAAGATCAGCTTTCCTAAAGCTATGAGAGTTAAAGAAAAGGTTCCAGCCTCAAATTGGAATGTTACAAGATGCTCAAGGTTCTATGTTGAATGATGCTGAGAAGATCAAGAAAAGGTGGAAGGAATATACAGAGTTTTATATGATAAAGATCAAGTGGACCAACGGCCGTTTCAACCTGTACCTTATGATCTGGAACCATTGGTGATGAAAGAAGAAGTTGAAGCAGCATTGAAAGCCTTATCAAAGAACAAAGCACCAGGCATTGATTGCATTCCCATAGAAGTATTACAGCAATCTGATGCAGCTGTTACCGTACTTACAAGGTTCTGCCAAGAAATATGGAAGACAGCATCATGGCCAACTGACTGGAAAAGATCTGTGTTTATACCTATACTAAAGAAAGGTGATCCAACTGACTGTGGAAATTATCGCACAATCGCTCTGATCCCACATGCCAGCAAGATTCTACTGAAGATTATCAAAAGAGACTATAATCATACCTGGAACAAGAACTACCTGAAGTGCAAGCAGGGTTCAGAAAAGGGCGAGGAACGAGAGACATCATTGCGGATGTGAGATGGATCCTTGAAAAGACTAAAGAATACCAAAAGGATATCTATTTGTGCTTTATCGACTATAGCAAAGCTTTTGACTGTGTAAACCATGAGAAACTCTGGGCCACATTAAGAAGCATGGGTATACCAGAACACTGATCGTTCTCTTGCACAATCTGTACATTGATCAAGAAGCAACAGTTCGAACGGAACAAGGAGAAACAGAATGGTTTAAAATAAGCAAAGGTGTAAGACAAGGCTGCATACTTTCCCCCTACCTGTTTAATTTATATGCAGAACAAATCATCAGAGAAGCAGGATTGTATGAAGACAACAGAAGTGTGAAGATTGGTGGAAGACTCATCAACAACCTTCGCTATGCTGATGATACCACATTACTGGCGGAAAGTGAAGGTGATCTGAAACATTTGCTTCTCACAATCAAAGAACATAGTCTTAAAATGGGCCTGCACCTTAATGTAAAGAAGACAAAGATTATGACAACTGGCATAATCAACAGGTTCATCGTCGAAGGAGAAGAAATTGAAATCGTGAATAACTTTAACCTACTTGGATCAACTATCAATAAAGAAGCAACAAGCAGTCAAGAAATCAGACGACGCATTGCTCTTGGCAGAATGGCTATGAAAGACCTAGATAAGATTCTCAAGAGCAGAGATGTCTCTCTCCATACAAAGATTTGACTTGTTCAAGCCATGGTATTTTCAATAACATCATATGGATGTGAAAGCTGGACAGTGAAAAAGATAGACAGGAAGAAAATTGATGCCTTTGAATTATGGTGCTGGTGGCGAATACTGTGTATACCATGGACTGCCCGAAGAACAAATCAGTCTGTACTAGAGGAGATCAAACCTAAGCTTTCTTTAGAAGCTCAGATGACAAGATTTCGACTTTCATACTTTGGACACATCATACGGAGAGAGAGATCATTAGAGAAAGACATTATGCTTGGCAAGATAGAAGGTCAACGCAAAAGAGGAAGGCCAGCAATGAGATGGATCAATACAATAACAGCAGCTACGGGTACCAGTCTGTCAACAATGAGTCGCCTGACTGAAGACCGAACACAATTTAGGATAGCTATCCAGAGGATCGCCATGAGTCGACTCCGACTCGACGGCACTTAACAACAACAACAGAGCAGCTTTTAAACTAGATAATAGGGGAGAGCCGACAGCTGCCCAAGAGCGCATGATTCAGAATAATGTATCCAAGGGTGTTGAAAGAACTGAAATATGAGATTGCAGACCTGCTATTAGTAATCTGTGAATTATCATTAAAATAATCTGTAATACCTGAAGATTGGAGGATGGCGAATGTAACACCATTTTTAAAAAGGGCTCCGGGGTGATCCGGGAAACTACAGACCAGTGAGCCTGACGTCAGTACCGGGAAAATGGTAGAAAGCATCATAAAGAACAAAATTGCTGAACATGTAGATAGTCATGGCTTAATGGGAGACAGTCAACATGGCTTTAGACAAGGAAGATCTTGTCTTACTAATCTGTTATGTTTTTTTGAAGGTGTGAATAAACAGGTAGACAAAGTGAGTCAGTTGATATAGTATATCTGGACTTTCAGAAAGCTTTTGATAAGGTCCCTCATCAGAGACTTTTAGCAAAATTAAACAGTCATGGGATAGGAGGCAGTGTACTATTGTGGATCAGGAACTGGTTAAAAGATAGAAAGCAGAGAGTAGGGCTAAATGGCCAATTATCGCAATGGAGAAAGGTGAATAGTGGAGTACCCCAGGGATCTGTGCTGGGTCCGCTGCTTTTTGACATATGCATAAATGACCTGGAAAAGGGAATAACAAATGAGGTTATCAAATTTGCAGATGACACAAAACTATTTAAAGTTGTTAAAACCCAGGAGGATTATGGAAAATTGCAAGAGGATCTTGATAAATTGGAAGACTGGGCATCCAAATGGCAGATGAAATTTAATGTGGACAAGTACAAAGTTATGCACCTAGGAAAGAAAAACCCAAACTATGGTTACATGATGTAAGGTTCCACATTAGGAACCACCACCAGGAAAAAGGTTTAGGTGTCTTCGTGGATAACATGTTAAAACCCTCCGCCCAGTATGCAGCAGCAGCCAAGAGAGCAAATAGAATGCTAGGTATCATAAGGAAAGGGATGGAAAATAAAACAATGAATATTATAATGCCTCTATTCTGTTCCATGGTGTGACCGCACCTTGAATATTGTGTGCAATTCTGGTCGCCATATCTTAAAAAGGATATAGCGTTATTAGAAAAGGTACAGAGAAGAGCCATCAAAATGGTAAAGGAAATGGAAGGATACCCCTATGAAGAGAGGCTGAAAATGTTAGAGCTCTTCAACCTGGAAAAGAGACGGCTGAGGGGAGATATGATAGAGGTCTATAAATTAATGAATGGATTGGAACAGGTAAACGTAGATCAATTGTTTACGTCATCAGAATATAGAAAGACTAGGGGACATGCAATGAAGCTACAGGGTACACTATTTAAGACTATTAAGAGAAAATATTTTTTCACTCAACGTGTAATCAAACTCTGGAATTTGTTACCGAGTATGTAGTAAAAGCTGTTAGTGTAGCTGGGTTTAAAAAAGGTTTGGACAAGTTCCTGGAGGAAAGGTCCATAAACCATTATTAAAAGGGACCCGGGATATCACTGCTTGACCCAATACAAGCATTGTGGAATCTGTATCTTTTGGGGAAACTGCTAGGTACTTATGACCTAGATTGGCCATTGTTGCAAATAGGATACTGGGGTTGATGGACCTTGGTCTGACCCAGTATGGCATATCTTATATTCTTAAGTTAAAATATTTTTTCACTCAACGCATAAAAAAGATGTTAGTGTAGCTGGATTCAAAAGAGGTTTGGACAAGTTCATGGAGGAAAAGTCCATAAACCAGTATTAAAGATTTCTGGAGAAATCCACAGCTTACCCATTGGACAAGCAGCATGGAATTTGGATACCTTTTGGGAACCTGGCAGGTACTTATGAGCTGGAATGGCCATTGTTGGAAACAGGATGCTGGGCTTGATGAACCCTTGGTCTGACCCAGTATGTCATATCTTATGTTCTTAAACATGGTAAATATCCCCATATTTAAATAGCCCTTATTCTAAAATGGCATTCACACATTTATGGCAATATACATGTGTAAATGTTGCTCTTACTTGTGGGGATGCTCTTAAAATAACCGCCATGATGTATCTGAATTTTCAGAATCCATAGTCTCTCATGGGAAGCTCATGAGGAACTGTACCATAATAACACAGTAAGTGATGGCAGATAAAGACCAGCATAGTCCATCTAGTCTGCTCAGCAAGGTGGCTAGAGTTGTAGAGTTGTACCTGTCCTTCCATGCCGGTTACTCCCCCTCTGTGCCTTTGTTTAAGGTTATACCTGTTGCTACGTGCAAGTTACCTCATCTATGAAGTTATTTAAGTTTGCTTTGATAACATTCTCTTGCCATATAAGGATCCTCTGTCTATCCCATGTCTTTTTGAATTCTGCCACTGCTTTTGCTCCCATCACCTCCATCAGGAGGGTATTCCAGGCATCCACCACCCTTTCCATGAAAAAGTATTTCCTGATGTTGTTTTTAAGTTTACCTCCTTGCAGTTTCATTTTGTGTCCTCTAGTTCTACAGCTTCCTTATCTTTGAATAAGTTTGTTTGTCCCTTAAAACCTATTAAGTATTTAAACTTTCCTTTACAAAGAACACTTTGGGAGCATCACCTAGACCTCACTAGATGAACACCCCTGCATGGGATTGGTCTCCCTGACCCGACCGGCTAACCCAGAGCAGAGACAATGAGATAACACATAATATCTACCACGGGCTCATGTATATAGTTACTTTCTGCTGTATAAAATGCCCCACGTGCAGTATCCCCCTCCCATCTACTATTGTTATAATGTAAACGCTTTGAGTTGAAATGTAAACTGTTCTGATTGAAGGACAAAGCAGTATAAAAAATAGCCTAAATAAATAAATGTCTATATCATATCCCGCCCCACCCCCAGTCCCTCTAGTGCAGTGTTTTTCAACCTTTTTTGTGCAAAGGCACACTTTTTTCATGAAAAAAATCACGAGGCACACCACCATTAGAAAATGTTAAAAAAATTTACCTCTGTGCCTATATTGACTATATATAAAGTAATTCTCTTGAATAGGAATCAAACACTCACACCAATCCCCCTCCCCTGCTGGTTCACTCACACCACCCCCCCTCCCCTGCTGGTTCACTCACCCACCCCCCTGTCACTTACTCACCCCTCCTGCTGGGTCACTCACTCACTTACCCCCCCTCCCCTGCTGGTTCACTCACACCATCGCCCCCCCCCCCTTGCTGGTTCACTCACACCACCCCCCCCCTCCACTGCTGGTTCACTCACACTCCCCCCCCTTGCTGGTTCACTCACACTCCCCCCCCCCCTTGCTGGTTCACTCACACACACACACACCCCCCCCCCTCTGCCCAAGCCGCTGCTTCTGCTTTGTACAGAGCAGCGGCTGCACTACACTTACATTGAAAAGTAAAGAGAAACTGTGTCAGGAGCCCTCCGGTCATCGCAGAGCCCGAGGAAGGGATGTCATGGGGGCGGGCTCCTCACAGGGTTAATTTGAAAAGGAAAGACAGCCTGTGAGGAGCCCGCCCCCATGACATCACTTCCTCGGGCTCTGCGATGACCGGAGGGCTCCTGACACAGTTTCTCTTTACTTTTCAATGTAAGTGTAGTGCAGCCGCTGCTCTGTACAAAGCAGAACCAGCGGCTGCACTGCTATAGGGAATCGCGTTCGCGCTGCGGACTTCGGCACAAAAGCCGTTTTTTTGCTCTGGCTGCTCCCGATCTTGCGGCCAGAGCAAAAAACCGGCTTTTCAATGGCCGGTTTTACAACTGTGCCGGCAGCCGGCCTGGCCATGGAAGAACCGGCCAGGCTGGCTGAAAACCGGCCGGTTGGCAACCCTAATTTGTGAGCCGAGGCCACATGTTACGGATGAAATTGGAATTTTTCCCACTGCACACCAGACAATATCTCACGGCACACTAGTGTGCCGCGGCACAGTGGTTGAAAAACGCTGCTCTAGTGTATACGTATTTAGGTCTTCAAGCCTCTTCTCATATGCCTTCTGGTGCAGGCCCCATATCAGTTTGGTCGCCTTCCTCTAAACCGTTTCAAGTTAAAGTCGTGGGATAGGAGGCTAAAAGGAAACAGAGACTAGGACTAAATGGCTAGTTTTCTTAGTGGAGAAAGGTAAATAGTGAAGATTCTCACTGGGCCGGTGCTCTTTAACATATTTACAATGATCTGGAAAAGAGATTGATGAATAAGATGATTAGATTTGCAGATGACACAAAAATATTCGGCCATTAAATATTGAGCATATTGTGAATAGGTGCAGGAGACTGGGCACCAGGTGTCTAAATGGTAGATTGAAATTTAATAATGACATGTGCAAAGTGATGCATATGGGGGAAAATAATGCTAACTATAGGTATATAAAACTAGGTTCCATATTAGAAGTCACCATCCAGAAAAAGAATCTTAGAATTACTATGGGCAATTCACGAAATCGTCAGGCCAGTGTATGTGTATACATGTGGCCTGTCCGCTAGGCAGACTAGGTGTCCATCTAGGGCGTCAGAACTCAGGGGGTGGTGGGACAGGAGTGCAGCACCGGGAAAGCCAAATACCCTGTTAACGCAGTAGCAGGTCTTTGAGGTGTATGCAAGCTCAAGGCCTGCTGCTTCCGCCCCCTCCAACTAGGAGGTTTGTGACAGAGGAGGCAGGACTGGCAAGCCATGAGCATATGCGTGCTACTCAAAGATCTATCACCACACTTTTTATTTTCTGTACAAGCCTGAGGATGAAGGCTTGAGGGCAGTGGGAAGGGGAAAGGAGATGCTGGACACCTCAGTGGGAGAAGAAAGATGATGGATACCTTGGTGGGGGGGGGGGGGGAGTGAAGGTTGGAGATGCTGGATACCTGGAGGACAGTATGAAAGGGAAGAGGAGATCCTGTATAACTGGGGGACTTAGGGAAAGGAAGTGAGATGCTGGACATCGGGGTTGGGGGCATAGGGAAAGGAAACAGAGAAACATAGAAACAAACTTAGAAACATGATGGCAGATAAAGACCACAGGACCTATCCAGTTTGCCCTTCCATACCAGCTACTAAGCTCTACAGTCCCTTTATTTCCTTTAGAGATCTTCTGTGTTTGTCCCATGCTTTCTTGAATTCAGATACAATCTTTGTCTCTACTACTTCCACTGGGAGACTATTCCATGCATCTACCGCTCTTTCCATAAAAAAATATTTCTACAAATTACTCTTGAGTCTATCCCCTTTCACCTTCATCCTATGCCCCCTCATTGCAGACTTTCTTTCAATTGATTGAGATGGAGAAGCGTCCCATGATCTTCCACATTTGGGAGAACCCCAGAATAGATCTAATCTCCAGGAACAAGCAGGAATAAGTCATCACATATGGGTACGTCGGTACCGACGGAGCCCGCGCGGGAAAGCTCCCCAGCTTTTCAGATTAAAAGCTTTGGGGGCCTCCCACTGCACATGCGCGCTGCCTTCCCGCCTTCCTGACCAGCTCTCGTCAGTTTCTTTTTTTTCCGCGGAGCCAGCAGGTCGTGTTCCTGTCACCGCTGAAGAAATTGTTAATTTTATTGTTTTCTTTAGACCGCGTACCTGCCTTCCCCATTCTGAAACCGGTACTGCCGGTCTCTCTTTCTTTCTTTAAAAAAAAAAAAAATATATTTTTTTCTTTTCTTCAGCACAGCTTGGTACTTTGTTAGGCCTTCAGGCCTACACAAATTCTCCTCATGGAGAAGCCAGTTCCTGCTTTTAAAAAGTGTACCAAGTGCAGTGCTGTCATTCCTGTTACAGACACCCATGAATGGTGTCTTAATTGTTTAGGACCTGACCATTCCATACCGGACTGCCCATCCTGCTCCCAGATGTCGAAACGTGGATTGCAGAACCGGGCCAACAAGTTCCATGTGCTGTTTCCTTCAGAAGCATCACAGTCATCCAGGTCTTCCTCTCCGGATGGATCTCAGGTAACCAAAACTCCAGTGGGCAAATCCTCTAAAAGCAAATCTCTTTCTAAAGATCGAGAGGCTCTCAATTCTGAGTTCGAGGATTCTGCCCAGGCCAAAAAACCCCGGCGGGAGGTTCCGGCCTCCAAAGCAATCATGGGGTCACAGGTTGACATCGATGGCGCGGCCTCGACAGATCACCTGTTGTGCTGCTCTGGGGTACCGGCCCATACCGGTACCGACATCCAGGCAGCAGTGGCGTCTATGGGCAATACTGTCCAAGTCATGCAGCAGGCCATTCTGGCTTTTATTAATGCTGCTACGCCCTCGGTACCGCGGCCAGCGGTACCGGGTCCGGTTCCGGTAATGGCTTCCATACCGGAACCGAGGCCATCGTCTTCAAAACGCAGATCGGTTCCGCATGCCGGATCCGGGCTTTTGCCCGGTACCGATCCCATACCCGGTACGCCCGATGTCGATACCGAACGGTATGCGTATCGTGCGTTGGAAGCACATAGAGGATACTCTGCTTCTTCAGAGGATTTTAACTCCTCTGATGATTCTGATGAGTTCTCCCTTGATCTTCCTGAGGAGCCTTCTTCTCCTAAAAGGAGAATGTCTCCACCAGAGGATTTGTCCTTTCAGGACTTCATCATAGAAATAGCTAAAGGTCTTTCTATTGCTTCATCCTCTGAAAAGGAACCCAGATCAAAGAAACTGGATATTTTAGGATACTCTAAGTCTCCTAAAGAGGCAGTCACCCTGCCTATCCATGAAATCCTTCAAGAACACTTGATGGACTTATGGGAGGCTCCTCTAACATTGTCTCCTTCTTCTCGCAGGTTGGACACCATGTACCGTGTCCCCCCTTCTCCTGGTTTCCAAAAAACCCAGTTGCCTCACCATTCTATTGTGGTGAAGTCTGCAATGAAGAAGATAAAGAGTACCAAAAGGCACTCTTCTATTCCTCCAGGGCGAGAATGTAAGACTCTAGACTCTTTTGGCAGGAAAATTTTCCAGGCTACTATGCTTATAGCCAGGATTAATTCCTATAGTCTTTACATGGGCATGTTTCTCAGTGAAATCGCTCTAAAAGTTCGGCTTTTTCCCCCTTTCATCCCTGAGGATAAAAGGGAGGAGTTCATTTTCTTAGTGAAACACCTTTTGGATATTTCAAAGTTCTCCAACAGGGCAGCTTTTGATTCCTTTGAGGGTGCTGGTAGGGCTTCGGGCATTGCTATAGCAGCCCGACGTCTTGCTTGGCTCCAGGCTTCTGATCTAGAACCTTGGGTCCTAGATGGCTTACGGAATCTGCCCTGTACAAGTGAGAACTTATTTGGTGAGGAGTGGCAAATTAAGGCCACTCAAATGGACGCAGAAAATGCCACCTTAGATAGACTTTCTAAGTCTACCTCCACTCCTGCCAAAAAGAAGTCTTTTAAGAGGCCTTATTACAAGAAGTCCAGATTTTCCACAAATACTGGCCAACAATCCTCTCAGCCTCGTTTTGCTGCTAAACGTCAGCAACCTAAACAGGCAAGGTCAAAGCCTGCGGCGTCTGCTACGCCTCAGCAGGCTCAACCCCCTCAGGGGTTTTGACTTGCCCCTAGAGAACTTAACTTTTCTGGCTCTAGAACAACCAGAGCCCCTCACCATACCCGGAAGGTTAGCTCACTTTGCTCCCAGATGGGAGCAAATTACATCAGAGCAATGGACCCTCTCTATCATCAGAGAGGGTTACAAACTCCATTTTTCCGACCTTCCTCCTTATACTATGGTGAGGCAGTTCAATTCTCCCCCATCTCTCCTGACCCTCTTGGGTCAGGAAGTCTCCTCCCTCCTTGCCCAAGGGGCAATAGAGGAGGTCCCTTTTCTTCAACAGGGGACGGGATTCTACTCCCCTTATTTTCTAATACCAAAGAAGACAGAGGGCTTCAGACCAATTCTAGATCTGAGAGAATTGAACAAATTTCTTTTCAAGGAGAAATTCAAAATGCTTTCTCTGGGCATTCTCCTTCCATACCTTCAGAGTCAGGATTGGCTTTGTTCTCTAGACCTAAAGGATGCGTATACACACATACTCATCCACCCATCCCACAGAAAATACCTTCGATTTCTGTTTCAGGGACAACATTTCCAGTACAGAGTACTCCCCTTCGGTCTAGCCTCTGCTCCAAGAGTGTTCACCAAATGCATGGCAGTCGTAGCTGCCTTTCTAAGAGGCCTGGGAATTTTCATATTCCCATACCTGGACGACTGGCTCATCCGAGCTCCATCTCAGTCCCAGGCCCAAATTTCCCTGGACCGCACAAGGCGTCTTCTGCAGTATCTGGGACTGGTAGTAAACCTTCCCAAGTCTCAACTAATCCCTACTCAGTCTCTCGAGTTCATAGGGGCCCAGTTAGACACCATCACTGCGAGGGCCTACCTGCCTCAGCTCAGGGCCCAACGCCTGCTGAGTTTGGCCTCCCAAGCTCAGTCCAGCAGTCATTTGACAGCCCGGGAAATGCTGCGACCTATGGGCCACATGGCCTCCACGGTACATGTGGTGCCCTACGCTCGTCTGCATATGAGAGCAGCTCAATGGACCTTGGCCACCCAGTGGACTCAAGCATCTGGAGCGCTCTCCGACCAAATACTCACCTCAAGCCGTCTGTTTTGGTCCCTCCAATGGTGGACATCCACCAAGAATCTGTTGTTGGGGGCCCCCTTCCAACCTTTGTTGCCCCAAGCAACCCTCACAACAGATGCCTCCCAGACAGGGTGGGGAGCTCATCTTCAGAACCTCTCCACTCAGGGCACTTGGTCTCCACAGGAGACCACCCTTCATATCAACCTCCTGGAACTGCGAGCAATTTACCTTGCCCTCAAGGTCTTCTATACCCTCCTTGTCAACCTGACTGTCCTAGTTCAGACAGACAATCAGGTAGCCATGTTCTATATAAACAAACAAGGAGGGACAGGCTCTCTGTCGCTTTGCAACGAAGCTCTCAGATTATGGGCCTTCGCCAGAGAGCATCAAATTCACCTTCTTGCAGTGTATCTTCCAGGAGTTCAAAACTCTCGTGCGGACAGACTCAGTCGAGTTCTGCTTCCACACGAATGGTCCCTACATATGGACCAGATACGCAGAATCTTTCAGGAATGGGGGACCCCGGACATAGACCTCTTTGCAAGTCCGTGGAATGCCAAACTTCCCCGGTTCTGTTCCAGAACTCAGTGTCAGGGAGCTCAGGCCCACGATGCCTTCCTCCTGCATTGGGGTCAGGAATTCCTCTATGCCTTTCCACCCATTCCTCTAATATCCAAGACTCTGTTCAAGCTCCAGAGGGATCACGGGACTATGATCCTCATAGCTCCCCGCTGGCCACGCCAGGTGTGGTTCCCTCTACTTCTGCATCTCTCCCAGGGATCCTCCCTGGACCTGGGAGCTGCGCCAGACCTCCTGTCTCAGGAGAAGGGGACTTTGTGGCACCCAAACCCCAAATCCCTACATCTCAGAGCTTGGTTACTGAAGGCCTAAGTCTTCAAGACTTTAATCTTTCTCAGCCCGTGAAAGATATCCTTCATACCTCTAGGAAACCTTCCACGAGGCGTTCTTATGCTTTCAAATGGAAGCGTTTTTCCATTTGGTGTGCTCAGCAGGGTCTTGACCCTCTAGCACTTCCTTTGAATTCCCTCTTGGACTATCTCCTGCATCTTTCAAATGCAGGCCTTAAGACGAATTCAGTAAGGGTCCATTTGAGTGCTATTGCAGCATCCTTAAAACCTATAAATGGACAACCTATCTCCTCTCATCCTCTAGTTGCACGTTTCATGAGAGGCCTGACCCTAACTAAACCTCCCATCCGACCTCCCCCGGTAGCATGGGATTTGAACCTAGTTCTAGGTCAGCTTATGAAGCCACCTTTTGAGCCTTTGGACTCTACCTCCTTCAAATTTCTTTCCTGGAAGGTTGTTTTCCTTATTGCAGTCACTTCGGCTCGCCGCATCAGTGAACTGCAGGCTTTAGTGGCTCATCCACCTTATACTAGGTTTCATCATGATAAGGTGGTCCTTAAGACGAATCCCCACTTTATGCCCAAAGTGGTCTCGCCTTTTCATCTTAATCAAGAGGTATATCTACCTGTCTTTTTCCCGGCTCCTCATGCATCCAGTGCAGAGAGGAGCCTTCATACTCTGGATTGTAAAAGAGCTCTTGCCTTTTACCTCAACAGGACTCAACCACATCGAAAGTCTTCCCAACTTTTCGTGGCTTTTGATCCTTCTCATTTGGGACTTCCAGTCACCAAGCGTACACTTTCCAATTGGATCGCTCAGTGTATTTCTTTTGCTTACCAGAGTAAGAACATTTCTCTGGAGGGCCATGTCACAGCTCACAATGTGAGAGCCATGGCCACTTCTATGGCTCATCTTCACTCTGTGTCCATAGATCAGATCTGTCGAGCAGCCACTTGGGCCTCGGTTCATACCTTCACAGCCCATTACTGCTTGGACAAGGACTCCCGCCGGGATGCCTTGTTTGGTCAGGCTGTCCTCAAACACCTGTTCCATACTTAAACAACTCCTGCCCACCTTCCCTGGATGGATGCCTGAGATCCATACGAAGATGGTTTACCCTTGGAGGGGGATCTCCCAGGCATCTTAGCTAGGGAGTCCCCATATGTGATGACATATTCCTGCTTGTTCCTGGAGATAGCACAGTTACTTACCTGTAACAGGTGATCTCTGGGAACAGCAGGAATTAGTCATCACAACCCACCCACCTCCCCTAGGAGTTGTATCTCTATCTATCTATCTTCCTGTCCTCTCTCTCTATTGTCTCAGCTTTAAACTCGAACTGACGAGAGCTGGTCAGGAAGGCGGGAAGGCAGCGCGCATGTGCAGTGGGAGGCCCCAAAAGCTTTTAATCTGAAAAGCTGGGGAGCTTTCCCGCGCGGGCTCTGTCGGTACCGACGTACCCATATGTGATGACTAATTCCTGCTGTTCCCAGAGATCACCTGTTACAGGTAAGTAACTGTGCTTTCCCCACCCAGGAGAATGCACAACTTCTACTGTTTTGCTTGAGACTTCCCTCCCGGCACAGCCGGACAATGGATGCCTTCATTCTCCATTGGGGAAAGGGCCTACTTTATGCCCAAGACCCTGTTCAAGCTGCAGGCTGACAGGGGGTCTATGATCCTAATAGCCCTTTAATGGCCCCGTCAGTCACGGTTTCCTCTGCTGACTTGTCTGGCACAGACTCCACCTCTCAGCCTGGGACATGCACCCAACCTCCTATCTCAGGATCATGGGATGCTTCTTCATCCCAATCCACAAGCCCTCTGCCTCATGGCATAGCTGCTTAAAGCATAATCTTTACTGACCTCGACCTTCCACAATGGGTCAAAGACATCCTACTTGCATCTTGCAAGCCATCTACCAGATGCTCTTATGCCTTCAAATGGTGAAGGTCCACTCTCTGGATCCCTCTGCCTGCCCAGTGGAATTCCTTTTACAATATCTCTTCCATTTATCCTTGACAGGTCTCAAAACTAACTCAGCCAGAGTTCATCTGAGTGCCATCTCAACCTATCACTGGCTGGTAGACAGGCATCCTATTTCCTCACAACCCTTGGTGCAAAGATTTATGCAGAGTTTTCTGCTGTCCAAGTCAGATCCCTTCTCATGTTATCTACTCGTTTCTTGGTGTCTACTATATTACATATTGGTATCATCCTCAAAAAAGCAAATCTTACCTGACATCCCTTCTAAATATCACTTACAAAAATGTTAAAAAGAATTGGACCAAGAACAGATTTCTTTGGCACACCTTTCCTCAGAGTGAGCTCCATTTACCTGTATCCTTTGTTGTCTCACACTCAATCAATTTTTAACCTATTCTGTCACTTTAGGACCCATCCCTAAGTTGCTCAATTTATTTATGTCATCTCTGCGGAACAGTGTCAAATACTAATGAAATCTAAGTCTGCCACATCTAGGGTTCTCCATCAGTCCAACTCTCTGATCATTCAGTCAAAGAAATTAATCAGATTTGTCTGACAGGATCTGCCTCTAGTAAAACCATGCTACCTTGGATCTTGCAAGCCTTTGGATTGCAGAAACCTAGGTATCCTCTGTTTTAGCAGTATTTCCATTAATTTATTCACCACAGAGGTCAGACTAACCAGTCTAGAGTTCCCAACCTCATCCTTATTTCCAGTTTTGTGTAGAGGGACCACATGCACTTCTCAAGTCCTCTTGAACCACTTCTGAGTCTAAAGAAGCATTAAAAAGGTCAGACAGTGGAGCCACTAGAACTTCCCTAAGTTCGGGATGTATCCCATCTGGCGCCATTGCTTTGTCTTCTTTAGTTTAGCTAGCTCCTCGCAAACAGTTTTCTGAAAATCCAAGATCTGTCTCACTTTTGTTCGTATTTCTGGGTGTTTTTTGAGGTCCTGCTTCAGGCCCTTCATCTGTGAACACAGAACAGAAATATTTGTTAAGTAATTCCACTTTATCCTTATCAGTTTCTACGTATTCCTCCCCTTCGCCCCTGAGTCTCACAACACCACTTTTGCACTTCATTAGTTATTTTTTTCCATTTGTAGCTTCGCTTTTCTGCTTCTCTTAACTTTTCCATATATTGATGCTCATCTTCCTCTTTCTGTGTTCTCTTGTATTGTATGATGGCCACCCTTTTTCCTCATCTTTTCAGCTACTTTAAAGAAATGCAGGGCCTCCTTTTTCCTTTTACATTTATTTACTTTCCTAACAAAAAGGTTTATTGCCCTTAAAATATCCCCTTTCAGTTTTGCCTACTGCTTTCTTCATCCTCCTGCTGTTCCCATCCCTCTATCGACTCCTTGAGGTATTGTCCCATCTTGACAAAGTTAGTTTTCCTAAAGTCAAGGACTCTCGCTTTTGAATGGACTATATCCGCCCTTGTCCTAATACTGAACAACACCATCTGGTGATCACTGAATGAGAGATGCTATTATTCTTCTAAGAATCATAGACAGAGATGACAAGGCCTGAAATAGCCTAGGTAGTAGGGGCTAGAACTTTAAACAAATTCTGGGTCTTCTTGGGACTGACAGAGTGCAATAAGTAGATAAAGTGTGGAAAGTGTTCAGGTACAAGTCATGTGAGCTGAATGATGTTGAGTTGAGTTTGGGAATTTATAGATTCATCTACTCAAAATGAAAGAACTGGAGCTGAGCACAGGGGACAAACCAACTGGGTCTTATTCTGACACCATTTACTATGTTACTGCCTTCTCCAGGAACAAGCAGGAAGTCAGTCCTCGCTTATAGGTGACGTTGGCACTGACGGAGCCCACGTGGAGCAATTCCCTAGCTTTCAAAGAAAGCCTTTGGGATTGCTGCCACGCATGCGTGGTCCTCTTCCCGCCCAAGAGTGCCATCTTGCTCAGTCTCCCTTTTTCCGTGGAGCCCATTGGACGCACACCCTCGTCCCTTGGAAAAAGTTGGGTTTTTTTCGCCTTAACAGGCTTTCTCTATTTTCCAGTTGCACCGGTCCTCTACCTGTCCTTTTCCTGCTCTACCTTTTAGAGCTATTCGGGATACTCCTTTCTTGTCATTTTTTTTTTGTTTTGGCTTCACGCCCTTTTTTCTCTAATCGCTGGCCGCGTGGGTCTCGCAGGGGACATTTTTGCCCCCATGGCCACCGGATTCAAAAAATGTGATAGATGCTCTAGGAACATGTCGCTTATGGACACTCATGACTGTTGTCTATGGTGCCTCGGAGCCGACCATGATCCAGAGCTCTGTTCGCTCTGCAAGAAAATGTCCTCTAAGGCCCTGCTCAGCTGTAAGCAGAAGTCCAAAGACATTTTCCGAAAGGCCGCCTCGGAGTCCCTGGTGGTGCCCTTGGTCATCTGTCCTCTGGTGGGTTCCCCCCCTATGGCCTCGCGTTCTCAGTGGCACTCCGACCAGGAGTCCCCCGAAGTGGAGCGCAAAAAGAAGGCCTCGAAGTCGCTGTCCGGGGATCCCGAAAAGCGCAAGTGCTCCCGTGCCCAGTCGCTTAGCCTCCTTCAGCATTCCCGAGAGTTGGACAAGGAGTGGCCCCGCAAGGTACCCCGCATGGAAGCGGAGGCCTCTGGCGAAGGTGCCCAGTCTCCAGAGGGTCATCCTGGTGAGGACCCCCTCTCCTCCTTGACGCCTGATCCGGTGACTCCGGGATCAAGGTCATAGGGCACCACACCTGTGTGGGAGTCCCGTATGCTGGCGCTGGAACGCAGCATTTCTGTGTTCATTGGTTCCCAGCAGGCACTCACAGCCAGCTTTGCTGACTCGCACCCAGAGACCGCGGGTCCCTCACGTGGGACACCCAAATCCGTCCAGGAAACCCCTGAGAGCCACGGGCCTCGTGAGGGTCCTCGACGTTGGTCTCTCTCGCCCTACCGTTCCTCAGGGGCGAGATTGTCCAGGGCCTCCTGCACCAGGCCACTGGCCATTGGACAAGGCAATCTGCCCGTCTCAGACTCCTCAACCAATTTCTCGGAGTGGGAGTCCGATGGGGACACCTCCCCGGAAACCTGTGCCCACCGGGATCTTCTGTCGGACCCCTCACTGCCTGCATTCCAGCAGTGCTCACCGCCCGAAGACATCTCCTTTCTAGTGTTCATTCGGGACATGGCACGGGCCCTTAACCTGGTCACCCAGGCTGAGGAGGACCCTTGTACTAAAGAACTCGACATTCTTCAGTATGAGTCCCCGCCCAGGGAATCCCTTACTGTGCCTGTACCTCCTATTCTGTCTCGGCTGCTGCTCCGTATGTGGGAGGCCCCAGCCTCGGTCCCCATCGTAAGCAAGCACCTTGACATGATGTACAAGGTACAACGTGGACCAGGCTTCCAAAGACCCAACTCCCACACACCTCGATGGTGGTGGAATCGGCCATGAGGAAGCAAAAGAGCCCGAAATCACACTTGTCGGTACCACCTGGCTGAGAGTCAAGGGCCCTTGATGCCCTGGGCCGCAAGGCCTACCAAGGTTCCATGTTCTCTTGTCGCATCCAGGCATATCAACTGTACATTAGTATGTTCCTGAGCGATTTGGCTAAGGAATTCGGGGGTTTCTCTGCAGGCCTCAAAGGTGAGCCCCTTGATAAGTTCCACACCCTGCTAAAGTCCATTGCTGACTGCTCTAAGTACCTCTCTCGAGCATCCTATGACGGCATCGAGACGTCGGCTTGGGTGGCAGCTCCAGGCATTGGAGCCCGCCGCCAGGCATGGCTCCAATCCTCGGATTTGGAGCAATGGGTGCAGGAGAAGCTCCTGGACGTGCCTTGTCTCGGTGAGAAGCTCTTCAGCAACTGATGAGGAGAAGGCAGCGGAAATTGAGACAGAGTTCATCACCAGAACACGTCTCTCCCGCAAGACTTCCACCCTTCCTCGGAAGAAGCAGCCAGCCAAGAAACCCTTCTTCCCGAGAAAGGGTCTCCAGTATCGGGGCTATCAGCCATATCCAGCTACTCCCACGCTGACTACTCTGGTACATGGGAAATCTGACCAGGGGCAACGTAAACCAAAGGGACCGAAGGCCCAAATGCCAGCTCCCCTGCAACCCACTCAGGGGTTTTGATGCCATCGGCATAGCCCCTCACCCTCCGGTGATGCAGCAGTCAGTGGGGGGACGCCTGTCTTACTTCGCCCCATCATGGGCTTCCATCACCTCAAACACTTGGGTCCTCCAAGTCGTCCAGGATGGCTACCACCTTCACTTCGACAGGCTTTCACTTCCTTTCTCCCCGGTGGAGCCTCCTCGACTCCCCTGCAGCAGGAATTGCACACTCTCCTCGCCCAACGGGCAGTCGAGAAGGTCCCTCCCCACCTTCGAGGTCAGAGCTTCTATTCCCAGTACTTCCTTGTCCCGAAAAAGACGGGGGGGGGGGGGGGGTCTGCGGCCCATCCTCGACCTCCGCAGACTAAACAAGTTCCTGGTGCGGGAGAAATTAAATATGTTATCTCTTGGTGTTCTGCTGCCCTTCCTCCAGCAGTATCTGTGTTTCAGGGTGCAGGGAGAGCACTACCAGTACAGGTGCTTCCCTTCGGCCTTGCATCCGCCCCGCGGGTCTTTACAAAGTGCCTCATCATGATCACCAGGGCATGCCGGTCTTCCCCTACCTCGGCGACTGGCTTGTTATGGGCTCCTCAGTCGAGGAGGCTCGGCAATGATGTCACGTGCTGTCCTCCTCTTGGAGAGCTTGGGGTTCTTGTTCAACTATCCAAAGTCTCACCTTGAGCCGGTGCAGGCTCTCGAGTTCATCGGGGTGCGCCTCGAGACTCAGCAGGCGATTGCCTTTTTGCCGGTGGATCGCTCCACCCACCTCCGAGCTCTGGCGGCTCGTGTCCAAAGCGCTCACCAGGTCACCGCTCGGACCATGATCGTCTCCTGGGCCACATGGCTTCAACCGTGCATGTGGTCCCCCATGCCCGCCTGCACATGTGGATGGCTCAGTGGTGTCTCAGTGCCCAATGGAGCCAGTCCTTTGGACACCTCAGGGACCCCATCAGGGTTCTTCCCGAGCTCTATTTGTCCCTGAGCTGGTGGCAAAACCCCCGCAACCTTCTGCGGGGATTGGCCTTCCAGGCCCCGCAGCATGATGCGGTGCTGACAACAGACGTTTCCCTGTTAGGGTGGGGAGTCCATTGTGGACCACTCTGTACGCAGGGGCAATGGTCACCAGAGGAGTCTCAGCAGCAGATAAACCTGCTCGTACTCCGGGCCATTCGGTGTGTCCTGAGGGCCTTTGAGGAACACCTCAGCAGGAGGTCGGTTCTAGTGCAGACTGACAACCGTGTAGCGATGTTCTGCAGCAACAAAGAGGGAGGCACGGGATCACGCTCCCTCTGCCAGGATGCGGTCCTCATCTGCTCTTTCACTGTCTGGTGGAGGATGTCCCTCAGGGCGACGTATCTCCCGGGCCAGGAGAATGGCCTGGCGGAGAGACTCAGCAGAATACTTCGCCTCCACGAATGGTGGCTGGATCCAAGAGTAGCAGACTGGCTGTTTCTCTGCTGGGGGATGCCGGCAATAGATCTCTTCGCCAGTCCTAAGATCACGCAGTTCCCCCGCTTTTGCCGGCTGGTGCCGCACCCAAGCAGGGAGGGACCCGATGCATTTCTTCTGGACTGGTCCTCCAGTCTTCTTTATGCATTCCCTCCTTTCCCCCTCATTGTGAGGACTCTGTTCAAGGCCCAGCGGGACAGGACATCATTGATTCTTGTGGCCCCCTCGTGGCCTCGGCAGCCTTGGTTCCCGCTCCTGCTCCGGCTGTTGACGGAGCCTCCGGTTCCCCTGGGCTCTGCCCAGGGTCTGCTGACACAGGAGGAGGGTCGGGTGCTATCTTATGGCCTGGCAGCTGAACGGGTCTCCTTAGCCTCTCTGGCCCTTCTGGAGGAGGCCACTAGGCAAGCTTACGCCTTTAAGTAGAAACGCTTCTCCGTCTGGTGCTCGGAGCACCAGATAGACCCCTTATCATGCCCTGTTTGGTGTGTTCTCCTGTACCTCCTCCATCTTTTGAAGGAAGGCTGAAATCAAACTCTGTCAGGGTTCATTTGAGTGCCATCTCGGCTAATCACCTCCCCATCGAGGGTAAACCTCTCTTGGGACAGCCTTTAGTCTCCCACTTCATGTGGGGTCTTCTGCTGTCCAAGCCACCAATCCATCCTCCTCCGGTGGAATGGGACTTGAATTTGGTACTCACACAGCTCACCCGTCCACCCTTTGAGCCAATGGTGACGTTTTTGCTCCGCCACCTATCCTGGAAGGTGGCCTTCCTGGCAGCTCTGACCTCGGCCCGCCAAGTCAGTGAGCTCCAGGCTTTCATGGCTGGCGTCCCTTACACCAGGTTTTATCAGAACATGGTGGTCATCCGTACCCACCCTAAATTCCTGCCTAAGGTCGTTTCGGACTTCCATCTCAATCAGGAGATATTGCTGCTGACTTTCTTCCCGAGGCCCCACACCGATCAGGCGTCCACGGCTCTCCACACCCTCGGGGTATAAGCAACTCCTGCCCTCCGACCCTTCTTCATGGCTTCCGAGGGCTTTGCCCCGAGGACTTGGGCTCCTTCGGGCTCCGGCTTCTGCTCACGGCCTCGCAGAGGCAGGGTTTTTTTGGTTACACGTTCGGTAGCCTGTAACTAGGGAGTCCCATAAGTGAGGACTGACTTCCTGCTTGTTCCTGGAGAAAGTGTAGTTACTCACCTGTAACATGTGTTCTCCAGGGACAGCTGGAATCAGTCCTCACTACCCTTCCGCCTCCCCTGATGAGTTGCTGTATTTTTGTCCTTCCCTTGCCATCTGCTTGGTAGGGCTTGAGCTAAGGGACCTGACTGAGCAAGATGGCACCCTTGGGCAGGAAGAGGACCACGCATGTGTGGCAGCAATCCCAAAGGCTTTCTTTGAAAGCTGGGGAATTGCTCTGTGCGGACTCCGTCGGTGCCGATGTCACCCATAAGTGAGGACTGATTCCTGCTATCCATGGAGAACACCTGTTACAGGTGAGTAACTATGCTTTTTACAATGATTGGTGTTCTAAAAAACCTGAATATTTCTCATCATTTGACCTCAGGATACAAAAAACGGCAAGGTGGTTGACCTTGTTATTTAGCAAATTAAATTAGCAAAGAAGCTCAGTCTTCAGCAGTCACATTTAGATCTTTTTTTTTAATTTAATTTTATTTATTTTATTTCAGTCGATTCTGTTTTAAGATTTCGGTTGTAAAAGAGCCCTAGTGAGGTGCCTGAAGGCCCATATACGGCTGACAAAAACACAGGCTGAGTAATAGCACATCAGCATTCTTTGGAGCCAAGCGATTTTTGTACTGAATGTCAAATTATTTGGTATCCCAATTCCATACAAAATTGCTTTCTTTGTTACTCTCTCATCTATTATTGCTTCTGCAGCTCAACTCTACTCCTTGTGAAGGTTGCATTTCAGTGAGGACCGAGCCTCAGGGCTGTATAGAAGGAGATAGTCAATGGGCATTAATCAACTGCTTAGTGCATTCTGTCTGGTGTGCAAAAATGCAATTACTTAGTTCTGTAGTAATCCTGAAAAACTTTCTCTTTCCTAGATCAAAACAAGTGCACAAAGCAAAACTATCGAAGAACTCAATAAATCTTTGGAAAAACTTGAAAACATAAAAGAAAAGGCGGCTAAGAAGGTGGTGAGTTTGAAAACAGAATTGGACTATACTGTCCATGAGACAAAGGGAGAAAAAGCAAGAGCCCAGCAAATGCTGGAAGCAGTCACTAATGAGCTCCACACAGCAAAAAGAGCACTTGAAGAAGTAGCAAGACGAGAAAAACAGGTACACTTTTTTTTTGATATTAAAGCAAATCATTAGGGTCTTTTTAACAACTCTATAAAGGCTGATTAAAATAGTTTTTTGCGGTTGTGGCTCATATTAGTTGCAACTTCATTCACATGGTAGCTGCTCAAGAAGTTTTAAGAGACTTTATTCAATAACCAAGCAGAAAAAAGAGAGTTTTTGTCCCGCAGATCCTGTGAACTACTTTTCAGAAGAATAGCCTTAAAACACTTTTAATAAAGAGCATAACAGGTACTATACTTTCTTTAAAATGAAATTAGAAGCTATCTTAACTTCATTTTTAAAAAAATGAATATGAAGAGTTTTTTTGCTGTGATATAATTATGAAACATGATGGATTTAGATTTTTTTCTGAGAATGATTTTGCTTTTATGCACACTGTGATAGTTCATTTCTTTTAATAAAAAAAATGTGATAAAGTTCTTTAAACATAAGTGATTTGTGTTTTTTGTCCTGTGCAGCTCATTGACTTTCGAGAAACCATTACAAGGATGATGGGATTTAACATAAACACATTAGCGGTGCCAGACCATGAGATCATCCGTCTGCTGCAGCAAGTTATTAAAACTCATCAGTTTTCTAAAGTTATTTCTAATGACAAATCAAAATTACCCTATAATTTAAGGACCGGGTATGACAATCACCCATATACTGCCGTATCCTACATCCCTCCGTCAGACCGTTCAAACTTTTAATACAGAATTTTTTAGGTAATAGTTCCTGAGAAATAATTTGAGGCTGATGCACTGGCTCACAGGGTTTCCTGAGAGCTAGTGCCTCATTCACTTCCAACTTTGCTACCCATGCAAATGAGATGGGTACCAAAGCTGCATGCAAACATTTGCAATCCCTACGAGGTGTGGTTTTTTATTCTGTGAAAATTGGTCCACAAAGAGACCCTTTTATTAAAACCCACTAAGCGGTTAACATGCATTTTCGCAGGAAGTAATGGCCCGTAGTGACAGCTAATGTGTGGGCATGACTACTACTGGCTGATATAAGGCGTGTTAATTTACCATCACAAGAAGGCAGGGAATGGCCAGGATATAGTACTGTGGCGTGGAGAGCAACACATGGCAGTTATTTATGTTTGTACAGCGCTTCATATGTTGCAGTGCTTTATAAATGCTTAGTAATAATAATAATATTTCAGGAGACATATCACATGCTAACTGTCAATGTAGCAATGAGTATGTGTGCACCTAGTGATACCTTTGGCACTAGGTGTGTTGTTGTTGTTAAGTGCCGTCAAGTCGGAGTCAACTCATGGCGACCCTCTGGATAGCTATCCTAAATTGTGTTTGGTCTTCAGACAGGCGGCTCATTGTTGACAGACTGGTACTGGTAGCTCCTGTTATTGTATCGATCCATCTCATTGCTGGCCTTCCTCTTTGGTGTTGACCTTCTATCTTTCCAAGCATGATGTCTTTCTCTAATGATCTCTCTCTTCGCATGATGTGTCCAAAGTATGAAAGTCAAAGTCTTGTCATCTGAGCTTCTAAAGAAAGCTTTGGTTTGATCTCCTATAGTACCGACTGGTTTGTTCTTTGGGCAGTCCATGGTATACACAGTATTCGCCGCCAGCACCATAATTCAAAGGCATCAATTTTCTTCCTGTCTATCTTTTTCACTGTCCAGCTTTCACATCCATATGATGTTACTGAAAATACCATGGCTTGAACAAGTTGAATCTTCGTATGGAGAGAGACATCTCTGCTCTTGAGAATCTTATCTAGGTCTTTCATAGGTATTCTGCCAAGAGCAATGCATCGTCTGATTTCTTGACTGCTTATTGCTTCTTTATTGATAGTTGATCCAAGTAGGTTAAAGTTGTTCACGATTTCAATTTCTTCTCCTTCAACGATGAACCTGTTGATTATGCCAGTTGTCATGATCGTTGTCTTCTTTACATTAAGGTGCAGGCCCATTTTGAGACTATGTTCTTTCATTGTGAGAAGCAAATGTTTCAGATCATCTTCACTTTCAGCCAGTAATGTGGTATCATCAGCATAGCGAAGGTTGTTGATGAGTCTTCTACCAATCTTCACACCTCTGTTGTTTTCATACAATCCTGCTTCTCTGATGATTTGTTCTGCATATACATTAAACAGGTAGGGGGAAAGTATGCAGCCTTATTTTACACCTTTGCTTATTTTAAACCATTCTGTTTCTCCTTGTTCTCTTTTCCAGTCAGTTGGCCATGATGTTGTCTGCCATATTTCTTGGCAGAGCCTTGTAAGTACAGTAACAGCTGCATCAGATTGCTGTAATACTTCTATGGGAATGCTATCAATGCCTGGTGCTTTGTTCTTTGATAAATATTGTTGAAAGTCACTCAATGCAAATCATAAAAATAACCAGGATATCCTCTTTGAAAAACATTCAACAAAATATCATTCTTGAAAAGAACTCACTTGTCAATCCACAGTGTGTGTGCATAAGCACAACGCCGTACTCAGGCGCCATAATCGCGTTTCACTTATAACGTTTCTTCAGCAAAACAGCTGTGAACACGAGAACCGGTGATTTAAAACCCAGGAAATACAGGATGGTGGTTGTATAGTTAATAAAGTTGTTGGAGATTGAATAATGATTTTGTTAGTGGTGAGGTAGTAATGACGTCATTGCAGGGCTGGCGTTGTTTGATAGAGGGGTTTTAAATCACCGGTTCTCGTGTTCACAGCTCGCATGCGTGGCGTCTTTTGAGGATCGAGTTGTTTGAGAGGATCAGAATGTTTGAAGAGATGCATGTAGCAATGATTATTGTGTGGGTAAGGAGTTTCTGTTTTGTTTTTGTTTTGTTTTGCTGTGATCGAGAGTTTTATTGATGGGATAGAAGGGAGTTTTACATCACTTATGGTTGTTTTTGTGTGTGTCTTTATTTTTGTAGAACTTCGGGTTCGGGTAATCCCCTGAAGAAACGTTATAAGTGAAGCGCGATTATGGCGCCTGAGTACGGCGTTGTGCTTATGCACACACACTGCGGATTGACAAGTGAGTTGTTTTCAAGAATGATATTTTGTTGGATATTTTTCAAAGAGGATATCCAGGTTATTTTTATGATTTGCATTGAGTGACTTTCAACAATATTTGTCAATATATCACTCAGAAAATCTGACCTGCTACAGTTGTTCTTTGATAAGGCTTTCAATGCTGCTTCAACTTCTTCTTTCATCACCAATGGTTCCTGATCATAAGGTGCAGGTTGAAACGGCTGTTGGTCCACTTGATCTTTATGATATAAAAACTCTGTATATTCCTTTCATCTTTTCTTGAACTTCTCAGCATCATTCAACATAGAACCTTGAGCATCTTGTAACATTCCAATTCAAGACTGGAACTTTTTCTTTAACTCTCGTAGCTTTAGGAAAGCTGATCTTGTTCTTCCTCTAATAATTTCTGCTTCTATTTCCTTGCATGCGTCATTGTAGTACTTTTCCTTGTCCTGTCTTGCTGCACGTTGGAAATCTCTGTTGAGTTCTGTGATTGTCTTTCTTTCTCCTCTGGCTTTAGCTTCTCTGCGTTTCTGGGCAATTTTCAGAGTTTCTTCCGTTATCCATTTTGGCCGTTTTTTTCTTTTTCACCTTTTGTAGAGACTTCTCGCTTTCTTCCAACACAACCTTCTTGATGTCATTCCATAACTCTTCTGGAGCTCTGTCATTTGTATCTAAAGCAGCTAATAGATTTTGCAGGCAGTCTTTAAATTCCAGTGGTATATTCACAAGGTCATATTTTGCTGCATTCCTGAGTGGTTTGCTCTTTTTCAACTTTAGCTCGAGTTTGCATACTAGTAGTTGATGATCTGTACCACAGTCAGCTCCAGGTTTTGTCTTTGTTGATGTTATAGAGCTTTTCCATCGTTAACTTCCACAGATGTAGTCAATTTGATTTTTAAACAATCCATTGGGTGAAGTCCATGTGTACAGTCGCCGCTTGTGTTGCTGGAAGAAGGTGTTTGAGATGAATAGATCGTTGGTTTTGCAGAATTCTATCAGTCTTTCTCCAGCTTCATTTCTGTTGCCAAGTCCATATTTTCCAACTACTTTGTCTTCTTCTTTGTTGCCAACTTTTGCGTTCCAGTCACCCATGACTATCAGGATATCCTGTTTGCATGTTCTGTCAGTTTCAGCTTGTACTTGTTCATAGAACTCTTCAATTTCATTCTCTTCTGCAGCTGTTGTTGGGGCATATACTTGAATTATAGTTGTGTTGATAGGCATTCCTCGTAGAGGAATAGAGATTAAGCGTTCGCTGACTGCACTGTATTTCATTACAGTTCTTGCAAGTTTCTTCTTTATTATAAATGCGACACCATTTCTTCTTTGTCTTTCATTTCCAGCATAGTAGACCATGTGATCATCTGATGCAAAGTGCCTGATGCCAGTCCATTTTAGTTCGCTGACACCCAACAGATCAAGTTGTACACGTTCCATTTCATTCTTGACCACCTCCAACTTCCCTTGGTTCATGCTTCTTACGTTCCATGTTCCAATGTGTAAGACATCTTTACAGCTTCTGACTCTCATTTCATGCGCAGCTACATCAGCAGTCAGACGTCCCGAGGGCTTTGATCCAACCACATCATAAATGCTGGCTTTACTCTGAAACGTCTTCAGCTCTTCCCCAGTAGCTAGTTGAGTGCCTTCCGACCTGGGGGTCTCATCTTCCAGCACTATAGCACAATTTGTTTTGTTGTAACTATCCATTGGGTTTTCATAGCAAAATACAGAAGTAGATTGCTGGGCCTTTCTTCCACGCAGTTTAAGTTTGGTGTTGTTGCCGTTGTCACAGAAATGTGATCCTCCGCCGTCAACACTATCCCATTCTGCTGCTGCCCAGATGGGTGGTTTGTCTTGGTCTGGCACCTCAGCTGAGACCTGTCCATCTTGGGAGACCTGGCAGTAGTTAAACTACTGATAGTTTAGCTCTCAGCATCACTGATGCACACAAGCCCTAACAGCACGACAAGCTGCAAACCAAGTGAGGGGGCATTAGGTGTACCTGTAGCAATTGCTCCATACTTTAGGGTAAGCATCTGTGCGTTAACTGCCAAGAACATGCTGCCCACACCCCTGACAATTACCATGGAGACTTTGCACTTAAAGCACAGTAGTTTTTGTATTAAATGCATGTTAAGTGCTAAACCCTAATGGACTTTAGTAAAAGGGCCCCAAAGCCTTTTTCATATGCTGGTTTTCAAGAAATTCTAAAATAAAGAGCTGCTCTGCATAATTTTGCATCTTAACAGATTATTACTTTTTAGATTTAAATACAATTTTGCATGCAAAATTTTACAGTTTCAAAGGAGAAAAACATGACTTTTTTTGCAAGCAGGCTCTGCACAAAAAAACACATAATGGCATGTCTGCTAAAGGTTAACGTGCATTAAGTGCTACCACTGCCCATTTATTTCTATGGGACGTTACAGCACTTAACAAGGAGAGTTAACCTTTGGTAAACATGCCCCATAGAATTCCAAAATTTCAGGATTTGCTTTTCTTTTTGTGTGCAGCTCCATTTGCAAAAAAATTTGCAAGTTAGTTCATCTGCCTCTTTAAATGTTATTGGTAAGTGGTATTTAATTTTGGATAAAAAAACACTATAAAAGTGATTTAGTATTAATATTTGTACACCGAGATGGTGATGAACCATTCTGATTGTGATAAATAGGTAGCAAAGCAAAGATTTTTCTATATATTGCTAAGATGTAATTTACTGAAGAAACTTAAGCATAGTGCATTTTGAGGATGCTTACTAAAATGCTCAAAGTTAGCGCATGCTAATTAGCATGGGAGGTGATGCTTGGCTTGTCCACCTGTAATTACCACAGGAAGATGCACCTCACTGACCAGTACATCTATTACAGGTGCACTTACCAGCAGTCACTGGGGAAGGAAGGCGGTAAGTGCACCCCTGCTAACTGCAGCAATTGTGGTTCACATGCAACAGTGATGGCCATGCTAACCATGATGTGCTGTAAACGCTCACACACCATTTCTAGCCCAGCCAGTCACCACACCTTCCCGCACTAACATTTAGCACAGGACTTCTACCACACTGCCCTGCGCTGTCAGTATGATAATCCCTGTGCTGTTAGTGCCGTTTAGTGAACATACCCCTGTATACCCTGTGTTCTATATGGGAATGCTTTTCTGAAACCAGGAGGTTGATGTAATCTAGAGGAACAAGCAGGAATGCAATCTTCACATATGGGTGACGGCACCGACGGAGGAAAGCTTTTGGGAGCCCTCCACTGCGCCTGCCTGCCTTCCCACCTTCCCAACCCCTCTCCTCAGTTCTTCGTTTTCCGCGGAGCCAGCTGGATGCACCATTCCTGTCACCGCCCAAAACCTTTCTTTTTTGGTATATCATCATGCTTCTGCCTTCCCGTCAACGTTGGTTACATCAAATGTAACACTGTTCCCGATATCATTTTCTTTTCTTTTTCTTTCTAGTTTTCACCACCAGACTAGGCCTCAGGGCCTCCATAGCCTTCTCTTCATTTCTTTTTGAAGGCATGAGCAAACCAGTCACTGGTTTTAAAAAATGTACCAAGTGCTCTGGCACTATTTCAGTCACTGATAAACATGATTGGTGTTTAAAATGTTTGGGCCCTGATCATCAGCCCAACTCTTGTCTTTTATGTCAGCAAATGACAAAGAGAGGCCTCAAGAACCGAACCAACAAGTTAGGATCATTGTTTGCCTCAGACTTAGTTTCAACTTCATTGAGGGCATCGGCTTCCTCTCAAGGATCTCAGGTTTCTTCTAAGTCCAAATGTAAGAGTAAGTCACAATCTCTGGCCATGCCCAAATCCTCTGCATCGGCATCAAGAACTGATACCGAGGCCAGAGAACGTAAGCATCAAGACTCCACTAGAGGTGTTTCCAATGCAGACTGGCCAGCCAAACAGCCTCGGTGGGAGGATCTCTCTTCCAAAGCACAAATGGGGCTCCCAGATGCTCCCAAGGCATCGAACTCCAGAGAGCTACTGGTGCCATGTTCTGGGATGGTGGCGCACAGCCATGTAGCTGACTCCACCCAGACATTGGCAATCTCCCTGGACCAGCGCATACTGGCCCTCGAGAGGAGTTTAGCAGCACTCCTAGCAGCCTTGATACCAATAACATGAGAGCTTCGGGAGTGCAGGCTTTGGTACCAGGCCTGCAACCAAGCCTACTGGGGTCAATGCCAGCTCTCGAGATGGCATTATTGCTACCCACGTTGGAACCGATCGATACTCCTGGTGTCCAACAGACACCCGGTTCTGATACCTCCGTGTATCGGTATCGGCATTGACCTTTGATGTCCATGAAGCATCAAGGTCAAACCAAAGATCGTTGATACTTTGATTTCTTACCCAACACAGATTCTAGTTCTGCCAAATCTGAAAGGGACTCTGAAAGGGACTCACTTGGTTCACCCTTTCAAGAGCAGCGTCGGTTCATTCCGGCGTATATGTTCAGGAATTCATCCAAGATATGGCAGCAGCACTCGCCATTACAGTAGCTTCAGAGAAAGAACCGAGGGCTGAGGAATTGCAGATAATTCAGTACCCTCCAATGCCCACAGAGGTCGCTACATTACCGGTGCATCGTATCCTGCAGGATCTAATGCTCCGCATGTGGAAGGCACCGCTCATGGTTCCGCCTGTCAGTAAGTGACTCGATACCATGTACCTATTAGCATATGTAAAAAGTACCTATTAGCATATATCTGTAAACCGCTCTGATACACATAGTAAAGGGCAGTATATCAAGTGCCTAAACTATAACCACCATACCAAGTACCACAGTGCCTAGGCTTTCAAAATCTCAACTCCCACGTCACTCAATGGAATCGGCGATGTGCTGATTTTAAGAGATCTAAGAATCATTCTTCTATGCCACCTGGCAGAGATTCCAGAACACTCGATGTCTTTGGGTGAAAATGCTGCCAGGCATACATGTTAGCCTCTATAATAAATTCTTACATGCTCTACATGGGCATGTTTCTGAAAGACATTACCAGGGATCTGGAAACTTTTTTGCCTCTCCTTCCTGACAATAAGAAGGTGACTTTTTAGATATTCATCAAACAAAGTCAGAACACTTCCAAGTTTCTCATCAGTCTCCTTTGATGCCTTTGAATCAACAAGTAGAGCTTCAGCAGCTGCATTGGGATTGTAGGATGGCCTGCCTATAGGCATCCAATCTTGAACAATGGATACAAGACAAATTGGCCAATATCCCATGCATTGGTGAAAACGTTTTGCAAGGAATGGAGGGAGAAGGCAGGGGAGATTAAGACAGACAATCTCACCCTAAAACGCCTTTCCAGGAAAATAGTTGACACCTCCAAAGCAAAGGATCTTCATAAAAAATCTTTCTATATTAAAAAGAAGAGATGCTATCCCTCTTACCCTCCCTCTGCTGCCTATCAACAACAACTTCCACAGCAGAAGCAGCAGGGCTCCTAAGCCTCACCAGCCACACAGCCACAGTCTGCGCCTGGTTTTTGACTCTTTCCTAGAGAGCAAGCTGATCAAGTCCCTTCAGTGGTGGTGTTCCCCTGAAAACCTACTCGTTGGGTCACCTTTTCAGATGCATCCACCTCAATGTATCCTGACGACAGATGCTTCCAAGCTGGGTTAGGGAGCGCATCTCAATGACTTAACCACACAAGGACTATGGACGCAACAAGAATTTTCCATGCAGATCAACTTCCTAGAACTATGAGCATTGACAAATGCTCTTTGGATTTCTAAACCCTAACTTTCAGGACAACCTATTCTAGTCAGAACAGACAATCAAGTAGCCATGTTCTATGTGAACAAGCGGGGGGGTGGGGGGGAGGGGGGGATCAGGTCCACTCTGCAAGGAAGTGCTTTGCCTGTGGTCTTTTGCCATCTCACACCATATTCACCTCAGAGCGATGTACCTCCCAGATGAGCTCAATATCCTTGCAGACAGGCTAAGCCGTATCCTTCGTCCACATGAATGTACCCTGCAATGGGAGATGGCTGCTTGGATCTTTCAGATATGGGGAACCCCACTCATAGATCTTTTTGCCACTTTGCAGAACACACAGCTTCCTCTCTTCTGCTTCAGGGTTCAGTCACTACACCAACAGGTCCCAATACTTCCTTCTACAGTATACTGGGGATGGGGTCTGCTTTATGTACCCCTCCCATCCCCTTGATTCCCAAGACGCTCTTCAAGCTTCAGGCCGATAAGGGCTCCATCATTCTCATAGCCCCCTTTTGGACCCGTCAACCGTGGTTCCCTGTGCTTCTTTGCCTAGAGCAGCCTCAACCACTCAACCTGGGATGTGCACCCGAACTCCTCTCTCGGGACAACGGGACTCTCCTCTATTCTAACATCCACTCCCATTGCTGCAGAAGGGTTATTGCTCATTAGCCTCGACCTGCCACAAGATGTCAAGAATACACTCTTTGCATCATGCAAAGATTCTACCAGATGTTCTTATGCTTTCAAATTGCTTAGGTTTGCACTTTGGTGCTCCCCAAAAGGAAATGACCCTTTTTCCTGCTCGGTGGAGTTCCTTTTACAATACCTCCTCCTCCTATCCTTAACGGGCCTGAAATCTAACTCAGTCAAAGTGCCATTGCAACTCATCACAAACCACTGCAGGGACAGCTTATCTCCTCACACCCCTTAGTAGCATGCTTCATGCAGAGTCTCCTGCTCTCCAAGCTGCTCATTAAGCCGCCTCCGGTGGCCTGGGATCTCAGTGTGGTTCTTATGCAACTATTAAAGCCTCCTTTCGAGCCTTTGGCCACCACTTCACTGAAGTTTCTATCATGGAAGGTATTCTTCCTCATTGCCTCATGTCAGCTTGCCACATTAGTGAACTGCAGGCTCTCGTGGCATACCCGCCTTATACCCAGTTCCACCATGACAAGGTAGTTCTGCGGACCCATCCGCATTTCCTTCCAAAGGTTGTCTCCTCCTACCAATTTTCTTCTCTAGACCACATGCATCTCAGGCAGAAGCAGCGCTTCACACTTTAGACTGCAAACAAGAGCTGGCTTACTATTTGAGTAGAGCTAGGGATCACAGATGATCCTCCCAATTATCTCTTTTGATCCTAGTCACCTGGGTTCCCCAGTGACAAAACGGACTCTATCCAAATGGATAGCAGATTGCATTTCTTTTGCTTATGCACAGGCAGGACTCTCCCTGGAGTGTCACGTTACTGCTCATAATGTACGGGCTATGGCAATCTCCATAGCCAATCTCCATTCGGTATCCATTGAGGAGATCTGTCAGGCAGCTGCCTGGTCCTCCATTCACACTTTTGCTGCCCACTATTGTCTGGACAGAGACTCCCGTCAGGACAGTGTTGTTGGCCAAGCTGTACTCCAGCACCTCTTTGAGATTTAATCTCAACTCCCACCCTCTGTCCCAGACTTCTACAAGAAACCAGATTACTTTTAGAGGGGGTTTTTGCCTGCTGGAATCAAGTCCAGAGCCCACAATTATTCCACACTCTTCAGCTGCAATCTTTTGGCCTCAGGGATTGTATTGCTCAACCTCCATACCGGTCTGGTTCCGAGGAGTTAGTGAGTCCCATATGTGAAGACTGCATTTCTGCTTGTTCCTGGAGATAGTGTAGTTACTCACCTGTAACAGGTGATCTCTGGGAACAGCAGGAATCAGTCTTTACAACCTGCCCTCCTCCCCTTGGAGTTGTAGGGGTCCTTATTTTTTCCTTTTCTTTCAGCTACATACTCAACTAAGGAGAGTGGTGGGAAGGCAGGCACAAAGGCGCAGTGGAGGGCTCCCAAAATCGTTCCTATTGGATGCTGGCGAGCTTTCCTGCGCAGGCTCCATTGGTGTTGACGTCACCCATATGTGAAGACTGATTCTTGCTGTTGCCAGAGATCACCTGTTATAAGTGAGTAACTATGCTCTAACTTACATTTTATTTACAAACGAGGTTTTGCACAAAAAATATGCACAAACACCCCAATACAGTGGTCATTTGTGCTGTTTATTGTATAGTCTCGTTTGCAAAAAAAAAACTCATCGATTTTCACGATACTAAATTTTTGCCCATAGGGGCATGTTTGCTAAAGATTAACATACGCTTTCATTAATGGACATTAACTTTTGTAAACATGCCCCATAGTTCCTTATGTGAAAAAGTTTTATTTATATTGAAAATTAACTTGCTACTCTCAGGCTAAATCATGCAGTGGGGCTATTAATTTTTAATTTTTGAAAAAACAGTCTTTGAAAGGCCTTATGGATAAAGGTTCATGCACAATTTTGATACCCATCTCATTTGCATGGATAACAAAGTTGCATACAAACAGGACAACTGACCCATGGGAAAGCCTTTGGGTTAGCAGCTTGTCCTCCAGGTTTGGTATCACTTGCTTTTTGAGCATATCATTGGGCATTTCAATTTCTGTATAACAGATCAGAACAGCTGTTCCTGAAAGTTGCTTCCATCATCAGCACAGTATAACACTCTTCTGGGGAAAAAGAATACCCTCTGAGTCTTCTAATTTAACTCTGTAAGACACCTGCCAGCTCTGTGCTATGTAAACCTCCAAAGGGGGAACTGTCCTTTATTTCAGGCAGTTAAAGGAAAGATTTTATTATTCCTGATTGTCACCCTGTGACCTAGTGGTCCTCAACTAAAAGATGTTTCACCCATAATGTGAACATTGGAAGCAAAGTGATATGTCTGTATATCATCTCTTCATTCACCCTGATTATCATCATGTTGGATGTTGCTTATTCAATCTATGTGAAATCTTGTTTAATGGTCTTCTGATTTATTTGAATTTTAATGATTATAGAATAATACAACATAAAAGTGTAACTATAACCTATTTAATGAAACTTTTCAGGTAAAATAAGCTTTGGTTAAATAAGGTGATTTCAAAATATTTTATTGCGCTCACACACACAAGTTGTATATGCTGAACCAATTTTAAAAATCTAAGATCATATATTATGTAAAAATAATAATAAAACAGTTGTTGCATATAGTGATTTTTCTTTGGCTAATAGCTATTTCAGCAAGATTATGTAGAATGTTGTGACAAAGCATCAGGAACTTTTCAGCAGGATGCCTAACCTACGCATTTCAGATTATACCTATTTTCAGCAGTGCTACTCATTTCCTGTTATACGTATGTAGACATTCCTCTTATACATTTGAAGTGGCATTTTAAAAAGGATGTCCAGGTGGAATCTGGGGTGTCCATGGCAAAATGTCCAAAAAAACACCAGGGACATTTACTTTTTGACCTGATTTTAGCAACTTGGATGTACTCAAAATGGATTGCACCGACTTGACTAATGCTCTGTACTGTCTCAACTAGATTGTAAGCTCGGACGAGCAGGACTCCGACGAGCAGGGACTGTCTCCTGTATATATGCCTGTACAGCACTGCATACGTGGCGCTATATAAGTGCTAAATAGTAGTAGTAGTAATAGTAGGATGGCCACATCCTTGCTACAAACACTTGGGGCGGGAACGTCTATCCTTTGCTGAATTCATGTCCATGCATGCTATTTTGCATACGAGGACATGCATCAGCGGGCTGAACCAAAAACAAGTGTCCTCATTTCGCTTTAATCTAGGCCTGGATATTCAGTGCCGGGGCCACATCTGGTCAGCAGCACTAAACATCTGGTCTGGCCAGATAGTGTTTTAGCTATCTGGTCAGTAGCAATAATCAGCCCTGGACAGATAGCTAAAATGGCCAAAGTTAGGATAGCTTGTTTTTGACCTAACTAGTCTTTTTGGTTAGCCAGTTAGTGACTCAGGTTAGCTGGTGAATAGTGATATTGTCGCCGCCCCCAGAATGCCCCGGCGCTAGCCAGTTAGCATTTGGACATTCAGTCAGCCTATGAGGGGATATTTAGTGGCACAAACCATGTGTGGACCACTGAATAGCCTGCTCAGCAGGATTAACATGGTTTGCATGTGTTGCGCACCACCTTGGGTGTATCTCTTCATAAAGGTGGTTAATAAATCCTAACAAATAAATAATTACAGATGTGTGGGGGTCATTTTATAAGGAGTCCTGTAAAGTTACATACCATCTATATGCGTAAATCATGCATTTGAGTGATTCACGTGTGCTAATAAGCATTTATGCACATCATTTAGCCAGTAACAATTTTATAAATACGTGCATCAGCCTGATACAGCATACTTTCACTGTGGATGCATGTATGGGTGGAGTTTGGGCATGTACTTGACTTTATAAAATAAGTGTGAAATACACACAGAAAAAGGCACATATAAAATTACCCTCATAATTCTGGGCATGTTTACTAAACCACGCTAACTGCTAGCATGTGGATCAGCACGTGGTGAGCATACCATGCTAAAATTTAGCAGGGACCCCATACAAAAAAATCCCACACTAAATAGTGCGCGAATGGGTTGGGGGCGTAACGTCAGTATTGCTGGCACATCACGATAAGCATGGCTGTTTTGGCCACGTGCTAACCACGACTGTAGACCTTAGCATGGGTATACTTCATGTCACCTCAGTGGATAGTGTTTTATGCACTAGCAGTGCCACACATTAGCAAGACGCCAGCAGCATTGGGACGAGGCACCTGTCCCCTGAAGTTGGTGCGAGCCTCTGCAGTGATTTCACGGTTTGTTCGTAACCTAATGGCATTCTTGTTAGTGAACATGCCCCTTAGAATGCTGCCAATTTTTTAGGAAAAAAACACTCCTACATTTGGTGTGGCACCAAAGATATATAAAGACTTGAATATTGTGCCTATATTATTTTATGGCATCATGTATAAAGAGCAAAGGGCCTAGGCAACTCCAGTCTTCTAGTACCAGTGGGGTTTTCAGAATATTTACAGTGAAGAGATGCAAATGCATCTCATGAATATGCTTCATAGTTTTCCTGACAACCTGACTGGCCTGCAGCACTTGAGGACTGGTATTACTTACCCCTGTACAACTACCATTGTACAAAAAAATAATTCAGTCTTGAATTCTCTCAATGATTTTTGGCAGTAGCAAATTAAAAGCAAACACTGTGACCCAGTGACAAAGTTCTGCACACTGTCATGCACATAGGCTGGATTTGATTCTTGGGCCAGGCTTCTGCTTGACAGACTATCTAAGGGTGCTTTGGAGGCAACACTTACAGTCCTGAGGGATGGGGCGGGGAGAGAGAGAGGATTTCTAGCCTTCTCTTATTAACCATACCTAGCAACCAAAATTAGGATCTGCATTAATTACAGTTTGTGGCCCCATGCTGAGAATGGCTCACTGAAGTGTCTGGGTTTCCAATGTCTAAGTTGGGAGAGGGATATAAAAATCCCCTGGATCGTTGTTCATGAAGGCTGATAGCGCTGGTTTCAACTAAGCTGGATGCCCCAAATATCAAGGGGAAGCTACCAGATCAGAAACAGTTTCCTGTACTAGGTAGATTTGTTAACAAACTTATTTCAAATGCTTCAGTGAATTTTTGGATGCTAAACAGACATTTAAAATAATAACACTTCTCAAATGTCCACCACAGTCAAAAAATGCTAGTCAGTTCTGAAATTCCAGATCAGTGCACTTATTTGGAAAATAAAATCTACATAGCCGCCAAGGATGCTGTCTTGAGGTTCTGAGGGCTCTGCCTGGCCTTAACTTTTTTGTATGTTAGTTCCCTATGATATAATCATCCAAAACTATCCAGCACATACGTCCAAGTATATATTAATTTTTTGCCTTCATGAAGAAACGTTTGATCCTGGTAAAAGGAGTTATTGCGAAGGGTCTGATTTCCTAAGGTTTTTTTCCTCATTCCATGGATTTAGAAAATCGGGCCCTAAACAGAGTTCCTTTTCAGATTTCTTTAGGAGAATGAAATATAACAAAATCCACTGTATAGACCAAAAGAATAAAAAACAGCATGGAACAATAGCTAGCATTTCTTCATTTCTTAACCTAGGCCTGCAGTTCTAAACAAATTTATGAATATTTTTGATATTTCCAGACAATAGGAAATCTCTCCTCTGCTCTGTCTTATGGCCCCCTAAGTAGGAGTAAGCCTATATGCAAGAAATATATTGAAGTCTATCGCATGCACAACTGCAATGAGGGACTCTGCTCACGATGACAAGCTGGCTTGTAAATACTGCGCTGCTATATTCTATTGCACCCTGGGGCCTGAAGTCTTTCTGTTGCAACTGGCTTATTTTTGCTTAGGAACAGGAATAAACCTAATAAATGAAGCCAGATGCTAAACTTATATATCTATATTATGTACGTGTGCGTCTGTGTGTGTGTGTGTGTATATATATATATACTGTATAATATTTTACTTTCTTTCATTTACTTACTTTATAATTCTCATTATAAATAAAATACATATATATATATATTTTTGCATATTGGCTTACCCTACTTTAGGGGGTCTAGCAATACTTTGTTCAGGTGCATAGAATTTTAATAGACACAATTTCATAAAACATAGAAGGATCCTACCTATCTCCCCCTTTACTTACATCACATGTCATCACACCTTAAAACCACAGCACCTAGAGATCTACAGGATTCTAACCCACAAGCAATGCAAGTAGGGGGAGGTCCGGGTTTCTCTCTGTATCTCTGAGCTTCTGTCCCTTTTCTCCCTTTCTTTCAGACTGCTTGACTGCCTGGGGAACTAGGATTCAGGGCTGGCCATCTGCCATCTTTTACCTACTTAAAGGCACAGTACCCCTGTTGGCCAAGGGCCTATGGTATAATAATATGAACATTTAAGTATGTGTATCCCTAGCTAGTAATTCAGAATCTAATTTATTAAATTGATGGTTCTGACAAGAAAATGTTCTAACTGTAATAGGGATATTCTACACTAACAAAAATGATTAGGCATAAAACAGCCCAAAGATTGCCATAAACTACACAAAAATTTCAAAATCTGAAGCTACACAAAGACCATCCAATTACTAAGGATAGTATTCAATTACATACAAAATGTCTGATTCTGCAGGTTGGGGACTTCATTTCCTGACTGAATAAGTAATCAAGAAAGGTCATTTTCTTCTATAGTAATCATGAAGATATAAGGTACAGAATGCACGTACTGCTTTATTACATTTCCTTTATTAGAAAACCATCTTCAAAAATATTTCATTGGATTCTCTGAGCACTAAACCTTGGTTCTGGATATTAGGTACAGTTTTCAAACTTACAGTAGCTTTTAATGATAGGTGCGGTATGGTCAGAGAATTTCATGTTGAGCTCTAGATCTTTAAAAAGCTTAATTTCTTATAGGAATTGTATGCTTTTAGATATCTGGGGAACAAAAAGGCCTTTCACTTCATCCTCTGCCAGACCACCTTTCTTGGACCTTTGCTTCCTGAGCAATCAAAACAAGAGGCCTTCCTACACATTCTTCTACTACTACTGCTGAGCATTTGTATAGCGCTACAAGACGTACGGAGCGCTGCATAGACATGTAAGATACAGTTCCTGATCATTAGAGCTTACAATCTAGTCAAGATAGACAACACAGTAGGTGTAGACAGGGATACATCTAGGGGGAATGGTAAGGAAACACAAAGGAGATCAGGTGAGTCAAGATCCAAAAGCGGCAGCGAAGAGGTGAGTTTTGAGCCTGGATTTGAAAAGGGCTAGAGAAGGTGCCTGACGTACAGACTCAGGTAGTTTGTTCCAGGCATAAGGAGCAACAAGGTGAAAGGAGTCTTGAGTTAGTAATAGAAAATAAGGGCACAGATAAAAGCAATTTCCAAGAAGAGCAGAGTTTCCGGGGAGGGGTGTAGGGAGGTATAAGAGAGCAATAGTAGTGAGGAGCTACAGAGTGAATGCACTTATAGGTCAGCAAGAGAAGTTTGAACTGGATGCGGAAATGGATAGGGAGCCAATGAAGTGACTTGAGAAGAGGGGTAAAATGAGCATGATGAGGCTGGCGGAAGATTAGCCCACAGCAGAGTGTTGAACAGATTGAAGGGGAGAGAGATGATTCAGCGTGAGACCAGCAAGGAGTAGGTTACAATAGTCAAGACGGGAGGTGATTAAGGTGTGTATAAGTGTCTTTGCAGTGTGTTCAGAAAGGAATGGACAGAATTTGTTGATGCTATAAAGAAAGAAATAGCAGGTCTTAGCTATCAGGTGGATGTGTGTGGAGAAGGAAAGACAGGAGTCAAAGATGACCCCAAGGTTGCGAGCTGAGGAAACAGGAAAGAGTAGAGAGTTATCCACAGAGACTGAGAAAGGAGGAAGAGAGGAGAGGAGGTTTTAGGGGGAAAAATAAGAAGCTCAGTTTTGGCTATGTTCAATTTCAAGCTGTGGTGAGACAATCCAAGCAGCAATGTCAGAAAGACAGGCAGAAATCTGGGTCTGGATTGCTGGAGAGATTTCAGGTGTAGATAGGTAGATCTGGGAGTCATCAGCATAAAGATGGTATTGAAAGCCATGGGAAGACATGAGTGCACCAAGGGACTGCCTCTATTACTGCTGCTGCTTAAGTGTGCCTGTGTAACAGTTTCTACCTGCTGTTCTTTGTCTCTCACCAGGTACGAGCCTCAGTTCATCTCCCCCTTGCTCCGGAAGTGACAAAGCCATGGGCATGTGGCTTCGTTCCATCAGGTACCACCATCATGTGCTCCCCGCAGTATTTCAGACAGTCTTCTGCGGTGGTGCGCGCCCAAGGAGCAGGTCATGGGCTCCTTGGGGGAGACTCCTGGGGCTCCTGTCGCTCCCAGTGCCTGGGCCTAGTGGATAGGTCACTCACCTGGAGGATTTTACCTCAACCATTGTGCCACCATCCTGGCCGTGTCTCACACAGGTGGGTCTCTACCCTGTTTTTCACAGTCCTGCTATGCTTACTGTTGGTTTTATTTTCCTCTTTTCCCATCATGCTTGCAATCCCTCCCTTCTGGGGATGGCACACTCTGGTATCCCTACCATTTGGACACTTCTGCCGTGTTGCCTCCAACTTAATCCATTGTCAGACAACCCCGGCATTTCTCTCGCCCCCTCCCCATTCTGATGAGCAGCTGCTACATACAGGTCTTCTGAATTATAGAGCCCTTCGGACTAAGACAGCTTTGATCCATGATCTTCTTCAATCTAGACTGGATCTCCTTTTCCTAACTGAGACCCGGATGCGGGAGGGAGAGGATCCCCTCCTTGCCCATTGCCTTCCCCCTGACTTTCAGGCGCTAACTATTCCTCATCTCGACTACACCAACGCAATACTGCAAGGGCTACCTCAATCAACCCTAAGCCCACTCCAACTTGCCATGAACTCCACAGCCAGAGTCTTAAGCGGGGCCTCAAGGCGAGAACATATAACACCTATCCTCAAAAGTCTCCACTGGCTCCCTATCCACTACAGGATCATCTTCAAGACCCTAATACTAACATTCAAGGCCATCAACGGGCTCTCCCCCTCATCCCTGGTGAGCATCACCTTCATGACTCCCCCCACAAGGACCAGACGACATACAGCAATAAACACTATGGTAATCCCCAAAACAATAACCCAGTGTACACAGTCAACCGCAAAAAGGGCTTTCAGTATTTGCGCACCGAGATGCTGGAACGCCCTACCACCCCACTTACGAGCAATCAAAGAGATAACAAAATTCAGGAAGGCACTTAAGCACCACTTCTTCATCAAGTGCTACCCGGAAGTAGGTACCCCACAGTGCCCGCACATTACCACAGATCCATGACTACCCAACAACCTTATCGCACTGTGATGTATATATGTATATATTTTTCTGGTATTCCTGTGTAAAATAGCTAATATGTTATCCAAGTTGAACGCCCTCTTATCTGTAATTACGGTGTAACCCCCACCGTAAAATCTCATTGATGTTCTATGTAAACCGCACTGATGTCGAATAGCGCGGTATATAAGAGTATTAAATAAATAAATAAACCGTTGCCACTCCTCATCTTGGGAGCGCCGGCAGTGGGGAGGCAGCCCTGTTTCGTTCTATCCTACCCGTACTCAATTGGCATCACCTGCTCTGCACTAACCTGAATCTCTCCTTCTGCATCTATACTCAGCCCCTCCAATTCACTTTCTTCTACTGTACGTGCCTCCTGCCCTATGCCCCTCTCTATGGGACTTTGTTACCCTCCTATTTCTGAGGTCTCTTTACAATTCCTACATCTAATCATTCTTGGTGATTTTAATGTTCACTTCCACTCCCCTACTTCTGCCCATGATCATTCTTTTCTCTCCCTACTCCAGGACCTTGACCTCTAGCAGCATATCCTGGTGCCTACCCATGTGGCCCAGCACATTTTTGACCTCCTCATCACTCCACTTGGTTCTCCTTATTTTCCCTCAAGCATCAATACTCACTACTTCCCTTGGACAGACCACTTCTGTATCTCCTTCACTGTCCCTTCCCGGCCCAAGATTCCTAGCTGCCCCCCCCCCCCATCCCGCCATCGGTCTGCCTCGGCAGGCTCGCAGGATTACCCCTGTCCCTCTCCAAAGTTTTCCTCCTGCTGACCAGCTCCTTCCATCGGACCTTTCCTCTCTCTCTGATGAAGCAAAAGCCTCCTCCTGGACCTCCTGCCTCTCCTCTGTCCTTGATCATCTAGCTCCTGTCTGTCCATGCCTACCACAGTCCTCCTCACACCGCCCCTGGTACCATCATGGCCTTAGGCTTCAGTGCACACAACTCCGGTATGCGGAATGCCTCTAGAGGAAAGCCCTGCCCCCTGAGTCCCTACACTGTTTTCACTTATGCCACCATCATTACTGCTCCCTCACTGCGGAAGCTAAATGCACCTACTATTCTAATTTGATCTCCTCAGCCACTAACTCTTCCCGCCAGCTATACTTGACCCTTGTCCCTATTCACCCTGCGGTGATCTCCACCATCTGCCGCCCCTTCCTCAGTGCCTAGTGGCTCCCAATTGGCTAGTTACTTTGCTATCAAAATCGAGCACCTCCGCTCCTCCTTTGCATCTGTTCCCCCTCCTCTCCTGTCTCCCCCCCTCATCCCTTGTCTCCCCTCCTCATCCCTTGTCTCCCCTTCTCTGTCTCATACCTGGTCTTCCTTTCAGCCAATTAGTTCCTCTGATCTCCATAAGTCTATCTCCACCACTCGGAAGACCACTTATCCCCTCGACTCGATTCCCTTCCACTGGCTTCTGGAACCCTCTCTCGCTCTCTTTCCTCCTCTCCTCTCAATGCTTAATTCCTGTCTTTCATCTGGTGTTTTTCCTAAGCCTTAGAAACATGCACTGGTTCGTCCACTTCTCAAGCAGTCTTCCTATTATCCCCACACATTACTGTCCAGTTTCTAACCTGCCTTTCATATCCAAAATCCTTGAGAAAAAGTCTTTTCTCAACTGTCCCCCTACCTGGATTCCACTCATTTTCTGCACCCTCGACAATCAGGATTTCGCACCAGGCACAGCACAGAGACTATTCTCCTCTTCTTTCTCAGTAATCTCCACATTTCTCACAATCAGGGTGACATCTCTATAGCTGTCTCTTTGGATCTTTCCGCTGCCTTTGACCTGGTTGATCACATTATTCTTCTTGCTCGCCTCTGGATGCGGGCTTTCGGGGTACTGTGCATCGCTGGTTTCACTCCTTCCTCTCCTCTAAGTCCTTTTCGGTCTCTATGGATTCTTCTACCTCTGAGTCTGTCCCTTTGACTGTGGGATGCCTCAAGGATCTGTCCTTGTACTCTTACTCTTCAATGTCTTTCTGGACCCCCTCACCCTTCTTGTGCAGCAGGCCGGCATTTCTGCCTACTACTATGCAGATGATGTCATTCTGGTCCATCATACCTCTCCTGTAAACCCAGACCTTTTTCCTCTTAATACCTGCCTTCACAGTGTAGCTGATTGGCTGAGAGCCAAACTTCTGCATCTCAACCCAGCTAAGACCTCAGCCATGTGTTGTTTTTTTTTGACACTCCTCCTCCATGTCTATCTCCCACCATTCTTGGCACCCCCATTCCACTGGTGTCATCTATGCGCTATCTTGAGGTAATCCTGGATTCAGCTCTGTCATTTCAGGATCACATCTCTGCTCTCTTCCGTCGTTCCCACTTCTATCTCCGCCATATCCGTGCTATCCAAAATATCCTGCCACCCACTGCCCTCACTACTCTTCTGTTTGCTTTGGTTATTTCTAGGATCGTTTTTTGTAACATTATCTTTGCAGGTCTCCAACAACATCAGCTCCACCACTGTCAATTGATTCAGAATACTGCAGCAAGGATTCTCTCACACACCTCTCAGTTTTCTCATATTACACCCCACCTCATCAACTTGCATTGGCTGCCTGTTTTGCACCATATCACTTACAAGAGCTTGATACTCACACTTAAGGCTCTTCACATCCACACCCCTCAATACCTGGCTGATTCCTTGCAATTCCGTTCTATACCACAAAATCTCCATTCCATCCACAACCACCATTTATACCTGCCATATCCAGCCCGTTCCCATCTAGAACAAACCCACTGTGCTGCCTTCTTCCTGCCCCTTCACTTTGAAATTCTCTCCCACTCTCTCTCTGTCAAGAGCAGTGTTATCCCAGATTTAAGGCCCTCCTCAAAACACACTTTTTCTGTGTAGCCTATGAACTCCCCTTCCCTGACCTGTAGGAAACTTATCTTGAACTCCCTTCCCCTGACCTGTTGAGAGATTTATCTTGCTTCTCTACGCTTCTCCTCTTTACTGTCATTATTCTAGTTATTTTCTGTTTCCAGCTCCGGCCATTGTGAATTTGCAATTCTGTACACCTCTCTGATGTCATGAAGAGCAGTTAATCAAGTCTGATAAAGATAAAGAAAAGGAGTAGACCCAAGACAGATCCTTGGGGTACACCAACTGAAAGTGGGATAGCAGCAGAGGAGGATCCCCCAGAACAAACACTGAAAAAGCGATGGGAGAAATAAGAGGAGAACCAGGATAGGTAGAGCCCTTAAAACCAAGTGAGGACAGGGTATCAAGGAGAAGGTTGTGGTTGACAGTATCAAAGGCAGCAGAGAGGTCAAGAAGGATGAGGACTGAGTAAAGGCCTTTGGATTTTGCCAGGAACAAGTCACTGAAGACTTTGGCAAGAGCCATTTCAGTAGAATGTAAAGGATGAAAACCTGATTGTAAAGGATCCAGAAGGGCTTGAGAAGAGAGAAAGTCAAGGCAACAGTGATGAACCGCATGTTCAAGTAGTTTAGAAATGAAGGGGAGAAGGAAGATGGGTCAATAGTTAGAAGGACAGGTAGGATCAAGTGAGGGTTTCTTGAGGAGAGGTATAACTACAGCATGTAGGGACAGTTGTAGTGTAGGGTGATAGGTTGAGAATATGAGGGAAGAGACAACAGTGGAGGAGATGGGGCTTAGGAGATAGATGGGATTAGGATCAGAGGAGCAGGTAGAGGGTTTGGAGGAGGAAGGAAAGAAGGTATACAGTTTCTTCCTCAGAGATCATAGAAAAGGAAGAAAGAGTAGCAGAGGTAGATGGAGAAAGTTGGGAGTGAAGAGGGGGAGGAGGGGAAGTAGCTGACTTTGTGGGGAATTGGAGGATGACCTTGTGGATTTTGTCATGGAAACAGTCAGCCAGGGTTTGGGCAGAAAGGGAGGGAGGTGTCAGAGGCAGAGACATCTTGAGAAGAGAGTTGAGAGTAGTAAGGAGACGATGAGGGTCAGAGGCAAGAGAGCTAGTCAGATGGACATAATAGTCTTGTTTGGTGAGTGCTATGGCTGACTGGAAAGAGACAAGTGTGAATTTGAAGTGTAGAAAGTCTGCAAGGGAGTGGGATTTGAGCCATGCATGCTCAGCTGAACAGGCACAGGAACGTATATAGTGGGTAGTGATAAGAGCCGAGGCTGGGGTATAGTAATCCTCACAGGTCGTGGCATGGGCAGAGCAAGAGCATCCAGAGCAGAGTAGAGTGCAGTGTTATAGGAAGCTACTGCCTCATCAACAGACTCAGATGACATAGTGGAGGAAAGAGGAGATAAAACAGTGGAGGAGAGAACCAAAGGTCAATAGTATGAAGATTTTTAAAGAGGTTGGAAGAGAAAGGACAAGGTTGAGGCAGTGGGTGATGAAGAGTGAAGCTTATCAGGTGATGGTTGGATAAGGGAAGAACTGAGGTACAGAAGTTTGAGGGTAAGCAATTAGAGAAAAATACAAGGTCAAGGCAGTGGCCATGCAGGTGAGTGGGGGCATTACAGCAAAGCTGGAGGTTGAATAAGGAGGTAAGGGAAAGGAGCTTTAAAGCATGAGGATCAGAGGGGTTATCAACATGAATGTTAAAATCGCCAAGAATAAGAGTGGGGGAAGAGGAATCCAGAAAGAAGGAAAGCCATGAGTCAAAATCAGTGAGAAAGGTAGAGATGGACTTGTCAGGAGGTCGATAAATAACAGCTACCCAGAGAGGTAGTGGAGTGAAAAGGCGGATGGAGTGGACTTCAAAAGGAGAGAAAGAGGTGAGACTGAGGCAGCAGGAGGGGTTGGCAGGAAGGAGAAAGTAGAAGCCCAGCACCACCACCACAGCCAATGGGACGAGGCGTGTGGGAGAAATGATAACCCCCATGACAGAGAGCTGCAACTGACGTCGTGTCTTCTGGGAGAAGTCAGGTCTCAGTTAGAGTAAGAAGAAGGAAAGCATTATAGATAAAGAGATCATGAGTAAAAGCAAGTTTATTTGAGATGGAGTGTGCATTCCATAAGGCACATGAGAAAGGGTGAGAGGAAGGAGAAAGGAGAGGGATATGAATAAGATTAGAGGTGTTGCATGAAGATCTCTTCTCAGAGTGTGACAAAAGTCTAGGGGGGCCAGAGTTGGAGTTGATATCTCCGGATGAGAGAAGGAGAAGGAGTAGAAGAGTGCGGGGCAGAGAGGAGACAGTACGGCGGTAATGAGGGCGAGGTTGTCTTAGAGAGCAAGGAGATGGTTGAATGAGAGGGAGAAAGTGGTGAAGCTCAAGAGCTGTTGACAGGATAGAGGACAGAATGGAGGGGGAAGTGAGGACGGTAAAGGGGAGATAAAGAGGGGTGGAGTGAAGGTGTTGGTAGGAGAGGAGACGATTTTAATTCTAAATTTTTTTATTTTAAGCAAAACTAGCAAAGAAGAGCTTGCATACTCTAGTAAAGACATGTAAAATCATAAAATAAGAAATAAATGCCATAAATGGTTTTAATGAGTAAGAAGTTGCTTTTCCAGATTGGGATCATTTCAAATATTCTCTTTCGTTGTTCAAAGGAGGATAAGATTTAGCTTTCTTTTACCTTAAATAATCCTGCTTAAGTATAATGGAGCACTTTAATCAATGCAAATAATTAACACTTAATGAGCAGAGAGATGCTTTTTCTAGAGGGATGTTAAGGTTAAAAATGATATTTATTGATTTTGTTATTTTGTAGAATTTAATATACTACCAATCGGTATATACATAATAGCGGTTTACAATAGCCTGTCTGTTTTAGTACGGAAACACCAAAATCAGGATAGACAAGACTAAGGAACAGAGAAACATAAGAGAAAGAAGATGGGCAGTGCAACAGTTTTAAATGGAAGCTAATGAGATTTATAACTGCCAAGATACAAGAGGAAGGGAAAAAGAAGGGAACAACAGATGCTGAAAAGAACAACCTTCATTCTATGCCCCCTCATTGCAAAGCTTTTTTTCAAAGGAAAGAGGCTCTCCTCCTGTGTATTTATAACATGAAACTATCATATCTCCTCTCTTCCGCCTTTCCTCTAAAGTATACTGTCGTGACCCCCTGCCTGGGCCGGTGGCTCACAGGCAAAGGGCTGCCATATTTGTCCTTAAATAAAACTATTTTTGTCTCCAGAAAGGAATCCTGGGACTTGTAGTTCTTTTCATTAAAGGCAATGTAGTGTGTGACCACTGGGGTTGTTTAAGGCAAAAACAAGAAATTTATTTTTTTGGGTTCTTTCCACGCATTAAATTCAATGATAACGCAGGCAAAAGGATTATTCTCCAAAACAGAAAAACTTACAGGAACAAAAGTACACGTGAAGTTAAAGAACTGAAATACTTCTTTAAACACAGCAGCTGTTTTCAGTACACATCTCAGCACCTGTGTTACAGCTTCTGTTCATTCAAACAGCATAGGTAAATTCTGTTCATTTTCCAATAATGCTGCTTTAATTCAAACTTTGTTCTTAGCAAATTTCTTTAGCTTAAAGAAACTCTTAGCACTTTCCTGGCTAAGGAAAAATTGCTCTTCCAAAAGGTTCTTTTTACAGTCCTTTCTAGCAGTTTTCAATTTCCCTCATGCACAAAGAACAATCCATCGGTGATTCGTCATACACTGAATCTGACTCAAGAGTGTCAATTTGCATACCTTCCTGTTCTGCAAATTGCTTATCTCTTTCAGGATTTTCAATAATCTTTTCCAACTTACTATTCTGTAGAAAGTTCAAAAGTCCTTTCCAGAACTGCTCTCCCTGGTAAGCATTGGCTGTATCAGGAGCGTGGGGCTTCTTTCCCTGGAACAAAAACTTAACTGCTTCAGCTGTGTTCAGCACTACGTCTCTGCCCTTGGCTGGGTCTTGGTTACGTTCGTTTGTAACAGCTTTCACCCCCCTTCTGACAGCTTGGGTTTTCTGAACTGTCTCTTGCACACACTGCACTGCACTTTGTCCCAGCTCTTCAGCAACCTCCCCAGCTATACATCTGCTGGTCTCTGGCTCAAGCGTACCTTCCACCCAAGGGCTGCTTCCTTTGCTGTTAGAACTGTCTCTCCCACGTGGAGTTAAACTTCCCCCATCTCCTTGCTCCTTCCTGTTGCTGATCCTCTCTCCTTCCTTCGTCCTTCCTCTTGCTCTCTCTCTCTGCACTGAAGCAGGTTTAAAAAGCTGCTTCCTGGCTACCACACCCTCATCTCTGCACAGGTGGTTGTCATTAGAGTCCAAGCCTGCACTCATGTTGGGCTTGGGCGTGGCTTAGCCTCAGCAAGTACGTGTTTCTTTTGCTTGGCTGTAGCTTTAGGCCTCTGAAAAGCTTGCCTGTCTCTTGTCTTAAAGACATAGTCTATATTATCCTCTGTTTCCATTGGGTCATCACAGCTCTCATTGTCACAATACATATTGAGATATTTAAGTCTGTACCCATATGCCTTATGACAAAGCTCACTAACCATTTTGGTAGCTACCCTCTGCACCGACTCCATCCTATTTATATCCTTTTGAAGGTGCGGTCTACAGAATTGCAGACAATACTCCAAATGAGGTCGCACCAAAGACTTATACAGAGGCACTATCACCTCCTTCCTGCTTGCCATTCCTCTCCCTATGCACCCAAGCATCCTTCTGGCTTTTGCTGTCACCATTTCTACCTGTTTAGCCACCTTAAGATCATTAGAAGCAATCATGCCCGGGTCCCACTCTTCTTTTGTGGATATAAGTACTTCATCCCCTATACTGTACTGCTCCCTTGGATTTTTGCAGCCCAAATGTATGACCCTGAATTTTTTAGCATTAAATCTCAGCTGCCAAGTTCTCGACCATTCTTCAAGCTTAGCTAGATTCTTCCTCACGTTATCTACACCTTCCTGGGTGTCTACTGTATTGCAGATTTTGGTATCTGCAAAGAGGCAAACCTTACCTGACAGCCCTTCTACAATATCACTAACAAAAATATTAAAAAGAATCAGACCAAGGACAGATCCCTACAGCACACCACTGGTAACATCCTTTTCCTTAGTGAGCTGCATTGGTCCTCCCCACAGCACAACCTGCCTGTTGCCTTCGAGTGCCCCTTTTCCCCGCTGCCAAACCCAGACAGAGCCAGTCAGGGCCTGGATCAGGTGGCAGGGACTCACCCGGGGGGGCTGGCTGATCAGGAGGGGTAATTAATGCTTATTCCACCTCCGAGGTGGAATATGCTGGCCTCATAAGAACATAAGAACATAAGAAATGCCATACTGGGTCAGACCGAGGTCCATCAAGCCCAGTATCCTGTTTCCAACAGTGGCCAATCTAGGTCATACGTACCTAGCAGTTTCCCCAAAAGACACAGGTTCTGCAGTGCTTGTACTAGGTCAAGCATTGATATCCTGGGTCCCTTTTTAATAGTGGTTTATGGGCCTTTCCTCCAGGAACTTGTCCAAACCTTTTTTAAACCCAGCTATACTAACAGCCCTTACTACATCCTCCGGTAACAGATTCCAGAGTTTGATTACACGTTGAGTGAAGAAATATTTTCTCTTATTTGTCTTAAATAGTTTACCCTGTAGCTTCATTACATGTCCCCTAGTCCTTCTATATTCTGATAGCGTAAACAATTGATCCACGTTTATCCGTTCCACTCCATTCATTAATTTATACACCTCTATCATATCTCCCCTCAGCCGTCTCTTTTCCAGGTTAAAGAGCCCTAACCTTTTTAGCCTCTCTTCATAGGAGTAGCCTTCCATCCCCTTCACCAATTTGGTGGCTCTTCTCTGTACTTTTTCTAATAACTCTATGTCCTTTTTAAGATACGGTGACCAGAATTGCACACAATATTCAAGGTGCGGTCGTACCATGGAGCGATACAGAGGCATTATAATATCCTTTGTTTTATTCTCCATCCCTTTCCTTATGATACCTAGCATTCTATTTGCTTTCTTGGCCGCCGCTGCACACTGGGCGAAGGGTTTTAACATGTTATCCACGATGACTCCTAAATCTTTTTCCTGGGTGGTGGTTTCTAATGTGGAACCTTGCATCGTGTAACTATAGTGTGGGTTGTTCTTTCCTAGGTGCATAACTTTGCACTTGTCCACATTAAATTTCATCTGCCATTTGGATGCCCAGTCTTCCAATTTATCCAGATCCTCCTGCAGTTTTCCACAATCCTCTTGGGTTTTAACAACTTTAAACAGTTTTGTGTCATCTGCAAATTTGATAACCTCACTAGTTATTCCCTTTTCCAGGTCATTTATGAATATGTCAAAAAGTAGCGTACCCAGTACAGATCCCTGGGGTACTCCACTATTCACCTTTTTCCATTGGGAATATTGGCCATTTAGCCCTACCCTCTGCTTTCTATCTTTTAACCAGTTCCCGATCCACAATAGTACACTGCCTCCTATCCCATGACTTTTTAGCTTTGCCAAAGTCTCTGATGGGGGACCTTGTCAAAAGCTTTCTGAAAGTCCAGATACACTATATCAACCGACTCACCTTTGTCTACCTGTTTATGCACACCTTCAAAAAAACAGATCAGATTAGTAAGACAAGATCTTCCTTGTCTAAAGCCATGTTGGCTGTCTCCCATTAGGCCATGACTATCTACATGCTGTGTAATTTTGTTCTTTATGATGGTTTCTACCATTTTCCCTGGTACTGACGTCAGGCTCACCGGTCTGTAATTTCCCGGGTCACCCCTGGGACCCTTTTTAAAAATTGGTGTTACGTTGGCGACCCTCCAATCTTCAGGTATTACAGATGATTTTAATGAAAGTTCACAGATTACCAATAGCAGGTCTGCAATCTCATATTTCAGTTCTTTCAACACTCTGGGATGTATACCATCCGGTCCAGGTGATTTGCTACTATTCAGTTTATCAAATAGTTGTAATATATCTTCCCGGTGTAGCGATATTTCTCTCAATTCCTCTGCAGTATCACCTTTAAATACCACTTCAGTCTTGGGTAACATCCCTACATCTTCCTCAGTAAAGACCGAAGCAAAGAATTCATTCAGTCTCTCTGCTATAGCCTTGTCTCCTCTTACTGCCCCTTTTACCCCTCTATCATCTAACGGTCCAATTGACTCTCTCACAGGCCTTTTGCTACGAATGTACTTGAAAAAGTCTTTATTTCGTGTTTTTGCTTCTGTAGCAAGTTTCTTCTCAAATTCCCGCTTTGCCTGCCTTATCAATGCTTTGCATTTAACTTGCCAGTGCTTGTGCTGTTTCCAGTTTTCATCATTTGGCTCTTTTTTCCATTTCCTGAAGGTTGCTCTTTTGGCAGCAACAGCCTCTCTGACCTCACCTTTAAACCATGCTGGCAGTTTTTTGGACTTTCTTCCACTTTTCTTAATGCGTGGAATACAGCTGGTCTGGGCTTCGAGGATAGTATTTTTAAATAACACCCAAGCTTGCTGTAAGTCTTTAACCTTTGGAACCGCTCCTTTTAGTTTTTTTCCGAACTATATTCCTCATTCTATCATAGTCTCCCTTTTGAAAGTTAAAAGGTAGTACTGTGGATTCCTTTACTATCTGTCCTCCACTGATTAAATTAAACATGATCATACTATGATCACTATTGCCAAGTGGTTCCAACACCCTTATTTCTTGCACCAGATCTGGCGTTCCACTAAGGACTAGGTCCAGTATGGCTTCCCCTCTGGTCGGTTCATGAATCAGCTGCTCCAAGAAGCAGTCATTTATTTCATCTAGAAACTTTATCTCTTTAGCTTGTCCTGCTGTGACACTGTCCCAGTCGATACCGGGGTAATTGAAATCACCCATTATTACTACTCTGTTGTGGCTTTTGTTAGCTTCCTTGATTTCTTTGAGCATTTCATCATCCATTTGTTCATTCTGGCCAGGTGGTCGATAGTATACTCCCACTGCCATCACCTTCCCCTTCATAAATGGAATTTCAATCCATAGAGATTCTACAGCAAATTTTGTTCCCTGCAAAACTTTAATCCTTTCTGACTCAATGCCCTCTCTAACATAGAGCGCAACCCCTCCACCAATTTGTTCAGCTCTATCATTACGATATAGTTTGTATCCAGGTATCACAGTGTCCCACTGGTTATCCTCCTTCCACCATGTCTCTGAGAGTGCAATCATATCTAACCTCTCATTTAGTGCTATATATTCTAATTCTCCCATCTTATTGTTTAGACTTCTAGCATTGGCATACAAGCATTTTAGAGACTGTATTTTATTAATATTAATCTGGCTATTGGTAGGCATGGGTAATTGGGAATCTTTATGCTCTGTCTGCTCCTTACTCAAGGGCATTTGGGCTACTATACTCCCTTTTGGAACCTCACTGCTTTTGGTAGTATCCTTCAAGGATACCTTTGTCCGAACCATGCGCTCCTGGGTGACTGTCGGCTTTCCCCTATTTTCTAGTTTAAAAGCTTCTCTATCTCTTTTTTAAAGGTTAATGCCAGCAGTCTGGTCCCATCCTGATTAAGGTGAAGCCCATCCCTTCGGAAGAGCCCCCCCTTTCCCCAGAATGTTCCCCAGTTCCTAACAAATCCAAAACTCTCATCCTTGCACCATTGTCTCATCCACGCATTGAGACTCCGGAGCTCTGCCTGTCTTTTGGGTCCTGCACGTGGAACAGGAAGCATTTCGGAGAACGCTATCCTTGAAGTTCTGGATTTCAACTTCCTACCTAAAAGCTTAAATTTAGCCTCCAGAACTTCCCTACCACATTTTCCTATGTCATTGGTACCAACATGTACCAAGACAGCAGACTCCCCCCCAGCACTATCTATGATCCTATCTAGGCGGTGCGTGAGATCTGCTACCTTCACACCAGGCAGGCATGTTACCAGGCGATCCTCACGTCCACCAGCCACCCAGCTATCTACATTCCTAATGATTGAATCACCAACTATAACAGCTGTCCTGACCCTACCCTCATGGGGACATGGCCCTGGAGAAACGTCCTCGGTGCGAGAGGGTTTTACATCACCTGGAGGACAGGTCCTAGTTACAGGATCACTTCCTGCCACACCAGGGTGATGCTCTCCTGTCACGTGACCTCTCTCCTCCATGGCAACAGGGATGCTGCCAGACTGGAGGTGGGACTTCAGGACTATATCCCTGTAGGTCTCGTCCATGTACTTCTCTGTCTTTCTTATGTCTTCCAGGTCTGCTACTCTAGCCTCTAGAGAACGGACTCGTTCCCTGAGAGCAAAGAGCTCCCTGCACTTAGTGCATATGTAGGACCTCTCACCAACTGGGAGAAAATCATACATGTGACACTTAATGCAAAAGACCGGAGAACCCCCATCTCGTTGCTGGACCTCTGTCTGCATCTTAGTTTAAAGCTTGTGTTTAGGTCTTTTAAATTCGGTATATAATAAGGATTGGTGTAGATGCTTATACTAATAAAAGTGTATCTAATACCCCTAATACACCCTGTGTACCTGAAGCTCAATTAATCTCAGGTCCTCTGTGTATGACTGATTTGGATTAAGAGCTGCACCTGAGAGCAGCCCCTTTCCTCTAAGATGTGCAAGTACCTATAAAACTACAATTACCCCAGGGGTGGGTGGGTGTTGGGGAGGGAGGGAGGGAGGGAGATAAGTCCTATTAAAGAGGGCAGTTACAAGGTACCCTGTCCTGAACCCTCAGCAGGGGGATGGGGGTACCACACAAAGCCCAGTTAGTTGAGAGAGGCAAGGTAAGTACAGCTGAGAAGGCTGAACTAGCACACCACTAAGACAAACAATAAATAATTAAACAAACAGTTAGACAAACAGTAAATAATTAAATAAACAGCTAAAACTCACAGTAAGATGTCCCAGGAGGCAAATATCCACTCACTAGCAGAGCTCTGTAAAAGTACAGCCCTTCTCTGATCAGAGAAAAGCAAACTAAAACAGACTATGCACACGTGGAGAAAACAGGAAGAAGGCTACACAATACCTCAGGGGAGGGGGGGGGGAGGGGGAGGATTCACTCAGGCAGGCAAGGACAGGAAAAAAGCTTAACAAACAGCAGGTTCTGGGGAGAGAGATTTAATTCAAAATGGCTACCACACAAAGCCCAGTTAGTTGAGAGAGGCAAGGTAAGTACAGCTGAGAAGGCTGAACTAGCACACCATTAAGACAAACAATAAATAATTAAGCGATCCCTAGACGTACAGGGCCATGACTAGAATCGTCCCATGTACGTCTGGGGGGTTGGTCCCACCCATGCTCCACCCACTCTCCTCCTTCATGCCACCCCATCCCCTGCAGCACATACAGCGGCTTTGTGCATGCAGTGGAGCCAGGAGACGGCATACGGTGAAGGTGGATAGTGGAGCTGGACGTCCCGCCAGGACATCCAGCTCTGCTATTTGCCTTCCTGGATCAGGCCCTCACTCAATTTAAGGTCCATTCTTTGGGTGCTCGATTTATTTATAAGTCGCTGTGGAATGGTGTCAAAGGCTTTACTGAAATCTAAGTACACTACATTTAGAACTTTCCCTTGGTCCAACTCTCTGGTCGTCCAGTCAAAGAAATTAATTAGATTTGTGTGAAAAGACCTGCCTCTAGTAAAACCATGCTGACTCAGATCCTGCAATCTATTGGACTCCAGAAACCTCACTATCCTCTTTTTCGGCTGCATTTCCATTAACTTACTCACCAAAGAGGTCAGACTAACCGGTCTGTACCTCTCAACCACATCCTTACTTTACTTTTGTGTAAAGGGACCACATGTGTCTTTCTCCATCCTCTGGGACCACTCATGACTCTAAAGAAGAATTGAAAAGGTTAGAAAGTGGAGCCGTTAGAACTTTCCTAAGTTCCTTCAATACTCTTGGATCTATCCTATCCGGCCCCATTGCTTTTTCTACTTTTAGTTCAGCTAGTTTCTTGTGTACACAGTCTTCACGAAAATGTTCAAGATCCCATTCACTTCTGTTCCTATTTGTGGGTGTTTTCTGAGGTCCTGTTCATGGTCCTTCATCTGTGAACACAGAACAAAAATATTTGTTAAGCAATTCCGCTTTATCCTCATCAACCTCTACACATTCCTTCCCTTCACCCTTGAGTCTGACGATACCACTTTTGCACTTCCTCCTCTCACTAACATACCTGAAAAATATCTTATCCCCGCAATTTACTGCATTGGCTGTTTTTTCTTTTATTTGTATCTTGGCTTTCCTGACTACTTTCCTAGCTTTAAGTCTTTTCAAGTGCTTGTCTTTCTCTTTTTATGATCTCTTGTATCACCTTTTCAGCTACTTCTTTTGAGAACAATTGTGACCTCCTTTTCCTTTTACATTTATTTACTTTCCTAACAAAAAAGTTCATTGCCCTTAAAATATCCCCTTTCAGTTTTGCCCATTGCTTTTCTACATCCCTCAGCTGTTCCCATCCCGCTAACGACGCCTTGAAGTATTGTTCTATCTTGGCAAAGTTAGTTTTCCTAAAGTCTAAGATTCTCGCTTTTGAATGGACTTTATCAGCTCTAGTCCTAATACTGAACCCCACCATTTGGTGATCACTGGATGCAAAAAAATCTCCCACTATAACATTAGAAATCTTTCCCTATTGGTAAGTACCAGGTCCAGTATGGCCCCTTCACAGGTGGGTTCGGTTACCATTTGCCAGAATAGTTCTCCCTATAGAGAATCCAGGATCTCCTTACTTATGAATGACTCCCCAGCAAGGATGTACCAATCAACATCTGGAATGCTGAAATTGCCTATCAGTATCACTTCTCCTTTCCTGGCAATACTGACTATTAAACCTCTCTCCACTTCTTCTGCCTGTGAAGGAGATCTGTATATCAGACCAATACAAATAGATTTCCCATTCCCTCTTTCTAGTTGAACCCACAGTGCTTCCTCGTTCCCTTGTAAGCCGTGTAATTCCATAGCTTTAATATTATTTTTTACATATAGTGCCATTCCTCCTCCTCTTCTTCCTACCCTATCCTTCCTGAATAAAGTATAGCCCATGAACCATATCTCCATGACGCCACTAAATCCAAGTCAGCCTCTTCCATTATTTATTTATTTATTTAACATTTCTTATATACCGCCTTTCATGATATCAAGGCGGTTTACATTGAACAAACTGAAATTACATTGAACAGGGCATTATAACTTGGAGATAACTATCTTACAGGGAACATTTTACAGGGAATTAATGCCTCAACATCCGGGATCTTATTTTCCATACTATGGACATTTATGCACATCACTTTCCAGACATTGCCTCTTTTACCCATTTCTACAGAGGTATTTAATGTTTTAGTTATTCTTTTATTTAGCAAGATTTTTATACTGCTTTTCACTGGGTCAAAGTGATTTACAATAAACAATTTAAATTGATTTATAGAAAACATTTAACTATATACAGATAGAAGAAACGCATAACAATATACATTTGAACAATTTGAACTTAGCTTACTTACTTACCTAAGGGCTTTTATTTATTTGGGGGCCTTCTACACCTTTCCCCAAAGAATCTAGTTTAAAGCCCTCTTCAATATGTTAGCTGCAGAAGACTCTTTGACCCTTCTTGGATAGGTGAAACATATGAGGTGTGACAAAAAAGAAACGAGACTGTGGCAGCCACGCCCATGACTCAATGCCAATTGGCTAACTGCTTATGTCACTGTGTTGTGCAACATCTCACCACTATTCTGCAATAATATTTTTCATCTCTCTCACTCTTCTTTTTCTTTTTCAGGCTTTTTTTGTAGCATACTGCTCCATCGCTTTGTCATGCAACTGGAGGTGGCAGAAATATGGAGTAAAGAATCAACTTGAAATTTCTGGTTAAGTTGGAGAAGGGCCCAACTGAGTATCTCCAACTTCTCCAAAAGGCTTATGGAGAAGATACAATGTCAAGGCCACGAGTCTTCAAGTGACACAAACGCTTCAAGACTGGCCGTGAGGAGGTGGAGGATGACCCCAAGTCAGGATGGCCTTCCACGACAAAGACGGCTGAGAACATTAACAGAGTGAACCAGCTGGTACAGAGTGATTGCAGATTGATGGTGCGGATGATAGTTGAGGAGCTCAGCCTGAACAGGGAGTCAGTGCAGACCATCTTGGTGCAGGAGCTGGGGATGTGGAAGGTGTGCACCAAGATGGTGCCCAAGCTTTTCTCGGATGACCAGAAGGAGCACCGGGTCAATGTTTGTCGAGACTTGCTAGAGAAGATTGGAGAAGATCTAGAGTTCGTTGGCCGAGTCATCACAGGAGACAAGATTTGGGTCTTCCAGTATGACCCTGAAAGTAAGAGACAGAGCCTGCAGTGGAAGACTCAACTGTCACCCAGACCCAAGAAGGCGCTCATGTCCAAATCAAGGATCAAGGTCATGCTGATTGCATTCTTCAACCAGAAGGGAGTGGTCCATCATGAGTTTGTGCCTGAGGGTCAGACAGTCAACCAGCACTTCTACCAGCAATCGCTTCCATGACCCAATCGCCTCCATGACTGGATTTGGTGCAGCAGGAGGGCTCTGTGGAAAGACAAGTCGTGGCTGCTCCACCATGACAACGCGCCCACACACACCGCGCTCAGTGTGAGGTAGTTCTTGGCCAACAAACAGATCACAGTTCTCGACCACCCTCCTTATTCCTCAGATCTCACACTATGTGACTACTGGCTCTTCCCCAGGCTGAAGACTGTGCTCAAAGGAACTCATTTTGCCTCTGTAGAAGAGATCAAGGCCACTGTGACGAGTGAGCTGAGGGACCTCAAGGAGGAGGACTTTACCGAGTGCTTCCATATGTGGCAGAAGCGAATGCAGAAGTGCATTAACTCTGGGGGGGGGATTACTTTGAAGGGGACAATGCATAATTTTTCTGTAGATTTTGTAATAAAACATTAATGGGACAGTCTCGTTTCTTTTTTGTCACACCTCGTATGCGTGTTACTTGATGGCATTTAATGCACTTCTTTTATAGCAATACTACAAATGTCTTCAATTAAATCTCTGTCCACTTCTGTCTGTGAAGGAGATCTGTAGATCGTACCAATGCAAACGGATGTTCTATTTCCTCTTTCCAATTGAACGCATAGTGCCTCCTCCATCCTCCATAAGCCCTGCAATTCTGTAGCTTTAGTATTAGATTTTATATATAGTGATGTCTCCTCCATTTCTTCCTATCCTGTCATTCCTGCATAAATTATAGCCTGGTATATATATGCTAATTATGTTTCTCCATGAACCATGTCTCTGTGACTGCCACTATATCCAAGTCAGCCTCTTCTTTTAAAGCCTGAAGATTCATAGTAACATAGTAAATGACAGCAGATAAAGCGGCAGTTGCACCTAATCTTGCCCAGCACGATGGCAAGAGTAGGTGCATCTGCCGCTCTGTGCAGGTCACCCCTCCCCACGTCCCTGTTTAAGGGTAAACCCACCACTCCATGCAGGACACTCCTATTTGTTAAGAAATTAGATGGTTCAGTTTATTTAGATTTTATCCTGTTGCTGTAAAGGGATCCACTGTGTCTGTCCCAGGCCACTTTGAATTCCGTCACTGTGTTTGTCTCCACCACCTCCATCGGGAGAGCATTCCAAGCATCTACCACCCTTTCAGTAAAAAAGTATTTCCTGACATTGCCTTTCAATTTACCACCTTGCAGCTTCCTGTTGTACCCTCTAGTTTTACAGCTTCCCCATCTTTGGAAGAGGTTTGTTTGTTCATTATATCCCTTTAAGTATTTAAAGGTCTGAATCATATTTATTTTTATTTATGCTTTTCTTTATTTATACATATGCCCCCTCAGACAATCACTCATTGCAATTAAACAATCAGACTCAGCATGAAAAAGGATAATCAACTGATCGATCAGAAGATACCCACTGAAATGGAATCAGGACCCCCAGTGTAAATAAGATGTAGATATGTTATACAATGTACATAGTTCCCCCCAGTTACTTCCAAGTTGATCTCCTGTTTATTGTAAATGCAACTCAGGGTTCCTGTGTTGTATGGTTGATGTTGGATGTAAACCGCTCTGATCTAGAATAGAGCGGTATAGAAGAACTGTTAAATAAAATAAAATAAATAAATACCACTTTTTCCAGAGATCAAAGGCGGTTTACACTTAACATATAATGAACATGGTTTTACATGGAACAGCGTTTTTCATAACTATGTACAATTAACTTTTCATGAACAATAACATGGAACAGTGTTTTTTCATAACTATATACAATTAACATTGGCTAGTAATGCTGTAACTATTTACATTAATCATTCATTATTAATCGTAGTTTGTAAGAGTTATCTCCCCTGTCCCTCCTCTCCTCCAAAGTGTACATGTTTAGGTCTTCAAGTCTCTTCTCATAAAGCTTCTAATGCAGGCTCCAAATCATTTTGGTTGCCTTCCTCTGAACAGCTTCCTGTCCTTTTACATCCTTTGCAAGATACGGTCTCCAAAACTGAACACAGTATTCCGAGTGAGGCCTCACCAGTGACTTGTACAGTGGCATAAGTACATCTTCCTTTCTGCTGGTGATTCCTCTTTGTATGCAGCCCAACATCCTCCTGGCTTTTGCCACCGCCTTGTCGCACTGTTTTGCCACCTTGAGATCTTCAGAAATAATCACACCAAGGTCTTTCTCCTGATCCGTGTACACCAACCTCTCGCCTTCTATCATGCACATTTCCCTTGGATTTCTGCTACCCAAGTGCATGACTCTGCACTTATTCGCATTAAATCTTAATTGCCAAGCATTTGACCATTCTTCCAGCTTTTGTAGATCTTTCCTCATGTTAACCACTCCCTCGGGGGAGTCTACTCTGTTGCAAATTTTCGTGTCATCTGCAAAAAGATAGACTTTTCCATTCAGTCCTTCAGCAATATCACTCACAAATACATTGAACAGTGCTGGGCCCAGGACCGACCCCTGGGGCACCCCGCTAATCACCGTCCCTTCATCCGAGTGAGCTCCATTTACCATCACCCTCTGTCGTCTGTCAGTCAACCAATTTCTGATCCAATTTACCTTCTTAGGATCCATCCCCAAGTATACCGAGTTTATTGATAAGCCTCCTATGAGGAACAGTAACAAAGGCTTTGCTGAAATCCAGGTAGATGACATCCATCGCATGCCCCTGATCTAGCTCCCTGGTCACCCAGTCAAAGAACTCAATCAGATTTGTTTGCAAGATCGTCCTTCGGTAAAACCATGTTGCCTCGGGTCTTGCAACCTGTTGGTTTTGAGAAAGTTCACTATTCGCTCTTTCAGGAGTGCCTCCATGACCTTCCCGCCACCGAGGTAAGGCTCACAGGCTTGTAGTTTGACACTTCTTCCCTGTCATCACTTTTGTGTAGAGGTACGACATCAGCCATTCTCCAGTCCTGAGGAACCTCTCCTGTTTCCAAGGATCTGTTGAAAACATCCTTTAACGGCCCTGCAAGAACCTCTCTGAGCTCTTTCAGTATCCTGGGATGTATCCCATGCGGTCCCATGGCCTTGTCCACTTTCAGTTTTGCAAGCTATTCTAACACCTCATCTTCTGTGAATGGTGTGGTAACTACTTCATTCCCATTTTTATATTTGGGAGTCACAGGTGGTCCTTCTCTAGGACTTTCTATAGTAAAAACAGAGCAGAAGTATTTGTTTAGCAATTTCGCTTTTTCAATGTCACTTTCCACAAGTCCATTCACAGCACTTCTGAGTCCTGCAATTCCACCTCTGATCTTCTTCCTTTCCCGAATATATCTGAAGAAGGTTTTGTCACCACACTTCACATCTTTAGCCATCTTTTCCTCTGCCTTTGATTTTGCTATCCTTATTTCTCTCTTTGTCTCTTTGAGTTTGATCCTGTATTCATTTCTGTGTTCCTCTGTTTGCGAGCTTTGGAATTTTGCGAAAGCTGTGTTTTTTGCCTTTATTTGAGCAGCCACTTCTTTGGAAAACCAAATAGGCTTTCTTCTCCTCTTGTTTTTGTTTACTTTTGTTACATATTTATCTGTTTCCCCTTTTATTGCCACCTTTAGTTTAGCCCATTGCAATTTCACTTCCCTTATCTCCTTCCACCCTGTCAGCTCCTCCTTTAGGTACTCGGCCATTTTATTGAAGTCGGTGTTTTTGAAGTTTAGGACTTTGAGCCTGCTATGATTGGCCTGTACCATGGCTTTTATCTCAAACCACACCGTGTGATGATCACTGCTGCTCACAGGGGCACGGACGCAGACATTTGACAGGCTATCGCCATTGGTGAGCACTAAATCCAGCGTTGAGCTTTCCCTGGTTGGTTCCATCACCATTTGTCTAAGTAACGCATCTTGGAGAGCATCCACAATTTTTTTGCTTCTTTCCAGATTAGCAGAAGGAGTAATCCAGTCCACATCAGATAGATTAAAGTCACCCAATATGATTGCTTCCCCCTTTGTGGCTATCTTGGCAATATCTATAATCAATTCGTTATCTATCTCTTCAATTTGTGTTGGAGGTCTGTAGACTACAGCAGTATGGATGACACTGCCATCTCCTCTTTCCAACACAATCCAGAGTGCTTCTTCTTTTCCCCATGCCCCCTGCATTTCAGTGATATATCAAAAGGATACCGTAACACCCTCCGTTATTTTTATCTATGTTTTTTGTCCGACATAGATCGTGAAGGGAAGGAAAAACAAGCCTCCCCCAAAACACAATACATGTCCCTTTTATTCAGTTGGCTAGTTGAGTAAAGGACTTGGTTCTATTAGCACGGTGTTGACAGCGCTTGAAACAGCGGTTCTTCCCCGAAACGTGCACGTCGCGCATACGACCAGATAAGTGTTATATATAGTTTACAGATTGCACACTTTTGGGTGGATTTCTACAATCTGTTTTTTAGAGTCACTAACTGAATAAAAGGGACATGTATTGTGTTTTGGGGGAGGCTTGTTTTTCCTTCCCTTCATGATCTATGTCCGACAAAAAACATAGATAAAAATAACGGAGGGTGTTACGGTATCCTTTTGATATATCTCTGTGGAATTTGATTACCGTTTTGGGAAATTTTTCTCTGACCCTGCATTTCAGTAGCTTTAATATTGCTTTTGACATACAAGGCTACTCCTCCTCCTCTTCCATTTTCTCTGTCTCTTAGCCAGGTATGGCTATATCCCAATCATGCGATTCGTTTAGCCATGTTTCTTTAATGGCCACAATGTCCAAATCCATTTCCACCATTAGGGCTTCTAGGTCTGGAACTTTGTTGGCTAAGCTTTGAGCATTTGTGCTCATTGCTTTCCAGCATTTAACTGGCTTGCGTGTATTTAGCATTGATTTTGTTCTGCCTACATCTTCCCACTTGTTTATGATGTGTGGTTTAAATGTGTGGCTGTCTCAGATTTTAAACTGCTTTTGCAGGGGGTGACGTCCAGAGCTTGACCATCCAGATGCGTCATCCCCTTTTTCTAGTTTAAAGGCATATCCACATATTGCTTGTATTTTTCACTTAGGATTCTTTTCCCTGTGACAGAGGAATGTAGTCCATCAGCACAGTATAGTCTCTTGTTGTTCCATCTGTTACCCCAGTCGCCAATAAATCTGAATCCTTCTTGTTTGCACCAGGTCTGGAGCCATGTATTAAAGCTGTTAATGCGATGCAGCCTTTTTGCCCCTTTACCAAGCACAGGTAGAACCTCTGAGAATGCAACAGTGTTAACAATGGGCTTGAGTTTCTCTCCCAGAGATTGGAAGTTCTTTTGGACTGTAGAAGTACTGTTTCTAGCCAGGTCATTTGTGCCCAAGTGGATAACCACATCAAGTTTGGAGTGTTCACTTTTTGCGCTAAGTACTTCAACAACGTGGTTTGTATTCCTGCTGGCTGAAGAGCCTGGGAGGCACTTGACTATCTTCTCTCCTTTGAACTATGTTCCCAAGTTGATGCCACTGATGATGGAATCACCAAGTAGTAGTAGTTTGCTGTTTGGTGAAGTTTTCTTCATATTTCGTCCTTTAGCAGGAGATTGGGCATTGTCTGTCTCATTTAAGGGCCCTTCAGTTTCTTTGGATTGGGCATCCTCATTTGCCAAGGCAGAGAAGGCATTATGCAGGGATATCTCCTGATGCATAGGATACCTCTGTGTCACAGGTCGCAGTCTACCAGAACCCACTGTGATCCATTTGTTCCTGGGGTATTTCATTCTTTGTGGAAGAGGTGGTGGACTTTGTTCAGTTTGTATCTTAGAAGAGCTGTGCTTCATTGCAGCCAGTTCCTCCCTCAGTTCCTCATTCTCATTTGCCAAGGCATAGAAGACATTATGCAGGGATATCTTTTGATGCATAGGATGTCTGTGCATTACAGGTCGCAATCTACCAGAACCCACTGTGATCCCCTTGTCCCTGGGATATTTGATGCTTTGTGGGAGCGGTGGTGGGCATTGTTCATTTTGTATCCTAGAAGAGGTGCGCTTCTTTGCAGCCAGTTCCTCCCTGAGTAGGGTCACCTCTTTATGCATGGCAGCTAGGTCTTCTCTTAGTAGAGTCAGTTCTTTATGCATGGCAGCTGACCTGAGGCACATAGGACAAGCTCTGAGGTTCCATATGATTCGTCTTGGAATGAAAGTACTGCAGTTATTGCACCTAATACATGACATGCTGAATAAGCAGTCCTAGAAGGAGAAGAGGAAGAAGAGGGAAGGAGGAAGAAGATGTGGGCTGTAACCTAAGTTAAGAGGATAGATGGCAACATATGCGAGTTTATAGGCAATGCAGCCCCTGGGGTGGGTGGGAACCTAAGTGTCTCTGGCCAGTAGGCTGTTCTTGAACTGGGGGCACCCACAGATATCTTCTCCAAGGCTACCCAGAAAAGGAGACAGTCAGATTATCCCCAAGCTTAATTTATAACCACAGTTAAACTTTATATTAACAATTCCCACAAAACAGACAGTTAGACTCTATATTGATAACTAGAAAGCATCAGAAATAAGAGAGAAAAGTAGAGTCTTAGCTTTGTGAAATATCCACAGCTCCTGCAGCCAGCCTCAGAGACCTGTAGGTGTGGCCACTGGTCAGGTGTAAGATGGGTCCAAATTAGCCTCTGCCTGCCTGAGAGCAGAAACTGAGAGCAAAAACCTTCACCTCCCCCGCCCAGAAAGAGCAAGCCTTCTCCAACAGATTCAAACCTTTGTTATCTGGATACTCAGGTTCCAGTAGGCTGAATATCCCCAAGCTTAATTTATAACCACAGTTAAACTTTATACTAACAATTCCCAGAAAACAAACAGTTAGACTCTATATTGATAACTAGAATGCATCAGAAATAAGAGAGAAAATTAGAGTCTTAGCTTTGTGAAATATCCACAGCTCCTGCAGCCAGCCTCAGAGACCTGAATCTTATTTCCCATACTATGGGCATTAATACACACTGCTTTCCAGATGTCCCTTTTTCCCATTTAGCGAGGTATTTACTTACCTGAGAGCTTTTACTTATCAAGGGGTTTTCTTTACCCATCCCCAATGAATTTAGTTTAAAGCCCTCTTCAGTAGGTTAGCCAGTCTGCTGCGGAAAGCACTTTGACCCTTCTTGAATAGGTGGACCACTTGTATGTATATGTTTATTAAAATTTTCTATAGTGCCTTTCACTGAGAATGCAGCAGAGTGGCTTACAATACTTATAAAATCAGAATAGAAAATAACTCCATTGAAATTAAAGGAAAGTGACAGTCCTGTACAGAACATTAAAAAAAGAAAAAAGAAAAGGGAAAAGGAGAGGAAAGTCTCATTTCTGCTTATAATCCAGATCAGGGCCATCATGCCTATCCATCAAAAGCTCAATGCATTAATTGCAGGCTAAAAAACTTATTGTTACTAATCATTTTCAATTTAATATTTTCTCTTCTCATTTCATAGACTTATATGGTATTAGCAAATTAATATCCACACTATATTTGCAACTTGAAAAATTGACAAATTCAAAAACGACTGGACACCCCAGCTTGATGTGTACTCAAAATTCCAGTGCAATGGACAATTCTTAAAATAACTTCAGAGTTTAACCCACAAGATGAGGCATCAGTGGAGACTAAGGGACATGTGAAATGTGTCAAGTGTGTGGTTTGCGATCATACTTTGAAATTGGACAATTTTGTATATATGTGGCTGGGTTTTGTGTTTAAATTATATGGATTTACTACTTGCACGGGTCAGATAGTGGTGGATGCTATATTGTGTTCATGTGAGAAAATTTACATTGGTCAAACCACATGGATGTTGAAGACTTGAGTAATTGAACTCTTGTCAGCAATATGGAATAAGAAGGAATCGGCGCCTCTAGTGGAACATTGGGTCGAAGCAGGTTATACTTGTGAGGATTTGCAATGTTTTGTTATCAAACAGATGAAGGGGATGGCGGGAGGGGATGGTGCTGTGCCAATGGGAGCAACGCTTTATTTTTAATTGGCAGACAGTACGTCCTTCAGGTTTGAATAATCAAATTGAATGGAACTAGTTCTATTAAATCCTGTGCCCATTGGTTGAGTTCTGGATGAGCTCTGTTGTTTGTAGGAATGCACAGGCATGTTATTCAGAGTACTATGTGAAACCACACATCAGGCTACACATGGTATTTGAGGGTTTTATCTATTTGTTCTTCGTTTTTCTCTTCATTTTGTTTTTTGATTTTTTTTGTTTGGGATGATATTTTATACATGGACTTGATATCTTCATTTTGCAGAGTAACTCTCTGATGAAGCCATTATACATGGTGAAACCATCAGCCGGGGTTGGAGATGTAAGATGGACCTGTGGCCAAGAAGATTATTTTTTCCATTACAGATGTTAAAGATCAGATAAGTGGATATTGTTGGATATTTTCCCCCCTTATGCTATATGGACAGTTATTTATGAATGTATTTTGCACAAAGGATTTTCTGTCAATTTTTGTCGATTTGCGCAGCAATGATGAGAGTTCAGTTGGCTATACCATTTGTAAAGGAGTAACCAGCTAATGAGCTCCAATCAGCTAACAGGGATATACTCTGAAGTTATTTTAAGTATTGTCCACTGCACTGCACTGCCCAGCCATTTTTAATTTGTCAATTTTTCAAGTTGCAAATACAGTGTGGATATTAATTTGCTAATATAGGATGGGCCCGATTTTCGAAAGGCATCTACATAGTTTACAGCACAGTAAACTGTGTAAGAACATAAGAACATAAGATATGCCATACTGGGTCAGACCAAGGTCCATCAAGCCCAGTATTCTGTTTCCAACAGTGGCCAATCTAGGTCATACGTACCTAGCAGTTTCCCCAAGAGACACAGGTTCCACAATGCTTGTATTGGTTCAAGCATTGATATCCTGGGTCCCTTCTTAATAATGGTTTATGGACCTTTCCTCCAGGAACTTGTCCAAACCTTTTTTAAACCCAGCTACACTAACAGCCTTTACTACATCCTCCGGTAACAAATTCCAGAGTTTGATTACACGTTGAGTGAAAAAATATTTCTTTTATTAGTCTTAAATAGTTTACCCTGTAGCTTCATTGCATGTCCCCTAGTCTTTCTATATTCTGATAAGGTAAACAATCGATCTACGTTTACCCGTTCCACTCCGTTCATTAATTTATAGACTTCTATCATATCTCCCCTCAGCCGTCTCTTTTCCAGGTTAAAGAGCCCCAACCTTTTTAGCCTTTCTTCATAGGAGTAGCCTTCCATCCCCTTTACCATTTTGGTGGCTCTTCTCTGAACCTTTTCTAAAATTGCTATATCCTTTTTAAGATATGGCGACCAGAATTGCACACAATATTCAAGGTGCGGTCTCACCATGGAACGATATAGAGGCATTATAATATCTTTTGTTTTATTTTCCATTCCTTTCCTTATCATACCTAGCATTCTATTTGCTCTCTTGGCCGCCGCTGCACACTGGGCCGAGGGTTTTAACATGGTATCCACAAGGACGCCTAAATCTTTTTCTTGGGTGGTGGTTCCTAATGTGGAACCTTGCATCGTGTAACCATAGTTTGGGTTGTTCTTCCCTAGGTGCATAACCTTGCACTTCTCCACATTAAATTTCATCTGCCATTTTGATGCCCAGTCTTCCAATTTATCAAGATCCTCTTGCAATTTTCCACAATCCTCCTGGGTTTTAACAACTTTAAATAGTTTTGTGTCATCAGCAAATTTGATAACCTCACTCGTTATTCCACTTTCCAGGTCATTTATGAATATGTCAAAAAGCAGCGGACCCAGCACAGATCCCTGGGGTACACCACTATTCACCTTTCTCCATTGGGAAAATTGGCCATTTAGCCCTACCCTCTGCTTTCTATCTTTTAACCAGTTCCTGATCCACAGTAGTACACTGCCTCCTATCCCATGACTCTTTAGTTTTGCCAAAAGTCTCTCATGAGGGACCTTGTCAAAGGCTTTCTGAAAGTCCAGATACACAATATCAACCGACTCACCTTTGTCCACCTGTTTATTCACTCCTTCAAAAAAACATAACAGATTAGTAAGACAAGATCTTCCTTGTCTAAAGCCATGTTGGCTGTCTCCCATTAGGTCATGACTATCTATATGCTGAGTAATTTTATTCTTTATGATGGTTTCTACCATTTTTCCCGGTACTGATGTCAGGCTCACCGGTCTGTAGTTTCCCGGATCACCCCTCGAACCCTTTTTAAAAATTGGTGTAGATGCCTTAGTTGGGGATATTCTATGGTGCTTACATGGTTCATGCTGTTGAATATCCCCTCCTATGTCCCCTATGTGCCCCGATGCTATCTGGTTAGCGTCAGGACATGTTGGGGGCTTTCTGGGGCAGAACGGAGGTGGAGAATGGAACTAACCGAGCAGCAGTGATACTGGATGCTGCCCGGTTAGTAATCTGTGCCTTAAAGATAGGCGAGGAAAACCCTCGGCTATCTTTACGGCGCAGATCACTAACCAGGCAGCATCCAGTATCGTGCTGCCTGGTTAGCATTGGCAGCTTCCAGCTTTTGTGGTGATCACTGGATGTTCAATGCCGTCACTGCAGCATTGAATATCCGGTTTAGGGGACGGCGGGGAGGGCTATGTGCCAACGAGGCGCATAGCCCTTCCAAAATCGGCACAGTTGAATATCAGGCCCTATAAGTCTATGAAATGAGTAAAGAAAATATTACATTGAAACAATTAGTAACGATAAAAGTTTTTTAGTCTGCAATTCCCCTGTAATGTATTGATCATTTGAAGATTTTTTTTGTGGCAAGTGGATGGTCATTGCTTGATCTTATCCATCAAAAGCTGCCTCGAAGTAGTGTGTCTTTAGGGCTATTCTGAATTTTTAAAAAAATGATTCAGAGCAAATGTGGGTGGGTAGAGCATTTTATAGAGTTGGCGCTAGAAAGAAAAATGCTGAACTCCAGTGGATGGCAGCCTAAACTCGGATGCTGGTGGCACTGGCAGCAGGATTGCAATTTGGTAACATAAAGGTCATGTTGGGAGATATTGTATGAGCAAGGAAGACAGATATAATAGAAGTCCTGATTAAAAGGTATTGTGAGTGAGTGTAAGGATTTTACATCAGGAGAAATGTAAAATGGGTAGTCAACAGTCCTAGCATAACAGAGGCATAACATAATCTAATTTGGATGCATTGCAAAGTAATCTAATAGCCGCATTTTGGACAGTCTGTAGTGACTTGAGATCAGTAGCCCCTATTCCACAATAGATAAAGTTACAATAGTCCAAGTGAGATATGACAAAGGCATGGATTAAAGTATGTACTGCCTCAGTGATAATATACGGTCTAACAAAGCGGAAAGGCAGGGAGCAAAAAAAGTGCCTTAAGATGTGGCTGCAATTTGTTTTATGAAAAAGAGTCAGGGGTCATAAATGCCTCCTAGATGTGTAAGAGAGTCTACAAGTATCACAGGAGAGCCTAAAATGAATGGATAAACTGATGGCCAGGTTGTTTTTCCTGTAATCCAAATACGCTGAGATTTGCTTGGATTCAGTTTTAATTGGTAAGTACCTAAGCAAGTAACAACAAAATTTAAACATATGTTTAAAGTAAGGCCTGGAGAGAAGGAAGAGGTGTATGATAACAGTAGAATGCCATCAGAATAATAAAAGCCACTGATTTTGCGTGAGAGTTGCAAGAGGCATAAGAAAAATATTGACGAGTAAGGGTGACAAAACTGAACTTTGGGGGACCCCGTAGGACAAAACATACGCAGATGAATAAGCACTAGTGCCGCTGAGTACTTTAAAAGTAGTTTTGCAGAAAAGATGTAAACCAGTTTAGAACTTAGCCTTTGATATCTATAGATGAAAGACGGTGTAGGAGTAGAGTGTGGTCTACAACATCAAACACTGATGAAAGATCTAAGGAAACCACTAGGGCTACATGGCCAGAATCTAAAAACTCATGAATTTCACTAACTAAATTGGTAATGGCAATTTCAGCACTATGTCTAACTCTAAAACCTGACTGTCAGGGATGTACTAGAATGTTGACTTTATCATGAAAATCAGCCAGCTGTCTAAACAACGCAGGCCCAATATTCAGTGACGGTGGCTAGCGTTGCTAAAGTGGCTAGCTGCCACCGTTGAACCTTAACGCAGATATTCAATGCTGGAGCCATATCTGGACCCTGAGATTGAATAACTGGGTTCCCCAAATTGCCAGGAAGCTAACCAGATAGCGGTGATATTCAGCCGCTGCCCAGTTATCTTCTACGGCGAAACTTAGGTCGGCCTTTACTGCGTCTATCTTTCACTGCATGTTGCTAACTGGGCAGTGTCTCAATATTGCCGCTGCCTGGTTATCAATGGGTACTGCCCCTGGCATGCTTCTGGTACGCCCAATGCTAACCAGTTAGCACTGGGGCTTGCAGCAGCAGCAGCACTCGGGAATATTCAGCAGCTCTTACTATGTTAGTGCCACTGAATATCCCGGACAAGGGCATTAACATGGTTAGCAGGTCTGCTAACCATGTTATTCCCATTGAATATACTCCCCCCCCCCCCAGACTTTTCAATCAGATTAGATACCTGATAATTAGCTAGTACAGAAACATCTAGGTTCTCTTTCTTCAGTAACGGCCTGACAATTGCTTGCTTTACTATAGAAGGAAAATGACCAGCGATCAAACCATAATTTATAACAGCAAGCAGGGTAGGCCTTAGTTCCAAACAGATCTATTTGAGCCAGTTGGAAGGAAATGGGTTAAGGGGACAAATAGTAGTCTTTGTAGACAGGAAAAGATTTTCTAATTTACAAGTAGAGATCAAGCTAAAAGAAGTACTAGACAAGGAGACAGAGGATAACAGAGGCAGGGTCAGTGTTTAACTCAAAATCAGAAGATTGGAGTACAGTGAGTAGCAAGGTAGGAACTTTATAGGGATGCCACAGTGACATTTCTTCTGAATGTCTTCAACTTTCGCAGTATAAGGCCTGATACTCGCACGTGGCAGTCAGCATTTTTAAAGCACTTGGCTGTTACAGGCAATACTGAAACTGGATATTCAGCCCCAAATCCTGGATATCCTCTGGTGCTGAATATCTGGTGTCAGTGCTGACAGGCATGACTAGTTGGACAGTAGCGATATTCAGCCACTCTCTGGATAGCCAAACCGTTTAATGTTAGCACATTTACTAAAATGAACTTATCCGGTTACCAAAGGATATCTATATGTGTTTTACTGACTACAGCAAGGCTTTTGACTATGTAAAGCATGAGAAACTCTGGGCCACATTAAGAAGCATGGGTACACCAGAACACCTGATAGTTCTCTTGCACAATATTTACATTGATGAAGAAGCAATAGTATGAACAGAACAAGGAGAAATAGAATGGTTTAAAATCGGCAAAGGTGTATGACAAGGCTGCATACTTTTCTCCTATCTCTTTAATTTATATGCAAAAGATATCATCAGAGAAGCAGGACTGTATGAATCCAACCGAGGTGTGAAGATTGGTGGAAGACTCATCAACATCCTTCTCTGTGCTGATGATACCACATTATGGCTGAAAGTGAAGACAATCTGAAACATTTGCTTCTCAAGATCAAGGAACATAGTCTTAAATTGGGCTTGCAGCTTAAAGTAAAGAAGACAAAGATCCTGACAACTGGCAAAATCAATAAGTTCATCATTGATGGAGAAGAAATTGAAATAGTTGACAACTTTAACCTACTTGGATCAACAATCAATAAAGAAAGGACAAGCAGTCAAGAAATCCGATGACACATTACTCTTGGCAGAAAGTCTTTGAAGAATCTAGACAAGATTTTTAAGAGCAGAGATATCTCTCTTCATACAGAGAATTGACTTGTCCAAGCCATGGTATTTTCAATAACATCATATAGATGCGAAAGTTGAATAGTGAAAAAGATAGGCAGGAAGAAAATCAATGCCTTTGAATTATGGTGCTGGTGATGAATACTGTGTATACCATGGACTGCCTGAAAAACAAACCAGTCAGTACTAGAGAAGATCAAACCAAAGTTTTCTTTAGAAGCTCAGTCTTCAGCTTTCATATTTTGGACACATCATGCGAAGAGAGAGGTCATTAGAGAAAGACATCATGCTTGGCAAAGGTGAAGGTCAATGCAAAAAGGAAGCCAACAATGAGATGGATCGATACAATAACAGGAGCTATGGGTGTGGGTCGCTATGAATCGACACCAATTCGATGGCACTTAACAACATCAACAACATCCGGTTAGAGGAGTGAAAATCACCACTAATTGGATAAGTGCTGGAACCAACCTTGCCCTGCCCACAGATCGCTCTAGTGCTCTCCAGACAGTACTGGGGTGGTTAGAGGGGACATACAGCAGCATAGTCCTGTTAGTGCCTGAATATCCCTCTTGGCAGGATTTACCTGTTAGCAGGTCTTGCTAACCAAATATATCTGTTTGAATATCAGCCCCACAGAATTTAATGTAGTCATCTGGTGTTGGAGAGTTTGAAGAAATTTGGTTAGAATCTTGTTCAGACTTGAATTAATACAATGTAGACATAAAGAAAAAAAAGAGTCTTAGATTTATTAGCATTATTAAACACTGCTTCAATAAAATGGGCTATTTTCACTTGTTTAACCTTTGATTTGTAGAGATGATGATGCTTCTTACAATGTAAGAACGTGGTCAGGGTCTTCTGCCAGATTTTTTCAGCTTTCCTGGTCTGTTTTATCAGAAGGTGAAGCCTGTCATGGAACCCTGGATGAATACGTTTATGTGAGCAGTGAATTAATCAGAATGGTGTAATGATATCTGTTGTTTTTTTTTAGTTCAACACTCTTTATTCAGTTTTTGGAATGATACAGATAAAAAAAGAAAGAAAGCAAGAAAGAAGACTTTAAAACCTATAGAAACCCTGAACATCTTATGCAAGACTTGTCATACTTTCTGCAAGAATATATCAACCAATCCCGTCTTTAGCATGTTGGGTTCCTTTTTTTAAATCGTTGTACTTTTACAGGCTCAAATTTAGGAATCCTGCAAATCTTATTCCACCAATAATGAAAGCAGACTATAGAAAAATCCTTTCAGTTAGAAACTATAACATAAAATGCCACCCCACTAAAATGTCCAATAAATGCTGATAATGCACTGGCAAAATGTTGGCATAATGATATCTAGCAATTCACTGAGTGTCCGATTCCACACATCAACTTGTTCCTCTAAAGAGAAAGTTGTGAAATTCTGCAGTAAAGGGACCCAAGAGGGAAGAAACTCTGGTTTGATCTTACCTAAAGCCTTATATATTTTGAATGAAATAAGAGGGCATTTGCAAGATGAACACAATCACATAATGGGCAGCCCAAGGAAGAGGGGTAGAATGGAAGGCATTTAATCTATTGGACAATGAGTCCAAGGAAAAGATCAGGTCCAGAGAGTGCCTACTACATGAGTGAAAAAGGAGACGTGTTGACAAAACCTTAAACCATGCATCTGACTCAACAAGAACTCATCGCATGATTAAATGAGATCATCAAAATTCATATTAAAATCACCTACAATTATAAGGTCAAGGAAACATAAAAAATGGTAGAATATAGTGTGTCCCAAGCCCCAGGGCAGTACAATAAAATAGCAATGGAAGATTTAGGGGTATGTTTACTAAACTGCGGTATTGTGATGGTCGTTAGGTTCCCCGGTAATGATACGGATGCCCATATAAAGGAGTGGGCGGTGCATCGTTACGGCAAGCCGTGTCAGGTAATACACATTACAAGGCGCCTTAGGCTAACGTGTTTTTACAAGACACCCTATAATAAGAACCCTTGTTAGAGTGGTCCCCAGATGTGCACTGATTGCCCTATTACAGGCATAGTGGTATCTGTGTGACCTCTGGGGTACTTGCTGGGTTATGTCCCCTGGATGTGACACTGTAGACCACCAACTGCTGGGCATGTTTGGCCTTGGTCAGCTGCTGTCTTGCTGACTTCCGGTTTCTATGTTCCTATGTGCCACCTAGGCGACAGCATAGTCCGCCCTGTGCCCCAGCTGCCCCCACTGCATGTCCCGCCTGCAGCCTCCTATGCCCCATTTTCACCTTCGCCATTGTGGCCTTTAATACTTGGGCACTATGCTGTTGCTGCAAATGGAGCACTACTATCACTTTTCTTGGGCTCCCTGCCTATGTTGTACATTGCTGACGCTGAAATGGTTTCACCCTCCTGCATATGTGATCTAACGACAGGTTTTCAGTCCTGGTAATATTCAGCCCTTCAGTTCCCCAGGTTAGTGTAGCAGGAGACTCTCCCCGCCCACTCCCCGCCCATTGACCCCTTCTCTCTGCCCTCTCTCCACCCTCTGCGGGACTTACCATGGCCGGTGATGTTAATGCACATTAGGTAACGTTAACACGCGTTAACGTAGCTGCTGCTACGTTACCGCAGTTTATAAACATACCCCTTAGTCTCAATAGTAGGGATTCTGGGTAGGCTAGCAGGGAATCTTTGCATTTCGTTAAGGGGAGAGAGCTCTGATAGATTATAACTAGCCCCCTACTCACCTGATGTATTTGTGCATAGCATTGTAATGAAGGAGACTATAGAGGGGGGAGGAAGAGAAGAACTGCTGTAAATAGGCCACCTCTCCTTGTTTGAACCCAATTTTTTTGAGACAGAGAATTGCCAGATGATATTTGACAATGAAGTAGTGTACTAAACCAGTCTCAGACCGAAGAGATCAAACATTTAGTAATGCCAGTCTACAGTCTAACCATGAGTGGGAAGTAATTGCCATGTTCCAGCTTGAATCCTTTCTGGGATGTGCACAGTAAACCAGATTTCTTACCTGTGGATGAGAATAAGCAGAAGACATATGGAGGGCATGAGACAGGAATTGGCAGGGCAGTGATCAGTTATTATCAAAGGAGAATGGAAAGAACGAAAAATGCTAAGGGCTAGTCCTGGAGTCACCTCCAGGATTTGCCCCAAGGAGTTCACCCAAAGAGCACAATCTGCTTCTTGGGTGCATGCCCGCTGCACAAATGCTGCAGGTAGCTCCCATAAATATTACTGGCATCTGATGTCACCTTGATGACAAACAAGGGCATGAATGGGCAGAGCTGAGCTCCAACACTAGGAGCAGGAAAGAGCAGCAGCAAGGCCTCAGGAGTGGCACTTGGTGGCATGGTTGAAGATGGAGCTGGGGTCTTATACTGTGAGCAGGTAATCACAGCAAAGCCTCAGAAGGGACATAACAGTGATTGGAGGCTGGTCGAGCTGAGCTTTGATACCAGAAGGAAGCAAGCACAGGAGCAAAGCCTCAGGAGGACACTGAGCAGTGATAGGGGATGTGGTCAAGAGTGGAGCTGGGCTTTGCTACCAGGAGCGAGCAAGCAAAGGAGCAAGGCTTCAGGAGGGGCACTTGGTGACAATCAGGGGTGTGGTGAAGGGCAGAGCGGGGCTATAATACTGGGAGCAAGCAAGCACAGGAGTAAGACAGCAAGAGGGGTACTTGGTTGTAATTGGGGGTGTGGTCAAGAGTGGAGCTGGGCTTTGATACCCAGAGCAAACAAGCACAGGAGCAAGACCTCAGGAGGGGTGATGGCGGTCAGGGGTATGGTCAAAAGGCACAGCTAGGCTCCTATACGGGAGCAGGCAAGCACTGTAGCAAGATCTGAGAAAGGGGCACATGCCAGCCAGCCAGTCCTCCAGAAAGGCACTACACATACACCTTGTGCCGTCTCAACACAAGTGTGCCTGTGCTTCTCCGATTAGCGACATGTGGTGAAAGTCAGGTGCAGGAAACCCTAGCCTAACTTTTGCCGCAGAAGCTAACTGGGCACTGGCTGAATATTGCTACTATCTGGTCGGCTTCGTGGCTTTCCGGGAAACTCGGATATTCAATGCCAGAGCCTGGATATGGCCCTGGCATTGAATATCCAGGTTTCAAGTTCAGTGCCGGTGCCTAGCCACTTTAGCAGTGCTAGCCCATTGTTTAGCAACTTTAGCAGTGCTAGCCCATTGTTTAGCAACTTTAGCAGTGGGCCCATTGTTTCTTTCTCTGTGACATCAAAAATATTCAGCCCGGCCTTTCTGAACACAACACCACTCTCTAGTCACCTCCTGTTAGACTCTTGTAACCTGCTCCCCACTGCTCTCCCCCTGAATCATCTCTCTACTCTTCAATCCATTCAAAATTCAACCACATGGCTAATCTTCCACCAGCGTCATCAGGCTCATGTAACCTCTCTTCTAAAGTCACTTTACTGGCTCCCTATCTGTTTCCGCATAAAGTTCAAACGTCTCCTACCGACTATAAGTACATTCATTCTGTGGCTCCTCCTTACTTCTCCTCTCTTATCTCTCCCTAAACCCCGCCTCAGGAAATCCCTTTTATTTGTGTCCTTCTCTTTCACTGCCAACTCAAGACTTTATTCATTCCACCTTGCTGCACCATATGCCTGGAACGGACTCTGGTCCTGTTCAAATCCAGACTAAAAACCACCTTTTCGAGGCTGCTTTTGAATCCTGACCCCCTTGTTCTCCTGTTTACCACCCATGTGCGTTATAACCATTTCCCCTAAGTTTTACCTAGTGCCCTCTTTGTTATTTGTCTATTTTGAATAAACTATAAGCTCTATTCAGCAGGGACTGTTTCTCACATGTATGTGTACAGAACTGTGTATGCCTTGTAGCGCTGTACAAATGATGAGCAATAGTAATAGCAGTACCGTGCAGTTATATCATGGAGGTACTGTATTTAAACATCTGAGTCATATCTCCCCTCTCTCATCTTTCCTCCATAGTATATTGAAATCTTTAAGTCTATTCCCATAGACTTTGTGATGAAGATCACTGGTCATTTTAGTAGACACTCTCTTCACTGACTCCAGCCTTTTCATATCCTTTTGAAGATGCAGTCTCCAGAATTGCATACAGTACTCCAAATGAGGTCTCACCAGAGACTTATACAGAGGCACAATCTCCTTTTTACCAGCTAGCTATTCCTCTCCCTATGCACCCAAGCATCCTTCCAGCTTCTGCTGTTGCCTTTTCTGCCTGTTTGGCTCCTTAAGCATCAGATATGATCACCCCTAGGTCCTGTTCTTCTTTCATGCACAGACGTACTTCGCTCAGTACACTGCACTACACCCCTTATGGTTTTTGCAGCCCAAATGCATAAACCTGTATTTTTTTAGCATTAAATCTCAGTTGCCAACATCTATAACATTCTTCAAACTTTGCTAGAATCCTCCTCCTGTTATCTACATCTTCCAGGGTGTTTGCCCGTAGCAGATGATGGAAACAGGAAATGATTGTTACTGCTGGAAACTCCACGACCCAGCAGTTGAAAAGAGAGCAGAGCCGCGGGAACAGAGAAATGTTCCAGTGGCTGCTTTCACTTTATGAAGGATGAGTGAGGAGAGGAGAGAAGGGAAGGGAAGGAAAGGGGCCAGAAGGGAGCAGACACGGGGGGGGGGGGGGGGGGCGGGCTTGAAGGGACCAAACCCGGGGGGGGGGGGGAGCTGGAAGGGAGCAGACACGGGGGCAGGCTGGATGGGAGCAAACACTGGGGAGGGCTGGAAGGGAGCTGACACTGGGGGAGCTGAAAGGGAGCAGACATGGGGGCTACAAGAGAGCAGACACTGGGGAGCTGGAAGGGAGCAGACACTGTGGGGGGGGCTGGAAGGTAGCAGACACTGGGGGGAGCTTGAAGGGAACAGACATGAGGGGTTACAAGGGAACAGACACTGTGGGGAGCTGGAAGGGAGCAGACACGGGGGGGGGAGGAAATGGAAGGGAGCGGGCGGGGGGGGGGGTGTCGGGCTGGAAGAGAGCAAACACTGGGGAGGGCTTGAAGGGAGCTGACACTGGGGGAGCTTTAAGGGACCAGACATGCGGGGCTACAAGAGAGCAGACACTGTGGGGAGCTGGAAGGGAGCAGACACTGGGGGGAGCTGGAAGGGAGCAGGCATGGGGGGCTTCAAGAGAGCAGACACTGTGGGGAGCTGGAAGGGAGCAGACACTGGGGGGAGCTGGAAGGGAGAAGTCATGGGGGGCTACAAGAGAGCAGACACAGGGGGAGCTGGAAGGGAGTAAACACTGTGGGGGGGCTGGAAGGGAGCAGACACTGTGGGGAGCTGGAAGGGAGCAGACACGGGGGGGGGGGGCTACAAGCGAACAGACATTTGGAGGAGCTGGAAGGGAGGAGACATGGGGGGCTACAAGAGAGCAGACACAGGGGGAGCTGGAAGGGAGCAAACACTGTGGGGGGGGGCTGGAAGGGAGCAGACACTGTGGGGAGCTGGAAGGGAGCAGACACTGGGGGGAGCTGGAAGGAAGCAGACATGGGGGCTACAAGGGAACAGACACTGGGGGGAGCTGGAAGGGAGCAGAACTTGGGGCTGGGACTGGAAGGGGGATGGACAGAGGAGAGGTGACTGGAAGAGAACTGACATGGGAGGGGGCACTGGGACTGGACGTTCACTGATATCTGGAATGGTATTTGGATTAGAAGGGGCTGGATGATGGAGAAGGAGTTGGACTGGAAGGGAATAGACCCCAGTGGCAGTGCTAGGAATGCAAGGGGGTTGACACTGGGAGGGGAGACTGTAAAGGTGGCTGATACTGGGGAGGGTTACTGGGACCGGAAAAAGGCTGATGGAGGAAAATAAAGAAAGGAAAAGGAGAGACAAGAAATGGCAGATGGAGTATAAACCATAGAAAGAGAGCTAAGAGAAGATAGAGGAAAACAGAAACCTCAGATCGGGACCAGCATGATCAAAAATCATCAGACAACAAAGGTAGAAAAAATAATTTTATTTTCAATTTAGTGATTGGACTTTGCGCTATCTTTATATTTCACACAGTATGTGGAACTGCATCTCTTATTTGGTGTGGCACTGCATGCAGAATCTGGCTTCTTGGGGTTTCATTTTAATTTTTGTCTACATATTTTTATTTTTACTTTAGGTTGTAGTCACTTATTCTGTACTTGGTGAGGGTCTGTGTTCTGAGTGTGCGACCAAGGCCAGGTGTTCTGTTAACATGGAGTTTGTATGTAGGTATCTGTACTGTAGTAATTTGACCTGTACAGCTTTTCAAATAGGTGTATGGATGTTTTGGGACCCATTGCAGTGTTCTGTATGAATTTTGAAAGTGTATGCTGGTATGGTATGGTAGATGTGGCCCTGTAGATCTTCAGTGACTTTTGAAGTGTTTTATATTAGTTCACAATATGTCTGGTACTGGAGAATGTTTATGTTGTTGTTAGTGAGATGACCAGAATCAGATTTTTTTTTTGACTATCACAGCCTGTTTGTATGATGCTAAGTATTTACTGCTAATTATTTTTATTTTGCCTATGCAATTGCTCTTTCGCTGCAATTTTCTTACAACACTGGATCTGAAGGATAAATACTAATATCACTTGAAAAGAGTTCACAAAGCGGTTTTGGGAAAAAGGAGGGTAGGGTGCAGCCAACATTAATAATAATGAGGGAGGAGTGCCGATTTATAGGTTGCAGGGGGGCATTAGAAATCTTAGCAACGGCCCTGACTGGCAATGTCCTTATCCTCAGAATGAACTCCATTTACCATTACCCTTTGTTGCCTTCCACCCAATCAGTTTCTAACCCAGTCATTTTAGGGTCCATCCCCAGAGTGCTCAGTTTAATATTTACAACTCGCCTCTGTGGAACCGTGTCAAAGGTGTTACTGACATCTCAGTACTATTACTACCACTTCTACTACCAGTATTAATTATTTCACCACATGCAACACTCTCAATCGAACTTGCACCTCTTTAGCCAAAAAAGAAGAGAGACAGTTCAGCTCTTGTAAGAGAAGAGCTAACTAAATCAGATTATGTTAAAAAATGTTGTTGTTTTTTTTTAAATTTTCACTTATGTGACCTAATGCCTGTCTGGAAAATGTTCTTGGGGCATCTTGCATAATCCGGTAGCTATAGCAATTATAACTCCCTCCTCCGTTTTAGTTTGAGCTCAGATTAAGATCTGTGATTATTTAAAGTTTCCACATATAATTAAGGGCAGATGTATCAAAGGTTTATGCCTGTGAAAAATTAGCTTTTCTTATTGAAAACACTGGGGATATTTTCAGAAATACATTAAAAAAATAATACTCCAAACCAGCTCAACCATTCCTAGAAAAAAGTCAGTATTTTAACTCATAATTTAAATAGGTCAAGATTTAAAAGCTTATTTCTGAAAATTCACTTGTCCACACTAAGAGAAACACAGAGTCCACACACTGTCTTTATGCACTAGTAGAGAATGCTGGAGCTACAAGTCCCTAGCTCGATGGCATAAAACCAGGATTGGTTCAGCCGGTCCCCAGTGACTCTGCAGCTAGGTACAGTCAAACCCTGATACTGGCAGTCTCTCTGTGGCAAAATCATGAAAAGAAATTGGGATTGTGTAGAGCTAGCTTAATTTATGTAAAGACGGGACAGAATTTTCTTTCAAGGTATGGTGTTTCCTAGCCCAAAGTTAAATTATAATGTTTCTTCTGGCTGATCTTTCTAGAAAACAAAGAACAAGTAAGAGGAAAATTAAGAACTGGATAAACCTAATTGATAAATCCTCAAAAAAACCCAAAGGGCACTTCTTGAAAGCGTAGTTGCTTACCTGTAAGGGGGGGGGGGGGGGGTTCTCCATACACAGCAGGGGAGTGCAGTCACTCCATAGGATGACTTCTTCAGATGACAGTTCCGCCCAGACATGCCCTAGCAAGCCCTAAGTTATCATTTACCAGTTAAACAAGCACCAGCGCTCCTAAGGCAAACTCCAGCCCACTCCATATCATAGCGATTGTACTTTTAGAGCAGGTAGGGGGTTGGGAGTGTGTGACTGCATTCCCCTGCTGTATTCAGAGGACCACCCATTACAGGAAAACAACTACGCTGTCTCCATACATAGCAGGGAATACAGGCACACCAAACGATAGTTAGGCAACTAAGGGATGCATTAAGAAAATAATGGAAACCTGCAACCCAAGTAAAAATGTATGTTGGCAATACTAGAAAAAAAACTAAAAAATACATTACTAGCAAAAATCATCTGTCATTAATTATATTAAAATCAATGTAAAATAAAGGATAAGCAACCAATGAAATTTATCAGTGCAATATGCTAACTGAAGCAAATAAATTCTGCAGAACTGTTTGTCCAAAAAAGCTATCTAGTTGTGAATATGAGTCCAGACAGTAATGTTTCATAAAGATATGGACTGACGACGCTGAAACTGAGAACCAGCAGGTTGAAACAAATCATAGAAAGTATTCTTTCCCACGGCACATAATTAAACTGTGAAATCTGTAGGTGGACAATATACAGTAGTCAAGGCAACTAATAAAGTAGGATTCTAGATGTTTGGACAAGTTCCTGGAGGAAAAGTCCTTATCTCAGTAAATGAGGTGTGAGAAATTGATCAACTTTTTTGCGATCTGCTAGGTATTTGTGACCCCAACTGGCCACTGTCTGAGACGTTAAGTTCGAAGGACCTCGATATAATACAGCATGGCTTTTCCTATATTCTTATGGTCAAATACTTCAGCTAGTGTGGCTGTGGATTTAAGATAAGGTCTGCTCAGTAGTATCAATAAGCAGGAATGTGAGGAATCTGTGAAGTCCATTAATACACACTATTTCCACTGGGATGTAAATAGAGGAGTATCATAATGCTTGGTACTGGCTTATTTATGGTCAATAGTTTTAGCAGGAGTTCATGAAGGGTGGGATTAAAATGTACTTAAATATATGGCAACTGATTTCCACAGAAAATCAAGAAGGTTTTTTAGGAGAAACAAGGGATGAGTAGGCAAGATATTATAATTAGACTGTAGATTCTAGTTCCAGGCTGATACCCAGACTTAAACTAATTGCCATATTTGGGGTCAGGAAGGAATTCGTTTTTCATGATGTGCTACAGAATTAACTATAGAAAGACCGGAGCCAATATTCAGCTGTGGTGGCCAAATGCATTTAAAGTGCCTGGACATCACTGCTTTAACTAAACCAGATATTCAGCACCGGAACCTATCACATGTCCGACCCTGAACATCCTGTTTTTCCAGACAGTCAGTCACTATCTGGTCAGTGGTGATATTCACTCATCAACTGGATAGCAAAAACTACATAAAATTAGGACTGCTATTGACCTGTTCTATCTTTATCCTCTTTAGATATCCAGTTAGTGGATGAATAACTCTGCTGACCGGATTGCGACTGGGACTGTCCCTGCAGGGGCGGCCCAAGGGGGGTGCGGGGCCATGTGCGAAGACTCGGTGCGGGGCCTCATTGGCATAAGGGAACTCATTTGCATAAATATTTGCATAATGTTACCTTACACTAACTTTTAGTAAACATGCCTCTTAATGAGTGTATGGATAAAGAAAGACTAAAAGATTTCTACATTACTATAATGTATACAAACACTGCCCATTTAGAACCCATAGCAAACCCATCGTATCATAACAGCACTACCAGGACTCACAAAGCACAAGACCCTACCTATCAAAAGGCTACACTGAAAATATTAAACCAATACATTTCAGAGAATAACAATACATGACCTACTGGGGAAAGAGAACAAATGGCAATGTCAAATAGGAATTACATAAACAGAATACCTCAGCTCAGTTACACATGCAGAACATAGACCATCACCAAACAAGGAATCACAATTTAGAAACAGGAAGACCGTAATTAAACTGGGAACCCCAAAAGCCCAACAACACTTTAGAAATAAAACTATAAATTAATTTCCTCTTGTACTAAACAAAGCGCAGACATTAATGATGCACATTTCCCAGAGCTGGCATATTTCAGTTAATAAATTCAATAAAGAGATATTTTTCTACCTTTTGTGCATTTTTTTTTCAGTTGCAATTGCTCCAGCCACTTTCTTCTGGTTTCTTTGTGTCTTCTGCTAACTCTCCATCGTCTGTTGTCCATTTGTCTTTTCTTCACGCTTCTAGTTTTTTTCCATTCTCTCTCTACATCTGCTTTAACATACTAATCTTTCTCCTTTTGCTCTTTCCTCATTCCTATTTCATCCACTCAAATTTTACCCCTCCATCCTCAATCCCCACTTACTTTCCCAATATCCGGCCAATTGTAGATTTGTCTTCCCTCCCACACAAAATATTTTTTCACTCTCCCAGCTCTATCCCATTCTAATCCTCCCCCAACATCAGCTCCCTTCTAGTTCCAGCCCCACCCAGCATCTGCTCCCTTCTAGTCCACGCATCAGCCCATTTCCAGTCCTAGCCCCCCATAAGCCCATTTCTAGTCCTATCCTAGCCCCACCATCAGCCCATTTCCAGTCCTAGCTCCCCCATCCGAGTCCCTCCATCAGCTCATTTCCAATCCCAGCCCCCCATCAGCCCATTTCTACTCCTTTCCTAGCCCCACCATCAGCCCATGTCAAATCCTAGCTCCCCTCCATTCAGCCCATTTCCAATCCAAGCCCCCCATGAGCCTACTTCCAGTTCTAACCCCTCCATGAGTCCATTTCAATCCAAGCCCCCCAACAGCCCATTTCCAGTCCTATCCTAGCCCTTCATCAGCCCATTTCCTGTCCTAGCCCCCCTCACTCAGCCCATTACCAGTCCTAGCCCCCCCATAGCCCATTACCAGTGCTAAGCCCCCCAACCCATTACCAGTCCTAAGCCCCATCACCCCATTTTGTCTAAGCCCCCCCCATAGCCCATTACCAGTCCTAACCCCATCAGCCCATTTCCAGTCATAGCCTCCCCATAGCCCATTCCAGTCCGAACCCACCCATTAGCCCATTTCAAGTCCTAGCCCCCCCCATAGCCCATTACCAGTCCTAACCCCCCTATCAGCCCATTTCCAGTCTTAGCCCCCCATAGCCCATTACCAGTCCTAACCCCCCTCCCCCCATCAGCCCACTTCCAATATTATTCCCCCCCGTAGCCCATTAGTAGTCCTAACCCCCCATAGCCCATTACCAGTCCAAACCCCCTCCCCCCATCAGCCCACTTCCAGTCTTAGTCCCCCCCATAGCTCATTAGTAGTCCTAACCCCCCATAGCCCATTACCAGTCCTAACCCTTTCCCCCATAAGCCCACTTCCAGTCTTAGTCCCCCCCGTAGCTCATTAGTAGTCCTAATCCCCCCCCATAGCCCATTACCAGTACTAACCCCCTCCCCCCACCAGCCCAGATAGATTAAAAAAAAAATACCGGCTGCTGCTGCTGCCGCCGTGGCAGCAGCAGAATCAAACGTCAATTCCGCGGGGCCCCGACTGCCCGGCAGAACCTCCCTCGAGCATCAGCTCCCGAGTCCCTCCCAAAGCGCGCGCTTTCAGAGCCACAAGAGTTTCCCTTTCTTCTCGCGGCTCTGTTAATCTTGACGGGGCTGATGGGATTTCCCTTCAGCCCTGGCGGGATTAACAGAGCCGCGAGAGGTCAGAGAAGCTCTCGCGGCTCTGAAAGCCCGCGCTTTGGGAGGGACTCGGGAGCTGATGCTCGAGGGAGGTTCTGCTGGGCAGTCAGGGCCCCGCGGCGTTGACGTTTGATTCTGCCGCTGCCACGGCGGCAGCAGCAGCAGCCGGTATTTTTTTTAAAATGTACTTGGGCTAATGAATGTTTTTTGCGTGCGGCCCCCTGAAACGCGGGGCCCTGTGCAAAAAACATTCTTGCTCAATGGATGGGCCCGCCCTGTGTCCCTGATCCTTCCACAGACTACTCCGCTTTTAACCAGATGTCTTTTGTGTGGGCTGTGGCGAATTCAACGGCAGTATTGAGATAGTGCTGCTGAATTTCGGGATCGCTGCTGTTTAGCTAGTTCGCAGGTTCTGCTAACCAGGTACATCTCTTTGAATAGGCCCCCCACAATTTTTTTGTCTTCCTCTGAATCACCAGATAGGTAATTAGAAAAAGCTTTGCATGATGATAACCTGGACTTCTGTCTGCTAACCAACAGTGTCAGATGAAGAAGGTCTGTGGATCCCAGTTTAAACTATTTCTGCCTTACATACTCATACATGTTAACTCTCTGGGTGCAGTGGGTGCTGAGCATCATTCTGAAAAGTTGATGTCCATGTACATACCAATTAGGAGAGAGATTTTTGAAAATAGGAACAAGGGTACCTGAAACAGTGGAAAATGAAACATAATACTGATAAGCACCAGATTATATACCAAGCCATTGCAGGACACTGGTTTGTTCTAAATAGATCAGGTGCTCAGTGCATTGGAAGGTGCTCCTATAGTTCTTGTCTGCTTCAAAAAGGAATGGCAGAGTAAAGCAAGAGCCGAATAGCCATTTTACTGTTTTACTACTTTCATCTCATCCTGAATACTTCATCCCCATTTGCTGTCCACATTTCTAAACTGAGCTCTGATGCAAATTAATTTGTGAGCCACGACCTAGAGGAGTAGTCTTCATTCCCACTCCTCGAGGGTTGACAACCAGTCAAGTTTTCAGGATATCCTTAATGAATATTGTGATGAGGAGAGTATGGCTGAGCCCATGGAAATAGAGGAAAATAAAAAATCTACCTTTAAGGAAAGATAAAGGCAGCGAACCCATAACTTGCAGAGTGCAGGAAAAGAAAAAAAACAGCAGTTGCTGAAGGCAGGCCACACCCAAGCTCTGCTAATCTAAGGACAGGCTTGGTAACTAATGAAAAGCACCTGAGCAAGGGGCAGTGCACGATAGGGAAAAAAACAGCTTTATAACCCCAGAGGAACAGGAAGGAAAGAAGGTTCACCAGGGAGCTCACCAAGAGGTTCACCAGGGAGTTCACTAGAGAGTCTGACCGGGGAGTTGGAGTTGACCACAGAGACTGCTGGGGAGAGAAGCACCCAAGAAAGACCCAGAGAGTTCACCGGGGAGGAGACCGGTGGAGACTTCTGTGGGGACTTCAGAGGTGAAGGCAACACCCCAAGAGCAAGTCAGGCTTACAGGGAAAGTACAAGTAGTTCTGAAGCCAGCAGAAGTGTAGCTGGGAGAATTACTGGCCAGCAGCAGAGGACAGTTTCTACAGTTCGTGAACCAGCTCTAAGGGTTCAAGCTCCCAGAAGGTGGGTGAACAAGAAGTACAGCTAACAGTGACCTGAAACAGTTAGAGGCACTGTGGCATTTAATTCAGAAAAAGAAGCTTCACCTTCCAGATGAAAGCCTTGCTCGTAGTGAAAAGCCTCAGTGGAGAAAGGTTCAGAAGCTTTTGGAGAGTATTGAGCCAGAAGCATTGCATGTTTTATTTATTTATTTATTTATTTAAAGTCTCTTCTATACCGCGCTATTCAGCATCAGCGCGGTTTACAATAAACAGTGAACATACACATTTCCAATAGTACTTTGTGTTTACATATGAACAGGATAATCAACTTGGCTAACAGGGTAACTATGTACAACCACAAAATATACAATATATACAATTTGTAGGCTGATCATGTGTTTGTATGGTTTTAGACAGTGGTGATTTGGGTGGTTTCGGCAAATGGTGCTGAGTTTCTATTAGGTTCAGGGTAATGTATGAGGAAGAGGTAGTGTTTCACGGCCTTCCTGAATTGGAATATGTCTGGGATTGATCTAATGTTGTGAGGGAGGTTATTCCAGATCACTGGTGCATAAAGATTGAAAGACCTGCTGGATGTTGACTTGGAGCATTGAGTTATAGATCTTGGGACTATCAAGGTGTTTTGAGCTACTGACCTTCTGTCTCTGTTGTGGGGTGTCATCTGGATTAGCTCAGTTAGTGAAGTTGACGAGAGACCTTTGGTGGCTTTGAAGGTGAGCAGCAAGGTCTTGAATGTAATTCTACCTTGAATCGGGAGCCAGTGGAGTTGTTTCATTATAGGTGTGACATGGTCTTTCCTGGATGCTCCGTGCAGTACTCTTGCTGCGGTGTTCATTGCCATTTGCAGTGGGTTTAGGGTGGTTTGGGGGAGACCTTGAAGTATTGCATTTGCATAATTGAAATGCGGGATAATTAGTGCCTGATAGATAGTCCTGAAATCATCTGGCTCCAGCAGAGATCTTAGGTATCTAAGGGATCTAATTTTATGATATACTGCCCTTACAGTGTTACTTATATGAGCTTGCATATTTAGGTTCTGGTCTAGTGTGATGCCGAGGTATCTGATCGCGGATTTGGTCTGGAGGTCTGCTTCCTTTACTTTCAGTACTGTTGGGGCAGTGAAGTTACGGTTCCTTGTAATGAACATCACCTCCGTCTTCTTGTGTTGAATCCGGAGGTTTTGGGATTGTAGCCAATTGGATATTTCGTTTATGCAGCATGTTATTGGTTCGAGGTCTGGGTTATCTGTTGCAAAAGGCGTGTATAATAGCACATCATCTGCGTATATCATGCAGTTAATGTTGAAAGACCGGATCAGGTTGCAGAGAGGTTGCATGTATATATTGAATAGTAAGGCGGAGAGGGAGGATCCTTGTGGGACACCTTGGCTTTGGTGGAATGGTTCTGATGATGTGTTTCTGGATCTTACCTGCTGCCATCTGTCCGAGAGGTAGGACCTGCACCACTCGAGTGCTTCCTTTTTCTTTGAGGCGTTCTAGGAGGCGCTCATGGCTAACGGAATCAAACGCTGCCGCGATGTCAAGGAAGACAAGGACAAAGCCTTGGCGGGTATTGTCGATGCCTGATATTATGTTGCTGAAGAGTGTGGTGAGAAGGGTCTCGACCCCGTGAGATTCTCTAAATCCATGCTGGCATGGATCCAGTGGTGCATTGGAATCAATGTGATCTTGTATTTGTCTCTGAACTATCTTTTCCATTATTTTTGCAAGCAATGGTATGCTTGCTATGGGTCTGTAGGATTCTGGTTTCTGTTGGTCGAGTTTGTTGTTTTTTAGTAGAGGTCTTATTGAAGTTTGTTTGAGGGTGCGTGGGAAATCACCTGTTGTGAACGATTGTTGAATAAGTCTGGATATGATTGGACTGAGGTCAGTCCGGAGTTCCTTGACCCAGAAAGCTGGGCATGGATCAGATTGCGCTGTGGACGTATTGATGGCTGCTATGGTGTCTTCGATGCATCGTTTGGATGCAGTTGAGAAGGTAGTGAGTGGTGTTTGATTGTAGGGCTGAAGGATGATGCTGGACGCTGGGTTGTTGTTTATCTGACAAAGTTTCGTTTGTAGATAATCCGCATATGTTTGAGGATGGATTCCATTTGTTTGTTCTGATGCAGGTTCTGTTGTAAGTTGCTTAACGAGGGCAAACAGGTCACGAGGTTTGTTGAGGGATCTCTTTAAAGTGTCGGCGTGGTAACGTCTCATGGTTTCAGTCACTGCGGTACGGTGCGCTGTGAGTTGTAAATTGTATGCCTTTTGGTCTGCTTCTGAGCGTGAGCGGCGCCAGTGTCTCTCAAGTTTTCTTAGTGTCGCGAGTGAGGCTTTCAACTCAGTAGAGTACCATGCTGCTGTGTGTCGTTTCGCTTGAGGTTTGTTTTTTGCTGGGCGAACGGCTATTGAACTGAATATTTCGTTCCAGTTGGAGACTAGTTCATCAGGATTGTGTGCTGGTGAGTTCATTAGTGGGATTGCTGATTTCAGGATTAGATCTTTGTTGAATGGTTGGAATCTTCTCGGCGGATTGTTGGACTGACCGATTGCTGTGCTTTCATCTTTTTGGACATGGCTTGGCTGAGGAATTTGGAATAGGATTAATGAGTGATCTGACCATGGGACAGCGGTGATTGATATATCAGGGATGGTTGTTTCTCTGATGGTTGGGTCTGTTGTGAATATTAGATCTAGCATGCCTCCTTTTATATGGGTAGGTTCCTTGATTAATTGGCTATATCCTAGATCTTTCATGGCTTCGAGGAACGCCTTTGAGTGAGAGTCTTGCAGGGAGGGGAGGTTGAAGTCTCCTAGTACCCAGCTTGTTGTATGTGGGCTCTGGGAGTTTGCGGCTGCATCTATTATTGTTGTTAGTGCATCTGCATCAGATGATGATGCTCTGTAGAGTAGATTGATGGAGGAACACTTGTTCTCTATCGAGATTGTGTCTAGGAGCGGTGAGCTGGTTGCATCTTTTATGTTGAATTGAAGATCAGATCTGGTGATGGCGAGGACGCCGCCTCCTCTTTTGGCTGCTCTATGACATGTATGGATAGAGAAGTTAGCAGGCAGGAGCTGGTTGAGTATCACGTTGTCATCACAGGAAAGCCATGTCTCGGTGATCAGTAGTAGGTCAAGGTTATGTAGTGATATCATATCTGAGATTACCGGCCATTTTTTACGTACAGATCTTGCATTTACAAGGGCACATTTCATGATTCGAGGGAGGGGGTTCTCTTCTTGTTTCTTCTTCTTGTTGTGCTGTAATGATACCTGCAGGAGGTGGTGGTGGTGAATTTGGGAGGTTTCCTGTGATTGATAGAATGGGGTATCTGGCCATCTCTTTCTATAACTGTGGATAGTTGGTATGTGGTTGTTGTTAGTGTATAGGCCAGTGACATTGCTTAAGCCTGTAGCAAGGAGGTAGAGGGCAATTGAGATGATGCAGGGTAGGGCCATTTTGTGTGCTTTGTTGCGGTGTGGATCTGGGCTGGGAGGTTGGTTGGTGGTGGTGGGTAGGTATGTTGCCTGGTTGTGATAGTTTGCTCTATCTTTGGTTCAGTCGTAGGAGGGCTGCGGTTTGTGGTGGGCTCTCGATCTATCGGGAAATACTGGAGCTTACATATTACATTTTAAATCATAGGATAAAGATACTTCAGGATTTTAAGTTGCTTGTACACAGTCTGTTAGTGATGGTTACCGTGGTTGCTGATGGCAGATAAAGGCTGGTAAAATTAGATAACTGCAAATTACACAGGTATATTGAGCCAAAGTTAACTGCGACTGGCTGGTTACATAGATTAAACAACCTACCTTAGAGGTAATTGTAAATAGGAGGTTAAACTGGTAAAATCTGTAAGAATAAGACTAGTAGCAGGTTACACAGGTATCAATTATTTGAGCTAACTAGGTCTAGTAGGTTATATAGATATGCTACATACATCATAGGACAAGTATAGATGATACGTTAATCTGGCAGTATCAGGATATATGTATGAGCAATATTTTCTTGGAGTTTACAGTAAATGGTACTTCTGTTTGGGTTGTCCAGTCCTCTGATTCTAAGATAGCTACAGTGTAGGGTAGGTACTATGCTTAGAGTGCATTGACTTTACTTGCGTTTTCGTGGTCTGGTGTTCTGGGTTTGTTCCTTGCTGGTCTTCGGGTCTGGTGGTTGGAGAATGGCCTCCGTCACTGGCCTCCGCCTAAGGGCCACACCAAAGGGCCCTCTGGCGAGGCCCTCAGGCGTGGGCCCGCCAGGCGCGGGCGCGCCCGATGGCGCGAAGATTTAAATCTTGTTGCACAGCCCAGATTGGGCTGTGTGCAGCGGTTGGCCCCTCCTGCCACTGGTGGCTCGATCCCCGGGAAGGGGAGAGCTGCTGGTGGTGGTGGGGGCCGAAGAGGATCAGCGCCCGATGGCGCGAAGATTTAAATCTTGTTGCACAGCCCCGATTGGGCTGTGTGCAGCGGTTGGCCCCTCCTGCCGCTGGTGGCTCAATCCCCGGGAAGGGGAGAGCTGCTGGTGGTGGTGGGGGCCGAAGAGGATCAGCGCCCGATGGCGCGAAGATTTAAATCTTGTTGCACAGCCCCGATTGGGCTGTGTGCAGCGGTTGGCCCCTCCTGCCGCTGGTGGCTCGATCCCCGGGAAGGGGAGAGCTGCTGGTGGTGGTGGGGGCCGAAGAGGATCAGCGCCCGATGGCGCGAAGATTTAAATCTTGTTGCACAGTCCCGATTGGGCTGTGTGCAGCGGTTGGCCCCTCCTGCCGCTGGTGGCTCGATCCCCGGGAAGGGGAGAGCTGCTGGTGGTGGTGGGGGCCGAAGAGGATCAGCGCCCGATGGCGCGAAGATTTAAATCTTGTTGCACAGCCCCGATTGGGCTGTGTGCAGCGGTTGGCCCCTCCTGCCGCTGGTGGCTCGATCCCCGGGAAGGGGAGAGCTGCTGGTGGTGGTGGGGGCCGAAGAGGATCAGCGCCCGATGGCGCGAAGATTTAAATCTTGTTGCACAGCCCCGACTGGACTGTGTGCAGCGGTTGGCCCCTCCTGCCGCTGGTGGCTCGATCCCCGGGAAGGGGAGAGCTGCTGGTGGTGGTGGGGGCCGAAGAGGATCAGCGCCCGATGGCGCGAAGATTTAAATCTTGTTGCACAGCCCCGATTGGGCTGTGTGCAGCGGTTGGCCCCTCCTGCCGCTGGTGGCTCGATCCCTGGGAAGGGGAGAGCTGCTGGTGGTGGTGGGGGCCGAAGAGGATCAGCGCCCGATGGCGCGAAGATTTAAATCTTGTTGCACAGCCCCGATTGGGCTGTGTGCAGCGGTTGGCCCCTCCTGCCGCTGGTGGCTCGATCCCCGGGAAGGGGAGAGCTGCTGGTGGTGGTGGGGGCCGAAGAGGATCAGCGTGTAGCTTTAGAGTCAGACGTACCGGCAGGAGATCCAGAAGAAATGCAGGTAGATTGTTCTGAACCTGTTTCTATGTCTGAAGATTCATTAATGGACTGTTCATGGTGTCAGAGAGCTGAATAAAAGCTTCTGGAGAAAGAAAACCTGTAACTTGAAAAACCCAAAGCATTAAGCAAACAGGGAGAGTTACTATAGCCAGGAAAGCTAAGAACCCTGTTTAATGCAGAGAAGACATTTGCTTTTTTTTGGAAAAGAAAAGGACGTATTTGTTTGTTATCTATTGAGAGACAGCTGCATGTGTTAAGAGAGCCTTCTAAAGTAGTTTCAGTTTTGGTTTCATGGAATTTTCCTGAGGAATATTGTTTGGAGAAGAATCCTGTTGCCTTCTGTTAATCCTTAGTGTTTTGGAAAGGAAAAAGAAGAAATAAATTCCTGTTTGCCGTTGAAAAAACCTTCGGTTTCCATACTTCTGTTTTTGAACAAGTAACACAACTACAAGTCCCGAAGCCCAGGCTCTGGAAGAGGATAACATAACCTTTATTTAAAGACTAACAAGGGCAGCCCTACGCCTATAGGCCACGGCCTGGGCTAGGGTCCCCCACAATATAGGGTCCAGCCACACACGCAGCATATGGATTACCGAGATGTAATCCTGTATATATGTATATTTTTATCCCCCCCCCCCACACACCTTCAATCCAATTTTTATTTAGATTTGTGAACCCCAATGTTATGTACAAAGTATCTAATCACTATTCCTTGTGTTATGTAAATCATTTCTCAAATCAAAATTTGTATCTTTGAAAATTCAATGTATTACGATACATTATGATTCTGTAAAGTAAACCGCGGCTGATCGTAGGAAGCAGCGGTATACAAATGTTAACTAAATAAATAAATAAAATAAATAAAAATATGCACGAGAAAGATTTACATATCGTACATACTACCTCTGTTGTATGCAAATTTCACTCATGCATATTCATCAGGGACATCCTGAAAACCTGACCTCTTGATGGTTTTTGAGGACTGGGAGTGAATACCACTGACCTAGAGCAATAGAGTTCATCCCACTGCTTCTAGGAAGCAGCATGAAGAAGTTGACATAACCAGCAAATTTCAGTCTCCTAGTCTATCTTTTCTTTATCACCAGTGTAGCAGATCCTACTTTCTTCCACCATTGGAACTCCCTTGGTAGTACAACACCATGCACTTATCCCATCTCCCCTTCATCTTCTATCTAACCGCCTTCTTCGTCTCCCTCATTCTCTCTCATCACCCATCCATCCATTGCACTGCCTTCATCCTTCCACTTCCCTCTATCTTTCATACTCCAACTGCCCCCTCTCCTGTCATCTCAGATTCTAGATCACTTTTCATTCACCATCCTTCACCTCCCAGTATCTCTCCTCCATTGCCCTCTTCCACTCTCCCACCTTATCTTTAGCCATCACTTTACCTTCCCCCTTTTATGTCTCTTATTCCTCCACCTACTTGGGTGCAGGAGAGGAAGCAGAAGAAAAGAGTGCTTGGGCCTTCAGTGAAGGTGTACCTGCCCCTGCCTCTCCTTGTACGCCATTGTAGTAATTCTCCCCCCTAAAGAAGAAACACATGGAAGAGAAGGCAAGGGGACAGCATCTGGCATGCAGTGTCTTCTGATCTTCTGTTGATGGCTCTAACATTAGTTTTCCATCAAACAGGAGGCCCATTATGGGCACTTCCAGGGAATGATTTATCTGCCACTGAAAAACAAGTGATCAGGGTTAAATTTTCACTGCACCATGTCCAGGGTCAGCCCAACATCAGTCACTCTAGGCATCTGCCTAGGGCAGCAGCATCTGGGGGTGGGAGGGGGGGGGACAAAGATCAAAGCATTCAAAGTAAACAATAGATATTAACAACCAGGGGGCATAAACCTTAAGCTCTGCCTAGAACCAATTTTGGGACCGACCGTGACCATGACTGTATCATACTGGTGGGGATAAACATTAATAAAATTTTCTCTCTTCTCACAGTCTTTGAACTTCTCTTTTTCTCTACCAAATCCAAAAAATACTTGAACAGCTTTGCCAAATGGAGTAACTATGGCTTACTGGGGCCCACACCATGATCATCAACACTGGTCACTGCCCAGGATCTAACAGTAGGTACAGGGCCCATACTCCCCATCTATTAGTGCAAGCAACTGCAGGTCACATATTCTCTCCTTGGATCCGCTTGAGGTCTCTCCCTCTCAATTTCCATTGCTATGAATTACCTGGCCTTCTCAGTCTTTCTGTCTCCCGTTTTCTAGTCGAGAAAATGGAAGGAGATGATCCGTCATCATACTGCAGGATATTTAAGTGGAAAATAGTACTCAGAATGGAAGGGCAGCAACTAAAACTCTGCTACTGAATGGAAACCAAGGCTGACTCTTGGTCCAGAGTGTGCCACCGCACTTCTCACGCAGTTCAGCAGAGATAGTCCAAGTCCCACTTTTCCCATGGGCTTCATACAGGATTTGATTGGACTTTTGTTAGGTGTATTTTGCATTAAGTGAAATTGCCTATTGTTGAGGGTCAGTCCATCTGTCTGTCTGTCCATATGCATTGCTTTGTTTGCATACTGTATGTACAAACACAGCTATGCCTATGAAAATAGACTGCAGCAGGCCAAAACCCCACCCTAACACCACACACACACACAACCCTACCCCCACACCCAGGGGTGGCCCAAGGGGGGTGCGGGGCCATGTGCGGAGACTCGGTGCGGGGCCTCATTTGCATAAATATTTGCATAATGTTACCATACACTAACTTTTAGTAAACATGCCTCTTAATGAGGGTATGTATAAAGAAAGACTTAAAGATTTCTACATTACTATAGTCCAGTGCCAACCGCCAGGCACATTAGGAACTACTAAAAACACTGCCCATTTAGAACCCATAGCAAACCCGCCATCTCCTAACAGCACTACCAGGACTCACAAAGCACCATACTCTACCTATCAAAAGGCAACACTGCAAATATTAAACCAATACATTTCAGAGAATAACAATACATAACCTACTGGGGAAAGAGAACAAGTGGCAATGTCAAATAGGAATTACATAAACAGAATGCCTCAGCTCAGTTACACATGCAGAACATAGACCATCACCAAACAAGGAATCACAATTTAGAAACAGGAAGACAATAATTAAACTGGGAACCCCAAAAGCCAAACTTAGAATGTACAACAACACTGTAGAAATAAAACTATAAATTAATTTCCTCTTGTACTAAACAAAGCGCAGACGTTAATGATGCACATTTCCCAGAGCTGACATATTCCAGTTAATAAATTCAAAATAAAGAGATATTTTTCTACCTTTTGTGCATTTTTTTTCAGTTGCAATTGCTCCAGCCACTTTCTTCTGGTTACTTTGTGTCTTCTGCTATCTCTCCATCATCTGCTGTCCATTTGTCCTTTCTTCTCTCTTCTAGTTTTTTTTCCATTCTCTCTCTACATCTGCTTTAACATACTAATCTTTCTCCTTTTGCTCTTTCCTCATTCCTATTTCATCCACTCAAATTTTACCCCTCCATCCTCAATCCCCACTTACTCTCCCAATACCCGGCCAATTGCAGATGTTTCTTCCCTCCCACACAAAATATTTTTCCCCTCTCCATTTCACTCTCCCAGCCCCATCCCATTCTAATCCCCCCCCCAACATCAGCTCCCTTCTAGTTCCAGCACCACCCAACATCCGCTCCCTTCTAGTCCCTGCATCAGGCCATTTCCAGTCCTAACCCTCCATCAGCCGATTTCCAATCCTATCCTAGCCCCACCATGAGCCCATTTCCAGTCCTAGCCCCCCATCAGCCCATTTCCAATCCTAGCTCCCCCATCCATTTCCAATCCTATTTGAGTCCCTCCATCAGCTCATTTTCAATCCCAGCCTTCCATGAGCCCATTTCTAGTCCTTTCCTAGCCCCACCATCAGCCCATGTCAAATCCTAGCTCCTCTCCACTCAGCCCATTTCCAATCCAAGCCCCCATGAGCCTACTTCCAGATCTAGCCCCTCCATGAGTCTATTTCAATCCAAGCCCCCACCACAGCCCATTTCCATTCTTAGCACCCCCCAACAGCCCATTTCCAGTCCTATCCTAGCCCCTCCATCAGCCCATTTCCTGTTCTAGCTCCCTCCCCTCACAGCCCATTTCCATTCCAAGCCCACTCCCCATCAGCTATTTGCAGTTTAAGCCCCCCTTCCACTTAGCCCATTTCCAGTCCTAGCAACCCCCCCAGCCTATTACCAGTCCTAGCCCCCCCATAGCCCATTACCAGTCCTAAGCCCCCCAACAGCCCACTTCCAGTCCTAACCCTCCCATCACCCCATTTTCAGTCTTAGCCCCCCATAACCCATTATCAGTCCTAACCCCCCATCATCCCATCTCCCGTCCTAACCCCCATCAGCCCATTTCTAGTCCTAGCCCCCCCTATAGCCCATTACCAGTCCTAACCCCCTCATCAGCCCACTTCCAGTCCTAACCTCCCATTACCCCATTTTCAGTCTTAGCCTCCCCATAGCCCATTACCAGTCCTAAGCCATAAGAACATAAGAACATAAGCTTTGCCATACTGGGTCAGACCAAGGTCCATCAAGCCCAGTATTCTGTTTCCAACAGTGGCCAATCTAGGTCATATGTACCTAGCAGTTTCCCCAAGAGACACAAGTTCCACAATGCTTGTACTGGATCAAGCATTGATATCTTCGGTCACTTCTTAATAATGGTTTATGGACCTTTCCTCCAGGAACTTGTCCAAACCTTTTTTAAACCCAGCTACACTAACAGCCTTTACTACATCCTCCGGTAACAAATTCCAGAGTTTGATTACATGTTGAGTGAAAAAATATTTTCTTTTATTAGTCTTAAATAGTTTACCCTGTAGCTTCAATGCATGTCCCCTAGTCTTTCTATATTCTGATAAGGTAAACAATTGATCTACGTTTACCCGTTCCACTCCGTTCATTAATTTATAGACTTCTATCATATCTCCCCTCAGCCGTCTCTTTTCCAGGTTAAAGAGCCCTAACCTTTTTAGCCTCTCTTCATAGGAGTATCCTTCCATCCCCTTTACCATTTTGGTGGCTCTTCTCTGTACCTTTTCTAAAATCGCTATATCCTTTTTAAGATACGGCGACCAGAATTGCACACAATATTCAAGGTGCGGTCTCACCATGGAACGATATAGAGGCATTATAATATCTTTTGTTTTATTTTCCATTCCTTTCCTTATCATACCTAGCATTCTATTTGCTCTCTTGGCCGCCGCTGCACACTGGGCCGAGGGTTTTAACATGGTATCCACAATGACGCCTAAATCTTTTTCCTGGGTGGTGGTTCCTAATGTGGAACCTTGCATCGTGTAACCATAGTTTGGGTTGTTCTTCCCTAGGTGCATAACTTTGCACTTGTCCACATTAAATTTCATCTGCCATTTTGATGCCCAGTCTTCCAATTTATCAAGATCCTCTTGCAATTTTCCACAATCCTCTTGGGTTTTAACAACTTTAAATAGTTTTGTGTCATCTGCAAATTTGATAACCTCACTCGTTATTCCACTTTCCAGGTCATTTATGAATATGTCAAAAAGCAGCGGACCCAGCATAGATCCCTGGGGTACACCACTATTCACCTTTCTCCATTGGGAAAATTGGCCATTTAGCCCTACCCTCTGCTTTCTATCTTTTAACCAGTTCCTGATCCACAATAGTACACTGCCTGCTATCCCATGACTCTTTAGTTTTGCCAAAAGTCTCTGATGAGGGACCTTGTCAAAGGCTTTCTGAAAAGTCCAGATACACAATATCACCCGACTCACCTTTGTCCACCTGTTTATTCACTCCTTCAAAAAAACATAACAGATTAGTAAGACAAGATCTTCCTTGTCTAAAGCCATGTTGGCTGTCTCCCATTAGGTTGTGACTATCTACATGCTGAGTAATTTTCTTTATGATGCTTTCTACCATTTTTCCCGGTACTGACGTCAGGCTCACCGGTCTGTAGTTTCCCGGA